>CM066040.1:263235579-264435579 GCA_033557465.1 Ichthyophis bannanicus
GACATGCTGGCACAGGAAACTATCGTTTGATAGTGGATAGACCTCTTTCCCTAGCAGGAAAAAGAGGAGAACCCTGTGACCTAGAAGCATGAGCATCCTGACAGCTCATAGAACATAGAAAGAATGGATGTCTTTCGGGAAGATATCCATGTTTAGGATTTAGAATGACAGCAGTGGATTGCTTCTATTAAGAAGAAGCAACTGCAGATTCTAATTCCAAGAGTCACAAGCATCTGATGGATTGATCAGAAACCCTGTGGTTGCTGGGTTTGCTGAGCCTGGCGAAAGGTTGAACTCTGCAGACCAGGACGATGCTTCCCCTGTTTGGGAACATCTGTATGATGGGCAGATGATGCATAAAACCTTCTTCTCCTATGGGAAGAAAGTTTGGCAGGACATTTCCTACCTACTGGGACAGAAGAAGGTGCAGAACAACCCCTAGGAACAGGTAAGTCAGTGGAGAACTGAGTAACCTGACATAAAGACTCCTTGTTGAAAAGATTGTCTCCAATGCAAGGAGTATGTCCCAGTCTGTGCTGTGCCCTGCCCATTTCTCCAAGTCTGAAGCTTGGAGCCAGGCTCTACGTCTTGCCCCTATAGTTATAGCAGAAGTTCTGCTAACAGACTCAAAAGAGTCTAGGGAAGCACGAGTAAGAAACCAAGAGATATTCTGGAGATGCTTGAGCAGTGAAGAATAGTCTGCACTCTTGGACTCTGAAAGGGAAGGAGTCAAAAGATGTAATTGCTTTGTGACCTCCTCAAGAGATAGACTCATATAGAAAATATATGAGAGAATTCTTGCAGAAAGCATAGATGTCTGGAAGGTTTGACGTCCAAAGGCATCAAGTGTCTTAGACTCACGACCTGGCGGATAAGAGTGCTTTTTCTTGCTCTTTACCCGCCTCATTGCTGATTCCACAACTATGGAATGATGAGTAAGTTGAGTCTTTTGAAACCCTGGAGAGGGGTGCACCTGATATAAGAGATCAGTTGCTCTGGAAGGTGGGGGTACCCTTAAAAGTGTTTCCTGCATTTCTAGAAGGAGATCCTGCAAGGAATGATGCAAAGGAAGCATTATGTTCTCCTTTGTTTTGGTAGAAAGAGAGCCCTGTGCAGGATCATGTCCTGGGATAGGAATGGCAAGAGATCTTGCTATATCCAGGAGGAAACTCTGAAAAGAGGGTTCCCCAACAGGAATTTCCCTTGGACAGGTTAGATCTGAAGAACTAGCCTGAGCACTGACAGAGCTATCCAGATATATAGGAATAGAAGATCCTGCACAGGGCAGTGTGGAATGCTTAAAGGATGGTCGCCGGTACTGGCTGTCAGGAGCAGCGACCGTCATTACCACATTGTCCATGCTAGGTATAGACTCCAAGCTTGGCATAGAAGGGAGCGATCCTGTTGAAAAAAGCATGGTAGGAGTTGGCCACGATGCTACTGTGGATACCGGTACCGATGCCAATACCGGTACCGATGTCGGAGTCGAGCCTGACAAAGACATCGGAGCAGTCATCGGTGACAGTTCAATCGGTACCGAGGTAACTGAAAACCTCCGCGTGCTATCCTCGGTAACAAGCCACCGGTATCGATCGGTGTCGGTACCAAAGAGTATTGGTACCGAGTCTTCCAGACTAGAGAGCGATTCTAAACTCGGCATCGATAAGCAAAGCATGGAAGGCACCGACCGTAAGGGTAATGAGGACATCGGTACCGAGTTTGGTACCGTGTCTGATACCGGTGAATGAAGGTCAGCTAGTGGCAACTCAATCGGCCTGGGGGGAACCGAGAGTTGCGGATCCGAATCATCGAAACCGAGCCTTCGGTACCTCCGAGAGCCGGTACCAAGGCGAGTCGGTACCCAGTCCTCCAGTCTGGAGATCGATTCCAGATTCGGCATTGAAGGAAGCGAGGCTATCGATGCACGTCTGGAGGGTACCAACGTCGGTGGTAGTATCGGTGCTGGTACCGATAATGAAAGGTCAGTCTGGAGTGTATCCACCGGTCCCGAAGGCACCGAGGACGCCAGATGACCATCCCTGGTGAGGAGTGTTTCATCTAACACCAGTGCCGATGTCGGGGTATCGGTACCGCTCGAAGCGGATGCCACCATCGGACACGGCTCAGGTATGTTCTGTGAGGGGTGAACCCCAGGAACAACCTGAAACCCCTGAAAGGCTTTTGAGACCGAAGACACTCGCCGGGCTTTTGAAGCCAGTAGGCCCTCGAGGGCAAGGCCGGAGCCGTCTAGATGCTGTGCATGAGTCCTACCACTCGAGGGCTGGCTAGTCTTAACAGACTGTTTGTGGGTTACCTGATCCTGTGTAGAAGAAGGGGACGGTGCCCCGAAGCTGGAGGGAAATCGTGTATCGAGGGAACCTCGATATTGAAAACATCTTCTCACTAAACTGTTGTCAGGACCCAAGCAGGTTAGACACCGACTTCGAGGGTCTAAAAATAAAGTTGTACTGCCACAGTTTGAACATTTCTTGGAGAAAGTGGCTGGCGGTTCCATGAAGGAAAAAGAAGAGGCCTAAAAGGCCTACGATACCGTGGGACATTATGAAGAAAAAATATTCCTTGAAAAAGGAGATTTTACAAGAAAAGAAAAGAAAACACCGGCGGTACCGGTGGCGTCGGGAAGACAGCCGCGACCACAAGAAAACTAAAGAAATAAAACAAGAATTTTCTGCGGTGACAGGAGGACGTACTGCCGGCTCCTTGGAAAAACAAAAACTGAGGAGAGGCAGTTGGGAAAGGCGGGAAGGCAGCACGCAGGCGTGGTGGGATGCTTCCAAAAGCTCTTTGATTGGACACTGGGAAGCGTTCCCGCGCAGACTCCGTCGGTACCGACGTACCCATATGTGAAGACTCATTCCTGCTTGTTCCTGGAGATAGAGTATAATCAAAAATGACCGCAAGGTTGTGAACTAAGGAAACAGGGAGGAGTGTAGTGTTATCCACTGAAATAGAGAAGGGAGGAAAATGGGAGGTAGGTTTAGGGGGCAAGATGAGGAGCTCAGTTTTGGCCATGTTCAGTTTCAAACAGCAGGTTGACATTCAGGCAGCAATGTCTGATAAGCAGGCAGAGATCTGGGCCTGGAGATTTCAGGTGCAGAGAAGTAGATCTGAGAGTAGTCAGTGTAAAGATGGTACTAAAAACCAAGGGAGGAAATAAGTGCACCAAGGGACTGAGTGTAGAGAGAAAAGGAGAGGTCTCAAGACAGAGCCCTGAGGTACACCAACTGAAAGCGGGATGGTAGTAGAGGAAAATTTGCCAGAACTTATACTAAAAGTATGATGGGAGGGATAGGAAGAAAACAAGGACACTGTATCGAGGAGAAGGTGGTGATCGATAATGTCAAAAGGCAGTAGAAAGGTGAAGAAGGATGAAGATCAAGTAAAGGCCCTTGGATTTGGTGAGTTACATGTCACTGGAGTCTTTGGCAAGAGCCGTTTCTGTAGAATGTAAAGGACGAAAGCCAGATTGAAATGGATACAGAAGGGCTTGAGAGGAAAGAAAGTCAAGACAATGGCGATGAACTGCTGGTTCAAGTAGTTTTGAAGTAAAGGGGAGGAGAGAGGCTAGTAACTGGAAGGACAGGTAGGGTCTAGTGAAGGCTTTTTGCTGTTTTTGCTGTAACCACAGCATGGTTGAAGGCCACAGAAGCAGTTGCAGTGGAAAGTAATAGGTTAAGAATATGACAGATGGAAGGGATGATGGCAGAAGAGAGAGAGCGTAGTAGATGGGTGGGAAAGGGATCAGTGGAGCAGGTAGTGAATTTGGAGAAGAGAAGATTTGCAATGATTTTAGACAAGAAAGAAAGGGTGATAGAAGTTGAGGGAAGGATTTGGGCTTGAAAAGAGGGAAGATGGAATGGAGATGACCCTGTGGAGAATTCAAGGCTACTCTTCTAGACTTTGTCATGGAAATAGTCAGCCAAAGTCTGGGCAGAAAGTGAAAGAGGGATTAGGAGAGGAGGCATCTTGAGAAAGAGCATTGAGCTTAGCGAAGAATAGTCAAGGGTCAGAGGAAAAGGTCAAATGGACATAATACTCTTGCTTGGTGAGTGTTCTGACTGACTGGAAAGAACATGAATTTGAAATGTAGGAAGTCAGCAAGGGTACGTAATTTAAGCCAAAGGCACTCAGCTCAGCGGGCACAGGAATGTAGGCAGTGGATTGTTGAGGACACCCAGGGTTGAGGTACAGTATGTGTCACAGGACGTGGAATGGGAGGAGCCAGTGCATCCAGAGCAGAAGAGAATGTAGTGTTATAGGAAGATACTGCCTCATCAACAGACTCAGATGACATAGTGGTGGGAAAAGGTGATAAGACAGCAGTGTAGAGAGCTGAAGGGTCGATAGTGAGATGATTCCTGGACATATTGGTGGAGATCAAACGAGACTGAGATAGGGGGTAGTTAAGGTCACCAGGAGTCATCACTGACTCGAAGGCACACATTGCATTTGCAAGGGTGAAGGTTAGCAGCTGATGGTCTGATAAAGGAAGAACTGAAGTGGAGAAGTTTGAGGGTGAGCAGTTGGAGGAGAAGATGAAGTCGGGGCAATGGCCATGTTTGTGAGTAGGAGCGGTAGGACACAACTGGAGATTGAATGAGTAAATTAGGGAAAGGAGTTTTAAGGCATAAGGGTCAGAAGGGTCATCAATGCAAATATAAAAATCCCAAGAATAAAGGAAGGGGAAGATGCATCCAGAAAGGAGTCGAGCCAGGAGTCAAAGTTGGTGAGAAATGTAGAGATGGATTACTGCAAAATAAAAAGGAGACCCAAGACTAAAACCAAAGAAGGATGCAAGAGAGTAAAAATAATATGTCTGCTATGTTATTTTTATTTTGTATGTTTTGCGATTTTTTTTTTATTACGCGTTAACTATTTTAGATTGAATTATGAAAAGAATGTAAATAAAATAAGTATTAGTGCAATAAATCACAAAAACCTGGCTCAGATAAAATTTAAATAAAATCAAAAGGAATGTTATGGTGTGGAGAGGCCCACAAGAGTTTATTTTTATCAGTGCGTTGTTGTAGCAGCACAATCCAGGTTCTGAATTATGATTAAGTATAAGCAAAAAAGACGCATGCATCCAAAACCAGAACTTCAAATTGGTAGAAAAAGTAGATGTGATGACCTCAAGGGTTTTGTTTTAAACTATCCAGTCATTGGTGGAACAAATATATTGAGCATTGGTGAGCCAGAGGTTAGACTTCCTCTGAAACAGTTCTGCTGATTGGAAGTTTTCCAGTTGTCTAATTAAGGGACTTGGTAGTCACTTTTTAGAAAAAGCTCTGTACCTACGTTTTAGGAACCTATGTTTTGGGCCAAAAGTTTTCTAAACTTAGGATTGTAAAGCTTTAAGATCTGAATTTAGAGCTGCAGTTTTTTCCCCTAGATATTTTACAAAGCCTTTTCCCCCTTTCTATGTCTATGGTAAAAAGCTTAATGAATCAGGCCCTAAGTGAGGTGTCTAGCACCTAACTTTCTCCTCCACCTTAATTCTACCTCGTTAACTGTGCTTTCTAGAAATCTTTAGGGGCATATTTGGTGGCGGTGGCTAGGCTAGTTAAAATGGCTAGCTGCTGCCATTTTAAACCCCCTGTTTATTCAATTCTGTAACTTATGCGGCTTCTGGTGCTGAATATCTGGGTTCGCTGGACAGCAGTATCTCTATCCAGTTAGCAGTGATATTCAGTCAGTGGTGATATTAAGAAATTAAGTGAAGGATATTCAAAGTGTTTTAGATGATTAAATGCACTCAGCCCAATATTCAGCAGCACTAACTGGTTTGTGCCGCTGAATATCCTCACAGACAGTGTAAAAAAAAAAATACCCCATTAAAACTGGGTCAGTGCTGGATTGGGAGCAGTGACACACTATCTGGTTAGTGATGATATTCAGCCACCAGCTGGATAGCTAAACCTGTTAAAGTTAGGTTATCATAATAGCTGTCCTAGCTTTAACTGGTTTTTGCTATTCGGTTAGCAGCTGAATATCACCGCTGACCAGATAGTGACTGTCACTGCTCTCAATCCACCACTGACCCGGTTTTAATAGGGCATTCTTTTTTACACCGTCTGTGAGGATATTCAGTGGCACAAACCAGTTAGTGCCGCTGAATATTGGGCTGAGTGCATTTAATCATCTAAAGCACTTTGAATATCCTTCACTTAATTTCTTGATACTGATCGATTTTCAAAGGGCTAAGTTAGTACTAGTCTTTGAAAACTAACCCCATTGTGATCAGTATGGAAGTGTTTTCAAGATGATATTCTAGTACAGTATCTATGGGCTTTATGTAAATGTCTGAGGAATGTATATATATTTTTTTTGTAATTTATTCTTTATTCAAGTATTCAGCATCAATATGCATCTCACAACTGAAGACCACCAATGGTCTGTTCAACTCTTCCATTTTTACAGCAACCATCCAACTACCACCCACTCTAATACTACAGATATTGCAAGTGATACCAACAATGCCCATACTATAAAAAATACGCATAATACCCATGATACAAATAATACAAATGACTCCCATTACTCATTATTCATATACAGCATATTAAACTTATTACACTTTCTCTATTTTTCCATTTAGTCCCATTCACCCCCTCTAACCCCCCTCCCCCTCCCTGCTCATCCTACTACCCCCTCCCCCCTCCCCCCTACTATGCCCAAACACTGTAGCACTGCATCTCCCATATAACCACGTATACAATTTACATTAAAACATATTAGACCACATATTTGTATTGAGTATAACCTATGAGCATTTTAAACTTCTAACACTTTTCAGCATCAGTACTTTACCATAGGTAAAGCACCAAACCAGAGATTTTTTCTTTTACTGCGCTACCCCGCCACCTTCTGACGTCCCACACCAATAGTTCACCCCCTCCCCTGTACATACTGCTCCCACACCTTGTTATACTTTGTAAAACTGTGCTTTCTGTGTGCTTCTATCGCACAATAGCCCCATATCTGCTCCATTCTCCCCACCACCTCTTTCATTGGGGGTACCTTCGTATTTTTCCACCATCTGAGGAGACTCATCCGGGCTGCAATTACACAATACCCCGGTAATTTCCCCAAGTCCCCCCCCCCCCCCCCTCCCTCAGCCTCTTCATTCGGTATTATCATAGCCGGTGTGAATTGTACCTCTACCCCAGTTATATCCTTTGTGAGTCTTTCCACAGCTGTCCAATATCTCCGAACATTGGGGCAACTCCAGATCATATGTAGAAGGTCCCCCCTTGCCCCGCATCCCTTCCAACAGCTCTCCGAACTTCCCGGGAAAAGCGCACGAAGCCACGCCGGGGTCCAATACATTCTCAGCCTTACTTTATGGCTATTTTCTAACATTGCTGTCCCCGGGGCCAACCTGTGGGTTCTGATATAAATACTATCCCACCTCGTGGCATCCCACTGTCCTCCTAGCTCCTCCTCCCACTGCTTTTGACACCGAATCGGCCCTGGTTTGTACTCCCCCAATAGCTTATACAGTCTTGATATTATCCGAGTATTCATCCCCCTTTTCCCCATCATTTCCTCAAAGGGGGTGGGCTGAGCTGTTAGGTCCTTTTTCACCTCCTTCCGCTGCAACCAGTACCACATAGCCATATATGCGTATCTATCTCGCCCCTCCAGCTGATACTGCTCTTGTAAATCCTCAAATTTCTGGATCCTCCCCCCTTCTTCTAACATTTGGCCAAGTTTTATCAGCCCCTTCCTCCCCCACTTCTTAAGGACCCCCATCACTTCCTCCATCCCTCCCTCTGCCACCATCTGATTATAAGTCTCCCTGGAGTACGTCTTCCCCCCCACCAAGTACCTCTTCCGCTTCCACCAAACCTGTTTAGTGAGTTCCAAATACGGATTCTCGTCCCCTTTCCCCCGCCTTCTCGCCCCAGGTTCCCATATCCAGGCCTCCGTTTCCACCTCCCCTTCTCTTTCCATGCGCACCCACTCTGGTTGCTACGGTCCCTCTTTCCACGCAAATAGTGCCCTAAGTTGTGCCGCCTCATAGTATCGAAGCAATGACGGGACCCCCAACCCCCCCTCTTCCCTTGCCCTATACATGGTAGCACTAGCTACCTTCGGCCGCTTCCCATCCCATATAAACTGCAATCTCCAGGAACAAGCAAGAATGTAGTCATCACATATGGGTATCGTCGGTACCGATGGAGCCTGTGCGGGAACACTCCCCAGCGTCCAATTAGAAAGCTTTTGGGAGCATCCCACAGCGCCTGCGTGCTGCCTTCCCGCCTTTCCCAACTGCCTCTCTCCAGTTCTACTTTTTCCGCTGAGCCAGCAGGTCGTCGTTCCTGTCACCGAAGAAGAATTCTTTATTTCTTTCTTTTTTGTGGTCGCGTCTGCCTTCCTCGACGCTTTACCGGTACCGCCGGTTTTTTCTTCTTTTCTGTCTTAAAAAAAAATATTATATATATATTGTACTTTTTTTCTTATTTTCTTCAGGTGCACGCGCCTTTTTCTTACAATGGAGAAACCTGCCTCAGGTTTCAAAAAGTGCACCAAGTGTGGCGGTACCATTTCCGTCACCAACACCCATGAATGGTGTCTAAAATGTTTAGGTCCTGACCACTCCATCACGGATTGTATGTCCTGCGCCATGATGTCTAAAAGAGGTCGGCAGAACTGAGCTGCTAAGCTCAGTACCCTGTTTCCCTCTGATGCAGTTTCAGTGGCATTGACGTCTTCCAGGGCTTCCTCTTCCTCCCGTGGATCTCAGGTAACTAAACATAAGTCCAGCCGGTCCTCAAAGGGTAGATCTCCTTCTAAGCATCGAGATGCCTCTGGTGTTGCCCTTGAGGATTCTGCACCGGCAAAATTGCCCCGGCGGGATGCTTCGGCTTCCAAAGCATTATCGGGGCTCCAGGATGTTCTCGAGGCCTCGACCTCGGCAGAACTACTGGTGCCATACTCTGGGGTACCGGCGGACTTCTCCGGTACCAACACCCAGGCATCGGCAGCGTCGATAGACCAGAGATTCCTGGCTATTGAGCGCAGTCTGGCTGCTCTCCTTGTGGCATCTACGCCCTCGGAACCGCGACAGACAATTTGGCCGGCCCCGGCATCAGTATCGGTACCGGTACCGATAGCATCGACATCGGCATCTGTGTCTGCTTTGCTGGTACCTAGTCATCCGATGCCCTCCGGTACCGATACCCAGGTACCGGTTACTCCCGGTACCGACTTCAGTCGGTACGGATATCGGGCTCTTCAAGAGCATCCGGACAGAGGATTCTGACAGTTCTGTCGATGCAGGAATGTTTCTCCCAGAGTTGCCCTCCTCCCCTAAGCGCAGGATGTCTCCTCCAGAGGATATTTCCTTCCAGGATTTTATCAGGGAGGTGTCTCGGGGTCTGTCCATTACTGTGGCCCCTGAAACAGAGCCCAGAGCAAAGGAGTTGGAAATTTTATAATATCCTAAAACTCCTAAGGAGGCAGCTACCTTGCCCATTCATGAGATTTTATATGATCTCATGCTAAGGATGTGGGAGACAACTCTTGCCACCTCTCCTCATTCTCGCAGACTGGATACTATGTATTGAGTCCCTCCTTGTCCTGGTTTCCAAAAGACTCAGCTTCCTCACCACTGTATTGTAGTAGAATCAGCAATGAGAAGGATCAAGAGTGCAAAGAGGCATGTCTCTAATCCTCCAGGACGTGAGTGCAGAACCCTGGATGCTTTTGAGCGTCGGGTCTTCCAAGCTTCCATGCTTTCTGCCAGGATCAGTTCCTATATTCTCTACATGGGAATGTTCCTGAAGGAGGTCACGGATGATTTAGAAGCTTTAAGTCCTATTCTTCCTGAGGATAGAAGACAGGATTTTCTCACTTTGGTCAAACATGCCCAAGATGTTTCTAAATTTGCCAACCGTGCAGCCTTTGACTGCTTTGAGTGCATAAGCAGGACCTCTGCTATTGCCATAGGTGCACGTAGAATTGCTTGGCTCCAGGCATCTGATCTGGAGCTCTGGGTACAAGACAAATTGGGAAACATCCCTTGTACTGGTGAGAACCTGTTTGGTAGAGATTGGCAGGAAAAAGCCAATGAGATGGATGCTGAAAGTTCCACCTTGGATAGATTATCCAAGTCTACAGCTGATCCTGCTAGAAAGAAATCTTTCAAGAAACCATTCTTTTCTAAGAAGAAAAGATATTATCCTGCCTATGCTCAGCAGGCACATTCGGCAGGTCAGTTTGTCAAGAAGGGTCAGCAACCACCCAAACAGAAGAAAGCAAAGACTGCTAAGCCTCAGCCGTCACAGCAGTCTCAGCCTCCGCAAGGCCTTTGACTTTCAGCTAGAGAACATAGCCTTCCTGGCTCTCGAAGGACCAGAACCTTCCACCATTCCAGGAAGGTTATGTCACTTTGCCCCCAGATAGGGGCAGATAACAGAGCATTGGACACTCTCCATCATATAGGAGGGGTACAAGCTTCATTTTTCAAGTCTGCCCCTCACACAATAGTAAGGCAGTTCAATTCTCCGACCTCTCTCATCAACCTGTTAGGGCAGGAGGTCGCTTTTCTTCTTGCCCAAGGGGCAATAGAAGAAGTACCCATTCATCAGCAGGGTACAGGGTTCTACTCCCCTTATTTCCTTATTCCAAAGAAAACAGGGGGATACAGACCTATCTTAGACCTCAGAGAATTGAACAAATTCCTTGTCAAAGATAAATTCAACATGATTTCTCTCGGGTCTCTGCTGCCATACCTTCAGAGTCAGGATTGGCTTTGTTCTCTAGATCTCAAGGATGCATACACCCATGTCCTCATCCATCCAACCCACAGAAGGTTCCTTCGGTTCCTTTTTCAAGGAAAGCACTACCAATACAGGGTGCTTCCTTTTGGCCTGGCCTCAGCACCAAGGGTGTTCACGAAATGCATTGCTGTCGTAGCAGCATTTCTCCGCACTCTAGGGATATTTGTCTTCCCCTACTTAGACGACTGGCTCATTCGAGCCCCAACAGAGTCAGAGGCCAGGACTTCTCTATCCTGCACAATGCGTATCCTTCAGTATTTGGGTCTTGTAATAAACATCCCAAAATCCAGTTGAACTCCCACTCAGTCTTTAGAGTTCATAGGAGCTTTGCTGGATACCAGAAAGGCAAGGGCCTATCTCCCTCAGGCCCGCTGCCTCCACATGGTGCAGTTAGCTTCTCAAGCAGTGCTAAAGCCTCACCTCACTGCTTGAGAAATGTTACAACTACTAGGCCACATGGCATCTACTGTACATGTGGTTCCCTATGTTCGCCTCCATATGAGGGCAGCCCAGTGGACTTTATCCACTCAATGGACCCAGGCATCAGGATGCCTGTCAGACAAAATAGCAAACACAAGTCGCCTTATTTTGTCCCTCCAGTGGTGGAAGTCCACTCAAAACCTGTTGCTGGGGTCCCCTTTTCAACAACCCTTACCCCAAGCAACTCTCACAACAGATGCTTCTCCATTGGGTTGGGGAGCTCATCTGCAGGACCTCTCCACCCAGGGCACCTGGTCTCCACAAGAGAGTCATCTACATATCAATCTCTTGGAGCTCAGAGCAATCTTCCTTGCTCTACGAGTGTTCCACACCCTGCTCAGCTAAAAGACAGTCCTCATTCATACGGACAATCAAGTAGCCATGTTCTATGTGAACAAGCAGGGGGGAACAGGCTCTCTCTCGCTTTGCAACGAAGCTTTGCGACTATGGGCCCTCGCCAGAGAGCATCAGATTCATCTTCTGGCAGTGTATCTTCCAGGCATTCAAAACTCTTGGGCAGACAGACTCAGTCAGGTTCTGCTTTCACACGAGTGGTCTCTGCATGCAGACCAGGTGGCCAGGATTTTTCAACTTTGGGGAACCCCGTGGAATGCCAAACTTCCTCGGTTCTGTTCCAGAATTCCGGCTCAGGGGGCTCAGGCCAGGGATGCTTTCCTCCTTTACTGGGGTCAAGACTTCCTGTATGCTTTTCCACCCATTCCCCTAATTCCCAAAACCCTGTTCAAGCTTCAGAGAGACAGAGGCCATATGATTCTCATAGCTCCACATTGGCCACGGCAAGTGTGGTAACCTCTGCTTCTACATCTCTCTCAAGCTCCCTCCCTGGAGTTAGGGTCTGCTCCAGATCTCCTATCTCAGGAGGATGGAATGTTATGGCATCCCAATCCCCACTCTCTGCATCTCAGGGCTTGGTTGCTGAAGGCCTAGATCTCCATGATCTTAATCTCCTTCCAGGATATCGTTTTTGCTTCCAGGAAACCTTCCACAAGACGCTCTTTTGCTTTCAAGTGGAAAAGGTTTACCATATGGTGTTCACAAAAGGGTCTTAACCCCCTTGCGATACCTCTGGAATCATTGCTGGAGTATCTCCTTCATTTATCCAATGCAGGTCTTGACTAATTCAGTAAGAGTCCATTTAAGTGCTATTGCAGCTTCCTTTAAGCCTCTAAATGGATAGCCTATTTCCTCTCATCCTCTTATAGCAAGATTTATGAGAGGCCTTCTTCTAACTAAGCCTCCCATTAGGCCACCACAGGTGGCATGGGACTTAAACCTGGTTCTTGGGCAGCTCATGAAGCCACCTTTCGAACCTTTAGCTACTACCTCCTTGAAATTCCTCCTATCTTTCTCATTGCAATCACATCAGTACGCCGCATTAGTGAATTGCAAGCGCTAGTAGCTGATCCACCTTATACAAGGTTCTATCATGACAAGGTAGTCATTAGGACTCATCCACACTTTATGCCAAAGGTGGTCTCGCCTTTTCATCTGAAGCAAGCGGTCTACCTACCTGTGTTTTTTCCAAGGCCTCATGCATCAAATGCAGAGAGGAATCTTCATACTTTGGACTGTAAAAGAGCTTTAGCCTTTTACTTACAAAGAACACAGCAACATAGAAAGTCCTCTCAACTGTTTGTTGCTTTTGATCCTTCTCATTTGGGACTTCCAGTCTCCAAGAGAACACTATCTAACTGGATTGCTCAGTGTATTTCCTTCACCAATCAGAGTAAGAACCTTTCTCTGGAGGGCCATGTCACAGCTCACAATGTGAGAGCCATGGCAGCCTCAATGGCTCATCTGCACTCTGTATCTATCGACGACATCTGTCGAGCAGCCACTTGGGCCTCTGTTCATACCTTCACAGCCCATTACTGCTTGGACAAGGACTCCCACCGGGATGCCTTGTTTGTTCAGGCTGTTCTCCAACACCTGTTCCATACCTAATCTACTCCTACCCGCCATCCCTGGTAGGATGCCAGAGATCCATGGGGGGAAGTGGAGCCCTGTTCAGGGACACAGAACATCTGGGGTTTCTCCCTGGCACCTAAAGCTAAGGAGTCCCCAATAAGTGATGACTACATTCCTGCTTGTTCCTGGAGATAGCATAGTTACTCACCTGTAACAGGTGATCTCCGGGAACAGCAGGAATTTAGTCCTCACAACCAACCCACCTCCCCTAGGAGTTGTATCTCTCTGTCTATCTCTTTCCTTTCCCTCTCTCTCTCTTTGTCTCAGCTTTAAAACTCAACTGGAGAGAGGCAGTTGGGAAAGGCGGGAAGGCAGCACGCAGGCGCTGTGAGATGCTCTCAAAAGCTTTCTAATTGGATGCTGGGGAGCGTTCCCGCGCAGGCTCTGTCGGTACCGACGATACCCATATGTGAGGACTAAATTCCTGCTGTTCCCGGAGATCACCTGTTATAGGTGAGTAACTATGCTTTATCAGGTTTTGCATCCTATCTATTTCTTTTTCCCCACTCTGCACGGTAGGGACATGTATACAAACAGCAGTCTGGGCAATATATTCATTTTTACCACCGCTATGTGGCCCATCCATGATAGGTACAGTTCCTTCCATCTAGAAAGATCCTGCCGTATACTTTCCCCCAATCCTTGATAGTTCCAATATCTAATTTTGGATAGTGGAGTCCCCAGTTGAATTCCCAGATACTGGAAACTTTCCTCCACCCACCAGAATCTAAAACTGTGCCTTATACTCTTCTCCACTCTAGGTGCCAGATTGAACCCCAGCATTTCGGTTTTACCCTGATTGATTTTATAACCTGCTATTTGGCTATACTGCTGAATGCCCTTCATTAATACTAGCAACATTGTTATTGGCTGTGTCAATGTAAAGCTAATATCATCCGCAAACAGACCAATCTTTTCCTCTCGCCCCCTCATCTCTACCCCCTTTATGTCCGCCTCCCGCCTGATGTATGCGGCCAGCGGCTTTATAGCTATCGCAAATAACAAAGGAGACAGCGGGCACCCCTGTCTAGTACCCCTATGGAGTTCAAAGCTATCTGAGTACCCACCATTAACTCTACCTCTAGCACTCGGCCCCTGATATAATGCTCTTATCCAGTTAATAAACTGTTTTCCGAACCCCATTTTCTCCAGCACCCGAAACATATATGGCCACTCCACTCGGTCAAACGCTTTTTCTGCATCAATCGTTACCATCACTGCCGGTTTTTTGGAACTCTGAAGGTGCCAGGTTACATTCAAAATCTTTCTCACGTTATTGCTTCCCTGCCGCCCCTTGACAAACCCGGTCTGATCAGGATGGATTACCTGTGGCACCACATCCTGGATCCGGCTGGCCAGCACTTTTGCCAAAATTTTGTGTCTAAGTTTATTAGGGAGATTGGTCTATAGGATCCGCACACCCCCCTATCTTTACCCGGTTTCGGCAGCACCGTGATACCAGCTTCCGCCATGGACTTTGGGAGACTGTCTCCTTGGAGAACCCTATTCACTACTTGAGTAAGGATAGGTATGATCGGTTCGGCCAGCACCTTATAGAACTTTGTGGTATACCCATCCAAGCCCGGTGCTTTCCCCAGTTTCAACGTGGCAATAGCCCTCCTTACCTCCTCTTCCTGAATCTCCTTCCCCAAGCGTTCCCTCTCCTCCTCATTCACCTGGGGAAGGTGACACTCATTCAAAAACTCATCAATCTCCTCCCCCTCCGCCGTGGTTTCACTTTTGTATAGTTCCTCATAGTAATCCCTAAATATCTTCCTGATACCCATTTCCCCTTTGTGATTTCTAATCCCGTCTATAAATGCTACTTGCCTCCTTGCCTTTAGACGGCAAGCTAACAGCTTCCCCGCCCTGTTCCCCCCCCTCAAAGTGTGCCTGCTTCAGCACTGCCAGATGGTGCGCCAACTCCTGTGCCCGTAACTTGCTCAATTCTGCCCTTACCTTAATGAGCTCTGCTATAGTTTGCGGGTCCTGCACCGCTTGGTGCACTTTCTCAAGTTTTATCAATTTCTGCAACAATCCCCGTTCCACTACCCCCTTATCCCTCTTTACTTGTGCCCCCCTACTCACCAGCTGCCCCGGATCACCGCCTTTAATCCATCCCACAGAGTCCCCATAGTCACCTCCCCCGTGTTATTCAGCCTAATATAGTCTTTGATACTATCCTTAAGCTTCCCCACAAACCCCTCCTCTTCTAGCAGAGAATCGTTTAGCCTCCAGAATTTTAAACGATCATCTGCCGTCCCTAGGTCGAACACGGCGCACACTGGTGCATGGTCGACCAGGTGATCTGGCCATGTTCCACTTGCTGCACCCTCTCCACCCAAAGTCTCCCCCCCCCCCCCCATATCATATCTAACCTGCTATAGGATCCATGTACCGGGGAGTAATAGGTGTACTTCCGCTTCCCCGGATGCCAACTTCTCCATACATCCACTAATCCTAATCGCTCCCTCATTTTATGCAGTTGACGCCGATCTCCTCCCCCCCTCCCCCCTGTCCTCCACTTGTGTCCAAACGGGGGTTGCATACCAGGTTGAAATCCCCTCCCAATATTATGGAAGAGCTTCCAAATTCTCCAGGACCAAGCAGGAAGTCAGTCTTCACATATGGGTGTCATCGGTGCCGATGAAGCTCCAGCGGAGCATTTCCCCAGCTTTCCATGAAAGCCTTTGGGAATGCAGGCACGCATGTGCGGTTCCCTTCCCGCCTAAGTCTCTTTTTTTCCGAGAAGCCCACTGGACGTGCCAGGTCTAAGACCCCCGACCGTCGCCCCGGGCCCGTGGACCAAGAGAAGCCTGCCAAAGTTCCTTGCGTGGAGCCGGAGTCTGCTGGACACGTAAGCCTTGTAGCCTCGAGGACTCTCCTCCCAGGGAGCCAACGTCGGGCCCGGCACCGCTGGGGCCCGAGTCGGTGGCTGCTGCGTCTCCCGAGCTGAGCCTCAGGATGACAGCCTTGGAGAGTAGATTGGCTGCCTTCATGGAGCAGCAGCGGGCACTGATGGCCAGCCTGTCTGGCGCATCTGCCCCGACCACCGGGACATCGACTTCGAAGTCGACCACAGAGATCGAGCCGATACTCGAGTCCATCATGGCTCGAAGTCGACCTTGGTCGCGGTTTCCCCTCGACCTCCCGCTCGGGACCGAGGGTGTCGACGCCGGTGCCTCCGGTGTCTGGGCGGGTGCTCCAGGGCCCCGCGGGGTCGGACCCTGACTCCTCGTCGGACGAGTCCACCTGGGAGACGGAGGATGAGGAGTCCCCCGATACGTTCAAGACTCGGTGCGTCCCGTCGGACGCACCGCAGTCTGAGCCCCGGAGTAGATCCCCTCCGGAGGATACTCTGTTCTCGGAGTTCGTCCGGGATATGGCCACTGCCTTGGCTATTCCGGCGGACCCCGAGGAAGAGCCTCGAGCTGAAGAGCTTGAGGCCCTGCAGTATGACTCTCCTCCAAAGGAGGCCTTTACTGTCCTGGTTCCTCCGATGCTGGAACGGCTCCTCTTACGGATGTGGGAGGCACCGGCCTCGGCGCCGGTTTTAAGCAAGCGAGTCGACTCGATCTATCGACTCAGGAAGAGCCCTGGCTTTCAGAAAGCACAGCTACCACACCATTCCATGGTTGTGGAATCGGCCATGCATCATCTGAAGAGCCAGAAGATGCACTCTGAGGTGCCCCCCAGCAGGGAGGCCCGGAACCTCGATGGCGTCGGTAGAAAGTGCTTCCAGGGCTCGATGCTTGCTTGCTGTGTCCAGTCTTACCAGCTGTACATGGGCATGTACTTGCGGGACCTGGCCAAGGAGTTGGCCGGGTTCTCTGCTGGACTCTCCGGGGAACCCTTGCAGAGATTCAAGTCCTTGTCCTCGGGGATTCGGGACTGCTCGAAGTTCATGTCCCGCACCTCCTACGATGGCTTCGAGGCTTCGGCCCGAGTTGCGGCAGCCGGCATCACGGCTCGACGCCAGGCATGGCTGCAGTCATCGGACCTCGAGCCATGGATTCAGGACAAGTTGGTCGATGTCCCTTGCCGAGGTGAAAACCTTTTTGGCAAGCCCATGATCGAGAAGGCCGCCCAGCTCGAAACAGAGCACCTTACACAGACAAGGCTGTCTAGGAAGACCTCTGCCCCTTCTCATAAAAAGAAGGGCTTGGGTAAAAAGCCCTTTTACCTGAGGAAGGGCACTGCCTACAAACAGTACCCTCAATATCAGGCTACCCAAGCTGCACCCCAGGGTCAGCAAGCCAAGGGGCAGGGTAATGGGCCCCGTAGGCAGAGGACCCCAAGCCTCCGGCCCCAGCTCCCACTCAGCAGGGTGGGGGTTTTTGACTCCTTGAGCATAGCCTCTCCATCCCTGCTCTCCCAACCCTGCACAGGAGGTCGCCTCGCCCTCTTTGCCCACCAGTGGCCCCTCATCACCGGGGACAGTTGGGTGTTGGACATAGTTCACAGGGGCTATGCACTACATTTTCACCAACTGCCTCCACCATACTTTCCAGGGGAGCCTCCAAGGCCTTCCCTGCACACAGACCTTCTCCTTCAGGAACTTCAAGGTCTGTTGATGGACAGGGCGGTGGAGCCTGTGCCTCCCCACTTGCAAGGTCACGGATTCTACTCTAGGTATTTCCTGGTGCCCAAAAGAACCGGTGGCCTTCGACCCATTCTGGACCTCAGGAACCTCAGCAAGTTCCTAGAGAAGGAAAAGTTCAAGATGCTTACTCTTGGAACACTTCTGCCCTACCTCCAGCAGGGAGATTGGCTATGCTCCTTAGATCTAAAGGATGCGTACACTCACATCCTCATTCATCCAGACCCCAGAAAGTACCTCAGGTTCCTTGTGGAAGGAAACCATTATCAGTACAGAGTACTGCCTTTTGGCCTCACCTCCGCTCCCAGGGTCTTTACCAAATGCCTGGTGGTGGTGGCGGCCTACCTGAGAAATCAGGTAGTCTTTGTCTTCCCCTATCTGGACGACTGGCTCATTAGGGGTCAGACGTGCCAAGAGGCCAGACAAGTCACCCTCAGAACTATTGCTCTTCTTCAAAGCCTAGGGTTTGTGATAAACTTCGCAAAGTCCACTTTGCTCCCCTCCCAGAATTTGGAGTTCATAGGAGCAAGGCTGGACTCTCTCCTGGCAAAGGCTTTCTTGCCAGAAGACAGAGCACAAAGATTGATAGCCTTGGCAAACCAGTTTCTCAACAGGTCACTAGTCTCCGCCAGACTCTGCCTGAGGCTTCTAGGCCACAAGGCTTGGACAGTGCATGTGACCCCCAATGGCAGGCTCCATATGAGGCCTGCACAGTGGTGCCTTCGGAATCAGTGGTCACAGGCCACAGGCAGCCTCAGGGACAGGATAAGGGTGTCCAGACAATTTCTGAACTCCCTCAGCTGGTGGCTGCACCCACCCAATCTACTGAAGGGGGTGCCTTTTCAGATTCCTGGGTACACGGTGGTACTGACCACCGACGCCTCCCTGCAGGGATGGGGAGCTCATTGTCTAGACAAGTGCACCCAGGGCCTGTGGTCTCCTTGGGAGGCTGCACAGCAGATCAATCTCCTCGAACTCAGAGCTATTCGTTTAGCACTCAAAGCTTTCTCTCCTACCCTGGCTCATCAATCTGTTCTGGTTCAGACAGACAACCAAGCAGCCATGTTCTGTGTGAACAAACAGGGCGGGACTGGGTCCAGACTCCTTTGTCGGGAGGCTCAGGACCTTTGTTCATTTGCCCTCAAGCACAATATGCTCCTCAAGGCTGTGTACCTTCCAGGCCAGGACAACTACCTGGCCGACAGGTTAAGCAGGATTCTGCAGCCCCACGAGTGGCAGCTGCATCCTTCAGTAGTTCAGAAGATCTTCCTAAAATGGGGTCTCCCTTTGATAGATCTCTTTGCCAGCCCAATGAGCAGGCAACTGCCAAGGTTCTGCTCCAGGCAACCGCATCCTCTGAGAATAGCAGCAGATGCTTTTCTGATTCCATGGTCTCAGGGCCTCCTGTATGCATTTCCTCCCACGCCCTTGGTGACCCGAACTCTCTTCAAAATTCTTCAGGACAAGGCCTCGGTTCTGCTGGTGGCTCCCTGGTGGCCGAGACAGCCTTGGTTTCCACTTCTACTTCAACTGGCGGTGGATCCCCCACTGCCTCTGGGGTTGCAACCCGACCTTCTCTCACAGGAGCAGGGTTCCCTTCTGCACCCCAATCTCAAAGCTCTCAATTTGATGGCCTGGAGGCTGCAAAGGTAGTTTTGGCTCCCTGGGGCCTACCTCAGGAAGTTGAGGAGGTTGTCCTAGCCTCTAGGAAACAGTCCACTAGGAAAACCTATGCTCTCAAATGGAAGAGGTTTTCTGTGTGGTGTCAGCTACATACAGAGGATCCTTTCTCCTCTACTGTGCCAGTAGTGCTTCAGTACTTACTGCACTTATCCAATCAGGGATTGAAGTCCAATTCTGTTCGGGACCACCTCTCAGCTCTAGCTGCTCACCACTCACTGCTGGAAGGACATTCTCTGTCGGTTCACCCTTTGGTGTCCCGTTTTCTCAGGGGCTTGCTTTTGCTCAGGCCTCCAATCCGTCGTCCTGCCCCTGAGTGGGAGTTGAAAGTGGTCTTGCAGCAACTGACTCGCCCACCTTTTGAGCCGATGGCTACTTGTCCATTGCGCTTCCTATCCTGGAAGACACTCTTCCTGATAGCCCTAACCTCGGCCAGGCGATTGAGTGAGCTTCAGGCCCTGGTCTGTGATAAGAACATAAGAACATAAGATATGCCATACTGGGTCAGACCAAGGTCCATCAAGCCCAGTATTCTGTTTCCAACAGTGGCCAATCTAGGTCATACGTACCTAGCAGTTTCCCCAAGGGACACAGGTTCCACAATGCTTGTATTGGTTCAAGCATTGATATCCTGGGTCCCTTCTTAATAATGGTTTATGGACCTTTCCTCCAGGAACTTGTCCAAACCTTTTTTAAACCCAGCTACACTAACAGCCTTTACTACATCCTCCGGTAACAAATTCCAGAGTTTGATTACACGTTGAGTGAAAAAATATTTTCTTTTATTAGTCTTAAATAGTTTACCCTGTAGCTTCATTGCATGTCCCTTAGTCTTTCTATATTCTGATAAGGTAAACAATCGATCTACGTTTACCCGTTCCACTCCGTTCATTAATTTATATACTTCTATCATATCTCCCCTCAGCCGTCTCTTTTCCAGGTTAAAGAGCCCCAGCCTTTTTAGCCTTTCTTCATAGGAGTATCCTTCCATCCCCTTTACCATTTTGGTGGGTCTTCTCTGAACCTTTTCTAAAATCGCTATATCCTTTTTAAGGTACGGTGACCAGAATTGCACACAATATTCAAGGTGCGGTCTCACCATGGAACAATATAGAGGCATTATAATATCTTTTCTTTTATTTTCCATTCCTTTCCTTATCATACCTAGGATTCTATTTGCTCTCTTGGCCACTGCTGCACACTGGGCCGAGGGTTTTAACATGGTATCCACAATGACGCCTAAATCTTTTTCCTGGGTGGTGGTTCCTAATGTGGAACCTTGCATCGTGTAACCATAGTTTGGGTTGTTCTTCCCTAGGTGCATAACCTTGCACTTGTCCACATTAAATTTCATCTGCCATTTTGATGCCCAGTCTTCCAATTTATCAAGATCCTCTTGCAAGTTTCCACAATCCTCTTGGGTTTTAACAACTTTAAATAGTTTTGTGTCATCTGCAAATTTGATAACCTCACTCGTTATTTCACTTTCCAGGTCATTTATGAATATGTCAAAAAGCAGCAGACCCAGCACAGATCCCTGGGGTACACCACTATTCACCTTTCTCCATTGGGAAAATTGGCCATTTAGCCCTACCCTCTGCTTTCTATCTTTTAACCAGTTCCTGATCCACAATAGTACACTGCCTCCTATCCCATGACTCTTTAGTTTTGCCAAAAGTCTCTGATGAGGGACCTTGTCAAAGACTTTCTGAAAGTCCAGATACACAATATCAACCGACTCACCTTTGTCCACCTGATTATTCACTCCTTCAAAAAAAACAACAGATTAGTAAGACAAGATCTTCCTTGTCTAAAGCCATGTTGGCTGTCTCCCATTAGGTCATGACTATCTACATGCTGAGTAATTTTATTCTTTATGATGGTTTCTACCATTTTTCCCGGTACTGATGTCAGGCTCACCGGTCTGTAGTTTCCCGGATCACCCCTGGAACCCTTTTTAAAAATTGGTGTTACATTGGCGATCCTCCATTCTTCAGGTATTAGAGATGATTTTAATGATATTTCACAGATTACTAATAGCAGGTCTGCAATCTCGTATTTCAGTTCTTTCAACACCCTTGGTTGTATACCATCCGGCCCAGGTGATTTGCTACTCTTCAGTTTATCTAATAGTTGTAATACATCTTCCCGATGTATCGATATTTCCTTCAATTCTTCCGCACCTTTAAATACCACTTCAGTCATGGGTAACATCCCTACATCTTCCTCAGTAAAGACTGAAGCAAAGAATTCATTCAATCTCTCCACTATCGCCTTGTCGCCTCTTGGTGCTCCTTTAACACCTTTATCATCTAATGGACCAACTGACTCTCTCACAGGTTTTTTGCTATGAATGTACTTACACCAGGATTTATAGGAACAGGGTAGTCCTCAGGACTCATCCAAAGTTCCCCCAAAGGTTGTCTCCTCTTTCCACCTCAATCAGGAGGTGGTTCTTCCAACATTCTTCCCTAGGCCTCATGCAAGCCAGGCTGAAGCAGTCCTGCATACCCTGCACTGTAGGAGGGCCTTATCCTTCTACCTTGACCATACGCAGGGGCACAGAAGGGCTACTCAGCTCTTCGTATCTTTTGACCCTAATAAGTTGGGGTTGGCTGTGTCCAAGCGTACCTTGTCCATCTGGGTGGCTGACTGTATCTCCTGGGCTTACAAGGCGGCTGACCTCCCTTTGCAGGGTCGGGTTACGGCCCACCTTGTCAGGGCAATGGCTGCCTCAGTGGCTCATCTCCGCTCTGTGCCCTTGGTAGACATCTGCAGGGCTGCAACTTGGTCTTCAAGCCAGACCTTTGCGGCCCATTACTGTCTGGAGAGGGAGTCCAGTAGGGACAGTGCTTTTGGCCAAGCAGTACTCCGGAATCTCTTTGAGGTTTAGGCAACTCCTGCACTCTGTTGGGCTACCGGTGGAGGTTGTGTCCTTGAAAAGCTTTTCTTTGCTGCTGAGACTAGAGGGAGTTCTCTTGTTCAGCCTGGGTTTCTCGGTAGCCCAGAGCTAGGGAGTCACCCATATGTGAGGACTGACTTCCTGCTTGGTCCTGGAGAAAGAGTAGTTACTCACCTGTAACAGGTGTTCTCCAGGAGCAGCAGGAAACAGTCCTCACAACCCTCCCTCCTCCCCTTGGAGTCGCAGTTGTACATAGTTTATTTTTCATTCTTGTGTGCTGTTCTTAGCTATGTCATTTGACTGAGGTAAGATGGCACCTTTAGACGGGAAGGGAACCGCACATGCGTGCCTGCATTCCCAAAGGCTTTCATGGAAAGCTGGGGAAATGCTCCTCTGGGGCTTCATCGGCGCCGATGACACCCATATGTGAGGACTGATTCCTGCTGCT
The DNA here is from genome assembly GCA_033557465.1 of Ichthyophis bannanicus. Taxonomy (NCBI): domain Eukaryota; kingdom Metazoa; phylum Chordata; class Amphibia; order Gymnophiona; family Ichthyophiidae; genus Ichthyophis; species Ichthyophis bannanicus. The sequence goes on from CM066040.1 coordinate 263,258,487, forward strand.
CCTGGAGAACACTTGTTACAGGTGAGTAACTACTCTTTCCTCTAGCTCCTGCAATATTTGCTCATACACCTCCCCCTGTATCTCGTTTGGCCCATATGGGCTAATCACCCACACCTCCTCCTGCTCTATTTGAAGTTGCACCCCCACTCTCTTTCCCCCTTGGATTATGGTGGGAGGTAAATATCATCTGCCCTCTTTCCCCCAAGGGGAAATCCCCACCATAATCCCCACCCCCCTTTCCTGGGGTTCTTTCTCAGTCCCACCAGGACTACCTTTGGGTATTGCCTAGATTCCAATAGGTATTCCTGCCCCACCCGTAGATGGGTTTCCTGAATGCACAGGATTTCTGCCCCTAGTCTTCTGCCTTCTTGTTCAACCATTTTCCGTTTCTTCCACGTACGTAACCCCTTTACATTTAATGTCGCCATTGTTAGCATTTTCCTTCCCTGGTCTACCTTCCTTTGTCCCCTCACTCCCTCCCTTCCGCCACCCCTCCTCTTCTGTCCCTCTATCCAGCTCCCCCACTGCCCCCCACTCCTCCCTCTTCCACCTGTCCCTGCTCCAAGATCCCTCCCCTGCCTCCCCCTCCTCTCTGCCCTCCCTCCCACCTCCCCCCTCCCCTTCTCCCCTCATCCTCCTTCCCCAGAGGTTTAACTGGAGTAGTGTGCCCCTACCTCACACAACCACTTTCTTCTCGCTCCCCCCTCTCCCTCCCTATCCATGCTCCCCTTCTCCCGCTACCTGTCCCTCCCTCCATCCTGCCCTCCCCCTCACCCCAATCTGCCTCCTAACCCCTCCCTTCTCTCTCCCAACGCCTTCTCCCCCCTCCCTCTTCCCACTCTCCCTCCTCCCACTCTCCCCCCTCCCTTTTCCTCCCCCAACATTTACTTCTTTACTCCCTCTTTGTACCCACTCCCCCTCCCACCACCCTGTCCCTCCAAAGCGTACAGTGCACATGATAATCTCCAGGAACAAGCAGGAATGTAGTCATCACATATGGGTATCGTTGGTACCGACGGAGCCCGTGCAGGAACCCTCCCCAGCGTCCAATCAGAATGCTTTTGGGAGCATTCCACAGTGCCTGCGTGCTGCCTTCCCGCCTATTTCCAGGAACAAGCAGGAATGAGTCCTCACATATGGGTACGTCGGTACCGACGGAGCCTGCGCGGGAACACTCCCCAGCTTCCCAAAAAGGAAAGCTTTTGGGAGCATCCCACAGCACCTGCGCGCTGCCTTCCCGCCTTTCCTAACCAACTCTCCTGTTCTTCTTTTCCGCGGAGCCAGCAGGTCGTGTTCCTGTCACCGCTGAAGAAGTTCTTTATTTTAATTTATTTCTTTGGTCGCGTGTCTGCCTTCCCCGACGCCGGACCGGTACCGCCGGTCTTTTCTTTTCTTTCTTTCTAAAAAAAAAAAATATATATTTTTTTTCCTCACTTGGTGTATTTTTCTTCTTAGGCCTCCAGGCCCAAAAGAAACTTTTCCCTCATGGAAAAACCAGCCTCCGGGTTCAAAAAATGCACTAAGTGTAGAGGTACAATTTCTGTTACAGATACCCATGAATGGTGTCTTAAATGTTTGGGTCCTGAACACTCCATTCCGGATTGCCAGTCCTGCTCTTTAATGTCTAAACGAGGGTTACAGAACCGAGCAGCCAAGCTCCATGTGCTTTTTCCCACGGATGCACCGGCAGTGGCATCGACATCTTCCAGGTCTTCCTCTCCCGATGGGTCTCAGGTAACCAAACATAATCCTAGCAGATCCTTGAAGGGCAAATCTCCCTCTAAGCATCGAGATGCCTCCGGGCTTGCCCTCGAGGATCCTGCCCCAGCCAAACAACCCCGGCGGGAAGCTCCGGCTTCCAAAGCTCCTCCTATGGGGTTACAGGTTGACATCGATGGCACGGCCTCGACCGATCACCTGTTAGACTGCTCTGGGGTACCGGCACAATCTCCCGGTACCGACATCCAGGCAATCGTGGCGTCCATGGATCACACTGTTCAATCCATGCAGCAGGCTATAATGGCTTTTATTAAAGCTGCGACGCTGACGGTACCGCAACGAGTTCCGTTGTTGGTACCGGCGCCGGTACCGGTACCAGCACCGATACCGGTACCGACTGCATCGACATCGGCCAGGATACCGACTCAGGTTCCTTGTCCAGGGCTATTTCTTGGTACCGATCCGGTACCGGGGACGCCCGATGTCGGTACCGATCGATACGCGTATCGATCATTGGAAGGGGACAGACGATACTTCGATTCCTCTGATGATTCTGATTCATCAGATGAGTCTCCTGAAGTATCCATTACCCTTCCTGAGGAGCCTACTTCTCCAAAAAGGAGAATGTCTCCTCCAGAGGATTTGTCCTTTCAAGACTTCATAATAGAAGTGGCTAAAGGACTCTCTATTTCAGTAACCTCTGAAACAGAGCCTAGAGCAAAAAATTAGATATTTTAGGATACTCTAAGACTCCCAGAGAGGCAGTCACCTTGCCAATTCATGAAATTCTTCATGAACATATGATTGACTTATGGGAGACTCCTCTCACCCTTTCTCCTCATTCTCGCAGATTGGACACTATGTACCGTGTCCCTCCTTGTCCTGGATTTCAGAAAACTCAGCTTCCTCACCACTCCATTGTGGTGCAGTCAGCTATGAAAAGGATAAAGAGTACCAAAAGACACTCTTCTGCTCCTCCAGGAAGAGAATGCAGGACCTTGGATGCTTTTGGTAGAAAAATCTTCCAAGCCAGCATGCTTATTGCCAGAATCAACTCATATAGCCTTTATATGGGTATGTTTCTAAAGGAAGTTGCACAAAAGCTGCACAACCTTCTCCCTTTTATTCCAGAGGATAGAAGGGATGAGTTCCTCCTTTGGCTTAAGCATACTCAAGACATTTCAAAGTTTTCCAACAGGGCAGCCTTTGACTCCTTTGAAGGTGCCAGCAGAGCCTCAGGCATTGCCATAGCTGCTCGCAGAATTGCTTGGCTCCAGGCTTCTGATCTAGAACCCTGGGTTCAGGATGGCTTAGGAAATCTGCCCTGTACAGGTGAAAATCTCTTTGGCAAAGAGTGGCAAATAAAAGCCACTCAAATGGATGCAGAGAATTCTGCTCTGGATAGACTTTCCAAGTCAATCTCCATTCCAGCCAAGAAAAAAACTTTCAAAAAGCCTTTTTACAAAAGGAGCAGATTTCCTTCCACTTCTGGCCAACAATCTTCTACAGGTCGCTTTGCTACTAAGCGTCAGCAACCTAAACAGGCCAGGCCTAAACCTGCAGGGGCTGCTACAACCCAGCAGTCCCAACCCCCTCAGGGTTTTTGACTTGATACTAGAGAACTTAACCTTGCTGGCTCTACAACAGCCAGAACCTCTCACCATTCCAGGAAGGTTAGCTCATTTTGCTCCCAGATGGGAGCAAATCACATCAGAGCAGTGGACCCTCTCCATCATAAGAGAGGGCTACAAACTTCATTTCTCAGACCTTCCTCCCTACACCATGGTGAGACACTTCAATTCTCCCACATCTCTCCTCGACCTTCTGGATCAGGAGGTGACTACCCTTCTGGCCCAGAGGGCCATAGAAGAAGTTCCTCTTCTTCAACAGGGGTCAGGGTTTTACTCCCCCTATTTTCTCATTCCAAAGAAAACAGGGGGATACAGACCCATTCTAGATCTCAGAGAATTGAACAAATTCCTATGCAAGGAGAAGTTCAAGATGCTTTCTCTAGGCACTCTCCTTCCATACCTGCAGAGTCAGGATTGGCTTTGTTCTCTAGATCTCAAGGATGCGTACACTCATGTCCTCATCCATCCATCTCACAGAAAATTCCTACGTTTTCTGTTCCAGGGAAAACATTACCAATACAGAGTCCTTCCTTTCGGTCTGGCCTCTGCTCCAAGTGTGTTCACCAAATGCATGGCAATAGTTGCTGCATTTCTACGCACTCTGGGAATATTTGTCTTCCCATATCTGGACGACTGGCTCATCCGTGCTCCAACCCAGTCGGAGGCTCAGATCTCCCTGAACCGCACCAGGCGCATTCTGCAATACCTGGGACTTGTGGTAAACCTCCCAAAGTCCCAGCTCACCCCTACTCAGTCCCTGGAATTCATAGGGGCCTGGTTGGACACCACTTCTGCAAGGGCCTACCTTCCTCAGGCCCGTTGTCAACATCTAGTGCAGTTAGCCTCCCAGATTCAGTCAAAGAGCCACTTAACTGCCAGGGAGATGCTACAGCTGCTAGGCCATATGGCTTCCACAGTACATGTGGTACCCTATGCTCGCCTACACATGAGAGCAGCTCAATGGACTTTGTCCACCCGGTGGACTCAAGCTTCAGAAGCTCTCTCAGACCAAATAGCAACCTCCAAACGTCTCTTTTGGTCTCTCCAATGGTGGATGTCCACTCAAAATCTGTTGCTGGGGTCCCCCTTCCAACCTTTTTTGCCCCAGGCAACCCTCACAACAGATGCCTCCCAAACAGGTTGGGGAGCTCATCTACAAGACCTCTCCACCCAAGGCACTTGGTCCCCACAGGAGACCTCTCTTCATATCAACCACTTGGAACTTCGAGCAGTGTTCCTAGCTCTCAAGGTCTTTCATACCCTCCTCAGCTACAAGACAGTCCTCATTCATACGGACAATCAAGTAGCCATGTTTTACATAAACAAGCAAGGAGGAACTGGCTCTCTGTCGCTTTGCAACGAAGCTCTAAGATTGTGGGCCTTCGCCAGAGAGCATCAAATCCATCTCCTGGCAGTATACCTCCCAGGAATCCAAAACTCTTGGGCAGACAGACTCAGTCGAGTTCTGCTTCCACACGAATGGTCCCTGCACATGGATCAGGTACTCAGAATCATCCAGGAATGGGGAACCCCGGACATAGACCTCTTTGCAAGTCCGTGGAATGCCAAACTTCCCCGATTCTGTTCCAGAATTCCGTGTCAGGGAGTTCAGGCCAAGGATGCCTTCCTCCTTCATTGGGGTCAAGGCTTCCTGTATGGCTTTCCACCCATTCCTTTGATTCCCAAGACTCTGTTCAAACTCCAGAGGGATCAAGGATCTATGATCGTCATAGCTCCACGCTGGCCACGCCAAGTGTGGTACCCTCTACTTCTGCATCTCTCCCAAGCCCCCTCCCTGGACTTGGGAGCTGCGCCGGACTTTGTGGCATCCAAATCCCAAGTCCCTTCACCTCAGAGCTTGGTTACTGAAGGCCTAGACCTTCAAGACTTCAGTCTTTCTCAGCAAGTGAAGGATATCCTCCATGCTTCCAGAAAACCTTCCACTAGCCTAGTGGTTAGAGCAACTGCCTCATACCCAGAAGATCAAGGGTTTGATTCCCACTGGCACTCCTTGTGACTTTGGGCAAGTCACTTTACCCTCCATTGCCTCGGAAGAAAAGGCTGGCAATCTACTTCCGATGATACATTGCCAAGAAAACCCAGAGGTAGCTGGGTCGCTATGAGTCAACACTGACTTGATGGCACTAAAAAAAAAAAAAAAAAAAAAAAGGCGTTCCTATGCTTTTAAGTGGAAAAGATTTTCCATTTGGTGTGCTCAAAAGGGTCTTGACCCTCTGGCACTTCCTGTGAATTCTCTATTGGAATATCTCCTGCATCTCTCCAATGCAGGCCTTAAAACGAATTCAGTAAGGGTCCATTTGAGTGCTGTTGCAGCATCCCTTAAGCCTCTCAATGGACAACCTATTTCCTCTCATCCTCTTATTGCAAGATTCATGAGAGGCCTAACTTTAACAAAACCTCCCATTCGACCTCCTCCGGTGGCATGGGACTTAAACTTGGTTCTTGGTCAGCTTATGAAGCCACCTTTTGAACCCTTAGCCACTACCTCCTTGAAATTTCTTTCCTGGAAGGTTATTTTCCTTATTGCAGTCACTTCTGCTCGCCGCATCAGTGAACTGCAGGCCTTAGTGGCTAATCCATCTTATACAAGGTTCCATCATGATAAGGTAGTCCTTAGGACAAATCCTCATTTTATGCCTAAAGTGGTCTCACCTTTTCATCTCAATCAAGAGGTATATTTACCTGTCTTTTTTCCAGCTCCTCATGCATCCAGTGCAGAGAGGAACCTTCATACTCTAGATTGTAAAAGAGCTCTTGCTTTTTACTTACACAGGACACAGCAACATAGAAAGTCTTCCCAGCTTTTTGTTGCTTTTGATCCTTCTCATATAGGACTTCCAGTCTCTAAGAGAACACTGTCCAATTGGATTGCTCAGTGTATTTCTTTTGCTTACCATAGTAAGAACCTTTCCCTGGAGGGCCATGTCACAGCTCACAATGTGAGGGTCATGGCCACCTCTATGGCTCATCTTCATTCTGTGTCCATCGACCAGATCTGTCGAGCAGCCACCTGGGCCTCGGTTCATACCTTCACAGCCCATTACTGTTTGGACAAGGACTCCCGCCGGGATGCCTTGTTTGGTCAGGCTGTCCTCAGACACCTGTTCAATTCTTGAACAACTCCTGCCCTCCTTCCCTGAATGGATGCCTGAGATCCATAGGAAGACGAGGAACCCGTCAAGGTCTCATACCCTTGGGGATCTCCCAGGCATCTTAGCTAGGGAGTCCCCATATGTGAGGACTCATTCCTGCTTGTTCCTGGAGATAGCACAGTTACTTACCTGTAACAGGTGATTTCTGGGAACAGCAGGAATTAGTCCTCACAACCCTCCCACCTCCCCTAGGAGTTGTATCTCTCTCTGTCTTTCCTTTCCTCTCTCTCTCTATTGTCTCAGCTTTAAACTCGAACTGAGGAGAGTTGGTTAGGAAAGGCGGAAGGCAGCGCACAGGCGCTGTGGGATACTCCCAAAAGCTTTCCTTTTTGGGAAGCTGGGGAGCGTTCCCGCGCAGGCTCCGTCGGTACCGACGTACCCATATGTGAGGACTAATTCCTGCTGTTCCCAGAGATCACCTGTTACAGGTAAGTAACTGTGCTTTCCCAACTGCCTCTCTCCAGTTCTTCTTTTTCCGCGGAGCCAGCAGGTCGTGTTTCCTGTCACTGCAGAAGAATTTCTTTATTTCTTTCTTTTTGTGGTCGCGTCTGCCTTCTTCGACGCTCTACTGGTACCACCAGTCTGTCTTTCTTATTTCTGTTAAAAAAAATAAAAATTTTTTTTCCTTTTCTTCAGGTGCACGCGCCTTTTTTGTGCCTTAGGCCCAAAATCCTTTCCTCAGCATGGAAAAACCTGCTTCAGGGTTTAAAAAGTGCACCAAGTGTGGCGGTACCATCTCCGTCACCGACACCCATGAATGGTGTTTAAAATGTTTAGGTCCTGACCCACTCCATCACGGATTTTGTGTCCTGTGCCATGATGTCTAAAAGAGGTCGGCAGAACCGAGCTGCCAAGCTCAGTATCCCGTTTCCCTCTGATGCGACTTCGTTGGCATCAACGTCTTCCAGGGCTGCTTCTTCCTCCCGTGGATCTCAGGTAACTAAACATAAATCCAGCCAGTCCTCGAAGGGTAGATCTTCTAAGCATCGAGATGCCTCTGGCGTTGCCCTCGAGGATTCTGCACCAGCAAAATTACCCCGGCGGGAGGTTTCGGCTTTGGCTTCCAAAGCATTATTGGGGTTCCAGGATGTTCTAGATGGCTTGGCCTCGACAGATCTCCTGGTGCCATGCTCTGGGGTACCGGTCGTCTTCACCGATACCGACATCAAGGCATTGGTGGCGTCCATGGACCAGAGAATTCTGACCATGGAACGCAGTCTGGCGGCTTTCCTTGCGGCATCGACGCCCTTGGTACCGCGACAGACAACTCCACCGTTACTGGCACTGGCGTCAGTATCGGTATCAGTACCGGTACCGATAGCATCGACATCGGTGTCTGCTATGCCGGTACCCTGTCCTCCGATGCCCTCTGGTACCGATTCTCCGGTACTGGTTATTCCTGGTACCGACCTTGGTCGGTACGGGTATCGGGCTCTGCAGGAGCATCCGGACAGACGATACTTCGAGTCCTCAGAAGAATCTGAGGATTCTGAAGTTCTGTTGATGCAGCGATGCTTCTTCCAGAGGAGTCCTCCTCCCCTAAACGTAGGATGTCTCCTCCAGAGGACATGTCCTTACAAGACTTCATCAGGGAGGTGGCTCGGGGCCTGTCCATTACTGTGGCTCCTGAAACAGAGCCAAGGGCCAAGGAGTTGGAAATTTTACAATATCCCAAAACTCCTAAGGAGGCAGCTACCTTACCCATTCATGAGATTCTACCTGATCTCATGTTGAGGATGTGGGAAACACCTCTTACCGCCTCTCCTCATTCTCGTTGATTAGATACTATGTATCGAGTCCCTCCTTGTCCTGGGTTCCATAAGACTCAGCTTCCTCACCACTCCATTGTGGTGGAGTCAGCTATGAGAAGGATCAGAAGTGCAAAAAGACATGCCTCTAATCCTCCAGGACGTGAGTGCAGAACCCTGGATGCTTTTGGACGTAGAGTCTTCCAAGCTTCCATGCTTGCTGCAAGAATCAGTTCCTATAGTCTCTACATGGGAATGTTCCTAAAGTAGGTCACAGATAATTTACAGACTTTAAGTCCTTTCATTTCTGAGGATAAAAGACAGGATTTTCTCACTTGGGTCAAACATGCCCAAGATGTTTCTAAGTTCTCCAACCGTGCAGCCTTTGACTGCTTTGAATGTATAAGCAGAACCTCGGCTATTGCCATAGGTGCACGTAGAATTGCTTGGCTCCAGGCATCTGATTTAGAGCTCTGGGTACAAGATAAATTGGGAAATATCCCTTGTACTGGTGAGAACCTGTTTGGTAAAGACTGGCAGGAAAAAGCCAATGAAATGGATGCTGAAAATTCCACCTTGGATAGATTATCCAAGTCCACTGCTGATCCTGTTAGAAAGAAATTGTTCAAGAAAACATCTTTTTCTAAAAAGAAAAGATTTTATCCTGCTTATGGTCAGCAGGCATCTTCTGCAGGTCAGTTTTCAAGCAAATGTCAGCAACCACCCAAACAGAAGAAAGCAAAGGCTGCTAGGCCTCCACCGGCCCAGCAGCCTCAGCCTCCTCAGGGCCTTTGACTTTCAGCTAGAGAACTAAGCCTTTCTGGTTCTGGAGGGACCAGAACCGTCCACCATTCCAGGAAGGTTATGTCATTTTGCCCGCAGATGGGGGCAAATAACAGCAGAGCATTGGACACTCTCCATCATAAAGGAGGGGTACAAACTTCATTTTTCAAGCATGCCCCCACACACAATAGTGAGACAGTTCAATTCTCCGACCTCTCTCTCATCAACCTGTTAGGTCAGGAGGTTACCATCCTTCTTGCCCAAGGGGCAGTAGAAGAAGTGCCTCTTCATCAACAGGGCACAGGGTTCTATTCCCCTTATTTTCTTATTCTAAAGAAAAGAGGGGGATACAGACCTATCTTAGATCTCAGAGAATTGAACAAATTCCTTGTCAAAGAGAAATTCAAGATGATTTCTTTCGGAGCTCTGCTACCATACCTTCAGAGTCAGGATTGGCTTTGTTCTCTAGATCTCAAGGATGCGTACACCCATGTCCTCATCCATCCAACCCACAGAAGGTTCCTTTGGTTCCTTTTTCAAGGAAAGCACTACCAATACAGGGTGCTTCCTTTTGCTCTGGCCTCAGCACCAAGGGTGTTCATGAAATGCATGGCTGTGGTAGCAGCATTTCTCTGCACTCTAGGAATATTCGTCTTCCCTTACTTGGACGATTGGCTCATTCGAACTCCAACACAGTCAGAGGCCAAGACTTCTCTATCCTGCACAATGCGTATCCTTCAGTATTTAGAGATGGTAATAAACATCCCAAAATCCATCCAGTCTCATTCCCACTCAGTCTTTAGAGTTCATAGGCGCTCTTCTGGATACCACAAGGGCAAGGGCCTATCTTCCCCAGGCCTGTTGCCTTCGCTTGGTGCAGTTAGCTTCTCAAGCAGTGCTAAAGCCTCATCTAACTGCTCGAGAAATGTTGCAATTGCTAGGCCACATGGCATCCACCATGCATGTGGTTCCATATGCTTGCCTCCACATGAGGGCAGCTCAGTGGACTTTATCCACTCAATGGACCCAGGCATCAGGGTGCCTGTCAGACAAAATAGCAAACACAAGTCGCCTCATTTTGTCTCTCCAATGGTGGAGGTCCACTCGAAACCTGTTGCTGGGGTGCCCCTTTCAACAACCCTTACCCCAAGAAACTCTCACAACAGATGCTTCTCCAAAGGGTTGGGAAGCTCATTTGCAAGACTTCTCCACCCAGGGCACCTGGTCTCCTCAAGAGAGTTGTCTGCATATCAACCTCTTGGAACTCAGAGCAATTTTCCTGGCTCTGCGAGTGTTCCACTCTCTGCTCAGCTACAAGACAGTCCTCATTCATACGGACAATCAAGTAGCCATGTTCTATGTGAACAAGCAGGGGGGAACGGGCTCTCTGTCGCTTTGCAATGAAGCTTTGCGACTATGGGCCCTCACCAGAGAGCATCAGATTCATCTTCTGGCAGTATATCTTCCAGGCATTCAAAACTTTTGGGCGGACAGACTCAGTCGAGTTCTCCTTCCACATGAGTGGTCTCTGCATGCAGACCAGGTGACCAGGATATTTCAACTTTGGGGAACCCCGGACATAGACCTCTTTTTTTTTTTTTTTTTCCATTTAAAATTTTTATTAGTGAATAACACACCAATATAAAGCATGTTTAATACAGCAAGTTATCACCCCATCCCACCCCCTTCGTCTCTATTATAAGACAGAGGAACCGAAGTAAACTGCTCTTAGACAAGGAAAGCACTAACATAACTCAAACAGTGATCAATTCACCAACGCTAAATAACATAAAATAAAACAGCAGATGTGATGTTCCCCTGCTTTAATCCCCCCGCCTATAATTCAACAAACCACAGGCAACTCCCCTGTGCGAAATCCCCCCTCCTTCCCTCCCTACCCCCCTCTCCCCTCCCTACCCCCTCCCCTCCCCCCGTATGCAAACACTTAGATCCATTCCTGCATCTTCGAACCCTACCTATGCCCACTATTCCCCCCACCAGTCCCAGCACCCCCACCTGCCCCCCTCCATAATCCTCCCCCTACTCCCCCCTCCTCTTGCCATTCCTCCACCCATTTCCATACCTTCTGCCAATGTACCCCACTTCTCTCTCCACCCCCCCGGCACTGCACTGTCAGCCGGTGCAGGACATAGACCTCTTTGCAAGTCCGTGGAATGCCAAACTTCCCCGGTTCTGTTCCAGAATTCCGGCTCAGTGGGCTCAGGCCAAGGATGCTTTCCTCCTTTACTGGGGTCAAGACTTCCTGTATGCCTTTCCACCCATTCCCCTAATTCCCAAAACCCTCTTCAAGCTTCAGAGAGACAGAGGCCACATGATTCTCATAGCACCACATTGGCCACGGCAAGTGTGGTACCCTCTGCTTCTACATCTCTCTCAAGCTTCCTCCCTGGAGTTAGGGTCTGCTCCAGATCTCCTATCTCAGGAGAACGGAATGTTATGGCATCCCAATCCCCAGTCTCTGCATCTCACGGCTTGGTTGCTGAAGGCCTAGATCTCCAAGATCTTAATCTTTCTCAGCAAGTGAAAGATGTTCTTTATGCTTCCAGAAAACCTTCCACTAGATGCTGTGACAATGAGAGCTGTGCTGAGCCAATGGAAACACAGGAAAGTGGTGACTATGTCTTTAAGACAAGAGACAGGCAAGCTTTTCAGAGGGCTAAAGCTACAGCCAAGCAAAAGAAACACGTACTTGCTGAGGCTAAGCCACGCCCAAGCCCCAACATGAGTGCAGGCTTGGACTCTAATGACAACCACCTGTGCAGAGATAAGGGTGTGGTAGCTAGGAAGCAGTTTTTTAAGCCTGCTTCAGTGCAGAGAGAAAGAGGGAGGACGAAGGAAGGAGAGAGGAGCAGCAACAGGAAGGAGGAAGGAAAGCCGAAGGAGCAAGGAGATGGGGGAAGTTAACTCCACGTGGGAGAAGCAGTTCCAGTAGCAAAGGAAGCAATCCTTGTGTGAAAGGTACGCTTGAGCCAGAGACCGGCAGATGTATAGCTGGGGAGGTTGCTGAAGAGGTGGAACAAAGTGCAGTGCAGTGTGTGCAAGAGACAGTTCAGAAAACCCAAGCTGCCAGAAGGGGGGTGAAAGCTGTTAAAAACGGACGTAACCAAGACCCAGCCAAAGGCAGAGACGTAAAGCTGAACACAGGTGAAGCAGTTAAGGTTTTGTTCCAGGGAAAGAAGCCCCACGCTCCTGATACAGCCAATGCTTACCAGGGAGAGCAGTTCTGGAAAGGACTTTTGAAGTTTCTACAGAATAGTAAGTTGGAAAACATTATTGGAAATCCTGAAAGAGATAAGCAATTTGCAGAACAGGAAGGCATGCAAATTGACACTCTCGAATCAGATTCCAGAGTATGACGAATCACCGATGGATTGTTCTTTATGCATGAGAGAAATTGAAAGCTGCTAGAAAGGACTGTAAAAAGAACTTTTGAAGAGCACTTCTTCCTTAGCCAGGAAAGTGCTAAGAGCTACTTTAAGCTAAAAAACTTTGGCTAAGAACAAAGTTTGAATTAAAGCAGCGTTATTGAAAAATGATCAGAATTTACCTATGCTGTTTGAATGAAAAGAAGCTGTAACACAGGTGCTGAGTTGTGTATTGAAAACAGCTACCGTGTTTAAAGAAGTATTTCAGTTCTTCAACGTCACATGTACTTTTGTTCCTGTAAGTTTCTGTGTTTTGGAGAATAATCCTTTTGCCTGCGTTGTTGAATTTAAGCGTGGAAAGAACCCAAAAATAAATTTATTGTTTTTGCCTTAAACAACCCCTAGTGGTCACACACTACTTTGTCTTTAATGAAAAGAACTACAAGTCCCAGGATTCCTTGCTGGAGACAAAATAGCTTTATTTAAGGACAAATATGGCAGCCCTTTGCCTGTGAGCCACTGGCCCAGGCAGGGGATCACGACAACGCTCTTATGCTTTCAAGTGGAAAAGGTTTACTATTTGTTGTTCGGAAAAGGGTCTTAACCCCCTTGCGATACCTCTGCAATCTTTGCTAGAGTATCTCCTCCATTTATCTCATGCAGGCCTTAAGACAAATTCAGTGAGAGTCCATTTGAGTGCTATTGCAGCTTCTCTTAAACCTCTAAATGGACAGCCTATTTCCTTTCATCCTCTTATAGCAAGATTTATGAGAGGCCTCCTTCTTACTAAGCCTCCCATTAGACTACCTCTGGTGGCATGGGACTTAAACCTGGTTCTTGGGCAGCTCATGAAGCCACCTTTTGAACCTTTAGCTACCACCTCCTTAAAATTCCTTTCTTGGAAGGTTATCTTTCTCATTGCAATCACATCAGCACGCCGCATTAGTGAGTTGCAAGCGCTAGTAGCTAATCCACCTTATACAAGGTTCCATCATGACAAGGTAGTCCTTAGGACTCATCCACACTTTATGCCTAAGGTGGTCTCGCCTTTTCATCTAAACCAAGAGGTCTACCTACCTGTCTTTTTCCAGGACCTCATGCATCAAGTGCAGAGAGGAATCTTCATACCTTAGACTGTAAAAGAGCTCTAGCTTTTTACTTACAAAGAACACAGCAACATAGGAAGTCCTCTCAACTCTTTGTTGTTTTTGATCCTTCTCATTTGGGACTTCCAGTCTCCAAGAGAACACTATCTAACTGGATTGCTCAGTGTATTTCCTTCACCAATCAGAGTAAGAACTTTTCTCTGGAGGGCCATGTCACAGCTCCCAATGTAAGAGCCATGGCAGCCTCAATGGCTCATCTGCACTCTGTGTCTATTCACGACATCTGTCAAGCGGCCACTTGGGCCTCGGTTCATACCTTCACAGCCCATTACTGCTTAGACAAGGACTCCCGCTGGGATGCCTTGTTTGGTCAGGCTGTTCTCCAACACCTGTTCCATACCTAATCAACTTCTGCCCACCATCCCTGGTAGGATGCCAGAGATCCATGGGGGGAAGTGGAGCCCTTTTCAGGGACACACAACTTCTGGGGTCTCTCCCTGGCACCTAAAGCTAGGGAGTCCCCATATGTGATGACTACATTCCTGCTTGTTCCTGGAGATAGCATAGTTACTCACTTGTAACAGGTGATCTCCGGGAACAGCAAGAATTTAGTCCTTACAACCCACCCACCTCCCCTAGGAGTTGTATCTCTCTATCTCTTTCCTTTCCCTCTTGCTCTCTTTGTCTCAGCTTTAAAACTCAATTGGAGAGAGGCAGTTGGGAAAGGCGGGAAGGCAGCATGCAGGTGCTGTGGGATGCTCCCAAAAGCGTTCTGATTGGACGCTGGGGAGCGTTCCCGTGCAGGCTCCGTCAGTACCGACGATACCCATATGTGAGGACTAAATTCCTGCTGTTCCCGGAGATCACCTGTTACAGGTGAGTAACTATGCTTTCCCTCCCCTCCTCCACAATGTATACATCACATATTATTTATAAGTCCTCAGGTCTCTTTCGCAGTCCAGTCCTCTCGCTGCTCCTGCCTTATCTTCTGGTTGGTCCGCCTCTCTTGGCTCTCTCCGTGCTGCTGTGGTCTCCTCCGCTCCTTTGAGGCTGTTGCCTTGGAGGCACCCTGGGGCTCCAGCCCAACATCTCGTAACACCCCCATTGCCTCCTCTGGCGTTTGCAATCGCCATGTCCGCCCTTTTAGGGTAAAGCATAGGCCGAACGGATGCAGCCATCTGTACTTGATTTCTGCATTCCTTAATGCTTGTGTCACATGTTGCATTGCCCTCCTCCGGTGTAGAGTGCCCGTAGACAGGTCTTCATAATTTGCACATTATATCCCTGCCACGTAAGGGCTCCTGCTCCCTTCATACAGCTGACAATTCTCTCCTTTGTTTTGTACCACGCCAGGCAGATTACAATGTCCCTGGGCCTGTTCCCAACTGGTGGTCCTAGAGCTCTGTGTGCTCTCTCAATTTGTATGTCCACGGCTGCCGCCTCAACCTCTCCTTTCTTTAACTCCTCTAGGCACACCGACAACGCCACCTTTTCACCATCTTGGAATTCTCTCTCCTCTGGGATTCCCTGGATTCTCAAGTTGTTCCTTCTCAAACGGTTCTCCAAGTCTTCCAATTTATACAGCAGCGCTTCCTGCTGGGCATTTCGTTTTGCACCACTTTGTATCCCTTCCTCTTGCCGCTGCTCAATTTCCTGCAGGCGGTTTTCATGTTCTCTCATCCAGCACACCAGCTCTCCAATTTCCTCCTTCAATGGGCCCAGGAGCTCCGTTAACGCATTTTTTACTCACTGCACCTCTTGTTTTATTTCGAGGAACTAGTCCCTGAGCTCCGCTATAGTAATATTTTGAGGAGGGTCCTTTCCCTTTACTGTCTCACTCTCTGTGTTCAACACCTTCTTGCTTTTGACTATTCTCACTGGGCACTTTATCATTTTTCCCTGTTTGCACTCCCGAGTAGGCAAATTTTCTAAGATCTGCTGCTTTCCTTCTTGTGGACATCTCAACGGCCCTTGTCTCTTCCTCTCTTCCTCTCCCCCAGCTATTTTCCACTTGCCTGCAGTGTACAACTCCTCCGTCTCCGTGCCCTGTTTCAATACTCCTCCACCGCCTTTCTCAGCCTCCTTAGGCTTCTGTAGGAGGCTTCAATTGGGGGGCACTACCTGCTGCCTCCCCCGTGCAGCTCTTTTCCTGCTCCGCTCACCTTCCCTCTGGTTCCACTGCAGCGCTGCTGCCCTTTTGCACACTTTCACTTTTAGCACCTCCTTCGGCCTTCACTGTCCTGCCAATCAATTCGTTCCGGCTCTCACCGCTGCCTCCTGTGCACCACTGCTATCTCCAGCCTCCTCATGCCTTTCTCTCTGGGGCTCCGGGCGCCATCTTACCCCTGCACGTGGTTGGCCTCCGCTCCCGCTGCTTCAGTGCACCGCCAGATCCCCCCGCGTCTCCACGGTTCTGTTCTTTTCAACAGAAAACTGCTCCATTGCCTCCCGGCTTCCTCTCCCTTCCTTCACTGCCGTTTCCCACCTCCGGAGGGTCCGTTTTTTAATTTTGTGGCTGGTTCGGTGCCGGAGCGGCTGTCTCACGCCGCCATCTACTCCGGTGACGTCACTTCCTCCCAGAAATGTACATTTTATTAGCTTAAGAAAACCGTGCAGCATGTCTGTTTTTAATGGTACTGAACACTGTTATCTGTATGCTTTGAGTTTTGTGCTGGCTGTGGTCACTTTCACATTTTGAGACAGTCTGATTGTACATGCAAGGTTCTTACCATTTGTAACTGTAAATATCCTGAGTAGTTCTCTCATTCTTTTTGATCCTTACATCCTCAGGAAAAGTGTGCCAATAAAAAAAATTATATATAGCATGATTAGGAAATGGGTTAGACCCAGTTCTCTGTTCCACCCTCCTCTCATTAGCCATCTGGGAACATTAATCAAAGACCTCACTGTTCTGCCCATCTGGTCACCAACCAGTTTTCCACTTTTGCCGTCATTGTACATTACCTCTGCTGTTCCACTTGCTGTTTCTTCAGGGTTTGCAACTGTGAGAGGAATGATGTAGAGTACAAGGGGCCTTCTGTCTCCAAGACATGTTTTTATTTTGCCCTTGCTTCTTATACTATAGCATATTGCATATCACATATTCTTTTTTTTTTTAAATGTTATTTTTTTTTACAGCAACAAACCAGATTAGACTATCATTTCTCTTCTTGTGTTTTGTGTTTAAGACTGCAGAGTCTCCTGCTATTTTGAGTCCAATGCAGCAAACGATAGAAGATCGGATCAGTAATTACAGAACAGCAATTGGTAACGCAAAACAGGCAGGCGAAAGCTCCAAGGCAAGACGATATGAACGGGGTTTGAAGGTATGTGAAAGGTCCTCAGAATTCAAAAAAGAAAGAATGCCTTGTGTTTCTTTATAGTCTTAAAAATCAGTGGGCATTGATTGATAAACAATGCCAAGGAGGATTTTGATCAGTGAAATAGTCTGGTCTGGATTATTAATGTTCACTGATATATAGCAGACCACTAAATGTGGGTGGTATTGCCTGGCATTTAGAACCTCCTGCTCTGGTCCCTACATGATCGTTTATGCTTGTCACTAGATTGTGAGCTCACTAGGCATAGGAAACTTCTTTTGTACATTGTCCACCCTAAATATATATATATAATGCATTGATAAATAATTGTGGGAGGGAGCCCTGTGCATTAAAGGAAAGGATATTATATAGTAACAGTGAGCCTCACTGTATGACCCTGGGCAGCAATTGTTAGTGACCCATGGGATTCAGTAGTTTGCCAATTAAAATTTTGCTTCCTCTGACAACTGGAAAGAGTTGACAACTGGAAAGAGAAAATAGCATGTATTTATTTTTGTGAAGTCCTTGAGGACTATGTGATTGAAGCATTTCCCATGTGTTAGATCCGAGGCAACATTGTTTTACTTTGTTGAACAATTAGGTCAAGGACATGTGCTGGATGTTGTATACTTTGGGCTTCAGCAAAGCTTTGATACTGTCCTACGTAAATCAGCAAACCGATAAAGAGGCACACATTGTGCATCTGCCTGTCATGTTTTGGCTGAAGATCTGTCTCAGGTGACTTGACTTATATATATATATACCGCTGATGTGAAGGAAAGCCAGAAATAATGATGAAAAACAGGCGGTGGGTCCTGGAAATGGGTCGGGGAGTGAGGATAATGGAAGTAGCAATTAAAAAAAAATATATAAAAAATTAATTAATTTTATTTATTTATTTAACATTTCTTTTGTACCACCTTTCAGATTATCAAGGTGGTTTATTTACATTGAACAGTAAACTCGGTTGTACATGGAATAGTGTTCTACATATGAACCTAGTTATAGAAAGAACAGTGATTATAGTATGTGTTAAAAAACTGGTGTTTGGGGAAGCTGGGGTGGAAGACAAGGATTAGGAACATGGTAGAACTGTGTACAGTGGTGAGCGTGCTGTGGATATGGCTATAGACAGGGATGTTAGGATACTGTGAGAAGGTTACATGGGGGGGGGGGCAGGGGAGAGGGGGGAAAAGGGCATTTGTTTTTAGGTTTTAGAGCCAAAGAATTTTCAGAATAGAAAGGGCTAGCTTTTTTGGAAGTCATTGGAGTCTTTGGTGTCTCTTAGTGTATTTGGGAGTGAGTTCCAGAGTTTGGGGCCATATATAGAGAAAGATCTCTGGAAGCTAAATTTAGGCTTTTAGGTAGGAAGTTGAAATCCAGAACTTCCAGGGTAGCGTTCTCCGAAATGCTTCCCGTTCCACGCGCAGGACCCAAAAGGCAGGCAGAGCTCCGGAGTCTCAATGCGTGGATGAGACAATGGTGCAGAGATGAGGGGTTTGGATTTGTTAGGAACTGGGGAACATTCTGGGGAAAGGAGGGGCTCTTCCGAAGGGATGGGCTTCACCTTAACCGGGATGGAACCAGGCTGCTGGCATTAACCTTTAAAAAGGAGATAGAGCAGCTTTTAAACTAGATGATAGGGGAAAGCCGACAGTCGCCCAAGAGCGCATGGTTCGGAAGAATGTATCCTTGAAGGATACTACAAAAAGCAGAGAGGTTCTAAAAAAGAGTAAAGTAGCCCAAATGCCCTCAAGTATGGCGCAGACAGAGCTTAAAGATCCCAAATTACCCATGTCTACCAATAGCCAAATTAATATGAATAAAATACAGTCTCTAAAATGCTTGTATGCAAATGCTAGAAGTCTACAAAACAAGATGGGAGAGTTAGAATATATAGCACTAAACGAGAGGTTAGATATGATTGGAATATCAGAGACATGGTGGAAGGAGGACAACCAGTGGGACACTGTGATACCTGGGTACAAACTGTATCGTAATGATAGAGCTGATCAAATTGGTGGAGGGGTTGCGCTCTATGTTAGAGAGGGCATTGAGTCAGAAAGGATTAAAGTTTTGCAGGAAACAAAATTTGCTGTAGAATCTCTATGGATTGAAATTCCATGTAAAAAGGGGAAGGCGATGGCAGTGGGGGTGTACTATCGTCCGCCTGGCCAGAATGAACAAATGGATGATGAAATGCTCAAAGAAATCAAGGAAGCTAGCAAAAGTTACAGTGCAGTAATAATAATGGGTGATTTCAATTACCCCGGTATCGACTGGGTCAGTGTCACAGCAGGACATGCTAGGGAGATAAAGTTCCTAGATGAAATAAATGACTGCTTCTTGGAGCAGCTGGTTCATGAACCGACCAGAGGGGAAGCAATATTAGACCTAGTCCTTAGTGGAACACCAGATGTAGTGCAAGAGATAAGGGTGTTGGGGCCACTTGGCAATAGTGATCATAGCATGATCACCTTTGATTTAATTAGTGGAGGAGGGATAGTAAGGAAATCCACAGTACTACTTTTTAACTTTCGAAAGGGAGACTATGATAAAATGAGGAAAACAGTTAAGAAAAAGCTAAAAGGAGCAGTTGCAAAGGTTAAAGACTTACATCAAGCTTGGGTGTTGTTTAAAAATACTATCTTGGAAGCCCAAGCCAGCTTTATTCCACGCTTTAAGAAAAGTGGAAGGAAGTCAAAAAAACTGCCAGCATGGTTTAAAGGTGAGGTCAGAGAGGCTGTTGTTGCCAAAAAAGCATCTTTCAGGAAATGGAAAAAAGAGCCAAACGACGAAACCTGGAAACAGCACAAGCACTGGCAAGTCAAATGCAAGGCATTAATAAAGCAGGCAAAGGGAGAATTTGAGAAGAAGCTTGCTGAGGAAGCAAAAACGCGAAATAAAGATTTTTTCAAGTACATTCGCAGCAAAAAACCTGTGAGAGAGTCAGTTGGTCCATTAGATGATAGAGGCATTAAAGGGGCACTAAGAGGTGACAAGGCGATAGCAGAGAGACTGAATGAATTCTTTGCTTCGGTCTTTACTGAGGAAGATATAGGGATGTTACCCATGACTGAAGTGGTATTTAAAGGTGCAGAAGAGTTGAAGGAAATATCGATACATCGGGAAGATGTATTACAACTATTAGATAAACTGAAGAGTAGCAAATCACCTGGGCCGGATGGTATACATCCAAGGGTGTTGAAAGAACTGAAATATGAGATTGCAGACCTGCTATTAGTAATCTCTGAACTATCATTAAAATCATCTCTAATTCCTGAAGATTGGAGGATAGCCAATGTAACACCAATTTTTAAAAAGGGTTCCAGGGGTGATCCGGGAAACTACAGACCGGTGAGCTTGACGTCAGTACCGGGAAAAATGGTAGAAACCATCATAAAGAATAAAATTATTCAGCATTTAGATAGTCATGGCCTAATGGGAGACAGCCAACATGGCTTTCGACAAGGAAGATCTTGCTTTACTAATCTGTTATGTTTTTTTGAAGGTGTGAATAAACAGGTGGACAAAGGTGAGTCGGTTGATATAGTGTATCTGGACTTTCAGAAAGCCTTTGACAAGGTCCCTCATCAGAGACTTTTGGCAAAACTAAAGAGTCATGGGATAGGAGGCAGTGTACTACTGTGGATCAGGAACTGGTTAAAAGATAGAAAGCAGAGGGTAGGGCTAAATGGCCAATTTTCCCAATGGAGAAAGGTGAATAGTGGTGTACCCCAGGGATCTGTGCTGGGTCCTCTGCTTTTTGACATATTCATAAATGACCTGGAAAGTGGAATAACGAGTGAGGTTATCAAATTTGCAGATGACACAAAACTATTTAAAGTTGTTAAAACCCAAGAGGATTGTGGAAAATTGCAAGAGGATCTTGATAAATTGGAAGACTGGGCATTAAAATGGCAGATGAAATTTAATGTGGACAAGTGCAAAGTTATGCACCTAGGGAAGAACAACCCAAACTATGGTTACACGATGCAAGGTTCCACTTTAGGAACCACCACACAGGAAAAAGATTTAGGCGTCATTGTGGATAACATGTTAAAACCCTCGGCCCAGTGTGCAGCGGCAGCCAAGAGAGCAAATAGAATGCTAGGTATGATAAGGAAAGGAATGGAAAATAAAACAAAAGATATTATAATGCCTCTATATCGTTCCATGGTGAGACCGCACCTTGAATATTGTGTGCAATTCTGGTCGCCGTATCTTAAAAAGGATATAGCGTTATTAGAAAAGGTTCAGAGAAGAGCCACCAAAATGGTAAAGGGGATGGAAGGATACTCCTATGAAGAAATGCTAAAAAGGTTAGGGCTCTTTAACCTGGAAAAGAGACGGCTGAGGGGAGATATGATAGAAGTCTATAAATTAATGAACGGAGTGGAACGGGTAAACGTAGATCGATTGTTTACGTTATCAGAATATAGACAGACTAGGGGACATGCAATGAAGCTACAGGATAAACTATTTAAGACTAATAAAAGAAAATATTTTTTCACTCAACGTGTAATCAAACTCTGGAATTTGTTACCGGAGGATGTAGTAAAGGCTGTTAGTGTAGCTGGGTTTAAAAAAGGTTTGGACAAGTTCCTGGAGGAAAAGTCCATAAACCATTATTAAGAAGGGACCCAGGATATCAATGCTTGACCCAGTACAAGCATTGTGGAACCTGTGTCTTTTGGGGAAACTGCTAGGTACGTATGACCTAGACTGGCCACTGTTGGAAACAGGATACTGGGCTTGATGGACCTTGGTCTGACCCAGTATGGCATATCTTATGTTCTTATGTTCTTACAGTGGCGGCTGAAGGCAATCTGCTGCCTGAGGTGAGAGATGAGATGGCTCCCCCCCCTCCAAAGCGGGAAATGGGGGAGGCTTTCTTAAAACTCCAGTCAGGGACTGACCCAAACCAAAAAGCCGATTAAAAAATGTGGAGGAAATAAAAGATGTTTGCTCACCAAGGAACTAAAAGAAAGAGCGAGAACCACAGCACTGTTTATAGCACCAAATTATAACTTATGTTTATTTTGTTATAAATTGCGTTATGATTCTTGCTGCTTTTTTGAATATATATTTTGCATCCACAGAGCCCCCTCCCTCAACAATGGGTGCAGAGCAGAACTAGGACATTCACCCACAGAACTCAATATCTTAAAAAAAAAAAAATCTGATTCCAGTCATCTCACTAACAATAGACATTCTCCAGTACCAGGCATATTGTGAAGTAATACAAAATCCTACAACAAAGTCACTGAGGATCTGTAGAGCAAGCCTATCTTACTATACCACCTCAATTTCCAAAACTCACATAAGGAGCCTATCCAAAAAAAGCATAACTGTAAATACTGCAGCGGGCCCTGGAACATCCAAACACCTATTTGAAAAGCTGAACAATTCAGATTACTACAGTACAGATCCCTACGTACAAACTCCATGTTAACAGGAACACCTGGCCTTGGTCACAAGCTCAAAGCACAGACCCTCACCAAAGTACAAAATAAGTGGCCATAACCTCATAAACATATGTAGATAAAAATTAAACTGCAACCCCAAAAAGTCAGATTCTGTATACAATGCAACGACAGAGAAATAGAAAGAGATGCCTTTCCCTGTATTTTATAAAATATAAAGATAGCACCAAGACTTCATTAAATTGAAAATAAAATTCTCTTCTATTTATTTATTTACATTCTCTTATATACCGCGCTATTCTGCATCAGTGCGGTTTACATTGACCAAACTGAAATTACATTGAACAGAGCATTATAACTTGGAGATAACTATTTTACAGGGAACATGGGCTATGGAGGGTTAAGTGGCTTGCCCAAGACCACAAGGAGCACCTGTGGGACTAGAAACTCCAGTCCTTCCGGCCCAAGGTTGCTGTCCTCTAGTGGGATTTGAACCCACGACCTTCCGGCCTGAAGTACCTTGCCCCAACCACTAGGCCACTCCTTCTTCTACCTTTGTTGTCTGACCATTTTATTCTTGATCATGCTTGATCCCATTCTGAGGTTTCTGCTTTCCTCCACCTCACAGTGCCCCCCCATGTCTGCTTCCTCCTAGGGCCGGCATGAAGGTGATGCAGGGCCATGTGCGGAGATTCAGTGCAGCATTATTTGCATGCATTTAGTATACTTTATTTTAAAATGTATATGCCACCAATCTAAAATCCTAGGTGGCTTCCAAACATATACATGCAATTTAGTAAAACAGATGTTACAATAAAACAAACATAATAAAACATTAAATTTGATTAATGAAAAGCCACTTAAACAGCTCCCCTCCCCCCCAACCAGACCATCACTAATCTGCACATCAGATTTATTTCGCTGTGATCAGATTATTGATGAAGAGAGAAGATATAAAATGAGAAACTAATCCTGGTTGCTATGAATTCAAGTGCTGGATTGGATTGTGCTAGAGCTGGAAAAGTCCAGAACTCAGCAGCAGTGAAGCTATCAGGCTACTAAACAAAAATAAACTGAGACGTTCCCTTAAAATTTGAAATTTCCTTGAATCTGACCTTAGAAAATATTTTAAATTTCAGTCTGGCAACATAAAGAACACAAAGCTGCAAAACTATAAGACAATACATATTCCAGTACCTCCCCCCCAACCAACACCCTAAAGTTGACCTTACCAAGAATCCAGAAACCATAGAGCAAATCTACTATTCCATAACGGCACTAACTTCCAAAACTCACACAACATGGAGCATACCCAGAAAGGGTAGCACCACAAATATTGCAGTGGGCCCTAGAACATTTGTATTCCTATTCAGAAAACTGAACAATCCAGATTACGACAGCTCCCTACATAGAAACTTCATGGTAATAGAACATGTAGCCTCAGACACACATGCAGAACAGAGATAGATCTTCACAAGTAGTGAATATATCAGTGCAAACTAAAAACAGACATATATAGTAAAAAAATGCTTTTACCCATTACTCTTTAGGTTTACAGGATTTCTTTCCCAAAATTATACTTTACTGCAGAGTGAGGTGAGAGAAAGAACTCTCACTATTCTTTGGAGGTGGTCAAGAATGAAATGGAACATGTACAACTTGATCTATTGGGTGTCAGTGAACTGAAATGGACTGGCATCGGGCATGTTAAATCTGATGATCACATGGTCTACTATGCTGGAAATGAAAGACACAGAAGAAATGGTGTTGCATTTATAATTAAGAAGAAACTTGCAAGTACTGTAATGAAATGCAATGCAATCAGTGAACACTTAATCTCTATTCGTCTATGAGGAATACCTATCAGCACAACTATAATTCAAGTATATGCTGCAACAGTTGCAGAAGAGGACGAAGGTGATGAGGTCTATAAACAAGTGCAAGCTGAAAATTGACAGAACATGCAAACAGGATATCCTGATACTTATGGGTTACTAGAATGCAAAAGTTGGCAACAAAGAAGAAGGCAAATATGGACTTGGCAACAGAAATTAAGCTGGAGAAAGACTGATAGAATTCTGCAAGACCAGCGATTTGTTCATTTCAAACACCTTCTTCCAGCAGCACAAGCGGCGACTGTACACATGGCTTCACCCAATGGATTGTACAAAAATCAAATTGACCACATTTGTGGAAGTCAATTATGGAAAATCTCGATAACATCAACAAAGACAGAACCTGGAGCTGACTATGGTACAGATCACCAGCTAGTAGTATGCAGACTCAAGCTAAAGTTGAAAAAGAGCAAGCCACTCATGAATGTAGCAAAATATGACCTTGAGAATATACCACTGGAAATTAAAGACTACCTGCAAAATCGAGAAGAGTTATGGAATGACATCAAGAAGGTTGTGTTGGAAGAAAGCGAGAAGTCTCGACAAAAGGTGAAAAAGCAAAAATGGCCAAAATAGATGATAGAAGAAACTCTGAAAATTGCCCAGAAACGCAGAGAAACTAAAGCCAGAGGAGAAAGAGAGGCAATCGCAGAACTCAACAGAGATTTCCAACGTGCAGCAAGACAAGACAAGGAAAAGTACTACAATGACACATGCATAGAAATAGATCAGAAACTATTAGAGGAAGAATAAGATTGGCTTTCTTAAAGCTATGAGAGTTAAAGAAAAAATTCCAGCCTCGAATTGGAATGTTACAAGAAGCTCAAGGATCTATGTTGAATGATGCTGAGAAGATCCAGAAAAGGTGGAAAGAATATAGAGTCATCATACGATAAAGATCAAGTGGACCAACAGCTGTTTCAACCTGTACCTTATGATTAGGAACCATTGATGATGAAAGAAGTCGAAGCAGCATTGAAAGCCCTATCAAAGAACAAACCACCAGGCATTGATGGCATTCCCATTGAAGTATTACAGCAATTGGATGCAGCTGTTACCATAATTACAAGGCTCTGCCAGGAAATTTGGAAGACAATATCATAGCCAACTGACTGGAAAAGATCTGTGTTTATACCAATACCAAAGAAAGGTGATCCAAGTGACTGTGGAAATTATCGCACAATCGCTCTGAACCCACATGCCACCAAGATTCTACTGAAGATTATTCAGCAGAGACTATAACCATACCCGGAACGAGAACTGCCTGAAGTGCAAGCAGGG
Source organism: Ichthyophis bannanicus (assembly GCA_033557465.1). NCBI lineage: Eukaryota > Metazoa > Chordata > Amphibia > Gymnophiona > Ichthyophiidae > Ichthyophis > Ichthyophis bannanicus. The sequence goes on from CM066040.1 coordinate 263,283,955, forward strand.
TTCAGGAAAGGGCGAGGAACAAGAGACATCATCGCAGATGAGAGATGGATATTTGAAAAGATTAAAGAATACCAAAAAGATATTTATATGTGTTTTACTACAGCAAGGCTTTTGACTGTGCAAACCATGAGATACTCTGGGTCACATTAAGAAACTTGGGTATATCACAACACCTGATCGTTCTCTTGCACAACCTTTACCTTGATCAAAAAGCAACAGTTTGAATGGAACAAGGAGAAACTGAATAGTTTAAAATCAGCAAAGGTGTACGACAAGGCCGCATACTTTCCCCCTCCCTGTCTAATTTATATTTAGAACAAATCATGAGAGAAGCAGGACTGTATGAGGACAACCAATGTGTGAAGATTGGTGGAAGAGTCATCAACAGCCTTCGCTATGCTTATGTTACCACTTTACTGGCTGAAGACGATATGAACCATTTGCTTCTCAAGATCAAGAAATAAATATAGTCTTAAAATAGTCCTGCACCTTAATGTAAAGAAGACAAAGATCCTGACAACTGGCAAAATCAATAAGTTCATCGCTGATGGAGAAGAAATCAAAATAGTAGACAACTTTAACCTACTATCAACTATCTATAAAGAAACAACAAGCAGTCAAGAAATCTGACGACACATTGCTCTAGGCAGAATGGCTTGAAGGACCTAGACAAGATTCTCAAGAGCAGAGATGCCTCTTGCCATACAAAGATTTGACTCATTTAAGCCCCATGGTATTTTCAATAACGTCATATGGATGCGAAAGTTGGACAGTGAAAAAGATAGACAGGAATAAAATTGATGCCTTTGAATTATGTTTATGTTTGAACAATGTGTATACCATGGACTGCCCAAAGAACAAACCAATTGATACTAGAGGAGATCAAACCTAAGCTTTCTTTAGAAGCTCAGATGACAAGACTTCGGCTTTCATACTTTGGACATATCATGCAAGAAAGAGATCATTGTGGAGTGGAGGAGTGGTCTAGTGGTTAGGGCAAGGTACTTCAGGCCGGAAGGTCAGGGGTTCAAATCCCACTAGAGGACAGCAACCTTGGGCCGGAAGGACTGGGGTTTCTAGTCCCACAGGTGCTCCTTGTGGTCTTGGGCAAGCCACTTAACCCTCCATAGCCCATGTTCCCTGTAAAATAGTTATCTCCAAGTTATAATGCCCTGTTCAATGTAATTTCAGTTTGTTCAATGTAAACCGCACTGATGCAGAATAGCGCGGTATATAAGAGAATGTAAGTAAATAAATAAAATAAATAAATCATTAGAGAGAGGCATCATGTTTGGCAAGATAGGTCAACGCAAAAGAGGAAGGCTAGCAATAAGATGGATCAATACAATAACAGCAGCTATGGGTGCCACTCTGTCAACAATGAGCCGCCGGACTGAAGACTGAACACAGTTTAGGCAACTATCCAGATGGTCGCCTTGAGTCGACCCCGACTCGACGGCACTTAACATCAACAACAACTGCAGAGTGAGGTGAGAGAGAGAACTCTCACACACAGGCATCTGCCTTGTCAGCAAGAAGTAACATAATGGCTCAGCGCAAGTAGCGTGAATGCATCTAATGCTACCTCAGTATGTGGTTTTAGTTGCACCTGCAACTGTTTTGCCACACTGAAATGCGGTAACTGCAGGGGATGTAACTGCCTCCCTACAGTTAGCCTATGGCTCCATGTAATCAAACTCTGGAATTAGTTACTAGAGGATGTAGCAAAAGCTGTTAGTGTAGCTGGGTTAAAAAAGGTTTGGACAAGTTCCTGGAGGAAAGGTCCATAAACTATTATGAAAGAGGACCTGGGAAATCCACTGCTTGCCCCAGGACAAGCATTGCGGAATCTGTCAGGGACTTGTGACCTGGATTGGCTACTATTGAAAACAGGATACTGGGCTTGAGGGACCTTGGTCTGACCCAGTCTGGCGCAGAGCTTAGGAAGCACGCTGCTAAATATGCCAGACAAGAGGGGCTCAACAGAACCCATGCAGCACCTCCCATTTCCACAAAAACAGGAGCAACTTGGCGCCCCAACATAACACTTCCCACCCTCTGAAAAACAAGACAGACTTTGTGACCAAGAAGGGCTTGGCAACCCCAACATAACTCCTGAAACTGCGCACTGGACCAGCATAGTGTTAATGTAAAGCCTCTGGCCTGAGCGGTATATCAAATTCTAAATAAACATAAACATATATATTCTGCATAAAAGCAAAGGAAATGCAAGATGCTCGCACACCAAGGAACTAATAGAAAATGTGAGAACCGTGGCACAGTTTATAGTACCAAATGCTTGCTTTTTCTTTTTTAATATATATTCTGCATCTACAGAAAACCTCTCCCTCAACAATGGGTGAGGGGCAGAAGGAACATTCACCTACAGAACTCAATATATTAAAAAAAAAATCTGTTTCTGCTCATCTAACAAACCTTCTCCAATAACAGGCATATTGGGAACTAATATAAAACCCTACAAAAGCACAGAAGATCTACAAGGCCAAATCTATCATACCATACTAGGATAAATTTCCAAAGCTCACATAATGGGCCTACCTAGAAAAATGATGCACTTTAAATAGTGCTGTAATCCCTAGAACATCTATACACCTATTTGAAAAGCTGAACAAGTCAGATTACTACAGTATAGTATAGATCCCTTTGTACAAACTCCATGTTAGCAGGACACATGGCCTCAGTCACACACTCAGAACACAGATCCTCACCAAGTACAGAATAAATGACTATAACCTAAAGTAAAATTAAAAATATGTAGACAAAAATTAAACTGAATCCCCATGAAGCCAGACTCCGCATGCAGTGCAACATCAGCTAAATAAGAGATACAGTTCCCCATAAAGATTGCACAAAGTCCAATCACTAAATTGAAAATACATTTTTTTCTGCCTTTGTTGTCTGACCATTTTATTCTTTAATCATGCTGGTCCTGATCTGAGGCTTCTGCTTTCCTGTCTTCTCTTAGCTCTCTTTCTCTGGTCTATAGTTCATCTGCCATTTCTTGTCTCTTTTGTTTTCTTCACTTCCTTCCATTGGCCTATTTCCAGTCCTGGTAACTCTCCCCAGAATCAGCCCCCTTTTCCAGTCCTCCCCTCCCAGTACCTTCCAATTTCAACCCCCTTGCATTCCCAGGACTGTCACTGGTGTCCATTCCTTTCCAGTCCCCCTCCTTCCCCACTGTCCAGCCCCTTTGAATACAAATGCCATCCCAGTGCCCCCTCCCTTCCAGCCCCTACCCCCATTACTCAGCCACCTACCAAGCTCCCTTCCATCCTTCTCCTCCCTTCCCTAGTATCATCACCCTTTGTCCCCCTCCAATACCATCCCCAGGTATCAGCTCCTTTACAGTCCCATCCTCCCCCTGTCAGCCTCCTTCCAGCCCCCACCTTCCCCTATGTCAGCTCCCTTGCAGCCCCCTCCTCCCCCCCTGTCAGCTCCCTTGCAGCCCCCTCCTCCCCCCTTGTCAGCTCCCTTGCAGCCCCCTCCTCCCCCCTTGTCAGCTCCCTTGCAGCCCCCCTCCCCCCTTGTCAGCTCCCTTGCAGCCCCCTCATCCTCCTGATGTCAGCCCCATTGCAGACACCACCTTCCCCTCATCTCAATTCCCTTCCAGTCCCCTTCTCCCCCACTGTGTGTCAGCCCCATTCCAGCCCCCATTTTCCCCTGTGTTAGCTCTCCCGTAGACTCACCCTCTCCTTTCACTGGCAGCCGTGGCTCCTGCCTCTTAGAGAACCACGGTGTTCAGTTTAAATAAAAGTGAAACTGGTGCTGATCCTCCCCACCTCTGTGAAGGAACCCATGCAGCTGCATTCCTCCCCCAAAGGAAGTTAATGTAACTGAATATTGCTAGCACAGCCGTAGTTCTCTAAGAGGCAGGACCCGCAGCTGTTTAAATAAAAAGCCAAACCGCTGCAGAGCCTTCCCGCCTCTGTGTTCGAACTGTGCAGCCATCCCACCCCAAAGGAAGTTACATTAACTTCCTTTGGGGGAGGAATGCAGCTGCACAGGTTCCTTCACAGAGGCGGGAAGGCTCTTGTGTGCTGTGGTGTTTTTTTTTTTAAACATTTAAAGGCTGAGTGAAGCAACTGTTTTGGGGGCATTTTTGCCGCCCTCAAAACTTTGCCTCCTGAGGCAACTGCCTCACTTCACCTCACTATAGAGCCGCCCCCTACTCTGGCACATTGCTTGGGTACTTGATGTCTTGAGTGTTGGGATATTGAGCAAGTTCTGGTTGTGTTGTCATCTTAGTCTTGTATTAGATGGTTTCTGGATGAGGTTGCAGAGGCTATATCAATATATTAAATAAATGAAACATATAAGAATAATAGACTAATACCAAATAATGATTGTGAAGTGAATTGTCTATAAATTATCCTATAAATGATAAAAAAAAAACAATGTCACACAAAACACTTCAGTAAATATGAGAGATCAAATAAATAGTTTAGTTTGTTGGTGACTCTTTACAACCTATTGGCACCACCCTTGGGGACATCCCCTTTGGGGGCTAAGGACCATTCACTTCACAATTGTTATTTTATTAGCCTATTTTTATGTGTTGTATTTTTTAATATTTTTTTTATTTTGTAAAAGTGGTTACTATTATTACACCCCCCAATTCATTCCCAGGTCCCACTATCTGTTTTTCATCGTTATTTCTAGCTGTCCTTCACAACATCAACGGTGTATAAGTCAAGTCCCCTGAGGCAGGCGTTAAGCTGAAACACATTGGTAATATGATCCCTATAGTATCTGATTGTAATTTGCCTTGAATTCCTACTGGAAAGGCATGAGCTAAATGCTAATAAATCAATATAGGATTTTGATCTAAAATCATATGAACAAGATGGTGGTGTTGCAGCATTGTCATCTATATTCATTTTATGTTTTAATTATTTGTATATGGTATATGAAATAAGTAAATATTATGTATTTTAATTAACTCACCATTTTATTTTAGTTTTTATTCATTTATTTATTATTCCTTGTTTTATCTTCTGCTCTTTTTTCTGGTACTGTCCTGCATAGGACATTAATAAATAAACTGAATGGTGTAGGGATGGGGTCCCAAGATGGTGGACTAGATTTGAAACTGATTGACTGATAGATGGCAGAGTATGTTGATAAGGAATTCTGTTTATCATCTTACCAGACTAGTCTAAAAGAAGTGGGTTATGCACATCAACTGACAAATGGAGAGAGAGAACAAAAGCTTGTAAGCTCTGACCTATATAGGACACCATGCAGTCACATGTTAATCAGTATTTCTCTGTCTGCAGCAGATTGTGATGGCCATAATGTGCAGTTTGGTCTGGTCTGGTTAGCATGGCTCCTGACTCAGTTGGAGAATTGGATCACTCAGGTGAGCTGTGTGCCTGAGAGGAGGATTCCAGGGATCAGCAGAATTGCTGAGACTGGGAATATCCAAAGGCATCTGGGTCACTTTCTTCCTTCCCTGCCCTGAGAGGTCAGCCAGTTTGAGCTTGCGCATTCCCTTATCTCTTCTTTCTTCCCTTTCCCAGCTTCTCGGGATGTTTTCTTTTAATGTTTCTTGTTGAAAAAAATAATCAGAGGCTCCTTTTTTAGCAGCAGTTCTGGTGAGCACTTGAGGCAGCCAAGAAGTAAGTGGCTGCCTTTGGGGGTTAAGGGCTCTTTCGCGGAAGGAAGCCAATGAGTCTGAGTATGGTAGTACTTAGGTGCTGGGAGCAGGTCAGGTGATCAGTACTGCAAGGTTATTACAGCCCTGGGGGGGGCGGTATTTTTTCTGAGCAATCTGCTGAAACCTAGGGCATTGCAGTGGGAGCATACCAAATGCTGCTTCCGTGGCAGGGGTTCCTGGTGCATATCGGAGTCGAATGGCTCCTGCCTCAATGGAACGACAGGCTGCACTGATCAAAGGGTAAACTCTCTGGCAATTTCTGAGGCTGTGACACTGTTGACATGGAAGCTTCTGCAATTCCCTCACAGGGGTTGCGTGTCTCCTGTGGAGACTGCAGGAACAGTAATCATTTTACAACCTGCTCCCTCCAGTCTTTCTGGCAGGACTGGGAACGGCACGCAGTGTTCAAGAGAGCAGAGGCCCTCAATAGCACAATGTTTTTAGTGGCAGTGGCCTCAGATGGGCCCCAGATGGTGATGCCAACTGAGCCTTATAGATACTACTTCCACTTGCTACTAGATTGACCTGTGTGACTGCAGTTGAGGGAGTTCTGACTAAGGCAGTGGTGTCATATTTCTTTTTTCTTTCTTTGATGGAGAGAAGTTCTATTTTGGAAACCTTGATTGTCTTACAGTCCAGGGAAAGCGGCCATTTGGGTAGCTCAACAGCGGAGGCGTTCTCTGAGAACAAGCAGGAAGTAAGTTCTCACATATGGGTAACGCCACCAATGGAGCCCGCGCCAGAACTATATCTAGCTTCCATAGGAAGCTTTTGAGAGGTCCGCCACGCATGCATGCCTGTCTTCTTGCCTGAAGGAACCATCTTAACTCAGTCTTCTTTTTCCCATGGAGCCCCTCAGATGTCCGTCTGCTCTGGAAAGTTGAAATAACCCTCGTGGTTAAGTATTTCCTTTTTCGATTCAATGTTCGTGCCGTGTCCAGGAGCATCTGTGCCTCGGTGCTGCGTTTTTCTTGGGTCTTTTTTCCTTTTTGTTTTTTCAGCATGCGGGTCTTTTCTCTCGCGCCCCCCCCTTGTCGGTCGGGACATTAATGTCCTTTGATTTGGCGGAAACTGTCTTCCCCAATATGAGCAAGCTGACTAGGGAATTCAAAAAGCATGCCAGGTGTGGGCGTACCATCTCATTGTTGGACTGCCATAGTTAGTGTATCCATTGCCTTGGGCCTCACCATGAGCCCTCCACCTGCACTTTCTGCATTCAGATGACTCTGAAGAATCGAGAGAAACGGCGGGAGTTGCTGTTTGGATCCTTGGAGTTGATGGTATTTGCGCTGGCATTGACACCCTCAAGGGATTCTGCCAAGTTCTTGGCCCAGCATGGTGCTCGTACTCATTTGGATCTGAGGGGCCACGGTAACCTGATCCGGAGGCTATCCTTTGACAAGGATCACTCCCAGAAGGATTGATCCTCTGCCCCGTTGATGTCAAGGACAATGCCGAGTGCAGTGGGAAACCTCATGGGCAAAGGCATTGAAGCCCCCCCCCCCTCTGCGAGACTCCGAGGGCGAGGGCCAGGAGCAGCCACCAAAGTTACCCCAGCAGGAAGGGCTGCCTCCCAAAGCCTTGTGTGCCATCGAGGGTCCCACGATGAGGTCACCATCATGGTGTCCCCGTTGAGGAAGATGGCATCAGAGGCTGCTGCTGCTGCCCTTGCTTCAGCTGCATTGGAGATGGCGCTCTTTGCCGAGTGAATACAGGTTCGCTGCATTCCTCACGGCACAGGCTGCTAGAGACCTGAAGCCTTCGGGGACCTCTATGCCGATGGCAGCCCCGCACTCTGCCAGGGACCCACCGATGGATGTACAGCACATCCACAGGGTCAGTATTCTTTAAGCAATAAATAGTTTCTAGAGACCTTTACAAAGAGGCCTTCTAGATAGGGGGGCAAGAAACCTGTGAAATTGTTTAAAATAGGTGTTAAAGCCAAGTGACAGATCAAAGGGGCATTTTGAAAGACTCCATCTATCAAAGCAAGGGCTGTGTGAATCACCCAGGAAATTGGTCACAGATTACCTTAGATCTGGGACCTGTGTAGCAAGCCAGCCTTTACTAAGTCTTAGTTCCCTCCCTTCCACCCTGACTCCCACCCACTCCTGGCATAATCCTTGCTTTATAGTGTCTTACACCTATTAAAGGGGGATTGTTATTCACATTCCCTTCTAGGTTCAGCTGATTATCCTCACCAGGAATAGATGAGTTAAGGCCCTGAAATGAATTAATCTTGAGGTGAACAAAGTCTCTTAAACTGGGTATAGTTGTATTAGTAAAAGTGTCCCTAGCAACTAAAAACAACTTAAATAACTAAACAAAACTTTAAAACTATGATGCAGAAAGCAGTCCAGCAGCGAGATGGGGGTTATCCTGTCTTTTGTATTGAGTGCCACATGTATGATTTTCTCCCTGTTGATGAGAGGTCTTGCTTGTGTTGCGCGTGCACTAGGTGCAAGGAGCTCTTTGCCCCCAGGGAGCATGCAATCTCTGGAGGCTAGAGTAGCAGACTTGGAAGACATAAGGAAGTCAGAGAGGTACATAGACAAGATCTATAGGGATGTGGTATTGAAGCTCCACCTCCAATCTGGCAGCCTCTCAGCTGCCATGGAGGAGGGGAGGTCTCATGAAAGGAGAGCATTACCTTGGTGAGGCAGGAAGTGATCCTTTAGCTAGGACCTGTCCACCAGGAGCTGTAACGCCCTCTTGCACCAAAGAGGTTTCTCCAGGGCCATGTGCCCATGATGGAAAGGTTAGGATGGCCGTTATAGAGGGTGACTTAATCATTAGGCATGTAGATAGCTGGGTGGATGGTGGACGTGAGGATTTCCTGGTAACATGTCTGCCTGGTGCAAATGTAGTGGACCTCACACGCCACATAGACAATGTTTTAGATAGCGCTGGGGAGGAATCTGCTGTCTTGGTACATGTTGGTACCAATGACAGTAAAATGTGGGAGGGAGGTTCTGGTGGCCAAATTTAGGCTTTTAGGTAGGAAGTTGAAATCCAGAACTTCCAGGATAGCATTCTCCGAAATGCTTCCTGTGCCACGCGCAGGGCCCAAAAGGCAGGCGGAGCTCCAGAGTCTGAATGAGTGGATGAGACGATAATGCAAAAAAGAGGGTTTGGGATTTGTTAGGAACTGGGAAACTTTCTGGGGAACGGAGGGGCTCTTCAGAAAGGATGGGCTCCACCTTAACCGGATTGGAGCCTGGTTGCTGGCATTAACACTTAAAAAGGAGACAGAGCAGCTTTTAAACTAGATAATATGGGAAAGCCTACAATTGCCCAAGAGCGCATGGTTCGGAAGAATGTATCCTTGAAGGATACTAACAAAACAGGGAAGTTAGGACATCCAGAGAGGTTCCAATAAAGATATTATCATTACCCAGATGTCCTTAAGTACAGAGCTGAAAGATTCCAAATTACGCCTATCAACTGATAACCAGATTAATATGATTGAAATACAACCTCTAAAATGCCTGTATGCAAATGCTAGAAGTCTAAAAAATAAGTTGGGAGTGTTAGAATATATAGCTCTAAATGAGAGGTTAGATATGATTGGTATCTCGGAGACCTGGTGGAAGGAGGACAACCAATGGGACCATCTGATCCCTTGCCTCCCTACAAGCTTCATAAGTCTCTACCAAGGACATTTCATTTCATGAGTTTGTCCGAGATATGGCGAGGGCTCTGCCATTTACCCTTGAGGCGGAAGAGGAGCCAAGGGCGGAGGAGTTAGAAATCCTTCAGTAACCTTCTCCTCCCAAAGAGGCTATAATGGTTCCAGTGCACCTTATCCTTGAGAGATTGCTCTTCAGAATCTGGGAGAATCCCCCTCATAGTACCCCTCATAAGCTGCTGGCTGTACTCCATGTATTGAGTCCAAAAGAGTCCTGGCTTCGAGAAGCCCCAACTTCCCCCAATTCCCTGGTGGTGGGGTCTGCCATGAGGAGATTAAGAGTTCTAAGACCCACATATCGGTTCCTCTGCTACGGGAGGCCCATACCCTGGACAGTTTTATGAATAAGTCTTACCAGGGGTCTATGCTGGTGGCTTCTATCCTGGCTTACGAGCTCTGAATGGGGATGTATTTAAAGGATATTATGAGTGATCTGGCCGAGTTCTCGGCCATGTTCTCGGTTGAGCAGCTGGACCGGTTCTGTGCACTCGTCTCGAAAGGCAAAGACTACTGAAAATATATGAGCAGGGCAGCCTATGAAGCCTTTGAGTCAGTAGCCAGGGTGGCCATTCTGGGCATTGGGGCCTATTGCCTAGTCTGGTTACACTCCTCTGACCTTGTGCAGTGGGTACAGGACAAGCTTATGGATGTCCACTGCTGAGGTGAGAACCTTTTTGGCAAGCCCACAGAGGACAAGGCTGGGGAGCTAGAGAGAGAGAGCAGTTAACGATGAACCTGCTCTCCAGAAAGACAGCTGACTCCACCAGGAAGAAGGCATCCACAAAGACGTTCTTCCCAAAGAAGATGAGATTACTGCAGCTACCCTCCATTTCCGGCCTATCAGGTACCTCAACAAAGTTAACAACAAATGGGCCAAGGCCGGCATCAGCAACACCTCCAGAAGCCTCAGCCTGCGCTGCAGCCAGGCGGGTTTCTTTTTGACTCCTTCCTGAGTAGCATGGCTCTACTTCCCGTCTCAGGCACAGTTCCTCCGCATTTAGCGGGCGGAGGTTGGTCCATTATGCCCACAGGTGGCCAGTGATAACAAACACCTGGGCGCGAAAGATAGTCCAGTGCGGGTACCTGTTGCATTTCAACCAACTTCCTACCTCGTTCCCAGGGTAGTACCCCCCTCAGTCCTCATCATCGGGAGCTGCTCCAGTAGGAGGTTCACATTCTCTTAGCTGATTTATTTATTTAATTTAACAACTTTTTTTTATACTGCTTTATCCTATGGTCAAAGCGGTTTACATCAAAACAGAACCCAATACATTGTAACAGGGTGATGAAACTTGGGGCAAACTTAGATATCAAGCTGGTTCTATTATCTCAGGCCGGAAGGGGATTCTATTACCATTACTTCCTGGTTCCAAAGAAAACAGGCGGTTTCAGGCCCATACTGGATTTATGGAACCTCAACCAATACTGTTGAAAGAAAAATTCAATATGGTCTCCCTGAGAATGTTTATTAGGATTGATAGCGATGTTCTACATCAACAAGCAGGATGGCACGGGTTCGCACTTCTCAGATGGGAAACTGTGCATCTCTGGAAATTCTCCTTTTCCCAGAGCATGACCCTCCGGGCCATGTATCTGCTGGGGTAGCTCAGTGTGTTGGCAGATCATCTCAGCAAGGTCCTTCAGCCACATGAGTGGGCCCTCAGCACATGGGTAGCCAGCCGCATCTTCTGGATGGAGGCACACCGAGCATAGACCTCTTTTTTTTTTTCTGCCCCAGATCCGTTGCACTCATCTAGTAGAATTGGCATTCCAGACTCTCCTAAGAGACCATCTGACAGCCCAAGAGATGCTGCAGCTCCTTGGGCACATGGCCTATACCGTGCGTGTCGTCCCACATGCCCGAATACATATACGGATAGCCCAGTGGACTCTGGCCTTCCAGTGAAAGCAGGCCTCAGGCCGTCTCAGGGACAGGATCCAGGTCACTGCCCACTTAACTGCATCTCTTCAGTGGTGGTGCCCTCCAGAAAATCTGCTCGTAGGGTCACCTTTTCAGATGCTTCCACGTCAATGCACCTTGATGACAGATGCCTCCAAGCGGGGTTGGGAAGCCCATCTGGGCAACCTGACTACACAGGGACTCTGCATGGTGCAGGAGTCACAACTCCAGATCAATCTCCTGAAACTTTGGGCTATCTTCAATGCCCTCCAGGTGTTTCAACACTACCTCGCAGTGCAACAGGTCCTCGTCAGGACGGACAATCAGTTTGCCATGTTCCATGTGAGCAAGCAGGGGGGAGCAGGCTCTTGGGCCCTCTGCGAGGAGGTGATCCACCTCTGGTCCTTTGCCATTGTGCATCAGGTACACCTCCAAGTGGTGTACCTACCAGGAGAATCCAATGTCTTGGCAGACAGACTGAGTCGCAGCCTTCTTCCCCACGAATGGTCTCTTCATCCGGACACAGTATCCTACATCTTCTAGACTTGGAGAACTCCAGACAGATCAGTTTGTGACTCCACAGAATGCCAAGCTTCCTTATTTCTGCACAAGGACTCCCACATCCCCCAACCAACAGGTGGATCCTTCCACCTGCACTGGGGTTGAGGTCTGCTTTATGCATTCCCTCCCATACCCCTTATTCCCAAGACACTTTTCAAGCTTCAGTCCGACAGGGGCTCCATGATTCTCATAGCCCTCCACTGGCCATGGCAATTGTGGTTTCCACTGCTACTACGTCTGACAGACTCATCCTCTCCAATTGGGATATGCACTGGATCTCCTCTCTCAGGACAATAGCTCATTACTCCATCCCAATCCACAGTCGCTCCGCCTCACAGCTTGGCTGCTGGAATATAGCCTTACAGGGCTTTGCCCTTTTGCAAGAGGTTAAGGAGATCCCTAGCTTCTAGAAAGCCCTCCACCAGACATTCATACGCTTTTAAGTGGTGTAGATTTTCAGTCTGGTGTTCTCAGAAAGATCTCAGTCCTTTTTCTGATCCAGTAGAGTCCCTCCTTCAGTATCTCCTCCCCCTGTCCTTGACCGGTCTAAAGACAAATTCACTGAGAGTCCACCTCGGTGCCATTGCGGCCTCTCATTAACTGCTTGATGGACAGCCCATCTCCTCTCAACCTCTAGTGGTGTATTTCATGCGAGTCTTCTGCTGTCCAAACCTCTCATTAAGTCACCCCTGTTAGCTTGGGACCTCAATGTTGTTCTAGCGCAGCTCCTCAAGCTGCCCTTTGAACCATTAGTCATGACCTCACTTAAGTTCCTTTCATGGAAGGTGATCTTCCTAATTGCCCTCACTCCAGCTAGATGCATTAGTGAGCTTCAGGCTTTGGTGGCAGATCCTCCCTATACCTGCTATCACCATGACAAAGTAGTCCTTCGGACTCACCCACACTTTATGCCAAAAGTGGTGTCTCCATTCCATCTAAACCAGTCAATTTACCTACAAGCTTTCTTTTCTAAGCTGCGTGCATCTAGAGCTGAAGCAACACTCTTGACTGCGTTGGCTTTTTATCTCCAAAGGACTCGGGGTCATCATAGAGCCTCGCAGTTCATCTCTTTTGACCCTAGTCACCTGGGATTACCTGTGTCTAAGCATACGCTCTTCATGTGGATAGCAGACTGCATTTCATTTGCCTATGACAAAGCAGGACTCTCCCTGGACGAGCATGTCACTGCTCACAATGTTCATGTCATGGCCACCTCGATGGTGAACCTACGCTCGGTAGCCATCGATGCAATTTGCAAAGCAGCAACTTAGTCTTCTCTCCATACTTTTGCTGCCCATTATTGTCTGGACAAGGACTCCTGTCAGGATGCCATGTTTGGTCAAGCTGTACTCCAGCACCTCTTTCAGATGCAATTCCTTCCCTCAGTCCCTGGCTTAAAAGATACTAGAAATCCATGTGGGATCCATGACCTCATCATACCTGCTCAGAGGCGAACCTCAACCGGTTCTGAGGTCACTTCATCTGGGAGTTAGAGAGTCCCATATGTGAAGGCTACATTCCTGCTTGTTCCTGGAGATAGCATAGTTACTCACCTGTAACAGGTGATCTCCATGAACAATAGGAATTTAGTCCACAACCCACCTTCCTCCCCTAGGAGTTATAGGGCTTCATTTACTCTCTTTTCTCAGCTACAAACTCAACTGAAGAGAAGGAGTTGGGAAAGCAGCAATACAGGCGCAGTGGACTGCTCCCGAAGGCTTTCCTATTGGATGCTGGGGAGCATTCCCACGTGGACTCTGTCAGTACCGACATCACCCATATGTGAAGACTAAATTCCTGCTGTTCCCAGAGATCACCTGTTAAATATGAGTAACTACACTTTCCCTATCTGAATGACTGGCTCATAAGGAAAGGTGCAATGCGCCACAGGGCACACCATCAATGCCCTGCAGCATCTGGGGTTCATCATCGCTTCTCTCTGGCTCAGCGCTTGGAGTTTATAGGTGCTCAGCTAGACACCCTCCAGACCAAGGCCTTCCTTCCTCAGGAGAGGTCAGAATTCCTAAGGGGGCTAGCCGCAGAGGTACATCAATACCAATTGCCACTCGCCTGCTTCTCCGCCTGCTGCGCCGTATGGCTTACATGGTTCCCGTGACCCCATATGCTCAACTGCACATGAGTGGTCCAGTGGTACCTCCGCTTTCAGTGGACACGAGCTACAAGCAGGCTCCAGGACAGAATGAGTGTGTCCTGTCAGCTGATGGACTCCCTCGGATGGTGGCAGATCCCTCATCACCTTCAGGCCGGGATGCCCTTCCAGTTATCCACTACCCAGAGAATCCTCACCACGGATGCCTCCTTACTGGGTTTGGGAGCACATTGCGAGGGCCTCGAGATGCAAGGCAGCTGGTTCCAAATGGAGCCCCAGATCAAAATTAATCTGTTGGAGCTGCAGGCGATATTTCTAGCTCTCCGAGCCTTCCGCCACCAGCTGCAGCACCAGTGTTCTATGTGAACATACAAGGGGGCATGTGGTCATGCTTCCTCTGGTCCTCTGTGACACGCAGAGGGATATTCCTAAGAATGGTCTATCTCCTGGGTCAAGACAATTCCCTGGTGGTCAAGCTGAGTAGCGTCCTCCAGCCTCACGAGTGGCACTTAGATCCCAAAGTAACTTTTTGGCTGTTTTGACTCTGGGGTGTCTCCTTGGTGGACCTGTTCACCAGCCTGGACAACACGCAGTTGCCCCGCTTCTGCTTCTGCCAGCTGCACCCATCCCGGATGGCAACGGATGAGTTCCTCATTCCATGGATGGAAGGCCTCCTTTATGCCTTCCTGCCAACACCACAGGTTTTCAAGACCCTCTTCAAGGTCCAGCGCGACAAGGCATCACTAATACTGATAGCTCCCCGGTGGCCCAGGCAACCTTAGTTCCTGCTGCTCCTCTCCTGTTGCCGGCATCATTGATTCCCCTGGGCCAAGCTCCAGGACTACTCTCACAGGAGCAGGGCTCTCTCCAGCACTCCATCCTGTCCCTGTCACTCACACTTGGCTGCTGAAAGGGTAGCTCTAGTTCTCTTCAACCTCCCATGGGACGTGGAAGAGATTCTTCTGGTGTCTTGTAAGGCTTCCACAAGAAGGGTGTATGCATTGAAGTGGCTCCGATTCTCGGTGTAGTGCGCCGAAAGACAGGCAAACCCGTTCTTCTGCTTGGTACAATTGGTACTTCAGTACCTGCTCTACCTGTTGCAGGTGGGACTAAATTCCAACTCTGTCAGAGTGCACATGAGCGCTATCGCAGTGCACCACCATTCCGCTGAGGGTAAGCCCCTCTAGGCTTAGCCCCTTGTGTCTCTGTTCATGCGTAGCCTCATGCTATTCAAACCCCCCATCCGCCCTCCAGCAGCAGAGTGGGATCTCAGTGTGGTGCTCTTGCAGCTCACTAAGCGGCCATTTGAGCCCCTGGCTACTTGCCACTGAAGGTACCTCTCCTGGAAGGTCGTCTTTCTTGTGGCACTCACATCAACTCGCACAGTCAGAGAGCTCCAGGCTCTGATGGCAGAGCCCCCCTACACGAGGTTCTACAAGAGCAGGGTGGTGCTCCGCACAAACCCCAAGTTTCTGCCGAAAGAGGTGTCTCTAATTCAGGAAGTGGTGCTCCCCACCTTCTTTCCGAGGCCTCACGCTGGCAGATCAGAGACCGTTCTCCATACTTTGAATTGTAAAAGGATCCTGTTCTTCTATTTGCAACGGACTCAAGACCATTGCAAAGCACTGCAGCTTTTAGTATCCTATGACACCAGTTGTCTGGGGTTCCCAGTGTCTTAGCAAACTCTGCCCACTTGAGTGGCGGCCTGCATTACCCTCATCTACGAGCAGGTGGGGATTTCACTGGACCCAGAGGCTCATGGCGTACTGCGTCAGGGCCATGGCCACCTCGGTGGCAAACCTGCGTTCCGTCCCCGTGATGGAAATTTGCCAAGCCACCACCTGGGTCTTCGGTCCATACCTTTGCAGATCACTACTGCCTGGAAAGGGAGTCCCAACGGGACAGCGCCTTCAGCCAGGCTGTACTTCGTAATCTTGTCGGGGTGTAGGCAAGGCCTGCCTTTTGACACTTATGTGTTCAGGCTACCAGAGTGCTTTTGTTCCCCGCCAGACCCTTGGGTCTTGCAAGAGTGTCTCAATACAGACTCAACTGCTACTGCGCATGGCTCACCCTTGCAGGTTGCTGTGGCATTTTTACAGGTTCTTGTTCCTGCTTGTTTTCGGAGAAAGCGTAGTTACTCACCTGTAACAGGTGCTATCTGGGGATACAGGAATCAGTTCTCAACCCTCCTGCCTCCCCTTGGAGTTGCTTCTATCTCCAGGAACAAGCAGGAATGAGTCTTCACATATGGATCTCCAGGAACAAGCAGGAATGAGTCCTCAGATATGGGTACGTCGGAACCGACGGAGCCTGCGTGGGAAAGCTCCCCAGCTTCCCAGAAAGGAAGCTTTTGGGGCCTCCCACAGCGCATGCGCGCTGCCTTCCCGCCTTCCTGACCAACTCTCTTCAGTTCTTCTTTTTCCGCGGAGCCAGCAGGTCGTGTTCCTGTCACCGCTGAAGAAATTGTTATTTTAATTTGTTTCTTTGACCGCGTGTCTGCCTTCCCCGATTCCGGACCGGTACCACCGGTCTTTTTTCGTTTATTTAAAAAAAAATAAAAATAAATAATTACTTTTTCTTCACTTGGTGTATTTTTTCTGTGAGGCCTCTAGGCCTTCTCAGGTCTCCCTCATGGAAAAACCAGCTTCTGGTTTTAAAAAATGCACCAAGTGTACCGGTACTATTTCAGTCACAGATACCCATGAGTGGTGTCTTAAATGTTTGGGGCCTGACCATTCCATTCCGGATTGTCCATCCTGCTCTCTGATGTCCAAAAGGGGCTTACAGAACAGAGCAGCTAAGTTTCATATGCTGTTTTCTACCGATACTCCAGCATCAACATCCTCCAGGTCTTCTTCTCCTGATGGATCTCAGGTAACCAAACATTCTTCAGGCAGGTCCTCAAAAGGCAAATCTCCCTCTAAGCAGTGAGAGGCCCTTGCATTTGACCCTGAGGACCCTGCCCCAGCCAAACAACCCCGGCGGGAAGCTCCGGCTTCCAAAGCTCCTCCTATGGGGTTACAGGTAGACATCGATGGCACGGCCTCGACCGATCTCCTGTTAGACTGCTCTGGGGTACCGGCTAACACCGGTACCGACATCCAGGCAGTTGTGGCGAATATGGGTACTACGGTACAATCCATGCAGCAGGCCTTACTGGCTTTCATTAATGCTGCAACGCCATCGGTACCGCGACAATCGGTTCCGACTCCGATTCCGGTACCGCAACCGATACCGGTACCCAGAGCATCTACTTCCAGTAGCATGCCGGTTCCGGTCTCCGGTTCCGGAGATTTCCTCGATACCGCTCCGATTCCCGGTACGCCCGATGTCGATACCGGTCGGTACGCGTATCGATCTCTGGAAGCAAATAGGCGATACTTTGAATCCTCTGAAGATTCTGATACATCAGATGATTCTGCTGACGTCTCTTTTACTCTTCCTGAGGAGCCCTCTTCTCCAAAAAGGAGAATGTCTCCTTCAGAGGATTTGTCCTTTCAAGACTTCATCATTGAAGTAGCTAAAGGACTTTCCATATCTGTATCCTCTGAAAAGGAACCTAGAGCAAAAAAGTTGGATATTTTAGGATACTCTAAGGTTCCCAAAGAGGCAGCCACCTTACCCATACATGAAATTCTTCAAGAACACATGATGGACTTGTGGGAGGCTCCTCTCACCCTATCTCCACATTCTCGACGTTTGGACACCATGTATCGGGTTCCTCCTCCTCCTGGTTTTCAAAAGACTCAGCTTCCTCACCACTCTATTGTGGTGAAGTCTGCTATGAAAAAGATAAAGAGTACCAAAAGGCACTCTTCTACCCCTCCAGGAAGAGAATGTCGGACTCTGGATGCTTTTGGGAGAAAAATCTTCCAAGCTAGCATGCTTATTGCCAGAATCAATTCATACAGCCTCTATATGGGCATGTTTTTGAAAGAGATTGCATTAAAGATATGTCAGTTTCTCCCCTTTATCCCAGAGGATAAGCAAGAGGAGTTCCTTCTTTTGCTAAAGCAAACTCAAGATGTTTCAAAGTTCTCCAACAGAGCAGCCTTTGACTCTTTTGAGGGGGCAAGCAGAGCCTCTGGCATTGCCATAGCTGCTCGCAGACTGGCTTGGCTCCAGGCGTCTGATTTGGAACCCTGGGTACAAGAAGGCTTGGGCAATCTGCCCTGTACAGGTGAAAATCTGTTTGGCAAGGAGTGGCAAATCAAAGCCACTCAAATGGATGCAGAGAATGCTGCTTTAGATAGACTTTCTAAGTCTACCTCTACCCCTGCCAAGAAAAAACCTTTTAAGAAACCTTTCTATAAAAAGACCAGATTTTCCACAAATACTGGCCAGCAATCTTCCCAAGTTCGCTTTGCTCCTAAGCGTCAGCAAACTAAACAGGCCAGAACAAAGTCTACAGGGGCTGCTACAATCCAGCAGTCCCAACCCCCTCAGGGTTTTTGACTTGATTCTAGAGAACTTAACCTTTCTGGCTCTGCAACAACCAGAACCTCTCACCATTCCAGGAAGGTTAACTCATTTTGCTCCCAGATGGGAACAAATCACATCAGAACCGTGGACCCTCTCTATCATCAAAGAGGGCTACAAACTACATTTCTCCAGCTTTCCTCCCCATTTCATGGTGAGACAATTCAATTCTCCCCCTTCTCTCCTGTACCTGTTGGGCCAGGAGGTGACCACTCTTTTCGCCCAAAAGACAATAGAAGAGGTTCCTCTTCCTCAACAAGGGTCAGGTTTTTACTCCCCTTATTTTCTCATTCCCAAGAAAACAGGGGGGTACAGACCCATTCTGGATCTCAGAGAATTGAACAAATTCCTATACAAGGAGAAATTCAAGATGCTTTCTCTAGGCACTCTCCTTCCATACTTAGAGTCAGGACTGGCTTTGTTCTCTAGATCTCAAGGATGCGTACACACATATACTCATCCATCCATCCCACAGAAAATTCCTATGGTTTCTGTTCCAGGGAAAACATTTCCAATACAGAGTACTTCCCTTCGGTCTAGCCTCTGCTCCAAGGGTATTTACCAAATGCATGCAGCACACGTCCTAGAAGAAAACAAACACACAACCGAGTCAGCACCCCAAGTGAATACAAACATACACGCAAGGACACAACAGACAGAGCACTCTCCATGGCTGCTCCAACAATATGGAACAAACTACCGGACGACCTGAGGGCGACTACTGACCTCAAAGACTTTAGAAAACAGCTTAAAACCATGCTATTCATAGAACACTATGGACACATCACATAACCTCAGAGAATGAATAACAGTACATGATACCACCCAAACAATGGATGTAAGAAAAGGTTTTTAGCACCACTGTATATAGACCACCTTGTACATAGCTCAAACCAATCTTGCACACAATACAACACACACTCAACTAAATTTCATCCTCACTGCATGTATAACACACACACTTTACCTGATTGTTTGCTGTGACACCACCTTGATTATTAAGATAAGGCGGTTTAGAAATACTGTTAAATAAAATAAAATAAATAAATAAATAGTAGCTGCATTTCTACACACTCTGGGAATCTTTGTCTTCCCATACCTGGACGACTGGCTCATCCGAGCTCCATCTCAGTCCGAGGCTCAGACTTCCCTGGACCACACCAGACGCATACTGCAGTATCTGGGACTTGTCATCAATCTGCCAAAGTCTCAACTCAACCCTACTCAGTCCCTAGAATTCATAGGGGCCTGGCTAGATACCACCACTGCAAGGGCCTATCTTCCTCAGGCCCGTTGCCACCGTCTAGTGCACTTGGCCTCTCAAGTTCAGTCCAAAAGCCACTTGACGGCCAGGGAGATGCTACAACTGCTAGGCCACATGGCATCCACAGTTCATGTGGTGCCTTATGCACGCCTACATATGAGAGCAGCTCAATGGACTCTGTCCACCCAGTGGACACAAGCATCAGGAGCTCTCTCAGACCAAATAGCAACCTCAAAACGTCTTTATTGGTCTCTCCAATGGTGGATATCCACTCAAAATCTGTTGTTGGGGGCCCCCTTCCAACCTTTGTTACCCCAAGCAACTCTCACTACAGATGCCTCCCAAGCAGGTTGGGGAGCTCATCTCCAAGACCTCTCCACTCAGGGCACTTGGTCTCCACAGGAGACCACCCTTCATATCAACCTTTTGGAGCTGCGAGCAATTTTCCTTGCTCTCAAGGTCTTTCATACCCTCCTCATCAACATGACAGTCCTTGTTCATACCGACAATCAAGTAGCCATGTTCTACATAAACAAACAAGGAGGGACTGGCTCTCTGTCGCTTTGCAACGAAGCTCTAAAACTGTGGGCCTTCGCCAGAGAGCATCAGATCCATCTCCTGGCAGTGTACCTCCCAGGAATCCAAAACTCTTGGGCAGACAGACTCAGTCGAGTTCTGCTTCCACACGAATGGTCCCTGCACATGGATCAGGTACTCAGAATCTTTCAGGAATGGGGAACCCCGGACATAGACCTCTTTGCAAGTCCGTACAATGCCAAACTTCCCCGGTTCTGTTCCAGGATTCCGTGTCAGGGAGCTCAGGCCAAGGATGCCTTCCTCCTTCATTGGGGTCAGGCCTTCCTATATGCCTTTCCACCCATTCCCTTGATTCCCAAGACTCTATTCAAACTTCAGAGGGATCAAGGATCTATGATCCTCATAGCTCCACGCTGGCCACGCCAAGTGTGGTACCCTCTACTTCTGCATCTCTCCCTGGATCTGGGAGCTGCTCCAGACCTTCTGTCTCAAGAGGAGGGGACTTTGTGGCACCCAAACCCCAAGTCCCTTCACCTCAGAGCTTGGTTACTGAAGGCCTAGACCTTCAAGACTTCAATCTTTCTCAACAAGTGCAGGATATCCTCCATGCATCTAGGAAACCTTCCACCAGGCGTTCTTATGCTTTTAAATGGAAAAGATTTTCCATCTGGTGTGCTGAAAAGGGTCTTAACCCTCTAGCACTACCTTTAAATTCTTTACTCGAATATCTCCTGCATCTTTCCAATGCAGGACTTAAAACCAATTCTGTAAGGGTCCATTTGAGTGCTATTGCAGCATCTCTTCAGCCTATCAATGGACAATCTGTTTCCTCTCATCCTCTTATTGCAAGATTCATGAGAGGTCTAACTTTAACTAAGCCTCCCATTCGGCCTCCTCCGGTGGCATGGGACTTAAACGTGGTTCTTGGTCAGCTTATGAAGCCACCCTTTGAACCCTTAGCCACTACCTCCTTGAAATTCCTTTCCTGGAAAGTCATTTTCCTTATTGCAATCACTTCTGCTCGCCGCATCAGTGAACTGCAGGCTTTAGTGGCTAATCCACCTTATACAAGGTTCCATCATGATAAGGTAGTCCTTAGGACAAATCCCCACTTTATGCCTAAAGTGGTCTCACCTTTTCATCTTAATCAAGAGGTATATTTACCTGTCTTTTTTCCAGCTCCTCATGCATCCAATGCAGAGCGGAACCTTCATACTCTAGACTGTAAAAGAGCTCTTGCCTTTTACCTCCACAGGACACAGCAACATCGAAAGTCTTCTCAACTTTTTGTTGCTTTTGATCCTTCTCATTTAGGACTTCCAGTCTCAAAAAGAACACTGTCCAATTGGATTGCTCAGTGTATTTCTTTTGCTTACCAGAGTAAGAACCTTTCTCTGGAAGGCCATGTCACAGCTCACAATGTGAGAGCCATGGCCACATCTATGGCTCATCTTCATTCTGTAGGAGCCACAAAAAGCAAGAAGCCAAGACGTCAGGACGATTCAAATCAATTTTATTAATACAGACCCCAACGCGTTTCGGCAATCAATGCCTTCATCAGGGGGTAGCAGCTACAATAAAATATAATATAATATAAACATAAAAACATAAAAAGAAAAAATCAAAATTAGAAACAAAAACATATATAATATGATCTTATGTAATCAAGAAAGACTGGTGAAATTCTTACCAATATAGTTAACAAACAAATGTGTATAAACGCAGGACACACATGTAATGAAAAATAATAATTAATAATATTTAAAATGAACAGCATAAATATCCTAAAAAGGATTATAAAAAGGTATTATATAATCAATAGTCAATAATTTTGAAGCAAAAGTTTTCCAAAAAAGTAAAGAAAATTCTTGTATAAATGTAAACATGAAAGAAAACAAATCAAAAACTATTGTACTTACATGTAACCCTATTTATGGACTGTTAATGTAATCTTAAGTCCAGGGTTGGGCATATTCTGTCTCACAATATTAAAGAGACTTAGTATCGCCTGTCTTAGACTGTAAATATAAAACAACAAAAGATAATCACACAGAATTGAGCATAGAGCGTAGAATTGAGTTAAGGTCAATCATATGGAATAGATTATGCATAAGGGAAAATGACTAATAATAAGTATGAATAATAAAAAACTGTAAGATAATTATATAGTTGTGTAGAACTATGAATTTACACATATAAATATTATAAAGACTCATAATTAAAAAACATGTAAAGACTGGATTCATGAGCAAATCTTATGCCTTATTATATTATGGATATCTGCTGAACAGCAAACCAAATATAAAAATCTAAATGCACAAAGAATATTAAAATTATGAATGATAGCCAATGAATCATAGGTTGAGAATCTTCATCAAAACAAAAAGTCAAGCCAAAGAAATTATAATAATTATTTCAATAATGAGAAATACATAAAAAATGAAGATATATATAAATGAAATATATATATATGTATGAAATAAATGAAGTAAAACAATAAGGTAAAACAAATTATACATATACACATTTCATGCCATGAGTATGAAGATAACATCAATGGTCTAAAAATCAAACTAATGAATGTCATAGTTAATTAATAGGGATTTGTACTGAACAAAGGAACCAAACATTGTAAAATGATGCTTCCTGTTAATTTGTTATACAAGATAAATTGACTATCTTGTATGAACTAAACATGTGTTTTATATAACGAACTGATAGTTCAAGTATTGACAAATAAATTAAGTCGATTATCTTAAATGGTCCTCTATCCTGTAATGAAACAAAGGT
Source organism: Ichthyophis bannanicus (assembly GCA_033557465.1). NCBI lineage: Eukaryota > Metazoa > Chordata > Amphibia > Gymnophiona > Ichthyophiidae > Ichthyophis > Ichthyophis bannanicus. The sequence continues at coordinate 263,306,961 of CM066040.1, forward strand.
GTTTTACTTATAAAAGAAAGGTGTTTTACTTATAAAGGAACTATTGAATTGAAAATGGGATATGCATGAATTTTGATAGATGTTAACGTCTTTCTAAGTTAATAGCGTTGCTGCCTTGATGTTGTGGATCATTAGTATTCACCTATAAAATGCATGAGTTACTTAACCATGATACGGTATCGCGCAATTTAAATGTAGAACTAAAGAAATACACGGATCCATAAGGTGGCAAACTCGGAAGCGTATTGTGCCGGTACTTGTTCAAAAACAGACATAATAAATGAACTCGAAGGATGGAAAAGGACACCTTAAATGTACATATAGAGACCTTAAAATGCATACAGATGGAAATAAAATGAAGGTGATGATAATGAAATAAAAGTAAAATACCTTAAACACATAGATTTATGGTTCTTCCAAGTTCATTGCCTATGTCGTAAGGACACATAAATAGTGTTAAAATTGCCATATATCCTAGCTTTTACTTAAAAAGCATTTTCTAAAGGAGAATTGCTAAACTGTAAAGTGACATATGCCAACGGTATAGGAAAATACACGGAAGACATTAAATAAGCATGAAAAATGCGTTTAAGAAGCAAAAATGTGCTTTACGCTTCTATTTTTAAAAACCTCACCTACACTAAAAAGGTAGCATCTAGGTTTAAAAAAATAATAAATGAGTGTCTGAACAAAGGCGACCACTAAAAATCATGACTTACAACTAAAGATAAAATAGGTGTCTTAATAAAGACAGGCTAAATCCATGGCAAATGATTAAATATTGTCGTAGTACTTGAGTAGCACCCATGCTATCTAGTAATGTAAAAGTTTTTACTCACGTTGATTTTACGATCGAGTACAAAGATTGTCCGCCTTAGAAAGCTGCAAAACGCTAGTATTGCTCACATGAAAGCGAAAGTGAAAGTATACTGGCTCCGAAGGGTATAGTATAGCCTTTTAAAATTGGCGCCAAAAATCAAGGAAACTGATTGGAGGAAAAGTGATGAGGCGAAACGCGTAATGGCTCACCATAATGTTAATGAAAACGAAGCACTTAAAACCAGTGTATTGTATATGTACGTAAGAACCTTTCTATGATAATGAGAAACTGCGAAACATAAGAGGTAGTGTTGTTCATAGGAAGGAACAATGCCTAAGCAAATTCATATCTAGGTTTAACTGGGTTGATGGAAAAATGCTAAACGGGTCTCTGTACTTCACAAGAAGACGGATAAGTCTATCTCTTGGTTAAGACCATCTGGAGATAAGCTTTTAAACTCATAAATATATCTTTGTTCCAATTTCAATAGTTTGTTGTTTATGTCTCCTCCTCTCCAATATGGTTTGATCCATTTCAAAACTAGATATTTCAAGTCATTGATTTTGTGATCGGCAGCAATCCAATGAGAAACCAAAGGTTTGTCTATGATTTTCCGGGAAATGCAGCTTTTGTGCTCAGTGATCCGAGTACAAATTTCTCTTTTAGTTTTGCCAATATATACAAGATGACATGGGCACTGTATGAGATAAATTACATTGGACGTTCTGCAGTTTGTATAATCATTCAGGTATATCTTATGTCCTGATTTCGAATCCGTAAAGCTATTTTTGGATGTAATGGTATGTAAACAAATAGAACATTTTCCACAACTATAATGTCCCTTGATTTTGGGGGGAGCATGTGATCTCATAAGGGCTGATGGGACAAGTGTGTTAGCTAGATTAGTATTTCTTTTGTAAGCAACCATAATATGTTTTGTATCAAACGCTGGCAATGTGGTGAGTAAATGCCATTCCTGTCTAAGAATGTTCACTATTGACTTTGAATATTGTGAGAATGTTAAAGCACAAACAACCTTGTTCGAATTTGTAGAAGTCTTCTTTTTTTGTAACAAAACAGAACGATCAGTAGTACAGGCACGTAAATATGCTTTTTTGATGCTCTCTTTAGGGTATCCTCTTGTTTTGAACCTATAATGCATATCAACAGAGTGACGTTCAAAGTCTCTATCTGTAGTGCAAGTTCTTTTAATTCTGAGGAATTGACTTACCGGTAAGTTTTGTTTAAATGCTCTATTATGGCAACTATCATAATGAAGGAGAGTGTTGCGATCAGTGGGCTTTCTATATAATTCTGTGACAAAGCCATTGTGGTCCTTCTTAATCATGATATCAAGGTAAGGAATTTTTTCAGAACTGAAGGTGCCCTCAAATTGTAAATGGGGGTCTAGGGAATTGAGCCACAGGAAAAATTCTTGTAACTTGTCTTCTGGACCATCCCATATAATCAGAATGTCATCTATATACCTCTTCCATAGAAGGACATTAGATGCATAAGGGTAAGTGTTCAGATATTGTGCTTCAAAATTAGCCACATAGAGATTTGCCACGTCTGGGGCCATGGAAGAACCCATGGCAACCCCTTTCACTTGTTTATAGAAAAGACCGCGGAAATAAAAGAAATTCTCTGACATAGCTATTGAAGCTAACTGTACTAGAAAAGCCGTGGGAGTACGTACTGGTCGTGTCCTTTGTATGAGAGTATTGGCTAGAACTTCAAGTGCAGCCTGTTGAGGTATATTAGTATATAGAGAGTTTATGTCCAAAGTAACAAGTGTAAGCTGATCATGATATTGATTAAATTCTTGTAAAATATTGATGATGTGTGTAGAATCACGAATATAAGAAGGTATCTGTACAACAAAAGGTCTGAGGTGAATGTCAAGAAATTTGGAAATGGGTTCCAAAACTGAACCTATAGCAGAAACTATTGGGCGACCTGGTGGTTTCTGTAAAGATTTATGTATTTTAGGTAAAATATAGATGGTGGGAATGATAGGATGTGTTACACGCAAATATGAAATCTCATTGGGTGTAAGGTACCCTGCTTCCTTTCCTATGAAAAGGAGAGTATCAATTTTCTGTTGTATCATTGGTGTGGGGTCATCAAATATTTTTTGATAGAATTGTTGATCATTAAGTTGTCGTAATATTTCATTGATATAGTCTTCTCTATTCTGAATAACTATGGCACCGCCTTTATCGGCTGGCTTAATTATGATGTCATTGTTAGATTGTAATGTCTTAAGCGCCTGTAGTTGTGATTTATTCAGATTAAAATAACCAGACCGTTTGTTGTGTCTATATAGATTATCAACTTTTGAAAGAACCACATTTTCGAATGCCGAAATAATGGTATTGGTACTGGGCGGGATCCATTTAGAGGGATCTTTGACCACAGACGGGTCCATAGTGTCATCAGGAGTTTTTGTAAAATGGTCAATAATTCTCAATTTCCGGAAAAATTTATATAACTCAACCTGTGTAGTAAATTTATCATGCTGTCTAGTTGGTACGAACGACAGCCCTCTATTCAAGAGAAAAATCTCAGTGTCTGATAAGGTATAATTGGATAAATTAATAACCCCACCTAGAGATTTCAATCCAATTGCCTTTTGGCTGTGAAGCTCTGAGTTCGATTTGTTCGATGGGGCTGAGAGAATTGTTGTTCTTGTTGTCTCGTCTGCCTGTTGGTAGGCGACTTGGGTGATATGCCTCTGCCACCTCCTTTCCATAGGGCAGACATGAGAAAATCCCGTTTGGGACTGTGGGGTTGTCTTGGAGGAATCGGTGCAGAGGAAGAGAAGAGTGAACCAGAGGGTTCAACATGATGTGGAGAATGCTGTCGTGATCTTTTATAGGTTCTTTCCTGATCTTGTATAGGGGATTCTGATTTATTCTGTGCATGCCCATCATGTTTATGAGAGTGTTTGGATGATCGTCGTGGAGACCTAGCTGCCTTCTTGTATGATGTACTTCTGCGCCTATTTTTATGTTCCGTTTTATTGTAGGTCCAATAGTATACTGTTTGAAGTTTATAATCTTCCTCGTCCCTCCTATATTTAGTTATCTTCATACTCTTTATTTCTTGCTTATATTCCAGATTATTTTTCTCAAATTCCTTCATTTCATTATCAAAGTGTTTATCCTGTTTTTTAAGATTCTCAACCTTAGATTCAATCTGTGTTTTGAGAACTGCTGTCCTGCGTTTGGATGTATTTATTAACAAGATCATAAGATCTAAAGAACACTTATTCAATATCTTCAACCAGTCCGACATGAATTTCTTGTCATCCCGGAACATGCCCGGGGCTTTTTGAATCCTTAATCCTCTAGGGATAATTTTGTTGCGGCAATACTCAAGTAATGAAGCTGCGTGAAAATCCTCTCGGATATACTTTTGTGTTGTCCAAACGAGTTCCCTCCATTCCTCTTCTATATCAGGAGTAGTATCATCAGTAGTGAAAAAGGGGTCCTCTGGTAACATGGCTGTGAGGTCATCGTCTTTAAAACTGAGGATGTCCCTCCATGGAGTGAACATGGCTCCACCAAAGAGCAAACAAAGAAAAAGGAGCGCTGTTCTTGCAAAAGATCACCAGGAGCCACAAAAAGCAAGAAGCCAAGACGTCAGGACGATTCAAATCAATTTTATTAATACAGACCCCAACGCGTTTCGGCAATCAATGCCTTCATCAGGGGGTAGCAGCTACAATAAAATATAATATAATATAAACATAAAAACATAAAAAGAAAAAATCAAAATTAGAAACAAAAACATATATAATATGATCTTATGTAATCAAGAAAGACTGGTGAAATTCTTACCAATATAGTTAACAAACAAATGTGTATAAACGCAGGACACACACATGTAATGAAAAATAATAATTAATAATATTTAAAATGAACAGCATAAATATCCTAAAAAGGATTATAAAAAGGTATTATAATCAATAGTCAATAATTTTGAAGCAAAAGTTTTCCAAAAAAGTAAAGAAAATTCTTGTATAAATGTAAACATGAAAGAAAACAAATCAAAAACTATTGTACTTACATGTAACCCTATTTATGGACTGTTAATGTAATCTTAAGTCCAGGGTTGGGCATATTCTGTCTCACAATATTAAAGAGACTTAGTATCGCCTGTCTTAGACTGTAAATATAAAACAACAAAAGATAATCACACAGAATTGAGCATAGAGCGTAGAATTGAGTTAAGGTCAATCATACATGTGTGTGTCCTGCGTTTATACACATTTGTTTGTTAACTATATTGGTAAGAATTTCACCAGTCTTTCTTGATTACATAAGATCATATTATATATGTTTTTGTTTCTAATTTTGATTTTTTCTTTTTATGTTTTTATGTTTATATTATATTATATTTTCTCCAGGACCAAGCAGGAAGTCAGTCCTCACTTATGGGTGACGTCGGCGCCGACGGAGCCCTCGCGGAGCAATTTTCCCCAGCTTTCAAAGAAAGCCTTTGGGAATTGCAGCGCGCATGCGCTGTCGTCTTCCCGCCCGAGGGTGCCATCTTAGCCAGTCTTCTTTTTTCCGCGGAGCCCTACAGACGTCCCCGTCTTGTCCCCGCGAAAAAGTTGATTTTCTTCTTTGTTTTATCCTTTTTTCTTTCGGTTCGACGCCGATCGTTTTCCCGCCCGGACTCGCGACGCCGGTCTCGAGTCCGCTTGCTTTTTTCGGTTTTTCTGACTTAGTCAGCTTTCGTTTTCGGTTTCCCTGGCAGCCCGGTCCTTTGACCTCGCAGGGGCCCTTTTTCCCCCGATGGCTGCCAGTGGGTTTAAGCGGTGTGGTCGGTGTGACCGAAATATGTCACTAACCGACACACACGACTTTTGCCTCCGCTGCCTGGGCCCGGATCATGAGGAACTGATCTGTGGGCCCTGCAGCAAACTGTCCTCAAAGGCGTTGAGGAGTCGGCGGCATCAGCGTGAGAGAATCTTCGCTGACCCCAGCCGTACCCGGACCTCGTCGGAGGCCTCCGCGTCGAAAGGCTCCAGCTCGGACCGTCGCCGGAGCTCCTCCGACCGGGGTTCTCCCTCCGGGGACCATCGTCGGAAGGAAAAACCCGCGAGGGCGGCGTCGGTGGACGCTCCTGGTTCCGCGAGGGCCAGGTCGCATAGCCCCGACAGCCGCCCCGGGTCCTTGGAGAAGGAACACATCCTGAAGCGACCTCGCCTGGAGTCGGAGATGCCTGCCCGGGTAAGTCCTGTGGTCCTTCTGGACTCGCCTCCGCGACAGCCGACGTCGGGCCCGACGCCGTCGGGGCCCAAGTCGGGGGCTGCTGGGTCACCTGAGCTCGGACTCAGGTTGACGGCCTTGGAGAGCAGACTGTCTGCCTTCATGGACCAGCAGCGGGCACTGCTCGCTGGCCTCGCTGGCGCCGCTGCCCCGACCGCCGGGACGTCGACGTCCAAGTCGACCCCGGAGACCGAGCCGATCCTCGAGTCAATGAGAACTCGAGTCGATCCTCGGTCGAGGTCACCCTCGGCCTCCCGTTCGGGACCGAGGTCGCCGACGCCGACTCCCTCGACGTCGGGACGGCTGGCGCAGCACCCTGCCCGGGCCGACCCCACCGAGTCCTCGTCGGAGTCGGTCTGGGAGTCTGAGGAGGAAGAGTCACCTGATTCTTTCCGGACTCGGTGTGTCCCATCGGACTCACCGGGGTCCGAGCCTCGGAAGCAGTCCCCCCCGGAGGATGCCCGGTTCTCGGACTTCGTTAGGGATATGGCCAAGGCTTTGGCCTTCCCTGCGGATCCCGAGGAGGAGCCTCGAGCCGAAGAGCTCGACGCCCTCCAGTATGACTCTCCCGCGAGGGAGCACTTTACTGTGCCGGTTCCTCCTATGCTGGAACGACTACTCTTCCGCATGTGGGAGAGTCCGGCCTCCTCGCCGGTCCTGAGCAAGCGGGTCGATTCTATCTATCGGGTCCGCAAGAGCCCTGGCTTTCAGAAGGCACAGCTGCCACACCATTCCATGGTAGTGGAATCGGCCATGCATCGTCTTAAGAGCCAGAAGATGCACTCCTCGGTGCCTCCTGGAAGGGAGGCCCGTAACCTGGATGGCCTTGGCAAGAAGTGCTTCCAGGGCTCTATGCTCGCATGTCGTGTCCAGACTTACCAGCTGTACATGGGCATGTATCTCCGGGATCTGGCTAAAGAGCTAGCCGGATTCTCCGCTGGTCTCTCCGAGGAGCCCTTGCGGAGGTTCCTAGCCTTGTCCACGGGCATTCGGGAATGCTCAAAGTTCATGTCCCGAGCAGCCTATGATGGCTTTGAGGCCTCGGCTAGAGTGGCCGCAGCCGGCATCGGTGCCCGCCGACAGGCTTGGCTTCAGTCGTCGGACCTTGAGCCCTGGGTACAGGACAAGTTGGTCGATGTCCCCTGCCGAGGCGAAAACCTCTTTGGCAAGCCCATGGCGGAAAAGGCTGCACAAATTGAGACTGAGACTCTCACCAGGACCAGGCTTTCTAGGAAGACCTCCGCCCCTTCCCAGAAAAAGAAGGGCTCGGGAAAAAAGTCCTTTTACCCGAGGAAGGCGGCTGCCTACAAACAGTACCCCCATTATCAGGCCCCTGCAGCTCCCCAACAGGGCCAGCAGGCCAAGGGACGGGGTAACGGGTCCCGTAGGCAGCAAGCCCCCAAGCCTGCACCACCAGCCCCTGCTCAGCAGGGTGGGGGTTTTTGACTCGCTCAGCATAGCCTCTCCCCCCCGCTGGTTCCTCCCAGCACCGGAGGCCGGCTGGTTCACTTCGCCCACAGGTGGTCCAGCATCACCGCAGATGCCTGGGTACTTCAGGTCGTGCGAGAAGGCTACCTTCTCCACTTCCATCAGGTCCCTCCCTCCTATTTTCCGGGAGAACCTTCGCGCCCCCCTCTGCACAGGGAGTTGCTCCTTCAGGAGTTAGCAGGTCTTCTGCAGGAACAGGCGGTGGAACCGGTGCCCCACCACCTGAGAGGTCAAGGCTTTTATTCAAGGTATTTTCTGATACCAAAGAGAACAGGGGGCCTCAGACCCATCCTGGACTTGCGCAACCTCAACAAGTTCCTTGTGCGGGAGAAGTTCAAAATGCTTACCCTTGGAATCCTTCTGCCCTACCTCCAGCAGGGAGATTGGCTATGCTCCTTGGATCTAAAGGATGCCTACACGCACATCCTCATCCACCCAAGCCACCGCCAATACCTAAGGTTTGTGGTGGCAGGAAATCATTACCAGTACAGAGTACTGCCCTTTGGCCTATCCTCCGCACCGCGAGTCTTCACAAAATGTCTCGCGGTCGTGGCGGCCCATCTCCGGCTTCACGGCCTCTATGTCTTTCCGTACCTCGACGACTGGCTCATCAGAGCAGCGTCCGCTCAGGAGGTCACCAACGCCACGTGCCGCACGGTGACTCTGCTGCAGCACTTGGGCTTTGTTATAAACTTCGCAAAGTCCACTTTGCTCCCCTCACAGGATCTCGAGTTCATCGGCGCAAGGCTGCACACTCCTCGGGCACGAGCGTACCTACCGCTCGACAGGGCTCAACGGCTCATGGACCTAGCCGACCGCTTTCGCAGCCAGCCCCTGGTCTCCGCCAGGCGCTTCCTGAGACTGCTCGGCCATATGGCTTCCACCGTCCATGTGACCCCCAATGCCCGCCTGAATATGCGGTCTGCTCAATGGTGTCTCCGCCAGCAGTGGCGACAAGCCACAGGCGGCCTGGCAGACCTAGTGCGCGTCTCCGAGCCGCTGCTCTCGTCTCTCCGGTGGTGGCTCCGGCAGCCGAACCTGATATTCGGAATGCCTTTCCAGTCACCTCAGCCGACCCGGTTGCTGACCACCGATGCATCCCTCCTGGGCTGGGGAGCACATTGCCAAGAGGCACGTACTCAGGGCCTCTGGACCACGTGGGAGTCTGCTCAGCAGATCAACTTCCTGGAGCTCAGGGCGATCCGCCTAGCTCTCAAGGCCTTCTCCCACCTGACTTCCCAACAGTCCGTCCTTGTCCAGACGGACAATCAAGTTGCCATGTTCTACGTGAACAAGCAGGGGGGCACGGGCTCCTTCCTCCTCTGCCGGGAGGCACAGAAGCTCTGCTCTTGGGCCGTCAGTCACGGCATTCTCCTCAAGGCAGTTTATCTCCCGGGCCAAGAAAATTGCCTTGCAGACAAACTCAGCAGGGTCCTCCAGCCGCACGAGTGGCGTCTGGATCCCTTGGTAGTTCAGAAGCTCTTCCTCAAGTGGGGTCTCCCCACGGTGGATCTCTTTGCCAGTCCTCACAACCGGCAGCTTCCTCGCTTCTGCTCTCGTCAGCCACACCCCCTTCGGGTTGCGGCGGACGCCTTTCTGATCTCGTGGTCGGGGAGCCTTCTGTACGCTTTCCCTCCCATCCCGCTGGTCTCTCGGACTCTTTTCAAGGTTCTCCGAGACAAAGCCTTCATGATCCTGGTGGCCCCTCGCTGGCCCAGGCAGCCGTGGTTTCCGCTCCTGCTGCAACTGGCGGTGGAGGATCCAATCCCTCTGGGGGTACAACCGGATCTCCTCACTCAGGATCAGGGGTCCCTTCTGCACCCCAACCTCAGGTCTCTCAACCTCATGGCCTGGCTGCTGAGAGGGTAGTCCTTGCTCCCCTTCTCCTGCCGGCGGAGGTGGAGGAGGTCGTCTTGGCTTCGCGACGGCCTTCTACCCGCAAATGCTACGCCCTTAAATGGCGTCGCTTTGCAGTCTGGTGTACCCAACAGTCTCAGGATCCCTTCTCCTGCCCGGTGTCGGTGATCTTGCAGTACTTGCTGCACCTCTCTAATCTGGGACTTAAGTCCAACTCCGTCAAAGTTCACCTCAGTGTTCTTTCAGCACATCATGTGCCAGTGGACGGCAGACCTCTCTCCAATGACCCTCTCGTAGCGAGGTTTCTCCGAGGTCTCCTTCTACTTAAACCACCTCTGCGCCCGCCAGCGCCTGACTGGGACCTGAATGTGGTTTTGCAGCGGATCACCTGTCCGCCTTTTGAACCTATGGCTACCTGTTCTCTCCGTTTTCTGTCTTGGAAAACACTGTTCTTGATAGCCCTCACTTCCGCTAGACGCGTAAGTGAATTGCAGGCCCTCGTGTCTGATCCCCCTTACACTAGGTTCTACAAGAATAGGGTAGTCCTACGGACTCACCCAAAATTTCTGCCTAAAGTGGTCTCCCCTTTTCACATCAATCAGGAGGTGGTACTTCCAACCTTCTTTCCCAGACCACACTCCAGCCGAGCTGAAACGGTCCTCCATACCCTGGACTGTAGAAGGGCATTGAACTTCTACCTTGACCGTACGCGGGAGCACCGTAAAGCTGCTCAGCTTTTTGTTTCTTTTGACCCCAATAGATTGAGGCTCCCGGTCTCCAAGCGTACTCTGTCCATTTGGGTTGCGGACTGTATCTCTTGGGCTTATGGGGCAGCCGGACTCTCCTTAGAAAGTCGAGTCACGGCTCATTGCGTTCGGGCAAAGGCCACGTCAGTGGCTTACCTCCGCTCTGTTCCGCTGGCAGACATCTGCCGGGCCGCTACTTGGTCTTCAAGCCAGACTTTTGCGGTCCATTACTGTCTCGAGAGGGAGTCCCGTAGGGACAGTGCTTTCGGACAGGCAGTCCTCCGTAATCTCTTTGAGGTCTGAGCAACTCCTACCCTCCATCCCGGATGTGGGCTACCGGTGGGTGATAATTCAGCGAAGATTCTATCCTTCTGTGCTGCTGAGCTAGAGGGAGCTCATTTTTGTGCTTAGGGTCTCCGGTAGCCTTGAGCTTGGGAGTCCCATAAGTGAGGACTGACTTCCTGCTTGGTCCTGGAGAAAGCGTAGTTACTCACCTGTAACAGGTGTTCTCCAGGAGCAGCAGGAATCAGTCCTCACTACCCTCCCTCCTCCCCTTGGAGTTGCAATCGTCTGCTTATGTTCTTTTTGCAAATTTTTATGCTGTCTTTTTTAGCTATGTCATCTGACTGGCTAAGATGGCACCCTCGGGCGGGAAGACGACCGCGCATGCGCGCTGCAATTCCCAAAGGCTTTCTTTGAAAGCTGGGGAAAATTGCTCCGCGAGGGCTCCGTCGGCGCCGACGTCACCCATAAGTGAGGACTGATTCCTGCTGCTCCTGGAGAACACCTGTTACAGGTGAGTAACTACGCTTTATTGTAGCTGCTACCCCCTGATGAAGGCATTGATTGCCGAAACGCGTTGGGGTCTGTATTAATAAAATTGATTTGAATCGTCCTGACGTCTTGGCTTCTTGCTTTTTGTGGCTCCTGGTGATCTTTTGCAAGAACAGCGCTCCTTTTTCTTTGTTTGCTCTTTGGTGGAGCCATGTTCACTCCATGGAGGGACATCCTCAGTTTTAAAGACGATGACCTCACAGCCATGTTACCAGAGGACCCCTTTTTCACTACTGATGATACTACTCCTGATATAGAAGAGGAATGGAGGGAACTCGTTTGGACAACACAAAAGTATATCCGAGAGGATTTTCACGCAGCTTCATTACTTGAGTATTGCCGCAACAAAATTATCCCTAGAGGATTAAGGATTCAAAAAGCCCCGGGCATGTTCCGGGATGACAAGAAATTCATGTCGGACTGGTTGAAGATATTGAATAAGTGTTCTTTAGATCTTATGATCTTGTTAATAAATACATCCAAACGCAGGACAGCAGTTCTCAAAACACAGATTGAATCTAAGGTTGAGAATCTTAAAAAACAGGATAAACACTTTGATAATGAAATGAAGGAATTTGAGAAAAATAATCTGGAATATAAGCAAGAAATAAAGAGTATGAAGATAACTAAATATAGGAGGGACGAGGAAGATTATAAACTTCAAACAGTATACTATTGGACCTACAATAAAACGGAACATAAAAATAGGCGCAGAAGTACATCATACAAGAAGGCAGCTAGGTCTCCACGACGATCATCCAAACACTCTCATAAACATGATGGGCATGCACAGAATAAATCAGAATCCCCTATACAAGATCAGGAAAGAACCTATAAAAGATCACGACAGCATTCTCCACATCATGTTGAACCCTCTGGTTCACTCTTCTCTTCCTCTGCACCGATTCCTCCAAGACAACCCCACAGTCCCAAACGGGATTTTCTCATGTCTGCCCTATGGAAAGGAGGTGGCAGAGGCATATCACCCAAGTCGCCTACCAACAGGCAGACGAGACAACAAGAACAACAATTCTCTCAGCCCCATCGAACAAATCGAACTCAGAGCTTCACAGCCAAAAGGCAATTGGATTGGAATCTCTAGGTGGGGTTATTAATTTATCCAATTATACCTTATCAGACACTGAGATTTTTCTCTTGAATAGAGGGCTGTCGTTCGTACCAACTAGACAGCATGATAAATTTACTACACAGGTTGAGTTATATAAATTTTTCCGGAAATTGAGAATTATTGACCATTTTACAAAAACTCCTGATGACACTATGGACCCGTCTGTGGTCAAAGATCCCTCTAAATGGATCCCGCCCAGTACCAATACCATGATTTCGGCATTCGAAAATGTGGTTCTTTCAAAAGTTGATAATCTATATAGACACAACAAACGGTCTGGTTATTTCAATCTGAATAAATCACAACTACAGGCGCTTAAGACATTACAATCTAACAATGACATCATAATTAAGCCAGCCGATAAAGGCGGTGCCATAGTTATTCAGAATAGAGAAGACTATATCAATGAAATATTACGACAACTTAATGATCAACAATTCTATCAAAAAATATTTGATGACCCCACACCAATGATACAACAGAAAATTGATACTCTCCTTTTCATAGGAAAGGAAGCAGGGTACCTTACACCCAATGAGATTTCATATTTGCGTGTAACACATCCTATCATTCCCACCATCTATATTTTACCTAAAATACATAAATCTTTACAGAAACCACCAGGTCGCCCAATAGTTTCTGCTATAGGTTCAGTTTTGGAACCCATTTCCAAATTTCTTGACATTCACCTCAGACCTTTTGTTGTACAGATACCTTCTTATATTCGTGATTCTACACACATCATCAATATTTTACAAGAATTTAATCAATATCATGATCAGCTTACACTTGTTACTTTGGACATAAACTCTCTATATACTAATATACCTCAACAGGCTGCACTTGAAGTTCTAGCCAATACTCTCATACAAAGGACACGACCAGTACGTACTCCCACGGCTTTTCTAGTACAGTTAGCTTCAATAGCTATGTCAGAGAATTTCTTTTATTTCCGCGGTCTTTTCTATAAACAGGTGAAAGGGGTTGCCATGGGTTCTTCCATGGCCCCAGACGTGGCAAATCTCTATGTGGCTAATTTTGAAGCACAATATCTGAACACTTACCCTTATGCATCTAATGTCCTTCTATGGAAGAGGTATATAGATGACATTCTGATTATATGGGATGGTCCAGAAGACAAGTTACAAGAATTTTTCCTGTGGCTCAATTCCCTAGACCCCCATTTACAATTTGAGGGCACCTTCAGTTCTGAAAAAATTCCTTACCTTGATATCATGATTAAGAAGGACCACAATGGCTTTGTCACAGAATTATATAGAAAGCCCACTGATCGCAACACTCTCCTTCATTATGATAGTTGCCATAATAGAGCATTTAAACAAAACTTACCGGTAAGTCAATTCCTCAGAATTAAAAGAACTTGCACTACAGATAGAGACTTTGAACGTCACTCTGTTGATATGCATTATAGGTTCAAAACAAGAGGATACCCTAAAGAGAGCATCAAAAAAGCATATTTACGTGCCTGTACTACTGATCGTTCTGTTTTGTTACAAAAAAAGAAGACTTCTACAAATTCGAACAAGGTTGTTTGTGCTTTAACATTCTCACAATATTCAAAGTCAATAGTGAACATTCTTAGACAGGAATGGCATTTACTCACCACATTGCCAGCGTTTGATACAAAACATATTATGGTTGCTTACAAAAGAAATACTAATCTAGCTAACACACTTGTCCCATCAGCCCTTATGAGATCACATGCTCCCCCCAAAATCAAGGGACATTATAGTTGTGGAAAATGTTCTATTTGTTTACATACCATTACATCCAAAAATAGCTTTACGGATTCGAAATCAGGACATAAGATATACCTGAATGATTATACAAACTGCAGAACGTCCAATGTAATTTATCTCATACAGTGCCCATGTCATCTTGTATATATTGGCAAAACTAAAAGAGAAATTCGTACTCGGATCACTGAGCACAAAAGCTGCATTTCCCGGAAAATCATAGACAAACCTTTGGTTTCTCATTGGATTGCTGCCGATCACAAAATCAATGACTTGAAATATCTAGTTTTGAAATGGATCAAACCATATTGGAGAGGAGGAGACATAAACAACAAACTATTGAAATTGGAACACAGATATTTATGAGTTTAAAAGCTTATCTCCAGATGGTCTTAACCAAGAGATAGACTTATCCGTCTTCTTGTGAAGTACAGAGACCCGTTTAGCATTTTTCCATCAACCCAGTTAAACCTAGATATGAATTTGCTTAGGCATTGTTCCTTCCTATGAACAACACTACCTCTTATGTTTCGCAGTTTCTCATTATCATAGAAAGGTTCTTACGTACATATACAATACACTGGTTTTAAGTGCTTCGTTTTCATTAACATTATGGTGAGCCATTACGCGTTTCGCCTCATCACTTTTCCTCCAATCAGTTTCCTTGATTTTTGGCGCCAATTTTAAAAGGCTATACTATACCCTTCGGAGCCAGTATACTTTCACTTTCGCTTTCATGTGAGCAGTACTAGCGTTTTGCAGCTTTCTAAGGCGGACAATCTTTGTACTCGATCGTAAAATCAACGTGAGTAAAAACTTTTACATTACTAGATAGCATGGGTGCTACTCAAGTACTACGACAATATTTAATCATTTGCCATGGATTTAGCCTGTCTTTATTAAGACACCTATTTTATCTTTAGTTGTAAGTCATGATTTTTAGTGGTCGCCTTTGTTCAGACACTCATTTATTATTTTTTTAAACCTAGATGCTACCTTTTTAGTGTAGGTGAGGTTTTAAAAATAGAAGCGTAAAGCACATTTTTGCTTCTTAAACGCATTTTTCATGCTTATTTAATGTCTTCCGTGTATTTTCCTATACCGTTGGCATATGTCACTTTACAGTTTAGCAATTCTCCTTTAGAAAATGCTTTTTAAGTAAAAGCTAGGATATATGGCAATTTTAACACTATTTATGTGTCCTTACGACATAGGCAATGAACTTGGAAGAACCATAAATCTATGTGTTTAAGGTATTTTACTTTTATTTCATTATCATCACCTTCATTTTATTTCCATCTGTATGCATTTTAAGGTCTCTATATGTACATTTAAGGTGTCCTTTTCCATCCTTCGAGTTCATTTATTATGTCTGTTTTTGAACAAGTACCGGCACAATACGCTTCCGAGTTTGCCACCTTATGGATCCGTGTATTTCTTTAGTTCTACATTTAAATTGCGCGATACCGTATCATGGTTAAGTAACTCATGCATTTTATAGGTGAATACTAATGATCCACAACATCAAGGCAGCAACGCTATTAACTTAGAAAGACGTTAACATCTATCAAAATTCATGCATATCCCATTTTCAATTCAATAGTTCCTTTATAAGTAAAACACCTTTCTTTTATAAGTAAAACACCTTTGTTTCATTACAGGATAGAGGACCATTTAAGATAATCGACTTAATTTATTTGTCAATACTTGAACTATCAGTTCGTTATATAAAACACATGTTTAGTTCATACAAGATAGTCAATTTATCTTGTATAACAAATTAACAGGAAGCATCATTTTACAATGTTTGGTTCCTTTGTTCAGTACAAATCCCTATTAATTAACTATGACATTCATTAGTTTGATTTTTAGACCATTGATGTTATCTTCATACTCATGGCATGAAATGTGTATATGTATAATTTGTTTTACCTTATTGTTTTACTTCATTTATTTCATACATATATATATATTTCATTTATATATATCTTCATTTTTTATGTATTTCTCATTATTGAAATAATTATTATAATTTCTTTGGCTTGACTTTTTGTTTTGATGAAGATTCTCAACCTATGATTCATTGGCTATCATTCATAATTTTAATATTCTTTGTGCATTTAGATTTTTATATTTGGTTTGCTGTTCAGCAGATATCCATAATATAATAAGGCATAAGATTTGCTCATGAATCCAGTCTTTACATGTTTTTTAATTATGAGTCTTTATAATATTTATATGTGTAAATTCATAGTTCTACACAACTATATAATTATCTTACAGTTTTTTATTATTCATACTTATTATTAGTCATTTTCCCTTATGCATAATCTATTCCATATGATTGACCTTAACTCAATTCTACGCTCTATGCTCAATTCTGTGTGATTATCTTTTGTTGTTTTATATTTACAGTCTAAGACAGGCGATACTAAGTCTCTTTAATATTGTGAGACAGAATATGCCCAACCCTGGACTTAAGATTACATTAACAGTCCATAAATAGGGTTACATGTAAGTACAATAGTTTTTGATTTGTTTTCTTTCATGTTTACATTTATACAAGAATTTTCTTTACTTTTTTGGAAAACTTTTGCTTCAAAATTATTGACTATTGATTATATAATACCTTTTTATAATCCTTTTTAGGATATTTATGCTGTTCATTTTAAATATTATTAATTATTATTTTTCATTACATGTGTGTGTCCTGCGTTTATACACATTTGTTTGTTAACTATATTGGTAAGAATTTCACCAGTCTTTCTTGATTACATAAGATCATATTATATATGTTTTTGTTTCTAATTTTGATTTTTTCTTTTTATGTTTTTATGTTTATATTATATTATATTTTATTGTAGCTGCTACCCCCTGATGAAGGCATTGATTGCCGAAACGCGTTGGGGTCTGTATTAATAAAATTGATTTGAATCGTCCTGACGTCTTGGCTTCTTGCTTTTTGTGGCTCCTGGTGATCTTTTGCAAGAACAGCGCTCCTTTTTCTTTGTTTGTTTCATCTTCATTCTGTATCCATTGATCAGATCTGTCGAGCAGCCAGCTGGGCCTCGGTTCATACCTTCACAGCCCATTACTGCTTGGACAAGGACTCCCGCCGGGATGCCTTGTTTGGTCAGGCTGTCCTCAGACACCTGTTCCATTCTTAAACAACTCCTGCCCACCTTCCCTGAATGGATGCCTGAGATCCATAGGAAGATGAGGAACCCTTGGGGGGGGGGGGGGATCTCCCTGGCATCTTAGCTAGGGAGTCCCCATATGTGAGGACTCATTCCTGCTTGTTCCTGGAGATAGCACAGTTACTTACCTGTAACAGGTGATCTCTGGGAACAGCAGGAATTAGTCCTCACAACCCACCCACCTCCCCTAGGAGTTGTATCTCTCTCTCTCTTTCCTTTCCTCTCTCTATTGTCTCAGCTTTAAACTCGAACTGAAGAGAGTTGGTCAGGAAGGCGGGAAGGCAGCGCGCATGCGCGGTGGGAGGCCCCAAAAGCTTCCTTTCTGGGAAGCTGGGGAGCTTTCCCGCGCAGGCTCCGTCGATTCCGACGTACCCATATGTGAGGACTAATTCCTGCTGTTCCCAGAGATCACCTGTTACAGGTAAGTAACTGTGCTGTACGTCGGTACCGACGGAGTCTGCGCGGGAACGCTTCCCAGCGTCCAATCAAAGAGCTTTTGGAAGCATCCCACCACGCCTGCGTGCTGCCTTCCCGCCTTTCCCAACTGCCTCTCCTCAGTTTTCATTTTTCCGCGGAGCCGGCAGGACGTCCTCCTGTCACTGCAAAGAATTTTTGTTTTATTTCTTTAGTTTTCTTGTGGTCGCGGCTCTCTTCCCGACGCCACCAGTACCGCCGGTGTTTTCTTTTCTTTTCTTGTAAAATCGTCCTTTTTCAAGGAATATATTTTTCTTCATAGTGTCTTAGGCCTTTTAGGCCTCTTCTTTTTCCTTCATGGAACCGCCAGCCACTTTCTCCAAGAAATGTTCAAACTGTGGCGGTACAACTTTATTTTTAGACCCTCGAAGTCGGTGTCTAACCTGCTTGGGTCCTGACAACAGTTTGGTGAGAAGAGGTCTTCAATATCGAGGTTCCCTCGATACACGGTTTCCCTCCAGCTTCGGGGCACCGTCCCCTTCTTCTACACAGGATCAGGTAACCCACAAACAGTCTGTTAAGACTAGCCAGCCCTCGAGTGGTAGGTCTCATGCACAGCATGTAGACGGCTCTGGCCTTGCCCTCGAGGGTCTACTGGCTTCAAAACCCCGGCGAGAGTCTTCGGTCTCAAAAGCCTTTCAGGGGTTTCAGGTTGTTCCTGGGGCTCACCCCTCAGAGAACATACCTGAGCCGTGTCCGGTGGTGGCATCCGCTTCGAGCAGTACCGATACCCCGACATCGGCACTGGTGTTGGATGAAACACTCCTCACCAGGGATGGTCATCTGGCGTCCTCGGTGCCTTCGGGACTGGTGGATACACTCCAGACTGACCTTCCATTATCGGTACCAGCACCGATACTACCACCGACGTCGGTACCCTCCAGACGTGCATCGATAGCCTCGCTTCCTTCGATGCCGAGTCTGGAATCGATCTCCAGTCTGGAGGACTGGGTACCGACTCGCCTTGGTACCGAAGGCTCGGTTCAGATGATTCGGATCCGCAACTCTCGGTTCCCTCGAGGCCCATTGAGTTGCCACTGGTTGACCTTCATTCACCGGTATCAGACACGGTACCGAAGTCGGTGCCGATGTCCTCATTACCCTTACGGTCGGTGTCTTCCATGCTTCGCTTATCAATGCCGAGTTTAGAATCGCTCTCTACTCTGGAAGACTCGGTACCAATACACTTTGGTACCGACACTGATCGATACCGGTGTCTCGGTACCGAGGATAGCACCCGGAGGTTTTCAGTTACCTCGGTACCGATTGAACTGTCTCCGATGACTGCTCCGATGTCTTTGTCGGACTCGACTCCGACATCGGTACCGGTATTGGCATCGGTACCGGTATCCACAGTAGCATCGTGGCCAACTCCTGCCATGCTTTTTTCAACAGGATCGCTCCCTTCTATGCCAACCTTGGAGTCGATACCTGGCATGGACAATGTGGTAATGACGGTCGCTGCTCCTGACAGCCAGTACCGGCGACCATCCTTTAAGCATTCCACACTGCACTGTGCAGGATCTTCTATTCCTATATATCTGGATAGCTCTGTCAGTGCTCAGGCTAGTTCTTCAGATCTAACCTGTCCAAGGGAAATTCCTGTTGGGGAACCCTCTTTTCAGAGTTTTCCTCCTGGATATAGCAAGATCTCTTGCCATTCCTATCCCAGGACATGATCCTGCACAGGGCTCTCTTTCTACCAAAGCAAAGGAGAACATAATGCTTCCTTTGCATCATTCCTTTCAGGATCTCCTTCTAGGAATGTGGGAAACACCTTTAAGGGTACCCCCACCTTCCAGAGCAGCTGATCTCTTATATCAAGTGCCCCCTTCTCCAGGGTTTCAAAAGACTCAACTTCCTCATCATTCCATAGTTGTGGAATCAGCAATGAGGTGGGTAAAGAGCAAGAAAAAGCACTCTTTTTACCCGCCAGTTCGTGAGTCTGACACTTGATGCCTTTGGACGTCAAACCTTCCAGACATCTACGCTTTCTGCAAGAATTCTCTCATATATTTTCTATATGAGTCTATCTCTTGAGGAGGTCACAAAGCAATTACATCTTTTGACTCCTTCCCTTCCAGAGTCCAAGAGTGCAGACTATTCTTCACTGCTCAAGCATCTCCAGAATATCTCTTGGTTTCTTACTCGTGCTTCCCTAGACTCTTTTGAGTCTGTTAGCAGGACTTCTGCTATAACTATAGGGGCATGACGTAGAGCCTGGCTCCAAGCTTCAGACTTGGACAAATGGGCACAGCACAGACTGGGACATACTCCTTGCACTGGAGACAATCTTTTCAACAAGGAGTCTTTATGTCAGGTTACTCAGTTCTCCACTGACTTACCTGTTCTTAGGGGCTGTTCTGCACCTTCTTCTGTCCCAGTAGGTAGGAAATGTCCTGCCAAACTTTCTTCCCATAGGAGAAGAAGGTTTTATGCATCATCTGCCCATCATACAGATGTTCCCAAACAGGGGAAGCATCGTCCTGGTCTGCAGAGTTCAACCTCTCGCCAGGCTCAGCAAACCCAGCAACCACAGGGTTTCTGATCAA
This sequence comes from Ichthyophis bannanicus, assembly GCA_033557465.1. Classification (NCBI taxonomy): domain Eukaryota; kingdom Metazoa; phylum Chordata; class Amphibia; order Gymnophiona; family Ichthyophiidae; genus Ichthyophis; species Ichthyophis bannanicus. The sequence goes on from CM066040.1 coordinate 263,327,097, forward strand.
TCCATCAGATGCTTGTGACTCTTGGGATTAGAATCTGCAGTTGCTTCTTCTCAATAAAGGCAATCCACTGCTGTCATTCTAAATCCTAAACATGGATCTCTTCCCGAAAGACATCCATTCTTTCTATGCTATGAGCTGTCAGGATGTTCATGCTTCTAGGTCACAGGGTTCTCCTCTTTTTCCTGCTAGGGAAAGAGGTCTATCCACTATCAACCGATAGTTCCCTGTGCCAGCATGTCTTTTTTTCCCCTTTCTATAAACTTACTACTTTGTAAGTTTTCTTCAGCTCCATTCTCTTTACCCTCTTACCAGGTTTTTCCTCTGTAAGAGCGGTATTGCTTCACTGGAGGGTTTTTTCTTCAACCTCTCTAGTTTTCTTACTTTTCCAGTGCGGAGTTCTCTTCTCTGAGTTGACTCCTCTTTTTCAATCTTGCTTTGAAGCAGTTCATCAGACACGTCCAGAGTTTTCTACTCTTGTTTGTCTGTTCTTTCTGTTTTTAAACAGTACCATTCTTTCTGCTATCTGGCAAGTAGCTGCCAATGCAGGAGCCTTAATGTTTGGACCACTGGTTCTTGTTCACCAGCAACCAGATTTGTCCTCCACTAACATTATGTCTGGTCTTAGTAGTGGCTCCAAGTCAGTGCTGTCATCTGTCTTGGAAATTCTTTCACTACAAGCTTGTTGGATTGTCTTCTCTTTCTGCCATCTCCATTCCCCTGGGTTTGGCAGCATAGTTGACATAGATACTGACTCTCCTGCAGTCAGTTCTATTTCCTCATTCTCCTGCATCATGCTCTCTGCAATTCTACAGAGAAGCTCTCCACTATGGGCCCTTGCTAGAGAGCATGGGGGGCTTTTTCTCCAACAGCTATACTAGATGGTTGAAAAAGGTTTTTTCAGTCATGTCTCCCATGACTAGAAAAGTTCTCCTTTTTAATATAAAGGACATAGGCCTCCTCTTACGTGAAAGCTTAAGGAGTTGCTAATTCCCTGCTTTGGTCCATAGTATTTCCAATAGGGAATATGTTTTCTCCTTCCAGCTCGTCCTCATGGTAAGAACGCATGATACCTTTTTGCCCTTAAGCAGGTCAGCATGGTATCTCATTCCTATGCGTCTTCTGTTCACTTACCATGCTAGAGTTCTAGAATATTCGGGACTTGCTGGCTGCAGACTGATATCATCCTCTGCTTTTCACGTAACCATCCTGGTTATTCTACCTAGCATCCCTGTAGCCATAACCAGTAGGAATTGATTCTCTATATATCTTCTCAAGTAGGTTCCACCTTCTTGTTATTAGATGAATCTTTCCTCTCCACATTTTCCTATGTGAATACCTTTTTGTAGGCATATCTCTGTCTGCTTCTTTGCAGACTTCCATATAGAGGCCTATATATTCATACCTATAACACACATCTTACAGATGTCTGTCTATCATTTGTGTGTATTTTATGCCCTTCATATCTCACTATAGATATAACATATATATATATATATATGAGAATATATGTGTGTATATATATGTGTGTATGTATGTGTCGAGATATTTTACTATCGGTAGATATGTATTCTGCTTTATCTACCTGACTGTCGAGGCTCATATAGCTATATGATTCTGACAGATGGGCTTTACCCATACTTCTGCTATCCAGCATGTTTTGTAATCCTACACTCACAACTACTTGGGTGGTAGTTAACACCTACCATAACCTTAAGGTTAGGTACCTCTGAAGCTCTCCATGTTCCAATATCTCTCCAAGCTGACTTCAGTTAGGAGAGACATTGTGGATCTTCAGCTAATCACAGGCTCTAACGCCTACGGCGTTTGTCCTTTCTTTTGGGATACAAGGGGTTCCCATACCCTTTCTCCCCACAAGGACTGGGCCTGTTTGTCCAAATCGGTTAGCCTTTCTCTTTTTGTTCCTAAGAGTGAGCCACTCTGCTACCAAAAGAGTTTGGCTTTTATCATAAAGCCTTCCGCTGAAGGCCCACCGTTTTTGTACTACCCCAGTTTCCTGCTGGGGTTACCTGTTACCTTTCAGGATTCTGACCTCCATTGTTTTTCCTACAGGTTTACTACCTCCACTTACAGTGAGGTCCTTCTCGAGGTTCCTCTACTGGGTTCCCCAGTAGATCCCATGAACCTCCATACTCTCTGAATTCCTGTTAGGGGAGGTCCATATTGCAATATTTTTTCTTTGCAATATCATTGATGACAATTCTCATCCACACATGGACTCCTTGTCTGCAATCCTATGCTAGGTTAACTGTTCCACAGCACCTTTCTCTCTTCAACTCCTACCCTCCATCCTCAGGATGCCTGGTGTTGTGGGGGATAGCATGTTCCAACCTATGACATGCTGGGACTCCAGGCATCTCAGCTTGGGAGTCCCCATATGTGAAGACTCATTCCTGCTTGTTCCTGGAGATAGCACAGTTACTTACCTGTGACAGGTGATATCTGGGAACAGCAGGAATAAGTCTTCACAACCCACCCACCTCCCCAGGAGTTGTATCTCTATCTTTCCTTTCCTCTCTCTCTTTGTCTCAGCTTTAAAACTTAACTGAGGAGAGGCAGTTGGGAAAGGCGGGAAGGCAGCACGCAGGCGTGGTGGGATGCTTCCAAAAGCTCTTTGATTGGACGCTGGGAAGCGTTCCCGCGCAGACTCCGTCGGTACCGACGTACCCATATGTGAAGACTTATTCCTGCTGTTCCCAGAGATCACCTGTTACAGGTAAGTAACTGTGCTTTACAGTATTTTAATTTTTTGCTGTCTTAGCTATGTCATTGGACTGAGGCAAGATGGCATCCTTGGGCAGGAAGGGGACAACGCATGCATGGTGCATCTTCCAAAGGCTTTCCTTGAAAGCTGGCAAGATGCTTCCGCACGAAGCTCTGTTTGCGGCGACGTCACCTATATGTGAGGACTGATTCCTGCTGACCCCGGAGAACACCTGTTACAGATGAGTAACTATGCCTTCTGCAATATTCCAGTAGAGAAGAGGCATGCATTTCTTTTCTTTTCAGTTTTTGGGTCCTCTGTACTGTGATCCCCCATTCGTCCTCAATGCCACATACATTTTCATCTTTATCAAAGAAGGGATCCTCAGGGAGGATTTGTTGTAGTTCACCCTCCCTGTCGCTAAGGACATCCCTCTAGGGGAAAAACATGTTGCTCAGCAAATACTGAGATATCAAAGGAGAGCACTACACCCACACGGGAATAGAAGAAACAGGAGCAGGTTCATCAAACGGTAGTCAGTCTAAGCAGCTTTGTTCCAAAATAAACTCCAGTGCATTTCGGCTAAATGACTTCTTGAGGTGGTATAAGCCTCAAATACAACATTTAAAAGAATTAAATGACAATATAAACAGCAAATATAAATAAATATACATAAATATACTAATAGTACCACATAAATAAATATGCCATAAAACATTCTAAAAAGTAAGGCTGGAAAATCATATTAGTGTGTCCTTTGTGAATACAATAAACTTTTTAAACACGCTAAAGAGACTATTCAAAATCAAGTCCAAAATATAGAGGAAAATTTATTTATTTTATTTAGTAATTTATTTATTTAGTAAACATTTGTATACCGCTGCTTCCTACGATCAGCAGCGGTTTACTCTACAGAATCGTAATGCTTTGTACAGCACATTGAGATCTTTCAGATTTACATTTTTGATTGGACAATGATTTACATAACACGGGAGAATCAGTTGGGTGTAACATACATTTGATTTGAGCACACAGATTTGGGTATACATTTGATTACAATAGCGTGGGAGGGGGGGTCCCATATATACAATTTATACAGAATTACTTGCCAAAAAGTACAAACTATACATGATTAGCAGTTAGCTCAAGTTGTAGTGGGTTTGAAACAAGTGTGTTTTAAGCTTTCGTCTAAATTCACTTAGGTTGTTTATGAGTCTCAACTCATGTGGGAGTTGGTTCCAATGGATTGGTGCTGTGTATGTGAACGCTCTATTGCTTGTTTCGGCCTTGACAGATCTTATGCTAGTCGGTAAGCATAGGGTGTTGAGATTCATGGTTCTCCTGCTCCTGTTGCATGGTTGAATAGTGATTAAGTTATTGAGGTAGGATGGTGCGATGTTATGGATGAGTTTAAATGTTGTGATGAGCAGTTTGTAGATGATACGGGCGGCTACTGGGAGCCAGTGCAGTTCCATTAGCACTGGGGTTATGTGGTCTGTGACTTTCTTTTCCATGATGACTCTAGCAGCAACGTTTTGGGCCATTTGCAGGATGCTTAGGGTGTTCTTCGGAAGCCCTTGTAGAATTGCATTGCTGTAGTCCAGGTGGGGAATGATTAGTGCTTGAGCAACAGACCTGAAGTCAGATTTCTCGAGGATATTGCGAAGTGGTTGTAAAATTTTCAGTTTGTAGAAGATGGCTCGGTTAACTGTTCGGAGGTGTTTGTCCATTCTAAGGTTGCAGTCCAGTAGGACACCTAGATACTTTATTACAGGTTTCGTATGATATATGTTTTTGTTAAGGGTGATTGTGGTGGGTGGGATAAAATTGGGTTTCCTGGAGACAATCATGACCTCCGTTTTCTTGTGGTTTATTGACATGTTATTTTGTTGAAGCCATGACTGGAGCATGTCAAGGCATTCTTCTATCGGACTGAAGTTTGGCTGCGTTATGTCAAGCTGCGTGTACAGCATCACATCGTCTGCATATATGTGATATTTGATGTTACATTTCTGAAAGATCTCGCAGACCGGTTTTATATACAAATTGAACAATAGAGATGATAAGGCGGACCCTTGAGGAATCCCTTGGGTTTGAGGGAAGGCATCAGCTTTATCATTGTTGAACTGCACTTGTTGCATCCTATTGGATATATATGATTTGAACCATTTTAAGGGGGTCCCTGCTATGCCCAATGAGGCCAGACGGTTTAGGAGGGTGTTGTGGTGAACTGTATCGAATGCCGCTGAGATGTCAATAAATATGAGTATGAACATAGTGTTTCTGTTTTCGAGGCCCTTGAGGAGATTGTCAAAGAGTGCCAGCAGTAGTGTTTCAACTCCGTGATTCTGTCGAAACCCATATTGATGCTTATCCAGGGCGTTTCTCTCGTCCATGTGGTCTTGTAGTTGTTGCTGAACCGCTTTTTCAATTGTTTTTGCTAAGAAGGATATGCTTGAGATTGGGCGATATGATGCAGGGTCCCTTTTGTTGAGAGACTTGTTCTTTAAGATGGGTCTTATAAGTGACTTCTTCATATGAGTCGGCATGATACCTTGTTGCAGAGACTGGTTAACAATGTACGCGATGGGTTTTGCGTTTTCCTTCTTGGTTGCTTTCATCCAAGCGGCTGGGCATGGGTCGAGAGGGGAGGTAGTGGTGTTTAAATTGGTTAAGATGCTTATGATTTGTTGCTCACCTAATTGCTGGAAGGTGTTCCATTCAGCTGCGAAGTCCGCTTGGGGGACAGTGTTGGTTTCTCGTGGGGTGGTGACTAATGTCTTGCTTTGATCAATGATTGTGGGAAGCTGCGGGTGCAGTTTCTTGGCGTAATGGTCAGCAAGCGTCTGGGCCTTTATATCGTCCGCAGAGGCAGTGGCCTGAGAAATTTTGGTGAGTGACTTTACTAGCTCAAAGAGCTCTCTGGGTCTATTGAGTGCTTTATTGAGTAGGTTAGTGTGGTGATTCTTTTTGGCAAGGTTGACCTCATTCTTGTATTTCGTGAGTAGGGTTAGGTATAGTTGCTTGCCTTCTTCGGTTTGCTTTTTCCTCCATTTCCTTTCAAGTTTGCGTAGCTCTCTTTTCATTTTAGTTAGGGTGGGAGAGTACCATGGTTCGGTTCCTGTTTTTGTTGCAGTGTTTGTGGCCTTCCAGGTTGGTCTTGCGGCTGCTTCAATCCCTGAGTTCCATTGGGCTACCAGCTTGTCTAGGTCCGTGCTGGTGTACTCAAAATGCGTGGATATAGAGGTTACCAATGCTTCACTGTTGAATTTTTGGAATTTCCTCTGTTGGTGTGTTTTTGGGTTGGCTTGAGATTTTTCCTTGAAAGTTGGTAGGTGGATTTCAAATTCAATTAGGAAATGGTCAGACCATGGGACTGGGGTTATTCTCGGTTTGGTTTTTTGAGCTTCGTTTTGTAGGATGTTGTGTGATAAGAACACCATATCTAAGGTGTTACCTTTATTATGTGTGGGTTCTTGAATGATTTGTACGTATCCGAGCTGGTTCATGGCTTCAGTGAAAGCGTCTGCCTGTACTGGGGGTATGGATGGAAGGTTCAGGTCACCCAGGATGATGCGCTGTTTTTTGATTGCAGAGGTTGAGATAATTTCCAGTGCGGTGGCCAATGTGTCGTGGTGCGCCGAGGGGGGTCTATAGATTAAACAAAGGATTGATGTTTTGTTTTCAATCTTGAGTATATCAATGCCTTCGGATTCAGTTAGGGATGTGTTTGTGAACATTAGGGAGGTTTTGGCAATGATTAATACTCCTCCTCCTCTCCTGTTGGGCCGCGGGCAGTTAAATAATGTGTAGTTGGGTTTAGGTAATTGGTTTACTATTGCTGGGTCAGTGTCTGTGAGCCATGTCTCAGTGATACAGAGGATATCAGGTTTGCTGTCAGAGATGATGCAGTGTATGATGTGGGTTTTATTTCTAATAGATCTGGCGTTGATAAGACAGATTGTGATCGGGGATTGTGATAATTGGTGCGGTTGCTGTTGCTTGCTTTTAATTTTAGTGGCTGCTGGCTTCCTGCGGTTATTGTGTTTTGGTTTGGAGCTGCGTCTTTTCTGGGGCTTGCCTGGGACCTTTATCATCGTGTTCAGGTCTGGGTTGGGTATGGCTTCATCGTGAGCAAGGTAGGCAGGACCTATCAGTGGTATTATAGGTAACAGTATTGTGCCATGAATAAGAACTGGGTGCCATACTATTGCCTGGTGTTGTGTCAAGTGTGGTATGTATGCATATGCAGCTAGAGACACGTAGAGGCAGAGAATTACCATATAGGTGATGGGAGCCATGATTGGGAGTTTGAGATTCTAGTCTGTTGTACAGATTGTTTACAGATTCATTGGGGGATTGACACTGTGTGTATGTGTAATTGCAAGTAGCAAATGTTGGTTACTCATAAGCTAAGGGACTTACATCTATTATCGTCAACTTTGCCAATTGTTGTGCATGAGACACTTCGATCAGATTATATAATATACTTATTACAGGTAAAACTTTTGATATATGAGGTAGGTGCAAAACTAATCAGCTTAGCTATTGCGGCTATTACTGGCATATAATGAGGTTATATATTTCAGTTATTACTGGCATAAATAATTAGTTTTACATATTGTAGCTATTACTGGTACAAATAATCAGCTTAGGTATTGTAGATATTACTGGCAATTTCTGATAGTATGAGACAGATCAAAGCTCCACTCCTGCAATGTACAGTGTTTGGGATAAGTGGCTGTTATTTTCCCGGTAGAGCAGCTGATTTGTGTCAATACGTTTGCATAGAGTTTTAATATTCAGTATTTCATTTACCTGGTCGGGAGTTGTGGTGAGACCAGATGGAAACGGCGTGCTCAACCTGGGTCAGGGAGCTCTATCCATGTTGCGTTGTTGCTTCTTTGCTTTGACGATGTAGTGGGCTTGTCGTTTCTCTTTTGATTGGTGGAGATTTGTAATTCCTTTCCTTGGTGATTTTAGGGCGCTTTGGGTGATGCGCTGTTGCTGATATTCGGCGCTGGCGAGCTCAGACCCATCCAGGGGAGCTCAAGCCAGTCTTGGCTGTTGGTGTGGTTGTTCCAGTATTCTTCTCCTGGAACGACTTGCTTTCCTCACTTTTTCTTTCAGCCTACTGGCGATAGGGACGCCGCTTATATGCGGGAGACTTGCCGGCCCTTTTCTGCTCCCACTGCCCCGATAGGGCAGGAGCACTCGCACTGACCCGATTGGTCAGGAGAAGAACAGGGGGCTGTTGGTGGCTGAAGCGGCTCCCTCGGGGTAGGGACGCCGCTTATATGCGGGAGACTTGCCGGCCCTTTTCTGCTCCCACTGCCCCGATAGGGCAGGAGCACTCGCACTGACCCGATTGGTCAGGAGAAGAACAGGGGGCTGTTGGTGGCTGAAGCGGCTCCCTCGGGGTAGGGACGCCGCTTATATGCGGGAGACTTGCCGGCCCTATTCCCTGTTGTAGAATCATGGACTAGAAATTTGGGCTGATGCTTGAAGTCTTCAACATCTGAGCAAATTCTTCGTAGGCGCAAAAATTGGCTGATAGGTTATGTCAGCAACACTTCCCTGGTGGCCAGTGGACGCCAGGGCAGGTGCGACACAAAATATAAGGTTAAGATTGGCGAGTCTTCTAAAGGCCCAAATGGCTCTTGGTCCTTGTAGTTGCTTTAGCTCCAATCTTCAATGAAACGATCAAGCTGAGTGGTGGGAATTAATAAGGCTTTTATTTCCCTTTTCACAGTGTTTCTAAATAGTGGGTTACAACTTTAAAGCAAATGTCCTTAACTCAGGTATAAAACAAACTCAGGGTTCAAAGCAAAAACTGTTATACGTCACAGGAATGGAGGTGCTCAAACAAATAAAGAATGCTCTGCTGGCAATTCACCCAATCACAAGTCTGGCAGTGACTCTAAACTTTCAGAAATGCAAAGTGTACAGTCCATCTCATGGTCAGATAAATCTCCTGCCAGTTCCACTTGCATTGATTGGCTCAATATCAGAAAACTCTGATTCTATATCCCTGGTTTCTTGTAAAACACATTCAGGGGTTTTGTATATTTTCTGTAGCAGTTCCCAATGCCCTTGGCCTAGCCTAGGGCGTCAGCCACGTGCTGTACTAGGCTTTAAAGTACCCTCTTTCCTTAGAGGCTTTATAGCAGCTTTATCATAGCTTTTACCATTCACAACTTTCTTATTAGGCATACATTTCTCATACCTTGTATGGCAGCAATCCTCAAGTAACCGGCTTTCTTCCACTGCCTGCCTTTCCCAGGCAGCAGCTTGGTGAAATCCTTTTCTATGCAGGTTAGGCTTACCCTGTAGCCTTTGACTTCCTTCTCCTGGTGAAGGCCTGCCTCTGTTCAAGCCCAGCTTCTGGCTTTCTGATTCAGTGTGGCTTGGCTTCTCCAGCTGATTCCTGTTTGGCTTAGGGTTGCAGTTACAGCAGGGCTTTTGCCTCTGAGGGCAAACAGCTCTCGGTTTGGCTTGAGCTGACACCTCCTTAGGTCCTTGCTCAGCTCCTGAGAAATCACCTCTCCCTCCTGGGAATCCTCTAGCACTAGAGTAGTCAGGTTTCCACTTTCACCTCTCTCTCTCGGTGCTGCCAGTGATTCTCCCCTTGCTTCTGCTAGGGCTGCTGCTTCGTCTGTTGCCTGTGCTGCCTCTTCTCCTTCCTCCTTTCCAGTCTTCCACTCTCCCCTTATGAAGCCCTCCTGCCTTCGAGGATTGGAAGCTGGTTAGAATTTCCTCATGACCAGCTGGGCGTGGCTCTTCTGTCTCCCTGAAGACACTCTTGCTCCCTCTAGCTGGTTCCTGGGAATATTGCAAGTCTTTTTCTCTGAAAAACACCTTCTTTTCTCTCAACTGGGCTCTCATCAGCCCTCGCTGCATGACAGTAAATACTTTCTTGAGTTTCAAAGGATGATGCTTCTCAAAATGTAACAATTTTTGCAAGCCATAGGCTTGTGATACAAAGAAGTAATAATGTTACCATTTCAATAAGTAACCAACACATCCAGAAATGGTAACTGTATACTAGATGACTCCATGGTAAAATTCAAATTGGAATCTTGATTGTTAAGCCGACCTAAAAATTGATTAAGCTGATCTTCCAAGCCAGCCAGCAAGCCAGCCCATACCCAAAAAAATGTCATCAATGTAGCAAAGCCACAAAAATATCTTAGAAACCCATTCAGATGTATATAAAAATTGTTCCTCGAAAGCTCATACGTAGAGGTTAGCTATGCTTAGCGCTACAGTGGCCCCCTTAGCTACCCTATGAATATGGAGATAAACCTTTCCCCAAATCTAAAAAAATTCTTTGTTAGAACGATTTTAGCCAGGGCCATAAGAAAAGAAGTTATGTGCCATTGAGTCGGTGTCAACTCATGGCAATCCTCTGGATAGATGTTCTAAATTGTGTTCAGTCTTCAGTTATTTGGCTCACTATTGACAGAGTGGCAGACATAGCTGCTGCTGTTCTATCGATCCATCTCATTGCTGGCCTTCCTCTTTTGCGTTGATCTTCTACCTTGCTGAGCATAATGTCTTTCTCTAATGATCTCTCTCTTCGCATGATTTGTGCAAAGTATGAAAGTCAAAGTCTTGCATAGTGCTTTGTTCTTTGATAAGGTTTTCAATGCTGCTTTAACTTCTTCTTTCATCACGAATGGTTCCGGATCATAAAGTACAGGTTGAAATGGCTGTTGGCCCACTTGATCTTTATCATATAATAACTCTGTATATTCTTTCCACCTTTTCTTGATCTGCTCAGCATCATTCAGTATGGATCCTTGAGCATCTTCTAACATTCTAATTTGAGGCTGGAATTTTTTCTTTAACTATTGTAGCTTTAGGAAAGGATTAGATGGTTTATTTTTATTAAATTGCTAGCTCTCTGACTGGGAGCTCTTAAAAGGGTTTTGATATATTTTTAAAGCAAAGTTACATTCTTTTTGGTGCTTTAGTAGAAATATTTTCTTTAGTGGGGTAGGTTTTAAACTCTTAACTTTCTCAGCTCTTGGGAACTGCTGACATTTAATCAGGTGTTAGTTCCCTCCCTACCCACCCCAACTCCCACCCACCCCTAGTGAGCAGTCTTGCTTTATAGGGCACCTCCCCATTTAACAAAACACAGGGACTTTGAAGAGCATATTTTGAATATAATTAAAGAGATTTAACTGCTTTTTCTCTGAAAGGACAGCTGGGAAACCGGCTGGTACTTTGGTAGATCTCTCTCTTTTGCTTTAACAGATACCTAAGCTCGACGAACAGAACAATGGCTGGGAAAAATTGTATCGCTAAAGCTGTTGCCCCCGTTACAGCTTCTTCTCCAGGACCAAGCAGGAAGTCGGTCCTCACATGGGGTGATGTCGACGCCGACGGAGCCCCCGTGCAGAGCATTTCCCCAGCTTTCTAAGAAAGCCTTTGGGAATGCAGCGCGCATGCGCGGTCCCCTTCCTGCCCAAGGGTGCCATCTTGCTCAGTCTTCTTTTTTCCGCGGAGCCCGACAGACGTAGTTCGTTTTTCGCTGAGGAAAAAGTTGATTTACCCTGTTTTTTGATCCGCTTCTTCGGTTCAACGCCGGATCCCTTTCCCGCCTGGGCCCGATACACCGGTATCGAGCCCGATCTCTCATTTTCTTTTTTCACTGGCAGCCCTGTCTTTTGACCTCGCAGGGGCCCTTTTTCCCCCAAATGGCTGCCAGCGGGTTTAAAAAGTGTGATCGGTGTAAGAAACTTAGTCTCTCACCAACACACATGATTGCTGCCTCCGCTGCCTCGGACCCGTTCATGACCTGATGATCTGTGGTTGGTGTGGAAAGATGTCCTCGAAGGCATTGAGGAGTCGGCAGCACCAAAAGGAAAGAATCTTCTCTGACTCGGTGTCTGGACGGGCCCAGACTTCGTCAGAGGCCTTGACGTCTCGGGACTCCGGCCCCAAGCAGCGTTGAGGTTCCTCTGAGAGGGGGTCTCCCTCGCGGGAGCAGCGCAGGAAGAAAAAACCCACGACGGCGACGTTGGTGGATACACTTGGTTCCTCGAGGGCCAAGTTGCATAGTCCCGACCGCCATCCCGGGTCTTCGGAGTCGGAGAGGCCTGCAAAGCAACCTCGTATCGAGATGGAGTCTCCTGGACATGTGAGTACTGTAGTCCTCGTGGACTCCTCCAGGGGAGCCGACGTCGGCCCGATGCCGTCGAGGCCCGAGTCGGGGACTGCTGAGTCTCCTGAGCTCGGACTCAGGTTGACGGCCTTGGAGAGCAGCTTGGCTGCCTTCATGGAACAGCAGCGGGCACTGATCGCCGGTCTCACCGGTGCATCTGCCCCGACCACTGGGACATTGACGTCCAAGTCAACCCCGGAGGCCGAGCCGATCCTCGAGTCTATGTGGGCTCGAGTCGATCCTCGGCCAAGGTCTCCCTCGGCCTCCCATTCGGGACCGAGGTCGTCGACGTCGGTACCCTCGGTGTCGGGGCGGATGGCATCGGTGCCTGCCTGACCGGAATCGCTTGATTCCTCCTCCGAGGAGTCCGGCTGGGAGACGGAGGATGAGGAGTCACCCGACACCTTTCGGACTCGGTATGTCCCATCGGACTCACCGGAGTCCGAACCTCGGAGACGATCCCCACCAGAGGATTCTCGGACTTCGTGCGGGATATGGCCAAGGCCTTGGCATTCCCCGCGGATGCCGAGGAGGAGCCTCGAGCCGAAGAGCTCGAGGCCCTCCAGTATGACTCTCCCCCAAAGGAGGCCTTTACTGTACCGGTTCCTCTGATGCTGGAACGGCTGCTCTTCCGCATGTGGGAGACCCTGGCCTCGACGCCGGTTTTGAGCAAGTGGGTCGATTCCATCTATCGAGTCTGCAAGAGCCCCAGGTTCCAAAAGGCACAATTACTGCACCACTCCATGGTTGTGGAATCGGCCATGCATAGTCTGAAAAGTCAGAAGATGCACTCCTCGGTGCCTCCCGGTCGGGAGGCCCGGAACCTGGATGCCCTCGGTAAGAAGTGCTTCCAGGGCTCTATGCTTGCTTGCCGTGTGCAGACATACCAGCTATACATGGGCATGTACCTTCGAGATCTGGCAAAGGAGATTGCCGGGTTCTCTGCTGGTCTCTCTGAGGAACCTTTGCAGAGGTTCAATGCCCTGTCCACGGGTATTAGAGAGTGCTCAAAGTCCTTTGCTACAGTCATCGGACCTCGAGCCATGGGTGCAAGACAAGTTGGTCGATGTCCCCTGCCGAGGTGAAAACCTCTTTGGCAAGCCCATGGCTGAAAAGGCTGCAGAACTCGAGACCGAGACTCTGACCCGGACTAGGCTGTCAAGAAAAACCTCTGTCCCTTCTCAGAAGAAGAAGGGGTCGGGAAAAAAGACCTTTTTACCCGAGGAAGTCGTCTGCCTGTAAACAATACTCTCATTATCAGGCCTCTGCAGCTCCCCAACAGGGTCAGCAGGCCAAGGGGCAGGGTCATGGTCCCCGTAGGCAGAAAACCCCCAAGCCACCAACACCGGCTCCTGTACAGCAGGGAGGGGGTTTTTGACTCCAAAAGCATAGCCTCTACTCCTCAGCTGGTTCACATCAGCACAGGAGGCCGGCTGACCCTATTTGCTCACAGGTGGACAGCCGTCACAAGGGATACCTGGGTACTCCATATAGTCCAGAAGGGCTATCTTCTCCATTTTCACCAGGTACCTCCCTCCTATTTTCCAGGGGAGCCTCCAAGACTCCCTCTGCACAGGGACTTACTCCTACAGGAGTTAGCAAGTCTGCTAAAGGAACAGGCTGTGGAACCGGTGCCCCACCACCTGAGAGGTCAAGGCTTCTATTCCAGGTACTTCCTAGTACCAAAAAGAACAGGAGGCCTCAGACCCATCCTAGACTTGCAAAACCTCAACAAGTTCCTGGAGAGGGAAAAGTTCAAGATGCTCACCCTTGGAATTCTGCTGCCCTACCTCCAGCAGGGGGATTGGCTATGCTCCTTAGATCTAAAGGATGCGTATACTCACATTCTCATTCATACAGACCACAGACAATATCTCAGGTTTGTCGTGGGAGGAAACCACTATCAGTACAGAGTTCTGCCCTTTGGCTTAACCTCCGCCCCCAGGGTGTTCACAAAGTGCCTGGCAGTGGTGGCGGCCTACCTGAGGCTTCAAGGCCTCTTTGTGTTTCCATACCTGGACGACTGGCTCATAAGGGGCCAGTCTTCACAGGAGGCCAGTCAAGCCACTCTTCGCACTGTCGCTCTACTTCAGCACTTGGAGTTTGTCATAAACTTCGCAAAGTCCACTTTGCACCCGTCCCAGAACATGGAGTTCATAGGAGCAAGGCTGGACACCCTTCAGGCGAAGGCTTTTCTACCCGTGGACAGAGCCCACAGATTGATGGATATAGCCAAGCAGTTCCACAGCAATTCCCTGGTCGCCGCCAGGCAATTCCTGCGGCTTCTCGGACATATGGCTTCCACGGTTCATGTAACCCCCAATGCCCGCCTGCATATAAGGCCTGCGCAGTGGAGTCTCAGAACTCAGTGGCACCAGGCCACGTAAAGTCTTGCAGACAAAGTGAGAGTATCCACACTGCTTGCCTCCTCTCTGCGATAGTGGCTTCATCTTCCAAATCTAGTGCTCGGGGTGTTTTTCCGACACCTCCACACTCTCAAGTGCTGACAACCGATGCTTCTCTTCAAGGTTGGGGTGCACATTGCCAAGGAGCATGTACTCAGGGTCTCTGGACCCCTTGGGAAGCTGCACAGCAGATCAATCTCTTGGAGCTGCGAGCTATCCGCTTAGCTCTGAGAGCCTTCTCACTTCTCACCAGTCTGTACTGGTCCAGACGGACAATCAAGTTGCCATGTTTTATGTGAACAAGCAAGGAGGCACAGGATCCTACCTTCTATGTCAGGAAGCGCAAAGGCTGTGCTCCTGGGCAGTCGATCAGGGCATCCTTCTCAAAGCAGTCTACCTCCCAGGCCAGGAGAATTACTTGGCGGACAGACTAAGCAGGATCTTGCAACCGCACGAATGGAGATTGAATCCATTGGTGGTTCAGCAATGGTAAGGCTGAGAGATCAGCTTAACAGGTGCCACTGAAGTGAGCAGGGGAAGCAACAGAGCCGGTGAATCTTTTTGCCGAGCATGCATTGCTAAGTGCCAGAGGAAACAGTATTGTGGGTCGGACACCCCCGGGGAGAGGCTGCATCACAGAGAGTTCATTTTTCTCCATAATTTATGCTACTTCTGCACCAGACCTTTTCCATGAAGCAGGGCCTGGTGTAAAAATCTCCTCAAGAAGTTAGTGGCCGGGAAAGAGCAGAAGTCGGGCCAAGGTCCATCAAGCCCAGTATCCTGTTTCCAACAGTAGCCAATCCACATCACAAGTATCTAGCAGTTTCCTAAAAAGACACACAGGATCCATAATGCTTGGCAAGCAGTGGATTACCTGTGTCCTCTTTAATAATGGTGTATGGACCTTTTTTAAACCCAGCTACACTAACAGCTTTTACTACATCCTTCGGTAACGAATTCGAGTTTGATTACACGTTGCGTAATTCGTGTTCATGAGAAACTAGCTCAACTTAAAGTAGCCAAAGCGATGGGACCGGATGGGATACACCCTAGAATACTGAGGGAACTTGGGGACGTTCTAGAAACTCCACTGACTGACCTTTTCAATGCCTCGTTGGAGTCGGGAGTGGTGCCAAAGGACTGGAGAGAGGCTCATGTGGTGCCTTTACACAAAAACGGAAGTAAGGATGTGGTTGAAAACTACAGGCTGGTTAGTTTAACTTCGGTGGTAAGTAAATTATTGGAAACGCTGCTGAAAGAGAAAATAGTGAGGTTTCTGGAGTCCAGCAGATTACAGGATCCGAGGCAGCATGGATTCACCAGAGGCAGGTCTTGTCAGACAAATCTGATTGATTTCTTTGACTGGGTGACCAGGGAGTTGGACCGAGGGAGAGCTCTAGATGTGGTGTATTTAGATTTCAGTAAAGCCTTTGACACTGTTCCTCCCAGGCGACTTATAAACAAACTGAGCACCCTAGGGATGGACCCTAAAGTTACTGCTTGGGTTAGAAATTGGTTGGGTGGGAGGCGACAAAGAGTACAAGTAAATGGAGCTCACTCTGAGGAGAAGGATGTTACCAGTAGTGTGCCCCAGGGATCTGTCCTTGGTCCAATTCTTTTTAACATCTTTGTTAGTGATATAGCGAAGGGCTGTCGGGTAAGGTTTGCCTCTTTGCGGATGATACCAAAATCTGCAATAGAGTAGACACCCAGGAAGGTGTAGATAACATGAGGAGGGATCTAGCTAAGCTTGAAGAATGGTCTAGAATTTGGCAGCTGGGATTTAATGTTAAAAAATGTAAGGTCATGCATTTGGGCTGCAGCAATCCAAGGGAGCAATACAGTATAGGAGGTGAAGTACTTTTGTCCACTAAAGAAGAGCGGGACCTAGGCGTGGTTGTGTCTGATGTTCTTAAAGTAGCTAAACAGGTAGAAAAGGCGACGGCAAAAGCTAGAAGGATGCTTGTGTGCATACGGAGAGAAATGGCTAGCAGAAAAAAGGAGGCGATAATGCCTCTGTATAAGTCTTTGGTGCGACCTCATTTGGAGTATAGTGTGCAATTCTGGAGACCGCACCTTCAAAAGGATGTGAACAGGATGGAGTCGGTGCAGAGGGTGGCTGCTAAAATGATTAGTGGTCTTCATTATAAAGCTTATGAGGACAGACTTAAGGATCTTAATATGTACACCTTAGAGGAAAGGCGGGATAGAGGTGATATGATTGAGATGTTTAAATACCTCCGTGGCATAAATGTTCAGGGAGAGAGCCTCTTTCAATTGAAAGCAAGTTCTGCTACGAGGGGACTTGGGATGAGGGTGAATGGGGATAGATTCAGGAGTGATATGTGGAAATATTTCTTTACGGAAAGAGTAGTGGATCCATGGAATAGTCTCCCAGTGGAGGTAGTAGAGATGAGGACAGTAACTGAATTCAAAAAAGCATGGGACCAACAGAGAGGATCTCTAAAGGTAAAAAGTGGACTGTTGTAGTTGTTGATATGGAAGGACAGACTAGATAGGCCATGTGGTCTTTTTCTGTCGTCATGTTTCTATGTTTCTAAAAAATATTTTCTCTTATTAGTCTTAAAAGGGTTACGCTATAGCTTCATTGCATGTCCCCTAGTCTTTCTACTTTTTGATAGTGTAAAGGATCAACCTACATTTACCCGTTCTAGAATCCGGGGCCAAAGTGCCCTCGGAGCCCACTTTCTGGATGTATGGGAAGATCATGGTTTGTTTTTTTTCGGGGGGATTTAAGGACCCTTTAGAGGTACCATCGGGGCGCTGGGGCAATCCCTCGGGGGAGGAACTTGGGGAAGGAGAGATACTGCTGGTAGAAGACTTAACTGTATATTGAGGTGTTTTCATCGAGAGGAGCTGTGGCCCTTATCTCACACTCCTTAGTGGCCCTTAATATTGTGATGAGTTCTCTAGTAAAGGAAGGAATGCCGGATGATTCCTTGCTGCAGGAGATTCAGAAGCCTCTGAAATCTTTCCCACTCCTTAGTGCCATTAAAGACTTGATATCAGCGGAATGGGAGGTACCAGAAGCCTCGCTGTGGGTTGGACGCTTCATGGCGCAATTGTATCCTATCTCTTGTGCCTCCCAAAAGTGTGGATGCTCTCATCTTAGCAGTTACCAAGAAGACTACCATTCCTGTGGAGGGTGGAGCTGCATTAAAGGATGCTCAGGACCGCAAGTTGGAGATTGTTCTAAAGCAGTCTTTTGAAGTCTCCGCACTCTCATTATAGGTATCTATCTATCTGTGGGGCCTATGTGGCTTGGGCATGCTTGAAGTGGGTTCAGAGTCTGCCAGACCCTTTTCCTGACACTCATAAGACCTTGTCAGAAGCAGCTAAACTGGAGTTAGGATCAGCATATCTGGCAGATGTGCTGTATGATTTGGTGAGAGCCTCAGCTAAGAACATGGTATCGGTGGTGACAGCACAACACTTGTTATGGCTGCGTAATTCATCTGTGGATGTAGCCTCCAAAACCCGTCTTAGTAAGCTTCCCTTCAAGGGTAAGCTTCTCTTTCGAGAAGCATTGGAAAAACTAGTAAAGGATTTGGGGGATTCTAAAGTCCTAGGATTGCCTGAAGATAAGCCACATAGGGGGGGGGGGAGTCTACAACTCCTTCACGGGGATGAAAAACTTTCAGAAATTTTGATCCTCATGCTTTGATGCCTTTCAATGCCCTTGCTATCTTCCAAGGAGCCAGCCCTTTCATGGAGGTTATAGAGCGTATTTGACAGGAAAGCTTGGAGGTTATAAAAACCCCTAATGAAGGGATGTGACCCAGGCTGAGCAGGTTCCAATTGGGGATCGGCTACAGGCCTTTTACTCCGCATGAGTCCAGATTACATCCGATCAGTGGGTACTGGAAGTCATCGAGGGCTACACTCTCGAGTTGACGCGGCCCCTCTCTTTATGCTTTCACCTTGCAAGGCGCCTGTCAAGGCAAGGGCAGTCGCGGAGACTCTCGAAGTTGCAACAACACAAGGCGGTTGTCAAAGTGTCCACCGATGAGCAGAAGCACAGTCAATACTCCATTTATTTTGTGGTGCCCAAGAAGGAGGGCACATTTCAGCCCGTACTGGATCTGAAAAAATGTGAATCGGGTCTTGCGAGTGCCACATTTTCACATGCAAACCTTGCGTTCGGTCATTGTGGCAGTGTGAAAAGGTGAGTTTTTGACCTCCCTGGACCTTTCCAAAGCTTATTTGCACATCCTGATTTGACCGTAATTTATTTTTATTTATTTATTTATAGACTCTTATATACCGCACTATTAAGCATCAGCGCGGTTCACAAAAAACAGTGAGATACACAATTCAACAGTACTTTGTGTTTACAGAAAACAGGAGAATATAACTCGGATAACAGGGTATATAATTGATAAACATACTCATAATATCATCATGGCTTCAGTTTTGTGTGTATGTGGTCTGTGGGGTATCTGTATTGTATGTGTATGAGTGGAAGGTCTGTGGGTTGGTTGAGATGTCTTTATTGTTTACTGGATAAGATAAAAGGAAGAGGTAGTGTTTCAAAGCTTTGCGAAACTGCAAAAGGTCTGGTATTGCTCGGATGTTTTGAGGAAGGCTATTCCAACACCTTGGTGCACAGAATAAAAAAGGCCCTGTCTGAAGTAGTTTTGGTACACTGTGATATTGATTTAGGGACTAACAGAGTATTGAGTGTTACTGACCTTCTGTCTCTATTGAGGGGTGGTGTTTGGATCAAGTCTGATATTGATGAAGATGAGAGTTCTTTGAAGGCTTTGAATGTAATTAGTAAAATTTTGAAAGTGAGTCTACTTTGAATTGGGAGCCAATGAAGATGTTTTAGAATAGGTGAGATATGGTCTTTCCGGGAAGCTCCATGAAGGACTCTAGCTGCAGCATTCATAGCCATTTGAAGTGGGTGTAAGGTGGTTTGTGGAAGACCTTGTAAAATTGAGTTCGCATAATCAAAATGAGGTATGATTAGCGCCTGATAGATGGTTCTAAAATCGTCTGGCTCTAGCAAGGATCGAAGGTGTCTAAGGGAGCGTATTTTGTGATATACCGCTCTTACAATATTACTAATATGTGCTTTCATATCTAATTTCTGGTCTAAAGTGACACCGAGGTATCTGATGGTGGTCTTGGTCTGGAGGTTAGCATCATTCACTTTCAAAAAGGATGGAGCAGTGAAATTTTGGTTACGTGTAATAAATAACACCTCCGTTTTCTTGTGTTGGATCCTTAGATTTTGGGATTGTAGCCAGTTGGATACTTCATTTATGCAGTTAGTTAATGGATTGAGATCAGGGTTCTCAGTTGTAAAAGGAAAATATAAAAGTACATCATCCGCGTATATCATGCAGTTAACTAAAGGATCGAATCAGGTTACAGATAGGCTGCATGTATATATTAAACATAAGGGCGGAAAGGGATGAGCCTTGAGGGACCCCTTGTTTTTGATGAAACTGATCTGATGAAGTATCGTTGGATCGTACTTGTTGCCATCTGTCAGAGAGGTAGGATCTACACCACTCAAGTGCTTTATCAGTAATTCCCTTCCCTTTGAGACGCTCAAGGAGGCGTTCATGGCTAACAGAATCAAAAGCGGCTGCGATATCAAGAAAAACAAGGACGAACCCTTGGCGGATGTTATCAATTCCTGATAATAAGCTGCTGAACAGAGTAGTTAGAAGCGTTTCCACACCGTGGAATTCTCTGAAACCGTGCTGGCATGAGTCCAGTGGGGTGTTAAGATCTATATGATCCTGAATTTGTTTTTGTACTTCTTTTTCCAAAATTTTTGCTAGTAATGGAATACTTGAAATAGGTCTATATGATTCTGGTTTAAGAGGGTCAAGTTTGTTGTTTTTTAGTAATGGCCTTATGGATGTTTGCTTAAGGGTATGAGGGAAAGTTCCTGTTGTAAATGATTGAATCATGAGTCTGGATATGATGGGACTGAGATCAGCTCGTAGATCTTTGATCCAGAACGCAGGGCAAGGATCAGTATGAGCGGTGGTCATGTTTATGCAAGCAATGGTGTCTTCGATTTGTCGTTTAGATGGTATTGAGAAGATAGTGAGTAGAGTTTGATCTACTGGATCTAGGACTATGTTAGGAGCCGAGTTATTGTCAATTTGGCAGAGTTTGGATTGTAGATAGTTAGCAAATATTTGAGGGTGGATTTCATATTTAAGTTGTGAGGCAGGTTCATTTGTCAAACGCTTAACTATGGCAAACAGATCATGAGGTTTGTTCAGAGATCTTTTTAAAGTGACTGCATGGTGACGTCTCATTGATTCGGTAACTGCCATGCGATGAGATGTGAGATGTTGGATATATACAGCTCTGTCAACTTCAGAGTGTGAGTGTCGCCATCGTCTTTCAAGTTTCCTTAGGGTTGTGCGCGAGGCCTTCAGCTCAGATGAGTACCATATAGCAGAGTGTCGCTTGCTTTGTAGTTTGTTGGTCGACGGACATGTGGCAATCGAACTGAAAGTACTATTCCAATTAGAAACTAAATCATCAATGCTGCACTCTGGTAAGTTGGTTAGTGGAAGTGTTGTTTTTAGGATTAGGTCTTTGTCAAATGGCTTGAATCTTCTCAGAGGGGTACTAGGATGGTCGTTTATTCCTCTTTCATCCTTTTGGTTACATCTAGCCTTGAATATAATTAGTTTGTGATCTGACCATGGAACTGGGTTGATTGATAGATCCAAGATAGATGGTAAATTGGCGGTTGTTTCAGTTGTAAATATTAGATCTAATATACCACCTTTAATATGGGTTGGATCTTTAATTAATTGATTATACCCCAAAACTTGTAGAGCTTCAAGAAAAGCTGTTACATGGGAGTCTTGGAGAGAAGGGAGATTAAAGTCTCCTAGCACCCAACTTGCTATGTGGGGGTTTTGTGTATTGGAGGCCAAGTCAATTATCATAGATAGAGAATCAGAATTGGAAGAAGGAGAGCGGTATAGTAAAGTGAAAGAACAACATTTATTTGCTATTGTAAAAGTATCTAGGAGTGATGAGCTTGTTGCTTCTTTAAGGTTGAAATGAAGGTCAGATTTGGTGATGGCTAGAACACCAAATACCAAAAGTATCTTTGTTTTGCAGTTCCCATGGGACTTATCCAGTTTCGGGCCCTGTCATTGGGCCTGGCCATAGTGCCTCGAACTTTTACAAAGGTCATAGTGGTGGCAGTGACAACTGCTTTCTGGGTCTGTTGATTCATCTGTATCTGGATGACTGGCTAATCAGAGCAAAGTCAGCCCAAGAGAGCCAGATAGTGATGAACCCGGGTGTTGGCCTTCCTCCAGGAGTTGGGGTGAGTCATCAGTTTCCCAAGAGCAGCTTGGAGCCGACTTAGTATCTGACTTACTTGGGGACATGTTTTAAACCAGGTTGGGCCTAGTAGCTCTGCCACAGGAACGCGCTCTCCTTGGGCGTGGGACTACCTGCACCGCCTTGGGTCCATGGCAGCGACATTGGATTTGGTGCCATGGGCCAAAGCGCACATTAGACCTCTCCAACAGGTGGTGGTGTTTTGGTGGTTTCCACACAAACATTTGTTGTGGAGGAGGTTGCGTTGTCCAGAGGAGGCCCACAGGAGTCTGAGCTGGTGGCTGGACCCCTCTCCAAGTTGTCGGCCGGTGACCCTGGAATCACCTGAATGGGTGATAGTGACCACAGATGCCAGTTTTCTCGGCTTGGGAGCACCTTGTGAATTCCAAGTGGCTCAGAGGCAGTAGTCTCCAGAGGAGAAGAATTGGTCAATCAACCGATTGGAGATGAGGGTGGTCTTTCTGGCACTTCAGACCTTTTGTCCCCTGATTCAACACAGAATGGTGATGGTCTTCTCCGACAATGCAACGACAGGGGCATACATAAATTGGCAATGCAGCACAGGAAGTGCAGTTATGTCCCTCTACTTCGGTGGGCAGAGAATCATTTTCTTGCTCTCTCAGCAGCTCATGTAGCAGGAAAAGAAAATCTGCAAGCCAGTTATCTCAGTCATCATTGTTTGGATTCAGGGGAATGGTCCATGCAGAATTCTGTATTTCAACAGATTGTGTGCCAATAGGGAATGCCAGCCATGGACTTGATGACCTCCATGGACAATGCCTTGGCAGCCTGATTTTTCAGCCGCAGACAAGAAAGGATGTTGGAAGGATTGGATGCTCTGGCACAGCATTGGACAAGTGACAAAATCCTGTATGTGTTTCCCGCCTGGCCATTGATAGGCAGGGTGGTTCAGAAGATTGAATTCTGTCGGAGTCTGGTGATCTTGATAGCACTGGATTGACCTCGGAAACCATGGTATGTGGATTTGGTGCGGTTTGGCGATAGACAGTCCTTGGTGCTACCAGTGTGGGCCGACCTGTTCTCACCGAATCCAATTCTCATGTCATATGTGGGTCAGTTCTCGGTTACGACCTGACTCTTGAGAGGGCTAGGTTGAAGAAAAAAGGATACTCTGCTCTGGTCATAGCAATCTTCTTGCAAGTGAGGAAACTATCAACCTCCTTGACCTCTATGTGTATTTGGTGTATCTTTGATGATTGGTGCAAAGAATGGGGTCTCTGTTCCCTATCATTTTCCCTTCTGGACATTTTGACCTTATTGCAGGTGGGGTTGGATAAGGGTCTTGCCTTGGATTCGCTGTGGGTTCAGGTAGCAGCCTTAGCCTGTTTAGGAGGCCTGGTTCAGTGGGCCTCAGCTTCTCATCCAGATGTGGTCCGTTTTTTCAGAGGGATGAATCATGTTCAGCCACTTTTGAGGCAACAGGTTCCCTCATGGGATTTGAATTTGATATTATTGATGCTTATAGAAGCCCCATTCAAACCTCTTCAGCATACTTCTTTGAAAGATCTTACATTGAAGGCAGTATTTCTGGTAGCCATATGCTCAGCACTTGTTTATTGTTTATTGGTGTTTGATATTCCACCCTTTGCAAACAGACTGGGCGGTGTACAAAGTAAAATTACATTAAATTTAAAAAGAAAAGCAGAAAGTAACTACAATAAATACAGAAGAGAAGAATAAGCATTCAGAAGACAGAGAACCTTTTATTTCAATGTCCAAGGAGAAGGTAGTGCTTCGGCTGGGTCTGTCCTTTCTACCTAAGGTTGTCTTAGCATTTCATCATAATCCAACAGTCACATTGCTGATGTTTTCTAGGCTGGGTGAAGACTCGGAGTCTCGTCAGTTAGCATCTGTTGGATATTTGGTGTGCTCTTTGTCAGTATCTCAAGAGGATGAAGGATTTTTGACGATCGAAACACCTCTTTGTGTTGTTTGGAGGGCCACGTAGAGAAGAAGCGGCATCTATTGCACATTGGCTCAAAGAGGCTATAGCTTCTGTCTAATTACTCAAGCGTCTGTTGGTTCCAGAGGACCTTTGGGAGCACTTGACGAGAGCTTAGGCAACTTCTTGGGCAGAGTATGGTCTCGTTCCTCCAAGCAATATTTGCAAAGCTGTGAAGTGGTCTTCACTTCTTTGTGTGTCATTACCATTTGGATGTTCAGGCAAAGGGAGATGCGCGGTTCGGAGCAAAAGTGTTACAGGCTGGACTTGCGCACCCCTCCTGTGTTTGAGTACTGCTCTGGTACATCCCATGCATCTGGACTGGACTGAAGGGATGATTAGGAAGGTGAAATTAGACCTTACCTGCTAATTTTCTTTCCTTGAGTCCTTCCAGTCCAATCCAGTCCAGAACCCACCCAATCTGTTCTTTCTTCAAGCCCAGACGGGTGAAGAATTTAGGTCCACAGTTGTGTCCATACAGTGCCGTCTTTACAGTGCTTCCTTCTGTCTCATCAGGGGGTGGAAGACTTTAATTCATGGGGGGAGGACTGCTGTTCTAGGTTCCTCCAGGAGCGGAGCTCCTTTGTTCCGGTGGTTTCCTTAAGTAAATTGTTATTATAATTAACTTAATAACTTGTTTAATTGCCTATTTGTTATGGAGTCTGCTTTATTATAGCCACTATTTTATTATAGAAATACTGGTGTAAACTGGTTTGCACAGAGCGCTTATAGAGTGACATTATCAAAACCAAGTTGTTCTCACTCTCCATCTACTGGTGATAGGGCATAACCCACACGACTGGACTGGAGGGATGTGAGGAAAGAAAATTAGCAAGTAAAGTCTAATTTCACCATCTATGATGTGGATGGATCAAAGTCCTCGGGACGTCTGACTGCTGATGTAGCTTGCATGAAATAAGTCAGAAGCTGCAAAGATGTCTTGCATATTGGGACATGGAAAGTTGGGACAAGGAAAGTTGGAGGTGGTCAAGAATGAAATGGAAAGTGTAAACGTGATCTGTTAGGTGTCAGCGAACTGAAATGGACTGTCATCGGGCACTTTGCATTTGATGATCACATGGTATACTATGCCGGAAATGAAAGACATAGAAGAAATGGTGTTACATTTATAATTAAGAAGAAACTTGCAAGAACTGTAATGAAATACATTGCAGTCAGTGAACAGTTAATTTCTATTCATTTACGAGGAATGCCCATCAAAACTATGTAGGTATATGCCCCAACAATAGCTGTAAAGAGGAAGAAGTTGATCAGTTCTATGAACAAGTACAAACTAAAATTGACAGAACATGCAAACAGGATATCCTTATAGTCATGGGTGGCTGGAATGCAAATGTTGACAACATAGAAGAAGGCCAAGTGGTTGGAAAATATGGACTTGGCAACAAAAATGAAGCTGGAGAAAGACTGATAGAATTCTGCAAGACCAACGATCTAGTCATCTCAAACACTTTATTACAGCATCACAAGTGGCAGCTGTACATCTGGACTTCACCCAATAGATTGTACAAAAATCAAATTGATTACATCTGTGGAAGTCATTGATGAAAAAGCTCAATAACATTGATAAAGACAAGACCTGAAGCTGTCTGTGGTACAGATAGCCAACTAATATGCAAACTGAACCTAAAGCTGAAAAAGAACAAGCCACCCATGAATGTAGCAAAATACGACTTTGAGAACATACCGCCGGAATTTAAAGACTGTCTGCGAAATCGATTTGCTCCTTTGGATACAAATGACAGAGCACCTGAACAGTTATGGGATATCAAGAAAGTTGTGCTCGAAGAAAGTGAGAAGTCTCTACAAAAGGTGAAAAAGAAAAAAATGGCCAAAATGGATGATCAAAGAAACGGAAAATTGCCCAGAAACGCAGAGAAGCTAAAGCCAGAGGAGAAAGAGGCAATCACAGAATTCAACAGAGGTTTCCAACATACAGCAAAATGAAAAAGAAGTACTACAATGATGCAAGCAAGGAAATAGAATCAGAAACTATTAGAGGAAGAACAAGATTGGCTTTCCTTAAAGCTATGAGATTTAAAGAGAAAATTCCATCCTCGAATTGGAATGCTACAAGATGCTCAAGAATCCATGTTGAATGATGCTGAGAAGATCAAGGAAAGGTGGAAAGCATACACAGTCATTATACCATAAAGATCAAATGGACCAACAGCTGTTTCAACCTGTACCTTGTGATCAAGAACCAGTGGTGATAGAAGAAGAACAATTTTAGGTTTTTTTTTCCTTTACCAATTTTCTTTTTTCCTCAATCTGTCCCTGTTGTGAAGGTTCCAGTGTTCATTCATAGTTCCTTAGGTAAGTCTTTTTGACCATTCTTAAAGATTTTTCTTTCTTTTTTTATGTCTGCTTTCTTTTTAAGTGCATTGGGCATCACATCACAGTCAAGATATTCTTTAAAATTCAAGTCAGTCGATTTTGCAGCTGTATTTTTTGATAGTATGTTCCAGAAAAAACTCCCATTGTCTTTAATAAATTCATCTCGTGCAACAAGATCATATCACTCGTGAACTCAATAATGATTCATTCCAAGATACCTCAAACTAATGATGATACACTTGTGGCTGATTCCCAGATGGGGTTTGACCAATATCGGTCTACTTTTGCGCCAACTTAAAGTTAAAAAATACCAGAGAGATCAAACTGATTACCAGCATAGGAAGGTATATTCATGGATGAACAAAGATTCTCTGGAAGGGAGAGAACACCGATGAATACACTTTAGACAATCCTCTGAGGAATTTACCAGTGAGTATTCATCTAGTAATGAATCCCGTAGAGCAGTGGTTCCCAACCCAGTCCTTGGGTTACACCCAGGACAGTCAGATTTTCAAATTATCCACAATGAATATGCATGAGATAGAGCTTCATGCACTGCTTCCATTGTATGTAGATCTATCTCGTACATACTCATTGTGGATATCCTGAAAGCCTGACTAGCCTTGGGGTACCCGAGGATTGGGTTGGGAACCACTGCTGTAGAGGATGAGAGGATGGCAGAAGTCTGTCTTTTTTTTTTTTATCTGGAGAGTGGGGAAATTTTCATAGGTACCGGGGACACAGAAGTTGTAGGGAGAGATGATATGAACCCAATCCGAATTCTGATCACCAGTGGACTCATCCAGTCACATGCTCGTCCAGCAAGAAGGGACAACAGTAATTGGTTTATCTGGCTTCCCACTGACTGTTCGACAGGAGGATCTGCTATTTAATATAGTATATGACAGCAGATAAAGATCAGTATGGTCCATCTAGTCTGCCTAGTAAGGTGGCTAGAGTGGCTCCGTGCAGGTCACTCCCCTTTATGCCTGTGTTTAGGGTTGTACCTGCTTGTTTCTTGCAGGTCATCCCCTCTCTATTTATTGAAATATAAAAGATATTTAAGTTTGCTTTGTTTTCATCCCCTTGCTATAAAGGGATCCACTGTGTCTCCCATGCTGTTTTGAATTCCGTCACTGTATTTGCCCAAACCACCTCCTTCGGGAGGACTGCTGTTTGTCCCCATGGTGTTCTATGATCCCTTTCAAACAAGATTGTGCTCAAGCCAATATAAATCCAATGTTCAAGTAAAATTGTTTTTTTTCATTACAACCGGGTATTCCTTGTATAGTCTCTATAGTAAGACCAAAGTGTCAGTGAGTACCCCGAGTCAATTAGATTCCCACATAGCCATTTTCCGAGATTTGATACTTAAGGATCTCCAGCAGTTGGAAAGACATTTATCTCACCATCACCTTATCAGAACTAGCATCACATCTTCAGATAATTATCGAACCTGCAGATAAAGGGAGCTCAGTGGTGGTATTAAATCATTCTCAACATTTGAGGGAGATTTCCAGGCAGCTGGTTGATCAACAATTTTATAATAAGTTAGAAACTGATCCTACTAGTTTTGGCAAGGGGAAATATTCAATTTGAGAGACAGTGCTTTGGACAAAGAGATATCACATCTCAAGAATGCTAGTGTCTATGGGCCTGATTTTCAAAAGGCATTTACATGGTTTACAGCCCAATAAACCATGTAAATGCCTTAGATAGGGATATTGAACAGCACTTACATGGTCAGTGCCATTGAATATCCCCTTCTAACTCCCCTACGTGCCCCAATGCAATCCAGTTATCATCGGGGCATGTTTGGGGCGTTCTGGGACAGAGCGGACCGGGCAGAGACTGTCGTTAACCAGACAGTGGCGATATTGCATGCTGCCCAGTTAGCGACCTGCACCTAAAAGATAGGTGAGGAAAACCCTCGCCTATCTTTAAGGCTCAGGAGCTAACCGGGTAGCATGCAATATCGCTGCTGCCCAGTTAGCTAGTGTGGCTTCCAGAGTGTGACGCATAGCCTGCCCAACTCAATATTGGGCCATATGTGTCCAAAATCCTTGGACCACTGTGTTTTATGTGGTCCCTAAGGTCCACGAGTCACTTGAACAACCTCCAGGGCATCCCATAGTTTCCATTAAAGCATTATTACTAGAAGCTCTTTCTATTTTTTGGACAAACTTTTACAGCTGAATGTTTCTCAGAGTAGATCTTATATAAAGGACACAGCTGACTTTTTGGGGGGAAGGCTCAAGATGATACCATCCCTGAGTCTTCTGTTTTGACAACCTTGAACTTCGAGGCACTTTACACCAATATACCTCAAGACATCGCTTTGATAGTCATGTGAGGGGCATTGTCCAATTATTGGTTCCTACACCATAAGAAAATAAGATATGCCAGACTGGGTCAGACCAAGTGTCTATCAAGCTCAGTATCTTTTTTACAGCAGTGGCCAATCCAGGTCACAAGTACCTGTCAGGTTCCCAAAAAGATTTCATGCTGCTTATCTCAGGGGTAAGCAGTGGATTTCCCTGGTCATCTTTAATAAGGTTTTATGGACTTTTCCTCCAGGAACTTGTCCAAACTTCTTTTAAATCCAGCTACACTAACAGCTTTTACTACATCCTCTGGTAATGAATTCCAGAGTTTGATTACGTGTTGAGTGAAAAAATATTTTTTCCGATTAGTCTTAAATGTGCTACATTGCAGCTTCATTGTGGGTCCCCAAGTCTTTCTACTTTTTGAAGGTGTAAACAACTGATCTATGTTTACTCGTTCCACTCCATTCATTATTTTATAGACCTCTATCATATCGCCCTTCAGCTGTCCTTTCTCCAAGTCCTAACCTGTTAAGCCTTTCCTCATAGGAGTATCCTTCCATCATTTTGATGGCTCTTCTCTGTAGCTTTTCTAATTCTGTTATATATATTTATTTAGCTATTTTTCTAAACCACTAAATCTACAAGTCAAAGCGGTTTATCTGATAAACAACATGGTTTTACATTGAACATTATAAGTACAACATAACAAACTATATAGGAACATGTTAACTAGAATACTGACAACATTACAAGAGTTACAGTGTTTAGTGATGGGCGGGGGGGGGGGGGGGCGGGGAGTGAGGGGTGGGCGAGATATGGCAACCAGAATTGCACACAATATTCAAGGTGCAATGGCACCATAGAATGATACAGAGACATGCTAATATCCTTGGTTTTATTCTTAATTCCTTTCCTTATGATTTCTAGCATTCTATTTGCTTTCTTGGCCGCCGCTGCACACTTAGCAGAGAGTTCAACATATTATTTACGATGATGCCTAGATCCTTTCCCTGGTTGATGGTTCCTAATGTAGAACCTTACATCGTGTAACCGTAGTTTGGGTTGTTCTTCCCTAAGTGCATAACTTTGCACTTGTCCACATTAAATTTCATCTGCCTTTTGGAAGCCCAGTCTTCAGATCTATCAAGGTCCTCTTGCAATTTTTCACAATCCTCTTCTGTTTTCACAACTTTGAATAATTTTGTGTCATCTGCAGATTTGATCACCTCACTCGTTATTACCATTTCATTTGTGAATATATTAAAAAGCAATGGACCCAACACAGATCCCTGGGGTATTCCACTATTAACCTTTCTCCATTTGAGAAAATTGGCCATTTAACCCTACTCTGTTTTTTATCTTTTAACTAGTTCCTAAACCACCATTTTTATATATCTTTGGCACAACTGGCTTTGTGTCACAATTTTTTTCGTTTTGAGTATGATTTTTATTTACAGATTCCAGGAGTGGCCCTGAGTGCCACAATGACTTCTAGTGCAGCTAATGGTGGCCAGATTTGAAGAAAGATTTTTTTTAACCATCCACGTGGTTCCAACATATTTTATTATGATATAGTTTTGTTGACATCTTCATGATTTGAATATCTACAGGAGACAGTTTGCTTGCACTTTTGGAAGGGCCTAATCATCAAGATCTTAATTTGAAATATGTGATGACATCCTCAACTCAATCAGTGTTTTTTTTGGATGAGGCAGTAACGAAATCAAGTGGATATATATCCACCACCCTGTACAAAAAATTGGTTGACCGTAATAACTTCTTGCAGTTTGGGAGCCATCCTTCTCCTAAGTTGAAACAAGCATTGCCTATCAGTCAGTTCCTATGTTTATACAAGATCTATTTTGATGATCAAGATTTTGGAATTCAGGCAAATCTGTTGGCACAGCGATTTCATCAGCGTGGATATCCCCGAAAAATAGCGTGGGCTGCTTTTTTTGAGAGCTTAGTATGCTAATATACTGCTGAATAATAGTCAACACACTCAAATGAACAAACAGGTGTGCGTGGTGATAGATCAAGCAGCAGAGGTATCCAAGAGCTTTCATAAACACTGACACATCTTAGCTCTCCATGACATTTTTCAAAGTGGACCTTGCATAGTATATACTTGTGGTAGAAATTTAGGGGTCATATAGTGCATTCAGATTTAAAGCAGGAGACTTTATTAGAGATCTCGGAAGAACATCTTTCACCCTATGGGAAGTGCTCAATGTGTGCATTTTCTTTAATCTTGACAAATTGGACTAATCCGACCACTGGCAAGAATTACATCTTAAGATATAGTATCAGTTGTAAGATCAATTGGGCTGTGTATATGATCATCTGCCCTTGTGAAACCCGACTTATTGAGGATAAATCTCAAAACACATCCCAGATCTTGATAGCTCCATTGGTCCAACATTGGCAGAAAGAGAGCCATAATTGGAGCGAGACACGGTTGCCCATTATTAATCATCATCCCTCTCAATTTATGAGGAACAGGGAATGTATCCTGTCCCGTTTGGAACAACATTGAATTTAATTTTTCTTGTTTGCAATCTTATGGTCTGAATGAGGAAACTGAGTGGACGTCTATCTTGTAATGTCATCGCGCTGTTTTACATTTGCTTGCAGGTTCCGTTAAAATCTGGAAGCAAATTCTGCTTCCTTACAGAATGCCATCTTTTTGGAGTTTTGTGCCGAGTGTGGCTAGTGTATCGAGCTGCCCCAGTTCTCCTGAAGCAGCCAGTTAATGTTCAGTGAAACTTGAGTCGAATGTGGGAGCAGCCTTATTTTGGACCAGAGGAGTTGTAGCTAAGCACTTCTTTTGAAGCTAATTTCTTCGTCACATTATACATGAGTTTGGGACTTGGTTTAAGTACGTATTACACAAAAATATACTGGAAGAAACCGATGAAAGAAACTTATGGGAGTGAGATATAGTACTTGACTTAGTACTTTATTTGCCTTGTGCTAAGGTCTCTTTCCAAAAATTTCTGATTACTTAGTGAGCATTTGAATTGTAATGGTGTGGGATTGGTGTGGTATATGATATACTGCCTAGAGGAGAGATATCAACAATCTCCTCAATTTTTTTATCTGCATGGGGAGAAAAGGTTTAACTGAGACATTGGAAATCATCAGTGGTCGATGTTCTTATTCAAGGCCTACTCACACTGCTGTATGGAGATTGAGCCAGACAGAGACCCAGACATCTCCTCTGGAGTATCTCTCAGTGTCTGAAACTGAGCACTCTTGGGACTCTGATTATAAACTAGCCAGATCCTCCAAGGAGGAGGTTTTGACTGGTTTGCCATCAGACCCATCCCCACCTCATGAAAAGAGGAAATAGCCACCTGAGGAATTCTCTTTTATTGACTTTATTAAGAAAGTGGAGAAAGTTGTTTCATTTAATATAGAGAGATAGAGGAGGAATTCAGGACAGAAACGCTGGATAGCATCCACTTCCTCATCCCTCCCACAGAAGTCACAGCAATGCCCATTCACAGAATCTTCTATTTTCTGATCTGTACATCCATGAGGATGGATGTACAGAACCACCTCTCTGCAAGCTATAAATAAGAAGGTTGACACTTGTGTACAGAATTCAGAGGGCTCCCAGATTAGAAAAGCAATATGAAGAATCCATTCTCAAAAGAACCAAAAATTCCAAGTCAACCAGGGAGAAAGACTTGGACATTGGCATATTCTGGGAGAAAATTCTTTCAGGATGCCATGCTAACTTCACATAGCTTTTTACTAACTCTTCATGAGCATATACGTATATGTGAAACATTGGGTACAAGATGAAGGAATTTGCAGACACCCTCCCTCAAGAGAAGGCCAAACAACTCTGGTCACTAGTGGGCAAAGGGAAGGAGTGCAGAAAACACCATATGTTCCGAGCAACCTGTGTCTCATGGCTCTGAGCCTCAGACATCTGAATCAGTGTTCAAGCAAAGCTCACTGACATGCTTTGCTGAAGGGAGACTCTCTCTTTATGGACTTATGTGCCCATTTCAAGTGGAACTGCCCAGTCCACCATCCACAAACCGTAACCAAAAGATCCAAAGCCTCCAAGTTCTCCCCCCCCCCTTAAATCCCCCCCCTATAATTCACTTCAATCCAGAAATATGTGCAAATGCCCAAAAATGTCCAGCACCCAAGGGAGGGGGACTTCTCAGACACTCAAAATCACCAATCATCAGCAATAAAAGCTCTGGTTTCTCACCTAAACCCCATGCACCTCAGGATCATTAAAATTACAATGGCCAGTGGCTCTATACATAAGGCAAATAAAGTAGGGGACAAATAGAGTCTCAGACGTGGTCAGTCTCTGTTTGTTGGCGTTTCTTTGCTATCTGCATTGTTCTATTATGGGGTAACCCTTCCCCTTGTTTATCCATTCACCAATACCTGAGCTGTAGGCTGCTGGTAAATAATTAAATGTGAATGTAAATATGCAATTGACCACAAGAATCAAGTTTTACCAATGTATGTTTAATTTTAATCCCGTTGCAGGGAGGCCTTTACAAAGTACTCTGGCTATCTGTTGAAGGCTGTTAAATAGCCGAGAGAAGATGTTTTTAAAAAAGAAACTTGGAAATTAGTGAAACACTTCAAAATATACATGAAAATGTTAGTGCTTTATAGACTTTTTAAGTTGAATGTTTATATTTAATAATTAGATGTTTAAAAACCTAGTAAGACATTTTCCTATAAATTGATATTTTGGCTTATTTTAAAGCTTTATAGATAAAATTTATTTATTTCCTGTTATTCTTGTTTTAATTAAAGAGTGAAATACTTTTGAGAATGTAATGGAATAGTAACATAGCAGGTGACTACAGATAGAGACCAAAATAGCTCATCTAGTCTGCCCAAAAGGGTCATTAGTATTGTAATTCCTGCTTCTTGCAGATTACCTTCATGCTTTTTTGTTTAGAGCTGTAACTGTCACTGTGAGGCCTAAGCAGTAAAACAGACAACTCAGCTGAAGTGTTAAATAAGTTGATAGTACTGAAGGCCTAGATGAAATAGTGCAGAAAACTGAGCCCTGGCTCGTGTCTGTCTCTCATCAGTTTTACTGGAATATGGATCATGTGCAGAGGTAAGATAGGAGATTGATTTAATATACTATCTCATATTTAAGTGCTTTGCCACAGCATAGCCCCTGATTATGCCATGGAAGTTTTAACCTTTCATCCAGCAGGAAGAGCACTGCACTTCATGCCATGTCCGCTTCCTTCACAGGCTGACTTCACTCTGAAGTTTGAACATGTGGGGCACTGTAGTATCACAGGATTTGCCAGAACTCATAGTGCCTGACCGAGAAGATAGCCAGTGGAGGAAGCACACTTCTCTGGCCATCTGGAGGAAAGGAGAGGAACAGGTGGATGGTAGGAGAGTTACATGGCAGGGGTGGAGTTAGAGAAAATCACAAAGAGGAGGTAGAGAGAGAGCAGAACAGGGATCAGGGCCGGCCCGTCCATTGAGCGAGAATGTTTTTTGCACAGGGCCCCGCGTTTCAGGGGGCCCCGCGCAAAAAACATTCTGATCCTAAAGTAAAATTTAAAAAAAAAAAAAAAAAAAGCTGTCTTCTCCCGCTGCCGGGGACGCTGCGGCAGAATCGAGTGTGCCGCGGGGTCCCCCCTGCCCAGCAAAGCCTGCCCTCCCCTGTATCCGCTCTCTCGTCGCAGCTGCCTGCAGTCTCACGCGCCGGCTTTCAGAGCGCGAGGGGAGAGTTTCTCCCTTGCTGCTCTGTTAAGCCCGCGGGGGCTGATGGGAAGTTCCCATCAGCCCCCGCGGGCTTAACAGAGCCGCGAAAGGGAAACTAGTCCCTTCGCGCTCTGAAAGCCGGCGCGTGAGACTGCAGGTAGCTGTAGAGAGAATGCGGATACAGGGGAGGGCAGGCTCTGCTGGGCAGGGGGGGCCCCGCGGCACACTCGTTTCTGCCGCAGCGGCCCCGGCAGCGGGAGAAGACAGCTTTTTTTTTTTTTTTTAAATTTCCCTGGGCTGGGCTGGGCTGGGCTGGGGGATTAGTGCTGATGGGCTGGGGGGGGGGTTTAGGAGTGCTGATGGGCTGGGGGGGTTAGGAGTGCTGATGGGCTATGGGGGGGCTGGGGGGGTTAGGTGATGGGCTGGGGGGGTTAGGTGATGGGCTGGCGGGGTTAGGAGTGATGATGGGCTATGGGGGGCTGGGGGGGTTAGGAGTGGTGATGGGCTATGGGGGGGCTGGGGGGTTTAGGAGTGCTGATGGGCTGGGGGGGTTAGGAGTGGTGATGGGCTATGGGGGGGCTGGGGGGGTTAGTAGTGGTGATGGGCTATGGGGGAGCTAAGTCTTTATATGGGCTGATGGGATTAGGACTGGAAGTGGGTTGATGGGGGGGTTAGGACTGGTAATGGGCTATGGGGGGCTTAAACTAAAAATTGGGTGATGGGGGATTAGGATTGGAAATGGGCTGGTGGGATTAGGACTGGGAGTGGGCTGATGGGGAGGTTAGGACTGGTAATGGGGTATGGGGGGGGGTTAAACTGAAAATTGGGTGTTGGGGATTAGGACGAAATGTGCTGATGGGGGGGGGGTTAAAACGAGGTGGGCTGATGGGGTTAGGACTGGTAATGGGCTGTGGGCTGATGGAGGGTTAGGACTGGTAATGGGCTATTGGGGGGGTTAGGACTGATAATGGGCTATGGGGGAGCTTGGACTGGAACTGGGCTGATGGGGAGGGGTTAGGACTTGAGGTGGGCTGATGGGGTTAGGACTGGTAATGGGCTGTGGGCTGTTGGGGGGGTTAGAACTGGTAATGGGCTATGGGGGGGTTAAGACTGGTAATGGGCTGTTGGCTGATGGGGGCTGTCTGGTAATGGGCTGTGGGGGGGTTAGGACTGATAATGGGCTATGGGGGGGCTAGGACAGGAAATGGGCTGATGGGGAGGGGTTAGGACTTGAGGTGGGCTGATGGGGTTAGGACTGGTAATGGGCTGTGGGCTTATGGGGGGGTTAGGACTGGCAATGGGCTATGGGGGGTTGACTGGAAATGGGTTGATGGGGTTAGGACTGGTATTGGGTTGGGGGGTTGCTAGGACTGGAAATGGGCTGATGGGGGGCTAGGACTGGAAATGGGCTGATGCAGGGACTAGAAGGGAATGGATGCTGGGTGAGGCTGGAACTAGAAGGGAGCTGATGTTGGGGGAGGATTAGAATGGGATGGGGCTGGGAGAGTAAAATGGAGAGGGGAAAAATATTTTGTGTGGGAGGGATAAAAATCTACAATTGGCCGGGTATTGGGAGAGTAAGTGGGGATTGAGGATGGAGGGGTAAAATTTGAGTGGATGAAATAGGAATGAGGAAAGAGCAAAAGGAGAAAGATTAGTATGTTAAAGCAGATGTAGAGAGAGAGAATGGAAAAAAAAACTAGAAGAGAGAAGAAAGGACAAATGGACAGCAGATGATGGAGAGTTAGCAGAAAACATGAAGAAACCAGAAGAAAGTGGCTGGAGCAATTGCAACTGAAAAAAAATGCACAAAAGGTAGAAAGATATCTCTTTATTTTGAATTTATTAACTGGAATATGAAAGCTCTGGGAAATGTGCATCATTAACGTCTGCGCTTTGTTTGGTACAAGAGGAAATTAATTTATAGTTTTATTTCTACAGTGTTGTTGTACATTCCAAGTTTGGCTTTTGGGGTTTAATTATTGCCTTCCTGTTTCTAAATTGTGATTCCTTGTTTGGTGATGGTCTATGTTCTGCATGTGTAACTGAGCTGAGGTATTCTGTTTATGTAATTCCTATTTGACATTGCCACTTGTTCTTTCCCCAGTAGGTCATGTATTATTGTTCTCTGAAATGTATTGGTTTAATATTTGCAGTGTTGCCTTTTGATAGGTAGGGTATGGTGCTTTGTGAGTCCTGGTAGTGCTGTTAGGATACGGCGGGTTTGCTATTGGTTCTAAATGGGCAGTGTTTGTAGTAGTTCCTAATGTGCCTGGCGGTTGGCACTGGATTATACTAATGTAGAAATCTTTTAGTCTGTCTTTATCCATACACTCATTAAGAGACATGTTTACTAAAAGCTAGTGTATGTTAGCATTATGCAAATATTTATGCAAATGAGGCCCCGCTCCGCGTCTCCGCACATGGCCCCGCACCCCCCTTGGGCCGCCCCTGACAGGGATAGGCAAGTGAGTGAAGGAATTGTGCTGGGAGGAGGGGAAAAAATAATTTGTGGGGACAAGGATGAACTACAATGAACTATTACTACATTGCTTAGTCCTCATGGTGTACCAAAGCAAATCTTGCAAACTCAGGTTAAAAAGTACTATCGTATTTTATTTCATGGCAGACTTATCTTGTTGAGGTTTTTCTCTTCCAACAGACTTTAGAAAGCCTGCTGGCTACAGTGAAGAAAGGCAGAAAGGTTATAGAAGAGGAGCTGCCACCCCCTGTTGCTACAGGAAAGCCTGCCGCTACAAAGGCACTATCCCAACCCATCACTGAGCTTGAGAGTCCAGAGGTCCCAGCAGAAGAGGCAGCTGGGAAACCAGAAGAGACATCAGAATCTACTGAGGCAGAAATGTCTGCATTTATCACAACTAGCCAAAGCAGTGATATAATCACTTCGGAACCAGGTAACGACCGAGGCAGATTGCACATTTTAAATAATGTATTTTGATTAATTAGGATGTTACGATGTAGTACTTTTAAGCAGTTTGATAACCTATTTAAAGAATGTAGAGGATTTTTGGAGGGTATCGTACTGGTCTTGGGCAAATCTTTTTTTTTTTTTTTTTTTTTTTTAATCAGACACAGTTTATTCAGGGCTTTTTCTGATCCTTGGTTTCCTTATTTTATGCAGGCTCTCCAAGTATGGATTCCAGATCCCTCCTGGTGGCAAGACAGAAGGAGTATAAGTTAGCTGCCCTGAAAGCCAAACAAGAGGGAAATATAGAAGAGGCAAAGGAATATATGAAGATTGGAAAGGTATGCTGTTCCAAAAGGAAGAAAGTTTGTATATCCAGGATAAGTAGAGGTTCTTATTTTTTAATATAACCAGAAGAACTCTATTCCTTATTGTTCACCAGACTAGTCCAGGTTTTGCCCCCTATCGGCAGATAGAGATGGATAATGAAAACTTGAGGACTTGCCGTATATAGGGCACCATACAGACTACAGCTAGTCAGTATTCTCTATCTCTAGCAGATGATAGACAGGCAACTTGTGAAAGTGTTGATTTAGGAATATGTTGAAGACCCTGAGGCCAATTGGAGACCTGGTCTTTCCACTTAAGGCCAGAACTGCTCTTGTGAGTGGAAGAGCCGCAGTGGTGTTGTCTGAAGGGTCCATGGCAGCAGAGGTCTGATTACACTGGACGTGGTGTGTGGTGCACAGCCTGTAGGTTTGTGTCTGCTGATCTGGGGGTGCCTTAGCGTGTCCCTATCAGAGCATGGGAAGCACTGGTCTTGCTGTGGGGCCATCAAGATATAGGGCCATCTCAGGGCTCTGCAGCTCCTGTGTTGGCAGCTTGGGAAAGACAGGTATGGCATATGAGCCGCAGAGGAGAGGCTTCTTTAGGTTCCCCTTGTTCATAGTTCGGGGGGTGTCAACTTTGGGTCTGTATGGTCATGAGAGCAGTTGGATGTGGGAGCCAGGAAAGGGGCGTCAGCCATCTTAGCTTCAGAGAGCCACATGGTGCAGGAGTCCCTTGAGCCACCTGCCTTGGCTCCAAAGGAATCATTTGGTGAGGCATATTTCCAAGAGAATAGTTTAGCTCTGCCTTTGAGGACCAGGGAGTACCCCCTCCATTAGCTTGCGCTCTTACTGCATGTGGCCTATTGTATGAAGTAAGGTCTGGTGCCTCTCTCTCTTCTTTGCCCTTGGGTGTGCCGCCTTTTTCTCATTGAGTTTCAGCTCCAGCCAGGAGGCCACATTTGGATGTTCAGGGAGACTGAGAGTCCAGTTCAGTGCCTTCGGTGTTGGAGTCCAAACTTGGTGACATGGTTGTATTGTCACAGCCAAAAGCATCCCCGCAGGGCTGCGTTCGCGATTTGATGATTATTACACATCGATTCAGGCCAACTCTTCAATTTATAGTCAGATGCTGCCGGCCTTTCTTTCACGGCAATGTTTGGAACAGAAATGTTATGCTTGCAGTGAATAGAGCATACCGGATGCACTAATAGTTATAGAGCCTGCCCCTGAAGAAGGCAACGAAACACGGCCTGTGTCGGGCTATAGGCTTTTATTTACCAATAAAGAACATCCTTCCTTTGCTGTCTGCGACTTTGACTGGTTGTTTATACAGCACGTGGACTTGTGCTTTTTGTTGGTACTCGTTAAGAGCGGGCAGGACCACGGGGAAATTGTTTTCCTGCACCTGAAAAAAAAGAGAGATTGGCAGTGCCCAAAGGTCAGTACCAGTAAGACTAATATTTCAGTGGAGGGGAGGGTACATTGCTTCAAGTAGTGGCCCTATCTTTGCAGGTGGCAGTCTGCACTGGGTATATGTCTAAGGCTTGTTTGTGTTGGGTGCAGCAGCTTCTCTTAGAACACTTGGAGGATGGTCTGAATGAACCCAAGGAGGCTGCTGGGCTGGAAGTGGGGTTGACATAAGAGGTATAGAGGTGAGATTCTTGGCCAGAAGATTCTTATGGTTATGGAACTGGACTGCAGATACAGCTTCAGCGACTTTTCTGAGTACCTGTCCTTTAGGGGGAAGTTCCTTTTTGATGAGTACTTGGAGAAATCAGTTAAAGATCTGGGAGAAACCATGTAAATACAGTAGTTAAAGGCAACTTAACATGCCCAAACTTGTAACCACTAGTTCTGTTTTAATCTTTATTGTATAAAGTTGATCATTTTCATGTAAACATTGTTTGAAATGTTTGATGTTCCATGTAAACCGCTTTGACCACCACGAAAAGTGGTATATAAGTCCAGCCAAATAAACTAAATAAATAAATGCCCTAGAGGTTGCCTGAGGACAGGGCAAGGCACTGGGCAAAGGCACACCATTACAGTGTTCCCATTCTCCAGGACCAAGCAGGAAGTCAGCCCTCACATAAGGGTGACGTCGGCGCCGATGGAGCCCTCGT
Organism: Ichthyophis bannanicus; assembly: GCA_033557465.1. Taxonomy (NCBI): domain Eukaryota; kingdom Metazoa; phylum Chordata; class Amphibia; order Gymnophiona; family Ichthyophiidae; genus Ichthyophis; species Ichthyophis bannanicus. The sequence goes on from CM066040.1 coordinate 263,366,496, forward strand.
GCGGAGCATTTCCCCAGCTTTCAAGGAAAGCCTTTGGGAATGCAGCGCGCATGCGTGGTCCCCTTCCTGCCCAAGGGTGCCATCTTGCTCAGTCTTTTTTTCCGCGGAGCCCAACGGACGTGCATTCGTGTCACCTGGGAAAAGTAGATTTCTTTTCTGCGATTTTCGTTTTTTCTTATCCGGTTCAATGCCGGTTCCCCTTCCCGCCTTGGCTCGGTACACCGGTATTGAGTCCGGAATTTCTTTTTTCGGTTTTTGTCCTTCGTGACTAATGTTCACGCCTTTTTTGTTATTTTCACTGGCAGCCCGGTCTTTTGACCTTTCAGGGGCCCTTTTTCCCCCGATGGCTGCCAGCGGGTTCAAAAAATGTGATCTGTGCAAGAAACATATGTCTCTCACCGACACACATGACTGCTGCCTCTGATGCCTCAGGCCCAACCATGACCCGCTGGTCTGTGGCCCGTGCGGCAAAATGTCGTCAAAGGCACTTCGGAGCCGTCAGCATCAACGTGAAAGAATTGTTTCAGAGTCCGCGTCCGGCCGGGCCCAGACTTCGTCAGAGGCCTCGACATCTCGGGAGTCCGACCCCGAGCGCCGTCGTGGTTCCTCTGAGAGGGGGTCTCCACCCAGGCGCACAAAAGGAAGAAGAAGCTCGTGAGGGCGGTGTCGGTGAAGGCCCCTGGGTCCTCGGGAGCCAGGGCACGCAGCCCTGACCGCCGCCCCGGGCTCTTTGAGTTGGAGAGGCCGTCCAAACTACCTCGCATGGAGCCGGAGTCCCCGAGTCACATAAGTTCTGTTGTCCTCATGGACTCTCCTCCAGGAGAACCGACGTCGGGCCCGACGCCATTGGGGTCTGAGTTGGCGGCTGCTGAGCTTGGACTCAGGCTGACGGCCTTGGAGAGCAGTTTGGCTGCCTTCATGGAACAGCAGCGGGTGCTGATCGCCGGTCTGACCGGTGCATCTGCCCCAACCACCGGGACCTCGATGTCTAAGTCGACCCCAGAGGCTGAGCCGATCCTCGAGTCCATCAAGTCTCAAGTCGATCCCGGTCAAGGTCCCCCTCGACCTCCCATGCGGGGCTCAGGTCGTTGACGCCGGTGCCCTTGGCGTCGGGGCGGGTGACACCGAGGCCCACACGGCCGGAGCCTCTCGACGACTCCTTGGAGGAGTCGGCGTGGGAGATGGAGGACGAGGAGTCTCCTGACACTTTCTGGATCCGGTGCATCCCTTCGGACTCCCTGGAGTCCGAGCCTCGGAGAAGGTCCCCCCGGAGGATACCCGGTTCTTGGACTTCATGAGAGACATGGCGAAGGCTTTGGCATTCCCTGCGGACACCGAGGAGGAGCCTTGAGCCGAGGAGCTCGATGCCCTCCAATATGATTTTCCTCCGAAGGAAGACTTTACTGTTCCGGTTCCTCCGATGCTGGAACGGCTGCTCTTCCGTATGTGGGAGGCACCGGCCTCGGCGCCGGTTCTTAGCAAACGGGTCGATTCCATTTATCGAGTCCATAAGAGCCCTGGGTTCCAAAAATCGCAGCTACCGCACAATTCCATGGTTGTGGAGTCAGCCATGCACTGCCTGAAGAGCCAGAAGATGCACTCCTCGGTGCCCCCTGGCCGGGAGGCCCGGAACCTGGATGCCCTCGGTAGAAAGTGCTTCCAGGGCTCAATGCTATCTTGCCATGTCCAGACTTACCAGCTGTACATGGGCATGTACTTAAGGGACCTGGCAAAGGAGATTGCTGGGTTCTCAGCTGGCCTCTCTGAGGAACCCTTGCAGAGGTTCAAAGCCTTGTCGACAGGGATCCGAGAGTGTTCAAAGTTTATCTCTCGAGCAGCCTATGATGGCTTCGAGACTTTGGCCCGGGTAGCCGCTGCCGGCATTGGTGCACGCCGTCAGGCCTGGCTACAGTCATCGGACCTGGAGTCATGGGTGCAGGACAAGTTGGTCGATGTCCTGTGCTGAGGTGACAACCTATTCAGTAAGCCCATGACTGAAAAGGCTGCAGAAATCGAGACTGAGACTCTCACCACGACAAGGCTGTCCAGAAAGACTTCTGCCCCTTCTCAGAAAAAGAAGGGCTTGGGAAAGAAGCCCTTTTTCCCAAGGAAGGGTGCTGCCTACAAATCCTACCCTCAGTATCAGGCCTCTCCAGCTCCCCAACAGGGCCAGCAGGCCAAGGGGCAGGGGCAATGACCCCGTAGGCAGAAGACCCCCAAGCTGCCAGCTCTGACTCCTGTACAAGCAGGGAGCAGGGTTTGACTTCCACAGCATAGCCTTTCCTCCGCCGGTGGTTCCACTCAGCACAGGGGGTCGGCTGACCCTGTACGCTGTAAAAGGGGGTGCTTGTTATGAAGGTACCACCATCTTGGCAAGTATGTAAATTAACTGTCTTGCAAATTATGGCAAGTATGTAAATTAACTGTCTTGTGGTTATTGAAGTCCATTCACACAAAGCTTGCCTTTTAAAAAAACTCTTGTAGTTGGTCGAGTGTAAGGCAAAGTTAAAGTTTATTTATGGGGTGAATATTTCACACACAGATATGCTTGGTAACACCATCCAGATAACTTCTCCAGGGTTTATTCAACACAAAATAAGGCAACTGAAAAACTTATGCAAATAAGTATCAAAGACCTTTATGGAACAGAAAGGCTTTCTTACAGCCACTGTTAATAAACTCCTTAGCAGTGCTGAGGTAGAAATAAATCAAAGAGGAAAACTTCTTTACACAAAAACATAGCTCACTTTCTCCATACAGAAAAGAACTTTTAAACCCCACGTGTGCACGGCTTGTGCTGGGCTCTCCTCCACCAACAGGTGACAATTAACTGCAATCAGTAGCTTGATTTCAGCACATGTGCAAACTTTCCAACAAAGCTTTTTTCTTTTCAACAAAACTTTATGGGAAGCCAATATTTAGAATGTTTCCTTTTGATGTTTGCTCTGATATTTAGGATTTTCCTAAAATAACAACCTACTCAAAGAACAGTCCATATAATCATCCTCTGTATCAGATATTAAACCTTGCTCTTGAAATTGCATAGATTCAGTTTCTCCGTCTGACTCAGAGGGCTTTAGGAACTGACCTCTACACGGAGAGAAACTGTTTCCTTGCTGTTTGCACTGCTCAAAGCTAGAGAAACGTTCACAGTTCCTACCTGAATCCAGGCAAGCGTCAGGCTGCTTCTTCTGGTATTCTGGCCAGTATGCAATAGAGCTTCTGTGTCCTGTCCTCCAGTTGGTATCTCTGGACCTCAGGATCTTTTCTCCAGACGTCCTCCAAGAGGTATTTGGGCTCCTTTCCTCCTTAGCTGCAACAGACCTCTTCCTAGGTGTTGCTTGAGGGTCCCTGGCTGTGGCTCTCCAGACCTCTGGCTTTTTCCAGTCCTCTGAAGGTTCTTTCCCCCAGGTATCTCTCCAGGCATACGTATTGCTCTGAGCTCCTCTCTTGGACCGTCTGCTTCCTTGTCCTTGTTCCTTCAGGTTCCAGTTGTTCTTCCTTCTGTTCTTCTGATTCCCCTTCTCCTTCTCTCTCCGTCTGTCCTCCTGAAGATTCCCCTCTAGTTTTAAAGGGCTTAGATTGCAACTTCTCCCTTGCACTCTTCAGGTGTTTTGGATTAAGCTTTCTCCCAGAGGCTGTTTGATTAGGGATGACATAATGCTTTCTCTAATTAGACTCATGCTTTTCCACTCTAGCTCCCCTAGGGACTTTCTGCATACTGGTGCATTCTGGAACATGTAGTCTTTTAGGGAAACAAGCTGTCTTATTTCTATAACCTGCCAGCACAGGTCCCTTAATCAGAGTAAATTCTCCTCTTTTGTCATTACTCCCTGAGCTTTGATAAGCTTCCTTATCACAACGCCTACAGGTGGCCAGCCATCACAGAGGATACCTGGGTACTGAGCATAGTTCAAAAGGTCTACATGCTCCACTTCCTCCAGCTACCACCTCCTACTATCTAGGGGAGCCTCCAAGACTCCCTCTACACAGGAATCGCCTCCTTCAGTAGTTGGCAAGTCTCCTAAAGGAACAGGCGGTGGAACCGGTGCCTCACCACCTGAAAGAGCAAGGCTTCTACTCCAGGTACTTCCTGGTACCAAAAAGGACAGGAGGCCTCCGGCCTAGCCTAGACTTGCGAAACCTAAACAAGTTTCTGGAGAGGGAAAAGTTCAAGATGCTTACCCTTGGGATACTGATGCCCTACTTCCAACAGGGAGACTGGCTATGCTCCTTAGACCTAAAAGATGCTTATACTCGCATCCTCATTCATCCAGTCCACAGACAATATTTCAGATTTGTGGTGGGAGGAAACCATTTTGAGTACAGAGTACTTCCCTTTGGCCTAACCTCTGCCCTCGGGGTTTTCACCAAATGCCTGGCGGTGGTGGCGGCTTATCTCAGGAATTAGGGAATTTTTGTCTTCCCATACCTGGACGACTGGCTCATCAGGAGCCAGTCTCTCCAGGAGTCCCGACAAGCCAATCTTCGCACTGTCTCTCTTCTTCAGCATCTGGACTTTGTCATAAACTACGCAAAGTCCACTTTGATCCCCTCTCAGAACCTAGAGTTTATAGGGGCAAGCTTAGACACCCTTCAGGCAAAAGCTTACTTGCCCGAAGACAGGGCCCGCAGACTGATAGACTTGGCCAACCAGTTCCAAAGCAAGTCTCATGTCTCCGCCAGGCACTACCTGCGGCTCCTGGGCCACATGGCATCCACGGTACATGTGACTCCGAATGCCCGTCTGCACATGCAGGCTGCTCAATGGTGGCTTCAGAGATCAGTGGATGCAGGCCACCGGCGACCTCCGAGACAGAGTAAAGGTGTCCGAACCACTTTTGGACTCCTTACAGTGGTGGCTACAACTCCAAAACCTTTTCGGGGGGGGGGGGGGTACCTTTTCAGGCTCCAGCACACACAAGGGTGCTGACGACCGATGCTTCCTTAAAGGGCTGGGGTGCACATTGCCAGGGCAGTGCACTCAAGGCCTCTGGTCTCCTCTAGAAGCCACACAGCAAATCATTCTTTTGGAGCTACGAGCAATCCGCTTAGCTCTGCAGACTTTTTCTCATGCCCTCTCTCACCTGTCTGTCCTAGTTCAGACGGACAATCAGGTGGCAATGTTCTATGTGAACAAACAAGAGGGCACGGAGTCCAGGTTCCTTTATCAGGAGGCACTGGCCCTTTGCTCCTTTGCAGTCAAACAAGGCATGTTTTTCAAAGCAGTTTATCTACCTGGTCAGGAGAATTTCCTAGCAGACAAGCTAAGCAGGATTCTCCAGCCTCAAGAATGGCAGTTGAATCCATTGGTAGTCCAGCAGATCTTCCTCTGCTGGGGACTTCCATCCATCGATCTATTTGCAAGTCCACAAAACCGTCAGCTGCCCAGGTTTTGCTCCAGACAGCCGCATTCCCTGAGGATGGCAGCAGATGCTTTTCTGATCTCTTGGTCTACGGGCCTCCTGTATACGTTTCCTCCCACGCCCCTGGTGGCCTGAACTTTGTTCAAGATTCTCCGGGACAAGGCCTCAGTGATTCTGGTAGCCCCCAGATGGCCGAGGCAGCCGCGGTTTCCACTTCTGCTGCAGTTGGCGGTGGAAACTCCATTCCCTCTGGGGTTGCAACACGATCTTCTGTCTCAAGAGCAGGGTTCCCTTCTGCACCCCAATCTCAGGTCCCTCAAGTTGATGGCCTGGCTGCTGAAAGGATAGTGCTAGCTCTCTTACTTCTACCTAAGGAGGTTGAGGAGGTGGTCTTGGCCTCTAGGAGGCAGTTCACCAGAAAGTCCTATGCCCTCTAAGTGGCGTAGGTTTACGGTATGGTGTGCTCAGTGCAATGAAGATCCTTTCTCTTGCCTTGTGCCAGTAGTACTGCAGTATCTACTTCACCTGTCAGACCTAGGCCTTAAGTCTAACTCTGTTCGGGTCCACCTCAGTGCTCTGTCAGCGCACCACTCACCGGTGGAAGGACAATCTGTTGGTTCACCCCTTGGTGTCCCGATTTCCCAGAGGTCTGCTTCTTCTCAAGCCTCCGGTTCGTCCACCGGCAACTGAGTGGGATTTGAACGTGGTCTTGCAGCAACTTACTCGCCCACCGTTTGAGCCGATGGCTACTTGCCATTTGCGCTTCCTCTCTTGGAAAGCGCTCTTCCTGGTGGCTCTTACCTCGGCCAGACGTGTGAGTTTACTACAAGCTCTGGTTTCTGATAGACCGTACACACGGTTCTATAGGAACAGGGTGGTCCTACGGACCCATCCCAAGTTCCTTCCAAAAGTAGTCTCCTCTTTCCACCTCAACCAGGAGGTGGTTCTTACGACCTTTTTTCCCAGGCGGCATTCCAGCCGGGCTGAAGCAGTCTTGCATACCCTGGACTGTAAGAGGGCGTTGTCTTTTTACATAGAACGTACGCAGGGGCATCGAAGGGCTACTCAACTCTTCTTCTCCTTTGACCCTAATAAGATGGGGTTAACCTGTCTCAAAGCATACATTGTCCACTTGGGTAGCAGATTGTATTGCCTGGGCGTATAAGGCAGCCGACCTCCCATTGCAGAGTCAGGTCACGGCCCACCGTGTCAGGGCGAAAGCCGCGTCAGTAGCTGATCTCCGCTCTGTTCCGTTGGCAGACATCTGCCGGGCCGCAACTTGGTCTTCAAGCCAGACTTTTGCAGCACATTACTGCCTGGAGAGAGAGTCCCAAAGGGACAGTGCTTTCGGACAGGCGGTACTCAGTAATCTCTTTGAGGTTTGGGCAACTCCTACCCGCCGTCCCTTTTTTTGGGCTACCGTACCGCGGCGTTCTCAGAGGATATTCTTATCACAAATGCTGAGGCTCTTGAGAGGGAGCCATTTTTTCAGCTTAGAGTTCCCGGTAGCCTAGAGCTGGGGAGTCCCATATGTGAGGACTGACTGCCTGCTTGGTCCTGGAGAAAGAGTAGTTACTCACCCGTAACAGGTGTTCTCCAGGAGCAGCAGGAATTGGTCCTCGCGACCCTCCCTCCTCCCTTGGAGTTGCAGTCATATTGGGTTTTTTTGCTGTCTTTTAGCTATGTCATCAGACTGAGCAAGATGGCACCCTTGGATGGGAAGGGGATCGCGCATGTGCGCTGCATTCCCAAAGGCTTTACTTGAAAGCTGGGGAAATGCTCCACACGAGGGCTCCATTGGCGCTGAAGTCACCCGTATGTGAGGACTGATTCCTGCTGCTCCTGGAGAACACCTGTTACAGGCGAGTAACTACTCTTTTTCCTCACAGGACTTAGTCCTTTCAAACCAACAGGAAGGCTCAATCACTGGAGGCTGCATAGGTCCTGGTGAATCCAGGGGAATCCCATGATGGTCTTAGGAATCCACTCACTAATGGGTCCATGACATGCTAAGAAGATTATACCCTAAGGTTCTCAGGCCATATTAACTACACCTTTATCGTTTCCCTTGTCGGGCCTTGCACAAAAGATTGGCAGAGGAGGCCATGCTGGAGAGGCTGCTGCAAACTGGGTGTAGTGGTTCCGTTTCCAAGGAGAGGGGTGGGGCTAGGTTGTCACTGCCAAAAAAAGAAAGTCCCCTTTTGCTCCATCTTAAATCTGGACCTCATAAACAATGCTTTGAGAGTTGCCCATTTCCAGGTGGAAATTCAGTGCTCAGTCACTTTGTGGTTGTGAGGCAGGGAATGCTTTTTTTTCTTTTGGCCTTAGCAAGTAGGTCAGTAGCAAATCGGGGATTTATGGTCAGGATTTTACATGGGTGCTTCTCAAACTTTTTTTCGGTGTGAGCCTATTTGAGCAGCTGAAAAGTCACATGATGCAGAATAGCGCGGTATATAAGAGAATGTAAATAAATAAATAAACATGACCCCCACCAGATGTAATCAAATAAAATTAGCATTTAATTATAAATATAAACATAAATATGTAAATTATGTTTTTAAAAATAATCTTCTGATGCACTCACGACATGTGACACGCACAGGCTTAGAATTTACAACACAGCTTCTTGAACTGGGGCCAATGTGTTTGTATGTGAGTGCTGGGGCTGAATGGCTTTGGGCAGTGGGCATGGGCCCTTCCCCTGAGGCACGGGTTGGCTTGCCCATAGCAGAAGGCTATGCAGTCTGCTACCCATCGGACGGTGCGTGTTTTGTTACCTGGGTTCCCGGTCAGTTTGGGTCATAGGCTAAGAAAAGTTGGGATGCTTTCCTGGTAAACTTTGTCATGCTGATGTAGATGCGGAGGCCACAGATGCAGTCCAGGGTGTAAAGGCATTGCTCCTCCAGTGTTGTGTGTGGTTTGGGGCAGAAGCTAGGGAGCACGATTTATTTATTTATTTATTTATTTAGACAGTTTTGTATACCGCCTTATCCTTCAATCAAAGCGGTCACAACACAATTGGGGGATACATTTAACACATGGGGATATGAGACACATACACTAATACTTACAGGGAACATGGGCTATGGAGGGTTAAGTGGCTTGCCCAAGACCACAAGGAGCATCTGTGGGACTAGAAACCCCAGTCCTTCCGGCCCAAGGTTGCTGTCCTCTAGTGGGATTTGAACCCCCGACCTTCCGGCCTGAAGTACATTGCCCCAATCACTAGGCTACTCCTCCCTCCCTGGCCTGGTTGATATGGAAGACAGAGAGCACTTTTGGGAGGAACTTTAGGTGCATTCTGAGGATGGACTGGTCGTGTTGGAGTTGTGTGTAGGGGGTGTAGTCCACCAGTGCTTGCATTTTTCTGCTGTATCTCACCGAGATGATGGCAACAAGGAAGAGGGTCCTCTATAAAGGAATTTTTGGTGGGCACTTTCTAGGTGTTCCAAGGGGTGTAGTACGAGTCGCTGGAGAATGATTGATTTTATTTATTTATTTATTTTTTATACCGCGCTATTTAGAATCGGTGCGGTTTACGTGTATACTAACAGGTACTTTTTATTCCCTTGTCCCTGAAGGGCTCACAATCTAAGTGTACCTGAGGCAATGGAGGGTTAAGTGGCTTGCCCAAAGTCACAAGGAGTGGCCATAGGACTAGAGACCCCAGTCCCTCCAGCCTGAAGTTGCTTGTCCCCATGCGGGAATTGAACCCCCGGCCTTCCGGCCTGAGGTAACCTGTCCCAACCACTGAGCCACTCCTCCCTTAATGATGTTGATATCCCACCCAGGGGAGAGTGGTCTGATGGGGGGATGGATTTGTGTGAGGCCTTTCATGAACTTGGCAACCAATTAGTGCATAGAGATGGGCTTTCCCTCTAGTTTATCGTGGTATGTGGCTGTAGCGCTGAGTTGGGTCCTTACAGATGTCTGCTTCAGGCTAGCCTCTGACAGGCTGAGGAAGTATTGCAGAAGTGTGGGGTTGGGACAGGTGAATGGGCTGAGACGGTTGTTTTCATACCACATCCGGAACGGGCATCTGGCTGTTAGGAGGACTTCTATGATCCCTTGCAAGAGGTGGAGCGGGTCAGGGTGGCCCTTTCAACAGCCATGCTGTTAGAGCCAGCACCCCCATGTTGGAGTGGAGTGTGGACCCGTTGTCCTCTGTGATGAGATCCGGGACCTCTGGAAGGCAGATGTAGGGTTGGCTGAAGAGGTGCTGTCGATACGGGAACCATGACTGCCTTGGTCAGTAGGCTGTGATGAGGATCTTCTTTGCCCTGTTGTACATGATCTTTAGGGTCTTGGATATGAGTAGGATTGGTGGGTAGGCATAACAGAGCTGCAGACCCTAGTATATCGAGAACACATCCAAGGCAATCTGTGGGGAAAGGTGGTCTGGAGCAGAATTTCCGACACTTCGTATTGTCCTCACAGGCAAAAAGGTCGATTGAGGGGGCTCCCCATTGACGGAATAGGTCCGAGGTGATGGAGCGCTTGAGAGACCATATGTTTGAAAAACAAATCACTAAATAACAATAACCCATCTTCATATCGACCTATTGCCAGTATTCCCTTCCTGACTAAAATCATTGAAAAGGTTGTCCAACTTCAGGATTTTATAGATACCTCTGCTCCGCTTGATGAACATCAATATGGGTTTCGCCCTTTCCATGGCGTAGGATGCTATGATAGATGACAATGATGTGGAGAGAGTGTCATATCAGTGGCACTGTTTTTTTGGATGTTGAGTACCTGCTTGTATTTGAAAATAAAGAGGAGGAATGGAATCCTGTTCGAAGGCTGGGGGACATTATCCACTTCAGAAGGAGTACTGAGTGTGTGACGAAGGCCTATCTCCAGGAACAAGCAGGAATAAGTCCTCACTTATGGGTACGTCGGAACCGACGGAGCCTGCGCGGGAAAGCTCCCCAGCTTCCCAGGAAGGAAGCTTTTGGGGTCTTCCACTGCACATGCGCGCTGCCTTCCCGCCTTCCTGACCAGCTCTCCTCAGTTTCTCTTTTTCCGCGGAACCAGCAGGTCGTGTTCCTGTCACCGCTGAAGAAATTATTGTTTTAGTTTGTTTCTTTAGACCGCGTACCTGCCTTCCCCATACCGAAACCGGTACCGCCGGTCTCTCTTTTCTTTTCTTTTAAAAAAAAAAAAATAATCTTTATCTTTGCACAACTTGGTGACTTCGGTTAGGCCTCAGGCCTACACAAATTCTCCTCATGGAGAAACCAGCCCCTGGTTTTAAGAAGTGTACCAAGTGTAGTGCTGTTATTTCTGTCACAGACACCCATGAATGGTGTCTTAAATGTTTCGGACCTGACCACTCCATTCCGGACTGCCCATCCTGCTCCCAGATGTCTAAACGTGGTTTGCAGAACCGGGCCAACAAATTCCATGTGCTGTTTGCTTCAGATAATCCAGCATCACAGTCATCCAGGTCTTCCTCTCCAGATGGATCTCAGGTAACCAAACCTTCTTCGGGCAGGTCCTCAAAGAGCAAATCTCCTTCAAAGCATCGAGAGGCTCTCAATTTTGAATCTGAGGACCATGCCCCAGCCAAACAACCCCGGCGGGAAGCTCTGACTTCCAAAGCACCATCTATGGGGTTACAGGTTGACATCGATGGCACGGCCTCGACTGATCACCTGTTAGACTGCTCTGGGGTACCGGCCCATACCGGTACCGACATCCAGGCAGCAGTGGCGTCTATGAGCAATACTGTTCAGACCATGCAGCAGGCCATGCTGGCTTTTATTAAAGCTGCGACGCCCCGCGGTACCGGGTCCGGTTCCGGTATCGTCTCCCATACCGGAACCGAGACCATCGACTTCCAAACGCAGATCGGTTCCGCATGCTGGATCCGGGTTTTCACCCGATACCGATCCCATACCCGGTACGCCCGATGTCGATACCAATCGGTATGCGTATCGTGTGTTGGAAGCAAATAGAGAATACTCTGATTCTTCTGAGGATTTTGACTCCTCTGAGGACTCTGATGAGCTGTCTCTAGTTCTTCATGAAGACCCCTCTTCCCCAAAGAGGAGAATGTCTCCACCAGAGGATTTGTCCTTTCCAAGACTTCATTATAGAGCTAGCTAAAGGACTTTCTATTACCACATCCTCTGAAAAAGAACCTAGGTCAAAGAAATTGGATATTTTAGGATACCCTAAGGTTCCTAAAGAGGCAGTCACCCTGCCTATCCATGAAATCCTTCAAGAACACTTGATGGACTTATGGGAGGCTCCTCTAACGTTGTCTCCTTACTCTCGTAGGTTGGACACAATGTACCGGGTCCCTCCCTCCTCCTGGGTTTCAAAAGACTCAGCTGCCTCACCATTCCATTGTGGTGAAGTCTGCGCTGAAAAAGATTAAGAGCACCAAAAGGCACTCTTCTACCCCTCCAGGGCGAGAATGTAAGACCCTAGACTCTTTTGGCAGGAAACGTTTCCAGGCTAGTATGCTTATAGCCAGGATTAATTCTTACAATCTGTATATGGGCATGTTTCTAAGGGAACTTGCCCTAAAGGTAAAGCATTTTGCCCCCTTTATCCCTGAAGATAGAAAGGAGGAGTTCATTTCTTTAGTGAAACAGCTTCTAGATGTTTCTAAGTTCTCCAACAGAGCAGCCTTTGATTCCTTTGAGGGTGCCGGTAGAGCTTCGGGCATTGCCATTGCAGCCTGACGACTTGCTTGGCTCCAGGCCTCTGACCTAGAACCCTGGGTCCTGGATGGCTTACGGAATCTGCCCTGTACAGGTGAGAACTTATTTGGTAAAGACTGGCAAATTAAAGCCACTCAAATGGATGCAGAAAATGCTACATTGGATAGACTTTCTAAGTCTACCTCTACTCCTGCCAAGAAAAAGTCTTTCAAGAGGCCTTACTACAAGAAGGCCAGATTTTCCACAAATACTGGCCAACAATCTTCTCAGCCTCGCTTTGCTGCTAAACGTCAGCAACCTAAACAGGCAAGGTCAAAGCCTGCAGCGTCTGCCACTCCTCAGTAGGCTCAACCCCCTCAGGGGTTTTGACTTGCCCCTAGAGAACTTAGCATTTCTGGCTCTAGAACAACCAGAGCCCCTCACCATTCCCGGAAGGTTAGCTCACTTTGCTCCCAGATGGGGGCAAATTACATCAGAGCACTGGACCCTCTCTATCATCAGAGAGGGCTACAAACTTCATTTTTCCAACCTTCCTCCACATACCATGGTGAGGCACTTCAATGCTCCCCCATCTCTCCTGGACCTGTTGGGTCAGGAAATCTCTTCTCTCCTTGCCCAAGGGGCAATAGAAGAGGTTCCTCTTCTTCAACAAGGGACAGGATTCTACTCCCCTTATTTTCTCATACCAAAGAAGACAGGGGGATTCAGACCTATCTTAGATCTGAGAGAATTGAACAAATTTCTGTACAAGGAGAAATTCAAAATGCTTTCTCTAGGCATTCTCCTTCCATACCTTCAGAGTCAGGATTGGCTTTGTTCTCTAGATCTCAAGGATGCGCACACACATATACTCATCCACCCATCCCACAGAAAATATCTAAGATTTCTGTTTCAGGGAAAACATTTCCAGTACAGAGTACTTCACTTCGGTCTGGCCTCTGCTCCAAGAGTGTTCACCAAATGCATGGCAGTGGTGGCTGCATTTCTAAGAGGTCTGGGAATTTTTGTATTCCCATATCTGGACGACTGGCTCATCCGAGCTCCATCTCAGTCACAGGCCCAGATTTCCCTGGACCGCACCAGGCACATTCTGCAGTATCTGGGACTGGTGATAAACCTTTCCAAGTCTCAACTTACCCCTACTCAGTCTCTGGAATTCATAGGGGCCCAGTTGGACACCGCCACTGCAAGGGCCTACCTACCTCAAGTCCGGTGCCAACGTCTGATGTGCTTGGCCTCCCAAGCTCAATCCAGCAGTCACTTGACAGCCAGAGAAATGCTGCGACTTCTGGGCCACATGGCCTCCACGGTACACGTGGTGCCCTACGCTCGTCTTCATATGAGAGCAGCTCAATGGACCTTGGCCACTCAGTGGACTCAAGCATCAGGAGCGCTCTCCGACCAAATACTCACCTCAAAGCGTCTGTTTTGGTCCCTCCAATGGTGGATGTCCACCAAGAATCTGTTGTTGGGGACCCCCTTCCAACCTTTGTTGCCCCAAGCAACCCTCACAACAGATGCCTCCCAAACAGGGTGGGGAGCCCATCTTCAACACCTCTCCACTCAGGGTACTTGGTCTCCCCAAGAGACCACCCTTCACATCAACCTCCTGGAACTGCGAGCAATCTTCTTTGCCCTCAAAGTCTTCCATACCCTCCTAGTCAACCTGACCGTCCTAGTCCAGACAGACAATCAGGTAGCCATGTTCTACATAAACAAACAAGGAGGGACAGGCTCTCTGTCGCTTTGCAACGAAGCTCTCAGATTATGGGCCTTCGCCAGAGAGCATCAAATTCATCTTCTGGCAGTCTATCTTCCAGGGGTTCAAAACTCTCGGGCAGACAGACTCAGTCGAATTCTGCTTCCACACGAATGGTCCCTACATATGGACCAGATACGCAGAATCTTTCAGGAATGGGGAACCCCGGACATAGACCTCTTTGCAAGTCCGTGGAATGCCAAACTTCCCCGGTTCTGTTCCAGAAATCCGTGTCAGGGGGCTCAGGCCAACGACGCCTTTCTCCTGCATTGGGGTCAGGAATTCCTATATGCCTTTCCACCCATTCCTTTGATTCCCAAGACTCTGTTCAAACTCCAGAGAGATCACGGATCGATGATCCTCATAGCTCCACGCTGGCCACGCCAAGTGTGGTTCCCTCTACTTCTGCATCTCTCCCAGGGACCCTCTCTGGACCTGGGAGCTGCGCCAGACCTTCTGTCTCAGGAGGAGGGGACTTTGTGGCACCCAAACCCCAAGTCCCTACACCTCCGAGCTTGGTTACTGAAGGCCTAAGCCTTCATGACTTCAATCTTTCTCAACCAGTGAAAGATATCCTTCATGCCTCTAGGAAACCCTCCACGAGGCGTTCCTATGCTTTCAAATGGAAACGCTTTTCCATTTGGTGTGCTCAACAGGGTCTTGACCCTCTAGCACTTCCTTTGAATTCTCTACTAGACTATCTCCTGCATCTTTCTAATGCAGGCCTTAAGACGAATTCAGTAAGAGTCCATTTGAGTGCTATTGCAGCATCCTTAAAACCTATAAATGGACAACCTGTCTCCTCTCATCCGCTTGTTGCAAGGTTCATGAGAGGCCTGACTCTAACTAAGCCTCCCATCCGACCTCCTCCGGTAGCATGGGACTTGAACCTAGTTCTGGGTCAGCTTATGAAGCCACCTTTTGAACCGTTGGTTTCTACCTCCTTGAAATTTCTTTCCTGGAAGGTCCTTTTCCTTATTGCAGTCACTTCGGCTCGCCGCATCAGTGAACTACAAGCCTTAGTGGCTCATCCACCTTATACCAGGTTTCATCATGATAAGGTGGTCCTTAGGACGAATCCCCACTTTATGCCCAAAGTGGTCTCGCCTTTTCATCTTAAGAGGTATATCTACCTGTCTTTTTTCCAGCTCCTCATGCATCCAGTGCAGAGAGGAACCTTCATACTTTAGATTGTAAAAGAGCTCTTGCCTTTTACCTCAACAGGACTCAGCCACATCGAAAGTCTTCCCAGCTTTTCGTGGCTTTTGATCCTTCTCATTTGGGACTTCCAGTCTCCAAACGTACACTTTCCAATTGGATTGCTCAGTGTATTTCCTTTGCTTACCAGAGTAAAAATATTTCTCTGGAAGGCCATGTCACAGCTCACAATGTGAGAGCCATGGCCACTTCTATGGCTAATCTTCACTCTGTATCCATAGATCAGATCTTTCGAGCCGCCACATGGGCCTCGGTTCATACCTTCACAGCCCATTACTGCTTGGACAAGGACTCCCGCCGGGATGCCTTGTTTGGTCAGGCTGTCCTCAAACACCTGTTCCATACTTGAACAACTCCTGCCCACCTTCCCAGGATGGATGCCTGAGATCCATACGAAGATGGCGAACCCTTGGAAGGGGATCTCCCAGGCATCTTAGCTAGGGAGTCCCCATAAGTGAGGACTTATTCTCCAGGACCAAGCAGGAAGTCAGTCCTCACATATGGATGACGTCGGCGCCGACGGAGCCCTCGCGGAGCAATTTTCCCCAGCTTTCAAAGAAAGCCTTTGGGAATTGCAGCGCGCATGCGCGGTCTCCTTCCCGCCCAAGGGTGCCATCTTAGCCAGTCTTCTTTTTTCCGCGGAGCTCTACAGACGTACCCGTCGTGTCCCCGCTGAAAAAGTTGATTTTAGTGATTTATTTCTATTTTTTTTCTTTGGTTCGACGCCGGTCTTTTTCCTGTCCGGACTCGCGACGCCGTTGCGAGTCCTTCTGTTATTTTTCGGTTTTTCTGATTTTTGGTCAGTTTCGTTTTTCGGTTTTTCGCTGGCAGCCCGGTCCTTTGACCTTGCAGGGGCCCTTTTTCCCCCCGATGGCTGCCAGTGGTTTCAAGCGGTGTGTTCAGTGTGACAGAAATATGTCACTCACTGACACACATGATAATTGCCTCCGCTGCCTCGGCCCGGATCACGAAGAACTGATCTGTGGGGCCTGCAGCAAAATGTCCTCCAAAGCGTTAAGGAGTCGGCGGCACCAGCGGGAACGAATCTTCGCTGACCCCGGCCGTACCCGGACCTCGTCGGAGGCCTCGGCGTCCAGAGGTTCCAGCTCTGACCATCGCCGAAGTTCCTCCGACAGGGGTTCTCCCTCCGGGGACCATCGACGGAAGGTAAAACCCGCGAGGGCGGCGTCGGTGGACGCTCCTGGCTCCGCGAGGGCCAGGTCGCATAGCCCCGATAGCCGTCCCGGGTCTTTGGAGAAGGAGCACCTCCCGAAGCGACCTCGTCTGGAGTCGGAGTTGCCTGCTCGGGTAAGTCCTGTAGTCCTCCTGGACTCGCCTCCGAGGGGTCCGACGTCGGGCCCGACGCCGTCGGGGCCCGAGTCGGGGGCTGCTGGGTCACCTGAGGTCGGACTCAGGTTGACGGCCTTGGAGAGCAGACTATCTGCCTTCATGGACCAGCAGCGGGCACTGATCGCTAGCCTCGCTGGCGCCGCTGCCCCGATCGCCGGGACGTCGACGTCTAAGTCGACCCCGGAGACCGAGCCGATCCTCGAGTCCATGCGAACTCGAGTCGATCCTCGGTCGAGGTCACCCTCGGCCTCCCGTTCGGGACCGAGGTCGTCGACGCCGACTCCCTCGGTGTCGGGGCAGCCGACGCCTCCGCCTGCCCGAGCCGACCCCACCGATTCCTCCTCGGAGTCGGCCTGGGAGTCTGAAGAGGAAGAGTCACCTGATTCGTTTCGGACTCGGTGTGTCCCCTCGGACTCACCTGAGTCCGAACCTCGGAAGCAGTCCCCTCCGGAGGATGCCCGGTTCTCGGACTTCGTCAGGGATATGGCCAAGGCTTTGGCCTTCCCTGCGGATCCCGAGGAGGAGCCTCGAGCCGAAGAGCTCGACGCCCTTCAGTATGACTCTCCCGCCAGGGAACACTTTACTGTACCGGTTCCTTCCATGCTGGAACGACTACTCTTCCGCATGTGGGAGAGTCCGGCATCGTCGCCGGTATTAAGCAAGCGGGTCGATTCCATCTATCGAGTCCGCAAGAGTCCCAGCTTCCAAAAAGCACAGCTACCGCACCATTCCATGGTAGTGGAATCGGCCATGCATAGGCTTAAGAGCCAGAAGATGCACTCCTCGGTGCCTCCTGGCAGGGAGGCCCGTAACCTGGATGGCCTCGGTAAGAAGTGTTTCCAGGGCTCTATGCTTGCTTGTCGGGTCCAGACCTATCAGCTCTACATGGGCATGTATCTCAGAGACCTGGCTAAAGAGGTAGCCGGATTCTCCGCTGGGCTGTCCGAGGAACCTTTGCGGAGGTTCCTGGCCTTGACAACTGGTATTCGGGAATGCTCCAAATTCATGTCCCGAGCAGCCTATGATGGCTTTGAAGCATCGGCTCGAGTGGCCGCAGCCGGCATCGGTGCCCGCCGACAGGCTTGGCTTCAGTCGTCTGACCTTGAACCCTGGGTGCAGGACAAGTTGGTCGATGTCCCCTGCCGAGGTGAGAACCTCTTTGGCAAGCCCATGGCTGAAAAGGCTGCACAAATCGAGACGGAGACTCTCACCAGAACTAGGCTTTCTAGGAAGACCTCCGCCCCTTCCCAGAAAAAGAAGGGCTCGGGAAAGAAGTCCTTTTACCCGAGAAAGGCGGCTGCCTATAAACACTACCCTCAATATCAGGCCTCCGCAGCTTCCCAACAGGGTCAGCAGGCCAAGGGACGGGGTAACGGGTCCCGTAGGCAGCAAGCCCCCAAGCCTGCACCACCGGCCTCTGCTCAGCAGGGTGGGGGTTTTTGACTTCATCAGCATAGCCTCTCCCCCTCAGCTGGTTCCTCCCAGCACCGGAGGCCGGCTGGTTCACTTCGCCCACAGGTGGTCCAACATCACTTCAGATGCCTGTGTGCTTCAAGTCGTAAGAGAAGGCTATCTTCTCCACTTCCACCAGGTCCCTCCCTCCTATTTCCCGGGAGAACCTCCACGACTCCCTCTGCACAGAGACTTACTCCTTCAGGAGTTAGCAAGTCTTCTTCAGGAACAGGCGGTGGAGTTCAAGATGCTTACCCTTGGAATCCTTCTGCCCTACCTCCAGCAGGGAGATTGGCTATGCTCCTTGGATCTAAAAGATGCCTACACGCACATCCTCATCCACCCAAGCCACCGCCAATACCTAAGGTTTGTGGTGGCAGGAAAACATTACCAGTACAGAGTACTACCCTTTGGCCTATCCTCCGCACCGCGAGTCTTCACAAAATGTCTCGCGGTGGTGGCGGCTTATCTACGGCTTCACGGCCTCTATGTCTTTCCGTACCTAGACGACTGGCTCATCAGAGCATCGTCCTCTCCGGAAGTCACAAAAGCCACACACCGCACTGTGACTCTTCTGCAGTACTTGGGCTTTGTCATAAACTTCGCAAAGTCCACTTTGCTCCCCTCACAGGATCTCGAGTTCATCGGCGCAAGACTGCACACTCCTCAGGCACGAGCTTTCCTGCCTCTCGACAGGGCTCAATGGCTCATGGACCTAGCCGGCCGTTTTCGCAGCCAGTCCCTGGTCTCAGCCAGGCGCTTCCTGAGACTGCTCGGCCATATGGCTTGCACCGTCCACGTGACCCCCAATGCCCGCCTGAATATGCGGCCTGCTCAATGGTGCCTTCGCAAGCAGTGGCAACAAGCCACGGGCTGCCTAGCCGACTTAGTTCGCGTCTCCGGACCGCTGGCCTCTTCTCTACAGTGGTGGCTTCATCGGCCGAACCTGGTGCTCGGAATGCCTTTTCAGTCACCTCAGCCGGCTCAAGTGCTGACGACCGATGCTTCTCTCCTAGGATGGGGAGCGCATTGCCAAGGGGCATGTACTCAAGGTCTCTGGACCACGTGGGAGTCTGCTCAGCAGATCAACTTCCTGGAGCTCAGAGCAATCCGTCTGGCTCTCAAGGCTTTCTCCCACCTGACTTCTCACCAGTCCGTCCTTGTCCAGACAGACAATCAGGTTGCCATGTTCTACGTGAACAAACAGGGAGGCACAGGCTCCTTCCTTCTCTGTCGAGAAGCACAGAAGCTCTGCTCTTGGGCCGTCAGCCACGGCATTCTTCTCAGGGCAGTTTATCTCCCAGGCCAAGAAAATTGCCTGGCCGACAAACTCAGCAGGGTCCTCCAGCCGCACGAGTGGCGCCTGGATCCCTTGGTAGTTCAGAAACTTTTCCTGAAGTGGGGCCTCCCCACGATGGATCTCTTTGCCAGTCCTCTCAACCGGCAACTTCCTCGCTTCTGCTCTCGTCAGCCGCATCCCCTTCGAGTAGCGGCGGATGCTTTTCTGCTCTCATGGTCGAAGAGCCTTCTGTATGCCTTTCCTCCCATCCCGCTAGTCTCTCGAACTCTTTTCAAGGTTCTCCGAGACAAAGCTTCCATGATCCTGATAGCTCCTCGCTGGCCCAGACAGCCGTGGTTTCCACTCCTGCTGCAATTAGCGGTAGAGGATCCGTTCCCTCTGGGGTTTCAACCGGATCTCCTAACACAGGATCAGGGGTCCCTGCTACACCCCAACCTCAGATCTCTACATCTGATGGCCTGGCTGCTGAAAGGGTAGTCCTTGCTCCCCTTCTACTGCCGGCAGAGGTGGAAGAGGTCGTCCTAGCTTCTCGGCGACCTTCTACCCGCAAATGCTACGCCCTTAAGTGGCGTCGCTTTTCCGCTTGGTGTGCCCAGCAGTCTCAGGATCCCTTCTCCTGCTCGGTGTCGGTGATCTTGCAGTACTTGCTCTACCTCTCTAATCTGGGACTTGAGTCCAACTCCGTCAAAGTTCACCTCAGTGCTCTTTCAGCACATCATGTGCCGGTGGACGGCAGACCTCTTTCCAGCGACCCTCTCGTAGCGAGGTTTCTCCGAGGTCTCCTTCTACTTAAACCACCTCTGCGCCCGCCAGCACCTGACTGGGATCTGAATGTGGTTTTACAGCGGATCACCTGTTCTCTCCGTTTTCTTTCTTGGAAAACTTTTTTCCTGATAGCCCTCACTTCCGCTAGACGCGTAAGTGAATTGCAGGCCCTCGTGTCTGATCCCCCTTACACTCGGTTCTACAAAAATAGGGTAGTCCTACGGACTCACCCAAAATTTCTTCCAAAAGTGGTCTCCCCTTTTCACATCAATCAGGAGGTGGTACTTCCGACCTTCTTTCCCAGGCCACACTCCAGCCGAGCTGAAATGGTCCTGCATACCCTGGACTGTAGAAGGGCATTGAACTTCTACCTTGACCGTACGCGGGAGCACCGTAAAGCTGCTCAGCTTTTTGTGTCTTTTGACCCCAATAAATTGGGGCTCCCGGTCTCCAAGCGTACTCTGTCCATCTGGGTTGCTGACTGCATCGCTTGGGCTTATGGGGCAGCCGGACTCTCCTTAGAAAGTCGAGTCACGGCTCATTGTGTTCGGGCGAAGGCTACGTCAGTGGCTTACCTCCGCTCTGTTCCGTTGGCAGACATCTGCCGGGCCGCTACTTGGTCTTCGAGCCAGACTTTTGCGGCCCATTACTGCCTCGAGAGGGAGTCCCGCAGGGACAGTGCTTTCGGACAGGCAGTCCTCCGAAATCTCTTCGAGGTTTGAGCAACTCCTACCCTCCATCCCGGATGGGGGCTACCGGTGGGTAATAATTCAGTGAAGATTCCTTCCTTCTGTGCCGCTGAGCTAGAGGGAGCTCATTTTTGTGCTTAGGGTCTCCGGTAGCCTTAAGCTTGGGAGTCCCATATGTGAGGACTGACTTCCTGCTTGGTCCTGGAGAAAGCGTAGTTACTCACCTGTAACAGGTGTTCTCCAGGAGCAGCAGGAATCAGTCCTCACAACCCTCCCTCCTCCCCTTGGAGTTGCAATCATCTGCTTAAGTTTTTTTGCAAATTTTTATGCTGTCTTTTAGCTATGTCATCAGACTGGCTAAGATGGCACCCTTGGGCGGGAAGGAGACCGCGCATGCGCGCTGCAATTCCCAAAGGCTTTCTTTGAAAGCTGGGGAAAATTGCTCCGCGAGGGCTCCGTCGGCGCCGACGTCACCCATATGTGAGGACTGATTCCTGCTGCTCCTGGAGAACACCTGTTACAGGTGAGTAACTACGCTTTCCTGCTTGTTCCTGGAGATAGCACAGTTACTTACCTGTAACAGGTGATCTCTGGGAACAGTAGGAATTAGTCCTCACAACCCACCCACCTCCCCTAGGAGTTGTATCTTCTATCTATCTTCCTTTCCTCTCTCTATTGTCTCAGCTATAAACTCGAACTGAGGAGAGCTGGTCAGGAAGGCGGGAAGGCAGCGTGCATGTGCAGTGGGAGACCCCAAAAGCTTCCTTCCTGGGAAGCTGGGGAGCTTTCCCGCGCAGGCTCCGTCGGTTCCGACGTACCCATAAGTGAGGACTAATTCCTGCTGTTCCCAGAGATCACCTGTTACAGGTAAGTAACTGCTTTGCAGGGCTATCTTTGGACTACAAATATGGTTGGGACATGGACTGTGTTTCAGTGTTGCTCACTCTAATTGAGTGCTTTTCTTGATATAAACTGTTATGGGGCTTATCTATTTGTATTTTGCTGGGGAGGGGAAGAAAGGAAGCTCAGGCTGGGCAGGAGGAGGTCCTGAGTTGATTGATGGGATGATGTTGCTTCTGTGGGTCCACAGGTTAGGTGGGCAGAACAGGGGTATTGGTGGTATTATGGGATATGGGAAGGGGAGTACAGGGGGAATGGAGTTCGGGGTGGGGAAAGTGTGGGGGGGGGGGGAAGAAAGAGGAATAGAATGGTATAGCGAAAGGGAGTCCCTCAATCCTTTTGGTGTGGATGTGTTTTGAGGGGGAGCATGAGTGGGTATGTGCTTGGATGGGATGGGAGGGGGTGAGGATTGCCTCCAGTACTCAAGGTGGCTACAATAAATGTTAAGGGCTTAAATGCACCAAAGAAGCGTTCTGTACTGTTTAAAGAGGTGGAGCTTTTGGGGGGGAGATGTCATTTTCTTCCAGGAGACCCATCTTTGAATAGGTAATTTGCTGTGGCTAAGTTGCAAGCCCTTTGGGTAGGGCTGGGGAGTTTCTGATGTCACTGGCAGCAAATGGAGGGGAGTTGCTATACTCTTCCACCATACTTTGCAGGTAGACTTGGTGGGTATTGAGCATGATTGGAAGAGGGGCTGGATTTCTTGAATGTGAATGAAATGGGGGAGTGTTATACTTTAGCCAAGATATATGCCCCTAATGATGATCAAGCAACTTTCTTTTGGGAGCATTTGCAAACAGACCTGTGATTTTTGGTGGGGATTGTAAAGCTTGCCTACAGCCACAGTTGGATAGTATGGGGCAGGGAGCCCAGCATGATTGTAACGCAAGTAAAGCCTTGCATGTTTACTTCCTGAGCTGGGCCTTTAGGATGTGTGGAGGGAGCTTCACCCTGGGGACAGGAAGTATTCATATTTCTTGGCAGGCCACCAGGTATACACGCGACTAGATTATTTGTTGGTGGACCATAGACTTAGATCTCCGGTCATAGCAGCAGGGAATGGAGCAGTGACCTGGTCAGACCATGAGACTTGCTGTGTGGAGGTTTCAGGGGCCAAGGTTGAGGATAGGTGCAAGTTCTGGAGGCTTAATAATTTTTTGTTGCATTCAGATGAGCTGAGATGGGCCCATGAGAAGGTTATCTGGTATTATTTGGAGCTTAATAGCAATAGAGAGCTGGCTTTACCCTTGGTTTGGGATGCGTTTAAGGCAGTGGCATGGGGGGTTTCCTTTCTGAGGTGTCGCAGAGTCAAAAAAACAACAGGAGTGGGAAATGCATTCTTTGTGGGAGGAGGTGGTGCGTTGTTAGTGGACTCATGAAAAGAGCAGGTCGTGGAAGGATTTGGAGGGCTTTGGGTGGCAGTGCGGGCTAGACTGGAGGAGCTGACTCAGCGGGAGTTGGATGTCATGAGAATTAGGTTAAAGCAAAAATATTATGAGACAGGCAATAAGGTGGGTAAAATGCTCACTCTGTGCCATCATAAGCAGGAGGCAACTTGGGTGGTGACGGAGCTTCATGGGAGGGGAGGTCAAGGGATTTATAAACCTAAAGCCATTCAGGTAGCCTTCAGAGATTTTTTGGAGCATTTGTATACTGCAGTTAGTTGCCCCTGGAAGATTGCGGTTTGTTTGGATGGGGTTTATTTTATTTATTTACATTCTCTTATATACCGCGCTATTCGACGACAGTGCGGTTTACATTGAACAAACTGAAATTACATTGAACAGGGCATTATAACTTGAAGATAACTATTTTACAAGGAACATGGGCTATGGAGGGTTAAGTGGCTTGCCCAAGACCACAAGGAGCACCTGTGGGACTAGAAACCCCAGTCCTTCTGGCCCAAGGTTGCTGTCCTCTAGTGGGATTTGAACCCCCGACCTTCCGGCCTGAAGTACCTTGCCCCAACCACTAGGCCACTCCTCCACTCCAAATTGGAGTTCTTGACCTCATAGGTCATGTTAGAGGTGGAGATCACGGCACAGGATGTGCAATTTGCCATCCAGGCTCTTTCGATGGCTAAGATACCGGGAATGGGTGGCTTTACCCCAGAATATTATGTGACCTATAGAATGCGTCTGGTGCCAGTGTTGAGGGGCGAATGTTTGCCTCCCTCACAAATGGAAGCAATTAGCACTGTTCTCCTCCAGACTGGGAAGGTCAGAGTGGAAGTGAGCTCTTATAGGCCCATCTTATTGCTTAACACAGAAGTTAAATTGCTTGTGAAAGTACTTGCGGTAAGATAAATAAGGTAATCCCCAGACTGATCCATGAGGATCAGGTGGGGTTTGTGAGAGGCCGGCAGGCAGCAGATAATGTCTGCAGGACGCTTCAGTTAATACAGGTGGCCCGACTAGGGGATCAGGGGGCTATTTTGATGGCGGTGGACCCAGAAAAGACCTTCGACCTTGTGAGTTGGGAGTTCCTGCATGGGGTTTTGGTGAAGCTGGGCTTTGGTCCCCATTTCCAGAGATGGGTGTGGAGCTTTTGTTATCAACCTATGACATATGTTAAGGTGAGCAGTGGCTCATCAAAGATGTTCCATCTGGGTCGCGGAACCCATCAGGGGTGTTCGCTGTCATTTGATTTTTCGGTGGAGCCCATAGTTCAGAGAATTAGGGACAATGTCAATATTTGTGGGGTAAAGGTAGGGAATAGAGAATACAAGATGGCCCTGTTTGCTGGTAACACCTTGCTTTTGTTGACGGCCCCCTTGACCACTCTCCCAAACTTGATGCAGTGTTTTGAAGCATATTCACACGTTTTGGGGTTCAAGATTAATTATTCCAAATCTGAAACTTTGAACATATTAATGTGGATGTTGAGATGTGTTCAAGGCTGCAGTCCCACTTCTCTTTTTGGTGGGCAGACTCTTCCTTGCTTTACTTGGGTGTTTATTTGATTATGCAGCCTTCGGGTTTTTTTATCATGGAGGCATCTGGAGGTGTGGTCGGGGTTTATTTTATCATGGTTTGGCCACATTGCTTCAGTAAAGATGATGGTCCTTTCCCAATGCCTGTATTTGTTTTAGGTTTTGCCAGTAGAAGTTCCTGGTTGAGAGCTGGACAGGGTACAACAACAAATTTATGAAGTTTGTGTGGAAAAACAGGAGACATCGGATAGTTAAACATGTATTGCATGCTGATAAGAAAAAGGGTGGCTTGGGGATCCCCAATGTGCACTGGTACTATTCTGCAGCACAGGTAAGGGCGGTGGTTGAATTTGGCTAATACTAAATCTTGGGTCCAGATGGAAAGAAAGCTGGTGGGGGTCCAAAATTTGGGGAGGGGGGGGGGGGGTCAGCTGTGGCTGCCACCAAGTACCGAAGATACAAGGCAAGGAAGAATTTTTATGTAGGTCACATCTTTAGATGCTGGGATAGGGTTTTTAGTACTAGATAGGGTCTTTCTCCCCTATCCCAGATTGCAGACAAAGCTGCCTTTGAGCAAGGACCTTTTAGGGGGTGGGGGGGGGGGTTGCAGAGGTGAGGGCAGTTGTTTGAGGATGGTCATCTTCAATCATTTTTGGAGCTGCAGGAAGATTGAGATCTATTTCTCAAGCCTGTTATTTTACCCAGCTGGTGCATTTGATGGGGTGGGGGGTGATGAAGAGTCAGGTGAAATGGGAAAAAAATGTCCTTGAGTATTTATGTGAGGATAGGACAGTTATTACTGGGTTCATTTCTGCTCTTTCCTCTTATTTACAGCAAGTGTCCTTCCAAGTAGGGACGCGTAGAGCTTCCTGGGAGAAGGTGCTGCGGCTCAATTACTCTGAGCAGCAGTGGGAACAAATCGAAAAGAGGCTTTTGAAAAGCTCCATGTCAGTCAACGGTCAAGAAAACATTTATAAGGTCCTGTATGGATAGTATATAATACCGGATCGCCTGGCAAAGACATTTCCGGGAAAGGGAATGCTTGCACATATTTCGTGGGGATACTCTCGTGTTAAGTGTTACTGGAAGGGTATACAATACAGAGTGCAGAGGTTAGTAGGAAGGAACATACCATGGGTACTAGGGATCTACTTGTTCAATAGGTCGGCTCCAGTGTTGAGGGTCCTGTAATTGGGAATGGAGAAGCATTGTATGAATGCAGCCCGGTTGACTGTAGCCTCTACTTGGAGGTGGGTGAATCCTCCTGTCTTGAGTGAATGGCTGGTGTGCATGTAGGGAATTTATAGTGTGGAAAGAGCACTTGCCAGATGTAAAGTTGGGTGAGGGAGCTTTGATGAGATTTGGGAGCCCTTTGTAAAAGTAGATGGATGCTGATAGTGCTAATGGTGGAGTACATCACCGAGATGTGGAATTGGTACTATGCACACATTGGGATGTTAAGCCAGGGGAGAGACTCTAGGGTAGCAGGTTATTGTCAGGGGAATGTTGGGGGGGGGGGGAGTAGGGGGGATGTGTTAATTTTCTGCGGTGGTTAGGGCTGAGAGTGCCCAGAAAATGAAGATAGCTTGGGGTAGTTTCCATTATTATTTTCTCTTACTTTGTACAGTTTTTCTTTTTATTATGGGTTCTTTGGGGTTAAGTGAATAAGGTTTTAAAGATAAGGTTGAAATGAGTGGCTGGATATAGTACAGATGGTCTGGCCTGTGTAATGGGAGATATGAAACTATAATGTGCTAGACTTTTGTTGGTCAATAAAGCCTTAAAATAAAATCCACAAATTATTAGAAATATGGTTATTTCCATCTGAGCAGCCCATAATGTTAGGTAAATTAATTGGGTGTGATTTAATTACCCTCCAAGACAAAATGTAGAAAGAAATGACTTGCTAATTTGCTGATTTATTTATTTGTATTCAGCTCATGCCTTTCAAGTAATAGTGTGTACTAAGCCAACTTTAGTGACATCTAGTGATCCTCCAGGAGAATATAATCAGATTATGTGATGAGTAAACTTGTTGGGAGAGATATTCAAAGGCATTTAGATGGTTTGCAGACCTGCAAACTTCCTAAATGCGGCTCAGTGGGATATTCCGTGGTGCTAACTCCTGGTTTTGGCCTCTAAGCTCCTCGCTGCTTGCTGACTCTCATCGGGGCTTTCCAGGGGCAGAGAGGAGGTGGCACCCGAGGCTAACCGATTAGTGGTGATATTCAGCCGCTAGCCAATTATCCTGAAGCGGCCAAAGTTAGACTGACCTAACTTTAGCTAATCAGCTAATGACTGAATATCACCGCTGACCAGTTAGCTAATTTGCTATCTGGCCAACCTAGATATTCTCAGAGCTGGTAGCCAGATATGACCCTAACATTGAATATCCAGGTTCAATTTAGAGTGACAATAGCTAGCCACTGCTGTTGAATATCTTTCCCTCCCTGCCATTTAAAAAAAAATTGTGTTTTTAGGTTTGTGAACTACATTGAACAGATGTAATGTCCATATTATGCGGTATACAAAATTTTAGTAAAGAGAGAGATCTCGAGGAAGCCTACCTGCACATTCCCATCAAGTGGGAACATCAGAGGTTCCTGAGATTTCCAGTCCTGGGGCATACTTCCAGTTTCAGGCTCTTCTATTTGGTCTGGTAACAGCTCTATAGATCTTTTCCAAGGTCATGGTAGTAGTGACCATAGTGCTTTGCAAGTAGGGGCACCCTGTGCATCCCTACTTCTGCAGTTAGCTCATCAGAACAAAGTCAGATGTGAGAGTAGGGAAGCCACTTACCGGGTGATCCGGTTAGTGCAGTCTTGGTTGAGTGGCCAGCTTTTGCTAAGAGCAGGTGAGGAACCATTGAAGTACCTTAGTGCTCAATTCGATACCGAGAAGGGGAGTGTGTTCTTGACTAAGGAGCAAATTCTCAAGTTTTAGTCCCAGGTGCAGGGATTATTAGCAATTTTGGCACCCTAGGCTTGGGGCTACTTGCAGGTGCTGGAGTCCACAGCAGTGATGCTCTGTTTGGTTCTGTGACCCCAGGCACATATGAGTGTCTCCAAGGGCACTGGTTGGCGCTGACTCAGGAATACAAAATCAGATTTCCTTTTACAATTGGTGATGCAGACCAGTCTGAGGCAATGATTGAGTGTGCAAAACTTAGTGAAAGTAGTAGATTCATAAACCTCAGATGAATTATCTAGCCTCTGTGGTTTGGGGTGCATTGTTGGGGTTCGATAGTGCCATAAAGAGAGTCCTGTGGGCATTCAAGCCCTTGATCTGTAGACAGGCCTCAGAGTACTCTCTGACAGTGCTTCAGTGGTAGCATATGTCAACTGCCAGAGGGACACTAGGAACATGCAGATAGCATCGGAGGCTGCCTGTTGATTTGATGGATGGAAGATCATCTTCTGGCACTCTTGGCATCCCACATCACAGGTTTGCAGAATGTGTAGGTGGACTCTGTGCCACCACACTCTGATTGCTGTAAACTTATGTATACCTGGAAAATAGGTGAAGATGTATAATTGAAGATGACCCCTCCCGTGATCAGTTTCCTTGAGACATCCCAATAATTATTTGTGGCATGAGAAAAAATGTCACCCTTAAGGTTCAAACGTTTTTATTGAAAGAGGACCAACTGCCCATAAGGAGAACATTGTCCTTGAATCCATCCAAATGAGTCCATATACATGAGTTTATTCTTTTCTACCAGTAGATGGAGACTGAGAAACACTGGTTTGATATCACCCTATATAGCAGTGGTTCTCAACCTGTGGGTCGTGACCCCCACGGGGGTCGCATGTTGCTTCCGCTGCCGAATCCATTTCTCGGCAGTGGCAGATTACCGCATTGGAGCCCCGATCGGCAGTCTACAAAGAAGCGGGTGAGCTCAGCTCCTCCCCGATCCTCCTGAGCAGGCCGATTGCAGGCCCTACGGGACATTTAAACTCTGCAGCCGCTTCCCCCCGCCCACACCAGAGCCCCCGATCAGCGGTCTACAATGGAGCGGGTGAGCTCAGCTCCTCCCCGATCCTCCGGAGCAGGCAGTTCGCAGACCGTAGGCCAATCAGGGCCTAGGAACTGCATTTTAAATTGTAAGCGCCATAGGGCGCGAAGACAGACCATGATCGGACCAGCCCAGTTACCCCGATCGGTGTCAGGTGAGTGAGAGGGAAGCCAAGCTCCTCCCCGAATAGCGCACCCATGGCCAATCCAGAGGCTTCAAAGGGCTTTACTTTTACCAGCGGCAGCGGGCGCGATCGGAAGACCAGCACACTGATCTCCCCCACAGCCTGCCCTCTGATCGGCATATTGCAGCTGAGAATGTCCTTACTTACATGTTTCCTAGTATACTTCAAAACATATGCTCCTGAGGGGCTGTCAGCGTTGCCCCATGTTCTAGTTTTGAAAGCTTCTCTTTTAAACATTACTGCAGCGACTTAGTTCCACCTCCAGTTATAATGGAGCCCTTTTTGAAAGAGGCTCTCCCTTTCTCAAAATGTTGCTAAGTTTCTAAGAAATCTAAATCCCTCTTCTCTGCACCATCTCATTCGTGTATGGAGACTTCAGGAACTCCAGCTGTTTCATGGGTCCTTCACATGAACAGTTTCCTATATCATTGGTACCCATATGTAAAATGGCAATCAGCTAGCTTCTCTCTAGCACTGTCTAAAATTGTGTTTAGATAATACAGCCACCTGCCTATAAAAAAGGGGAGGTATTTATACAAATTATCACATAACATTCAGGTAACATTGAATGATCCCATAAAAATCACAATGATCAAGGAATTACATAAAGAAATTAACAAATAATTTGAGTCCACAAATGGGGACAAGAAAAAGGAAAAAAATTACAAGATAAGAAAGAGAGAAACCCAAGAGGCAGGTAGGGGGATAAGCAGCTGCGGTTGGCTGGGGACCTCACAGCTTCGCTATCTCCTCTTTGGAACAGAAACTAAAGAGAAAAATCAGGAAATATTCACAATTTTGAACCCAAAAACTCACATTAGTATTCCTGCAAAACAAGCACAATACAATACCCCAGTCTGATTCCAGAGCAGAAGATACGATCAGGGTAGTTCAGCCAGTGATGATCTCCAAATGAACTCTAGGAACTCAGTCAAGTCCACATCCCCTGACTATAACCCGCCCTGATCACTCCTGGGAAGTGTGGGTTATAGTCAAGGGATGTGCCCTACCTGCCTCTTAGGTTTCTCTTTTTCTTATCTTTATAATTTTTTTCCTTGTCCCCATTTGTGGACTAAAATTATTTGTTTAATTTCTTTGTAATATTGAACAAATTAAATTTATCACTGCAAGGACCAAACGCAACGTGCCTAGATTTGTCCGAAAAGATCCAAGCGTTTCAAATGAAACTTTGGCTTTGGCAGAAAAAGCTGGAATAGAACGTACATGTTGCTCAACTTATCCGCTTTCTTTGAAGAAAACGAGATTGAACTTGACACAAGAAATGGAATTATAATTTCTGTCAAACAGCACTTAGAAATGCTGGAAGAAGAAATTTCAGCGTATTTTCCAAATTTACCTGGCACACGATTTGCACTTGCCAGAGGTCCATTCACAGTTAAAGTTGAGGATATTCCTGAGATTGCACAAGAAGAGTTCATTGAACTCATTACCAGTGATGCAGCGAAAAATGATTTTTCTTCAGTGTCAGTAATTAAATTCTGGATCAAGTATTTTCAGTTCTATCCTGGACTGTCTGAGATTGTGTTGCGTCTACTTCTTCCGTTTCCAACAACATATCTGTGTGAAACTGGCTTCTCAAGCTTGTTGCTTATCAAGAGTAAATACCAAAATAGACTTGCTGCAGAAGATGATCTTTGTTGTGCTCTCGCAAAGACTGAGCCGAGAATTTCACATCTTGCGAGAAGGAAGCAAGCACAACCTTCGCACTAATAGCATAGGCCTACTTTTTAGGTTTGATAATGCTAACATTTTTGCCCTTCGTCAGTCTTTTTGAATAAAGCATACTAAAACCGTTGACTACAAAATCATAATAATTTCAAAATCAAATATTGTTACTAATTATTGTGGTTTAAAGAAGTAAATTTTATAAATAAAAACATATTGCTTAGGCCTATAATATATTAATAATCCAACAAATGATTACAGTGACAATGCGTTAATGGTAAAGGAAGAGAGACGCATTTGATTTTATTATTGGGGGTCATCACAAGTTGACCAAAGGTAAAAGGGGTCATGGTACAAAAAAGGTTGAGAACCACTGCTATATAGGGTCCTGTGCAGCCCAGCCAGTATTTCTACAGCAAAGCAGTGGAGCCATAACTTCTCCAGGACCAAGCAGGAAGTCAGTCCTCACTTATGGGTGACGTCGGCGCCGACGGAGCCCTCGCGGAGCAATTTTCCCCAGCTTTCAAAGAAAGCCTTTGGGAATTGCAGCGCGCATGCGCGGTCCTCTTCCCGCCCAAGGGTGCCATCTTAGCCAGTCGTCTTTTTTCCGCGGAGCCCTACAGACGTCCCCGTCTTGTCCCCGCGAAAAAGTCTATATTTCTTCATTATTTTATTCTTTTTCCTTCGGTTCGACGCCGGTCTTTTTCCCGCCCGGACTCGCGACGCCGGTCATGAGTCCTCTTCCTTTTTTTCGTTTTTTTCTGACTTAGTCAGCTTTCGTTTTCGATTTTTCCCTGGCAGCCCGGTCCTTTGACCTCGCAGGGGCCCTTTTTCCCCCGATGGCTGCCAGTGGTTTTAAGCGGTGTGGTCAGTGTGACCGAAATATGTCACTAACTGACACACACGACTTTTGCCTCCGCTGCCTGGGCCCGGATCATGAGGAACTGATCTGTGGGCCCTGCGGCAAAATGTCCTCCAAAGCGTTGAGAAGTCGGCGGCATCAGCGTGATAGGATCTTCGCTGACCCCAGCCGCACCCGGACCTCGTCGGAGGCCTCCGCGTCCAAAGGCTCCAGCTCGGACCGTCGCCGGAGTTCCTCCGACCGGGGTTCTCCCTCCGGGGACCATCGTCGGAAGGTGAAACCCGCGAGGGCGGCGTCGGTGGACGCTCCTGGTTCCGCGAGGGCCAGGTCGCATAGCCCCGACAGCCGCCCCGGGTCCTTGGAGAAGGAACACCTCACGAAGCGACCTCGCCTGGAGTCGGAGACGCCTGCTCGGGTAAGTCCTGTGGTCCTTCTGGACTCGCCTCCGCGACAGCCGACGTCGGGCCCGACGCCGTCGGGGCCCGAGTCGGGGGCTGCTGGGTCACCTGAGCTCGGACTCAGGTTGACGGCCTTGGAGAGCAGACTGTCTGCCTTCATGGACCAGCAGCGGGCACTGCTCGCTGGCCTTGCTGCCCCGACCGCCGGGACGTCGACGTCCAAGTCGACCCCGGAGACCGAGCCGATCCTCGAGTCGATGCGAACTCGAGTCGATCCTCGGTCGAGGTCACCCTCGGCCTCCCGTTCGGGACCGAGGTCGCCGACGCCGACTCCCTCGGCGTCGGGGCGGCAGGCGCCGCGCCCTGCCCGGGCCGACCCCACCGAGTCCTCGTCGGAGTCGGTCTGGGAGTCTGAAGAGGAAGAGTCGCCTGATTCTTTCCGGACTCGGTGTGTCCCCTCGGACTCACCGGAGTCCGAGCCTCGGAAGCAGTCCCCCCCGGAGGATGCCCAGTTCTCGGACTTCGTCAGGGATATGGCCAAGGCTTTGGCCTTCCCTGCGGACCCCGAGGAGGAGCCTCGAGCCGAAGAGTTCGACGCCCTCCAGTATGACTCTCCCGCAAGGGAACACTTTACTGTACCGGTTCCTCCTATGCTGGAGCGACTACTCTTCCGCATGTGGGAGAGTCCGGCCTCCTCGCCGGTCCTGAGCAAGCGGGTCGGTTCTATCTATCGAGTCCGCAAGAGCCCTGGCTTTCAAAAGGCACAGCTGCCACACCATTCCATGGTAGTGGAATCGGCCATGCATCGTCTTAAGAGCCAGAAGATGCACTCCTCGGTGCCTCCTGGCAGGGAGGCCCGTAACCTGGATGGCCTTGGTAAGAAGTGTTTCCAGGGCTCTATGCTCGCCTGTCGTGTCCAGACTTACCAGCTATACATGGGCATGTATCTCCGAGATCTGGCTAAAGAGCTAGCCGGATTCTCCGCTGGTTTGTCCGAGGAACCCTTGCGGAGGTTCCTGGCCTTGTCCACTGGCATTCGGGAATGCTCAAAGTTCATGTCCCGTGCAGCCTATGATGGCTTTGAAGCATCGGCTCGAGTGGCCGCAGCCGGCATCGGTGCCCGCCGACAGGCTTGGCTTCAGTCGTCAGACCTTGAGCCCTGGGTGCAGGACAAGTTGGTCGATGTCCCCTGCCGAGGCGAAAACCTCTTTGGCAAGCCCATGGCTGAGAAGGCTGCACAAATTGAGACTGAGACTCTCACCAGGACCAGGCTTTCTAGGAAGACCTCTGCCCCTTCCCAGAAAAAGAAGGGCTCGGGGAAAAAGTCCTTTTACCCGAGGAAGGCGGCTGCCTACAAACAATACCCCCATTATCAGGCCCCTGCAGCTCCCCCACAGGGCCAGCAGGCCAAGGGACGGGGTAACGGGTCCCGTAGGCAACAAGCCCCCAAGCCTGCACCACCAGCCCCTGCTCAGCAGGGTGGGGGTTTTTGACTCACTAAGCATAGCCTCTCCCCCCCCGCTGGTTCCTCCCAGCACCGGAGGCCGGCTGGTTCACTTCGCTCACAGGTGGTCCAGCGTCACCTCAGATGCCTGGGTGCTTCAAGTCGTGCGAGAAGGCTATCTTCTCCACTTCCACCAGGTCCCTCCCTCCTATTTTCCGGGAGAACCTCCACGACCCCCTCTGCACAGGGAATTACTCCTTCAGGAGTTAGCAGGTCTTCTGCAGGAACAGGCGGTGGAACCGGTGCCACACCACCTGAGAGGTCAAGGCTTTTATTCCAGGTATTTTCTAATACCAAAGAGAACAGGAGGCCTCAGACCCATCCTGGACTTGCGCAACCTCAACAAGTTCCTTGTGCGGGAGAAGTTCAAAATGCTTACCCTTGGAATCCTTCTGCCCTACCTCCAGCAGGGAGATTGGCTATGCTCCTTGGATCTAAAGGATGCCTACACGCACATCCTCATCCACCCAAGCCACCGCCAATACCTAAGGTTTGTGGTGGCAGGCAATCATTACCAGTACAGAGTACTGCCCTTTGGCCTGTCCTCCGCACCGCGCGTCTTCACAAAATGTCTCGCGGT
Organism: Ichthyophis bannanicus; assembly: GCA_033557465.1. Classification (NCBI taxonomy): domain Eukaryota; kingdom Metazoa; phylum Chordata; class Amphibia; order Gymnophiona; family Ichthyophiidae; genus Ichthyophis; species Ichthyophis bannanicus. The sequence goes on from CM066040.1 coordinate 263,400,130, forward strand.
GGTGGCGGCCCATCTCCGGCTTCACGGCCTCTATGGCTTTCCGTACCTCAAAGACTGGCTCATCAGAGCGGCGTCCGCTCCGGAGGTCACCAGCGCCACACGCCGCACGGTGACTCTTCTGCAGTACTTGGGCTTTGTTATAAATTTCGCAAAGTCCACTTTGCTCCCCTCACAGGATCTCGAGTTCATCGGCGCAAGGCTCCACACTCCTCAGGCACGAGCGTACCTACCGCTCGACAGGGCTCAACGGCTCATGGACCTAGCCGACCGTTTTCGCAGCCAGCCCCTGGTCTCCGCCAGGCGCTTCCTGAGACTGCTCGGCCATATGGCTTCCACCGTCCATGTGACCCCCAATGCCCGCCTGAATATGCGGCCTGCTCAATGGTGTCTCCACCAGCAGTGGCGACAAGCCACAGGCGGCCTAGCAGACCTAGTGCGCGTCTCCGAGCCGCTGATCTCGTCTCTCCGGTGGTGGCTTCGGCAGCCGAACCTGATATTCGGAATGCCTTTCCAGTCACCTCAGCCGACCCGGGTGCTGACCACGGATGCATCCCTCCTGGGCTGGGGAGCACATTGCCAAGGGGCACGTACTCAGGGCCTCTGGACCACGTGGGAGTCTGCTCAGCAGATCAACTTCCTGGAGCTCAGGGCGATCCGCCTGGCTCTCAAGGCTTTCTCCCACCTGACTTCCCACCAGTCCGTCCTTGTCCAGACGGACAATCAAGTTGCCATGTTCTATGTGAACAAGCAGGGGGGCACGGGCTCCTTCCTCCTCTGCCGGGAGGCACAGAAGCTCTGCTCTTGGGCCGTCAGTCACGGCATTCTCCTCAAGGCAGTTTATCTCCCGGGCCAAGAGAATTGCCTGGCGGACAAACTCAGCAGGATCCTCCAGCCGCACGAGTGGCGTCTGGATCCCTTGGTAGTTCAGAAGCTCTTCCTAAAGTGGGGCCTCCCCACGGTGGATCTCTTTGCCAGTCCTCACAACCGGCAGCTTCCTTGCTTCTGCTCTCGTCAGCCACACCCCCTTCGGGTTGCGGCGGACGCTTTTCTAATTTCATGGTCGGGGAGCCTTCTGTACGCTTTCCCTCCCATCCCGCTAGTCTCTCGGACTCTTTTCAAGGTTCTCCGAGACAAAGCCTTCATGATCCTGGTGGCCCCTCGCTGGCCCAGACAGCCGTGGTTTCCGCTCCTACTGCAATTAGCGGTGGAGGATCCATTCCCTCTGGGGGTGCAACCGGATCTCCTCACTCAGGATCAGGGGTCTCTACTACACCCCAACCTCAGGTCTCTCAACCTCATGGCCTGGCTGCTGAGAGGGTAGTCCTTGCTCCCCTTCTCCTGCCGGCAGAGGTGGAGGAGGTCGTCTTAGCTTCGCGACGGCCTTCTACCCGCAAATGCTACGCCCTTAAATGGCGTCGCTTTGCCGTCTGGTGTACCCAACAGTCTCAGGATCCCTTCTCCTGCCCGGTGTCGGTGATCTTGCAATACTTGCTACACCTCTCTAATCTGGGACTTAAGTCCAACTCCGTCAAAGTTCACCTCAGTGCTCTTTCGGCACATCATGTGCCGGTGGACGGTAGACCTCTCTCCAGCGACCCTCTCGTAGCGAGGTTTCTCCGAGGTCTCCTTCTACTTAAACCACCTCTGCGCCCGCCAGCGCCTGACTGGGACCTGAATGTGGTTTTGCAGCGGATCACCTGTCCGCCTTTTGAACCTATGGCTACCTGTTCTCTCCGTTTTCTGTCTTGGAAAACACTGTTCTTGATAGCCCTCACTTCCGCTAGACGCGTAAGTGAATTGCAGGCCCTCGTGTCTGATCCCCCTTACACTCGGTTCTACAAAAATAGGGTAGTCCTACGGACTCACCCAAAATTTCTTCCAAAAGTGGTCTCCCCTTTTCACATCAATCAGGAGGTGGTACTTCCAACCTTCTTTCCCAGACCACACTCCAGCCGAGCTGAAACGGTCCTCCATACCCTGGACTGTAGAAGGGCTTTGAACTTCTACCTTGACCGTACGCGGGAGCACCGTAAAGCTGCTCAGCTTTTTGTGTCTTTTGACCCCAATAAATTGGGGCTCCCGGTCTCCAAGCGTACTCTGTCCATCTGGGTGGCGGACTGTATCTCTTGGGCTTATGGGGCAGCCGGACTCTCCTTAGAAAGTCGAGTCACGGCTCATTGCGTTCGGGCAAAGGCTACGTCAGTGGCTTACCTCCGCTCTGTTCCGCTGGCAGACATCTGCCGGGCCGCTACTTGGTCTTCGAGCCAGACTTTTGCGGTCCATTACTGTCTCGAGAGGGAGTCCCGCAGGGACAGTGCTTTCGGACAGGCAGTCCTCCGTAATCTCTTTGAGGTCTGAGCAACTCCTACCCTCCATCCCGGATGTGGGCTACCGGTGGGTGATAATTCAGCGAAGATTCTTTCCTTCTGTGCTGCTGAGCTAGAGGGAGCTCATTTTTGTGCTTAGGGTCTCCGGTAGCCTTGAGCTTGGGAGTCCCATAAGTGAGGACTGACTTCCTGCTTGGTCCTGGAGAAAGCGTAGTTACTCACCTGTAACAGGTGTTCTCCAGGAGCAGCAGGAATCAGTCCTCACTACCCTCCCTCCTCCCCTTGGAGTTGCAATCGTCTGCTTATGTTCTTTTTGCAAATTTTTTTATGCTGTCTTTTTTTAGCTATGTCATCTGACTGGCTAAGATGGCACCCTTGGGCGGGAAGAGGACCGCGCATGCGCGCTGCAATTCCCAAAGGCTTTCTTTGAAAGCTGGGGAAAATTGCTCCGCGAGGGCTCCGTCGGCGCCGACGTCACCCATAAGTGAGGACTGATTCCTGCTGCTCCTGGAGAACACCTGTTACAGGTGAGTAACTACGCTTTTTCTCCAACCCTTCTCAAGCAAGAGGGCGAGGGACCAACAAATAGCTAGCAACCAGAAAGCCTGCACAATAATTATTAGGCAACTGAAAACCAGGAGCATACACCTTCATCTGCTCCCTTCTCCTACTGCCTTATTTTAATAAAAAAAAAGACATCTGAAGACCTATGTGGATGCTGGTGTGGTCTGGAGGGACTTGAAAGAAAATTAGCAGTTAATTAATTTTTCTTTCCTCATCGTCTTTCGTGACACATGGGGTGCACTGTACCCAGGTAGTAATCACATAGAGAAGGAACCTAGCCACAATAGTCTCTGGAACCCTAGCTCCAAAGGCTATATCCTATCAAGCCTGCACAACAAACGATAGTGCTGCACAAAAGAATGTAAGGACACTCGTGTGGCCACCTGACAAATCTGCGGAGGCATTAAGTCATGTTCTGCTCACAGTGAAACCTGCCACCCTAGTGTAATGAGCTCTCAAACCCATAGGTACTAGACGCCCATGAATAACATAAGCTGATCTCATAGCCCCCTTCATCCATCAGGGAATAGAAGCCTTGGAGACCACTTTGCCTCTCCAAGTGCTGCTAAATAGCACAAATGATTTGATTTATGGAATTTCTGGGTCCTACAAATGACTTAATGGCCCAGAGTGACTCCTGTCCCCTTCTGGAGTAAACACCGGACGGTTGACTGATTCATGTGAAGGCTAGACACAGCTTTTGGCAAAAAAGAAAGGAATAAAGATAAAGACTGGATGATTGCCACTTTCTCTGGGAACAAGCAGGAAGTCAGTCCTCACATATGGGTGATGGTGCCGGCGGAAGCATCTCCCCAACTTTCAAAGAAAACCTTTGGGAGATGCACGAAGCATACACGTGGTCCTCTTCCCACCAAAGGGTGCCATCTTGTCTCAATCTCCTTTTTTCCATATAGCCCACCGGATGTGTCTCCTGTTTTCCCAGAAAAAGTGTCTTTTTTTTCCTCTTACAATTATCCTCTTTCTGGTACGAGTAACATAGAAACATAGAAATATGACAGAAAAAGACCACATGGCCTATCTAGTCTGTCCTTCCATATCAACAACTATAACAGGCCCCTTTTTACCTTTAGAGTTCCTCTGTGTTTGTCCCATGCTTTTTTGAATTCAGATACTGTCCTCATCTCTACCACCTCCACTGGGAGACTATTCCATGGATCCACTACTCTTTCCGTAAAGAAATATTTCTGCATATCACTCCTGAATCTATCCCCCTTCACCCCCATCCCATGTCCCCTTGTAGCAGAACTTGCTTTCAATTGAAAGAGGCTCTCTCCCTGAACATTTATGCCACGGAGGTATTTAAACATCTCAATCATATCACCTCTATCCCGCCTTTCCTCTAATGTGTAAATATTAAGATCCTTCAGTCTGTCCTCATATGCTTTATAATGAAGACCACTAACCATTTTAGTAGCCACCCTCTGCACCGACTCCATCCTGTTCACATCCTTTTGAAGGTGAGGTCTCCAGAATTGCACACTATACTCCAAATGAGGTCGCACCAAAGACTTATAGAGAGGCACTATCACCTCCTTTTTTCTGCTAGCCATTCCTCTCTGTATGCACCCAAGCATCCTTCTAGCTTTAGCTGTCGCCTTTTCTACCTGCTAAGCTACTTTAAGATCATCAGACACAACCACGCCTAGGTCCCGCTCTTCTTTAGTGAACAAAAGTACTTCACCCCTTATACTATATTGCTCCCTTGGATTGCTGCAGCCCAAATGGATGACCTTACATTTTTTAACATTAAATCCCAGCTGCCAAATTCTAGACCATTCTTCAAGCTTAGCTAGATCCCTCCTCATGTTATCTACACCTTCCTGGGTGTCTATTGCAGATCTTGGTATCATCCGCAAAGAGGCAAATCTTACCCGATAGCCCTTCCACTATACCACTAACAAAGATGTTAAAAAGACCAAGGACAGATCCCTGGGGCACACCACTGGTAACATCCTTCTCCTCAGAGTGAGCTACATTTACCTGTACTCTTTGTCGCCTCCCACTCAACCAATTTCTAACCCAAGCAGTAACTTTAGGGCCCATCCCTAGGGTGCTAAGTTTGTTTATAAGTCGCCTGTGAGGAACAGTGTCAGGCTTTACTGAAATTCAAATACCCAGGAGTACTGGTTTCTCTTTCCATCTCCGAGCCAGCTTGCCTCGGCATTGCTCTTTGGGTTCTTTTTTTTTTGTTTTTTTTCTCAAGGTGTCCTTTGACCGGCACTTTGCACCCTTTTTGGCCAGTAGACCTCGGACACTCGTCCGGGTTTAAGAACCCATTTTTTTTTACCATGGCTTCCAGTGGCTTCAAAAAATATGATCGGTGCAGTAAGATATGTCCCTTACCGACCCACATGACTGCTGCCTCCGTTGCATTGGGCCGACCATGACAACTTGGGCTGCGCCCTCTGCAAGTCCAAGTCTACAAAGGCCATCAAGAGCTGTCATTTGCAACAGGAGAAGTTCTTCCATAGATCCAACTCTGTGCCAGAGTCCCCGGCGACACCATGCTTCAGGGTCCCCTCCGATACCTTGGTGCCCTGCAGTGCTTGGGTGGCCTCAGAGTCCCTCAGCCTTGGTCTCTCTGAGAATTACTCCCCAAAGGTGGAACGCAAGAAGAGCTCGAAAACCTGGAAGGCCGCCTCGGAGGACCAGGTCACACAGTTCCTGGCGCGAGTCCAAGGGGTCAGAGCGGGAGCAGCCTCACAAGCTGCCCAAGGAGGAGTCATTAGCCTTGGACCCCTGAGGCTCTGCTGATCGAGGACTCCCCCCTCGACGGAACAGACACTGGGCCCGAAGCCATCTCTGCCTGTGTCGAAGGCTGCGGAGCCACCTGGCATGGAGACCAGGATGGCAGCTTTGGAGCGCAGTATTACAGTAATACCTGAAGATTGGAGGATGGCGAACGTAATACCAATTTTTAAAAAGGATTCCAGGGGTGATCTGGGAAACTACAGACCGGTGAGCCTGACGTCAGTACCAGGAAAAATGGTAGAAACCATCATAAAGAACAAAATTGCTGAACATGTAGATAGTCATGGCTTAATGGGAGACAGCCAACATGGCTTTAAACAAGGAAGATCTTATCTTACTAATCTGTTATGTTTTTTTGAAGGTGTGAATAAACAGGTAGACAAAGGTGAGTCGGTTGATATAGTGTATTTGACTTTCAGAAAGCCTTTGACAAGGTCCCTCATCAGAGACTTTTGGCAAAACTAAAAAGTCATGGGATAGGAGGCAGTGTACTATTGTGGATCAGGAACTGGTTAAAAGATAGAAAGCAGAGGGTAGGGCTAAATGGCCAATTTTCCCACTGGAGAAAGGTGAATAGTGGTGTACCCCAGGGATCTGTACTGGGTCTGCTGCCTTTTGACATATTCATAAATTACCTGGAAAAGGAAATAACGAGTGAGGTTATCAAATTTGCAGATGACACAAAACTATTTAAAGTTGTTAAAACCCATGAGGATTGTGGAAAATTGCAAAAGGATCTTGATAAATTGGAAGACTGGTTATCAAAATGGCAGATGAAATTTAATGTGGACAAGTGCAAAGTTATGCACCTAGGGAAGAACAACCCAAACTATGGTTACACTATGCAAGGTTCCACATTAGGAACCACCATCCAGGAAAAGATTTGGGCGTCATTGGTGGATAACATGTTAAAACCCTCTGCCCAGTGTGCAGTGGCGGCCAAGAGAGCAAATAGAATGCTAGGTATCATACGGAAAGGAATGGAAAATAAAACAAAGGATATTATAATGCCTCTGTATCGTTCCATGGGGCGACCGCAACTTGAATATTGTATGCAATTCTGGTCGCCGTATCTTAAAAAGGATATAGCGTTATTAGAAAAGGTTCAGAGAAGAGCCACCAAAATGGTAAAGGGGTGGAAGGATACCCCCATGAAGAAAGGCTAAAAAGGTTAGGGCTCTTTCACCTGGAAAAGAGACGGCTGAGGGGAGATATGATAGACATCTATTAAATCTCTTGCTATGTCTTATGTGACTTCATTGTGTAAATAGTTACCTTTTGTTATCCAAGTTGTTTCTCCTGTTAATTGTAAACTCAGACCTATGTACCCTGTCTGATTGTTATGTTCCATGTAAACCGCGCTGATGTTGAATAGTGCGGTATAGAAGAAATTGTAAATAAATAAATAAATAAATTAATGAATGGAGTGGAACGGGTAAACGTAGATTGATTGTTTACGCTATCAGAATATAGAAAGACTAGGGAACATGCAATAAAGCTAAAGGGTAAACTATTTAAGACTAATAAGAGAAAATATTTTTTCACTCAACATGTAATCAAATTCTGGAATTTGTTACTGGAGGATGTATTAAGAGCTGTTAGTGTAGCTGGGTTTAAAAAAGGTTTGGACAAGTTCCTGGAGGAAAGGTCCATAAACCATTATTAAAAAGGGACCCAGGATATCAATGCTTGACCCAATACAAGCATTGTGGAACCTGTGTCTTTTGGGGAAACTGCTAGGTATGTATGACCTAGATTGGCCACTGTTGGAAACAGGATACCGGGCTTGATGGACCTTGGTCTGACCCAGTATGGCATATGTTATGTTCTTATGTTATGTTCTTTTGTTCTCCTGACCCACTAGCAGACGTTGATATCCGGTTCCTCTGGTTCATCTGCCCCGACGACCGGACCCTTGACCTCAAGGGCTTCCCTGGTCGTTGAGCCGATCCTCAAGCACCCCTGGCCTTGAAACAGTCTTCGGTATCAGATGATGTCCCGGTCCCATTCTTCGGGACACCGGTCCTCTCCAGCGAGTGCACATGGCTCAGACTGCAGGTCCGCGGGGGTCACGAGCCTTCAGGCTGTGGGCCCGATCACAGGAGCTGTGGAGCCTTGGATTCTTCCTCTGACCGAGTCAGACTGGGAGGACGAGGAGTCCCTGGACACCCAGCGACACCAAGATGTGCCCTCGGACCTATCTCCACCGATGTTCTGTTGCCATTCCTTGCCAAAGGACGTTGCTTTTCTCAACTTTGTGCGGGATATGGGAAAGGCACTCGCGTTGGAGACCAAGGTGGAGGAGGACCCCGCATTGAGGAACTTGAGATCCTTCAGTGCAAGGCCCCTTCAAAGGAGGCCCTCATGGTGCCCTTCCCTCCAATACTTGAGCACCTCCTCCTCCGTATGTGGGACACATCGGCGTCTGTGCCCATTGTGAGCAGATGGCTCGACTCTGTGTATAAGTCTGCCGAAGTCCGGGGTTCCAAAAAACCCAGCTCCATCACAATTCTATGGTCGTTGAGTTGGCCGTGCGCCAACTCAAGAGCCAAAAGACTCATTCCTCGGTGCCCCAGGGCAGGAAAGCCCAGGCCTTGGACACACACAGTTGGAAATGCTACCAAGGCTCGATACTGGTTTGCTGAGTTCAATCCTACCAGTTGTACATCAGTATGTACCTCAAGGAACTGGTGAGGGAACTTGCCGGTTTCTTTGCAGGCCTCAGTGGGGAACCTCTTCAGCAGTTCAAATCATTGGCCTTGGCAGTCAAGGAGTGCTCGAAGTTCCTGTCTTGAGCAGCATATGACAGCTTTGAATCCTCAGCCATTCTGGCCACCTTAGGCATCAGAGCCCAATGCCAGGCATGACTGCAGTCGTCTGACCTCAAGCAATGGGTCCAGGACAAACTCATCGATGTCCCTTGTACCGGAGAGAGTCTCTTTGGAAAACCCATGTCTGACAAGGCTGCAGAGATAGTGGCGTTGCTGACCATGACCAGTCTCTCTAAGAAGAACTCGGTGTACCCCTGTAAGAAAACCCTGGTTAAGAAACCTTTCTTCCCGAGAAAGAAGAGGGTTTTTGGTAAGGCCCCAAGGTACCAGGCCTTCTCTGCATCACAGCAGGGACAACAGTTCAAGGGGCAAGGGTACGGCCGCAGCAAGCCTAAGACCCCGGCACTAGCTCTGGCCCAGCCTGGAGGGAGTTTTTGAATTTTTGGTATGGTCTCCTTTCCCCCCCAGGAGGCCTTCAGCAGCCCACGGGGGGGGGGGGGGGGGGGGGGGGGCGCGTCTGGCCCTGTTTTCCCACAGGTGGTCTTCCATCACCACCGATTCCTGGGTACTGCAAGCAGTCAAGGAGGGTTACCTCCACCACCTGCAACAGAAGCCACCCTCATTCTTCCCAGCAAAACCCGTAAAGTCTCTCCTTCACCATACTCTGCTGCTCACCGAACTCGCAGGCCTACTTTAGGACAAAGCGGTGGAGCCAGTGCCCAAACATCTCTGGGGCAAAGACTTCTACTCTAGATATTTCCTCATTCCCAAGTAAACAGGGGGGCCTCAGGCCCTTCCTGCACCTGCGGGACTTGAACAGATTTCTGATAAGGGAGAAGTTCAAGATGCTCTCCCTTGGAACGCCTTACCTCCAGCAGGGAGACTGGCTATGCTCCTTAAACCTGAAGGATGCTTATACACACATCCTGATCCATCCCAACCACTGACAATGCCTTCAGTTCATGGTGGGAGGAGGTCATTACCAGTACAGGGTGCTACCCTTCAGGCTGGCATCATCACCAAGGATCTTCACCAAGTGCCTAATGGTGGTCGCAGCCCACATCGGCTCCTAGGGGCCTTCGTCTTTCCCTACTTGGACGACTGGCTCATAAGGGGAGGCACAGCTGCAGAGGCACACCAGGCCACTGATCATGCCATCCACGCCTGCAGCATATGGGGTTCGTCATCATCATTGGAGTGGAGGAGTGGCCTAGTGGTTGGGGCAAGGTACTTCAGGCCGGAAGGTCGGGGGTTCAAATCCCACTAGAGGACAGCAACCTTGAGCCGGAAGGACTGGGGTTTCTAGTCCCACAGGTGCTCCTTGTGGTCTTGGGCAAGCCACTTAACCCTCCATAGCCCATGTTCCCTGGAAAATAGTTATCTCCAAGTTTATAATGCCCTGTTCAATGTAATTTCAGTTTGTTCAATGTAAACCGCACTGATGCAGAATAGCACGGTATATAAGAGAATGTAAATAAATAAATAAATCTAACTCAAGTCCCATCTCTCTCCAGCTCAGTGCCTGGAATTTATAGGGGCTCAGCTAGATACCTTCCAGGCCAAGGCCTTCCTCCGGAGAGAATGCCTCAGGTCCCTCCTAGCCATGGAGGTGTAGCACTGCTAGTTGGTGCCCTCTCGCCGCCACCTCTGCCTGCTGGGTCACAAGGCTTCCACGGTCCACGTACACCGGCCTGCACATGAGGGTGGCTCAGTGGTGCCTCCGTTCCCTGTGGACATAAGCCATAGGCAGACTTCAAGACAGAATAAGAGTGACCCACCAGCTGGCAGATTCCCCACCATCTTCATGCCGGGTTGCAGTTCCAGGCACCCTTTCCCCAGAGGGTTCTTACCATGAACGCCTCCCTGTTGGGCTGGGGAGCTCATTGTGAGGACCTCTGTATGCAAGGCAGTTGGTCCCAGACAAAATGCCAGTTCCAGATCAGCTTTCTGGAGCCCCGGGCGATATTTTTTGCACTCCATGCCTTCTGCCACCGGATATAGCACCAGTTGGTGCTGGTCCAAATGGACAACTAAGCCACAGTGGTCAACAAGCAAGGGGGCACAGGGTCATACTCCCTCTGCCAGGAGTTGATAGCTCTCTGCTCATATGCAACAAGCAATGAGATGCTCTTGTGGGCGGTCTACCTCCTGGGCCAGGACAGTGTCCTAGCGGACAGTGAGCAGAGACCTCCATCCGCTCGAATGGCTCCTGGACCCCAGAGTGGCCTCCCCGCTGTTCCGACTGGGTCATTCCCCTAGTGGACCTGTTCGCCAGTCCGGACAATATGTTTATGTTTATTGAGCTTGATAAAACCGCCTTTCAAGTGCAATCAAGGCGGTGTACAATAAAAAGTCACATAAAAACCGGCCTAAGCTGGAGGATAAAATAGGAAATGTACAATAATAATAATTATATTAAAAAAATTAACCAAATTAAAACATCAAATATAAATTATAGATTATAAAAATTATAAAGGACAGAGAGAGAGGAAGGAAAGAAAGGGAAGATAACTAATACAGGACAGAACACGAGAAGAGGACTAAATCACATACAAAGGAGGACATCATACAAAAGGAGAGGGAACATCAAACGCTAGGGAGAACAGGTGAGTTTTCAGGTTGTGCTTGAAGGTAGTGTGAAGTGGTTCAAGACGAAGGGAGGAAGGGAGGGAATTCCAGAGGGCGGGGCCAGCAAAATAGAAGGCAGAGAGACGAGTGAACTGTAAGTGAGCACGGGAGGGTGGAGGAAGAGAGAGACGATTAAGATGAAAGGAACGAGGGGTGTGCCTAGGAGAGTGGAAAGAAAGTAGATCAGCCAGATATGAAGGGATACCAGTATAAAAGACCTTATGTAACAGAATCAACATCTTATATTGAGAACGAAAAGAAACAGGTAACCAGTGAAGATGAAAAAGTAGGGGGGTGACGTGATCACGAGTGGTAGAAGAGGTGATAAGGCGAGCAGCAGTGTTTTGTATCCTTTGGAGTCTGGCTATCTGATTTTTCGGGACACCAAGAAATAAAGAATTAGAGAAATCGACCCGAGACATGACCAAAGATAGAACCAGTGTAGTTAGGGCAGAAGAGGAAAGAAAAGGGCGAACGGAATGGATCTGACGAAGGAGGAAAAAGGAGGTTTTGGCAATATGAGAGATATGGGTGCGGAAAGATAGGTCAGAATCAAAATGAACACCTAGATAACGAAACGTGGAGACCAGGGGAACCGGAGTGCCAAAGAACGGAGGGAGCCAGTGAAGGGGAGGGACCACCATAAGAAAACCAAATAGCAAGAGTCTTAGGTTCAGATGGAGACAGTTAAGAGTAAGCCAGTGAGCAACAGAAGAAAGACAAGAGTTCAGGGGAGAAAGATCGGGACAGGAAGAGGAAGTATGGTGAAGCAGGAGAATATCATCGGCATAGAAGAAAGCTGATATACCGGACTGCTGGATAAGAAGAGCAAGAGGGGCCAGAAAAAGGTTGAAAAGAAGAGGTGCAAGGACAGAACCCTGGGGGACCCCACAAGAGAGACGGTGTGAGTAGAAGGAGGGATTGCAGATGAAGAAGAAAGAACTGCACAGGAGCGGGAAGAAAGGAAGGAGTGAAACCAGTGATGAACAGTGCTACAGAGACCAGCTTCCCGAAGACGGTGAAGAAGAAGGGAGTGGTCAACAAGATCGAACGCAGCTGAAAGATCCAGGGCAACCGCCACCGAAACATCACCACGATCATGTGCTACATGTAGTGCATTAGTGAAAGCTAGAAGAACGGTGTCGACGCTATGCCCGGGGCGGAAACCAGACTGACGGGGGTGAAGATAGTGGAATCAAGATGGTGAGAGAGCTGAGCGAAAACAAATTTTTCCAGAAGTTTGGACAAGAAAGGAAGATTAGACACCGGCCGATAATTAGAAGGAAGTGAGGGATCAGAAGAAGGATTCTTTAGGATAGGACGAACCAAAGCGTGCTTCCAGGGTTTAGGAAAGATTCCCGTGGCAAGACTAGAATTAAACATAGTGAGAATATAAGAGAAGCAGCCAAGAGAAGAAGTGAGAAGCCAAGATGAGGGAATAGGATGAAGCGAACAGAAAGTTTTCTTAGAGGAGGAAATGAGATGATGGAGTTCAGGTGCTGTAATGGGGGAGAAGGTAGCCCAGAAGTGAGAAAGTTGAGAAACTGGCGGGGGGGAAGGAAGGGGGGGAGGGGAAGTAATAGGGGCAGGACAAGAAGGTAGGGAATCCCGTAGGGAATTAACTTTAGAGATAAAGAAAGAGGCCAAACGGGAAGGGGAGGGATGGGATTGAACCGCAGGGGCCGAGGATGGGGCGCGTAAAGAGAGAAGGGATCGAAAGGTGGAGTACAAATGACGGGTCTGATTGGGAGCAAGAGAAATAGCAGTGGAAAAGTAATCATGCTTTGCAGAGTGAAGCTGAGAGCGGTAATAGAAGTGATGAGACTTAAAGATGGATAGATGAATAGGAGAAGGGTCCTTGCGCCATAGGCGTTCGGCCCTCCGGAAGTGAGTCCGAATACCCAGTTGCCCCGCTTTTGCTCCCACCATAAGAACATAAGAACATAAGATATGCTATACTGGGTCAGACCAAGGTCCATCAAGCCCAGTATTCTGTTTCCAACAGTGGCCAATCTAGGTCATATGTACCTAGCAGTTTCCCCAAGGGACACAGGTTCCACAATGCTTGTATTGGTTCAAGCATTGATATCCTGGGTCCCTTCTTAATAATGGTTTAAGGACCTTTCCTCCAGGAACTTGTCCAAACCTTTTTTAAAACCCAGCTACACTAACAGCCTTTACTACATCCTCCGGTAACAAATTCCAGAGTTTGATTACACGTTGAGTGAAAAAATATTTTCTTTTATTAGTCTTAAATAGTTTACCCTGTAGCTTCATTGCATGTCTCCTAGTCTTTCTATATTCTGATAAGGTAAACAATTGATCTATGTTTACCCGTTCCACTCCGTTCATTAATTTATAGACTTCTATCATATCTCCCCTCAGCCGTCTCTTTTCCAGGTTAAAGAGCCCTAACCTTTTTAGCCTTTCTTCATAGGAGTATTCTTCCATCCCCTTTACCATTTTGGTGGCTCTTCTCTGAACCTTTTCTAAAATCGCTATATCCTTTTTAAGATACGGCGACCAGAATTGCACACAATATTCAAGGTGCGGTCTCACTATGGAACGATATAGAGGCATTATAATATCTTTTGTTTTATTTTTCCATTCCTTTCCTTATCATACCTAGCATTCTATTTGCTCTCTTGGCCGCTGCTGCACACTGGGCCGAGGGTTTTAACATGGTATCCACAATGACGCCTAAATCTTTTTCCTGGGTGGTAGTTCCTAATGTGGAACCTTGCATTGTGTAACCATAGTTTGGGTTGTTCTTCCCTAGGTGCATAACCTTGCACTTGTCCACATTAAATTTCATCTGCCATTTTGATGCCCAGTCTTCCAATTTATCAAGATCCTCTTGCAATTTTCCATAATCCTCTTGGGTTTTAACAACTTTAAATAGTTTTGTGTCATCTGCAAATTTGATAACCTCACTCGTTATTCCACTTTCCAGGTCATTTATGAATATGTCAAAAAGCAGCGGACCCAGCACAGATCCCTGGGGTACACCACTATTCACCTTTCTCCATTGGGAAAATTGGCCATTTAGCCCTACCCTCTGCTTTCTATCTTTTAACCAGTTCCTGATCCACAATAGTACACTGCCTCCTATCCCATGACTTTTTAGTTTTGCCAAACGTCTCTCATGAGGGACCTTGTCAAAGGCTTTCTGAAAGTCCAGATACACAATATCAACCGACTCACCTTTGTCCACCTGATTATTCACTCCTTCAAAAAAACATAACAGATTAGTAAGACAAGATCTTTCTTGTCTAAAGCCATGTTGGCTGTCTCCCATTAGGTCATGACTATCTACATGCTGAGTAATTTTATTCTTTATGATGGTTTCTACCATTTATTCCGGTACTGACGTCAGGCTCACCGGTCTGTAGTTTTTCCCGGATCACCCCTGGAACCCTTTTTAAAAATTGGTGTTACATTGTCGATCCTCCAATCTTCAGGTATTAGAGATGATTTTAAAGATAGTTCACAGATTACTAATAGCAGGTCTGCAATCTCATATTTCAGTTCTTTCAACACCCTTGGATGTATACCATCCGGCCCAGGTGATTTGCTACTCTTCAGTTTATCTAATAGTTGTAATACATCTTCCCGATGTATCGATATTTCCTTCAATTCTTCTGCACCTTTAAATACCACTTCAGTCATGGGTGACATCCCTACATCTTCCTCAGTAAAGACCGAAGCAAAGAATTCATTCAGTCTCTCCGCTATCGCCTTGTCGCCTCTTAGTGCTCCTTTAACCCCTTTATCATCTAATGGACCAACTGACTCTCTCACAGGTTTTTTGTTACGAATGTACTTGAAAAGGTCTTTACTTTGCGTTTTTGCTTCCGCAGCAAGCTTCTTCTCAAATTCTCCCTTTGCCTGCCTTATCAATGCCTTGCATTTGACTTGCCAGTGCTTGTGCTGTTTCCAGGTTTCGTCGTTTGGCTCTTTTTTCCATTTCCTGAAAGATGCTTTTTTGGCAACAACAACCTCTCTGACCTCACCTTTAAACCATGCTGGCAGTTTTTTGGACTTCCTTCCACTTTTCTTAAAGCGTGGAATACAGCTGGTCTGGGCTTCCAAGATAGTATTTTTCAACAACAGCCAAGCCTGATGTACGTCTTTAACCTTTGCAACTGCTCCTTTTAGTTTTTTCTTAACTGTTTTCCTCATTTTATCATAGTCTCCCTTTCGAAAGTTAAAAGGTAGTACTGTGGATTTCCTTACTATCCCTCCTCCACTAATTAAATCAAAGGCAATCATGCTATGATCACTATTGCGAAGGGGCCCCAACAACCTTATCTCTTGCACTAGATCTGGGTAGTGGTGGATGTGTTTCTTATTCCTTCTTTACGCCTTCCCGCCAACACCGCTGGTCACCGAGACCCTCTTCAAGATTCGGCATGATACTGATAGTCCCCCAGTGGCCCAGGCAACCCTGGTTCCTACTGCTTCTCTATCGGCAGCATCTGCGATTTCCCTGGGCCGTGCCCCAGGGCTACTTTCATAGGAGGAGGGCTCTCTCCTGCACCCCAACCTGGGTTCCCTGTTGCTCACGGCATGGCTGCTGAAAGTGTAGCTCCATCTCCCTTCAACCTCCCACGAGACATGGAGGAGGTCCTTCTGTCCTCCCGCAAGACCTTTACGAGAAGGGCGTATGCCTTCGTGGCATCGATTTACGGTGTAGTGCGTCGAGAGGTGGGTGAACCTATTCTCCTGCTCGGTATAGCTGGTACTCCAGTACCTATTCTACCTGTCCCAGATGGGGCTGAAGTCCAACTCGGTCAGGGTGCACATAAGTGTCATTGTGGTGCACCACCATTCCGTTGAGGGCAAGCCCAGCTCAGCTCCTTGTTTCTCATTTCCTGCGAGGTCTCTTGTTGTCTGAGCCCTATATCCGCCCTCCATTGGCGGAGTGGGATCTCAATGTGGTGCTTTCACAGCTCACTAAGCCACCATTTTAGGCCATGGCTACATGCTTGGCAAGATAGAAGGTCAACGCAAAAGAGGAAGGCCAGCAATGAGATGGATCGCTACAATAACAGCAGCTACGGGTACCAGTCTGTCGTCAATGAGCCGCCTGACTGAAGACCGAACACAATTTAGGATAGCTATCCAGAGGGTCGCCATGAGTCGACTCCGACTCGACGGCACTTAACAACAACAACTTGCCACTTGCGGTACTTCTCCTGAAGGTCGCCTTTCTCGTGGCACTTATGTTGACTTGCAGGGTCAGCGAGCTCCTGGCCCTGATGACAGTGCTGCCCTACATGAGGTTCTAAAAGAATAGGGTGGTGCTCCGCACGCACACCAAGTTTCTGCCAAAGGTGCTGTCCCTCTTCCACCTCAGTCAGGAGGTAGTGCTTACCACTTTCTTCCTGAGGCCTCACGCCAGCAAGGTGGAGACCGTTCTCCATACTCTGGAATGCAAGAGGGTCCTTTTATCTGCATTGACTCAGGGCCACCGCAAAGCACCTTGGCTTTTCATCTCCTATGACCCCAGTCAACTGGGGCTTCCAGTGACCAAGCAAACTCTGTCTACTTGGGTAGCAGAATGCATTGCCTTTGAGCAAGCTGGGATCTCACTGGACCTCTGGGTCACGGCGCACTGCGTCAGGACCACAACTACTTCTGTGGCAAACCTGCATGCTGTACCTGTGATGGAAATCTGCCGGGCCACCACCTGGTCTTCGGTCCATACCTTCACAGCTCACTACTGCCTGGAGTGGGAGTCCCAATGGGACAGCGCCTCTGGCTAGGCTATGCTCCATAATCTCTTTGGGGTGTAGGCAACTCCTGCCCTCTCACCCTTCTGTGTTTAGGCTACCAAAGTGCTTGGGTCTTGCAAGAATTTCATAGTGGGAACTCAACTGCTGCAGCTCCATGGCTCTTTTTCTCTGGTCACCTGTGTTTTTTGGTACAGGTTCCCGGTAGCCTGTAGCTGGGGAGTCCCATATGTGAGGACTGACTTCCTGCTTGTTCCCGGAGAAAGCATAGTTACTCACCTGAAGCAGATCTTCTCCAGGACTGTAGGAATCAGTCCTCACAACCCTCTCTCCTTCCCTTGGAGTTGCTTCTTTACCGTATTTTACTTTTGCCATCTTAGCTATGTGATTAGACTGAGGCAAGATGGCACCCTTGGTCGGGAAGGGGACCACGCATGCATGGTGCATCTCCCAAAGGCTTTTTTTGAAAGCTGGGGAGATGCTTCCACACGGGTTCCATCGGTACTGATGTCATCCATATGTGAGGATTGATTCCTGCTGTCCTCAGAGAACACCTGTTACAGGTGAGTGACTATGCTTTTTCCCTAGAAATCACCAAGGAGGGCTCACAACACAACAAAGCCTGCAACTCTGATATCCTTCTGGTCGAATATATAGCCATCAGAAACACTACTTTCAAGGTCAAATCCTTAAAGGAAGCTGATGGAAAGGACTCAAAGGGAGCTTTGACTAGCACTGAAAAAAACAGATTCAGATCCCAGTGAGGAACAACCGGTCGCTTAAGGAGCTGGAAATGCTTTTGATCCTACAACAAATGACCAACATCGGGATGAGTTGCTAGAGCAAGGATGTCAAACTTCAGTCTGGCTTTCACAATGTCTCTAATGAATGGAGTCGAGGAGTAACCTACTGGTTAGAGCACTGGTTTGGTAACCAAGAGACCAGGGTTTGATTTCTCACTAGCACTACTTGTGGCCTTGATCAAGTCACTTAATCCTCCATTGCCTCAGAAGAATTCAAGTTATCAATGTCCCTGTTTAATGTACATTACTAAGTTTAGGTTACAATAAACTGATTTGACTAAAATGATAGTGTGGTATCCATGACTGGGATGTAATTATACCGGACTATACCTTATTCAGGAAGGACAGGGTATGAAGAGGGGGAGCTGGATTGGCACTATATGTAAAAAAAATAATAATATTAAAGTTATAGAATTGCTGGGCTTAAAAGGAAGAGAGGAGGCATTGTTGGTTAAACCAGAAAGAGGGAAAGGGAAATCCATTTGCATTGGAGTTATATACTGATAATCCTAAGAGGGAGTAGAAGTGGACGAAGATTTAATAGAAGACCTGCGTTGTATTGCCATGAAAGGAGAAGTGCTACTGATAGATGATTTCAAATGCTGGATGTGGATTGGCCCATCCCTGCTTCGGTGTCATCTAAAAGTAAAGAGATCCTGGATTCTCTACAGGGAGAACTATTCAGGCAACTGGTAACAGAACCCACACGTTATGGGGCTATAGTAGACTTAGTGCTTACCAATAGGGAAAGCGTTTCTTTTGTTACAGTGGGACATCATCTCACATCTAGTGATCACCAGATGGTATGATTCAATATTAGGACTAGGACTGATAAAATCCATTCAAAAGCGAGGGTTTTAGACTTTAGGAAAACCAACTTTGTCAAGATGGGACAATACCTCAGAGTCATTAGCTGGATTGGAACAGCTGGGGGATGTAGAAAACCAGTAGGCAAAAATGAAAGGGAATATTTTAAGAGCAGCAAACCTTTTTGTTAGAAAGGTAAGTAAATGTAAAAGGTAAAGGAGACTGCTATGGTTCTCAAAAGAAGTAGCTGAAAAAGTGAAGTAAAAGAGGGAGCCTTCATGAAATACAAGAGATCACAGAGAGAGGAAGACAGGCATCTATATTTGGAAAAACGTAGAGAAGCTAGTAAAGTCAAGAAAGCAAAGGTACAAATAGACATTTTTCAGATATGTTAGCGAGAGGAGGAAGGGCAAAAGTATTATTGTCAGACTCAAGAGTGAAAGGGAGGATTTTGCAGAAACTGATAAAGATAAAGCGGAATTGCTTAACAAATATTTCTGTTCTGTGTTCACAAGGGCTGGCCCAAGGGTTTCTGCCACCCTAGACAGAAATCCCAGCCTCTCTTTCCCCCCCCCCCCCCCCGCTGCTGCCGATTCTGTCGCTACCCGCCTCCCCCCCCCCAATGGAATCGGCAGCAGCTGCCCATGAGTGCCACTGTCACTCACTTTGGCCAGTCATCCTAGACAGCTGCCTAGCTTGCCTAGTGGATGGTCCAGACCTGGTGTTCAGAGATGAAGGACCAGGAGCAAGACCTCAGAAAACACCAACAAATACGAATAGAAGTGGCGGGGATCTCAAACGATTTTGTGAAGACTGTGTTCGTGAGGATCTAGTAAACTAAAAGTATTCCTGCCCCTGCCCCAACACCCCTTATAAGTGTGTGTTATACCGGGCGATATCCATTCACCCGGGCTTTACCTGAATACACTTACTGTATTAGTTGTGTCGGGTGCTGGTCATTGTTCGCTTTATAGTTCGCTTTCATTAAACGTTTTCGGGCAGACACAACAAAGTGTCAAGAATTTGGTGATTTTGGCGGGCTTTTCCACTTTTGTTCTAACTTGCCTATGCCTTGCCTTTGAATTGGTTCAAACCACTGTGACATTTGCTTGCCTCTGCAATTTTATTTCGCCTTGCCTTTGAGTTGATTCTACACTGTATGCAGAATTTATTAAATCGCATGTGGTGGTATTTGAACTTGTTTGGTGGTATTTGATTTTCTCCAGGACCAAGCAGGAAGTCAGTCCTCACATATGGGTGGTGTCGACGGAGCCCTTGTGCGGAGCAATTCCCCAGCTTTCAAAGAAAGCCTTTGGGAATGCAGCGCGCATGCGCGGTCCCCTTCCCGCCCAAGGGTGCCATCTTGCTCAGTCTTCTATTTTCCGCGGAGCCCGACGGACGTGTGTCCTTGTCACCCGGTTAAAAGTAGATTTTTCCTTCAAAGATTCATAGTTTTTTGCCGGTTCCCCTTCCCGCCTGGGCACAGTACACCGGTATCGAGCCCGGATCTGTTTTTTTTTTTGGTTTTTGTCCTTCGAGACTAGCGTTCGCGCTCTTTTTCTTTTTCACTAGCAGCCCAGTCGTTTGACCTTGCAGGGGCCCTTTTTCCCCCGATGGCTGCCAGCGGGTTCAAGAAGAGTGATCGGTGCAAGAAACTGATGTCTCTCACTGACACACACGACTGTTGCCTCCGCTGCCTCAGGCCCGATCTGTGGCCCGTGTGGCAAAATGTCCTCGAAGGCGTTGAAGAGCCATCAGCATCAGCGAGACAGGATCTCCTCTGACTCCGTGTCTGGCCGGGCCCGGATTTTGTCAGAGGTCTCGGGAGTCCGACCCCGAGCATCGTCGAGGCTCCTCTGAGCGGGGGTCTCCCTCACGGGAACACAAAAGGAAGAAGAAACCAATGAGGGTGGCGTCGGTGGACGCTCTTGGTCCCTCGAGGGCCAGGTCGCCTAGCCCGGACTGCCATCCCGGGTCATCGGAGCCGGAGAGGCCTGCAAAATTGCCTTGTGTGGAGCCGGAGTCCCTGAGTTACATGAGTGCTGTAGTCCTCGTGGACTCTCCTCCGGGGGAGCCGACGTCGGGGGCCGAGTCGGGGGCTGCTGAGTCTCCTGAGCTCAGACTCAGGTTGATGGCCTTGGAGAGCAGTTTGGCTGCCTTCATGGAACAGCACCGGGTGCTGATCGCTGGTCTGACCGGTGCATCTTCTCCGACCACCGGGACCTCGACGTCCAAGTCGACCCCGGAGGCCGAGCCGATCCTCGAGTCCATGCGATCTCGAGTTGATCCTTGGCCAAGGTCTCCCTCGGCCTCCCATGCGGGGCCGAGGTCGTCGCCGGTACCCTCGGCGTCGGGGCGGATGGCATCGGTGCCCGCCCGCCCGGCTGGAGCCGCTTGATTCCTCCTCGGTGGGGTCGGGGTGGGAGACGGAGGACGAGGAGTCCCCAGACACTTTTTGGACCCGGTGCGTCCCATTGGACTCACCGGAGTCCGAACCTTGGAGAAGGTCCCCCCTGGAGGATACCCGGCTCTCGGACTTCGTGAGGGATATGGCCAAGGTCTTGGCCTTCCCCCGCAGATCCTGAGGAGGAGCCTCGAGCCGCAGAGCTCGAGGCCGTCCAGTATGACTCTCCCCTGAGGGAGGCCTTTTACTGTACTGGTTCCTCCGATGCGGGAACGGCTGCTCTTCCGCATGTGGGAGGCACCGGCTTTGGCGCCAGTTCTCAGCAAACGGGTCGATTCCATTTATCGAGTCCGTAAGAGTCCTGGGTTCTAGAAGGCACAGCTACCGCACCACTCCATGATTGTGGAATCGGTCATGCATCGTCTGAAGAGTCAGAAGATGCACTCCTCGGTGCCCCCCGGCCGGGAGGCCCGGAACCTGGATGCCCTCGGTAGAAAGTGCTTCCAGGGCTCTATGCTGGCTTGCCGTGTCCAGACTTACCAGCTGTACATGGGCATGTACCTTCGAGACCTGGCAAAGGAGATTGCCGGGTTCTCTGCTGGCCTCTCTGAGGAACCTTTGCAGAGGTTCAAGGCTTTGTCATCTGGTATTCGAGAGTGCTCAAAGTTTATCTCTCGAGCAGCCTATGATGGCTTTGAGGCTTCGGCCCGAGTAGCAGCGGCCGGCATCGGTGCACGCCGTCAGGCCTGGCTACAGTCATCGGACCTCGAGCCATGGGTCCAGGACAAGTTGGTCATTGTCCCTTGCCGGGGTGAGAACCTCTTTGGCAAACCCATGGCTGAAAAGGCTGCAGAAATCAAGATTGAGACTCTCATCAGGACAAGGCTGTCCAGGAAGACTTCTGCCCCTTCTCAGAATTAGAAGGGCTCGGGGGAAAAAGCCCTTTTACCCGAGGAAGACCTCTGCCTACAAATCCTACCCTCATTTCCAGGCCTCTACAGCTCCCCAACAGGGTCAGCAGGCCAAGGGGCAGGGACATGGGCCCCGTAGGCAGAAAACCCCCAAGCTGCCAGCTCCGGCTCCTGCACAGCAGGGAGCGATATTTTGACTCCCACTGCATAGCCTCTCCCCCACAGCTGGCCCCACTCAGCACAGGAGGCCGGCTGACACTGTATGCCCACAGATGGTCAGCTGTAACAGGGGATACCTGGGTACTGAGCATAGTCCAACAGGGCTACTTGCTCCACTTCAACCAGTTACCCCCTCCTATTTTCCAGGGGAGCATCCAAGACTCCCTCTGCACAGGAACCTCCTCTTTCAGGAGTTGGCAAGTCTTCTACAGGAGCAGGCGGTGGAACCGGTGCCTCACCACCTAATAGGAAGAGGCTTCTATTCCAGATACTTTCTGGTACCAAACAGAACAGGAGGCCTCAGGCCCATCCTAGACTTGCGAAATCTCAACAAGTTCCTGGAGAGGGAAAAGTTCAAGATGCTTACCCTTGGAATACTGCTGCCCTACCACCAGCCGGGAGATTGGCTATGCTCCTTAGACCTGAAGGATGCTTATACGCACATCCTCATTCATCCAGACCACAGACAATATCTCAGATTTGTAGTGGGAGGCAATCATTTTCAGTACAGGGTACTTCCATTTGGCCTAACCTCCATTCCCAGGGTTTTCACCAAATGCCTGGCGGTGGTGGTGGCCTATCTCAGAAACCAGGGCATCTTTGTCTTTCCATACCTGGACGACTGGCTCATCAGTGGTCAGTCTCCACAGGAGGCCAAACAAGCCACTCTTCGCACTGTCTCTCTTCTTCAGCACCTGGGCTTCGTCATAAACTTTGCAAAGTCCACTTTGTTCCCCTCACAGGACATAGAGTTCATAGGGGCAAGGTTGGATACCTTACAAGCAATGGCTTATTTGCCCGGAACAGGGCACACAGACTGATGGCTCTGGCCCAGCAGTTTCGCAGTGGATCTCTGGTCTCTGCCAGACATTTCCTGAGGCTTTTGGGCCACATGGCATCCACGGTCCATGTAACACCAAATGCTCGTCTGCATATATGGCCTGCTCAATGGTGCCTCAGAGCTCAGTGGAAACAGGCCACAGGAGACTTAGGAGACAGAATAAGAGTGTCCAGGCTACTAGCAGCCTCCCTGCAATGGTGGCTTCATCTCCCAAACCTGATCAAAGGGGTACCTTTCCAGGCACCACCACACACACAGGTGCTGACAACCAATGCTTCTCTTCAAGGGTGGGGCGCACATTGCCAGTGGGCATGCACTCAGGGCCTCTGGTCCCCTTGGGAGGCCACACAGCAGATCAATCTTTTGGAGTTGCGAGCTATTTGATTGGCTTTACAAACTTTCTCTCATGTCCTCTCTCACCAGTCTGTCTTGATTCAGACAGACAACCAAGTAGAATGTTCTATGTGAACAAACAAGGGGGCACAGGTTCCAGGCTTCTGTGTCAGGAAGCACAGGCCCTGTGCACCTTTGCAGTCAAACAAGGCATGTTTCTCAAGGCAGTTTATCTACCTGGCCAAGAGAATTACCTGGAAGACAGGTTGAGCAGGATTCTACAGCCTCATGAATGGCATTTGAATCCCCTAGTGGTCCAGCAGATCTTCCTAAAATGGGGTCTTCCAGCCATCGATCTCTTTGCCAGTCCACTAAACCGTCAGTTGCCCAGGTTCTGTTCCAGACACAACCACATCCTCTGCGAATAGCAGCAGATGCCTTCCTAATCTTTTGGTCTACGGGCCTCCTGTATGCGTTTCCTCCAACGCCTCTAGTGGCCCGAACCCTCTTCAAGGTTCTTCGGGACAGGGCCTCGCTGATCCTGGTAGCCCCCAGATGGCCGAGGCAACCATGGTTTCCACTCCTTCTGCAGTTGGCGGTGAACACTCCACTCCCTCTGGGGGTGCAACCCGATCTCCTGTCTCAGGATCAGGGATCTCTCCTGCACCCCAACCTTCAGTCCCTCCATTTGATGGCCTGGCTGCTGAAAGGGTAGTTCTAGCCCTCTTACTTCTACCTAGGGAAGTGGAGGCGGTGTTTTTGGCCTCTAGGAGACAATCCACCTGGAAATCTTATGCCCTCAAGTAGCGTAGGTTCTCCACCTGGTGTGCTCAGCGCCAAGAGGATCCGTTTTCGTGCCTGGTACCCAGTGGTGCTGCAGTATCTGCTTCACCTGTCGGACCTAGGCCTTAAATCCAACTCTGTTCGGGTACACAGTGCTCTGTCAGCACACCACTCACCGGTGGAGGGTCAGCCTCTGTCAATCCACCCCTTAGTGGCCCGCTTCCTCAGAGGCCTGCTTTTGCTCAAGCCTCTGATTCGTCCACCAGCCCCTGAGTGGGATTTGAATGTGATTTTGCAACAACTTACTCGCCCGCCATTTGAGCCGATGGCTACCTGTCATTTACGCTTCCTTTCCTGGAAGGCATCGTTCTTAGTGGCTCTCACCTCGGCCAGGCGTGTGAGTGAACTACAGGCTCTGGTTTCTGATAGACCGTACACACGGTTCTATAAAAACAGACTGGTCTTATGGACTCATCCAAAGTTCCTTCCAAAGGTTGTCTCCTCTTTCCACCTCAATCAGGAGGTGGTTCTTCCGACATTCTTTCCGAGGCCGCATGCCAGCCGGGTTGAAATGGTCTTGCATACCCTGGACTGTAGGAGGGCGTTGTCTTTCTACATTGACCATACGCAGGGGCATCGAAGGGCTGTTCAGCTCTTCGTATCTTTTGACCCTAATAAGCTGGGGTCACCTGTCTCCATGCGTACCCTATCCATTTGGGTAGCAGACTGTATTGCCTGGGCGTACAGGGCAGCCGGCCTCTCCTTGCAGGGTCGAGTCACGGCCCGTATCAGGGTGAAGGCTGCGTCAGTAGCTCATCTCCACTCTGTTCCGTTGGCAGATATCTGCCGGACCACTACTTGGTCTTCAAGCCAGACTTTTGCGGTCCATTACTGCCTCGAGAGGGAGTCACGCAGGGACAGTGCTTTCAGACAGGCGGTACTCCGTAATCTCTTTGAGGTTTAGGCAACTCCTACCCTCCGATCCTTGTGTTGGGCTACCGTTCGGGGGCGTTCTCAGAGAAGATTCTTATCTCGCATGTTGAGGTTCTAGAGGGAGCTCATTTTTCAGCTTTGGGTTCTCGGTAGCCTAGAGTTGGGGAGTCCCATATGTGAGGACTGACTTCCTGCTTGGTCCTGGAGAAAGCATAGTTACTCACCTGTAACAGGTGTTCTCCAGGAGCAGCAGGAATCAGTCCTCCCGACCCTCCCTCCTCCCCTTGGAGTTGCAGTACTATATGTATATTTCATTTTGTTTTTTTGCTGTCTTTTAGCTATGTCGTCAGACTGAGCAAGATGGCACCCTTGGGCAGGAAGGTGACTGCGCATGCGCGCTGCATTCCCAAAGGCTTTCTTTGAAAGCTGGGGAATTGCTCCGCACGAGGGCTCCATCGACGCCGACGTCACCCATATGTGAGGACTGATTCCTGCTGCTCCTGGAGAACACCTGTTACAGGTGAGTACGCTTTATCTGGTCTGCTGGACAGGTGTTTGAGTTTTTTTGATGATTGTTTTGTGGTATTTGATTATTGGTGCCACTATGATGAATTCTTATTTTTACTTTTAGAACTGCATGTGTGGTTTTGGCATCTCTAGTCCTTATATTGCACATCATCCAGAGATCTTCAGTTCCTGTTCATCTTTAATACTTCAGGACAGTGACAGCCACCCCAGTATAACAAAGATGATTGTTCCAAAGAAGAGCAAAACCTACCACTTTCATGATGAATGGGAAATGGACTACTTCTTCATCATGGTGAAAGACGAGTGGTGTCTAATTTGTAACGCCTCAGTATCCTTGCCCAAAAAGGGTAATATGGAATGTCATTATAAGGCTCTGCATAGCAATAAGTTTGATGCTGATTTTCCACCCAAAAGTGAAATTCGTAAACTGAAGCTCAAAGAACTTAAATCGAAATTGGCTACTCGGCAACAGTTGATGGCGAAGCCAAGGTCACATTCGGTCAATGCAACCATAGCATCCTTCAAGGTCAGCAACCTGATCGCAAAGAAATGCAAACCTTTCACTGAAGGGGAATTTGTAAAAGATTGTTTTCTTGAAGCAGCTGACAATCTTTTTGAAGGATTTAAAAATAAGAAAGAGATCATAGCTGCTATTCAAGATGTACAATTGTCAAGAAACACCGTCGTGCAGCGAATAGAAAAGATGTGTGGAGACACAACTGAACAATTGTTGGAGGATGTTTCAAATTGTGTTGCTTTCTCACTCCAACTGGATGAATCTACAGACATAAGAGACATAGCCCAGTTACTAGTCTTTATCCGGATGGTTTTTGAAGACTTCAGTGTTAAAGAACTACTTGGAATGATTTCTTTAAAAGGGAGAACTACTGGTCAGGAAATATTCAGTTCTTTCCATTCTTTTGTGACAAAGTGCAATCTTCCATTGCATAGACTTGTTTCCATCACTACTGATGGAGCAAGAGCAATGATAGGTGAGGTTAACGGTTTCATAGCCCTCTGTAGACAGCATGACGACTTCCCAGATTTCCTTTCTTACCACTGCATCATTCACCAGCAAGTTTTGGTAAGCAAGAGACTCAATACATAGACTGTCATGGACATCACTTTCAAATTATAAATTCAGTTCATGGAAGATCACTTCAAAGACAATCTTACTCTTGATGAAGGGGCAGCGGAAATCATTTTGCACACAGATGTAAGGTAGCTAAGTAGGCACAAATTTCTGCAAAGATTTCGTGATTTGCTGAATGAAATAAGTTTTTTGAAGGAGAGGGGAGATGACCAAGCAAAGTTGGAAGATGAGGAGTGGTTAGGTGATCTGGCATTTCTCACTGACTTTACAGGTGAACTAAGTGATATGAACCTTGAACTACAAGGTAAAAACAAATGCATTGGCGAGATGAGTACAGTTTCATCCTACAAGAGCAAATTTGAGCTAATGATGACTGACCTTGCAAGCAACACTTTTGATCATTTTCCTAATATGCAGGACCATCTGGGGCAATATCCAAATTTTGTTTTTCAGAACGAGAAATATGTGACAGAAATCTGTTCTGTTATCCAGGAATTTGAAAATAGATTCTGTGACTTCCAAAAAATTGGAACAGTTGTGGAGTACTTGTCATACCCATTCAAAGTAGATGTGGACATTAAAGAAACTGCAGTTGCTATCAGTAAAAATTACTCATTGAACAAGCCATCTCTTGAAAACGAAATATTAACCCTTAAAAATGACATTTTTCTCAAGACCCGTGCTGAGCAAGAATCGTTTTGCAAGCTAGTGCCTCGAGACAAATTTCCCAACTTGAGAAGATGCAGTGAAGCTGTACACTCCTGTTTCGGTTCAACTTATTTGTGTGAATCTGTGTTTTCCCATCTGAAAATGACAGAGTACACAACGTTCCAACGTGACAGATGAACATCTCCAGGATTCCCTGAGACTGGCCCTCACGCAATATTTACCCAACTTCAAAAAGCTGGTGGATGAAATGTAGGTTCAGACGTTTCACTAATGAGCAAGAGCGAAATATTAAAGATTGTGCAAGATCAGCCTGGATCAATACTCGACCTAAATTTAACACAAATTACTCAATAAAAGTTAAAGAAAGTTATTAAGACCGTTAAAGTTATTACTCAATAAAGGTTTTTAGAAAAAATGTACTTTCCATTTCCCCTCGCAGTTCTTACTGGATCTTCATCTCTCTGTTTTGTTTTTTGCTTAATTTACTTAACAGCTGATCACATCCAAGTAAATGACAGAAGGTTCGTTAAAAATGGGGGAGGGTGGGTGGGGAAATCCTCCAACTTTATTGGGTTAAAATTGAATTTGAAACTTAATTTTCATGGTGGTAGATCACCGAAACTTTTGGCCGGGAAAAGTAGATCACAACCTGTTCGAAGTTGGACATGCCTGCTCTGAGGGATCCAGCAAGAGTTCTGTTTCCTCCCTCAGAGGTGACAGAGGCGCCAGCAAATCACACTTCTCTGGCTCGGCTTCCAAATCGAGATGCAGCCTCTTACTTGCCTAAGTGCCTTGCCTAACTAGTCTCTCAGGAAGGGAACCCTTCGCCCCTCTCCTCCCCCCAGCATCAGCAATCAAAAGGCCTTGTTTCATACAAAAGGCCTTGTTTAAAAGTAATATGAATTCTGATGAGAGGTTCCCAAAAGGTCCTCTCCCTCAGCTGCAGAGGCCTGCATCTTCTCCCTGCCCACATCCGTCTGGCTTAACACCAGGGGGAGCACGTCAACCACAATTACTGGTGGAAAGGGTAAAATGGTGGCCATTCCCTCCGAAATAGCATCTCAGCAGGGGCAATGCCTATACAAATATCAGTTGCCATTGGATATTTCACTACCCCGCTGCCACTACCTTTGTCTGGCTTCTCCAAGGCTGCCACGAGATCCATGCAATAATTTTCCACACATGCATGACACATTCCCTGTCAGGAATTGTGTAGGCCACACAGTACCTCTTGTGTTTGACTGACATTGCCATTCCATGCAGTCCTGTGCTTTCGCTTTCCGCACCACCCATTAACAGCGCAATCCTGCCTCCAGCTACCTAAAAGTCTTCCTTCTACCTTCCTGCACTGGCAGATTGCTTGCCACAGCCCTCCTTAGCTGTGTGTGTTTTAATTTTAAATGTGAACTTAATTCACTGGCTAACACTGGTACAGGAGCCCCTAGCTCTTTCCCAAAAGTAGAGGAGGAGGAAAGGAACTCTGCAGGCTGACTACCAACAAGGCTATTGGGAGGGAAGGAGAGGGACCTGGACCAACTGGGGATAGCACCCCCAGACACCTTTGGCCAGCCATAGCCACCTCTAGCCCTCTTGCTTGATAGGGAAGACAATATTCAGCTGCTGCCCAGTTAGCTTCAGCGGAGAAAGATAGGTCGGCCTTTACGGCCTCTGACTTTCACTGCAGTGCAATAACTGGGCAGTGGCTCAGTATCACTGCTGTCTGGTTATTGTCCAGTGTCACCCCCAGGACTGCCCCAATGCTAATCGGCCAAGAGGATTAACGTGGTTAGCAAGTATGTTAACTGTATTAATCCCTTTCAATACTGGACCCTATATTTTTAATCCATTTTTAAAATTAAGTATTTTCTATAAACGTGAAGGCTGCAGACATGCTCAGAGAGGTGAATTTATTGTACTATTTTGTTCTCACAAAAATAGGGAGGAGTGGCTCAGTGGTTGGGACAGGTTACCTCAAGCTGGAGGGCCAGGGGTTCAATTCCCAGGTAGGGACAAGTAACCTCAGGCAGGAGAGACTGGGGTCTCTAGTCCCACGGCTACTCCTTGTGGCCTTGGGCAAGCCACTTAACACTTCATTGCCTCAGGTACACTTAGATTGTGAGCCCTTCGGGGACGAGGGAATAAATAGTGCCTGTTAGCATATATCTGTAAACCGCTTTGACCCGGTGAAAAGCGGTATATAAGCACAGCTAAATAAAAATAGTTGGGGTGTTTGAAGGGGATAATCAGCTGTCCTGCAGAATTATTCCTGCCTGATAATGGGAGAAAAATTAAATTAAGCTTTATTAAATTGAATTAATCAGAAAATGTACCTGGGAATACTGTCTCTGTAAACATTGATAAATAGTTATTTTCTGTACTCTCCAAAAATACCAAATTGCCTGAAGAATGAACACCTAAAATTTGCAATTTGTAAACTTGATAAGCTAAAGGAGCATAGTAGTATTAAGCCTATCGGATTCTGCAGTTGTCTGTCTGATATGCTCCACTTTCTTTTTATCTCTTGCTTTTCAAAAAGAAAATTAAGTGGAAAAACAACTTTAAAATACAAATATGTTGCATGTCAAATCTTAGTACAGAGTTACTGTATATTCTGTAGCACCTACTAGTGCTGGCCATAAGTTAGCTTCCCCCTCACTGTTACATCACACTGCTTTTATAGTACATCCTCTGATTTAACTTTTGCATTAATCTGCTCATTTGGCTTTGGTAAAGGAGGACCCAGTGAAAGACATGTAGCCTTCAGAAGCCAATCAGAAATGCATTCAGTTGAAACAATGAAAAGCTGTTGCATTCAGCTATTGTTATGACCTTTATTTTTCTGGATCTCTGTTTCAGAAATTTTGCAGTGTCATCGAGGCGTTGGACAGTGGGCAACCTGTCGATCTCAGCAACATGCCCCCAACTCCAGAAAGTAAAGCATTTTATTTAGCATATTGCTCAGAGATTCATTTATGCATTCCGTTCTTGCCTCTCATTTGTTTTACCACCTCCCTCTGTGCCCACTCTTTGCATCTTGCTCTTTTCAGGGCCGGTGCAGGGGTATTAGGCACCCTAGGTGAAACGTCAGCCTTGGACTCACTCACAATTACCTTTTAGACCTCTAGCCAAGATTTTGATAGTTAAACTCAATTGTAATAATCTCAACACCAAACCTCCCAAAAGAATCTTATAAAATTTATATTTGGATATCATGCTTTTAAACTTTGTTTTGTAAATATATGCATAATGAGAAAGATTTGAAGGGTAAATGGATTGTTTACATATTGTCCATTTTTCCTGCAGATAAGAGTACGCACTGATGACTCTTCAAGATTGTATGGCTGCCAGGATCCATTGTTTTGTTTTGACTGTAGCTGCTATTTTCTGCCTTAGGCAACCACCTATTTTGACTAGTAGTTGGACTGGCCCTAGCTCTTTCTCATCTATCTTTAGTACCAGCAGTTAAATAACTGCTGGTACTAAATATCTGGCTTCAAGATATACGGTTACTATTCATTCATTGATATACGGTTACTATTCATTCATTGTTACAAGATATACTGTTACTACTAATGTTACTATACTATACTGTTACTATACTGTTACTACTAATGTTACTATACTAAACTGTTACCACTACAAAATATACTGCTACTGCTACTGTTATAATTACAAGATACACTGTTGCTACTCAGCATTGTTAAAGCGTCAAACACAACTACCAAGTAGAATAACACAGCCGTCAGAGTATAGGGCACTGAAGGGCAACACCACCCAGCCCAATGATGGCACTATTCTGGTACGCAGCGATATACCTGGCCACACTAATCCCTGCCTACGCATTCAATCAAAACATATACCAAACCCTCCCACATCTTTACTCCCCATTCTACCTCCTCTACACCCTACAAACACAGCAACCACTCCTACTTCCACCATACTACTTCACAGGAAAGATTATAACTCACACACCCAATGACAGGATATCCACAAAAACCTCTACGAGAAATCGGAGACACCGCAAGCCCAAAGCAGCATTACCCCGCACAATCAACCAAGCAACCTCACTAAACACTAGCAACTGGGATGCGGAGGCCCTACATGAAGCCTGTAATATCATCCTCATAAATGCTCGCTCGATCAGGAACAAAACACACATAATATATGACATCATCACTGACGAAAAACCGGACATCCTATGTATAACCGAAACATGGGTCACAGAAACAGATGCAGCCATATTAAACCAGATCAGTAAACCTGGATACAACCTGTATAACTGTCCCCGATC
This sequence comes from Ichthyophis bannanicus, assembly GCA_033557465.1. Lineage (NCBI taxonomy): Eukaryota > Metazoa > Chordata > Amphibia > Gymnophiona > Ichthyophiidae > Ichthyophis > Ichthyophis bannanicus. The sequence goes on from CM066040.1 coordinate 263,431,542, forward strand.
CCACAAAAAAGGTGGAGGGGTCCTTATAATAGCAAAGGACAATCTGAAACTCACAAGCACATATCAGAACTCAAACGCAGACATAGACTTACTCAAGGTTGAAAACACAGCACTATCTATCTGCTTGATATACAGACCCCCCACGTCACATCATGAGATTCTTGCATCAGCACTGGAAGTAATTTCATCGACACAACCTAGAAAAATCCAGATAATACTAGGAGACCTAAATCTAGCATCCACATCAACCACGAATGCAAACACTTTCCTAGAAGCTATGGCGCAACTAGGGTACCAGCAACTGATAACAGAACCAACCCATGAAAAAGGCCACACACTTGACATGGTCTTCATACCCAAAAGAGAACAGGAAATTGGTGAGAGGCCCCGGATAGAGATCAATCCACTACCCTGGTCAGATCACCACCAAATTAATATACGGATAAAGCTTCCGAACTTAACCAAGGACACGAAAGGGAAAAGGGGATCACACCAACAACGGAGATTTAACAAACCAGACATAGAAGGCCTCATCAGTGCTATCAAATCCCACATCGACCTGGGAGCAACAGACCTTGATGACCTAACAAGCAAATGGGATTCCGGAATTCAGTCCATAGCAATCCCCAAAGGGAACCAGACACCAAGCACATCCAAAAAACCATCAGAACCTTGGTATAATTTAACATTGTCCAGAATGAAGAGAGACCTCAGGAAGCACGAAAGAATGTGGAGACGCACCAAATCCACTGAACTAAGAACGGTATACCTTAATCTCCTCTCAAGATACAGAGAAGAAGTAAACACAGCAAAGAGGATACACCATTCCAACATCCTGAACAAAGCCATCAACAAACCACGTGAACTTTTCGCGCTAGTAAAATCACTTACCAAAACAGCGCCACCAGAACAGCAGGATAGCCCCATCCATCCGCAAACACTAGCAAATCACTATGCAAGCAAGCTGACTTTCACCGCCCCCACGATAAAGGAAAGCGCACTGCATCAAAGAACAGAAGAGAAGCAAGAACCAACATGGAACACATTCCATAACCTTGATGAGCAACAAACCACAAACATTCTAACCTCCATAAATACCACCACCTCACCACTCGACCCATGCCCAACTGCATGGATCAAAGCGGCAAAAAAAGAGATCAACCAGCAGATAGCCCACATTATAAATCAGTCGCTAAGTCAAGGAATAATGCCCGAACAACTAAAACAATCAATAATAAGGCCAATCCTAAAAAAACAATACTCTCAACAAGGAAGACCCGACCTCATACAGACCCATATCCAGCATTTCATTCCTTGCAAAAATCATTGAAAAGGCAGTGCTCCTACAACTTCAAGATCACCTTGATGACCACGATACCTTAGACAAACAGCAGTACGGGTTCCGAAGAAATCATGGAGTTGAAACACTTTTGATAGCGCTAATGAACAACCTCCTTAAAGGACTTGAAGACAGAAAGAAAATGTTTATACTCATTTTCATTGACATCTCCGCCGCCTTCGATACTGTACATCATGAGATCCTCCTAAACAAGCTGGAATCCATAGGAGTTGGGGGAACCCCCCTCAAATGGTTCTCCTCCTACATATCGAATAGAAGGCCTCAAGTACAATTCAATGGCGAACAAGCTGAACCGTTCTCTCAAACACAGGGCATTCCACAGGGATCAGCCCTCTCGGCTCTACTGTTCAACATTTACATGCAACCCCTATGCAAAATCTTTGAAGGACATGACATCAGCTACCACATCTATGCAGATGACATCATGTTATACACACAACTGGACGCCACGGACCCCAATTATTCACAGCTCGAAAACTGCCTGGATGAAATGTTGCAATGGCTACAGAAAAATAACATGACGATAAACCACAAAAAAACCGAGGTCATGTATATATCCAGCAAACCGAACTTCAAGCCCCCTGATACAATCACCCTGTGCAATAACACGTACAAGGCGAAGGATGAGATCAAATACCTAGGTGTCACGCTCGACTGCAACCTAAAAATGGAGACCCACCTACGTAAAACAAACAAAGCCATCTTCCATAAACTTAGAGTGATACAACCGCTAAGAAAAATAATAGATCCATGTGACTTCCGATCAGTGGCGCAAGCACTCATTATGCCACATCTGGACTACTGTAATGCCATCCTTCAAGGTCTCCCCAAGAAATCAATAAATATCCTTCAGTTGGCCCAAAACGTAACTGCCAGGATCATAATGGGAACAAGCATTGCAGAACACATCACCCCCATACTAATAAACTTACATTGGCTTCCAATTGCAGCAAGGATTCAGTACAAGATGCTAGTAACCGCATTCAAACTTATCAATAACATAGCCCCCTCATTCCTGACCACCCTTATCAGCACACAACCTGCAAATAGAGACAGAAGAAATACCAACTTGGGCACCCTACAGGTCCCCACATCCATCAGAACAGTAAAAACAAGTACATCTCGAAGAGCATTCGCATTCTCTGCACCAACAATATGGAATCAACTCCCTTTTGAACTGCGCTTAATCACGGACATTGCAATCTTCAGGAAAGAGTTAAAAACTCACCTATTCAAATGCTGTTATAATCAGCCATGACTCTCAAATGCGTTACATAACACGTTATGTAAGAATATGTGAAGATGTATAATACAAGGATAATTCCGAATATATAAATTATAGAAAAGGTGTGAGGTACAATTGTAAATACTTATGTATAAATGTAAATATGTATAACGAAGTCCCCCATGACACTAACCCTGTGTGCTGTGACCTACCCTTAGATCTATATAATTACTGTCCCCTCCCTGTCCTGATTGACATCCCCAGAAGAAGAATCAAACCGCTGCTGATCGCTGGAAGCAGCGGTATATAAGTGTGTATTAAATAAAAATAAATAAATCTTATTGTGCTTCTTTTTCATCCTATTCCCTTCCTCCTTTTTCTTACTTTCACACAAATGCTAAAGAATTGGTAACTTGCTATGCTAACTTGGGGATATAATAGGTTAGCTCACTGTAGCACAATCCAAGGCATGTTAATATTCTGATTCAGGGGTCAAAAAAACACCAGTCAGGGAAAAATGACTAATCAGATTTTCCTCCCTTTTTTCTTCTGGATGCATAAAGGAAAGAGAGCAATGCATCCACCTTGTTGCCTCCCTCAATGGGATTTCTGTATCCCAGTCAGAGTTACATTATTCAAACTTAAACAGGATCATATAAATCAGATATGCAGTAAAGTGAAAGCTTGTGACAGGGGAATGCAGAGGGAGGTGAGTGTGAAGAAGATCGAGCTTGTGTTCCTCCTTCGGGTCATCCTTCTTCACCTTTCCATCAAGTTTCTTTCCCAGGGCCGCTTCTAGGGCATTAAGTACCCTAAACGAACCTTCAGCCTTCTAACACCCCTTCCTTAGCGTCCCTCCAGTCTAGTCCCAGACCTCTGGGGGTAAGCACCTCCTCCCGCAGCCTTGGAGACTGAGCATGTCACACTCTTCAGTGACACCAGTATAAGTAATCCAGGGAACGCCTTCCCGATCCAGTAATCTCAGTCTCCAAGGCATCTGGAGGAGGCGTGAGCCTAGAGGTCAAGGGCTCACTGGAGGAATGATTAAGGAGTTGGATAAAATTTAGAGAGTTAGGTAAGATTAGATTGTGTATATTCCTTTAAAAATATTTTTGGGTATCAACAGTCTTAGGCTGAAGGATACTGTTTGGCAGCGTCCAAGGCGAAAGATCCCCCCCTCTCCCCCCTCCCTGGAGACCTGGTGATCAGGGAAGCGTGCGGGAGTGTTGTTGGGGCCTCCGGCTCCTGAACCCGTGCAGCGGGTGAGGAGCCATGGAGGAGTGTTGCCGCGTGTCCGGCAGCAGGGCGAGAGGCCTGTTCCCGCGCCACTGGATTGTACACACGGGCGGACGGGGGGGGGGGGGCGGCTTGGTGAAGCGATCCGTGCTGCTCTCGGCAGCGCTTAAGGTGAGTGGGGCAGTAGTCAGTGATCTGCAAGGAGCTTGGCTTTCCCGCTGCAGTGGTAATCGGCAGCGATTTTTTTTCGGCACATGCAGCCTGTGTGCAAGCGGCGCGGCTGAGAGAGAGAGAGAGCGGGTGGATGCTAGCAAGCAGGCCCCGGACACGTGGAAGTCGTACGGGAATCTGAAGGGGTATCTTATTTTTCTTCAGATTTTGGGTCTGCAGGTTGCTGGAGTGTGTTTTTGGCTTCAGTTATTGGAAAAAAAAAAGGAAAAAGGTTTTAGTTTTCCTCGGGCTGTAGCACTAACGATGTCGTTTTGGGGCTGCACTGGTGCTAGAATGCCTTTTAGACCCCAGTGCATAATGTGTGGGGCCAAGAGGGGGTCGGTCTCTGCGGAGGGGGCCTGTAGAGATTGTACCCAAGAGGCGGAGGCAGGGAGAGATGAGGCACAAGCACAGCTTATTAGGGAGGAAGCTGTGGGTTCTCCGGAGCCCTTGTCCCCTGCCAGGCTTCTTTTGGAGTCGACGCCGGGGCCTTCTAAGAAACCGGAGGCGGTCAGTTCCCAGCCTGGGTTGCAGGGGGGTCTTGAGGCGATTTTCTCTCTGGACTTTATGGCTCTGCTTCAGCAGGCTCTGGGAAAGCAGGGCGTCGAGGCAGCAGAAAAGGACAGGGAACGGAAGTGCTCAGAAAGTCTCCTAGAAGGGGGAGCGGATAGCGTCCCATGTAAAAGAACAAGATTAGGGGGAGATAAGGCGGAGCAGATGGGGGGGGTCTCGCGACCCTTCCGTAGTCTTGTAAAATTTGGACGTAGATATGGATTTGGAGGAAGGTGAAATAGCGGAGCTGGAAGACCAGGCGCGGGTCATTAGGGTCTTCAGGCGGGAGGAATTGTCAGCTCTGATTTCGGAGACGCTGAAGGCGCTTAACATGCTGGTGGCAGAACAGGCGGCGGATTCCTCTTTGGAGGACCCTCTCTTGCAGGCAGTGTGGAAGTCTCAGAGAGCTTTCCCCATCCATACAGTGTTTAGGGAAATGATACAGGAAGAATGGGACACGCCAGAAACAGGGCTTAAAGGGTCCAGAGTGATGTTGCGCATCTACCCGCTGCAGGAGCCTGATAAGGAGATGTTCAAGTCTCCTAGGATAGATGCAGCGGTGTCAGCAGTTACGAAGAAGACCACGATTCCGGTGGAGGGCAGTTCTGCCCTGAAGGATGCGCAGGATAGGCGGTCAGATACGTTGTTGAAGCAAGTCTTTGAGGTCAATGCAATTTCCATGCATGCATCCATTTGTGGAGCATGGGTGGCGAGGGTGTGTCTGCGTTGGTCCCAGAAGATAAGAGGGTCTCAGGAGGCAGAGGCGTCGGTGGAGGTGGCCCGAATGGAGTCAGGGGCTGCATATCTGGCAGATATGCAGTATGACCTCATTCGCGGGCTGTCAAAGAGTATGGCGTTGATGGTGGCGGCACACAGATATCTGTGGATCCGTAACTGGGCAGCAGATGGGGCTTCTAAGGCGAGGCTCGCTAAGCTTCCTTTTCGAGGTAAGCTTCTTTTTGGGGAAGACTTAGATAAATTGGTAAAAGACCTTGGGGAGTCTAAAGGTGGAAGGCTGCCGGAGGATAAGCAGAAGCAGGGTCGTCCTCGGGCGCCTTCTAAAAGACAACAGAGGGAGTTTCGTAGGTTTTGACCGGCGCAGTTTGGTCAGTTTCAAAGGGGGGCGGTTCCCTTACAGATCCCAAGGATTTCGAGGGTTCAGAGGAGCAGGTAGAGGTTTTGGAGCCACCTCCTCTTCCTCAAACCTTAAGAAATCGCAATGAAGCGAGGAGGGCCCAGGTGGGGGTAGTGCCCGTGGGGGGGCGACCGAAGGTGTTTTATCCTGCCTGGGTCCAGATCACGTCAGATCAGTGGGTGTTGGAAGTGATTCAAAAAGGTTACGCCCTAGAATTTTTACAACCAGTACAAGAAGCATTTGTTCTTTCTCCTTGCCGGACAAAGTCAAGGCTGCGAGCAGTTTGAGAGACGTTGGAAAACGTGCTCGCTCTCAAGGCGGTGGTACCGGTGCCAGCAAGCCAGTGCGGTTTCGGTCGATACTCCATATATTTTGTGGTGCCAAAAAAGGAGGGGTCCTCGAGGCCGATGCTAGACCTCAAGGGTGTAAACAGGTGCCTAAAAGTCACGCACTTTCACATGGAAATGCTGAGGTCAGTCATAGTGGCGGTGCGACAAGGAGTGTTTCTCACTTCCCTGGATCTCTCGGAAGCATATCTGCATATACCGATCTGCTTGGAGCATCAGCAGTACCTCTGGTTTGCCATCCCCATGGGGCACTTTCAGTTCCAGGCGTTACCGTTCGGATTGGCAACGGCGCCACGCACCTTCACCAAGGTAATGGTGGTGGTGGTGGCAGCGGCGTTAAGAAAGGAGGGTGTCTTGGTGTACCCTTATCTGGATGATTGGTTAATTCGAGCAAAGTCAAAAGACAAGAGCGAGAGAGTGACCCTCCGGGTGGTACAGTTTCTACAGAGCCTAGGATGGGTGGTGAATGTGGCGAAGAGCAAGTTGGAATCGTCTCAGGAGTTGGAATACTTGGGGGCGCGTTTCGATACAAGAAAAGGCAGGGTATTTCTACCAAGTTCCAGGGCTCTGCGGCTGCGACAGTTTTCTTGGAGAAAAGGGCTCCATCGGCGTGGCATTATCTGCAGCTGTTGGGAACAATGGCGGCCATGCTGGAGTTAGTGCTGTGGGCGAGGGTGCACATGCGTCCATTGCAAAGAGCTCTTCTCAGGAGATGGTCGTATCAGTTCGATCGCTTATCCCAGCGGCTAGTCTGTCCGGGGTGCACAAGACAGGCCTTACGGTGGTGGCTGGCTCAGGGGCGGCTAGAGAGAGGAATGCCATTGGAGGCACCGGATTGGAAACTGTTGACAACGGATGCCAGTCTGTTCGGCTGGGGGGCGCACTTCGAGTGGCAGTTTGCCCAATGTCAGTGGAGCGATCAGGAAAAGACATGGTCACTCAATAGGTTGGAATTGCGGGCGGTCTCACTAGCACTCAGAGTTTCAACAGTTGGTGCAAGGAAAAGCGATATGAGTGTTGTCAGACAACGCCACGGCAATGGCGTACATCAACCGGCAAGGGGGCACAACCAGCATGGCTCTTGAGGAGGCAGAGGAGTTACTCGGTTGGGCTGAAGTACACCTGGAGGCGTTATCGGTGACAGGAGTGGACAATGTGACAGCTGATTTTTTGAGCAGAGTCAAGATGGACCCTGGAGAGTGGGTTCTGCATCCGGACGTTTTCAAGGCACTGGTGCGTCGTTGGGGGCTGCCGGTGATGGACCTCATGGTGACGTTTGATTCCGCGAAGACGGACAGGTTTTACAGCAGAAGAAGGGAAAGGATGTCCGAAGGATTGGACGCCCTGATTCAAAGGTGGCCGGAAGAGCAGCTCATATATGTCTTTCCACCGTGGGTGCTGATCGTCTGAGTCCTGCAGCGTATAGAAAGGCACAGGGGCCTAGTGATCTTGATTGCTCCAGATTGGCCCAGGAGACCGTGGTATGCCGACCTGGTGCGTCTCCTTGTGGAGCCACCGTGGAGATTGCCGGTCAGGGACAATCTGCTGTTGCAGGGTCCATTGAGTATGCCTCAGGTGGATCGGTTTTCGCTTACGGCTTGGCTCTTGAAAGGGCAAGGTTGATGGCCAAGGGTTACTCCACGGCAGTTATTTCGACCTTGTTGAGATCTGATTTTGGAGGTCTACCTCAATGGCGTATATCTGAGTCTGGCGCATCTTTGAGTCGTCGTGCGCGGATAGGCAAGTGTTGCCCTTGAGGGTGTCTATATCACAGATTCTAGCCTTTCTGCAGGATGGTTTTGAGAAAGGACTTGCGGCTTCTCTACGGGTGCAGTTAGCAGCGCTTTCTTGTTATCGTGGAAAGGTACAAGGGGTGGTGCTCGGGACTCATCCGGATATTAGAAGATTTTTAAGAGCAACGACGCTTTTGAGACCGCCATGTAGGACTGCGGTGCCGACTTGGGATCTCAACTTGGTATTGGATGCGTTGATAGGGGAGCCATTGGCGAAAGCGACTGTGAAGGATGTCATGCTGAAGGTGGTATTTTTAGTGGCTATTTCGTCGTCGAGAAGAATTTCGGAGCTCCAGGAGTTATCGTGTAAGGAGCCGTATTTGTCTTTCCATGCTAAGAAGGTGGTTTTGCATACCGTTCCTTCTTTCTTGCCCAAGGTTGTGTCCATGTTTCATGTGAATCAGGTTGTATCCTTGCCAGTGTTCAAGAGAGGAGGCAAGGATAAGGCTAAAAGTCAAATACATCGGTTGGACGTCAGTCGAGTACTAAGAGCCTATGAACAGCGGACGTCCGTGTTTCGGAAGTCAGATAGATTGATTGTTTTGTTTGGAGGACCAAAGCGAGGGGAGTTGGCGTCCAAGTCTTCTTTTGCGAGGTGGATTAAGGAGGCGATTGCGTCGGCGTATATTTTGAAGGGCAAGGCTATTCCACAGGGCTTGCGAGCGCATTCGACGAGGGCGCAGGCGGCTTCCTGGGCAGAGTGCAGTTTAGTACCTGTGGTGGAAATTTGTAAGGCGGCTACGTGGTCGTTGTCATCCTTTGTTAGGCATTACAGGCTTGATGTGCGGTCTGAGGGGGATACAAGGTTCGGATTGGCGGTACTTCAGGCTGGTCTGGCAGGTCTCTCCCGTTAAAGTATTTACTGCTCTGTTACATCCCCAGAGGTCTGGGACTAGACTGGAGGGATGCTAAGGAAGGTGAAATTAGACTTACCTGCTAATTGTGATTCCTTAACCCTTTCCAGGCCAAGCCCAAAACTCTCGGGATCCAAAATTCTGACTAAATATTCCTATCAAATGGTATATAATACATGACCATAGCAGAAGGAAAATCACTATTAGAACATATTGAATAAGACGGGTACAATGTTCCTGAAATATGCAAAAATTAACCCGGCTGCAGAATGTTGATTAAAATTTTAAAGTAGGCCTTCAAAGGGTTAAGGAACAACAGTCCAGTCCCATATCCCTCTCAGTTATAAGGTGGTGGACGGTAGCCTGAAGTAAGATATCAGTGGACTCGCAGCTACGGCTGAAGGGGTTTTTCTACGATCTCCAAATGGGGGGAGAAGGGGATTCATGTCTTCGACGTGGGTCTAAACAGGATCCTGCTTACGACTGTCTGGTATGTGGGTGCATACCAAAGGTACATAAGAGTTGGTTCAGTTACATAGTTGTATAGTTATTTAGTTATATGACATTTCGATAATATTTCTGCTTACTTATTGCTCTAGTGAGTCTGCTTTGTTAATAGGTTACTGGATCGGGAAGGCGGTCCCTGGATTACTTATACTGGTGTCATTGAAGAGTGTGACATGCTCAGTCTCCAAGGCTGCGGGAGGAGGTGCTTAAACCCCAGAGGTCTGGGACTAGACTGGAGTTCCTTAAGGAAACACAATTAGCAGGTAAGTCTAATTTCACCTTCCCCTCCAAATTAACTTTCATACCCCCTAGAAAGGTCTCTAATTTTTTTTTTTAATTCAATATTTTTTATTTTATTTCATTAACATTTACAAGAAATAGAACACACCAGTAAAGAATCTTGGAGTCCAACAACAAAGGGACTCTAATGTAGCAACCGTCATTTTAACAATCCCTTTCTCTCCTGCCCTTCCCCCTTTGCTCTCCCGTCCACCAGTTCCAATAAAGTGTCCAAATCGCCTCTATCTTTTCGCCCCTTCTGAAGTGCAGGGTCTCTGAAGGCTATAAAATCCATGCAAGCGATCGGCATTTCTCAAATTTTTATAATTAAACTCCAGAACAATCTTAAGTATTAAAATTGGGGCCCTGTTTTCTAACGTGTGATAATGTATTTACAGTTACCTTGTTAATTGCATTAATTAACACATGGTAACCACAAAACCTGTGTGGTAACTGTTGGGAGCATGCCCAGCATGTGCCCATGCACTTACTACAAAGGGTAGACATTTACCATGCCTTAAGAGGCTGTTCCTTATCGTTCCTCCAGTTTAGTCCTCCACCTCTGGGTTGTGCACCTCCTCGTGCAGCTTGGAGACTGGGCATGTCAAAGTCATGACATCACTGGATATAGCCTGCTGGTATTTCCCATCAGCCCCCAGTGTGTCTAGTCTCCATGCAGCAGGAGGACAGTGTGAGCCTAGGTGCTGGGCTCACTAAATGGAGCAGATAGGGAGCAGTGCAGGTTTCAAACTTTCCATTCTAGCTGGTTACTTTACGTTGAATTTCAATCAAATTTCTATTTAATTTCTATTTATTTTGAGTCCTGTGATTTATTCAGTGATATTCCTTTAAAAAAAAAAAAAAAAAAAAGAGAGGGAGAGGGAGCCTAAGCCCTTTATTTCTTTCTGCCGTGCCAAAAGTGTTCTGTTCACGAGATATCTGCCCCTTGACGGCACGGGGGATAACTTCTTGGAGGAGGCCTGCACAGCTTCGAAGCTTTGCAGTGTCTGGCCATCATGAAGCCGCTTGCTTTCGGCAGGGCTGTCCTCGCCACGGACGTCGCTCACGGCAGCGCTGAGTGACAACGCGGCTGGAAGGACTATGCCCTTTTTTGCACGGTAAGACCCTTTTACCTCTGTTTTCACGGCGCAGGGAAGGGGGAAAGAGGAGTACTGGGGTGCGGAGGCCTCTGTTCAGCTTGGCGCCAAAATCGCCAGACACGATTCGCGGCCATTTTGTGTAAGCGGTTTAGCCACATAGGGGCTTAAAGCGGCAGTTTTCTTGGGGATCACACCAGGGCTCTCCTCTCTTATCAGCGTTTTTCAGTTAGTTTTCCTTTAGTTATTTTTGGTTTAAGTTAGTTATGTTAGTTTAGGGGGGTTTCTAGTTGTGGAATTCCCTGTGGGAGCACTTAAGAGCTACTTCAAGCGGCGGCCATTTTCTTCCCGCATGCCTTGCCGCGTGGCGGCCTTCCGCGGCGCAGATCTGGTCGGAGGTTAGTGTAGTTTGGGTTGCTGGCGAACAATTGTAAATTTAACTTCATTTGTTTTGTGTTATTTTCCCTGTATCATTTTTTTCTTGTTTAATTAGTGCCACTGCAGTAGCGTAGGCTTGGGAGAGGTAGACTGGTACCTTACTAGAGCTAAACCAAATGGGCTTTTTTGGCAGTCACGTAGGCATGCCCTAAGGCAAGGCTATGCAGAACAAGCACAAGGGCACACTGTGTTTGTTTGTAATGCGAGAAGGTGAAACACCAGGGAAGATGGGTTCCCGGCAGGAGAGGAAAATCCTTGCAGCATTTTGGAAAGCACGAAGCCCCAATAAAGCTAATAAAGCTAATGAAGTATGTATTTTACTACCCAGTGTCTTGCCTTTAGGATGTGGCTTCCCTTGAGGGAGGGGTGGTCGCATTGCTGCCCTGACAGTGGTGGGACCGCTGGTCTCTTCTTTCAGCAGGTGACTCTTTGATTTGACTTTGTTATTGAAACCTTTCTAAGTCAGGCAACAGAGGGGTTTGATTCAGGGTAGGATCTTCCGAGCTGCCCAGAAACTCCTTTGTCAAGGCCAGAGAAAGCGGGCATTTTTGCATTGATAGTTGACAACTTCAGGAAAACTGTAGGTGTCACAGAGTTTCCATCTCTCAGAACGACTGGCCACCTTAATTGTTGGAAACATAGCATCCGCTTAGTCATGCTGCATACTTATCTCGGGGGAGCACAGTGTTCTGCAGGGCAGAAAGCAATATGGTTTACGGGATGAATAGGTGCGGCCGCCCTTGGCAGACTACAGCAGAAAGGTACAGGAGTAGCCCTCGAGTACCTTATTTGGGAAGGCACTTCCAAGCACTGATATCGTAGAGGGTTACTTCATGTCCACCGCCCAATGGTTATTGAGGGCTTCTGCAGCCTGGCGGGCTCTGACAGCGGCCAGAAAATTTCTGAAATCCAGGGACAGGCGGTAGAGGGAGTTCCTACCATTGTTCAGTGCAGGAGCGGTCTGACAGCTGTTACTGTCTGCTAGCGGCGTGGAAGAATGATTAAGGGATGACGGTGTCGTCGGTAGTTACCATAGGGCCTGGTATAGGATGGGGTCAAGGAGTGTAAATCTTGCTTGCTCCTTAAGCCTTCCCTGTATTCCACGGCTCTAAGCGTACTCTGTGCATGTGGACTTGGTGCAGGCATGTGGGAAACGTCTGTCCAGTTAGGCCATGGTGGTGGCAGCGTGAATGTCAGAGTGCTGGGTGCCTGGTCAGGGTTCCTACATGGTGGATGCGTGGTTACTTGCTTCTGAGAACGATTTGTCCCAAAGTCTGATACAGGAATAAAGCTGTGTTAAAAAAAAAAAAAAATGAGGAGATACTGAATAGAGGTTGGTAGCAGTGGCACCTCTTTGGGAAACAGGAGGTATCGGCTACAAGAAAGGTATATAGCTTGGAAGTTAGGGGATAGGAAGTAAATGAGATCTTCCCATTGGTTTATGGTCGGTGAGTAACCGCACATGTGGGAGTGGCCCAGCAAGGTACCTGGGCTTGTAGAGCTCAGGGGTGTCTGGGCTTTCGAAGTGCAGGAAGGGGATCCTCAAGTGCCTCTTCTGCATCTGCTCGAACTACCACAATGAAGCAAGGCGTGTCCAGGTGGTGGTTCAGTCGGCAGGAGGAATTCTTCGGGAGTTTTCTTTCTACTGGGCTCCGGATACAGCAGAGCATTGGGTGGTAGCGGTGATACGCAATGGTTCTGCCCTAGGTTGACCGCCCGATGCCAGTATCATTGGGGCTGGCTTCTATCGAGGGACAGCGGAGATCACCCGCAATTACGACAACGTTGGTCGTATCAGACAGTTAGGAGCGCTGGTGCAGGGATCACAGGGGTGGTTTGGCGTCGGGCGCTATGCTAGTTATTTCGTAGTTCCGAAAGGAAGATGGGCCTCCCTGTCTTTTTTCTACATCCCAAGGAAGTAAATCGCTGGATCCGAGCGTCTTTCTCTCTTATGAAAATGTTGCGTTAGCAGTTTCGCTGGAGGAGTTGTAGCAGCCCGCCACCTTTTAGGAGCCATCTTACACATTTCTCTAAGAGCGACGCATCAGAAGTTTATAAGATTTGCTTCCCCTGGGTACATTTGCTGTTGCTGGTTTTGCCCGTTGGTCTGGCAACGGATCCACGCGCCCTCACCACTGTGATGGAAGTGGTTGTGGTGGCTCTGCGGAAAGAAGGACTCTTAGTTCACTCTGGCATTGTCAAGTAGTGGATTGGTCCAAGATCCAGGGCCGAGGGTGTCCCGGTTACGAACAGAGGAGTCAAGTTTCTTCAGGCCCTAGGCGGGGTAGTCTAGGCAGTCGAGCATCGCTTAGTCCATCTCAAGGCTTAGAGTTCTGCAGTCCGACTACTGATTGGGGAAAGGTGTTTCTGCCGGAGCGGAGAGATCAGGTCCTTCAACAGCTACCATGCCAGGTGCCGGTGGACCCGACGCTATCGCCTTGGGGCTATCTTGGATATTCGGGGCCTTGACGGGGGCCCTGGAGGTAGTACGGGAGCTGCAGCTCGCATGCGCCTTCTACTAAAGGTCCCTGGTGCGACATGGATTGCGCAAGATACACTCTCCGAACAAACGTCCCACATGTCCCACGTAGGTTAGGCGATCCTTTGTTGGGGGTTCCCCAGGGGATCTGGCGGAAGACAAGCTCCCGATGTTGACATTGGCCAGTTTCGCAGGCAGGGGACGTATTGCGAGGATCTTTTCGCACGAGAGGTTTGGAGCAATCAGTGGGCACATTGGTGGACACACTGTTTACAGCGGACAGTGTTGCGCGGGCGTGCCAAGTGTTCAGTTCTGAGCCGAACGATCGGGCAGGGCGCACGCTGCCCGGCGATTCCGGATTAGGGCTTTGCCTAGAACAGCGGGGAGCTTCTGGTAGGGCGGTCAGGTAAGAGTACTCAGAGGCTCTGTTCGCTGTGGTGCAATCTCAACGACAGGCGTTGGATGTGGCGCCCATTGCAGAAGCGGGCGAGGACGTGGCGTCAGCTGGAAGGGTGCCCACAGATAGTCTTTAGGTGGGGTCCTCTCTTGTATGGAGCGGTTGTTGCGGTCTGCATATCATTTGGGGGGTAGATCGGCGGCACTGAATTTTTATGATTGACTTTTATGATTAAATATATAATAGGTCTCCCTTCCTCTGGTTCACAGATAATGGCACCTTGAATTTTGAATCTGGGTGATCCCTTGGTTGGGATTGGATTAAATGGATTGCCACACAGATACAGTGAAGCATTACGTTTTCAATTGCATGTGTGGTGTTAAGAGCTTTGTCCTACTTCCCCACACCCAGGTATTTGGCTGGGTGTGTAAAGTTGAGGGAAAGCGAAGGGTGCAAAAGCATAGGCAGCAGATAAGCTTACAAGAGATTGGGCTTAGCTAAGCTCATAGCTGCAAACTAACTAACTTCAGCCATCCAGGGTGAGTTGAAGTCATTTTGATTTTCATATTCAAAACGCTGTCTTCTAGGTTTGGCTTTGCTTCTATTAAGAGCGGAAGTCCAGGAGGGCTTAGCAAACGAAGTTGCTAATTTGCTTGGATCAAGCCATTTCAATGGTTTAGAGTAGGTTGGCGGGCTGGCAGCCAGTTCTTTAAATGTTCAGGTAACGGCTCTGTCTTGCTATAGAGGCAAAGTTCAGGGGCTGGCCCTGGGTTCTCACGCAGATGAGTTACAGGGCTTAAAGCAGTATCCAGGCTACGACTGTTGCGTAGCATATTGGTTCCATCGTGGAATCTCAACGTGGTTTTAGGGGCAAACGGTTGCTCTTTTATCTCTAGGTTCGGTGCAGGGGAGCGTCTTGGATCGTGGTTTGAGCCACTTGCACGTAGCGAGAGTGCTCCGGCACGATTTAAGAGTTTAAGAATCTTCGCAGTTGCGATTGTCTATTTTTCCTAGTTGGGGGTTTCCGCAAAGGGGAAGTGGAGGCAAAGGCATCCATCGCCAAAAGAATGGACGAGGCGAAGGCGTGAGCCTATATGGTGTTAGGCTGTTCGGTGCCAGTAGCTTTCGGCATCTGGATGTTCTGGCGGTGAGCAATGCCTGTTTCGGCTTGGCGGAGTAGCGTTCCAGGTGGAAAGTCCCTCCCAATGAATACTGCTCTGATACATCCCAGAGGTGGAGGACTAAACTGGAGGAACGATAAGGAAATAAAAATTACACTTACCTGGTAATTGTCATTCCTTGAGTGATGACAGTTTAGTCCTCATTCCCGCACGGGAGGTAATTTCTTCAGAGTTTATTTCAGATGGAGTGAAGCATCAATTTCAAGGCGTGGGGAGATCCTTTCAGACTCTGGATCGCAGTGAGTAGTCCTCTCTGATCTGCTTCTTCCTTCTCTCTTATTTAAGTAAGGGGGTGGCACAGGAAAAGTGCTAAAATAAGAGACGTGAGCGTAAAAAAAAAAGAAAAGAAAAAAGTAAGAATAATAAAATTACAAAGGTCCCTCAGATTGAGGAATGGATAGTTCGGTTAAAGTTATGGTATAACTTACCTGTTTGTTCTTCCTTTGAGTTTTACTTTGTCAAGAGTACACTGGGGGCTGATGGGAGATACCAGCAGGCTATATCCAGTGATGTCACGACTTTGACATGCCCAGTCTCCAAGCTGCAGGAGGAGGTGCCCAACCCAGAGGCGGAGGACTAAACTGTTGTCACTCAAGGAACAACAATTACCAGGTAAGTGTAATTTCTATCTGCTGCTACTTATAATCTCCTATCCTGCAGACTCCCCCCCCCCCACCCCACATCTGCATTAAAACTCTCTGCCCCTCCCCAGACATCTACATTAAAGTCCAAGATTACCAGATATTTTGCAGTCAAATCTGGGACTCTTATATGAAGTGGGGTGGGGAGGAAAGGGGCACCTTAATTACTGGTTTGAACAGCAAGAAGTGGAGGAGGGAAGAGAAGTCATTAACTTGCTCCCTCCCAGTCCATCCCATGACAGCAACAATATTACTTCCAAGCAGACAAATTGACAGAGGAATGTGATGCATTTACTCTGTGCTATGCAAAATATGAAGATAATGGAAGAAAATTCCAAAAAATGATATATTCTGTTCCCATTGCTGGAATTGGGGACAGGAGGTTGCCAAACAGGTGGAATTTGGTGATACAGCTGTAAAATCAGAGACAATCCCCAAAAATCGTGGGCATCCAATAACCTTATTAAAATTGTATCATCTCATCCCCTCCAAGGCACTCCTGGGATTTTCTTTACTGTCCTTGCTTCTCAAGATCAAAGAAGATAGTTTTAAAATGGGCCTGCACCTTAATTGAAAGAAAACAAAGATCCTGACAATTGGCAAAATCAATAAGTTCATTGTTGATGGAGAAGAAATTGAAATAGTGGACAACTTTAACCTACTTGGATTAGCTATCAATAAAAAAACAACAAGCAGTCAAGAAATCAGATGATGCATTGCTCTTGGCAGAATGGCTATGAAGGACCTAGACAAGATTCTTAAGAGCAGAGGTGCTTCTCTCCGTACAAAGATTTGACTTGTTCAAGCCATGGTATTTTTAATAACATCATAAGAATGTGAAAGTTGGACAGTGAAAAAGATAGACAGGAAGAAAATTGATGCCTTTGAATTATGGTGCTGGCGACAAATACTGTGTATACCATGGATTGCCCAAAGAACAAACCAGTCAATACTAGAGGAGATCAAACCTAAGCTTTCTTTAGAAGCTCAGATGACAAGACTTCGACTTTCATACTTCGGATACATCATGTAAAGAGAAAGATCATTAGAGAAAAACATTATGCTTGGCAAGGTAGAAGGTCAACGCAAAAGAGGAAGGCCAGCAATGAGAGGAATCGATACAATAAGAGCAGCTATTGGTGCCACTCTGTCAACAATGAGCCGCCTGACTGAAGACCGAACACAGTTTAGGACACCTATCCAGAGGGTCACCATGAGTCGACATCAACTCGATGGCACTTAACAACAACTAATTGGAGAAGGACGCAATCTCTGGATGCTCCTGTCCATCTACATATACCTGGGATGAAAATGACATCTCTGCCACCTAGTGGTAGTCTCTTGGTATTACCACTAGGGGTCAAGCTGCAAATAAAGCTATGAATAACTTCCCTGGAGTAATTTTTCAAAACGGATGTATGTGCACATTTTTGCTTTGCAGATTCACTGAAGTTTGCATATGAAAAAGTGTAGTTATAAAATTGTCCCTCTATAAAGTTACCTTCAATGTGCTCATCTTGATTTCAACAGTGACTTTATGAGGGACAATTTTATAACTACACTTTTTCATATGCAAACTTCAGTGAATCTGCAAAGCAAAAATGTGCATATGTGGCAGTTTACACATGCTAATGGCTTGTTTTAAAAATACTGACTGGCATAAAAGTACATGCTTTGACATGAATGTGCGTGCTTTGCCAGTAGGTGTGGCTGGGGACACAGTCTGGGTGTAACATAAGCAGAATTAGCAAGTATGTGCATGGATTATAAACTACTATCTCCAGGAACAAGCAGGAATGAGTCTTCACATATGGGTACGTCGGTACCGACGGAGCCTGCACGGGAATGCTGCCCAGCTTTCAATCAGAAAGCTTTTGGCAGCATCCCTCGCGCCTGCGCAGTGACTTCCCGCCTTCTCCACAGCCTCTTCAGTTTTCGTTTTTCCGCGGAGCCGGCAGGACGTCCTCCTGTCACCGCAGAAACTTTTCATTTTAATTGCTTTAATTATTTTAGTTTTTTGTTTTCTTGTGGTCGCGGCTGTTTTTCCCGCTACCCCTGGTACCGCCGGTGGTTTTTTAGCTAAAGTCTGTAAAACTTTTTTTCATTTTTTTTTTGCCTTAACTTTTTAGGCCTACTAGGCCTTTTCATTATGGAGCCTTCTTTTCCTAAGAAGTGCACCCGATGTGGAAACACCTGTTTCTTTCTAGACACCAATAGTTGGTGTCTCAACTGTGTGGGTCCTGACCCTTTTTCCCCTGACTTGTCAGGAGATAATTTTGTGAGGAAACCTTCAGTGTTTAGAGTTTCCCTCGATACCGTTTTTTTTCTTCGGCAGTGAGGGTACCCGGTTTCTCTTCTTCACAGGATCAGGTAACCCAAAAACAGTCTGTTAAGACTAGTCAATGCTTGAGTGGTATGTCCCATGCCCAGCATGGTGACGGCTCCGGCCTTACCCTCAAGAGTCCATTGACATTACCCCTGCGGGAGTCTTCGGGCTCCAAAGCGTTAAAGGGGTTTCAGGATGTTCCTGGAGCTCACCCCTCACAGAACATGCCTGAGCCATGCGCGGGGGTGGTATCCGCTTCGAGCGGTACCGAGCCTCCGGCATCGGCACCGGTGTCGAGTACCCCACTCTTCACCAGGGATCGTCATCGGGCATCCTCTGTACCTTCGGGACCGATCGATACGCACCGCATTGACTTCCCTCAATCTCAGCCATGCTCCGGGATGGTACCGGCATCGATCGGTTCCGATACCCTAGCATCGGCATCGGTATGGATAGGTGCTCATCGGGTATCCTCGGTACCGTCGGAATCGATCGATGTCACCCAGGCTGCCTTAGTGGTATCGGCATCGCCGATACTGCCACCGGCATCGGAACTGTCGATACATGCATCGATAGTCTCGCTCTCTTCGATGCCGAGCCTTGAGTCGATATCGAGTCTCGAGGACTGCGTACCGACGCGTCCCGGAAACGACTCCTGTCGTTTCCAAATAGGTAGTTCCGAAGATCCTAGCCATAACTCCCTTATGATCTCGGTACCACTACAGCAGTTCCCGATGACTACTTCACCTGCTAGTCCTTTATCAGTAGCGAGGTTGATGCCTGTTCTTCCACCGATGCCTAGTTTGGAACCGATACCTGGCATTGGTGCGGTACCCTGTACGTCCTCTGATACTCAGGTTTTTTCTTTAGCCTTACCAGGGATAGTTCCCATAGGAGATCAGTCTTTCCAGGCTTTTCTCCGGGATATGGCAACCTTCCTTAATATTTCTATCCCTGGTTGTGATCCTACTCATGGCTCACCGGCACAAATGGAGAATATCAACTTTCCTTTACATCCTGCTCTCCAGGATCTCCTTCTCAGGGTTTGGAAATCGCCCTTATGACTTCCTCAAGTTTCTCCAGACATTGAGGTTCGGTACCGAGTGCCACCCTCTCCAGGGTTCCAAAAACCTCAACTTTCTCATCGTTCTCTTGTAGTGGAATCGGCACTGAGGAAAGTTAAGAGCAAGAAGAAGCATTCTTCTTTTCCGCCAGGTCGTTCTTCACGAACACTCGATGCTTTTGGCCGTCAGGCCTTCCAAAACTCTATGCTGGCTTCTAGAGTTCTCTCATATATTTTTCACATGAGTCTAACACTCCAGGAAGTCACAGAGAAATTGTCTCTTTTGACCCCTTTTTTACCAGAGCCCAAGGCTACTGATTATACCTTGCTCATCAATCACAGCCGGAATATATCCTGGTTTCTGTCTCGTGCTTCTATAGATTCTTTTGAGTCCATTAGCAGATCCTCTGCTATTGCCATTGCAGCACGTCGCAGAGCCTGGCTTGAGGCTTCAGACTTGAGCAAATGGGCAAAAACTCTACTAGCTCATTCTCCTTGTACAGGGGAAGGTCTTTTTAATAAGGAGGCTTTACGTCAGGTTGCTCAATGCTCCCCTGACTCTTCTTCCACTGGAAACCATTCTAAGCCACCAAACCTTCTTTTCCTAAGAACAGAAAGTTTCATTCATCTCCTGCCCATCATTCGGCTGTACCTAAACAAGAGACTCCTCAGCCTAGTCTGAAGTCCTCCAGTTCTGGCCAGTCTCAACATTCCCAGCAACCATAGGGGCCGGGAATTGTAACTTACACTTTACTTCTACATATTAAAAGTTTATTCACTGTGCTTTTCTTTTTCAGTGTACTAACCTGTCAAAATATTATTTTGTTCAGGTACTACACACTTCTCCTCTTCTTACTCTCCAGAAGAGCAGTTGCAACTATCACCTGATAGTTTCTTTCCCAACTGAACATTTTTCCTTCAGTTGACTTTACCCCATGGGTACGTCACCCTCCAATTACTTGAGGGCTACCATACGGAACTACTTCTCTGGTCGTTCCCCAGACAGTGAGAAGAGATATCCCCTCTCTTTTCTTGTCTGTTTTTCTTTATTCAGCACAGGACAATCTCTCTGCTGTTTCTGTCAGCAGCTCTGCCTGCAGGAGTTACAGTAATTGTATTACTGGGACTTTTCCAAGTTCCAGTCCCTTGTTCAAAATTTTGTCTAGCCTCAGTAGTGATTCCAAACTATCTTGGATCCTCCTACTCGTTAGGTTTTCTCACATTATTCTAACCATCTCCTTTTCTAGGATATGGCGACATAACTGACTTTCAGTTGGTTTATCTCATAGCTCTCCTGCACAATGCTCTCTGCAGTCTTCAGAGAAGCTTTCTACTATGAGGGCTTTGCTATAGAGCATTGTCCTTGTCTCTGAAGTTCCTCTATTATTAGAGAGAAACTTATCAACCCTTCCTATAACTGTGAGGGTTCTCCACACCCCCTCTAGCCTGGGGTGTTAACACGAGATATCGGTTCTTCTCCGTGAAAATCCAAGGCATCTACTATGTCAGTGTTCTGTAGAACTCCCTGCCTTGTTCCCTACAGATTCATATCTTCATCTGTTCTCACGCGAACATCACGGTTATCTCATTGGATTGCTTTCCTGCATCCCTCAACCCACGAAAATAGATTCTCTATGCATATCCCAAGTGGGCTCACCCTCTTGTAGAACGCAGAATCTTTTTCTTTTTTATTCCCCGTGTGCAATTATGGGGCTGGGTGGTAGACATGTCTCTTCATTCTCTTGTCTTATATGTAGCATCTCCATATATGTCTACATACCTATATCATTACTCTGGTGGTGCTAAACCATGCCCCACAAATTTACATATCTCTAGATATATCATATTCCTATATATATATTTATATATATATATGATATATATTTCACCACCCATATCCTAACATATCTGGACATATGTGTATTTATATATATCTATATCTATATATGAATATATATATATATATATTTATCACAGCTATATTTAATTCTAGTTTATCTTCTGGCCATTTTCCTTCTCTGTGGAAGTTGGCCATAGTTCATCCCCTCCTGAAACAACCCTCTCTCGATCCCACAGTGCTTTCCCATTGGCGTCCAGTGTCCAACCTACCATTCTTAGCAAAGGTGCTGGAACGTTTTGTTTTCCTCCAACTATCATCCCATGCTGAGGCCACAAATTCCCTTCATCCTCGTCAGGCAGGTTTCCGTGCGGGACACAGTACGGAGACTGTTCTCCTGGCTTTACTCAATGAGCTTCATGTCGCACACGATCGCGGAAATATCTCACTCTTGGTTTCATTAGATTTATCGGCCGCCTTTGATCTAATCGACCATCACATCCTTCTCTCACGCCTATCTGACATTGGTTTAAGGGGTACTGTATTAAGTTGGTTCCGCTCCTTTCTTACTACTCGTTCTTTTGTCGTCCGTTCCAATCAACAGTCTTCTCCATCTACTTCTTTGCCCTGTGGGGTTCCCCAGGGTTCAGTCCTATCTCCTCTGCTTTTTAACATCTTTCTCGCCCCTCTCCCCCTTTTAGCCCAACAATTTCCGGTCTCCACTTATATCTACGCAGATGATATCATTTTCCTCTTTCACACCTCTCCGCTCAGTATTGACATTTCCCCACTTAATACCTGTCTCACTCATATTGCAGACTGGCTTTCCTCCAATTTTCTCCACCTTAACCCCTCCAAATCCACAGCCATGTGGGTCTCGCTAGGTACATCTTGTCCAGACATTGCACCCCAGATTAATTCTGTCCACATTCCACTTACCTCCTCTTTCCGGTACTTAGGAGTTACCCTGGACTCCTCCATGTCTTTCCATGAGCACATTTCCAATCTTTCCCGTCGCTCCTTCTTTATATTGCGTCAGCTCCGCTCTGTTCGTTCTGTTTTGCCCTCTGACTCTTTTATCACTCTCGTACTTGCGCTGGTCATATCAAGACTAGACTACTGCAATGTAGTCTATGCAAATCTTCCGGCTTACCAGCTCCAACGCCTGCAGCTTTTGCAAAACACAGCTGCCCGACTGGTTACCTCTGCCCGTAGATCTGATCATATCACCCCTCTTCTGTATCGCCTCCATTGGCTTCCTCTGCGCTTCCGATTTCGATATAAGTTCCTTATACTAACCCACAGAGTCATTCATTCCTCCAATCCCCTATACTTAGCTGACTTGATTTCTCTCCATACTCCCTACCGACAGCTTCGCACCTTACATGCCAATCGTTTATCCCTTCCGTCCCCTACACAAGCTCATCTGGAACAAACACGTCACGCTGCTTTCTTTTTCCTAGGACCTTCCCTATGGAACTCACTTCCTCCCTCCCTCCGGCTAGAACCCTCTTACCAGAACTTCAAGACATTATTGAAGACCCACTTATTTCAACAGGCGTTTGACCTCCCCCCTTGAGTGTCCTGTATAGTTCTCTGTCTGTCTGTATGTTTATTGTCTTACCACCCAGTTTGATTATTGTTTGACTTTGTTGTCCTTATTGGTCTTTTGACATTGGATTTGTCTGGTTATTGTTTGAATTTACTGTTATTTATTGAATTTACTGTTGGGTTATTGTTTGATTTTACTGTTTTGTCCGGTGGCCCCTTTGGTCCTTCTTTCTCTTTATTTTAATGGAGTTCCTTTCTTTTAATGCCAGCATTTACATTTATTTTATTGTAAACCGCCCTCATGTTTCGACAATGGGCGGTATATAAAATGTGCAATAAAGATAAAGATAAAGATAAAGATATCTTCCAGCCACATATATATATATCCCTGTGTATATGTGTTTGATGGGGGGCTTCTAAAGGGTTGATCTGTCTTATACACTGTCACCCTTACTGTCTATACTACATGATTTACCTCCTCGAGGTTTTAGACAGTCTGTCGCCCTACGTCCCATACCATATTACGATACAGAGACTGTTAGGCACCAATAACCACTTTGGTGCTAACATCTTCCATTTTTTCTTTATGTCCCTGAAGCATCAAGCTTCCATATTTTTCCTATCTCTCGCCAGCTAGGAAAAACAGTGTACATCTTTATCTTCGAGTACACCACTGTTTTTCTGAGGGAATAGGGGTTTTTTCCAGTCCCCCTCTTCCCGCCAGGACTGGACTAGTTCTCCAACTCCGTCAGTCTTCTTCCTTTAGTCCTCAATGTTAATAACCTTATGCCTAAAGGAGTTTTCAGCTTTTCCCATAAAGCTTTCCATTGAAGACCTGATGTCTACTCCTACCCAGTTGACACCTGGATCATCTACTACCTCCAGGTCTGGACCTTCATCCTCACTACTGAGAGGTCACCTTGAAGATTCAGCCACTGCTTATCCGGTAGACTCCATCATGCTTCTACTTCCTACAATACAGTAGGTAAGCTGCATATTTTCAGTGTACATTAAATGTATTTTAATGCTACTCATCATATCTTCCAAGGACTCCTGTAGTCTGTAGAACCCTCTAGTCCTTGACTATGCTGTTTCTTCCCTCACAGCTCCTTTATTGTCAACTCCTACCCTCCATCCCATATTGGATGCCAGGGATTCCTGGAGACAAAATGCACCCCTGATCCAGGCACTTGCATTTTTATGGGATCTCCCCCTGGCGTCTCCAGCTAGGGAGTCCCCATATGTGAAGACTCATTCCTGCTTGTTCCTGGAGATAGCACAGTTACTTACCTGTAACAGGTGATCTCTGGGAACAGCAGGAATTAGTCTTCACAACCTTCCCACCTCCCCTAGGAGTTGCATCTTTTTTATTTTTTTCCTTTTCTCTCCTCGCCTTTGTCTCAGCTCTGAAACTCAACTGAAGAGAGGCTGTGGAGAAGGCGGGAAGTCACTGCGCAGGCGCGAGGGATGCTGCCAAAAGCTTTCTGATTGAAAGCTGGGCAGCATTCCCGTGCAGGCTCCGTCGGTACCGACGTACCCATATGTGAAGACTAATTCCTGCTGTTCCCAGAGATCACCTGTTACAGGTAAGTAACTGCTTTATGCACACACTTGTAATCTTTACATGCTTTCATTTGCACCTGCTATAGAGAAAGACACTTAAGGTGCATCTCTGCTACTTATACTAATATTTTATAAAGACAAATAGGCTCTTAATTTTATAAAATAGGCTTAAAATGGATGCGTTCTAACTGTCTTAACCTGGGGACTGTTATAAAATTACCCTCATTAAGCTTTGAGCGTGAGATCTACAGAGCAACCTGCAGCAAGAAGTAAACAGAGTTATGAATGATGCTGAAAGTTGGCCCATTAGAAAGATAAAATAAAATGTATGTGTTTAAATGTACAGAATATATGTACACAGTAACTGGCTCATTTACTAACAACGTGTGCTAATGTGCGTTAATGGCATTAGCATGCACTATCAGTACATGACCCTGTAGATCCATAACTATTGGCTTGTATTATGCAAATTCTGACAGCTTAAGGTGATTTGTACTTATGTTCTTCCTAAAACCCTTTAGATCTTGAAACTGGTTGCAAGGCCCCGCCTCCAGTGAATCCCTCAGCACCTAGCCCTGTAGAAAGCTCACAACCTGGAACCATATCTGAGAGCTGTGAAGGATCAGGTAGGACTTCTGTTTATAAGGACTAATGTACAGCAAATAGAGATTGCAGTCCTTAACATGCCCTTCCAAATTTCAGCATTGGGGTACTAGTATCATCTTTTTATGTCAGGGAGAAAGATGTTTCCTCTGACTTTCAGAAGTGCCAGAAAATCTCCAAAGTGTTGAAATTTCAACTTTATGAGCAAACAAAATGCCATCATGTTAAATTTGAAAAAGCTGCTGCTTGGGTTTTGAGCAAGAGAGACATACGTGGCAGGGAGGGAGAGATTTACTGGGATGGAGAAAGGGTGATAATCTCAGGAGACCAGTGAGATGGGAACAGAGACAGAGAGAGAGAAGAAATAACAAAAGGAGAGAGTAAACCACTGGAACTATAGGACACAGAGCAGAATGGTATCAGAATATTTCTGTATCTAGGGCTTCTGTTCTTAGGTGTCTGTAAACTGCGGGGCTGATATTCAAAGACAATGGCTAGGCATTTTTTTTTCCATTTTAAATTTTTTATTAACCATTTCACAGATGTGACAGATGTCAGCATTACCAACTTTGTACAATTTCCATACCTTGTGCATTTGCTACCATATATCGTCCCTTTATCATGCTGACTCCCCCACCTTATCCATCCCCTCTCTCTTCCCCCCTTCCCTCCCCCTCCCTCTCCCCCTCCCCCTCCCCCTCCCCCTCCCCCCTTCCCCTCCCCCCTCTCGATCTGCAGTCACCCGTTCTTCTCTTGCTTCACCATTCCATTAGCAGCATCTCTTCCCATGTCAGCCAATCACCATTCAATCTTGCTGATCGCCCATACCTACAGCCCCTCCCACCACCTTCTTCCGCTGCCCTCCCCCTCCCTCAGCCTTCCAGGATTCCAGCCACTTACCCACTCTCTGCCATAGTGCCGCACTGGTCCCCCCTTTCCCCCTCCTCAACTCCATCAATTGGTGCATCAATCCCACCTCTGACACCCTTCTAACAAATCCTGCCAATTGTGGAACGCCCGACCCCACCCAGTGCTGCGCTATCTTACAGCGAGCTGCTACAGTACAATGATGTAGCACACCGCTATCCCTTTTTGGAATGTCCTCCTCTAGTTGATGCAGTAAGCAGAGCTCTGATTTCCTTTGCAAGCGATGTCCTGTCATGTTATAAATCAGATCTAAAATCTCCCTCCAGTAAGCTTGGATGCACGCACACTTCCACCACATATGCAGCCAATCCCCGCTCTCCTGACATCTCCTCCAACATTGGTCAGTAGCTCCCCTTCCAGCTCTGTTGCGTACTGGAGTCCAGTACCAGTGGAACAATGCTTTATAAGCATTCTCTTTGACCTGTGTGGCAATAGAAATACTTGCCATCGTTTGTATTATCTTGTCCCATACCTCATCGTTACAGCTCACCCCCAAACCCGCCTCCCATTTTAACATATACCCCACTTTACCCTCCCCACCCTCCATTAAGCCTTTGTAGATCCTGGACAAAACTCCTTTTTGCCCAACGATCCCTGTATTGAGCGCCTCAAACCACCCCCTATTCTCCCAGAGATCCTTCCACACCTTCGGCGGTGTCGCAAAATGGCTTAACTGTAGATATGCATAATAATCACTATCCCTCAGTCTATATAGGTCCTTAAGGCCCTCACACTCTAGAATACCCTCCCTACTCACTATTTGAGAGATGTGGGTTAACCACGCCTGCGCCCATCTACGCAGAATATGTACCCCTGGTCCCTGTCCCCTATCAAAACAGGCCTCCAGTGTCATGCCCTGTGTATATTTTTTTATCTTGTACTAATAATTTTCTGTTTTATTTCCACACTTGCAAACTATGTACTATGAAGGGATTTTGGCATGTAGTTACTAAAATATTACTCCCCCGCCACACTAATTGTACCAGGCTCTCCCCCCTTATTGAATCTTCTTCCATTTGGACCCAGTGTTTCTGAGTTCCTCGGTGCCACTCATATATGGTTTTCAATTTCGCTGCCTCATAGTATTTCCTAAAATTTGGCACCCCTAAACCTCCCTCCCCTTTAGCTCTTTGCATTACGACCATAGCTACACTCGCCTGCCTATTTTGCCAAATAAAACGATTAATGAGTCGTCGTAACTGTTTTAGCTTGCTAAGCGGGACCTTTATTGGGAGCCTGGAATAGAAAGAGAAATCGGGGTAATAGCATCATCTTTGTAGTAGCAATCCGGCCAAACCATGAGAGGTATCCCCCGCCTCCACCCATCCATAATAAGGGAGGAGTGGCTCAGTGGTTGGGACAGGTTACCTCAGGCCGGAAGGCTGGGGGTTCAATTCCCGCATGGGGATAAGCAACCTCAGGCCGGAGGGACTGGGGTCTCTACTCCCATGGCCACTCCTTGTGGCCTTGGGCAAGCCACTTAACCCTCCATTGCCTCAGGTACACTTAGATTGTGAGCCCTTCAGGGACAAGGGAATAAAAAGTGCCTGTTAGTACATGTAAACCGCACTGATTCTTGCGGTATAAAAAAGAAAGAAATAAAAAAAATAAAAAATAAATAAAATAGCCAACAAGCTCTCTACCTGCCCAAATAACTTTTGATAATTCGGCTTATATAGTGCTTCTATCCTATTACTTATGTGAATTCCAAGATATCTAATACTTTCTTTCGCCCACTTAAATGGCTATTTCTCTTGTAGTATTCCCTGTGTGTCCCCTTGCACTGTTAAATTTAAAATTTCTGACTTGGTCCAATTGATAGTAAAACCCGATAGTGTGCCAAATTCTTCTAATTCCCACATTAAAATTGAGAGAGAAAAGCGAGGCTTGACCACGCTCAGAATTATATCATCGGCGAATAGTGATATTTTGTATTCTCCCTGCCCTATTTTTATTTCCTGTAGATTAGCCCTCTTCCGCACCCTCTCCGCGAACGGTTCCAGGGAGATAGCGAAAAGCAGCGGTGACAGTGGGCAACCCTGTCTCGTTCCTGTCCCCTGCCCAAAAAACTCAGAATATCCACCATTTACTCTAACAAAAGCTTTTGGATTACGGTATAACGCTTTTACCCAGTTTATGAATTCTGCCCCCAAACCCATTCGTTCCATTACCTGGAAGAGAAATGGCCAAGACACCTGGTCAAAAGCCTTTTCTGCATCTAGAGACAACAATAAGGCCTCTTCCCTCTGATGTTCCCTTGACCAAATCATATTCAAGATCTTCCTGATATTGTTGGCTACTTGTCTACTGGGAATGAATCCCGCTTGATCAGGGTGTATCAACTTCCCTATCACCTTATTAAGACACGTAGCTAATATTTTAGCTAATAATTTGGCGTCAAGGTTGAGCAGCGAGATAGGGCAATAAGATGAACACTCCTGTGGGTCCTTTCCCTCCTTATGTATTATGGTTACTCCCGCCCATCCCATAGTGTCCGCTAAGCCCACTCCCTCCCATGGCAAATTGAAGAGCCGCACAAGTGGTGCTGTTAATATCTCTCCAAAGCGCCTATAAAAGCGCGCTGTAAACCCATCTAATCCCGGAGCTTTTTCTACCTTTAATTGTTTGATTGCTCTCTGCACGTCTTCTGCTCTTATTGCCTTATTTAATTCTTGTTGCTCCCCCTCATCCAGTTTCGACAATGTCAGTGAATTAAGATAACTATGTATTCGCTCCCTCTGTGGAGAGTCCCTTGTTTTATACAACCCCTGATAATATCCACTAAATGCTTCCCTAATCTCCCTATCCTTGTGTACCAACTCCCCTCCCGAATTCTGAATTTTCAGTATGTGGGAGCGCAATTTCCTATGCTTCAATTTCTGCGCCATGTATCTCCCTGCCTTATTTCCTCCCTCAAAGAAGTCCTGTCTCAAGAGCTGCATTTGATACCTTATCTTGGCAGCCTACATTTCATTTAACTGTGCTCTCACTGCTAGCACCGGACCTCTATAGGCCCCTAGCTGATCTTGCGCATCTAAATCTTCCAGCTCCAACAATTTTGCTCTCAGTTCCATCTCTCTCATCTCCCTTTCCCTCTTTTTCCTCTTTTTCCTCGCCCCCCATTTAATTAGTACTCCTTTCACCACTGCCTTATACCCGTTCCATACCCCTCCCCATGCTATCTCCCCATTATCATTCCATTTAAAGTATTCCCGGGTTTCCCTCTCTATGTCCTCACTTACCTTCCCATCCTCCAATAGGGATTTGTTAAGTCTCCAAAACTGTGTATCTTTCCCCTCTTCCTCTATTGCTAATCGAACCTGTACAGGTGCATGTTCGGACCATGTAATCAAATCCATATCCGCCCCCGTAATCCTTCCCCCCCCATCTCTCTTGAGACCCAAATAGCGTCTATTCTAGAGTATGATCCATGTACTGGGAAAAGTAAGAAAATTGCCTCTTCCCTGGATGATGAAATCTCCAAGCATCAATCAAGCAATGTTGCGTGACAAAATTACGGTACCTCCTCCTATCTGCCCTCTTACCCACTCTTTTCCCAGTGGCGTCTCTTGCGGGGTTCCATGTTAAATTGAAATCCCATCCACAGATGAATTTCCCCTCCCCCAATTTCCCCACCTCCTCATTCAGTTTTGTCCAGAATTCACTTTGTACTCCTGTTGGAGCATATACATTGACTATACAATACCGTTCATTTCCCATTTTTATCCTTGGTAACACATACCTCCCCTCTTTATCCCTTACCACAGTATGCAATACTATCTTCAACTTTGTATCACTCAAAATAGCCACCCCTCTTTTTTTCTTTTCCACTGTGTTAGAAGCGTGTACAGAAACACCATATCCCCTGGGTTTAACCAGATATTCCTTTGCGTCCCTATAGTCCAGTCCCGGACCATAGAGTTTAGAACCTCCACCAGCAGCTTTGGAGACTGAAAAATGTCATCGCTTTGATGTCACTGGTATAACTAGGCAAACTCCGCCCCTTTCCACCAGTACTTTCAGTCTCCAAGCAGCTTGGAGGTTCTGAGCCCGGGACTGGGCTCAGTGAGAACTAATAAGCAGAGCTTGGTTTTTTTTTAAAAATTTAACCTTATTTTACCTTTTTTGATTTGGTTCTTTGTTTTTCTTTTAGGTCAGAGCTGCTGCTGCTGATAGGGTTCCTGTATCTGTGGACCTTTCTTTTTCTCTCTTCCTCTCTCTCTCTGAATTGCCCCAGCGTCTAAATGAGCACATGGGGAACAGTACTAATCAGTGGCCTCCCTGCTCCCGAACCCGCATTGAAAGGGTGAGGAGCAGGTAGAAGGCAATTGCCCCAGCGTCTAAACGACCACAGGGGGAACAATACTAATCAGTGGCCTCCCTGCTCCCGAACCCGCATTGAAAGGGTGAGGAGCAGGTAGAAGGCAATTGCCCCAGCGTCTAAACGACCACAGGGGGAACAATACTAATCAGTGGCCTCCCTGCTCCCGAACCCGCGTTGAAGGGGTGAGGAGCAGGTAGAAGGCGGGCACTTGCAGCAGCAGCGACGCAGGGGGCTTATAAGCCAGTGAAGGTTGTGCCCGGATCAGTCAAAGCAGTAAACCGCCGGAGCTGAAGCCGTGAACAGGCTGTGCTCCGGTGTCCTGGTGGCTCCTCTCCCTCACTCCCCCCTCCCTCTGGGATCGGCGGCGGTAAGTACCTGCACAGACCTGGTTTGGGGAGGTGGTTAAAACTTGGAGGGGAGGCTTTGCGGCGGCTCCCGGGCTTACAGGGTGGCTCGGGGCCTCGCCGCGTGTGGTGAGAGAGTGTTCTTTTTTGAGCGGGAACGCTAACGGTGGCCATTTTGAGAGCTGCGTTTTCACGGCAGGATTTAATTGGTTTTGTAGACAGCCTTGGGAGCTTCGTTTTGACTTCGGGTCAACGGGGCTCAGCTAGTTGGTTCAGTGCTACCTTGGTTGGTATAAAAGCAAACGAAAATAGAACTGCACAGTCAGCACCCAGAGGAGCTGGGATTTATCTGGCTGTTAGAAGTTGCAGAGATCAGCCTCCGGTGGGTCCGGTCTCCATGCAGCAGGGGGCCTAGCTCCTGGGGGGGAACAGATAATGAGCATTTAGTGGGACAAATTCTATTTTGATTTTACTTTTATTTACTTTTAAGTTTACTTTTGATTCAGTTGCCTTTGATTAATTGGCAATCGCGAATTCGTTTCTTTTTAGTTAGGAGTAAATTTCCTTATTTACAGTACTTTTAATTTTGAGCCTGGCTCTTTAAATTAGTAGCAGCTCTTGCCTTCCCTCCTCAATTATTTTCACTTGCTACAGGCCTTTGCCGGGGCGGATCTCTCTCCCTTGACTGTACGGGAGAGAGCTCCGAGACCCGTACAGCCACACTGAAGCTGTGTGGGACGGAGTCTCTCCGTTGCGGAGGGATTTTAATTTTTCACTGTGGAACCGGCTGAGCGGTTCTCGCCGTGGCTGCCTGGCGCATCAGCGCGGTTTGAGGATCGGAGGTATACAAGGTGGTAGGAGCAGGCGGTGTGGCTTTCTGCCCTGCAGGTAAGGCCTTCGGGCTCTGTCGGTCTGCTGAGGCCTCCTTTTTGCGGCCATTTTCTCTCTAGGTATGTAGATCGCATGGCGAGAGTTGCAGTGCGATGCCTGTGTGAGGGAGCCAACAGGCAGAATAGCTAGATTTTTGGGCCTAGTGTTTCTCTCTTTTGTTTGTAGGGTTTCTTGAGGCTCAGGGAGTTCCTCAGCCTTAAGGGGACTGTTGTCAGTCCTCTTTATTTTTAAGTTTATTCTTAGTTTTATAGGACAGCAGTCTGGCATTGATTCCACATGTTCTTTCCCTCCTCATCATGCCTCTGAGGAGCATCTGTTAAGTCCCAGGATGTTAGGCAAATTGCCAGTTTTTAGGTTCCAGAGCAGAGCCCTAACTTGTATTTGGAAGGAGGGACAGGTTGAAAGTGTGCCTTTATATATTCTATAGTGAAAGTTGCCCAAAGGTCTGTGTTTCACAGGGACTGGTTTAGGAAACCTTAAGATATAATAAAGTATATAATAGTTAACTGTCAAGCAAGAAGTGCCTGTGCTACGGTCTATGGCCGCCAGAGGGCAGTGGATACACTCAATGGGGCCTTTCTCTGACCCCCACGGTTTGGACACTGTTTGCTTCCAGAGGTTCTACTCTCTCTTTCGCTCTTCAGCTCCCTGGCGGACGCAGCAGGCTGGCAGGGGGGGGGAGCAACGCATCCTGTGACACTGAATCCCTCAGGATAAGGGGGGGGGGGAAGGAAAGCTGGGTGCAGTGGGGGATGGTAGCTTCTTGCAAAGATATGAGAGCAGTTCGGGTACTTTTAGCTGATCTGCTTTGATTTCATTTGAGTTGGTGAAAACTTGGTTTTTGGTGTCCTATACGCCCTTTCCAGGCCGGGCCCAAGACTCTCGGGATCCCAAATTCGGACTTAATATTCCTTTCCAAGTCATACTGCTAGACCAGTCCAAACAAACGGGTTATGCACCCCTGCCAGCAGGTCATGGAGACAGAGAATTCTACCAGAGCTCTGATAGGCTGGAGCCTGGTGATATAATCCTACCCCTAGGGGTCTCCCTCAGTTTTTCTCTGTCTCCAGCAGATCTGGATGCTTTGTTTTTTGCTCCTTTAAAAAAATTTAAAATGCTTTATTTCTTTGAGATTTCTTTTGGAGAGATTATCCCCTGTAGTTGCCAGTGTACTTATCTGAGCACCAGGGTGTTTCCAGCTGAGCTCCTGTGTCCTGTCACAGTAGAGATCGCTGATGTGAAGACTCCCCAGCACTAGTCAAGAGGACTATTAGCTGGAAGGTAAGCCTCCTAAAATCCACTCCCTGGGGCTGATTTTAGTGGTGAGGCAGCTGGCAGTGGTCTGAGCAGCGGTCCGTGGCTTCTCTGCACTTTCGGTACTGTGAGTACATCACCTGTCTTTCTCCCACTGATGTCTGCAGCTCTGTGGTGACTCGATTTATTTTTATTGATTTTTCAGCGATTTTAGGCATTTCTCTCATGCCTGCAACCCTCCCACCTTGTCCTTAGACTTTTTAAGTTAATTCCTTAGCTTTTGGGGGTTTTAATTCACTCTTTTTGAGGTTTATTTTTGCCGGCGGCCATTTTGAATAGCTAATGAGCCCCGGTTTTTGGCGGGAAGCCAGATTCCTTCTCTGCTTGCTGGCTTCTAGCAGCTCTATTGCTGTTTGTTTTTCCACAGCACTTGATAGCTGTGAGTTGTGGAGGGGTTCTTTTCTCTCTGCCTATGTATTAACATGATAAATAAAGAGTAGGAAAGGCAGGAATAGAGAACAGGATGCAATTCAGAGCCACAGTACAATGGTTAAGACACTGAACAGTGGTGCAGGGATCATGGGTTCAATCCCCCACTGTGCTCAGCAAAGAAGGCTGGCTGAGGCATTACCTATTATGGGGAAGATTGTTAAATGGCTGTTCCTGCGGGGCAGAGTTATTTTTTTTTAGTTCTCACTATGCCATATTCAGGTCTACGCTGCATAGGCTGTCAGAAGAAACACAAGGACCTCAAGAATCAGCTGTGCTCTTCCCCCAGCGACTTGATTCCCCAGATAAACTTGGGAACTCCTGAGCCTGGCTTCAGTGGAGCTCCCGATTGGCTTTATGCAGCGCTGAGTCTTTGCCACGGGGGCTTGGACATCCCCAGGAAGTTCAGGTATCATTTTCTGAAAGAAACCTGTAAGTAGACTGTTTTTTCTTACTTGCCTCAGCTGCCCTGGGTTGATTTCAACTGCATCCGGACCGGCTGCCTCTGAGTTTTGAGGTTCCTACTTTAAATTTTTAATCCACAATCTGCAGCCGGGTTACTTTGTACGTCTTACTGGAATATTGTACCTGTCTTATTCAATATACCATTTGATTGGAATTTTAAGTCAGTGTTTTGGATCCTGACTGTTTTGGGCTCGGCCTAAAGAAGCTTACTCACTGTAATCTTCAGTACAGCTGGATTTGGACTTCTCCATCCCTCCCCAGAAACACCTTTCAGCCCCTGCCATGAAGGTCTGAGTGGCTGCGGAGGGATCAAACTCTAATTTCCCTACTTTCAGTCACTGTAATTGCCTTACCCTGACTTTGAAAGTTGCTCTGTACCAGCACAGTGAATGACTGACAGTTTCCTTCTCAGCTCAGTGAATACCTGACAGTTTTTCTGTGCCAGCGGCCGTTTTGTTTTTTCTCTTCAGTGTTTCTTTTTGGAGGAAACAGCTCTGGACAGCAGTTTCCACACATTTAAACATGCTGTGAAGGCACAGGGAGTTTCAAAATCCTTTTCTTTGAAGAGTCTTCTGTTTCCCTGAGCCTACCTTGATTTTTGTTTTAAACGCTAAGAACAAAACAAAAAAGAAAAGGTGGTTTAAGTCTCTGCAATGCTTGTTTCTCTGGTTGTATTATATGTGATATGTAATAAGCCGAAGAGGGAATTATTAGATTGCTTGTGTTCCACCTGCATGCTGCATCCGGGAGACTCTTTCCCCCATTCCCACTGCGCTGCTAGATGGGATCATCAGCACCTTATCTCCTCCCTCCTCAGAGCCCCTGCTGCAGGATCTTCCTGCAGGAAAGGATTCAGTCAGCTCCCATTTCGCTTCCACAGCCGCTGGAAGCCACAGCAGCCTTGACTGACAGTGCGTTCCTCACACTCTTCCATCTGGCATGACACCTGTAGCGTTTGGAGTCTTTTGGTATATCTCCTACACCCGCCCAGTAGCAGGCAAGGATATGGCGTCTCGCAAGCGGTCCCATAAGTCCTCAGACCTTAGAGCAGTATGTCCTCCTAGGAGCGTTGCATGTGCCTTGCGGGGTACTATGGATATTCAAGAAGACTTTAAATCTTCGGAGGTCAGCCCTGACTCGTTGGAGTAAGGAGATGGGGAATATTCTCCGTCTGTTTCTTCGCTGACAGTTCTCAGCCTTTTTCGGAAAGAGTAGTTGCCGGCTCTAATCACACAGGTGATGGAGTCGCTCCTCCTAGCCGACACGCCTGATCCTCAGGGTTCTCAAATCCGGTTGCAGCCGGATCCCATTTTCCAGGGCATTCGTACGGCACGCGGTATTGGTCAGTTATACCCTTGGTCTCCCTCTGACTTGGACCGTTGGCTAACATACCCGACAGTTGATGCATTATGACCAAGGTCACCAGGCATACCACACTTCCGGTTGAGGGCGGAGCGGCACTCCGCGACCAGCAAGACATACAGAGTTGGGAGTCTGCTAAAGACTGGTTTTTTCTTCGCCCGCTATTTCCTTCATGCAGGGGTGTGCAGAGGTCTAGCAGCTCGGGCCTCCCTTCGATGGATTCAGCAGCTTCCAGGTGTTCCCGGGTTGGTTCATTTAGAATCCATTGCTGCATTCCGGGCAGAGGCCTTCTGTGATCTCTTGCGGCTGTCAGCTCGCTTCCTAGCACCGGTGTCGGTAGCTCGGAGATGGCTGAGCCTGCGTCAATGGGCAGCGGATGTTGCTTCGTTTAATGGCTCCAGCGTTTAGATGCCATTCGTCCCGGTCCACCGTTGGAAGGAGGGCTGGGCCGTTACTCTGTCTATTTTGGGATGCTTCAGGTCCTGGATTTTCTAGGGTAGGGGCTGGGTTCGACACGCGTCGGGGACGGGTGTTTCTGCCTCAGGAGCGCTTTCAGAAGATCTCTCTTCAGCTCCACCGCTGCTTGGATCAAACGGCGCCTCGGACTTGGGGCTACCTTCAACTCTTGGGGTCCATGGCAGCAACGGTAGCCCTCGTTCCGTGGGCGAGAGCTCACATGCGCTGCTTGCAGACGGCGCTTCTATCTCGTTGGTTGCTGGTATCGGAGAGTTATTGAATCTGGTTGCCTCTGCTTCCGCTGGTGCGCCGCAGCCTCCGCTGGTTGCTTCAGGCACACAATCTTCTACGGGGGGTCCCTCTGGAGTCTCTGCGCTGGATCTTGGTGACGCCAGTCGCCAACCTCTCCGGTTGGGGAGCGCCTTGCGGCTTGGCCTCGGCGCAGGGGAGTGGGTCACCTCGCGAAGCCCAATGGTCTATCAATCGTCTCAAGACGCGGAAAGTGCGCTTAGCCCTTCTTCCGTTTCAGCCTCTTCTGCGGCAGCGTGCGGTTTGGACCCTGTCCGACGCCATGACGGTTGCTTACCTAAGTCGCCTAGGCGGTGCGAAATGTCCGGGTGTCTCTCAGGAAAGGCATTTGCTCCTCCCGTGGGCGGAGAAACATCTTCGGGCTATCGGCGCAGCACATCGCAGGCGTGGACAATGTGAAAGCCGATTTTCTCAGCCGGCACTCTCTGGAGCCCGGGGGCTGGGCTCTGCAGCCGGATGCGTTCCGGTCCATTGTTCACCTGTGGGGACTACCGACCATGGATCTAATGGCTACGGCGCAGACTGCCAAGGCTTCGCTGTACTTCAGCCATTGGAGGGACAAGGGAGCGCAAGGCATAGATGCTCTTTCTCTGCCGTGGCCGACTCATCTTCGCCTGTATGTTTTCCCTCCCTGATCCATGATATGCATGGTTCTCCAGCGGCTCCGAGACCGTCGCGGCCCTGTGCTCCCTGCTTGCTCCGAATTGGGCTCGCGGACCATGGTATGCGGATCTCTTCCGTCTGTCTCGGGTGTCGCCGCTCCGCCTCGGGGCGTTTCTCGGCCTTCTGATTCAGGGACCAGTGGAGATGGAAGACCCGGCTCCTTACTCGCTTACGGCCTGGCTATTGAACGCCGCCGGTTAGCTTGCAAAGGCTATTCGCCTAGCGTGGTCGTGACGCTTCTCACGGCGCGGCGGTCTACCACGTCGCTGGCTTACGCTCGGGTTTGGCGTCTCTTGACGGTTGGTGTTCGCGAAATAACCTCTCTCCCTGGCGTTGTGGTGTCCCGGACATCCTAACCTTTTTACAGGCCGGAGTGGATAAGGGATTAGCGCTCAGTTCCTTGCGAGTACAAGTGGCCGCTTTAACTTGTTTTCGGAGTCCTATAGCGGGGCGATCGATAGCTTCGCATTCGGACGTGTCTCGGTTTCTCCGCGGAGTTAGGTCCTTCCGGCCTCCTCTACGTTCGCCTGTACCGGCGTGGGCTCTGGCGCTTGTCCTCTGTGCCCTCGTTGCTCCTTCCTTTGAGCCTCTGAGGGCCTGTTCTCTTAAAGATTTGACTCTGAAGGCAGTCTTCTTGGTGGCCCTAACTTCGGCACGCCGTATTTCTGAACTCCAGGCTCTCTCGTGTCGAGATCCCTATCTCTCGATTTCCTCAGAAGGCATTTCTCTGTGAACTATCCCTTCCTTTTTGCCCAAAGTGCTGATGCCATTCCCTGTTAACCAGCCTCTTTTCTTTCCGTCTTTTCCAAAGGCGCAGTGTGACAGTGGTCGGTCTCCGTTGCGGGCGGTGGACCTTAAGAACGTTCTTTTTCGGTATCTGAGGGTCACGTATGACTGATCCTCTTTTGTCTTGTTCGTGGGTCCTCGTCGGGGATCCGCAGCCTCCAAATCTACCATTTCTAGATGGGTTAGGGAGGCCATTGAGGTGGCATACCTTCTTCTGGGAGAGCCAGCTCCACCAGGACTCCGTGCTCACTCCACTCGGGCGCAAGCAGCTTCGTGGGTCGGGGGGTCTCATGTGGCCCCTCTCGATATTTGCCGGGCGGCGACTTGGTCGTCGCTGTCCACCTTTGTCGGTCATTATAGGTTGGACGTTCATGCCTGTCAGGAGGTCCATTTTGGAGCTGCTGAGCTGTCGGCGGCCTTGCCCCCCCTTGAAAGCAGGTAGCTTGGGTACTGCCCGTTTGTCTGGACTGGTCTAGCAGTATGACTTGGAAGGAGAAATTTCACTTACCGTTAATTTCCTTTCCTGGAATACTGCTAGACCAGTCCAGGACCCGCCCTGCTGTCTATTGGAGTGCCGCTGGTGCGGTGCAGCCGCCGACCGCGGTTCTTCTCTTTGCCAGTATGCCTCGCCATGGGCAGTCCATGGGTTCATAGGTGGATACTGTTTTCAGCTCTAGGGAGTTCTTCGGCTCCCTTATATATAGTTCACTTGAGACCCTCTGGGGTGATGTTACGGTTCATGTTGCATTAGCTTGTGGACGTTACTGAGGGAGACCCCTAGGGGTGGGATTATATCACCAGGCTCCAGCCTATCAGAGCTCTGGTAGAATTCTCTGTCTCCAAGATCTGCTGGCAGGGGTGCATAACCCGTTTGTCTGGACTGGTCTAGCAGTATTCCAGGAAAGGAAATTAACGGTAAGTGAAATTTCTCCATCAAATAATACATGAACATAGCAGAAGGAGAATCACTATTGGAACATATTGAATAAGACGGGTACAATTTTCCTGAAATATGCAAAAATTGACCCAGCTGCAGAATATGGTTTAAAAAAAAAAAAAAAAAAAGCATAGCTATATTGATTTCAAGAATCTCCTCCCGCTATCCATAGAAGGTCCTATACAGCGTTAGTCGATTTCTATGGCAGGGTACTATTTTGGCTTAGCTGCTGTGATATAGCGCTATGCTCCGCTGTAAACATATTCAAGTCAAAAGGAATTATGGTGATAACTCTCTTGGACAGTTGTAACAGGTGCTTGGGTGAGCACTATGGCCAGTCCACAGATGTGGACTGCTCTGCCATAAGCATTATGTTATGTGTGGTTTCTTATTGGGAAATATTCCCATTTAGTTTGGCTTTGCCAGAATTATAGGATTTTACAGTAGATTTGTACTGTCTTCGGTTTGACTATCGGTGGTTTATTTTACTTCTAGGAACGGCAGCTCAGCGGAGAGAGGTTGCAAAATAGCACTCGGGCCTTGGATGCTATTTATGCTCTCATTCCATTTATCAGAGGTTCTCCAGTACGGGGAGTATCTGCTAGTATTCAGCGACTGCCTTAATGGAGGCCAGAAGCACGCAGCCAGGCTAGTTCTCTAGCAGCAATAGCGGCAGCTCAGTTCTGGTAGGCATACATCATCTGCTGTGTTGGCAAGATGGCTTCCATGCTGCTTGGCATCAGCCAAGATGGCTGCCGGTTTGGACTGTGAATGTGGAGGCAGCCTGGATGAGGGGCCTTGCGTTCTCTGGAAAATATCCTGCATACCTTGAATCCTTTAAATTTGATCAGCTACGGGCAGGACACAATGCACTTTCGCATGTTTTTTTGCTTCAGTGGTCTAGAAGTGTAGTCTTTACCAGGTGGTATAATGGGAACTTCTCTGCAGTTTCTCGGCTTCTTCTTTGTTGACTCAGTTGCCACTGCGTAATGAGAAAGCGGTCTTTTCTAACACCAGGTGCTAGTTGACTTTAAAATATCAAGTCCATCTTGGTGCAGTCAGACGGAATGGGGCGTTCCTCTAGCAGGAAGACTGGGGATGACTCTGCCGGTAATTGGGGGTTCTTTCTGCTTCATATTGTTGACACCGAAAAAGCTTCTCAACATATGCTGCAGGAATTTTTTCGTTAAGAGATGTCTTTGTGAAAAAAAAAAAAAGTATTCAGCTGTCCAGAATTTGCCTGTTCTTGCTTGACATTGTGAGGCTAATCAGGGGCAGGCCTGGGTACTATGTGGGTGGGTGCACACCTAGCACTTCCAGGGGATGTGGACTCGCTGTCTGGAGGAGAGATCTAGCAATCTTCTTTAACGTACGATAGGAAAGTAAATGGTTCACTGCAGTGATCGTTGGGGGCAATGCTCTGTCCTTACAGGTTCCCATTGGAGTCTGGGGGGACGAGAGCATGCTTCCGGTGGTGGCAGTATTTACGGCAGTCTACTCGCCTGGAGCAGGAAAGGATCGGGAGTTGCATCGACTAGAGCCTGATTTGCTTTATGTGGCAAATGTGCATTATGGTTTAATTCGAGCTCTAGCTAGTATTATTGGCTTCCTTGGGGGTCACCCGGAGGTCTCTGGTGGAGGAATGGGGCGGCTGATGGTTCGTCCACGTCAAGGCTCAGTAAGCTCCCAGTTAATAGTTTTTGTCTTGTCCTTTCCCCCTCTGGTAGCCATTGGCTTCGCTAGGAGGATGTCGGAGTTGCAGGCGCTGTCTTGTAAGGAGCCGTATTTCTCCTTTTTTCAGTCACAAGGTAGTGATGCGCACGGTCCCAGCTTTTTGGCCAAAGGTGGTTGCTGTTTTTTCACATCAACCAGGTGGTGTCGTTTTCGGTGGAGCAGAAGGATCAGTCGGGCGGTCGGTTACATCCTTTGGACGTTCAGGTGCTTAAGTAGTATCTCCTTAGAACAGCATCTTTCTGGAAGTCCGACAGGTGGTTTGTCGCCTTTGGAGGCCCACGGAAGGGAGCGGCGATGGCGAAGTCCTCGATTTCGCGGTGGCAAAAGGAGTCTTTTGCATCGGCCTACCGGTTGTAGGGTAAGGTGGTTCCGGTTGGTCTTTGTGCACATTCCACCAGGGCGCCGGCGGCGTCTTGGGCGGAGTTCAGTTTAGTGCTGGTCGAGGACATTTGTAGGGCGGCGACTTGGTCCTCACTGCATTCCTTTGCGCGGCACTATCGGTTTGATGTACAGGCGCGACGGGATGGGCGTTTTTGGTTCAGCAGTACTTCAGGCTGGGCTTCAAGGTCCCTCCCGTTGATATTCACTGCTCTGTTACATTCTCTATGGTTCCGGGACTGGACTAGAGGGACACAAAGGAAGAGAAAATTAGACTTACCTGCTAATTGTTCCTTAAGGAACTCTAGTCCAGTCCCGGACCCCTCCCAGTATATTACGCGGCGTGCAGCCTGAAGTTAAAAGAAAAAAAAAAAAAAGGACTACAGACATCCGTACGACAGGGAGAAGGAATGAGAGACAGGTTTTCGAAGAGAATTTTTCCGTTTCTGATCGTGCACAGGAGAGTCACAGGGCGACCCTTTTTTTTATGCGCAGCAGTGCCCTGTCTGCTCTGGAGCGCGGTTATTCCGTATTCAGGGGCTAGACGTTTTTTGCTGAGTTACGGGGACGTGTAGTTTATGGGCGGTTTTAACTACTTCTGTTATTTTATGCTTAATTCTGTACCTGCTTATTTGTTGATCTGCTACGTCTGCTTTGTCAATAGGTACTGGTGGAAAGGGGCGGAGTTTGCCTAGTTATACCAGTGACATCAAAGCGATGACATCTTTCAGTCTCCAAAGCTGCTGGTGGAGGTTCTAAACTCTATGGTCCGGGACTGGACTAGAGTTCCTTAAGGAACAACAATTAGCAGGTAAGTCTAATTTTCTCTTCTGTCGCTCTTGTCAAGTGCGTTTCTTGTATAAGCACTACCGCTGCCTTTTGGCATAGGAGTTCCTTATACAATTTTTGTCTTTTAAATGGGGAATTAAGCCCTTTTACATTTAATGATAATATTGTTAACTCACCTATAGATTTTGCACCCCCTCTTCTCCCTTAGTTCTTGACCCCCCTCTACCTCCCCTACCCCCCACCCCCCTTCTCCCTTCTCCCCCCCCTAACTCCCTTCTCCCCCCCCTAACTCCCTTCTCCCCTCTTCTCCCTACCCTTCCCTCGTCCCCTCCTTGGAGACACGACTTCCATATCTCGTGACTGTCAAACAAACCTCAGCCTGCCCTACCTTCCTATCGCACCTCCCCCCTCTCTCACACTATCCCCCTCTCCCATACCTCCACCCCCCCCTCCCCTGACTGAACTTCACTCCCAACTTCCCTCCCATTGTATAATTTACCTCTTAAAGCGTTACCCTTTTCCTATCCCCTCTTCCCCTCTCTCTTATCTATTCTCCTGACCCATCCTCTTCCCCTGCCTATCCCCAACATAGTTTATAATCAGCCTTTCACTGTCACACATAACAGTCCACGTGACGATTCATCTGGGGCCTGGCATCCCAGGGTCTTCCCCCTCAGCCGATACACTTCGCCTCCTCTTGTGCCCCATGGCTACTTTTGGTCAGTCTCGCTACTTTCTGACCCTTAGTTGGTGCTCTATGCCATCTCTGATTAGTTGCCGTACTCCTGGATGCTGTGGCTATCTTGGTTTTGGCTTGGTTCCCATTGCCACCCGGTATGTTAGATAGTCCCATGTCACCGAGCACCCCCCAGGCTTCCTCGCATGTTTTGACCTTCCGCGAGATACCATTTGCAGTGATTAAAAGTCCAAATGGGTACAACCATCTGTATCTTGCCGCCTCCTTCCGCAAATAAGCCGTAACTTCCTTCATCTCTCTCTGGTGCTGCAATGTGCCTGAGGAGAGATCCTGAAACAGTTCCACCTCATGCCCTTCCCATTTGAACTGTCTCAGCTTCCTGGCCGCTTTCAGTATAGTTTCTTTAGTTTTTTTTTTTTTTCCATTTAATTTCTATTGATGTTGTGCAATAAACAATACAAACCATTTCGGAATCATGTTTTATACATTTTGATCAAAAAGCGATCGTCAACCTGGTTATCATTCCCTAATAACTTGTACAACAATGCATATGATCTACCCTAAAACGTCCTCCACCCCTTCCCCCACTATTCCCCCCTCTGTTATACGTACTCATTATCCTACCACCATTATACCATTTCTGTTTAGCACACATAGGGTAATGCTTTTATGCTCCAATTTGTTTCTCCCCACTGGGAAAACCTTCCATTAGAAATAACACTACCCCCTACAATTTACTTGTCACCTACATTAAACTATCCCTCCTCCCAGTACTCCCCCTTTCCCCCCCCCCCCCCCCAGCTCCCCTTATACTCCTCCTGTGGTCGTCATTTCACTGCACACTCACCTGATGTAAAGCCATACCTCCACACTTATTGTCCACCTCCATCCAGCCCCCCTCCCCCTCCCGCTCAACCTCC
Source organism: Ichthyophis bannanicus (assembly GCA_033557465.1). NCBI lineage: Eukaryota > Metazoa > Chordata > Amphibia > Gymnophiona > Ichthyophiidae > Ichthyophis > Ichthyophis bannanicus. The sequence continues at coordinate 263,473,941 of CM066040.1, forward strand.
AGCCATCTCCAAACCCCCTGCCAATATGCTTCACTTTTCCCCCCTTTCCCCCGTCTCAACTCTGTTAATTTATGCATCAAGCTCACCTCAGCCACACTTCGCGCAAATCCTGCCAGTTGTGGCACGCTCTGTCCCCCCCCAATGCTGGGCTATCTCACATCGAGCTGCTGCAATGCAGTGGTGCAGTACCCCCTCTTCCCGTCTCGAAATGTCATCTCCAAGTTGATGCAGTAAGCATGCCTCTGGTCTCCCATGCAATCGATGCCCAATCATGCTGTTAATCACCTCAATGACCTGCCCCCAATAGGCCTGTATCCTGTCACACGTCCACCACATATGCATCCAATCCCCTCTTTCAGCACACCCCCACCAACAGAGGTCATCCCGTCCCTTCCCCGCTCTGTACCGACGCACTGGCGTCCAGTACCATCTGTATAATACTTTGTATGCATTTTCTTTAATTTGTGTAGCTATGGACACAGTAGCTATCGTCTGGAGTAGCTTATCCCAAACCTCTACAGTCCAACACACCCCCAGGTCCTCCTCCCATTTCAACATGTAATTTAGCTTGCATTCAACAGTCTCCATTAGGCCTTTATAAATTCTGGACAAAACCCCCTTTTGACCCAACTGGCCTGAGCATAGAGCCTCAAACCAGCCTCTATTTTCCCATAGATCTTTCCATACCTTCGGTTGCCTCACAAAGTGGCTGAGTTGTATAAAAACAAAGTGATCGCTCTCTTTCAACCTATATAGGTCCTTAATGCCCTCGAACGGATAAGTCCCCTGTGAGTGTATAAATGATGAATGTACGACAGCCCATTTTCCGCCCATCTACGTAAGATTTGCTCTCCAGGCCCCTGCCCCCGCTCGAAACAAGCCTCAAGAGTCATCCCCTGTATGTAGCCTTTATCTTGAACTAGCTTTGTCTTATTGCGTTTCCAAATTCTCAAGCTATTCGCCACCATGGGGTTGAATGAGTGTGTGTCGGGACCTTTATTCCCCCTCCAGATCACTCTTTCTAATCCCACCCCCCCACCAGCTCATGCTCCATTTGGACCCATGGTTTAGATGTTTCTCCAGGACCAAGCAGGAAGTCAGTCCTCACATATGGGTGACGTCGGCGCCGACGGAGCCCTCGTGCGGAGCATTTCCCCAGCTTTCAAAGAAAGCCTTTGGGAATTGCAGTGCGCATGCGCGGTCCTCTTCCCGCCCAAGGGTGCCATCTTGCTCAGTCTTTTTTTTTCCGCGGAGCCTGACGGACGTAATTCGTTTTTCCCCGAGGAAAAAGTTGATTTTCTCTGTTTTTCTCTTTTTTTCTCCGGTTCAACGCCGGATCCTTTTCCCGCTCGGACCGATACGCCGCTATCGAGTCCTTTTCTCTCTTTTTAGTTTTTTGTCCTTTGTGACTGGCGTTCGCGCCTTTTTTCCCTGGCAGACTGGTCTTTTGACCTAGCAGGGGCCCTTTTTCCCCCGATGGCTGCCAGCGGGTTTAAGAAATGTGATCGGTGTAAGAAACTTATGTCTCTTACCGACACACATGACTGCTGCCTCCGTTGCCTCGGACCCGATCATGACCCGATGATCTGTGGTCTGTGTGGCAAAATGTCCTCGAAGGCGTTGAGGAGTCGGCAGCACCAGAGGGATAGAATTTTTTCTGACTCCGTGTCCGGCCGGGCCCGGACCTCGTCAGAGGCCTCGACGTCTCGGGACTCCGGCCCCGAGCAGCGTCAGGGTTCCTCTGAGCGGGGGTCTCCTTCGCGGGAACATCGCAGGAAGAAGAAACCCGCGAGGGTGGCGTCGGTGGACGCTCCTGGTTCCTCGAGGGCCAGGTCGCATAGCCCCGATAGCCGTCCCGGGTCTTCGGAGTCGGAGAGGCCTGCCAAGCATCCTCGCGTCGAGATGGAGTCTCCTGGACACGTAAGTGCTGTTGTCCTTGTTGACTCCCCTCCCAAGGAGCCGACGTCGGGCCCGACGCCGTCGGGGCCCGAGTCGGGGGCTGCTGGGTCTCCTGAGCTCGGACTCAGGTTGACGGCCTCGGAGAGCAGCTTCGCTGCCTTCATGGAACAGCAGCGGGCATTGATCGCCGGTGCATCTGCCCCGACCACCGGGACCTCGACGTCCAAGTCGACCCCGGAGGCCGAGCCGATCCTCGAGTCCATGCGGGCTCGAGTCGATCCTCGGCCACGGTCTCCCTCGACTTCCCGTTCGGGGCTGAGGTCGTCGACGCCGATACCCTCGGCGTCGGGGCGGAGGGCATCGGTGCCCGCCCGACCGGAGCCGCTCGATTCCTCCTCCGAGGAGTCGGGCTGGGAGACGGAGGATGAAGAGTCACCCGACACCCATCGGACTCGGTGTGTCCCATCGGACTCGCCCGAGTCCGAACCTCGGAGACGGTCCCCACCGGAGGATACCCGGTTCTCGGACTTCGTGCGGGATATGACCAAGGCCTTGGCCTTCCCCGCGGATCCCGAGGAGGAGCCTCGAGCCGAGGAGCTCGAGGCCCTCCAGTATGACTCTCCCCTGAAGGAGGCCTTTACTGTTCCGGTTTCTCCGATGCTGGAGCGGCTGCTTTTCCACATGTGGGAGACCCTGGCCTCGACGCCGGTGTTAAGCAAGCGGGTCGATTCCATTTATCGAGTCCACAAGAGCTCCGGGTTCCAAAAGGCACAATTACCGCACCACTCCATGGTTGTGGAATCGGCCATGCATCGACTGAAAAGTCAGAAGATGCACTCCTCGGTGCCTTCCGGCAGGGAGGCCCGGAACCTGGATGCCCTCGGTAAGAAGTGCTTCCAGGGCTCTATGCTTGCTTGCCGTGTCCAGACATACCAGCTCTACATGGGCATGTACCTCCGAGACCTGGCAAAGGAGATTGCTGGGTTCTCTGCTGGTCTCTCTGAGGAACCTTTGCAGAGGTTCCAGGCCTTGTCCACTGGTATTCGAGAGTGTTTGAAGTTTATCTCTCGAGCAGGCTACGATGGCTTCGAGGCTTCGGCCCGAGTAGCCGGGGCTGGCATCGGTGCCCGCCGACAAGCTTGGTTGCAGTCATCCGACCTCGAGCCATGGGTCCAGGACACAAGTTGGTCGATGTCCCCTGCCGAGGTGAAAACCTCTTTGGCAAGCCCATGGCTGAAAAGGCTGCAGAACTCGAGACCGAGACTCTGACCAGGACTAGGCTTTCCAGGAAAACCTCTGCCCCTTCTCAGAAAAAGAAGGGCTCGGGAAAAAAGACCTTTTACCCAAGGAAGTCATCTGCCTACAAACCATACCCTCATTATCAGGCCTCTGCAGCTCCCCAACAGGGTCAGCAGGCCAAGGGGCAGGGTCAAGGGCCTCGTAGGCAGAAGGCCCCCAAGCCACCAACACCGGCCCCTGCTCAGCAGGGTGGGGGTTTTTGACTCAAACAGCATAGCCTCTTCTCCTCAGCTGGCTTCTCTCAGCACGGGGGGCCGGCTGGCCCACTTTGCCCACAGGTGGTCAGCCGTCACATCAGATACCTGGGTTCTTCATATAGTCCAAAAGGACTATCTTCTCCATTTTCACCAGGTACCTCCCTCCTATTTTCCAGGGGAGCCTCCAAGACCTCCTCTGCACAGGGACCTACTCCTTCAGGAGTTGACCGGTCTGCTAAAGGATCAGGCTGTGGAACCGGTGCCCCACCACCTGAGAGGTCAAGGCTTTTATTCCAGGTACTTTCTGGTACCAAAAAGAACAGGAGGCCTCAGACCCATCCTAGACTTGCGAAACCTCAACAAGTTCCTGGAGAGGGAAAAGTTCAAGATGCTTACCCTTGGAATCCTGCTGCCCTACCTCCAGCAGGGAGACTGGCTATGCTCCTTAGATTTAAAGGATGCGTATACTCACATCCTTATTCATCCAGACCACAGACAATATCTCAGGTTTGTTGTGGGAGGAAACCACTGTCAGTACAGAGTACTACCCTTTGGCCTGTCATCCGCTCCCAGGGTATTCACCAAGTGCCTGGCGGTGGTGGCGGCCTACCTGAGGCTTCAGGGTCTTTTTGTGTTTCCGTACCTGGACGACTGGCTCATAAGGGGCCAATCTTCCCAGGAGGCCAACCAGGCCACCCTTCGCACTGTGGGTCTGCTTCAGCACTTGGGGTTTGTCATAAACTTCGCAAAGTCCACTTTGCTCCCGTCCCAGAACTTGGAGTTCATAAGGGCCAGGCTCGACACTCTTCAAGCAAAAGCTTTTCTGCCTCTGGTCAGGGCCCACAGGCTAATGGATCTGGCCAGCCAGTTTCGCAGCAATTCCCTGGTCTCTGCCAGGCAATTCCTGAGGCTACTCGGCCATATGGCTTCCACGGTCCATGTCACCCTCAATGCCCGCCTGCACATGCGGCCTGCTCAGTGGTGCCTTCGCACTCAATGGCTTCAGGCCACAGGGAGCCTGGCGGACTCAATAACGATCTCCGACCTACTGGTCTCCTCTCTGCATTGGTGGCTTCATCTTCCGAATCTGGTGCTCGGAGTGGATTTTCAATCCCCTCCACCTTCTCAAGTGCCCACAACAGATGCTTCTCTCCTCGGTTGGGGAGCACATTGCCAGGGGACATGTACTCAGGGTCTCTGGACCCCTTGGGAGACTTCTCAACAGATAAACTTCCTGGAGCTACGGGCGATACGCCTAGCTCTGAGAGCCTTCTCCCACCTCGCCTCTCACCTGTCTGTACTTGTTCAGACGGACAATCAAGTTGCCATGTTCTCTGTGAACAAATAAGGAGGCAGAGGCTCCTTCCTTCTTTGTCAGGAAGCTCAACGGCTGTGCTCTTGGGCTGTCAATCACGGGATCCTTCTCAAGGCTGTCTACCTCCCAGGTCAGGAAAATTACCTGGCGGACAAACTGAGCAGGATCCTGCAACCACACGAATGGAGATTGAACCCATTGGTGGTTCAGCAGATCTTTCTCAGGTGGGGACTCCCCACCTTGGATCTTTTCGCCAGTCCTCTGAACCAGCAACTCCCGAGATTTTGCTCCCGACAACCGCATCCCCTCAGAGTAGCAGCGGATGCGTTTCTGATCTCGTGGTCCACAGGCCTACTGTATGCGTTTCCTCCCACACCACTAGTGTCCAGAATGCTGTTCAAAGTCCTCAAGGACGGGGCTTCATTGATTCTCATTGCCCCCAAGTGGCCGAGGCAACTGTGGTTCCCGCTTCTGCTACAGCTAGCGGTGGACACCCCTCTGCCTCTGGGGTTTCAACACGATCTCCTGTCTCAAGATCAGGGGACTCTCTTGCACCCCAACCTCCAGTCCCTTCATCTGATGGCCTGGCTGCTGAAAGGGTAGGCCTGGCTCCCCTACTGCTGTCTCGAGAAGTGGAAGATGTCGTCTTAGCTTCTAGACGGCCATCCACCAGGAAATCCTATGCTCTTAAGTGGCGTAGAATCTCCACCTGGTGTGCTCAGCATGAGAGAATCCTTTCTCGTGCGTGGTAGCGGTGGTATTGCAATATTTGCTTTACCTCTCCAATCTAGGCCTTAAGTCTAACTCTGTTAGAGTTCACCTGAGTGCTCTCTCAGCTCACCACTCGCCGGTGGACAGCAGGCCTCTTTCCAACCACCCTTTGGTGGCTCGTTTCCTCAGAGGCCTCCTTCTGCTTAAGCCTCCTTTGCGTCCACCGGCCCCTGAGTGGGATCTGAATGTGGTATTGCAGCGGCTTACTTGTCCGCCATTTGAACCTATGGCTACCTGCCCTCTCCGTTTTCTCTCCTGGAAAACTTTATTTCTGGTAGCTCTCACCTCTGCTAGGCGAGTGAGTGAACTGCAGGCTCTAGTGTCTGATCCTCCTTATACTAGGTTCTACAGGAATAGGGTAGTCTTACGGACTCACCCTAAGTTTCTTCCTAAGGTTGTCTCACCTTTTCACAATCAGGAGGTGGTTCTTCCGACCTTCTTTCCCAGGCCGCATGCCAACCGGGCTGAGATGGTCTTGCATACCCTGGACTGTAGGAGGGCATTATCCTTCTACCTTGACCGTACGCGGGAGCATCGGAAGGCTGTTCAGCTTTTCGTTTCTTTTGACCCCAATAAGTTGGGGCTCCCTGTCTCCAAGCGTACGCTGTCCATATGGGTCGCTGACTGTATCGCCTGGGCTTATGAAGCAGCCGGCCTCTCATTGGAGGGTCGAGTCACGGCTCATCGTGTCAGGGCGAAGGCTGCGTCAGTGGCTCATCTCCGCTCTGTTCCGTTGGCAGACATCTGCCGGGCCGCTACTTGGTCTTCAAGCCAGACTTTTGCAGCCCATTACTGCCTTGAGAGGGAGTCCCGCAGGGACAGTGCTTTCGGATAGGTAGTACTCCATAATCTCTTTGGGGTTTAGGCAACTCCTACCCTCCGGCCCTGGTGTTGGGCTACTGGTCGGGGGCGTTCTCAGAGAAGATTCCTTCCTTCTGTGCTGACGAGCTAGAGGGAGCTCATTTTTCCGCTTGAGGTCTCCGGTAGCCTTAAGCTAGGGAGTCCCATATGTGAGGACTGACTTCCTGCTTGGTCCTGGAGAAAGAGTAGTTACTCACCTGTAACAGGTGTTCTCCAGGAGCAGCAGGAATCAGTCCTCACAACCCTCCCTCCTCCCATTGAAGTTGCAGTCATATGATTTATTTTTGCTAATTTTTTGCTGTCTTTTAGCTATGTCATCAGACTGAGCAAGATGGCACCCTTGGGCGGGAAGAGGACCGCGCATGCGCGCTGCAATTCCCAAAGGCTTTCTTTGAAAGCTGGGGAAATGCTCCGCACGAGGGCTCCGTCGGCGCCGACGTCACCCATATATGAGGACTGATTCCTGCTGCTCCTGGAGAACACCTGTTACAGGTGAGTAACTACTCTTTCCCTTTGCGACTCATAAATCATTTTTAATTGCGCTGCCTCATAGTATTTGCGTATATTAGGTACCCCCAGCCCCCCCTCTCCTTTTGCCCTTTGCAATACCCGCATTGCCACCCTTGGACGCCTCTGTACCCAGATAAACCTATTAACTAACCTTTGTATCCTTCTCAAACTATTCGGGGGCACCCATATCGGGAGCGTCTGAAACAAAAACAACAATCTGGGCACTAGCATCATCTTAACCGTCGCAATGCGCCCGAACCACGAGCGATATCCCCTTCCCCACCCTTCCAACTAGCCCTCTACCTTCCCCAGAACCCTCCGATAGTTCAAATTATATAGCTCTTCGATGTTATTACTTATCCAGATGCCAAGATACCTTATACTTTCTCGAGCCCACTTAAAGGGGTATTTTTTAGCCAATATGTTAGCTACCTCTCTTGAAACCGTTAAATTTAAAATTTCCGACTTCGTCCGGTTAATTGTGAAACCCGATATTTTACCATACTCTTCCAACTCCCACATGGCTATGGGTAAGCTTACCCGGGGTCTAGCCATACTTAGGATTATATCATCCGCGAACAATGAAATTTTATATTCCCGCCGCCTCACTTTTATTCCTAGTATATCTGCCCGTTCTCTTATCCACTGCGCTAAAGGCTCTATTGCCAAGGCAAACAATACCGGTGATAGAGGACAGCCCTGCCTCGTTCCCCTCCCCTGACCAAAGAAATTCGAATGGGCCCCATTCACCCGCACACATGCTTTGGGATGTGCATAGAGCGCCTTCACCCAGGTTAAAAACTCTCTCCCCAACCCCACTTTCTCCAGCACCTGGAAGAGAAAGGGCCATGACACCTGGGCAAAGGCCTTCTCTGCATCCAGCGAGAGTAAGAGCACCTCTTCCCCGCTCTGCTCACTAGACCATATGATATTTAGGATCTTCCTGATATTGTCCGCGACCTGTCAACTGGGAATAAAGCCCGCCTGATCGTGGTGTATCAATTTTCCAATAAATTTATTTAATCTCGTGGTGAGTATTTTAGCTAAAAGTTTAGCATCCAAATTAAGCAGGGAAATAGGCCTGTAGGATGCACACTCTTGTGGGTCCTTCCCCTCCTTATGAATGACTGTTATACCCGCCCACCCCATAGTGTCCGCTAATTTCCCGCCCTCCCGTGGTTGGTTAAATAGTTTTACCAGAGGCCCAATTAAAAGGTCTCCAAATTTCCTATAAAATCTAGCTGATAATCCATCCAGCCCTGGAGCTTTCTCTAGCTTTAACTGCTTAATTGCCCTCTGTACTTCCTCTTCTTGTATGGGTTTGTTAATTTCCTCTTGTTCTCCCTCTCCCAATTTAGGCAAGTCTATGGAATCGAGGTAGTTTTGCACCCTCCCAGTTTGTGGTGGGGCTCTTGCTTTATACAGCTCCTGATAATACTCCTTAAAAGCATCTCTAATCTCCCCATCTTTAGTAACCAACTCTCCGCCCTTCTTGCGAACTCCTATTATATGGGAGCGAAGCTTCTGTTGCCTCAACGTCTGCGCTAGGTACCTCCCAGCCTTATTCCCCCCCCCTCAAATACCTCTTGCCTTAGAAGCTGCATCTGGTATTGTATCTTTTCCGCCTGCAGGTCATTGAGCTGCGCTCTCGCTAACAGTACCTGTCCTCTATAAGCTTCTCCCCTTCCCTGCCCATCCAATTCTTCCAATTCCAGCAGATGTTCTCTCAAAATCCGCTCTCTGCCCTCCCGTTCCTTCTTTTTCCGTGCCCCCCATTTGATTAATACTCCTCTTATCACTGCCTTATACCCATCCCATACTCCTCCCCACGTGGCCTCCCCATTATCATTAAATCGAAAATATTCACGGGTTTCCCTCGCCACATCCTCTTTAACCCTCTCATCCTCCAAAAGTGACTCATTGAGTCTCCAAAACCTAGTTCCCATCCCTTCATCTGCCATTTGCAGGCTCACCACCACCGGAGCATGATCTGACCAAGTAATTGACTCCATTTCAGCCCCTGTTATCTTTCCCCCCACCTCTTTTGAGACCCAAATAGCATCAATACGTGAGTAAGACCCATGTACTGGCGAATAGTAAGAAAACTGTCTCCTTCCTGGATGCTGCATTCGCCACGCGTCTACTAGACAATGCTGTATAACAAATTTACGATATCTCTTTCTGTCCCCCCTCTTACCCTTTCGTTTCCCTGTAGCATCCCGGGCTGGATTCCACGTTAGGTTAAAATCCCCCCCTCATATAAGGATACCGTCCCCCTGCTTCCCCACCTCCTCGTTCAGTTTTGTCCAGAATTCACGCTGGGCCCCTGTTGGTGCGTACACATTCACTGCACAGTACCATACATTCCCCACTTTCACCCGCACTAAAACATACCTCCCTTCTTTATCCCTTACCACCGACTGCACCTGCAGCTTTAACCGAATTGCAAAGAGTATATTTGAAGCATAAATGCACACCCCATATCCTTTAGGCTTAACCAGATATTCAGTTGTTCGTGTCAAGTGAGTTTCCTGAATCATGACTATAGCCGCCTTCTGGCGGGCTATCTCCGTGTTCAATTTCCGCCGTTTAAGTGGCGAGTTAAGCCCCTTCACATTTAATGTAGCTATTTTTAACTCACCCATTCTTCCACTCCCCCACTTCTTTAACCCTAGCCTTTGAGTCCCCCTCCCTTCCTCCCGACCCCCTCCCACCCTCCCCCCTCTCAGTAAGAGAGAATCATTTTCCATAGTGGTGACCAGTTATCGGGCCGTGCCTGTCTCCAACTTACATCCCCCTCCCCCCTTCTCCCTAAACCAGCACATCACCCAACCCCCCCTCGCCTCCCAAACCCAACCCCTGCCTTTATCCTCCCCTCCTCCCGCCTTACTACCCCGCCCCCTACAATCTAACCCCTCCTCCCCCCTATCTATTGGTGACCTCCTCCATCCCCCTGCTACCAACATGTTTCTGCTATATCAAGGAAAGGCATACCAATACAACTTTTAAACTCAAAGTCCACAAGTTCAACCATCGCCCTGCTCCGCTTCCTGCATTCCTGGGCTCTCTGTTCAATCTCGCTGCTCTTCTCCCCGATGTTGGAACTCTATGCCATCTCTGAAGACTCCTCTTTGAGTTGGAGGGCATCGCAATATTTGCCTGTGCTCCTGCCGAGGGCCTCCCCCCTTCTGGTAGGTTAGGTAAGCCCAGGTCTCTGAATACAGTCCACGCTTCCTCTCTGGTTTGCACCCGCCTGGCCTTCCCCTTAAATGTAATCAGTTACCCGAATGGGAACAGCCACTTGTATCTTATATCCTCTCTTCGCAAATATGCTGTCACCTCTTTGAGGTTTCGTCTGCGTTGCAGCGTTCCTGCAGAAAGGTCCTGAAATATCTCCAGAGGATGTTCATCCCAAATTATCTGCCGCACTTTCCTCGCTGCCCGCAACAGTCCTTCCTTGATTTTGAAAGAGCTGAGACACACAACTATGTCTCTTGGTTTATTATCTCGTAACGGGCCCAAGCCTCGGTGTGCTCACTCAATTTGCGAAGATTCTATTGGCATATCCCCCTGCAGGTCTGCAGATACGGCCAAAGATCGAAAATGTTTTAGCAGAACTTCTTCACAATTTCGGTACTGAGGTTCTTCTGGAAGCCCCCGGATCCGTAGATTGCATCTCCTAGATCTATCTTCCAAATCATCCAATTTCACCTGCTGCTCCACATGAGCCTGCTGGAGGTCCCCCCATCATTTTTGTAGGTCTTCAATTTCCTTCCCTTGTTGTTCCATCTGGGTCTCCATCTCCTCTACTCTGTTTCCAATATCCACAATATCTTGTCTCAATGATTGTATGGACTTTTTGAGTTCCTGTTTCACCCCGCTAAGTTCTGTTTTAATCTCATCTTTCATTTCTGTTAGCCAATCTTTCAATTTAGAGATGTCTCCTGAACTGCATCCATGCTCCAACTCCTCCCCCGGGTCTTTGGGTTCGCCCTCTTGTATTCGACACTCTTTCTCCCCCTCTCTTCCACCTTTGGCTGCCGCGTATGGGGAGCGAAAATCCGCCAACATCTTCTGTGCCGCCAGGTTTCCTTTATTTTTTTCCATTTTTTCGTTTAGGGCCTCTTGGTCGAGACTAGGTTCGCAGAGATCCAGGGGTGTCCCCAACAGGTTACTTCCCCTGAATGCCTCTCCCTCTGCTTCTCAGCTTATTTCGTAGGCTTCTATTGAGCCACACTGTCTTCTTTAATGGTGCTCTTTGCACTACTCGCACCACTTTCCCCCTGCTGGGGCTGTTTCCTCCTCCGGGCTGCTCACCTCGTTGCTCCCCCACACTCCTTCCACTCCTGGAACTGTCTCTGTTGCTCTTCAAGCCCTATTCCTCCTCTCAGCACTTTTCTTCTGGGCTGCAATCCGGGCTCGCCCCTGTCTTAACACTCCAGCTTCTGATGAGCCCCTGCAGATTCCACCCCGGGGCCACTGCTGGCACCTTCCCCCTCTCCCTGACGCTCTTCTCCCGGCCTCTCTGCCTTCCTGCCTCCTCACCGGTCGTCTTGGCTGTGTGCTGCTCCTCTGGCTCTCCTTCCGCAGCACGCTGCCTCCCGCTGACGAAATTCAGCGCCCCTGCAGTGCTGTGCTCTGTACTTTGCACTGCTACTGCTGCCGCTGCTGACTGGCCTCACTGTCCTCCCCTGCTCCGGGATTTCGCCTCTCCCTTGCTAGCTGCTGTGCTCTTTCACAGGAGGGGGGGGGGGGCACCTCTCCACACCGGAGCGCTCTCTCCCTTTTGTTCAGAGCCACCTCCGTTCCCACAGCTCTGGGCAGGTCTCGGCTCCTCTGCTGCTGCGTTCGCCACTGCGGCCTACCACGCGGTCGGAGGGATCGTCGGTCCACTGCTCAGCTCCTCTCTCATGGACACTCCGGCGGGGGCTGGTAGGTTCGTTGCTTCCTTTTTACCGCCTTATGCTCTGCACCAACCTTTCCTTCACGGTAGCCCCCCTTATTCCATGCCGTTAGGGGTCCATCCCTTCTTTTACAGGCTTAGGCGGCAGAGCCGAGTTCCTATGCCGCCATTTGCCCCGATGCCGTCACCGGAAGTCAGTTTCTTTAGTTTTAAAGGATCTCCGACAAACCACGATATCCCTTGGTCGATTGTCTCTTATTGGCCCTAGTCCTCTGTGTGCCCACTCAGTTTGTAAGTGTTCACCTTCCCCATTCTCCTCAAAAGCTGCTAACTGCAACAGTTCTTTGAACACTTTTGTAGTCACCTCTTCACAATTCTTGGGTTCCTCTGGCACTCCTCTCACTCTTATATTATTCCTCCTGGACCGGTCTTCCAGATCCCCCGTCTTCTCTTTACTTTCCTCCTGGGCTTGCTTTATCTCCTCCCATCCCTTTTGAAGATCTTCCATGGCTTCTCTGTATTATTCCAGCTGAGTTTCATTTTCCTCTACCCGGGTGCCCAGGTTTGCTATGTCTTGTCTGAGAGATTGTAATGTCTCTTTTAAATTGTTTTTGACTCCGCTAATTTCCACTTTTAAGTCTTCGTTTATTTCATTCAGCCACATCTTGATCATATCTGCCACCCCTGGGCCCCATGTACTCTCCAACCCCTCCACAGGCTCGGTCTCTTGCTCTGCCGTCACTTTATCCTCCTTCTCCCCTTCCTTACCTCCTCTCAGAGCAGCATATGAGGATCTGAACTCCGCCAATCTCTTCTTTGTGGTTAGACCTCCTTTAGGCCTGTCCATCTTGCTCTGGTTCACCTCTCTTGTTCCCTGCGGGTCGTCTGGGATTTATTATCTCCCCGCGCCCAGGCCGCTGCTTCCTGCTCCCTTGTCCTGCGTTATGCTGGGCGTGTCTCCCTTTATTGTCTCGCCTTTGGAGTGCCTGCTTTGGTGCCCTGAATATGGCTGGGCCCTTTATGGCTTTGTGGGCTGGTTAGCTGGAAAAAAATGCTTTTATGTTTATATTGCTATAAAGTCTCCTGCTGCGTCTAAACAATTAGGGTTGCTTCTTGTTTATTTCTCTTCTCCCTCCGATCTGGCTATGCTCCACTCCTCTGCTGCTTTATTTCTGCGGCTACAGTGCCAAACCCGCATTCCCCACTGTTGTTGAGCCGTCTCTTCCCTGCACCGCCTGTTCACTTGTGCACTCACGCGGGTGTATTCTCCGCCCGCCCAATTCACTGCCTCCGCTCCTCGCTCTCCCTCGTCTCCTTTCCAGGGTAGTTCACCTCTTCTGCTCCCGTATCGTATCTCGCTCGAGGGCTTTGGGCATGCTGCTGCTGCGCTCTCCAATCTTCCTCCCAAGCGCATTGTTTCCTAGGCTTCTCGGCCCTCCGCACCGCTCTACCATGCGGCTCCCCACGCCGGCACAGCCCGCCGCCCGTCAGCTTAATTTAAAAGCCGTTTTCAGTTGGCTCTCCTTTCCTTTTGATGCCGGTATGCTCCGTGGCCAGTACCCTGGCTTTATAACTTTGCCTCACCAAGTTTTGGGGATTTTTAACTCCTTTATCCAGGATTTAACGGCGGAACCCAACTACTTCGCCGAGGTCCATTGACGTCACCGGAAGTCCTGGCTAGGCACTTTTAAAGTGCCTAGCTGCCGCCACTTTATAAGAACATAAGATATGCCGTACGGGGTCAAACCAAAGGTCCATTGAGCCCAGTATCCTGTTTCCAACAGTGGCCAATCCAGGTCATAAGTACCTGTCAGTTTTCCAGAAGGTGTACAGGTTCTATGTTGCTTGTCACAGGGTTAAGCAATGGATTTCCCCAGTCCGCTTTAATAATGGTTTATGGACTTTTCCTACAGGAACTTGTCCAAACCTCTGTTAGACCCAGCTACACTAACAGCTTTATCTAAACTGAATATTCAACACTGGAACTTATCCAACATTTGTCACTGAATATTCAGTGTTGCTTTCCAGTCAGTGGCAATATTCAGCTGCTAACCAGATAGCAAAAACTGATTAAAGTTAGGATAGCTGTGGATTCCCTGGGAACAAGTAGGAAGTCAGTCCTCACATATGGGTAACGTTGGCACCGACTGAGTCCTTGCAGAAGCATCCCCTCAGCTTTTCAAAGAAAGCCTTTGGGAGATGCTACCATGCATGTGGGGTCCCCTTCCCGCCCAAGGGTGCCATCTTGCTCAGTTTTCTTTTTTCCGCGGAGCACTTCAGATGTCCGTCTGGCTTGTTCCCAGAAAAAGTTGATTTTTTTTTTCTCCTGAGTTTCATACTCGTCTTCGGTACTCTTTCCGCGGCCCGATCTCGCTGTCTCAGCATCGAGTTTGGGTCCCTTTTTGTAGTTTTTCATTTTTGGCGTCTTCGCACCTTTTTTCCAACTGGCAGCCCGGCGGGTCTTCGACATAACATAAGATATGCCATACTGGGTCAGACCAAGGTCCATCAAGCCCAGTATCCTGTTTCCAACAGTGGCCAATCTAGGTCATACGTACCTAGCAGTTTCCCCAAAAGACACAGGTTCCGCAATGCTTGTACTGAGTCAAGCATTGATATCCTGCGTCCCTTCTTAATAATGGTTTATGGACCTTTCCTCCAGGAAAAGTACCTCACTGGGGTACTTTTCTCACAACCCTCCCAGCTCCCCAAGGAGTTGTCTTCTGCTACAGCTATGTTATCAGATTGATTCAAGATGGTGCCGTAGTGGCAGGCAGGATGGAGGCACGCAGGTGCGGTGGAGCCTCCCAAAAGCGTTCCCATGTAGGGGCTTCGTTGGGGATGTCACACATATAGGAGGACTAATTTCTGCTGTCCATGGAGAACACCTGCTACAGGTGAGTAACTACCTTTTCTTTATTTACACTTGTATACTACACATTTAACCAGCTGCACTGCACTGTTCACAACAGATAACATTGAAGTAAAACCACCGTTCCACCCAAACTCAACACTCCCATCCCTCCAAGAACAAATTACTTCCCTTTACACAACCCTGCACTCCCCCCTAACCACCGTCCAAAAATAAAACATATAAAAAAGACAAAGGTTTTGTCTGTCTCTTAAAATAGCCCCAGAGGATTGTGTTCTTGTTGAAGTTACTTGCACAGTTTCAGATATTCTATTTATTCTTTCTCTCTCTCTCTCCAATTCTTGCATGTCAAAGGTACCCCACGGCAGCCAGGCACTGTGCTGGAAGCACTGCAGCAGAGAATGGAGAAGTACAAGTCAGCAGCAGAGCAGGCCAAGGCCAGTGGTGAGGATCGCAAAGCCAGAATGCATGAACGAATAGCCAAGGTAAAAACTAGCTGCTAATCCAGTGCAGAAAACCATCAGAGTGCTCATGGACTTTTTCTCTTATTGGTGGTTCTAATAATACCACAATCAATGAGAACTGTATGTTTGTTAGATTCCAAAATAGAACTGGGTGGAATAATCAACATTCAGGATAACAATCGAAAATGCTATCCATGGTCTGGGGCTTACTGAACTGATGGGTGTTTTTTTTGGATCATAATCTTAGGCCATATAGAAACAATCTGAGATAATGGCAATAAGAGTAAATTCTCTGCGCATAAAACATTGACTGACTGGTCATTGCTATATTACAGGCAGATCATGATCTTGAATAGCAGTTAATCTCCAGGAACAAGCAGGAATAAGTCCTCACATATGGGTACGTCGGTACCGACGGAGCCTGCGCGGGAAAGCTCCCCAGCCTTTCAGATGAAAGGCTTTTGGGGCCTCCCACTGCACATGCGCGCTGCCTTCCCGCCTTCCTGACCAGCTCTCTTCAGTTTCTCTTTTTCCGCGGAGCCAGCAGGTCGTGTTCCTGTCACCGCTGAAGAAATTGTGAAATTTGTTGTTTTCTTTAGACCGCGTACCTGCCTTCCCCATACCGAAACCGGTACCGCCGGTCTCTCTTTCTTTTTTATAAAAAAAAAAAAAAAGACTTTTTTATTTTCTTCAGCACAGCTTGGTACCTGTTGTTAGGCCTTAAGGCCTACACAAATTCTCCTCATGGAGAAGCCAGTCCCTGGTTTTAAAAAATGTACCAAATGCAGTGCTGTCATTTCTGTCACAGACACCCATGAATGGTGTCTCAAATGTTTGGGACCTGACCACTCCATACCGGACTGCCCATCCTGCACCCAGATGTCTAAACGTGGTTTGCAGAACCGGGCCAACAAGCTCCATGTGCTGTTTCCTTCAGAAGCATCACAGTCATCCAGGTCTTCCTCTCCGGATGGATCTCAGGTAACCAAAACTTCTGTGGGCAAATCCTCTAAAAGCAAATCTCTTTCTAAAGATCGAGAGGCTCTCAATTTTGAGTTCGAGGATTCTGCCCAGGCCAAAAAACCCCGGCGGGAGGTTCCGGCCTCCAAAGCAATCATGGGGTCACAGGTTGACATCGATGGTACGGCCTCGACCGATCACCTGTTGGACTGCTCTGGGGTACCGGCCCATACCGGTACCGACATCCAGGCAGTAGTGGCGTCTATGGGCAATACTGTCCAGACCATGCAGCAGGCCGTTCTGGCATTCATTAAGGCTGCGACGCCCTCGGTACCGATTCCATCGGTACCGGCCCCGGTTCCGGTATCCACACCGGAACCGAGACCATCGACTTCCAAGCGTCGATCGGTTCCGCATGCTGGATTCAGGCTTTTGCCCGGTACCGATCCCATGCCCGATACGCCCGATGTTGATACCGATCGGTATGCGTATCGTACATTGGAAGCACAGAAGGAATACTCAGATTCTTCTGATGAATTCAATTCCTTTGATGACTCTGCTGAGCTTACTCTTCCTGAGGAGCCCTCTTCTCCAAAGAGGAGGATGTCTCCTCCAGAGGATTTATCCTTTCAGGATTTCATTGTTGATGTAGCTAAAGCACTTTCTATTGCTACATCTTCTGAAAAAGAACCCAGATCAAAAAAATTGGATATTTTAGGATATTCTAAAGCTCCTAAAGAGGCAGTCACTCTGCCTATCCATGAAATCCTTCAAGAACACTTGATGGATTTGTGGGAGACTCCTTTAACACTGTCTCCCCATTCCCGTAGGTTGGACACCATGTATCGGGTCCCTCCTTCTCCTGGGTTCCAGAAAACTCAGCTGCCTCACCACTCTATTGTGGTGAAGTCTGCCATGAAGAAAATAAAGAGTCCTAAAAGGCATTCTTCTACCCCTCCAGGGCGAGAATGTAAGAACCTAGACTCTTTTGGAAGAAAGATGTTCCAGGCTAGTATGCTTATAGCCAGGATCAATTCTTATAGCCTTTATATGGGCATGTTTCTTGGACAACTTGCCCTAAAGATACAGAATTTTGCCCCCTTTATCCCTGATGATCAAAGGGCGGACTTCTTTTCTATGGTGACACAACTTTCAGAGGTCTCCAAGTTCTCCAACAGGGCAGCCTTTGATTCCTTTGAGGTTGCAGGCAGAGCTTCGGGAATTGCTATTGCAGCCCGACGTCTCGCTTGGCTCCAGGCTTCTGACCTAGAACCCTGGGTTGTTGATGGCCTCAGGAATCTGCCCTGTACCGGTGAGAACTTATTTGGGGAAGACTGGCAAATTAAAGCTGCTCAAATGGATGCAGAAAATGCCACTCTAGATAGACTTTCCAAGTCTACTTCTACCCCTGCCAAAAAGAAGTCTTTTAAAAGGCCTTACTATAAGAAGGCCAGATTTCCCACAAATACTGGCCAGCAATCTGCTCAGCCTTGCTTTGCGGCTAAGCGTCAACAATCTAAGCAGGTAAAGTCAAAGCCTGCAGTGTCTGCTACACCCCAGCAGGCTCAACCCCCTCAGGGGTTTTGACTTACCTCTAGAGAACTTGCCGTTTCTGGCTCTAGAACAACCAGAGCCCCTCACCATTCCTGGAAGGCTAGCTCATTTTGCTCCCAGATGGGAACAAATCACATCAGAGCAATGGACCCTCTCTATTATCAGGGAGGGCTACAAACTTCATTTCTCCAGCCTTCCTCCCCATACCATGGTGAGGCAATTCAGTTCTCCCCCATCTCTTCTGACACTGTTGGGTCAGGAAGTCTCTTCTCTCCTTGCCCAAGGGGCAATAGAGGAGGTTCCTCCTCCACAACAGGGGTTAGGTTTCTACTCCCCTTACTTTCTCATAACAAAGAAGACAGGGGGCTTCAGACCTATCCTAGATCTGAGAGAATTGAACAGGTTTCTATTCAAGGAGAAATTCAAAATGCTCTCTCTGGGCCTTCTCCTTCCATACCTTCAGAGTCAGGATTGGCTTTGTTCTCTAGATCTCAAGGATGCGTACACTCATATACTCATCCATCCATCCCACAGAAAATATCTAAGATTTCTGTTCCAGGGAAAACATTTCCAGTACAGAGTACTACCCTTCGGTCTGGCCTCTGCTCCAAGAGTCTTCACAAAATGCATGGCAGTCGTAGCCGCATTTCTCAGAGGCATGGGAATCTTTGTCTTCCCATATCTGGACGACTGGCTCATCCGAGCTCCATCTCAGTCAGAAGCCCAGATTTCTCTGGACCGCACAAGGCGTATTCTTCAATATCTGGGACTTGTGGTAAACATTCCCAAATCCCAATTCATCCCTACTCAGTCTCTGGAATTCATAGGGGCCCAATTGGACTCCACCACTGCAAGGGCCTACCTCCCTCTGGTCCGAGGCCAAAGACTAATAAGCTTGGCCTCCCATGCTCAGTCCAGAAGTCACTTGTCAGCCAGAGAAATGCTGCAACTTCTGGGCCACATGGCCTCCACGGTACACGTGGTGCCCTACGCTCGTCTTCATATGAGAGCAGCTCAATGGACCTTGGCCACCCAGTGGACTCAAGCATCAGGACTGCTCTCAGACCAAATACTCACCTCAAAACGACTGTTTTGGTCTCTCCAGTGGTGGACATCCTCCAAAAATCTGTTGTTGGGGATCCCCTTCCAACCTTCGTTGCCCCAAGCAACCCTCACAACAGATGCCTCCCAAACAGGGTGGGGAGCTCATCTCCAACACCTCTCCACTCAGGGCACCTGGTCTCCTCAGGAGACCACCCTTCACATCAACCTTCTGGAACTGCGAGCAATCTTCCTTGCCCTCACAGTCTTCCACACCCTCCTTGTCAACCTGACTGTCCTAGTCCAAACAGACAATCAGGTAGCCATGTTCTATGTCAACAAACAAGGAGGGACGGGCTCTCTGTCGCTTTGCAACGAAGCTCTCAGATTATGGGCCTTCGCCAGAGAGCATCAAATTCATCTTCTGGCAGTATATCTTCCAGGAGTTCAAAACTCTCGGGCAGACAGACTCAGCCGAGTTCTGCTCCCACACGAATGGTCCCTGCATATGGACCAGATACGCAGAATCCTTCAGGAATGGGGGACCCCGGACATAGACCTCTTTGCAAGTCCGTGGAATGCCAAACTTCCCCGGTTCTGTTCCAGGACTCCGTGTCAGGGAGCTCAGGCCAACGATGCCTTTCTCCTACATTGGGGTCAGGAATTCCTGTACGCTTTTCCACCCATTCCTTTGATTCCCAAGACTCTGTTCAAACTTCAGAGGGATCACGGATCCATGATCCTCATTGCTCCACGCTGGCCACGCCAAGTGTGGTTCCCTCTCCTTCTACAGCTCTCCCAGGGCTCCTCCCTGGACCTGGGAGCTGCACCAGACCTTCTGTCTCAGTAGCAGGGGACTTTGTGGCATCCAAACCCCAAGTCCCTACATCTCCGAGCTTGGTTACTGAAGGCTTACCAGTGAAAGATATCCTTCATGCCTCTAGGAAACCCTCTACTAGGCGTTCCCATGCTTTCAAATGGAAACGTTTTTCCATTTGGTGTGCGCAACAGGGTCTTGACCCTCTAGCACTTCCTTTGAATTCTCTACTGGACTATCTTCTGCATCTTTCCAATGCAGGCCTCAAGACGAATTCAGTACGAGTCCATTTAAGTGCTATTGCAGCATCCTTAAAACCTATAAATGGACAACCTGTCTCCTCTCATCCTCTTATTGCAAGGTTCATGAGAGGCCTGACCCTCACTAAGCCTCCCATCCGACCTCCTCCGGTAGCATGGGACTTGAATCTAGTTCTGGGTCAACTTATGAAGCCACCTTTTGAACCGTTGGTATCTACCTCCCTGAAATTTCTTTCCTGGAAGGTTCTTTTCCTTATTGCAGTCACTTCGGCTCGCCGCATCAGTGAACTGCAGGCTTTGGTGGCTAATCCACCTTATACCAGATTTCATCATGATAAGGTGGTCCTTAGGACGAATCCCCACTTTATGCCTAAAGTGGTCTCGCCTTTTCATCTTAATCAAGAGGTATATCTACCTGTTTTTTTCCCAGTTCCTCATGCATCCAGTGCAGAGAGGAACCTTCATACTCTTGACTGTAAAAGAGCTCTCGCCTTTTGCCTCAACAGGACTCAGCCACATCGAAAGTCTTCCCAACTTTTCGTGGCTTTTGATCCTTCTCATTTGGGACTTCCAGTCACCAAACGTACACTTTCCAATTGGATTGCTCAGTGTATTTCTTTTGCTTACCAGAGTAAGAACATTTCTCTGGAAGGCCATGTCACAGCTCACAATGTGAGAGCCATGGCTACTTCTATGGCTCATCTTCACTCTGTGTCCATAGATCAGATCTGTCGAGCAGCCACTTGGGCCTCGGTCTAGAAATAAGACGGTCTAGAAATACTGTTAAATAAAAATAAATAAATACCTTCACAGCCCATTACTGCTTGGACAAGGACTCCCGCCGGGATGCCTTGTTTGGTCAGGCTGTCCTCAAACACCTGTTCCATACTTAAACAACTCCTGCCCACCTTCCCTGGATGGATGCCTGAGATCCATACGAAGATGGTTTACCCTTGGAGGGGGATCTCCCGGGCATCTTAGCTAGGGAGTCCCCATATGTGAGGACTTATTCCTGCTTGTTCCTGGAGATAGCACAATTACTTACCTGTAACAGGTGATCTCTGGGAACAGCAGGAATTAGTCCTCACAACCCACCCACCTCCCCTAGGAGTTGTATCTCTATCTATCTATCTTCCTTTCCTCTCTCTATTGTCTCAGCTTTAAACTCGAACTGAAGAGAGCTAGGCGGGAAGGCAGCGCGCATGTGCAGTGGAGGCCCCAAAAGCCTTTCATCTGAAAGGCTGGGGAGCTTTCCCGCGCAGGCTCCGTCGGTACCGACGTACCCATATGTGAGGACTAATTCCTGCTGTTCCCAGAGATCACCTGTTACAGGTAAGTAACTGTGCTTTCTCCAGGAACAAGCAGGAAGTCAATCTTCACATATGGATAATGTCGGTGCCGACGGAGCCCTCGCGGAGCATTTCCCCAGCTTTCAAAGAAAGTCTTTGGGACATGCTACCATGCATACATGGTTCACCTCCTGCCCAAGGGTGCCATCTTGCTCAGTCTCCTTTTTTCTGCAGAGCCTAATGGACATCTGTCCTGTTTCCCCAAAAAAATCCTTGCTAATTATCCTTAAAGTTAGTTTCCCGGTATATGTACCAGTTCCTCTTCCCGCCTCGAGCCGGTGCAGTCACTGGTGCTGTTCTGAGCTCCTTTTGTCTTTTTTGATTGAGGTTCGCCTCGACCGGCATTTGTGCCCTTTTTTGCCAGGGGTTATTGACTCCATCTGGGTGTTTCCCCACCATGTCCCCCGGTGGGTTTAAAAAATGCGACCTCTGCAGTCAAACCATGTCGGTCACCGACACCCATGACTGCTGCCTGCACTGCCTGGGCCCGGACCATGACAGCACATCACCTGCAACCTGTGCCAGACCTTGATGCCTAAGACCAATAAAGAGAGGTCGGAGTTGCAGGAAAAACAGTTCCCCAGATCCGACTTGGCACCGTTCTCCCCGACACTGAGCTCCAAACCCAGCGAGGCCCTGTAAGGCCTGAGCGTCCTCAGAGTCCTGCAGCGGCAGTTCCTCCAAAAAGACCCCGGACCCCGAGAAAAAGAAGAAAAACTCCTCGGTCCACCAAGGTTTGTGATAAGGAAGCTTATCATAGCTCAGGAAGGAGCTATAGTAAAGGTGAAGTGACTCTGAACAAGCAACCTGTCAGTTCTGGTAGAAATAAGAAAACAGAATTTTCCCATAAAAGACTATCAGTCCCAGAATGCACCAGGTTTCCAACAGCCATTAGAGGAGCTGAAGTGGGGAAACGTGTGTTCAATAAGGAGGGCTATGAGGTAATCCCTAAGCACTCATCTCAAAGGGCAGGGCCTGATTCAGCACAGCTGCGCTGTGCTAGGGTGGAGCACTCATCAAAGCAGAATAAAGGTAGAGTTTATTCTACAGAGAATTATCCTCATCATCTTGGAGATCCTCAGTTTCAGCTTGGAGATCCTCAGCTGGGACGTCTTCATCATCTGGAGGATCATCATCAGAAGCAGAAGCCAGAGCGGACGGACAGAGAGGGCAAGAAACCCTTTGGAAGAAAGAAGAGAAAAGCATTTGGGAGGTCTAAAGGAGTCCAGAGCAGTACGTATACTGGAAGGTATTCCAAGGGCCAGCATACACCATTGGACTGGGGAAAGCCAGAGGAATGGTGCTGCAGAGCTAGGAATCTCCAGAGGGTACCTGTGAGGTAGACGGCTGCACGTGGAAGGGACCCTAAGACCCGTGCCAGAAGGTATGTGAAGAGGGATCCAGTGTCCAGGGATCTGGATTGGAAGGCTGGACATAAAAACTGGACTACATACTGGCCAGGCTATTTAGAGATGAACTCTAACAGCAATGGAAGCTCAGGTATGAACACTGATCTATGCCCTAGCTATAACCTTGAAAGACAGCAGGGAAACAAGTATTCTCCTGAAAGTGCTCCATTGAGAAATTCCTCTGTGCCAATCCATAATATTGAACCCATGATTGTTGAAGAAGGGGGAGGAGTCTTAGATACAGGCTGTGAATATATGGATTGCTCTCTGTCTAAACTCCTTTGGTAATTTACTGTTACAAAGTACAACGACCATCACAAAGAAATACAAACGTGTTCTTTAATCTACTCAGAAAAGCTCCTGCATAGGATTTTGAGCCAAGCAGTAGAAAGTAAGCCAGCTAAGGGGTTTCAGCTGGGTAACTGCTAGCAATTGAGCCTTACCTAATTGCTTGTGAGCTCTGAGGAAATCACTTCTGAGTCTGTATGTGAGGATATAAGAAGTTAACCTGAAAAGAACAGTTTTTCCCTTCTTTTTGGGTTTTGCTTGTTGTTTAATGCACTGCTAAGAAAATATTAGCTAAAGCCTACAGAAAAGACCAGTTTGTTACCAACCAGGCCTTTATTCTTTTCATTTGATTGCCTGACAAGTTCAGCGGTTGTTTTCCTGATTTTGTTTTTCTAAGTTTAACACTGAAAGCAAGTATCCTGTTTTATGTGCTACCAAGCATATCTGTGTTGGGAGAAATAACCCCATAAATAAATATCTTATTGGCTTTACACTCAAGCACAACTAATTATTGTGAGCAGCTGTGTCTGGTGTGAATGGACTGCATTTCCCACAATCCCTTGCAAATCATATTGATATATGCACTTGCCAAGACTGTGAACATTCTCACCCAGGCAGCCGTCTGACAGGTTGTACTGGAGAAAGCTGGTAAAACCACCTGGAGGGCGGCTCCAAGAAGAACCCTACCAAGTTCCTCAAGAAGGATTCCTCGGTTGGCGGAGACTGTGTGAGGTTCCTTGAGACTGTAGTCCTCGTCGAGGATGCACTCGCGAGAGTGCTGGTGCCGGGCCCGAGATCCTCTGTGTCCGCGCCGATTGCTGCGGAGCCTTCTGGCTTGGAAACCAGAATGGTAGCCTTGGAGCAGAACATTACTGCTATCCTGGCCCTGCAGCAGGCAGTGATGTCTGGTTCGTCCTCATCTGCCCTGACGACTGGTCCCCCGACTGTAGGGGAGTCCCTGGTTGTTGAACTGAGCTCCAAGCTCCATCATCCTTGGGTAAGTCCTTGGTGCTGGTCAAGGTCTTGGTCCTTTTCCTCGGGCATCCGATCCAGCCGGTTTCCGTGACTCAGACCCCGGGTCCTCCGGAGGCTGCTGGCCTAGATGTAATGAGTCGCAGGGCCTCGGACTCATCGTCACCTCTCGACTTCAAGTGGGAGACTGGCGATGAGGCATCCCTGGAAACCAAATGGCACCGAGATATTCCCTTGGACCCATCTCCCCCAGCACTCCGGTGCCATTCTCCTCTGGAAGATGTGGCCTTCCATGACTTTGTCAAGGATATGGCCAGAGCCCCTTCGGTGCATACTGAGGCGGAGGAAGATCCGCGTACTGAAGAACTGGAGATTCTCCAGTACAAGTCTCCACCCAAGGAAACTCTCACGGTTCCCGTGCAGCCAATCCTCGAGCAGCTACTACTCAGAATATGGGAGAAGCCATGTACCGCGTCCAGACGTACCCTGGGTTCCACAAGTCCCAGCTCCCACATAACTCCATAGTCATCGAGTCAATCATGCAGAAACTTAAGAGCCAGAAGACCCACTCCTCTGTCCCTCCTGGAAGGGACGCTGGAGCCCTCGATGCCCTCGGACGTTAATGTTACCAGGGCTCCATGCTGGGTTGCCGGATCCAAGCCTATGAACTGTACATAAGCATATACCTGAAGGCCCTAACCCAGGAGTTGTCCAGGTATTCAGCAGGGCTTGCTGGGGAACCTCTCCATTGGTTCCAATCCCTGATCTCTGGGATCAAGGACTGCTCTAAGTTCCTTTCCCAGGTGGTCTATGACTGCTTCGAGTCAGCGGCTTGAGTAGCAGTCACCAGCATCGGTGCCAGGCACCAAGCCTGGCTACAGTCTTCTGACCTCGAGCAATGGGTGCAAGACAAGCTGCCTGACGTCCCTTGCACCGGAGCGAACCTGTTCAGCAAGCCTATGGTCAACATGGCGGCTGAGATCGAGGCTGATGTGGTGACTCACCAGAGGCTCTCCAAAAAGACCTCATCCTTTCCACGGGGAAAGACCCTTAATCCCGAGTCAAAAGGGGCCCTTCCAGCAGTCACCACTACCAGCTCTTCTCAGGCCAGCAACAGAGTTCTCACCCTAAAAGACAAGGCCATGGAGCTCAGAAGCCAAAGGCAGAGAATCCCCAGGCCCCAGCTCCCACCCAAACCGGGGGAAATGTTTGACTCCCAGGGCAGGGTGTCCCCTCCCCCAGGAGACCTTCACCAGCCCACAGGGGGCTGCCTGGCGCTCTTTGCCCACAGGTGGGCCACTGTCACCTTGGACCAAGTGGGTACTGCAGGTGGTAAGGGAGAGATACCTCCTCCACCTACAGCAGGGTTACCATCCAGGATCTTCCCAGGAGAGCCAGTGCAACCTCTCCTTCCCCAGACCCTTCTGCTCTTGGAGCTTGCAGGTCTGCTCAGGGACAACGCAGTAGAGCCTGTACCCAAAACCTATGGGGAAAAGGCTTCTACTCCAGATACTTCCTTGTTCCAAAGAGAACAGGGGGCCTCAGGCCCATTCTAGACATGAGAAACTTAAACAAGTTTCTGGTGAGGGAGAAGTTCAAGATTCTCTTCTTTGGAACATTGCTACCTTACCTCCACCAAGAAGATTGGTTGTGCTTCTTGGACCTAAAGGATGCGTACACACACATCCTGATCTACCCCTCCTATAGGCAGTACCTACGGTTCGTGATGGGAGGAGGGCATTACCAGTCCAGTACAGGGTGCTACCCTTCGGCCTGGCCTCCTCGCCAAGGGTCTTTACCAAATGTCTGTCGGTGGTAGCTGCCTACCTGTGCCTATTTATTTTATTTATTTATTTAGTGTCTCTCTTATACCGCGCTATTTAAAATCAGTGCGGTTTACATACAACAGTAACTTATACAGTGCGGCCTAGGCTGCGCTATATTTGCAATGAACAGGTGCTGTTTCTTGGACATCGCTTGGGTAACTATTTACAGGTTGGAAATCGTCAGGTCCGTGCCGGACTATCGTTGGGTAGAGTAACCTTTTGCCAAAGTGAGGGCTATATACATGCTGCTATTTACAAGTTATGCATGGTCGATAGTGGCGCTGCTGGGTGTAGTTGCCTCGTCACGTGCTGAGTGTGCTAGTGGGGCAGACCTGGTGGAGGGGGGTGGCAGTTTGTGGGCTGTCATCAGAGTAGTGCTTGAGGAAAAGGTGGTGCTTCAGTGCCTTCCTAAATTGGGCAAGGTCGGGGATTGCCTGGATGTTGGGCAGCAGGGCGTTCCAGCATTTGGGTGCATAGAACCTAAATGCCCTGTTTATCGTTGCCTGGGTGCATTTTGTTATTGCCTTTTGAATTACCAGTGTGTTGATGGCTGCGGATCTTATGGATCTGTTAGGGGGCGTGGGGTGGATAAACTCTGTGAGGGAGGTGGATGAGAGCTTGTTGATGGCCTTGAAGGTCATTAATAGAATTTTAAAAGAGAGTCTGCAGTGGATGGGGAGCCAGTGGAGGTGTTTCAGGATTGGTGTTACATGATCATTCCTGGAGGCTCTGTGTAGAATTCTGGCCGTGGCATTCATTGAGAGTTGGAGTGGATTCAGGGTGGTATGTGGGAGTCCTTGTAGAATTGCATTGGCATAGTCGACGTGCGGGATTACCAGCGCTTGATAGATTGTCCGGAAGTCCTCTGGATCTAGCAGGGGACGTAGATGCCGGAGTGTCCGAATCTTGTGGTAAACTGCTTTTACTGTGCTGCTTATATGGGCCTTCATGTCCAGATGTTGATCTAATGTGACTCCTAGGTAACGGATTGTGGGTTTGGTTAGCAGCTCAGCTTCTTTGACCTTTAGGTAGACGGGAGGGGTGAAGCTTTGGTTCCTTGTAATGAAGAGGACATCTGTCTTTTGTGGTTTATTCTGAGATTTTGAGTGTGGAGCCAGTTGGATACAGTGTTAAAGCAGCTTGTTAGTGGGGAGAGGTACAGCTGGTCGGTTAAAAATGGCATGTAGAGCAGTATGTCATTGGCATATACCAGGCAGGCGACATTGAAAGATCGGATAAGGGCACAGATGGGGGCTGCATGTATATGTTGAACATCAGGGCGGAGAGGGAGGATCCCTGCAGTACACCCTGCCTCTGATGGAATGGTTCTGATGTTGTAGCGCAGGATCGTACGTGCTGCCATCTGTCAGTCAGGTATGATTTGCATCAGCTTAGGGCTGTGTCCTGAATCCCCTTCTCCTTGAGACGTACCAAGAGGAGCTCATGGCTTACGGAGTTGAATGCCGCGGCTATATCCATAAAGATAAGTGAAAATCCTTGTCAGGTGTTGTCGATTCCAGCGATTATGGTACTGAAGAGGGTGGTAAGGAGGGTTTCGACACCATGGGATTCCCTGAATCCATGTTGGCAGGGGTCCAACAGAGCGGCGGTCTCGTTGTGGTGTTGGATTTGGCGTTTGGACTTCCTTTCCTTCCCCTGCCTAGATGACTGCTAATCAGAGGTGGTATGGCCTCAGAGGTCAGTAAGGCTGCAAAGCGTGCAACCCTTCTGCAGCACCTGGGGTTTGTTATCAGTTACCCGAAATCCCATCTCTCTTCAGCCCAAAGCCTGGCATTCAAAGGTGCTCAGTTGGACATGTTGCAGGTCAAGGTTGTCCTCCCAAGAGAAAGGGCAGAACACCTTAGGCAACTGGCAGGAGAGGTACAAAGCTGCCAGTCAGTGCCGGCTTGTCTCCTCCTCCGCCTGATGGGCCATATGGCCTCAATGGTCCATGTCATGCCCTCAGCCTGCTTACACATGTGGACAACCCAGTGGCGCAGTGGACTTAAGCCACGGGCAGGCTATGGGACAGGGTCGGGGTTTCCCGCCAACTAGCGGAGTCCCTCAACTGGTGGCAAGACTTGTGCCACTTCCAGGCAGGAATGCCCTTCCAGGCATCAGCGCCGCAGAGGACCCTGACCACAGATGCCTCCCTCCTGGATTGGGGGGTGCATTATGTGGACTGCTGCACACAGGGCAGCTTGTCTCAGGAGGAGTCACTCTTACAGATCAATCTCCTGGAGCTCAGGGCAGTCTTCTTGGCCTTACAAGCGTTTGCCTACTGCCTGCAACACCAGCCTGTACTGATCCAGACAGACAACCAGGTCACCATGTTTTATATCAACAAACAAGGGGGGGCATGGGTTCGTACTCCCTCTACCAGGAAGTGGTGGCCCTCCTCTCCTTCGCAGCACGCAACAGCATGCTTCTGCGAGCAGTGTACCTCCCGGACCAGGACCACTACCTAGCAGACAGGCTGAGCAGAGTCCTTCATCCACATGAGTGGTGCTTAAACCCCCCCCAGGGTAACGAAGCAGCTCTTCCACATCTGGGGCAAGCCCATGATGGACCTATTTGCCTCTCCGGACAGCACGCAGCTGCCTCACTTCTGCTCACATCAGCTGCACTCGGAGAAAGTGGTGGCAGATGCCTCCCTGATCTCGTGGTCCGAGGGCCTTCTCTATGCATTCCCACCGACCCCCTTGATCACCAGGACCACTGTTCCCTCTAAGCTGTGCACGTGTGCGCGCGCACACACCTTGCCGAGTGAGCGCACATACTTTACAACAGAGCGCACAAAAATTATGGCTCTGATTCTGATAGAAAACAACACACACGTCTTAAAATGTTGTAATTACTAGAAATTTCCCGCTTCATTTAGTAATCGTCTATTTTCATTTAATCTGATTAAAATCAATGTGGTGTACATACTGTATTCTGACGTGTAGTCAAATTTTAAAGTATATAACTCCGAGTGTCGTTATGTGGCGCACAAAAATATAACCTTCCTTCAAAAGCTGCACACAGCTGATATTTTATGCGCACACAGCCTACAGAAAATTAAAGGGAACATTGACCAGGACCCTCTTCAAGGTCCAGAGCGAGAGGGCATCAGTTATACTGATTGCCCCCAGGTGGCCCAGGCAACCTTAGTTCCCTCTGTTGCTCTCCTGGCACTCCCATTCCCATGTGGCCGAACCCCAGACCTCCTGTCCCAGGAGGAGGGCTCCCTCCTGCACCCCAATCTGGGGTAGCTAATGCTAGCAGCATGCCTGCTGAAAAGATAGCGTTGGCCCCTTTCAGTCTTCCGGGAGATGTCCAGGAAATCCTACTGGCCTCCCAAAAACCCTCCACCAGATGGGATTTTGCCTTTAAGTGGAGAAGGTTCTTCTCCTGCCATATGCAACTAGTACTCCAGTACCTACTGCACCTGTCACACATCGAGCTGAAATCTAACTCTGTGAGGGTACATCTGAGCACCATAGTCGCTCACCACCACCCTATTGGCAGAAAACCCCTCTCAAGCCAGCCCCTGGTCTCCAGGTTCCTCCGGGGACTCCCATTATCCAAGCCCCCTCTCTGCCCTCTGGCGGCAGACTGGGACCTCAACGTGATGCTCTCCCAGCTCACCAAACCACCATTTGAGCCCCTATTCACTTGCCACCTGTGATACCTGTCTTGGAAAGCACTCACGTCTGCTCGAAAAGTGAGCGAACTCCAAGCCCTAGTGGCAGATCCACCATTTACAAGGTTCTATAAGAACAGGGTAATGCTCCGCACACACCCCAAATTCCTCCCGAAGGTGGTGTCTCCTTTCCACCTCAACCAAGAGGTGGTCTTCCCCACCTTCTTCCTGCGGTCTCACGCTGGCAGGGAGAAACTAGTACTTCATGCGCACTAGATTGTAAACCGGCCCTGTCCTTCTACTTACAGCAGACTCGGGCCCATTGCAAAGTTCCCCAGCTTTTTGTGTCCTATGATCCCAGCAGACTGGGGCTCCCTTTGACTAAGCAAACTCTGTCCACTTGAGTGGTGGACTGTAATGCCCTCGCCTATGAGTGAGCTGGCCTGTCCCTTGAGCATCGGATCACAGCGCACCACGTGAGGGTGATGGCCATGTCGATAGCTAATCTCCGCTCAGTGCCAGTGACTGAGATCTGCAAGGCTGCCACATGGTTTTCAGTTCACACATTCGCAGTTCACTACTTCCTTGAGAGTGAGTCCCACAGGGACAGTGCTTTGGCCACATAGTACTCCGTAGCATTCTCAGGTTGTAGGCAACTCCTGCCCTCCGACCCTTCTGTGTTCAGGCTACCGGAGTGATGGTGTCGCTGAACGCTATGATCTGCAGTCTCTCAGTGGGGACTCACCTTCTGCAACTCATGGCTACCCGAGTGGTTGCCATTGATGCTGTCGTGATTCAGTCCTCAGCAGTCTGGAGTTAGGGAGTCCCATATGTGAGGACTGACTTTCTGCTTGTTCCTGGAGAAAGCATAGTTACTCACCTGTAACAGGTGTTCTCCAGGGACAGCAGGAATCAGTCCTCACAACCCTCCCTCCTTCCCTGGGAGTTGCCTCCCTACCTTGTTTTAGTTTTTACTACCATCCTTGCTATGTCATCTGATTGAGCAAGATGGCACCCTTGGGCAGGAAGGGGACCATGCATGCGTGGTAGCATATCCCAAATGTTTTCTTTGAAAGCTGTGGAAATGCTCTGCGTGGGCTCCGTCAGCACCAACATCGCCCATATATGAGGACTGATTCCTGTTGTCCCTGGAGAACACCTGTTACAGGTGAGTATCTATTCTTTTTGCCCATCCTCAGTGCCGCAGTCCTTAGATTTTTCTTACTGTTAATACTGGGATTTGCTAAGTTGGAGATCTTACATCATACTTGAGGCTCCTTATCTGTTAAGTTGTAACTTTTTGCTGCTGTTTTAAAGAAACAAAATAATTTTCTTTCTTACTAGGAGAATATTGTTCACTTTTTGCAGCAGTGCCATGAGTTTGTGAACCCTTTAGGGTAGTCTATATTTTAGCACAATTTATTTTCAAAACATGATTATAAACTAATCTAAATTATGATGAGAGAAAGATAACTTCATTCATTGAATATATAACTCAAGCAGAAAGATATATTTTGACCTGTTCAACAAAATGACTCAACGATAAGTGTTCTTGTGTGAAAAAGTAAGTGAAGCCTTCATTTGGTAACTAGAAACGCCTCCCTGAATAGCAATAACTTGAACTCATTGTTTCCTATAACCGTTGATTAGTCTCTCACATCACCCTTGAGGAATTTTGGCCCATTCTTCCATACAGAACTGTTTGAATTCCATGATATTTGAGGGCTTCTCCAGGACCAAGCAGGAAGTCAGTCCTCACATAAGGGTGACATCGACGTTGATGGAGCCCTTGCGGAGCATTTCTCCAGCTTTCCATGAAAGCCTTTGGGAATGCAGGCACGCATGCGCGGTTCCCTTCCCGCCTAAAGGTGCCATCTTGCTCAGTCTCTCTTTTTCCGTGAAGCCCACCGGATGTGTGTCCTAGTCATCCCGGAAAATAGTTAGATTTTTTGGCGATCCTTCGCTATTTTTTTCTCCGGTTCGACGCCGGTTCCCCTCCTGCCGGGTTCGGTACACCGGTATCGAGCCCGATCTTCTTTTTTCGGTTTTTGCCCTTCGTGGCTGGCGTTTGCGCCCTTTTTTCTTTTTCCCTGGAAGGCCGGTCCTTTGACCTCGCAGGGACTCTTTTTTCCCCGATGGCTTCCAGTGGGTTTAAAAAGTGTGATCGGTGCAAGAAGCTAATGTCTCTCACCGACACACATGACTGCTGCCTTCGGTGCCTCAGTCCTGACCACGATCCTAAGACGTGTGGACCATGTGGGAAAATGTCTTCCAAGGCACTGCGAAGTCGTCAGCACCAAAAGGAAAGGCTTTTTTCTGACTCTGCCTCCGGCCGGGCCCGGGCCTCGTCTGAGACCTCGACATCTCGGGAATCGGATCCCAAGCACCGTCGGGGCTCCTCGGACAGGGGATCCCCTGACCGGGAACGAAAGAGGAAGAAGCGGCTCGCGAGGGTGTCGTCAGAAGAGGTCCCTGGCTCCTCAAGAGCTAGGTCTCAGACCCCCGACCGTATCCCTGGGTCCGTGGAACAGGAGAAGCCTCCCAAAGTACTTTGAGTGGAGCCGGAGTCTGCTGGACACGTAAGTCCTGTAGTCCTCGTGGACTCTCCTCCCAGAGAGCCAACGTCGGGCCCGGCACCACCGGGGCCCTAGTCAGGGGATGCTGAGTCTCCTGAGCTGGGTCTCAGGCTGACAGCCTTGGAGAGCAGACTGTCTGCCTTCATCGAACAGCAGTGGGCACTGATGGCCAGCCTGTCTGGCGCATCTGCCCCGACCACCGGGACATCGACATCGAAGTCGACCCGGGAGACCGAGACGATACTCGAGATCATAAAGGCTCGAGGTCGACCTCGGTCGCGGTCTCCCTCGACCTCCCGTTCGGGACCAAGGGCGTTGACGCTGGTGCCTTCGGCGTCGGGGCGGGTGCTCGCAGGCCCCGCGCGGTCGGACCCCGATTCCTCATCGGACGAGTCTGCCTGGGAGACGGAGGACGAGGAGTCCCCCGACACCTTCCGGACTCTGTGTGTCCCGTCGGACTCACCACAGTCTGAGCCCCGGAGTAGATCCCCCCCGGAGGATACCCGGTTATCGGAGTTCGTCCGGGATATGGACACTGCGTTGGCTATCCCTGTGGACCCCGAGGAGGAGCCTCGAGCCGAGGAGCTCGAGGCCCTACAGTACGACTCCTCCGAAGGAGGCCTTTACTGTTCCGGTTCCTCCGATGCTGGAACGGCTCCTCTTCCGGATGTGGGAGGCACTGGCCTCGGCACCGGTTCTAAGCAAGCGGGTCGATTCGATCTATCGACTCCGGAAGAGTCCTGGCTTTCAAAAGGCGCCGCTACCACACCATTCCATGGTGGTGGAATCGACCATGCATCGCCTGAAAAGTCAGAAGATGCACTCCGCGGTGCCTCCTGACAGGGAGGCCCGGAACCTCGATGGTTTTGGTAGAAAGTGCTTCCAGGGCTCGATGCTTGCTTGCCGTGTCCAGTCTTACCAGTTGTACATGGGCATGTACCTGCGAGACCTGGCCAAGGAGCTGGCCGGGTTCTCTGCTGGTCTCTCCGGGGAACCCTTGCAGAGGTTCAAGTCCTTGTCCTCGTGGATCCGGGAATGCTCCAAGTTTGTCCCGCGCTACCTATGATGGCTTCGGCCCGTGTTGCGGCAGCCGGCATCGCGGCTCGACGCCAGGCATGGCTGCAGTCATCGGACCTCGAGCCATGGGTTCAGGACAAGTTGGTCGATGTCCCTTGCCGAAGTGAGAACCTTTTTGGCAAGCCCATGACCGAGAAGGCCGCGCAGCTCGAAACCGAGCACCTCACGAGGGCACGAGGGCAAGGCTGTCTAGGAAGACTTCTGCCCCTTCTCACAAAAAGAAGGGCTCGGGTAAGAAGCCCTTTTACCCGAGAAATGGCACTGCCTACAAACAGTACCCACAGTACCAGGCTGTCCAAGCTTCCCCTCAGGGTCAGCAAGCCAAGGGGCAGGGTAATGGGCCCCGTAGGCAGAGGACCCCCCAAGCCTCCAGCCCCTGCTCCCACTCAGCAGGGTGGGGTTTTTTGACTCCTTAGGCATAGCCTCTCCGTCCCTTCTCTCCCAACCCTGCACAGGAGGTCGCCTCGCCCTGTTTGCCCACCAGTGGCCACTCATCACTGGAGACAGTTGGGTGTTAAGCATAGTCCACAAGGGCTATCTACTACACTTCCAACAACTGCCTCCTCCATACTTTCCAGGGGAGCCTCCAAGGCCTCCCCTGCACACAGATCTTCTCCTTCAGGAGCTCCAAGGTCTGTTGGTGGACAGGGCGGTGGAGCCTGTGCCTCCCCACTTGCAAGGTCAAGGGTTCTACTCCAGGTATTTCCTGGTACCCAAAAGAACTGGTGGCCTTCGACCTATTCTAGACCTCAGAAACCTCAACCAGTTCCTGGAGAAGGAAAAGTTCAAGATGCTTACTCTTGGAACACTTCTGCCCTACCTCCAGCAGGGAGATTGGCTATGCTCATTAGATCTAAAGGACGCGTATACTCACATCCTCATTCATCCAGACCACAGAAAGTACCTCAGGTTCATTGTGGGAGGAAACCATTATCAGTACAGAGTTCTGCCTTTTGGCCTCAGCTCCACTCCCAGGGTCTTTACCAAATGCCTGGCAGTGGTGGCGGCCTACCTGAGAAATCAGGGAGTCTTTGTCTTCCCCTATCTGGACGACTCGCTCATAAGAGGAAAGACGTGCCAGGAGGCCCGACAGGTCACCCTCAGAACTATTGCCCTTCTTCAAAGCTTGGGGTTTGTAATAAACTTTGCAAAGTCCACTTTGCTCCCCTCCCAGAACTTGGAGTTCATAGGGGCGAGGTTGGACTCTCTGCTGGCAAAGGCATTCTTGCCAGAAGACAGAGCCCAAAGACTGATAAACTTAGCAAACCAGTTTCTCAGCAGGTCACTAGTCTCCGCCAGACTCTGCCTGAGGCTTCTAGGCCACATGGCTTCGACAGTACATGTGACCCCCTATGCCAGGCTCCATATGAGGCCTGTACAGTGGTGCCTTCGGACTCAGTGGTCACAGGCCACAGGCAGCCTCCGAGACACGATAAGGGTGTCCAGACAATTTCTGAACTCCCTCAGCTGGTGGCGGCACCCACCCAGTCTGCTGCAAGGGGGTACCCTTTCAGATGCCTGGGTTCACAGTGGTGTTGACCACGGATGCCTCCCTGCAGGGCTGGGGAGCTCATTGTCTAGGCAAGTGCACCCAGGGCCTGTGGTCTCCCTGGGAAGCCACACAGCAAATCAATCTACTGGAACTCAGGGCTATTCGGTTAGCCCTCAAGACTTTCTCTCCAACCCTGGCTCATCAGTCTGTCCTAGTTCAAACAGACAACCAGGTAGCCATGTTTTATGTGAACAAGCAGGGTGGAACTGGGTCCAGGCTCCTTTGTCAGGAAGCACAGTACCTTTGCTTGTTTGCTCTCAGGCACAACATGCTCCTCAAGGCTGTGTATCTACCTGGCCAGGAAAACTACCTAGCCGACAAGTTGAGCAGGATTATGCAGCCCCACGAGTGGCAGCTCCATCCTTTGGTGGTTCAGATGATTTTCCTGAAATGGGGACTTCCATCCATAGATCTGTTTGCCAGTCCTCTGAACAAATAGCTGCCAAAGTTCTGCTCCAGGCAACTGCATCCTCTGCGGATAGCAGCAGATGCTTTTCTGATTCCCTGGTCTCAGGGCCTCCTGTATGCGTTTCCTCCCACGCCCTTGGTGGCCCGAACCCTATTCAAGATTCTTCAGGACAAGGCCTCGGTCCTGCTGGTGGCTCCCAGGTGGCTGAGACAGCCTTGGTTTCCACTTCTGCTTCAGCTGGCAGTGGATCCTCCACTGCCTCTGGGGTTGCAACCCGACCACCTCTCTCAGGATCAGGGTTCCCTTCTGCACCCCATTCTCAAAGCTCGCAATTTGATGGCCTGGAGGCTGCAAGGGTAGTTTTGGCTCCCTGGGGCCTACCTCCTGAAGTTGAGGAGGTTGTCCTAGCCTCTAGGAAACAGTCCACTAGGACAACCTATGCTCTCAAATGGAAAAGGTTTTCTGTGTGGTGTCAGCTACGTACAGAGGATCATTTCTCCTGTACTGTACCAGTAGTGCTTCAGTATTTACTGCACTTATCAAATCAGGGACTTAAGTCCAATTCTGTTTGAGTCCACCTCTCAGCTCTAGCAGCTCACCACTCACTGGTGGAAGGACATTCTCTGTCCGTTCACCCCTTGGTGTCCCGGTTTCTCAGAGGCTTGCTTTTGCTCAAGCCTCCAATCCATCCTCCTGCTCCTGAGTGGGAGTTGAATTCATGTGGTCTTGCAGCAACTGACTCGCCCACCTTTTGAGCCGATGGCTACTTGCCCTCTACGCTTCCTATCCTGGAAGACACTCTTCTTGATAGCCCTAACCTCGACCAGGTGAGTGAGTGAGCTTCAGGCCCTGGTCTGTGACAGTCCTTACACCCGCTTCTATAGGAACAGGGTAGTCCTTAGGACTCATCCAAAGTTCCTCCCAAAGGTTGTCTCCTCCTTCCACCTTAACCAAGAGGTGGTTCTTCCAACATTCTTCCCTAGGCCTCATGCAAGCCAGGCTGAAGCAGTTCTGCATAGCCTGGACTGTAGGAGGGCCTTATCCTTCTACCTTGACCGTACGCAGGGACATAGAAGAGCTACTCAGCTCTTCATATCTTTTGACCCTAATAATTTGGGGTTAGCTGTGTCCAAGCATACCTTGTCCATCTGGGTGGCTGACTGTATCACCTGGGCTTACAGGGCGGCTGACCTTCCTTTGCAGGGTCGGGTCACGGCCCATCGTGTCAGGGCAATGGCTGCCTCAGTGGCTCACCTCCGCTCTGTACCGTTGGTGGACATCTGCAGGGCTGCAACTTGGTCCTCAAGCCAGACTTTTGCGGCCCATTACTGTCTGGAGAGGGAGTCCCGTAGGGACAGTGCTTTTGGCCAGGCAGTACTCCGGAATCTCTTTGAGGTTTAGGCAACTCCTGCCCTCTGTTGAGCTACCGGTGGAGGTTCTGTCAGTGAAAAGCCTTTCTTGATGCTGGGACTAGAGGGAGTTCTCTTGTTCAGCCTGGGTTCCTTGGTAGCCCAGAGCTAGGGAGTCACCCATATGTGAGGACTGACTTCCTGCTTGGTCCTGGAGAAAAAGTAGTTACTCACCTGTAACAGGTGTTCTCCATGAGCAGCAGGAATCAGTCCTCACAACCCTCCCTCCTCCCCTGGGAGTTGCAGTTGTACATAGTTTATTTTACATTTTGTGTGCTGTTTTTTAGCTATGTCATTTGACTGAGCAAGATTGCACCTTTAGGCGGGAAGGGAACCGCGCATGCATGCCTGCATTCCTAAAGGCTTTCATGGAAAGCTGGGGAAATGCTCCGCAAGGGCTCCATCGACGTTGATGTCACCCTTATGTGAGGACTGATTCCTGCTGCTCCTGGAGAACACTTGTTACAGGTGAGTAACTACTCTTTCATTGCTTTAACAACTCGCTTTAGGTTTTGACACACTTTATCATGGTTTAGGTTGAATCCCAAACATGATATCTTCTTTTTAAGCCATTCTGTAGTAGATTTGCTTGATTGCTTAAGGTCATTTTCAGCTCAACTTCAGTTCACAGATTGATGGCCTGACATTCTATTCTAGAATTTTTCTTTCTAAAGCAGAATTCATAGTTCCATAAATGATGGCAAACCTCCAGGTCCTGATGCAGCCAAGAAGCCTTACAGCATGATACCTCCACCACCATGCTTGAGAGTTGGGATAAAGTTCTGACTTTAGTGTTCTGCACATGGACAGCAGAGAGTATTTAAACAAAACAAAACACTTCTTGTCACTATCCTGTAAATAGTTCTGTACTCATAAGAACATAAGATATGCCATACTGGGTCACCAAGGTCCATCAAGCCCAGTATCCTGTTTCCAACAGTGGCCAAGCTAGGTCATACGTACCTAGCAGTTTCCCCAAAAGACACAGGTTCCACAATGCTTGTCTTGGCTACACTAATAGCTTTTACTACATCCTCCGGTAACAAATTCCAGAGTTTGATTACACGTTGAGTGAAAAAATATTTTCTCTTATTTGTCTTGAATAGTTTACCCTGTAGCTTCATTGTATGTCCCCTAGTCTTTCCTATATTCTGACGCATCGTAAACAATCGATCTACTTTTACCCGTTCCACTCTGTTGATTAATTTGTAGACTTCTATCATATCTCCCCTCAGCCGTCTCTTTTCCAAGTTAAAGAGCCCTAACTTTTTTACCCTCCTTTGTACTCCCTGGCAAGATGGTGGCATTCTGGGATTGCTGATGGATTATGGGTCAATGAAATTGTAGAGTGTAGATCTGGAGGAGAGATCAGAAAAACTCTGCTCCAGGCCACCACCTGAGTAGCAGATAATGGTATTTCTGAATCTGCCCTGTTGGATTTGCAATAATGACCCAAACCAATACTAGCAGGTACATGATGTTCTTAAACATGAACGGGGAAATTGGAAAGCCTTTAGATCCTGCAGGATTGCTCAGAAAAATTACCTTGCTCCAAATCAGCAGAGGCAGGCAGCTGAACCCTGTTGTAACTTCATTCCCATGCACTGATCTTACAATTCTATTTTTTGTAGAGATACTAGGGAGTTGAAGGTGATCATGTGCACCCAGTCTGGTGGTAGTAGTAGTATTCTAAAAACAAATGTCTAACTCTCCCTGCCCCCCAAGGGCTCAAGGAATGTGTGCATTTTGTTTATGTAAGTATGATCCCAAATTTCAAACATATTTAAATTTTTAGTCAGTGACTACCTGCACTCAAGATAGTATCCAAATAAGATGTTAAAATAGAGGCATAATACCAAGACTCTGCTTTGTCTGCCACTCTCATAAATTCATTAGCAAAGTACATTCCTTCAGCTCCATCCCATGCCATAACCCATCACCTAAGAGTTTAAAATTAGGGGAGGAAAGAGAATTAGCTCACACCTTTTTCAGTAGTAGCTAAAGACAAATTACTTTCAGGTACAGTAGGTTATCTCTAAGAATAAGCAGGAATGTAGTCTTCACATATTGGGTATCGTTGGTACCGACGGAGCCTGCACGGGAAAGCTCCCCAGCGTCCAATAGTAAAGCTTTTGGGAGCATCCCACAGCGCCTGCGTGCTGCCTTTCCGCCTTTCCAACTGTCCCTCTCGAGTTCTTCGTTTTCCGCGGAGCCGACAGGTCGCATACCCTGTCACCACAGAAAATTTAGTCTTTAATCTTTGTTTTTGTGGTCGCGTCTGCCTTCCCTCAATGCTGTACCGGTACCGCCGGTTCTTTCTTTCTTTCTTCTAAAAAGACCCCCCAAACAAACTATAGTTTCTGAAGTGGTTTACTTCAGAAACTTTTTTCCCTTGGTGCTAGGCGCCATTTTGGGCACTAGGCCCAATTTTTCCTTAAAAATGGAAAAACCTGCTTCAGGTTTTAAGAAATGTTCTAAATGTGGTGGTACCATTTCTGTCACCGACACCCATGATTGGTGTCTCAAATGTTTAGATCCTGACCACTCTATTTCAGAGTGCCTCTCCTGTGGAATGATGTCAAAAAGGGGCCGGCAGAACCGAGCTGCTAAACTTAGCACCCTTTTTCCCTCAGACGTGGCGTCTGTTGCATCGACGTCCTCCAGGGCTTCATCTTTCTCCCATGGATCTCAGGTAACTAAACATAAATCTAGCTGGTCCTCAAAGGGTAGATCTCCTTCTAAGTATCGAGATGCCCCTGGCGTTGCCCTTGAAGAATTTTCACCAGCAAAACTGCCCCGGCGGGAGGCTTCAGCTTCCAAAGCATTAACGGGGCTCCAGGATGTTCTCGAGGCCTCAACCTTGGCAGAACTACTGACGCCATGCACTGGTTTACTATTTAAAGATACGTATTATACTCAAGAGGCTTGTCAAGGGAAACGTCAGAGTTTAGAATTACTAATAATTCTTTAAAGAAAAAAATCTTTAAGAAAAAACAGAGGCTAATAGTTAAAGCATGAGGTCATTGATGTACATTTAGGCATTAGTCCACTGCAAACTTCACAAAGCAGTGGCAGCCTATGGTTTCTGAGACCTCTTTAGCCACGAGTCTAATGCGATATTTAAAACACTTCCTTAGTTGTAATACAGAGCAACACTATTATCTGTATTACTACAATCTTGGCCAAGGGAGGACCTTCTTTATGTTTTTCCTTCTTGGGCGCTCATAGGCTGACTGGTGCAATGCATAGGGGCACACTGGGGGCGAGTCATTCTGATTGCTCCAGACAGACCTCGGCGACCGTGGTATGCCAACTTGATGCAGCTTCTGGAGGATCGGCCATGGCCCCTTCCACCTCGGGGGGGACCTGCTGATTCGTTGCCAGTGTTGGGTAGGTCTGGAAGTGGCGAGATTGAACTCGATCTTCGTAAACTGGATGTTCGCCGGGTTCTTAAGTGTTATTTGGCAGAGACAGCAAAGTTTCGTAGATTGGAACATTTATTTGTCCTCTTTGGAGGGCCGCGTAAGGGGGAAGTGGCGGCTAAGGCCTCCATTTCTAGATGGATTCGGGAGTCCATCGCCTCGGCATGCCTTCTTAGTGGTCCCCCTAGGATTGTGCGCTCACTCCACCAGGGCGCAGGCTGCATCCTGGGCTGAATTTAGTCTGGTGCTGCCTGCGGACATCTGCAAGGCGGCAACTTGGTCTTCTCTGCATACCTTTGCTAAGCTTTATTGCCTAGATGTCCAAGCGGCGAGGGAGGCCGGTTTTGGTGCTGCGATTCTGCGAGCTGGTATGTCGGGTCCCTCCCTTTAGTGCGTGTACTGCTCTTGTACAACCCAGATGTTCGGGACTGGACTGGAGGGACGATAAGGAAAGCAAAATTAGACTTACCTGCTAATTGTTGTTCCTTGAGGAACTCCAGTCCAGTCCCGTTTCCCACTCGAGTTCAGTCTGGAGTCTCAGGGCTCCGGAATACAGTGGTGTTTGGTTCTAGTTTGCTGTCCGGATGGCAATTTCAAGGGTTCTTGCAATTTCTTCTCACTATGTTTTCCCTTCTCATAAAGGGTTAGATTTCCTCCTCCTTCTTTTGGGGGGAGGGTTTGTCCTGGGCAGTTCGGTTTGTAGTTCTAGTGTGTAGTATGTTATTGCTACTTATTTGTTTCTCCTTTGAGTCTGCTTTATTAATAGGTACTGGAAGCTGAGGGGTAGTGCCAGTGGTACTTATACTGGTGTCTACAGCTTTGCACTTGCTCAATTTCGAAGCTGCTGGAGGA
Organism: Ichthyophis bannanicus; assembly: GCA_033557465.1. Lineage (NCBI taxonomy): Eukaryota > Metazoa > Chordata > Amphibia > Gymnophiona > Ichthyophiidae > Ichthyophis > Ichthyophis bannanicus. The sequence goes on from CM066040.1 coordinate 263,514,430, forward strand.
GATGCACTACCCAGAGGTTCCGGACTGGACTGGAGTTCCTCAAGGAATAACAATTAGCAGGTAAGTCTAATTTTGCTTTTTATTTTACATTCCTTTCCTTATGATATCTAGCATTCTATTTGCTCTCTTGGCTGCCGCTGCACACTGGGCAGAGGGTTTTAACATGTTATCGATGATAACGCCTAAATCTTTTTCCTGTGTGGTGGTTCCTAATGTGCAACCTTGCATTGTGTAACCATAGTTTGGGTTGTTCTTTCCTAGGTGCATAACTTTGCACTTGTCCGCATTAAATTTCATCTGCCATTTGGATGCCCAGTCTTCCAGTTTATCAAAATTCTCTTGCAATTTTCCACAATCCTCATGGGTTTTAACAACCTCACTCGTTGTTCCCATTTTCAGGTCATTTATGAATATGTTAAAAAGCAGCAGACCCGCCTTCCGGTGATGTCAGCGGACCTCATGGTGGCAAAGTAGTTGGGCCTCCACCGTTAAAGCCTGGATAACGGTGTTAAAAACCCCCAAAAATTGGTGAGGCAGAGATATAAGGCTGGGGCACTGGCCACGGAGCATACCAGCATTAAAAGGAAAGGAGAACCAACTGAAAGTGGCTTTTAAATCAAGCCGACGGGCTTCGAGCTGTGCCGGTGTGGGGAGCCACGTGGTAGGGCGGTGCGGAGGGCTGAGAAGCTCAGAAAATAAAGCGATTGGGAGGAAGATTGGAGAGCGCAGCAGCAGCGTGCCCAAAGTCTTCGAGCGAGATAAGATACGGTGGCAGAAGAGGAGAATTACCCTGGAAAAGAGAAGAGGCAGAGCGAGGAGCGGAGGGAGTGAATCGAGCGGGCAGAGAGTACACCCGCGCGAATGCACAAGTGAGTAAGCGGTGCAGGGAAGAGACGGTTCAATAACAGCGGGGAGTGCGGGTTAGGTACCGCAGCCACAGAAATAAAGCAGCAGAGGAGTGGAGCACAGCCAGATCGGAGGGAGAAGAGAAAATAAAAAAGAAGCAACCCCAATAGTTCAGAGACAGGAGGAGACTTTACACCATTAAAAGTATAAAAGCATTTTTATCACTAACAGCCCACAAAGCAATACAGGGCCCAGCCATATTTAGGGCACCATAGCAGGAACTCCAACGGCGAGCCAATAAAGGGAGAAAAGCCCATCATAAAGCAGGACAAGGGAGCAGGAAGCAGCGGCCTGTGTGCGGGGAGATTATAAACTCCAGACCCTAAGGGAACAGGAGAGGTGAACCAGAGCAAGATGGACCGGCCTAAAGGAGGTCTAACCACAAAGAAGAAACTGGCGGAGTTCAGATCCCCTTATGCCACTCTGAAAGGAGGTAAGGAAGGGGAGAAGGAGGATGAAGTGCTGGCAGAGCAGGAGACTGCGACTGCGGAGGGGTTGGAGAGTTCTTGGGGCCCAGGAGTAGCAGATATGATCAAGATGTGGCTGAATGAAATAGAAGAAGAAATAAAAGAAGAAATAAAAGTGGAAATTAGCGGAGTCAAAAACGATCTAAAAGAGACATTACAATCTCTCAGACAGGACATAGCAGACCCGGGTAGAGGAAACCAAAACTCAGCTGGAACAATACGGAGAAGCCATGGAAGATCTTCAAAAGGGATGGGAGGAGATAAAGCAAGCCCAGGAGGAAATAAAAGAGAAGACGGGGGATCTGGAAGACCGGTCCAGGAGGAATAATATAAGAGAGAGGGGTGCCAGAGGACCCCAAGTACAAAACTTGTGAAGAGGTGACTACAAAAGTGTTCAAAGAACTGTTACAGATGGCAGCTTTTGAAGAGAATGGGGAAGGTGAACACTTACAAATTGAGCGGGCACACAGAGGACTAGGGCCAATAAGAGACAATCGATCAAGGGATATCATGGTTTGAGATCCTTTAAAACTAAAGAAAATCTACTGAAAGCGGCAAGGAAGCTGAGACAGTTCAAATGGGAAGGGCATGAGGTGGAACTGTTTCAGGTTCTCTCCTCAGGCACGTTGCAGCGCCGGAAAGAGATGAAGGAAGTTACGGCTTATTTGTGGAGGGAGGATGCGCAATACAGATGGTTGTACCCATTTGGCCTTTTAATCCCCGCAAATGGTACCTCGCGGAAGGTCAAGACATGCGAGGAAGCTTGGGGGGTGCTCGGTGACATGGGACTATCTAATCTACCGGGTGGCAATGGGAACCAAGCAACAACCAAGACAGCCACAGGATCCGGGAGTAAGGCAACTGATCGGAGATGGCATAGAGCACCAACTAAGGATCAGAAAGTAGCGAGACTGACCAAAAGCAGCCACGGTGCACAAGAGAAGGCGAAGGGTATCGGCTGAGGGGGAAGACCCTGGGAAGCCAGGCAGCAGATGAATCATCACATGGACTGTTATGTGGGACAGTGTAATGCTGATTATAAGCTTTGTTGGGGGGAGGGCAGGGGAAGTGGATGGGAGGAGAAGGGGAGAGGCAAGGAGAGTAGCTTGTGCAGGGGGGGTAGAGGGGCTAGGATAACGGTAATGTTTTAATTGGTAATTTATACAATGGGAGGGAAGCTGGGAGTGAAGTTCAGTCAAGGGAGGTGGGGCTGAGGTACAGGAGAGGGGGATAGTGTAAGAGAGGGAGAGGTGAGATAGGAAGGTAGGGCAGGCTGAGGTTTGATTGATAGTCACGAGATGGAAGTCGTGTCTCCAAGGAGGGGACGAGGGAGGGGAAGAGCAGAGGGGGGAAGGGAGCTAGGGGGGAGGGTGGGGGTGAGGGGAAGGGAAAAGGGGGGTAGGGAGCGTGAGGGGTGGGGGAGGGTAGGGAGGTAGAGGGGGGTCAAGAGCTAAGGGAGAAGAGGGGGTGCAAAATCTACAGGTGAGTTAACAATAGTATCACTAAATGTAAAAGGGCTTAATTCACCATTTAAATGACAAAAATTGTATAAAGAAATAATATGCTAAAAGGCAGCGGTAGTGCTTATACAAGAAACGCATTTGACAAGAGTGACAGAATACCTGGTTAAACCCAAGGGATATGGAGTTTGTGTACATGCTTCTAACACTGTGGAAAAGAAAAAAAGATGGGTGGCTATCTTGATGGATACAAAGTTGAAGATGTTATTGCATACTGTGGTAAGGGATAAAGAGGGGAGGTATGTGTTGTGGATAAAAATGGGAAATGAATGGTATTGTATAGTAAATGTATATGCACCAACAGGAGTACAAAGTGAATTCTGGACAAAACTGAATGAGGAGGTGGGGAAATTGGGGGAGGGAAAATTAATCTGTGGAGGGGATTTCAATTTAACATGGAACCCCACAAGAGACGCCACTGGGAAAAGAGGGTAAGAGGGCTGATAGGAGGAGGTACCGTAGTTTTGTCACGCAAAATTGTTTGATGCTTGGAGATTCCATCATCCAGGGAAGCGGCAGTTTTCTTACTTTTCGCCAGTACATGGATCATATTCTAGAATAGACGCTATTTGGGTGTCAAGAGAGATGGGGGGAAGGATTAAGGGGGCCGGATATGGATTCAAATATGGATTTGATTACATGGTCCGACTATGCACCTGTACAGGTTCGATTAGCACTAGAAAAGGAGGGGAAAGGTACACAGTTCTGGAGACTTAACGAATCCTTATTGGAGAATGGGAAGGTAAGAGAGGAAATAGAGAGGGAAACCAGGGAATACTTTAAATGGAATGATACTGGGGAGGTAGCATGGGGAGGGGTATGGGATGGGTATAAGGCAGTGGTGAGAGGAGTACTAATTAAATGGGGGGCGCGAAAAAAAAAGGAAAGGGAGGGGAGAGAGACGGAATTGAGAGCAAAGTTGTTGGAGCTGGTAGATTTAGATGCGCAAGATCAGTTAGGGGCCTATAGAGGTCAGGTGCTAGCAGTGAGAGCACAGTTAAATGAAATGCAGGCTGCCAAGATAAGGTACCAAATGCAGCTTTTGAGACAGGACTTCTTTGAGGGAGGAAATAAGGCGGGGAGACACATGGCGCAGAAATTGAAGCATAGGAAATTGTGCTACCACATACTGAAAATTTGGAACTCTGGAGGGGGGCTGGTGTACAAGGATAGGGAGATTAGGGAAGCACTTAGGGGATGTTATCAGGTTTTGCATAAAGCAAGGGACTCTCCACAGAGGGAGAGAACACAGAGTTATCTTAATTCACTGAAGTTGTCAAAACTGGATGAGGGGGAGCAATAAGAATTAAACAAGGCAATAAGAGCAGAAGTGCAGAGAGCAATCCAACAATTAAAGGTAGAAAAGGCTCCGGGATTAGATGGGCTTCGGTGCCGATGGTGAGCAAGCAGCTCGACTCGATGTATCGAGTCTGCCTGAGCCTGGGCTAACAAAAGTCACAGCTCCTTTGTGGTGGAGTCGGCCATGCTTTGACTGAAGAGTTAGAAGATGCATTTGTGGTGCCCCCTGGCAGGGAGGCACACATCTTGGACGCCCTCGGCAGAAAGTGTTACCATGGCTTGATGCTCATCGGCCGCATCCAGGCATACCAGCTGTACATGAGCATGTACCTGAGAGACCTGGTGAAGGAACGCTCCGGGTTTATTTATTTAACATTTCTTATATACTGCCACGTGTTGTCAGCTGGTCTGTCAAAGGAACTCCTGCAGCGGTTCAGGAACCTGGCCAAGGCCATCTGAGTGCTCCAAGTTTGTCTCGGGCAGCCTATGAAGGATTTGAGTCTGCGGCTCAAGTAGCAGCGGCGGGCATTGGTGCCTGATGCCAGGCCTGGCTACAGTCGTCCAACCTCGAGCAATGGGTTCAGGACAAATTGGTCGATGTCCCCTGCCAAGGAGAGAACCTCTTTTGCAAGCCCTTGACCGACAAAGCTGCCGAGCTGCAGACCAAGCTCATGACAAAGGCCAGGCTCTCTACAAGACTGCTGCCCCTCCCTGACGGAAGGGCTTGGGTGTAGAAAGCCCTTCTACCCGAGAAAAGGGGCTGCTTACAGAAACTACCCACCTTTTTTGAGGCCTCCCTGGCTTCCCAGCAGGGTCAGCAGCCCAAGGGGCCATGGGCATGGCCCTCTTAAGCAGAATCTCCCAAACCCCAGGCTTTGGCCCCGGCCCAGCCTGGGGGGAGTTTTGACTCCTTGGGCATGGCCTCTCTACTCCAAAGAGGTCAGCAGCCCACAGGGGGACGTCTTATCCACTATGCCCAAAGATGGCTAACCATCACCACTTATTCCTGGACACTTTGGATGGTCAAGGAGGGTTACCCACCTCCATCTGACTTGGAGACGTCCCCCTTATTTTCCAGGAGAGCCCCTCAGATCTCCCCGTCACTGGGACTTTCTATTGAAGGAGCTTGCAGGTCTTCTCAAGGACAAAGCGGTGGAACCAGTGCCCCATTCTCTCAAGGGCAAGGGATTCTACTCCAGGTACTTCCTCGTGCCAAAAAGGATAGGAGGCCTAAGGCCCATCCTCGACATGTGCAACCTCAACAAGTTCCTGGTGAGGGAGAAGTTCAAGATTCTCTCCTTTGGAACATTGCTGGCTTACTTCCATCAGGGAGATTGGCTATACCCACATCCTCGTTCACCCCAACCACAGGCAGTACCTGCGTTTCATGGTAGGGGGCAGAACATTACCAGTACAGGGTGCTGCCTTTTGACTTAGTCTGTGCCTCAAGGATCTTCACAAAATCCCTGGCAGTCGTGGCCGCCTTCCTCTGCCTCCAGGGGGTCTTTGTCTTCCCCTACCTGTCCGGTTGGCTCATAAAGGGAGGCACAGCCTCGGAGGTGCAGCAGGCGACTGCACGCACCATCCAGGTCCTGCAACTCTTGGGGTTTGTGATAAATTACCCCAAGTCACACCACCTACCGATACAATGTCTGGAGTTCATAGGGGCAAGACTGGACACCTCCAGGCAAAGGCTTTCCTACCCGGAGACTGAGCCGATCTATGCAGGGCACTCTGGCCCTCGACCTCCTCGGTGCCCGCCTGGCTCCTCCTGCACCTACTCGAGCATATGGCCTCCACTGTCCATGTCACCCCAGACGTCCGCCTCCACATGAGGGCAGCACAGTGGTGCCTCTGGGACCAGTGGACGTAGGCCACAGGGCGCTTCTGTGAGAAAGTCTCAGAGAGTCTGCCAGTTGATGGACTCTCTGACCTGGTGGTAGATTCCCCAGTACCTCAAGGTGGAGATGCCTTTTCAAGCCCTGAGCCCCTTGAGGGTCCTCACCACGGATGCCTCCCTGCTTGACTGGGGAGCCCATTGCGAGGAACTCTGCATCCAGGGCAGCTGGTTGTTGGATGAGAGCAACCAACGGATCAACCTCCTGGAACTATGGGCAATATGCTTAGCTCTTTGAGTTTTTTCCCACCGCCTACATCACCAGCCAGTATTGGTCCAGACAACCAGGTGGCGATGTTCTGTGTCAACAAGCAGAGGGGCACGGGGTCTTGTGCCCTCTGCCGAGAGGCAGTGGTCCTCTGCTCCTATGTAGTCAGTCAGGGTATACTCCTATGGGGAAATATACCTGCCAGGCCAGAACAATATATTGGCCGACAGACTGAGCAGGGTCCTCCAGCCGCATGAGTGGCAGCTGGACCCCAGTGTGGCCGACTGGCTCTTCCAACTCTGGGAGTAACCTGTGATGGACTGCTCACCAGTCCGGACAACTACCAGTTGCCCTGCTTCTGCTCCTGGCAGGCCCATCCTTCCAAGGTGGCGGCATATACGTTCCTCGTCTCGTGGGCGAAGGGCCTCATGTATGCCTTCCCTTTCACGTTGCTAATTGCCAAGGCACTGTTCATTACCCTCCGCGACAAGGCCTCGCTCATCCTGATAGCCCCTCGATGGCCCAGGCAATCATGGTTCCTGTTACTCCTCCGGCTATTGGTGGAGAGTCCCATCTTTTTGGGGAACTCTCCAAGGTTCCTGTCTCAGGAGTGGGGCTCTTTTCTGCACCCAAACTTGGGGTCCTTTCATTGACAGCATGGTTGCTGAAAGGGTGATCCTAGCCCCTTTCAACCTCTTGGGTGAGGTAGAGGAGATCCTGCTGGCCTCTCGTAAGGCTTCCACTAGGAAAGCTTACACTCTCAAATGACACAGGTTTTCAACTTGATGTGCAGAGTATGGGACAGACCCATTCTCCTGCCCGGTTGGACTGGTGCTACAGTACATTCTCCACTTCTCGCAATCTGGGCTTAAATCGAACTCCGTCAGAGGGCATCTCAGTGCCCTGGCGATGCAAAACCACACGGTGGATAGAAAATCCCTCTCAGTCCAGCCACTGATGACCCACTTCCTAAGGGGTCTGCACTTATCGAAGCCCCCAGTTTGCTCTCTGGCGACCAAGTGGGACCTCAATGTGGTGTTGGGGCAGCTCATTCACCCGCCCTTTAAGCCTCTGGCTACCTGCCAATAGTGATACCTCTCGTGGAAGGTGGTGTTCCTGGTCATATTCACCTCTGCTTGCATAATCTGCGAACTTCGGGCCTTAGTGATGGAGGCGCTGTATACCAGGTTCTACAAGAACAGGGTGGTTCTCTGCGCACATCCTAAATTCCTTCCGAAGGTGGTATCGTCCTTCCACCTCAACCAGGAGGTGGTATTTCCCATCTTCTTCCCAAGACCTCACACCAATAGGGGTGAGGCTGTCCTTCACACTCTAGGACTGTAAGAGGGCCTTGGCCTTCTATATCCAACATACTCAGGGCCACTGCAAAGCTGCTCAGCTTTTCGTCTCCTATGACCCCAGTCGTTTGGGGGAGGCGGTGACGAAAAGTACACTGTCTATCTGGGTGACGGACTGTATCGCCCTCGCCTATGTGCAGGCGAGGCTCCCGCTGGAGGGCTGTGTCACGGCGCACCGTGTCAGGGCCATGGTAGCCTCGGTGGCAAACCTGCGCTCTGTCCCCATGGTGGACATCTGCCTGCCTGCCACCTGGTCTTCAGTCCATACTTTTGCAGCTAATTGTTGATTGGAAAGGGAGTCCCAACGGAACAGTGCCATCGGCCAGGCTGTGTTCCGTAATCTTTACAGGGTTTAGGCAACTCCTACCCTCTGACCCTTCTGTGTTCAGGCTACCGGAGTGCCGGTTTCCATCGGACACAGGAATCCTACTGTAGTGTGTATCTATGGACTCAATTGCTGCTGCTCACACCTCTCCTTGAGGCGACCGTGTTTTTTCGCTATGGGCTTTTGGTAGCCTGTAGGTGGGGTGTCCCATATGTGAGGACTGACTTCCTGCTTGTTCCTGGAGAAAGCGTAGTTACTCACCTGTAACAGGTGTTCTCTGGGGACAGCAGGAATCAGTCCTCACAATCCTCCCTTCTCCCCTTGGAGTTGCTTCTTTGCCATCTTTTCTTTTTGCCATCTTTTAACTATGCCATCTGACTGAGCAAGATGGCACCCTTGGGCAGGAAGGGGACCATGCATGCATGGTAGAATCTCCCAAAGGCTTTCTTTGAAAGCTGGGGGGATGCTTCTGCGAGGGCTCTGCTGGTGCTGACGTCACCCATATGTGAGGACTGATTCCTGCTGACCCCGGAGAACACCTGTTACAGGTGAATAACTACGCTTTAGGGATGTGCACAGTGCAAAAATTAATTCATTCAGCCTTTTTCCTCTTTTTTTAGACTCTTTGATTTGTTTCAAATACCAGTTTTAATTAAAAAAAAAAAAAAAGAACTTAGAACTTTTTAATTCACATTAATCTCTGGAGATGTGAGCCACTAATAATGCCTGAAGATAGGATTCGGCCTACCATAGCAGTAGAGAGGTTTCCTAGGCTACCACCATGCTCTTTGTTAGACTCTGACAAGGGCTACCACTGTCACATTGGCAGAAAATATTCTAATGATTTTGCCTCGGACCAGGTGACCAAAGGCTTGTAGAGCTTTCTGTGTGGCTCTTCTTTCCAGTTGGTTAATGGGCAAAGAACATTTCGGTAATCAGCCATCACCCATGCGCCATCTGGCCCTGAAAATGTGCCTCCCTGACTGGCATCCATCATTATAACAGTCTAACCAGGTGTTTGCAAATCTCTGCCCTTTGCAAGATTTTGAGCATCTAGCCATCCCTGCAGGGCATCCTGAGCCAGTGGTGTCCAGGGAAGACAGTAGTCAAAACTCAGAGATTGTGCTGATCCACTGGTCCTGCAGAGATTTCTGCAGTGGTCGCATACGCACTGGAGCCCACAGAGCCAACTTGTTGGTTGCTATATTGAAGCTATAACCTGCATGTAATTCCATGCCCATGGAGCTCTCTATGCCAATAGTCCCCGAATCTGGGCTCGTGTTTCCAGTATTCTTCTTAGGGAGGAAAACCTTTCCCTTTTTACAGTACATAGAAACGTAGAAACATAGAAACATGATGACAGAAAAAGACCACATGGCCTATCTAGTCTGTCCTTCCATAACAACAACTACAACAGTCCACTTTTTACCTTTAGAGATCCTCTGTGTTGGTCCCATGCTTTTTTGAATTCAGTTACTGTCCTCATCTCTACCACCTCCACTGGGAGACTATTCCATGGATCCACTACTCTTTCTGTAAAGAAATATTTCCGCATATCACTCCTGAATCTATCTCCCTTCACCCTCATCCCATGTCCCCTCATAGCAGAACTTGCTTTCAATTGAAAGAGGCTCTCTCCCTGAACATTTATGCCACGGAGGTATTTAAACATCTCAATCATATCACCTCTATCCCGCCTTTCCTCTAAGGTGTACATATTAAGATCCTTAAGTCTGTCCTCATATGCTTTATAATGAAGCCCATTAATCATTTTAGTAGCAACCCTCTGCACCGACTCCATCCTGTTCACATCCTTTTGAAGGTGCGGTCTCCAGAATTGCACACCATATTCCAAATGAGGTCGCACCAAAGACTTATACAGAGGCATTATCACCTCCTTTTTTCTTCTAGCCATTCCTCTCCGTATGCACCCAAGCATCCTTCTAGCTTTTGCCGTCGCCTTTTCTACCTGTTTAGCTACTTTAAGATCATCAGACACAACCACGCCTAGGTCCCGCTCTTCTTTAGTGGACAAAAGTACTTCACCTCCTATACTGTATTGCTCCCTTGGATTGCTGCAGCCCAAATGCATGACCTTACAGTTTTTAACATTAAATCCCAGTTGCCAAATTCTAGACCATTCTTCAAGCTTAGCTAGATCCCTCCTCATGTTATCTACACCTTCCTGGGTGTCTACTCTATTGCAGATTTTGGTATCATCCGCAAAGAGGCAAACCTTACCCGACAGCCCTTCCGCTATATCACTAACAAAGATGTTAAAAAGAATCTGACCAAGGACAGATCCCTGGAGCACACCACTGGTAACATCCTTCTCCTCAGAGTGAGCTCCATTTACTTGTACTCTTTGTCGCCTCCCACCCAACCAATTTCTAACCCAAGCAGTAACTTTAGGGTCCATCCCTAGGGTGCTCAGTTTGTTTATAAGTCGTCTGTGAGGAACAGTGTCAAAGGCTTTACTGAAATCTAAATACACCACATCTAGAGCTCTCCCTCGGTCCAACTCCCTGGTCACCCAGTCAAAGAAATCAATCAGATTTGTCTGACAAGACCTGCCTCTGGTGAATCCATGCTGCCTCGGATCCTATAATCCGCTGGACTCCAGAAACCTCACTATTTTCTCTTTCAGCAGCGTTTCCAATAATTTACTCACCACCGAAGTTAAACTAACCGGCCTGTAGTTTTCAACCACATCCTTACTTTCGCTTTTGTGTAAAGGCACCACATGAGCCTCTCTCCAGTCCTTTGGCACCACTCCCGACTCCAACGAGGCTTGAAAAGGTCAGTCAGTGGAGTTGCTAGAATGTCCCCAAGTTCCCTCAGTATTCTAGGGTGTATCCCATCCGGTCCCATCGCTTTGTCTACTTTAAGTTGAGCTAGTTTCTCACGAACACAGACTTCTGAAAATTGTTCAAGATGTCCCTCGCTTCTGTTCTTATTTGTGGGTGTTTTCTGAGGTCCTGCTCCTGGTTCTTCATCTGTGAACACAGAACAAACATATTTGTTAAGCAATTCTGCTTTATCCTTATCAGCTTCTACATATTCCCCCCCCCTGCACCCTTGAGTCTGACAATACCACTTTTGCCCTTCCTCTTCTCACTAATATATCTGAAAAATGTCTTATCCCCCCATTTTATTGCATTGGCTATTTCCTCCTCCTTTTGAATCTTTGCCTTCTTGACTACTTTGCTAGCTTCTCTAGTACACTGAAAAAGCAACAAATTTGGTTTTTTCGGTGTTCACAATTCACCCCAGCAACTGCAACAACTGAATCACGAGAGGTTGCTTGCCTGCTTTCTCTCTGACTTGGCCCTGATGAGCCAGTTGTTCAAATATAGATGAACCAGGATGTTTTTCCTTGTGAAGAACTGCGGCCACCACTATCATAACCTTTGAAAAGATTCCAGGAGCCAAGACCAACCCAGAGAGCCTTTAACTGATAGTGTTCCCAATTGCAAACTTTGAGCCTTCCAGATTGATATGTGGAGGTGTGCCTCTTTGAGATCCAAGGAGGTCAGAAACTTCCCCTTGCACACCATTGCAATCGCTGAACACAATGTTTCCATGTGGAAATGTGAGACTCGCAGAGCTTGATTCATGCCATTCAGATCAAGAATAGTCCGAAAAGTGCCTTCTTTCTTTGGAATAGAGCCCCTAAACCCAGCAATCTTCTCAGAGTGGCAGCATTGCCTACTTCTTGGCTGGCTTGTGGCACTGAGAAACCATAAACTAATTTGTAAGTCAATGGGTAAAGTCCGACACGTACCCTCACCTCACCGTATCTAGCACCAACTGGTCGGATGTTGTTTGGGTCCACTTCTTGAAAAAAAAAATCAGACAGCAGACTCTATCCTCTTGGTCAAGAAGAGAGCCTGCATCCCACTCTTGAGCCTTGGCTATCCCCTTTTCTGTAGGAGTGAAAGGAAGTTGTCCGAGCTAGAAACTAGAGTGTTGCGAGTATCCACTGGTAACCCCCCTCCTCACAGAATCTAGACCTTTCTGAGGTTGTTTTCCTAGTTTCTCACAGATCCTTCACTAACCTCTCTAAGTCTACATCAAACAGCAGCTTCCCTCTAAACAGTTTTCTGAGCTGAGTTTTGGAGGCTATATCAGCCACTCATTTCCGTAGTCATAAGAAATGCCCAGCTGAAACTGTGACTCCTGGCAGATATCTGGATATGATCACATAAGCTAGACTTGCCTGAAGACAAGCTGCCTCCCCTGGATTCTTGTGTTTTTCCTCCTGTGGCTCAACCTGAGACTGCTGTACGTAACCTAAACAGGCTCAGGGCACATAAGCACTGCAGACAGTTACCTGAAGCCCCAGGGCTGCAAAAGCCCATTCCAGTTCATACTGCTAGACCAGTCCAGACAAACGGGTTATGCACCCCTGCCAGCAGATCTTGGAGACAGAGAATTCTACCAGAGCTCTGATAGGCTGGAGCCTGGTGATATAATCCTACCCCTAGGGTCTCCCTCAGTTTTTCTCTGTCTCCAGCAGATTTGGATGCTTTTTTTTGCTCCTTCAAAAAAATTTAAGATGCTTTATTTCTTTGTGATTTCTCTGGGAGAGATTATACCCTGTAGTTGCCAGTGTACCTATCTGGGCACCAGGATGAATTCCAGCTGAGCTCCTGTGTCCTGCGGGTCACAGTAGAGCTTGCTGATGTGCAGACTTCCCAGCACTAGTCAAGAAGACTATTTAGCTGGATGGTAAGCCTCCTAAAATCCAGTCCCTGGGACTGATTATAGTGGTGAGGCAGCTGACAGTGCTCTCAGCAGCGGTCCGTGGATTCTCTGCACTTTCGGTACTGTGAGTACAAAACCTGTCTTTCTCCCACTGCTGTCTGCAACTCTGTGGTGACTGGATTTATTTTTCTTTATTTTTCAGCGATTTTAGGCATTTCTCTCATGCCTGCAACCCCCCCACCTTGTCATTTGACTTTTTAAGTTAATTCCTTAGCTTTTGGGGGTTTTAATTCACTCTTTTTTAGGTTTATTTTTGCTGGCGGCCATTTTGAATAGCTAATGAGCCCTGGTTTTTGGCGGGAAGCCAGATTCCTTCTCTCTTTGCTGGCTTCTAGCACAAAAAAAAAATAAAATTGCTGTTTAAATTTTTCCACAACACTGGCTAGCTGTGAGTTGTGTGGGGGTTCCTTTTTCTCTGCCTATGTATTAACATAATGAATAAAAAGTACGGAAGGCATGATTAGAGAACCGGATGCAATTCAGAGCCACAGTACAATGCTAAGACACTGACCACTGGTGCAGGGCTCATGGGTTCCATCCCCCACTGTGCCCAACAAAGAAGGCTGGCTGAGGCATTGCATAGTATGGGGAATATTGTTAAATGCCTGTTCCTCCGGGGCAGAGTTATTATTTTTTTTTTAGTTCTCCCTATGCCTTATTCAGGTCTACGCTGCATAAGCTGTCAGAAGACACACAGGGACCTCAGAAATCAACTGTGCTCTTCCCCCAGCGTCTTGATTCCCCAGATAAACTTGGGATCTCCTGAGCCTGGCTTCAGTGGAGCTCTCCATTGGCTTTACACTGCGCTGAGTCTTTGCCACGGACATCCCAGGGAAGTTCAGGTATCAATTCCTGAAAGGAAACTGAGTAGCCTGTTTTTTTTCTCACTTGCCTCAGCTACTGCTCCCGGACCGGCTGCCTCTGAGTTTTGAAGTTCCTACTTTAAAATTTTTAATCCACATACTGCAGCCGGGTTACTTTGTACGTCTTACTGGAATATTGTACCTGTCTTTTTCAATATACCATTTGATTGGAATTTTAAGTCAGTGTTTTGGATCCTGACTGTTTTGGGCTCTACCTAATTAAACATACTCACTGTCATCTTCTGTACGGCTGGGTTTGAGCTTCTACATCCCTCCCCAGAAACACCTTTCAGCCTCTACCATGGAGGTCTGAGTGGCTGCGGAGGAATCAAACTCTAATTTTCCTACTTTCAGTCACTGTAATGGCCTTACCCTGACTTTGAAAGTTTCTCTGTACCAGCACAGTGAATGACTGACAGTTCCCTTCTCAGCTCAGTGAATACCTGACAGTTTTTCTGTGCCAGCGGCCATTTTGTTTTTCTCTTCAGTGTTTCTTTTTGGAGGGAACAGCTCTAGATAGCAGTTTCCACACATTTAAACATGCTGTGGAGGCACGGAGAGTTTCAAAATCCTTTTCTTTGAAGAGTCTTCGGTTTCCCTGAGCCTACTTTGATTTTTGTTTTAAATGCAAAAAAAAAAAGGGAAAAAAAGAGGAAAGATGGTTTAAGTCTCTACAATGCTTGTTTCTCTGGCTGTATTATATGTAATAAGTAATCAGCCGAATGGGGAAGTAAGAGATTGCTTGTGTTCCACCTGCACGCTGCATCCCGGAGACTCTTTCCCCATTCCCACTGCGCTGCTAGATGGGTTCATCAGCAACTTATCTCCTCCCTCCTCAGAGCCCCTGCTGCAGGATCTTCCTGCAGGAAAGGATTCAGTTAGCTCCCATTTCGCTTCCACAGCCGCTGGAAGCCACAGCAGCCTTGACTGACAGTGCGTTCCTCACACTCTTCCATCTGGCATGACACCTGTAGCGTTTGGAGTCTTTTGGTATATCTCCTACACCCGCCCAGTAGCAGGCAAGCATATGGCGTGGTCTCGCAAGTGGTCCCATAAGTCCTCAGACCTTAGAGCAGTACGTCCTCCTTGGAGCGTTGCATGTGCCTTGTGGGGTACTATGGATATTCAAGAAGACTTTAAATCTTCGGAGGTCAGCCCTGACTCGTTGGAGTACGGAGATGGGGAAAATTCTCCGTCTGTTTTCTTCGCTGACGGTTCTCAGCCTTTTTCGGAAAGAGGAGTTGCCGGCTCTAATCACACAGGTGATGGAGTCGCTCCCCCTGGCCGACACGCCTGATCCTCCGGATTCTCAAATCCGGTTGCAGCCGGATCCCATTTTCCAGGGCATTCGTATGGCACGCGGTATTGGTCAGTTATACCCTTGGTCTCCCTTTCATTTGGACCGTTGGCTGACATACCCGACAGTTGGTGCATTCTGACCAGGGTCATCAGGCATACCACACTCCCGGTTGAGGGCAGAGTGGCGCTCCGCGACCAGCAATACCTAAAGAGTTGTGAGGCTGCTGAAGACGGGTTTTCCTTCGCCCGCTATTTCCTTCTTGCAGGGGTGTGCAGAGGTCTAGCAGCTCGGGCCTCCCTTCGCTGGATTCAGCAGCTTCCAGGTGTTCCCGAGTTGGTTCATTTTGAATCCATCGCTGCATTCCGGGCAGAGGCATTCTGTGATCTCTTGCGGCTCAGCTCGCTTCCTAGCACCGGTGTCGGTAGCTTGGAGATGGCTCAGCCTGCGGCAATGGGCAGCGGATGTTGCTTCATTTCCAGGCTCCAGCATTTAGATGCCATTCGTCCCGGTCCACCGTTGGAAGGAGGACTGGGCCGTTACTCTGTCTATTTTGGGATGCTTCAGGTCCTGGATTTTCTAGGGGCTGGGTGCGACACTCGTCGGGGGCGGGTGTTTCTACCTCAGGAACGTTTTCAGAAGATCTCTCTTCAGCTCCGCCGCTGCTTGGATCAAGCGGCACCTCGGCCTTGGGGGCTACCTTCCTCTTGGGGTCCTTGGCAGCAACGATAGCCCTCGTTCCGTGGGCGGAAGCGCACATGCGCTGCTTGCCGACGGCGCTGCTTGCCGACGGCGCTGCTTGCCGACGGCGCTTCTTGCCGACGGCGCTTCTATCTCATTGGTCGCCGGTGTCGGACAGTTATCTAATCCGGTTACCTTTGCTTCTGCCGGTGCACCGCAGCCTCCGCTGGTGGTTTCAGGAACACAATCTTCTACGGGGGGTCCCTCTGGAGTCTCTGCGCTGGATCTTGGTGACGCCAGTCGCCGACCTCTCCGGTTGGGGAGCGCCTTGTGGCTTGGCCTCGGCGCAGGGGAGTTGGTCACCTCGCGCAGCCCAAGGGTCTATCAATCGTCTCGAGACGCGGAAAGTGCGCTTCACCCTTCTTCAGTTTCAGCCTCTTCTGCGGCGGCATGCGGTTCGGTTCCTGTCCGACCAATGACGGTTGCTTACCTAAGCCGCCTAGGCGGCACGCAATGTCCGGATGTCTCACAGGAGAGGCGTTTGCTTCTCCCGTGGGCGGAGGAACATCTTCAGGCTATCGGCGCAGCACATCGCAGGCGTGAACAATGTGTAAGCCAATTTTCTCAGCCGGCACTCTCTGGAGCCCGGGGGCTGGGCTCTGCAGCTGGATGCGTTCCGGTCCATTGTTCACCTGTGGGCACTGCTGACCATGGATCTAATGGCTACGGCGCAGACTGCCAAGGCTTCGCTGTACTTTGGCCATTGGAGGGACAAGGGAGCGCACGGCATAGATGCTCTCTCTCAACCGTGGCTGGCTCATCTTCTCCTGTGTGTTTTCCCTCCCTGATCCTTGATATGCATAGTTCTTCGGCGGCTCCGAGACCGTCGCGGCCCTGTACTCCTGCTGGCTCCGAATTGGGCTCGCGGACCATGGTGTGCGGATCTCTTCCGTCTGTCTGGGGCATGGCTGCTCCGCCTCGAGGCGTTTCTCGGCCTTCTGATTCACGGACCGGTGGAGATGGAAGACCCGGCTCCTTACTCGCTTTCGGCCTGGCTATTTACTGCCGCCGGTTTGCTCGCTACGGCTCTTCGCCTAGCGTGGTCGTGGCGCTTCTCACGGTGCGGCGGTCTTCCAAGATGCTGACTTACGCTCGGGTTTGGCGTCTCTTGATGGTTAGTGTTCGCGAAATAACCTCACACCCTGGCGTTGCGGTATTCCGGACATCCTGTCCTTTTTACAGGCTGGAGTGGATAAGGGATTAGCATTCAATTCCTTGCGAGTACAAATGGTCGCTTTAACTAGTTTTCGGGGTCCTATACCGGGGCGATCGATAGCTTCGTATTCGGACGTGTCTCGGTTTCTCCGCGGAGTTGGGCCTTCCGGCCTCCTCTGCGTTCGCCTGTGCCGGCGTGGGCTCTCGTGCTTGTCCTCTGTGCCCTCGTTGCTCCTCCCTTTGAGCCTCTGAGGGCCTGTTCTCTTCTAGATTGGACTCTGAAGGCAGTCTTCTTGGTGGCCATAACTTCGGCACGCCGTGTTTCTGAGCTCCAGGCTCTCTGTGTCGAGATCCCTATCTCTTGTTTTCCTCCGAAGGCGTTTCTCTGAGAACTGTCCCTTCCTTTGTTGCCCAAAGTGCTGACGCCGTTCGCTGTTGACCAGCCTCTTTCCTTTCCGTCTTTTCCAAAGACGCAGTGTGACAGTGGTCGGTCTCCGTTGCGGGCGGTTGACCTTAAGAAGGTTCTTTTTCGGTATCTGGGGGTCGCCAGACCCTTCCATATGACTGTTCCTCTTTTGTCTTGTTCGTGGGTTCTCGTCGGGGATCCGCAGCCTCCGAATCTACCATTTCTAGATGGGTTACGGAGGCCATTGAGGCGGCGTACCTTCTTCAAGGAGAACAAGCTCCACCGGGACTCCGTGCTCACTCCTCTTGGGCGCAAGCAACTTTGTAGGCCGGGAGGTCTCATGTAGTTCCTTTCGATATTCGCCGGGCGGCGACTTGGTCGTCGCTGTCCACCTTTGTCGGTCATTATAGGTTGGACGTTCATGCCCCTCAGGAAGTCCGTTTTGGAGTTGCTGAGCTGTCGGCGGCCTTGCCCCCCCTTGAAAGCAGGTAGCTTGGGTACTGCCCGTTTGTCTGGACTGGTCTAGCAGTATGAACTGGAAGGAGAAATTTCACTTACAGTTAATTTCCTTTCCTGGAATACTGCTAGACCAGTCCAGGACCCGCCCTGCTGTTGGTTGGAGTGCCGCTGGTGCGGTGCAGCCGCCGACCGCGGTTCTTCTCTTTGCCGGTATGCCTCGCCCTGGGCAGTCCATGGGTTCGTAGGTGGATACTGTTTTCAGCTCTAGGGAGTTCTTCGGCTCCCTTGTATATAGTTCACTTGGGACCCTCTGGGGTGATGTTACAGTTCATGTTGCATTAGCTTGTGGACGTAACTGAGGGAGACCCCTAGGGGTAGGATTATATCACCAGGCTCCAGCCTATCAGAGCTCTGGTAGAATTCTCTGTCTCCAAGATCTGCTGGCAGGGGTGCATAACCCGTTTGGACTGGTCTAGCAGTATTCCAGGAAAGGAAATTAACGGTAAGTGAAATTTCTCCTTTCAATCAGGTTTCAATCTTGAATATCCTTTAAAACTGTGCTGCCCTCCACAGACATGTTTGTCTTTGTCACAGCTATCACCAAGGCATTTACCTTTGACTGCTTTAGCATTTCCTTCTCTTCTGGCACCAAAGTATTTAATGGGGTCGCTTGGCAATAGTGATCATAGCATGATTGCATTTGATTAAATAAATGAAAGAAGGATGGCCAGGAAATTCACAGAACTCCCATTTAACTTTCAAAAGGGAGACAATGATAAAATGAGGTAAATAGTTAACAAACACTAAAAGGAGCAGCTGCAAAGGGCTAAAGATTTGCGTAAAGTGTGGGTATTGTTTAAAAATACTATCTTGGAAGCCCAGAACAGATTTATTCCACGCTTTAAGAAAAGTGGAAGGAAGGGCAAAAAACTGCCAGCACAGTTTAAAGGCAAGGTCAGAGAGGCTGTTGCGTCCAGAAAAAGTATCTTTCTGGAAAAGGAAAAAGGAGCCAAATGACAAAAATGGGAAATAACATAAGCATTGCCAAGTTTAGATGCAAGGCTTTGATCAGGCAGGCAAAGAGAGAATTTGAAAAAAAGCTTGCTGTGTAAGCAAAAATGCATAATAAAAGCTTTTTCAAGTGCATTCATAGTACAAAACCTGTGAGTCAGTTGGACCATTGGATGATAGAGGATTAAAAGGTGGGCTAAGTGAAGACAAGGCCATAGCAGAGAGACTGAATTCTTTGCTTCGGTCTTTACTCAAGAAGATGTAGGGAATTTACCTGTGCCTGAAATGGTATATAAAGGTGATGTATCAGAAGAATTGAAAGAAATATGGATAAATTGGGAAGATGTATTACAACTATTGATAAACTAAAGAGTACCAAATCACCTGGACCTGATGGTATACATCCAGGGGTATTGAAAGAACTGAAATATGAGATTGCAGAGCTACTATTAGTAATCTCTGAACTATCACTAGAATCAACTGTAGTACTTGAAGAGTGGACAATGGCCAATATAATGCCAATATTTAAAAGGATTCCAGTGGTGATCCGGGAAACTACGGATCCTTGAGTCTGACATTAGTACCGGACAAAATGGTAGAAACCATTATAAAGAATAAAATTACTTATCATGTATATAGTCATGGTTTAATGGGAGAAAGCCAACATGGATTTAGCCAGGGAAAGTCTTGTTTTCTAATCTATTATATTTTTTGAAGGTGTGAATAAACAGGTAGACAAAGGTGAACTGGTTGATATACTGTATCTGGATTTTCAGAAAGCCTTTGACAAGGTCCCTCATGAGAGACTCTTGGCGAAATTAAAAAGTCATAGGATTGGAGGCTGTGTAGTATTGTGGATCAGAAACTGGTTAAAAGATAGAAAGCAGAGAGTAGGGCTAAATGGCTGCTTTTCTCAATGGAGAAAGGTAAATAGTGGAGTAACCCAGGGATCTGTGCTGGGCCTGCTGCTTTTTAACATCTTCATAAATAACCTGGAAATGGGAATAATGAATGAGGTGATCAAATTTGCACAAAATTATTCAAAATTGTTAAAACCCAACAGGATTGTGAAAATTTTCAAGAGGACCTTGATAAATTGGAAGACAGGGCGTCCAAATGGCAGATGAAATTTAATGTGGACAAGTGCACAGTTATGCAGCTAGGAAAGAACAACCCAAACTTTGGTTACATGATGCAAGGTACTACTATAAAAACCACTACCCAGGAAAAAGATTTAGGCATCATCATGGATAATATGTTGAAACCTTCCTCCCAGTGTGCAGCGGCGGCCAATAAAGCTAATAGAATGCTAGAAATCATAAGAAAAGGAATGGAGAATAAAACAAAGATATTATAATGCCTCTGTATCGTTATATGGTTTAACCGCACCTTGAATATTGTGTGTAATTCTGGTCGCCATATCCTAAAAAGGATATAGCAGAATTAGAAAAGGTTCAGAGAAGAGCCACCAAAATGGTAAAGGGGATGGAAGGATACCCCTATAAGGAAGGGCTTAAAAGGTTAGGGCTCTTCAACTTGGAAAAGAAGGCTGAGAGGAGATATGATAGAAGTCTATAAATTAATGAATAGAGTGGAATGGGTTAATGTAGATCAGTTGTTTACACCATCAAAATGTAGAAAGACTAGAGGACAGGCAATGAAGCTACAAGGTAACCCATTTAAGACTAATAAGAGAAAATATTTTTTTACTCCATGCGTAATCAAACTCTGGAATTCGTTACCGGAGGATGTAGTAAAAGCTGTTAGTGTAGCTGGGTTTAAACAAGGTTTAGACAAGTTCCATAAACCATTATTTAAGAGAGACCTGGGAAATCCACTGCTTACCCCAGGACAAGCATTGTGGAAGCTGTGGACTTTGGGTGCCTGGCAGGTACCTGTGGCCTGATTGGCCACTGTTGGGCTTGATGGACCTGGTCTGACCCAGTATGGCATATCTTATGTTCTTATGGTATAACTTACCCGGGGCCCTACCAACCTCGGAGACCAGCTTCTGGAATGTCACATTCCATCAATATCAAGGCCCTGGATAGCCCAATGGATTGAAAAAGCCTTAGTGGGTTTATATATACCTTCCAGGAAGGGATTCCCTAAGGACCCCAGATTCTATACCAGAGCTTCAAGTATATTTAGCTCTTTTAACATCTGTATAATAAAGGCCTAAAGTTCCTTCCTCCTAAAGAGCCACACCTCTGTGGGGTCATCACCCTCCCCATCATAGAGTTCCCCTTCTTCCAAGGGATCTGAAATTGAAACCCTCTTGCCTACTACATTGTCAGCATGTCAGTGCTCCAACTCATTTCAGAGACTACAGAGTGAGCTTTTCAGTCCTCCTTGGCATCCATATGGGCTCTTTGTCTTGCTAGACTCCTCCAGTCCTTGAGACCAGCTTCCCTACCAGCTGAAGTAGAGAGGGAGCCTTGAGCTTTAGCAGATGAGCTCTGTTGAGGAGCAGGACAAATTCAGGAGAAAAAGCATCCCCTAGTCCCAAGAGTCCAGAGAAATTCACAGTGCCTCGCAGCACCTTGAAAAAGAACTCTTCATCAGTCCACTCTTCAAAGCTGCCACCCAAGGAGCAGAAATCTGAGTGCTTGGAGAAACTAATGCTAAAATGGCCACTGTTGCTGTGCTTTTAGCAGGATCTTTTAGGTTCTGAGGAGACACTTGCTGCTGATAACTCTTGTGCCTGCAGCCTCTGTGCTGCCTCAGATTATGGTTCTGTTTACTCCGCCATGAGAACTGAGAGTCCTTCTGCCATGCTGTGTCAGCTGTACTGCGCTGAACTGCCTCAGCAACTACACAGGAGAAACAGTGCTTGGCACATTGGGTCAGTATATCTATTGCTCTTTACTGCTGCTGCAACAACAGCCTCCTTGCACTTGATATGCGATACTGGCATGTACAACCCACTGCCTTTAAGCTCTTCCTCCGACATCACTCCTGGCAAGATTCGCTAATAGCAAAATGAGACTGACAGATGAAGCGCCCCTCTGTGGCTCCAAATCCAGCGAATGACCATTCATTCCCTGAGCAGACCTAATGATTACCAGAAAGACCCCCTGATAGCTCCTGACAACCTTCTTACTTTTGTTACAATTTTTTTTAATTTTTTTTTTAATTCCTGTGAGATTCAGAGCGGGGAGAGGAGAGGTAACACCTCAGGTCCACCAGGCAGACAGGAGGGGGAGGGATCTAGACAATATAGGTATCTCTCAAGGGTACAGCCTCTCACAGGTGGACCTTGGATTTCTTCTCTGACTGTCCATGCTCAACTGTGTTACTAGTTCTCCAACTGGGCCCAGGAGCTGCTGAACAAAGCCTTATATAGGTCAAGACTTACAAGTCTTCGTTCTCTGTCTCCATCTGCAGTTGATGAGTATAGTGCTTTGGTACTGGACTGATATGGTGGACGATAAGGAAGTAAATTTGCATAAATTGCATTTTCAAATCTATGCGCCTTATTTTTCATTCAGAATGCTTATTCATTTTGCATTCACCAATTATTTTTAAGGTACTCACACATTCACTTTCCTAGTGTTAATATATCAAACTTCAGCCATTTTCTGGAAAGATCAGGGGAATATGCTAAGAACTCTAAGGCACTTTTGGATATTTTTTGGTTGCAAAAATGGGGAATTAATTGCTTTCTCCGGAAACAAGCAGGAAGCAGTCCTCTCACATATGGGTGACGTCTGCACCGATGCAGCCTGAGCGGTATGCACTCCCCCAGTTTTGAGAGAAAGCCTTTGAGAGTTCTACCACGCATGTGTGATCACCTTCTTGCCCAAAGATGCCATCTTACCTCAGTCTTATTTTTTCCACAGAGCTCATCAAAACGTTGCATATCCAAGCAAGAAGAAGCAGAGAAACAGCACTGCAACATTTTGATGAGCTCCCTGAAGAAGCCGCTCTGGCTAAACACCTGGTGTCAGTTCGTCTTGCTATGTTGGGCTGCACTTCCCTGCTGTCCTTAAGCTAAGTTTCTTCAGCTGTCTATTTTGGCACTCATGCTGGATAACGTTGTTTTTCAATATATGATATTGGTTCACCAGCTTTTTTGGGGTCTCGTTTGAGTCGTTTTTGTTGTTTGGCTCTGTACCCCATTATAGAGGGGTTTTTTTGACCACTGATGTCTTTTTGAGCTTAGTTGATTATATAGTTACCGTTGAGGCATTATTTGTGTTTGGTTTGCCATTTGACTTGTTCATACTTTCTGCTTTAGTAGGCAAGTTGGCTGAGGTCTTTTTTCCTCTTTAATAGCAGGTGTGTATTTTAACTCTCATGTTTAGTTTAGTGCTGTTGTGCTGTTACTAATTTTTTTCTTTTTTTTCTCTTTGTACTTTGTTGCCTCCATGACTGGGTCCGGGTGATTCTGTCACTGGCGGCGTTCCTCAATTGTTGACAGAATTCACAACACCTCTTGGCAGGGATGCCTTTTCAGTCTCCTTCCCCTTAGGTGACCCTTAACGAAAGACACCTCCAAACTGGGCTGGAGGGCCCACTGTGACAGGCTACGGATCCAGAGCCATCTGGTTGGCAGAGGAGTGTCGCCATCAGATCAACTTCCTCGAGCTCAGAGCAATTGCATACGCTCTGCAAGCATTCCAGTACCACTTATCGAACCAGCTGGTTCTATTCAGAAGGCCAATCAAGTGGTAATGTTTTATCTCAACAAACAGGGAGGCATGGGGTCGTTTCTCTTCTGCGAGGAGATGATTCATCTCTGGAACTTCGCCCAGGAGAGGGCTATGCTCCTTCAGGTGGTGTACCTTCTGGGACAGGAGAATGTCCTTGTGGATCTCCTCAGTCGGGTTTTCCAGCCCTACGAATGGAGGCTGAACCCTCGAGTGGCACACCGCCTGTTCCTGACGTGGGGCTCTCCTACACTTGACCTTTTTGCCAGTCCCAGCAACTCCCAGTTGCCACACTTCTGCTCCAGAATACCAGCCCTGCATCGAGTAGTGGCCGATGCATTCCTCCTGTCATGGAGCGAGGGGCTGCTGTATGCCTACCCTCTGACCCCACTGGTCTCCAAGATTCTTCTCAAGATTCAAGAAGATTGGGCCCTCTGTGATCCTCATAGCTCCTAGGTGGACCTGGCAGCCGTGGTTTCCCCTGCTGCTCCGTCTCTTTTGGGTGCCCCCGATTGCCCTGGGCTGTGCCATGGACCTATCATCACAGGATGACGGCTCCCTCCTGCACCCCAACCTCAGGTCCCTTGCCCTGACGGCCTGGCTGCTGACAGAGTAGCACTTGGCCAATTCTATCTGCCCAGGGATGTTGAAGATGTTCTCCTGGAATCCCACAAGGATTTTATGATGTGAGCATATGCCTTCAAATGGCATAGATTCTCCAGCTGGAGTGCAGATTGGGGTATCAACCTCTTCTCCTCTTCTGTCCCAACAGTGTTACAGTACTTGCTGCACCTTTCCCAAGTTGACTTAAAATCCAACTCGGTGAGGATGCACCTGAGCGTGCTGGCAGCACATCATCATTTGGTGGATGGGCAACCCCTGTCCTTGTTCATGCAGCCTCCCATTCATCCCCCAGTAATGGCCTGGGACTTGAATGTGGTTCTGGGCAAGCTTATGGTTCCATCCTTCAAGTCACTGGTCTCATGTCATCTCAGTTACCTCTCTTGGAGAGTAGTTTTCCTGGTGGTGCTCACCTCTCTCTGCAGGGTTAGTGAGCTGCAATCATTGGTGGCACATGCTCCTTAGACCAGTCTCTCTACCAGCTGCTTTCTCTGCTGGCATTCACGGTTCAATTTTTCGGTCGTCTGTGGCCTTTTTACAGGTTTTTTTTCAGGAGTCCCATATGTGAGGACTGACTTCCTGCTTGTTTCTGGAGAAGGTGTAGTTACTCATCTGTAGCAGGTGTTCTCTGGGAACAGAAGGAATCAGTCCTCCAACCCTCCCTCCTCCCCGTGGAGTTGTTTTTCTTTTTATGTTTCCTTAAGCTATGTCGTCATACTGAAGTAAGATAGCACCTTTGGGCAGGAAGGTGACCATGCATGCATGGTATTGTTCCTAAATGCTTTCTATGAAAGCTGGGAAGTGGATACCATGCTGGCTTTGTCTGTGCTGATGTCACCCATATATGAGGATTGATTCCTGCTGTTCCTGGAGAACACTTGCTACAGATGAGTAACTATGCTTTTTTTTTTAATGTTTTGATCATTATTTTAGACCTTGTGTTTTAGTATTTTTAAATCATATCCTTTGATTATAGCAATACCAAGATGCCATCAGAGCTCAGAAAGCCGGGCGGAAAGTGAATTTTGCTGAGTTGCCTGTTCCCCCCGGTAAGTTCCTACTCAGCGTTTCCCACTGAATCTTTTATCAGATCTCCTGTTTGCTAAAAGTGTATCATAGTAACACAATAACATAGTAAATAATGGCAGATAAAGACCAGCCTGACCCATCTAGTCTGCCCAGCAAAGTGCTTAGAGTTGTAACAGTCAATCTGTGCAGGTTACCCCCACTTTTATACTTTTTATTTTGAGGAGTTGTAACTGCCACGCCATGCAGGGCACTCCCACTCAATGATTTTTTGAAGTGTGAAAATCATTTAAGTTTTGTTTTGCACATGAATATTTTGTTTTCCTATATAGTGATCCTCTGTGCTAATCCTATGTTTTTTTTCAAATTGCATCACCATTTTTGTCACGCCACTTCTAGAGGAATGACATTCTATACATCTACCACCATTTTCGTGAAAAATAATTTCTTGCAAGCTGCCCCGCAAGGACTCATCAGCACCCGCCTGAGGCCATCCTTGTCGAGGACTCCCCCTCAACAGTACTGAAGCCAGGCCCAAAATCCTCTGTGTCCGCATTGAAGGCTGCAGAGTCAACTTGCATGGAGACCAGCGGGCGTTTATGTCTGGTTCATCTGTCCTGACGACGCGACCCTCGACATTGAGGGCTTCCCAGGATGTCGAGCTGATCCTTGAGCTCCACCTGCCTTGAGAGACCTAACGGTTCCGGAATAGGTTCCGGTCCCTTCCTCGGCACACCGGTCCTCTCCAGCAAGCCACCCATGACTCGGACCACAGATCCTCTAGAGCAGGGGTGTCAAACTCAAATACACAGTGGGCCAAAATGTAAAACTTGAACAAAGTTGCGGGCCAGCATTGAACAAATGAACCTTTTAATATGGACCCAAACAAGATTTGCTTTAACATTGAATATGAAGCAACACTTATTACTATACAATTTATAACTTAATAGTTCAGATATGCAAAAACCAATTTCAAATAAAAAGAAACATCAATGACATTCATTTATTAAATAAGATTTAAATAATAATAAATAATAATTTTTAAAATAAAATAACAATAATAAAATTAATCAACCATTCAAGCCCATGTCTTGGAGTAGCAAGAAAAAGTGCATAAAGAAAACGTTAATTATTGCTCAGTTTGCTGCACACTGATCTAATCTGATGTGCCCAAGCCAGATACCTGGCATCTCTTCTTGGATGATAGTTCATCAATGTCTGGGCTCAGGCTTTGAGCTGAGGAAATCCTCAGTATCGAGCGAAGGTGTTCATCAGTCAGATGTCTCCTGTGAGATGTTTTGGTCATCTTCATCGAGGAGAAAAGTTGCTCACATAGATAAGTGCTGCCGAACATGGAGAGCATCTGAGCAGCTTGGGTGCGGAGCTGAGGCATTGTGTCAGGGATGAACTGTGGAAACTGGGCGGCGCCCACAGCATCATACTTTGACTTCAGCGTGTCATTACACTGGAGTTCAATTAGCTCCATTTGGAGGTTGGTTGGTGCGTTTTCCACATTAACTGCAAAGGGATTACTGAGCAGTTCAAACCTACATTTCTGGACATCAAAGTCGGCAAATCGCCGGCTAAACTCAGCACCGAGTACACTGAGTTTTTTCAGCAAACTGTGCGCATGGGAACAAGTTGGTAAAGAACTGCGTTTTCATGGTTTGGCAGCAGGGAAAATGGCCAAGGTTTCCTTGCAGCATCTGATTCTCCCACAGGCACAGTTTAGTTTTAAAAGCCCTCACTGCAGCGTACATGTCTGTGATGATGCGCCCCCGCCCCTGAAGCTGCAGGTTCAGCGCATCGAGATGGCTCGAGATGTCACACAGAAAGGCCAGCTCACACAGAAACTTTTTCTCCCGAAGCTCTGCTGTGTCCTTCCCTTTGCTTTCCAGAAACTGACATATTTCCTCATGCAGCTCAAAACATCTATTCAGTACTTTTCCTCGGCTTAACCATCTCACCTCTGTGTGATACGGCACGTCTGCGTATTCCGAACCACACTCCTCCAGAAAAGACTTAAACTGGCGGTGATTCAGACCTTTGGCTCTTATAAAGTTAACTACTTGTGTTACTGTGGTCATAACATGTTCCATCTTTAGGGCTTTGCCACACAATGATTCCTGATGTATGATGCAGTGATAAACAGTTAGTTCACCTGCACAGTTCTCTTCCTGCATCTTCTCCCGGACCCTGCCCACCAGTCCACTTGTTTTAACCGCACATCGCTTGCGCACCATCTGTCGTTAATCCCACGAGTTTATCCCACGGCAGCTTTATTTCAGTTACGCATTTGGAAACCTCCTCAAAAATTTCCTTTCCTGTGGTTGTGCCATGCATTGATTTGAATCCCAATAGCTCCTCCGTAACACACATATTTGAGTCCACTCCACGGATGAAGACTGACAGCTGAGCAGTATCAGATGCGTCGCTGCTCTCATCCACAGCAAGGGAGAATGCAACGAAATCTTTTCCCTTTTCCAAAAGCTGGTCATACAGATTGGTGGCAAGATCACATGTGCGATCAGCTACTGTGTTTCTGCTCAGGCTCACATTTGAAAAGGCTTGCTTTTTCTCTGGGCACACGATGTCACAAACTTTCAACATGCACTTTTTCACAAACTCTCCCTCATTAAAGGGCCGGGCTGATTTTGCGATCTCTGCTGCCACAATATAACTAGCCTTTACAGCAGCCTCACTTTGTGATGTGGCTTTTTTGAACATATTCTGTTGTGAAACCAAACTTCTTTTCATCTCCTCCACTTTCTGGCTCCTTTGAGTCATGTCCAGGTCCTTGTACTTGTCATGGTGTTTTGTTTCATAGTGTCGTCGAATGTTATACTCCTTAGTTATAGCCACGTTGACTCCACAAATCAGACAAACAGGTCTGTCTTTTACATATGTAAACAAATATTCTGTCTCCCACCTGTCCAGAAAGTTCCTGTTGTCTGCCTTTCTTTTTGCCATTTTTGGGAAGGGGTTCCACAGTGACAGTTGTAGCTTGAGATCGCTATGACTTCTGTCACACAGGAGAGGGCGTTTCTGGGACCTGTCCTGATTGACGCGCCAAAACAACAGCAAGGCATTATGGGATTTGTAGTATTAGCGATGAATGAATGCGCTGTATAATACCGGCGGGCTAGCTCTAGTAGTCATTTGGTATAGCCTCGCGGGCCAAATATAATTACACTATGGGCCAAATTTGGCCTGCAGGCCAGAGTTTGACACCTATGCTCTAGAGGTTGTGGACAGCCCGGCATGGACATCAACCATGGTGATTACGGAGCCTCGGACTCATACTCTGACTTCGAGTCTGAATGGGAGCCAGAGGACGAAGAGTCCCTGGATACTCGGCAACACCGAGATGTGCCTTTGGACCCGTCGTCTCCGGTGTCCCGATGCCATTCCTAACCCGAGGATGTCACCTTTCTCGACTTTGTGCGGGACATGGCTAAGGCTCTCACCGCTGAGGCAGAGGAAGACCCGCACAAGGAGGAACTGGATATACTTCAGTACAGGGCCCCCCTAAGGAAACCCTTACGGTACCAGGGTCTCTGATCCTTGAGCACCACCTCCTCCGGATGTTGGAAATACTGGCATCGGTATCCATTGTCAGCAAGCGACTCGACTCCATGTAACGAGTGCGCCAAAGCCCTGGGTTCCGGAAGACCCAACTTCCCCACAACTCAATGGTCATCGAGTCAGCCATGCACAGGCTCAAGAGCCAAAAGACTCATTCCTCAGTGCCACCTGGCAGGGAGACCCAAACTCTTGATGCTCTTGGCTGAAAGGCCTTTCAGGGCTCAATGCTGACTTGCCGGATCCAGTCCTACCAGCTCTATATCAGCATGTACCTTAAGGTGGAATGGAGGAGTTTACATCATCAGAATATAGAAAGACTAGGGGACATGCAATGAAGCTACAGGGTAAACTATTTAAGAGTAATATTTTTTCACTCAACATGTAATCAAATTCTGGAATTTGTTAGCAGAGGATGTAGTAAAAGCTGTTAGTGTAGCTGGGTTTCAAAAAGGTTGAACAAGTTCCTGGATTAAAGGTCCATAAACCATTATTAAAAGGGACTCGGGACATCACTGCTTGACCCAATACAAGCATTATGGAACCTGTGTCTTTTGGGGAAACTGCTAGGTACTTATGACCTAGATTGGCCACTGTTGGAAACAGGATACTGGGTTTGATGGACCTTGGTCTGACCCAGTATGGCATATCTTATGTTCTTATGAGTAGTCTAGTGCTTAGAGCAGCTACCTACTACCCAGAAGATCAAGGGTTTGATTCCCACTGGCTCTCCTTGTGACCTTGGGCAAGTAATTT
This sequence comes from Ichthyophis bannanicus, assembly GCA_033557465.1. Classification (NCBI taxonomy): domain Eukaryota; kingdom Metazoa; phylum Chordata; class Amphibia; order Gymnophiona; family Ichthyophiidae; genus Ichthyophis; species Ichthyophis bannanicus. The sequence goes on from CM066040.1 coordinate 263,543,746, forward strand.
TACCCCTCCATTGCCTCAAAAAAATCAAAGTTATCAATGTCCCTGTTTAATGTCAGTTACCAAGTTGAAGTTACAATGTAAACTGCTTTGACTGAAATGATAAAGCGGTATGAAAAACCTGTTAAATAAAATTAAATAATAATAATAAAAGGAGCTGTCAAGGGAATTCAGTGGATTCTCGACAGGCCTTAACGGGGAACCCCAGCAGAAATTTAAGTCTCTGGCCTCGTTGGTCAAAGAGTGCTCGAAGTTCTTGTCTTGAGCAGCCTATGATGGCTTTAAGTCTTTGGCCAGTGTAGCCGCCGCAGGCATCTGGGCACGATGCCAAGCATGGCTGCAGTCATCTGACCTAGAATAGTGGGTTCAGGACAAACATATTGAAGTCCCCTGCATTGGAGAGAACCTCTTCTGGAAACCCATAGCAGACAATGCTGCAGAGATAGAGACCGAGTTCTTAAAGAGTACCAGACTCTTGAAGAAGACCTTGGTGTAGCCGTGGAAGAAGCCCTTCTTCCTGGCGAAGAAGGGGGGGTTTGGCAATACCTCACAATTTCAGGCCTTTTCGGCCCCTCAGCAAGGTCAACAGCACAAAGAACAGGGGCGTTTCCCCCGTAAACAAAAGACCCCGAAGTCTCAGGCTCCAGCCCCAGCTCAGCCTGGGGAAGCTTTTCACTGCCTAGGCATGACAACCTCTCCCCCAGGAGGTCCCCTGCAGCCCACAGGGGGGCATCTAGCCCTGTTTGCCCACAAGTGGTCCACCATCGCCACTGATACCTGGGTGCTACAAGTGGTCAGGGAGGGCTACCTCCTCCACCAACAGCGGGCGCCACCCTTGTACTTTCCGAAAGAGCCCATCAGACCTCTCCTTCACCAGACCCTGTTCCTCACAGAGCTCGCAGGCCTACTCCAGGACAAAACAGTGGAGCCAGTGCTGAAACATCTCTAGGGTGCTGGCTTCTACTCCAGGTATTTCCTCATCCCCAAGAGGACAGGGGGCCTCAGGCCCATCCTGGACCTGCGGGATCCAAACAAGTTCAAGATGCTCTCCCTTGGAACACTGCTATCGTTCCTCCAGCAGAGAGATTGACTATGTTCCTTAGACCTAAAGGATGCCTACACACATCCTGATCCATCTCAGCCACAGAAAATACCTCTGGTTCGTGGTGGGAGAAGAGCACTACCATTCAGTGTGACCTCATCATCAAGGGTCTTCACCAAGTGCCTCGCGGTGCTCGTAGCCCACCTCTGGCTCCAAGGGGCCTTCGTCTTCCCTTACCTGGACGACTGGCTCATGGGAGGCATGGCTGCAGAGGCCTAATGTGCCACTGCACGCACCATCAATGCCCTGCAGCACTTGGGGTTCGTCATCAACTACTCCAAGTCCCATCTTGCTCCAGCTCAATGCCTGGAGTTTATAGGGGCACAGCAAGATACCCGCCAGGCCAAGGCCTTCCTCCCTCAAGAGAGGTCAGAACGCCTCAGAGGGCTAGCCTCAGAGGTGCACCGATGCCGGGTACTACGCACCCAGCTTCTCCTCCGCCTTTTGGGCCACATGGCCTCCATGGTTCACTTGACCTCATATGTCAGACTGCACAAGAGAGCGGCCCAGTGGTGCCTCTACTCTCAGTGGACACAAGCCACAGGAAGGCTCCGGGACAGAGGGAGAGTGACCCGCCAGCTGGTGGACTCCCTCGGATGGTGGCAAATCCCTCATCATCTTCAGGCAGGGATGTCCTTCCAGGCACCCATCCCCCAGAAGATCCTCACCACGGACGCTTCCTTACTGGGCTGGAGAGCGTATTGCGAGGGCCTCCAGGCACAAGGCAGCTGGTCCCAGATGGAATCCCAGATGTAAATCAATCTGCTGGAGCTCTGGGTGATATTTCTGGCTCCGAGCCTTCCACCACCGACTGCAGAATCAGTTGGTGCTTGTCCAGACCAATAACCAAGTCGCAATGTTCTATGTGAACAAACAAGGGGGCACGGGGTCATACGCCCTCTGCCAGGAGGCGGTAGCCCTCTGTTCCTTTGCGACATGCAGAGAGGGATGCTCCTAAGAGCAGTCTACCTCCCGGGCCAAGACAATGCTCTGGCAGTCAAACTGAGCAATGTCCTCCAGCCGCATGAGTGGCACCTGGATCCCGAAGTGGCCCCCTGGTTGTTTCGATTCTGTTGCATCCCCCCTGGTGGACCTATTTGCCAGCCCAGACAACACGTAGTTGACCCGCTTCTGCTTGTGCCAACTGCACCCATCCCAGGTGGCAGTGGATGCGTTTATCACTTCATGGATGGAAGGCCTCCTGTATGCCTAGTCGCCAAGACCCTCTTCAAGGTCCAGTGCGATGGGGTATTACTGATACTGATAGCTCCCTGGTGGCCCAGGCAACCCTGGTTCCTGCTGCTCCACTCCCTATCAGCGGCATTGCCAATTTCCCTGGGTCAAGCCTAGGGCTACTTTCATAGGAGCAGGGCTGTCGTCTCCTACACCCCAACCTGAGGTTCATGTCATTCACGGCTTGGCTGCTGAAAGGGTAACGTTAGTTCCCTTCAACCTCCCACAGGACGTGGAAGAGGTTCTGGCCTCTCGTTAGGTTTCCACAAGAAGGGCGTATGCCTTCAAGTGGTGCCAATTCTTAGTGTGATGCGCCGAAAGATGGACAAACCCGTTCTCTTGCTTGGCACAAGTGGTACTCCAATCGCAGGTGGGACTAAAGTCCAACTTGGTCAGAGTACACATGAGCGCTATCGCAGCACACCACCATTCCATTGAGGGCAAGTCCCTCTCAATTTAGCTCCTTGTATCTCGGTTCCTGCAGGGCTTCATGCAATCCAGTCTTTCCATCTGCCCTCCAGCAGCAGAGTTTGATCTCAATATAGTGCTCTCACAGCTCACTAAGCTGCCGTTTGAGCTTCTGGCTACCTGCCACTTGAGGTACCTGTTCTGGAAGGTCCTCTTCCTTGTAGCCCTCACATCAGCTCGATGGCAGAGCCCCTCTACATGAGGTTCTACAAGGACAGGGTGGTGCTCCGCACACAGCTCAAGTTTCTGCCAAAGATGGTGTCCCCATTCCACCTCAATCAGTAGGTGGTGCTCCCCACCTTCTTTCTGAGGCCTCATGCCGGCAGGGCGGAGATCATTCTCCATACTCTGGATTGTAAAAGGCCCTGTCCTTCTATCTGCAACAGACTTGGGGCCACCGCAAAGCACCTCAGCTTTTCAAATCCTACGACCCCAGTTGTCTGGGGCTCCCAGTGACTAAGTGTGGTGCATCTCCTAAAGATTTTCTTTGAAAGCTGGTGAGATGCTTCCGCGGGGGCTCCGTCGGCACCGATGTCACCCATATGTTAGGACTGATTCCTGCTTTACCCAGAGAACACCTGTTACAGCTGAGAAACTATGCTTTCCTGATGCTGCTATTAAATTTTCCTCCTTTCTGCATCATTTCATATCCTCTAGTTTTATAGTGCCCCGTTTTTGGAAAATGTTGGTTTGCTCATTAATACATTAAAAATATTTCAATGTCTGTATTGTATCTCCCCTGTTCCTCCTTTCCTTAAAGGTATAAACATTGAGGTCTTCGAGTTTTAAATGCCTACTGAAGACACTGAGGTAGATATTCAAATGCACTTGTGGTCAGATTTTTTTTTTTTTTTTTTTTAAATCAGAGGTTCTTTCAATAAATTTGGACACTTCATGCATGGCATGCTCGAATTTTACCAATCCAGGAAAAGCAACATGGTTGGCACAAGGGCTTATATGCTAAGAAATGGGCCGCTGCATAAAACTAGCATGGCCTTTATGCCCAGATAATGCAACTTTTATGTACAATTACCACCACAGCCAAATACAGAAAAGAGACAGACGTGCACGTAAACATAGACTGAAAAGCTATCATACAGATAACACCAAGAATATTTAAATTCTCCGGGAACAAGCAGGGAGTCGGTCCTCACATATGGGTGATGTCGACGCATGGAAGCTTCTCTCCAGCTTTCAAGAAAACCTTTGGGATATGCACCACGCATCCGTGGTCCCCTTCCTGTCCAAGGGTGCCATCTTGCCTCGGTCTCCTTTTTTTCCATGGAGCCCACAGGACGTGTGTCTGTTTTCCCTGGAAAAAGAGTTAGTTTTTCTCTTGGAGATGTTCTTTTCCCTGGTTGCGTACCGGTTCCCTTTTCCGCCCACAAGCTGGCTTGCTTTGGCATTGTGTCTCAGGTTTGTATTTTCTTTTCCTTTTCTTGTTTTTGACCGGTGTGGTTTTGCGCCCCTTTTCACTGGCAGAGCCCCAGGTCTTCGACTTTGCTGGGGCCCTTTTTCCCCTCCATAGCCTCTGCCAGCGGATTCAAGAAGTGTGATTGATGTTTGCAGTCATGTCCCTCACCGACATACATGGTGCTGTCTCCATTGACTCGGGCCAGACCACAACCCCTTGGATTGTGGCCTCTGTAAGACGATGTCCTCCAGGGCCATTAGGAATCGTCAGCAACAGCTTGAGACGATCTTCCAAAGGTCAGAGTCTGCCCTGGATTCTTCAGCGATGCCTTGCTCCAAGGCCCCCAAGGCCATGGGTCCTTTGAGCGGAGCACAAGAAGGGGAGGGATTGGAGCGGGACTGGCCGACCAAGGTCGTCTGCAAAACATCATTGGCCTCAAACCCCCGAGGCCATCCTGGTCGAGGACTCCCCCTTGTCAGAGCCGGCGCCAGGCCTTAGATCCTCAGTGCCTGTGCTGAAGGCTGCAGAGCCATCTGGACTGGAGACCAGAATGGCGGCCTTGGAACGTAGCTGTTCTGCCTTCATGGCCCAGCAGTGGACCTTCATGCCCAGTTCCGCTGGGTCATCTGCCCAGACCACTGGAGCCTCAAACTTGAGCACATCCCCGGACATCGAGCCGATCCTCGAACACCATCGGCCTCAAGTTGATACTCAATCCCTGTCCCAATCCTCAGGACCGAGGTCTTCCCTAGCTCTGAGGGGTGTGGTCTGTCGGGCTTGGGGCCCGACCTTACATTCTGGCCTGTCCTCAACTCCTCCACAGACTATGAGTCGGACTGGGAAACCGAGGACAAAGAATCTCTGGACAACCATCGTCACTGTGACTTGCCCTTGGACCAGTCTCCCTCCGAGACCCGTGCCGGTCCCCACTCAAGGATATGGCATTCCTAGACTTTGTGCGGGACATGTAAAAGGTGTTGGCGTTCGACACCGAGGCAGAGGAGGACCCTCACCTGGAGGATCTTATGATCCTCAATTATGAGGCCCCTCCAAAGGAGGTACTTGCAGTGCCCGTACCCTCCAATCCTGGAACTGCTGCTCCTCCACATGTGGGGAAACACCGGCATCTGTGCCCATCGTGAGCAGATGGCTTGACTCGATGTGTCGGGTTTGCCAGAGCCCAGGCTTCCAGAAAGCACAACTGCCACACAACTCCATGGTGGTGGAGTCGGCCATGTGTTGGCTCAAGAGCCAGAAAATGCACTCCTCAGTGCTTCCAAGTAGGGAGGCCCACACCTTGGATGCTCTGGGCAGAAAGTGCTACTAGGCAGATCCAGACATACAAGCTGTACATGAGCATATACCAGAGGGACCTGGCGAAGGAACTAGCCAGGTTCTCGGCTGGTCTCTCCAATGAACCACTCCAGTGGTTCTGGAGCCTGTCCCCTGCCATTAGAGATTGCTCCAAATTCATGAAGTAGTCTGTGATGGCTTTGAGGTGGTAGGCATTGGTGCCTGATGCAAGGCTTGGCTACAGTCTTCTGACCTCAAGCAATGGGTTCAGGACAAATTGGTCAATGTCCCCTGCCAAGGAGAGAACTTAGAAACATAGAAACATGACGACAGAAAAAGACCACATGGCCTATCTAGTCTGTCCTTCCATATCAACCACTACAACATTCCCCTTTTTTCCTTTAGAGAATCCTCTGTGTTTGACAGAAGCATAGAAACGTGATGACAGGAAAAGACTACATGGTTTAAAATCTAGCCACAGGGACATAGGATCCACAGCTAGGACCCAAACCTGTAACCCTCCTCTCTTATACACACCAGCTGTGTGTAGTGCACCACAGTGCAAACCCATGACTCATAAGGCTGCAGAGTTGGAGTCTGAGTTCCTGACTGCTACCCTTCCTGGCGGAAGGCCCCGAGTAAACCGCCCCCTTACTTGTAGAAGGGAAGGGCTTACAGAAACTACCCTCAGTATCAGGCCTCCCCAGCAGGGTCAGCAGGCAAAAGGACAAGGACATGGCCCTCGTAAGCTGAAGGCTCTCAAAGCCCAGGCACTGGCTCCAGCACAGCATAGCTGGATCTTTTGACTTCTTGGGCATAGCCTCTTCACCCCCAGGAGGCCCATCCCAACAGTCCACAGGGGTACGTCTGATTCTTTTTGCCCACCGGTGGCCAACCATGATCGCCAACACCTGGGCACTTCAGGTGATCAAGAAAGGCTACCTCCTCCACTTGGAGCAGACTCCCCCTCCATTCTTCCTGGGAGAGCTCACCAGAGCTCCCCTCCACCAGACTTTGCTACTGCAGGAGCTCACAAGCCTTCTCAAGGACAAGGCAGTGGAACCTGTACCCCACATCTCTGGGACAGGGGGTTCTACTCCTGGTACTTTCTTGTACCAAAAAAGAATCGGAGGAGTCTAAGGCACATCCTAGATCTGTGGGACCTGAACAGATTCCTGGTGAGGGAGAAGTTCAAGATGCTTTCACGTGGGACGCTGCTGCCATACCTCCAGCAGGGAGACTGGCTATGCTCCTTGGATTTAAAGAATGCGTACACACACATCCTTATCCATCCCAGCCACAGGCAATACCTTAGGTTCGTGGTGGGGGGTGGCCACTACCAATACAGGGTCCTACCCTTTGGCCTGGCCTCCGCACTAAGGGTCTTCACCAAGTGCCTAGCGGTGGTCGCGGCCCACCTCTGCCTCCAAGGATCCTTAATCTTTCCCTATCTGGATGACTGGCTCATCAGAGTAGGCTCGGCTGCCGAGGTGCAGCAAGCCACGGCCTACAACATCTGCATCCTACAGCATCTAAGGTTTGTCATAAACCACCTCAAGTCCCACCTCCTCCCAACCCAGTGTCCGGAGTTCATAGGGGCCCAGCTGAACACCCTTCAGGCCAGAGCATTCTTACTCCAGGACAGGGCCGACTGCCTAAGGTCGCTGGCCACAGATATACAATGCAGATGCACCATGTCTGCTCGCCTTCTGCTACATCTGCTGGGCCACATTGCATCCACAGTCCACATTACCCTGGATGTCTGCCTCTATATGATGGCGGCTCAATGGTGCCTCCATGCCCAGTGGACCCATGCCACCGGATGGCTGTGGGACACGGTGATGGTGACCTGCCAACTTGCGAACTCCCTCAGCTGGTGGCAGGTTCCGCAGCACTTCCAGGCGGGGATACCCTTCCAGACTTCCAACCCCCAGAGTGTCCTCACTATGGATGCCTCCCTGCTGGTTTAGGGTGCTCACTGAAGATCTCTGCACCCAGGGCAGCTGGTTGCAGTCAGAGAGCCAACTCCAGATCAACCTACTGGAGCTTCGGGCCATATTCCTGGCACTCTGAGCCTTTCGCTACTGCCTGCAGCACCAGTCAGTGCTGGTCTAAACAGACAAGCAGGTGGTGATATTCTACGTGACCAAGCAGAGGGGCACAGGATCCTATGCCCTCTGCCAGGAGGCAGTAGCGCTTTGCTCTTTCATGCTCCGAAATGGGATACTCTTGCGGGCGGTGTTTCTGTCGGGCCAGCTCAACTCGTACCTTCACTCTGCTATCTCAGGGTGACCTTGGACCCAGATTTGTCATTCCCTGACCACATTTCTGTTGTCACCCACCGTTCTTACTTCTACCTTTGCCAAATTCAATCCGTTAGTACCGTACTGTCCCCCTCATCTCTTACGACTCTTTCTGGTGATCTCATGAATTGACTATTGTAATGTCGTCTTTGCTGGTCTCCCCCTCCATCAGTTACATCGCCTATAGCTGATCCAGAACACCACTGCCCAGATCCTCTCCCGTACCCCGTGTTACAGCCACATTACACCCCACCTCATTCACTTACACTGGTTGCCTGAGTCTCATCATATCACTTACAAGCTCCTGATCCTCACCCACAGGGCATTCCACACTCACACCCCTCAATATCTGGCTGACTCCTTGCAATTTCGCTCCATGCCCCGATCTATTCACATCTGCCTGAACCTCCCCTCCCCAGTTCGTGCCCACTTGGAACAAACCTGTCATTCAGCTTTCTTCTTCCTAGGACCTTCCCTCTGGAACTCACTCCCTGCCACCCTCCATCAAGAACAGTCATACCCCAAATTCAAGGCCCATCTTTTCTGTGCTCCCTTTCACCTTGCTCCCTCTTAATTTCTTTCCCATTCTCTCCCTCCTTCTCATCCCTCCTTCATTTCTGGTGTGACTGTATACTTCCTGTTTTGAATTGTGATTTCCCTTCTATTTCCAGCCTTGGCCATTATTGTACTATGCTTTACTGTAGACTGCCCTGATGATATTGAAGGTGTGGTATATCAAATACTAGATAAAGATAAAGACAAGCTGAGCAGTGTCCTCCAGCCTCACTAGTGACTGGACCCCAGAGTGGCCTTTCGGCTCTTCCGGCTCTGGGGAGTTCCACTGATGGGACCTCTTCACGAGCCCGACCAACTCTCAGCTGCTCCGTTTCTGCTCCTGCCAACCACACCCCTCTTGGGTGGCAGTGGATGCGTTCCTCATCCTGTAGGTGGAGGGCCTTCTCTATTCCTTCCCGCCTAAATCGCTTATTGCCAAGACTCTTTCCAAAGCTCAGCACGGCTGGGTGTCGCTGATCTTGGTTGCTCCCCCAGTGACCCAGGCATCCGTGGTTCCCACTGCTCCTCTGTTTGTCCTTCGTGCCCCTGGTCACCCTGGGGTGTGCCCCAGGGTTACTGTCCCAGGAGGAGGCTTTCCTCATACATCCCAACCTGGGGTCCTTGTTGCTAATGCTTTGGCTGCTGAAAGAGTAGCCTTGGCCCCATTCAACCTCTTATGGGAGGTAGAGGAGGTCCTCCTGGCCTCCCATAGGTTCTCTATGAGATGAGCCTATGCCTTCAAATGGTACAGATTCTCAGTGTGGTGTGCGGAATGACAAGTTAACTTGTTCTCGTGCTCTGTGCAGCTTGTACTGCAGTATTTTCTCCACATGTCGCAGGTGGGACTGAATTCCAACCAAGTCAGGGTACACCTGAGTGCTCTAGTGGCGCACTACCTCCTTATCAATGGCAAGCCCCTCCGTGCCCAACCCCTCATGACCCGCTCCTTACAGAACTTCTTGTTAGTTAAGCCCCCCATCCGACCTTCAGCGGCAGAGTGGGAACTCAATATGGTGCTATCCAATCTCACCGGGCCACCGTTTAAGCCCCTGGCTACCTGCCACCTGCAGTATCTCTCATGGAAAGTAGTCTTCCTAGTGGCACTCACGTCCACTTGCAGGGTAAGCGAGCTTCAGGCATTAGTGGTGAATCTGCCGTACACAAGATTCTATAAGGACAGGTTGGTACGTTGCACACAACCCAACTTCTTCCTAGTGATGTCCCCCTTCCACCTCAGTCAGGAGGTGGTGCTCCCCACCTTCTTTCTGCAGCCTCACGCTAACTGGGCAGACTGTAGGCATACTCTGGACCGTAAGAGGGCTCTGTCCTTCTACCTCCAATGTACCCAGGGCCACCACAGTGTCTCTCAGATTTTCGTCTCCTATGACCCCAGTCAACTGGGGGAGGCGGTGACCAAGCGAACGCTCTCCACTTGGGTGGCGGACTGCATTGCCTTCACCTATGAGCAGGCTGGGCTCTTGCTGGAGTGCCGGGTCACGGCGCAGAGCGTCCAGGCCATGGTGGCATCTGTGGCAAACCTGTGTTCTGTCCCTCAGTCAGACGTCTGCCAGGATGCCACCTGGCCTTTAGTCTATGCTTTTGCAGCTCATTAATGCCTGGAGAGGGAGTCCTGATGGGACAGTGCCTTTGGCCAGGCCATACTCCCTCATCTTTTCGGGGTGAAGGCAACTCCTGTCATCTGACCCTTCTGTGTTCAGGATACCAGAATGCTGGTTCTCACTGGACACTTGGGTCTCTTGAGAATCTTTCCTTGACTCAATTGCAGCTGCTCATGGCTCACCTTTTCCTGGTCACCCATGACATTTCTATTGGTTTTTCGGTAGCCTGTATCTAGGGAATCCCATATGTGAGGACTGACTTCCTGCTTGTTCCTGGAAAAAGCGTAGTTACATACCTGTAACAGGTGTTCTCCGGGGACAGTAGAAATCAGTCTTCACAACCCTCCCTCCTTCCTGTGGAGTTTTCTTATTATTTTTGCCGTCTTTAGCTATGCTATTTGACTGAGGCAAGATGGCACCCTTGGCCGGGAAGAGGACTACACATATGTGGTGCATCTCCCAAAGGCTTTCTTGAAAGCTGGGGAGAAGCTTCCGTGCAGGGCTCTGTCAGCATTGATGTCACCCATATGTGAGGACTGATTCCTGCTGTCCCTGGAGAACACCTGTTACAGGTGAGTAACTATGCTTTATAGGCAAATGAGCTGCGCATATTAAAATGGCGTGCTAATATTGTCTGCATCCGAAGCAGAGAAATGCATAGAGGATTTTGTAACCAGCCTTAGTGCCAGTATTTCTACACCTGGTTTTGAGGTGTCTTAAACATCTAGCACGTGCCCCTGACAGTATTTTGATGGCTTCGGGGGTGCAGATGATCCAGGCATAGGGGAAAGCCCGTGATGCCATCAAAATATTGTCGGGGGACCGGTGCCCCTGATAGAAAGCAAATCCCTGGTGGCCCAGCACTTCTGATTTCCCCCCTCCCCCCCAACCAACTAAAAAGTAACCCTGGTAGCCCTGCAGCCCCGAACTTGCCCCCCACTTGCCCCAGCAGCCCTGATCCACCCCCTTCTTCTTGATACCTTTACAGAGGAGCAAGAGCACTGCCCGCCTGCTCTCACGGCACCTGGCCCCACGCAGGATGCACCGGGCAGAGTCAGACTGCCATATAAGGCATTTTCTACCTTATATGGCAGTCTGACCCTGCAAGGTACATCCGAAGATGCACCACATGGAGCCATGCATCGCTATTTTTCAAGATAGCAGCTCTGGAGCAGGAGCACGGGAACAGCTCTCCCACTCCTTTCTAAAGGTACTGGGAAGGGGGTGGACAGTTCGGGGCTGGTGGGCCACCAGGGTTATTTTTAATTGGGCAGGTGGGGGGCTTCCAGGGATTTGTTTTCTGTCAGAAGCACCTGTCCTCCGATAGTATTTTGATGGCATTGGGGGATGTCCCCGATGCCTTGATCATCTGAGGGGAAATAGTGAGGTTTCTGGAGTCCAGCGGATTACAGGATCCGAGGCAGCATGGATTCACCAGAGGCAGGTCTTGTCAGACAAATCTGATTGATTTCTTTGACTGGGTGACCAGGGAGTTGGACCGAGGGAGAGCTCTAGATGTGGTGTATTTAGATTTCAGTAAAGCCTTTGACACTGTTCCTCACAGGCGACTTATAAACAAACTGAGCACCCTAGGGATGGACCCTAAAGTTACTGCTTGGGTTAGAAATTGGTTGGGTGGGAGGCGACAAAGAGTACAAGTAAATGGAGCTCACTCTGAGGAGAAGGATGTTACCAGTGGTGTGCCCCAGGGATCTGTCCTTGGTCCGATTCTTTTTAACATCTTTGTTAGTGATATAGCGGAAGGGCTGTCGGGTAAGGTTTGCCTCTTTGCGGATGATACCAAAATCTGCAATAGAGTAGACACCCAGGAAGGTGTAGATAACATGAGGAGGGATCTAGCTAAGCTTGAAGAATGGTCTAGAATTTGACAGCTGGGATTTAATGTTAAAAAATGTAAGGTCATGCATTTGGGCTGCAGCAATCCAAGGGAGCAATACAGTATAGGAGGTGAAGTACTTTTGTCCACTAAAGAAGAGCGGGACCTAGGCGTGGTTGTGTCTGATGATCTTAAAGTAGCTAGACAGGTAGAAAAGGCGACGGCAAAAGCTAGAAGGATGCTTGGGTGCATACGGAGAGGAATGGCTAGCAGTAAAAAGGAGGTGATAATGCCTCTGTATAAGTCTTTGGTGCGACCTCATTTGGAGTATGGTGTGCAGTTCTGGAGACCGCACCTTCAAAAGGATGTGAACAGGATGGAGTCGGTGCAGAGGGTGGCTACTAAAATGATTAATGGGCTTCATTATAAAGCATATGAGGACAGACTTAAGGATCTTAATATGTACACCTTAGAGGAAAGGCGGGATAGAGGTGATATGATTGAGATGTTTAAATACCTCCGTGGCATAAATGTTCAGGGAGAGAGCCTCTTTCAATTGAAAGCAAGTTCTGCTACGAGGGGACATGGGATGAGGGTGAAGGGAGATAGATTCAGGAGTGATATGTGGAAAATTTCTTTACAGAAAGAGTAGTGGATCCGTGGAATAGTCTCCCAGTGGAGGTGGTAGAGATGAGGACAGTAACTGAATTCAAAAAAGCATGGGACCAACACAGAGGATCTCTAAAGGTAAAAAGTGGACTGTTGTAGTTGTTGTTATGGAAGGACAGACTAGATAGGCCATGTGGTCTTTTTCTGTCGTAATGTTTCTATGTTTCTATGACACTTACCCCTCAGATGATCCAAGCATTGGGGAAAGCTTCGTATGCCATCAAAATACTGTCAGGGCAGATATGTAAATTAGCCATGCAGTGCCCCTGTTTCTCTTGGAGAGCATGCCAAATTTGCGCCCACTTCTGTGCGCATGTATTTGGCTTGCTCTCCCAGTTTAATGCTGCCATTTGTGCCACAGTTTAAGCTGTGGCTAATTTGCATATAGGCCCTTTTCTGCATGCCAGCGCTGAAGTTGCGCACTATTGGTGCACTGCAGAGAGGCATACAGTTAAGAGAGCTTGACTTCAGCGCCGGCTTTCTGCATCATCTTGAAAGTTTTATATGTTCAGCATCAAAATTCAGCACTATTCCTATGGAGATAGTACCGCACTGAAAAGTGGCCAAGTTAGAAAGCCTAAGGTTTTGTTTAAACAAGTCTTTTTGTATGGCAGTTTAAAGTCTTCAGGCAACAGTCCATAATGCCTGTGCTCGGGAGCTTGCTTGAGCGAGCTACAGAATTCCTTGGTAGAGGTGGCTTGATTGAGGGTAAGTGCAGCCTCTATAGAAGATGCATTGTATGATTAGATTTGCACACTGCAAGGTGACTAGCAATAAGTTCCTGCCAGATATCTTTTGTGGCTCCATATTTCATCTGCAGGCACTGCATCTAAGACTTTGCTCAGCAGCCTTCACTTTTCATAAGAATGCTTAGTTAACAATATGGGTGAACTACATCCCCAGAGGTTGGCAGAGACTAAGCTTTAGAATGCCTCTCGTTTTTTCTTTGGACGGAAATGTGTCGAGAAGTTTGCTTTATCATCCGTGGAAAACTGGTTCCTTTTAACAGCTTTGCAAATTGGTGTTCCTCCTTAAATTCTAACAGAAAAAATGCACTTCAAGGGCCATTGGAGACTTCAGATCCATAAATTGTTGGGCAAAGATTCCTTCCTTTTTTTGTATGGCTAGGTGGACATTTGTCAGATTTTTACGAGACGTGGACCCTAGTAAGGTTTGACAGTTGGATGTTGGATGTGATGGAGCAGGGCTACAAATTATAATTTTACAATTACAATGTTTTGTAATTTCTCCTTGTTGTGCACTGTGCTGCAGTGCATGCCCCTTTAGAAAGGTTATTGTATTTAGGGCCCAGTGTCCAAGTCAGTATGCAGTGTGGGCAGAGTCTCCATTTTCTCTTCATTGTCCTAAAAAAAAGATGGTTCTTTCTTCTTTGATCTTAAGACTGTGGTTCAGATGTTGAAAACCGCTTTCTCCACATGGGAACTTTGATTAGTGATAGCATCAATGCAGATGGGACAGCACAACTTCACAAAGGAAGGCATCATGGTACATCTGTGTCTAGATGAGTGGCTATTCCGAGCCAAATCTGAGGTAGAAAGCAATCGGGCAAGAATGGTAATGAACTTCGAGAAAAGTTCCCTGGAGTCTATCTAGTGTGTCAAATATCTTATGAGCTAGGTTCAATACTCAGCTGGGGAAGGTCTTTCTTCCTATGCAACGTATTGAAAATATAGGAGCATATTTGACACCTTTTGGTGCAGAGGGCGGCTTGGGTCTGGAATTACTTGCTGATCTTGGGGATGCTGGCTGTGGGTTCAAACACATGTGTCCCCTTTAGCACACTCCTCTGCACCTTTGGTTGGCCTTGATCTGCAGTAATGATTAAATATTCAAAACCTCTCCCAAGGTGTGATGTTGGAGATCCCCATTTCATTGATTATAATGACAAATACCAGTCTGGGAGACTGGAGATACATTGTAATGGTCCATTTGCATAAGGCATGTTTTCAAAGACCAAGGCCTTTTGGTCCATCTGCTGGTTAAATATGAGAGCCATTCACTTAGCTCATCAGTTGTTTCTTTCTCAGCTCAGAGGTAAGCATGTAAGGAGTGTTTTGGACAATTCCAGTAGTACAGTTTGTCGACAAGTAAGTCAAGACATGAAACATGCTCATTGGTTAGGAAGCCACCTTATTTCTATGAGACATATCTTCAAACACTGATGACAGCCCATATAGCAGGAGATCAAACTGTTCAAGCCAACTTCCTCAGCAGACTGTATTTGGATCAGGAGGATGGAAGTTGTCAAAAGGAAGCTTTTGCCATGATTGACCACCAATGGAGACTTTTGGAAATGGATCTCATGGTGACATATTACAACATGACAGTAGCCTGTTTTTCAGTCATCGGAAGGAGCAACGGTCAGTAGGTCTCCATGCCCTAGCTCAACCTTTGCTCCAGACATAAATTATTTTAATTTTTCCATCTTGACATCTTCTGGATCGAGTGCTGCAGAAAATTGAGAATGTTTCCAGTCTGGTGATTCTGATGGTGCCTGATTCGCCAAGATGGCCATGATATGCAAATCTGGTCTGCCTCAAAAAGCCAAAGGCCTAAGGCTCCCACAACAGAGATGCAAGGTCCATTTCTGATGGGGAATCCATCCCCTCTTTCATCTTATGGATTCGCCCCTTTGAGGTCATATTTGAGGCAGCGTGGCTATGTGAAAGAAGTACATATTACCTTGCTACATGTTCAAAAGAAATCAACTTCCCTGGCTTATGCTAGAGTCTGAAAAGTCTTTCTAAGCCAGGTTTTTTGGAAAGGTCAGTTTTTCCTTTTTGGGCATTGGTAACCTTCTATCTTGCCTATAGGAAAGAAATTGGCATGGTTTTGGTTAGTTGCGGGTATGCAAGTTGCACTGCTAGTCCATTTTTGAGCTTGCCTTAAAGGAAGTTCCTTAAATGTCTCATCCAGATGTTTCTTGATTCCTAAGGGAGGTTCTTTCTCAGACCTCTGATTTATGCAATTATTCTTTCTTGGACCTTGCCTTTGGTAGTTAAACTTCTTAACAGTAGCTCCTTATGAACTAGTAAATTGTATTTATTTGGCTGGATTTATATACCGCTTTTCACAGAGGTCAAAGCGGTTTACATGGAACTTCAAACATTTACATTGAACAGGCAACTTTGTATAATAAATAAAGGAATGGGGTATGCTTTTTTAACTTAAACTATATACATAATGTTCTTCATGAATTTGGTCATTGACAATATACAAAATGCTGTTTATGTTATGGGCAGGGGTGGGGGGGGATGGTGGGGGGGGGGGGTAGGACCGAAGTGGAGGATGAAGAGGTGGGTCTTGAGGAGTTGGTGGAAGATCAGGAGTTCAATGGTTTTTCTTATGTGGTCAAGGAGGGAATTCCAGATTGAGGGAGCATATAGCTCAGAGGATCTGGTGCAAGCCTATTGGATGCTTTTTGTTATTGCCTGGGGGTGGTCAGGATGTTCGTAGTGGAGGATCTCTGTGGTCTGTTTGTCTGCAATAGTGTGATGAGAGAGAGAAGGTGGGTGGAGGATTGGTGATTAAGAGCTTTGTGTATCATTGGAAGGATTTTGTAGCTGCTTTACATTGGAAGCCAATAAAGATGTTTGCGGATGGGGGTGATGTGTTCATGCCTGGGTGCTCCTTTTATGGTCTGGGCTATCAAATGGAGTGCTGTTTGTAGAGGATGAAGCATTGATTTTGGGAGTCTGTGATACCTTGTGTTGCAATAGTCAGCGTATGGTATAGTGAGAGCCTGTAGGGCTGAGCGAAAGTCTGATGAGGTAAGGAGATGGTGGAGGTGTTGTAGGGTTTGGGTTTTGTAGTAGATTGATCTTGCTGCATTTGTTATTTGTGTCTTCAGGGTGAGGTGGCTGTGAAGGGTGATTCCCGGGTATTTTACTTCCGGTTTGAATTGAATTTCTGTGTTGTTGAGAGTGTGGTGGAGGAGGGAGGTGGGGGTGAATGAATCATTTTTGGTGATGAGTAAGGCTTCACTTTTCTTGAGGTTTATTGATAAGTGGTTTGCAGATAGCCATTGTGAGACGTCTGAGAAGCACTGCTGGAGTTCATGGTAGGATGGTTTGTTGAGGCTGAGTAGGGTGTAGAGCATAATGTCAACTGCGTAGATGTGATAGTTGATGCTGTGTGATTGGATGATGTTGCAGAGGGGTTGCAAGTAGATATTGAAGAGAAGAGCTGAGAGGGTAGATCCTTGGAGGACACCTTGAGTTTGAATGTATGGGATTGACGATAGCGGTCCGATTCTTATCTGCTGGGGTTTGTTGTAGAAGTAAGCTTGGATCCATTTTAATACTGTGTCCTGAATTCCAATTGACTGGAGGCGCTGTAGGAGGATTTTGTGGTTGATGGTGTCAAAAGCGGCTGAAATATCGAAGAATACGAGGATGAATCCTTGGTGAATGTTCTGAATTACCTTTATGAGGTTGTTCAGAAGCAAGGTTAGGAGGATTTCCACTCTGTGCTGAGGTTGAAAACCGTGCTGCTGAGAGTCGAGCGGAGCAAGGGTGTTGAGGTATTCTTGCAGTTGGATTTGGACAGTTTTTTTGATTATTTTGGATAAGAATGGTATGCTTGCCAGTGGGTCTGTAGGAAGAGGGGTCAGAAGGTCAAGGTGGGATGTTTCAGGAGAGGACAAATTAAGGAGGGTTTTAGGCAAGTTGGTAAGTAGCCATGTAGTAGGGAGTATTGAGTGAGTTTTGCAAGGAATGGGGCGAGTTCAGATTTGGTGGCTTTGATCCAGCTAACTGGACAGGGGTCAAGGGGGGAGGTTGTGATGTTGAGAGATGAGATGATGTTTTCGAGGTTTTCAGTAGAGATCTGTTCGAAGGTGGTCCATGAGTACATTGGTCTGGTGAGTTGTGGGGGTGAGCTTGATTGGGTTGCATGTTGGGGATTGTGGGTTGAGAAGTAGTTTGCTAGTTGTTGAGGGGTGATGGCACTGTTGGTTGTATTGATGGAGGGTGATTTTGTAAGTTCTTCTACTAGAGTAAACAGTTCTCTTGAACAATTGAGTGATCTTTGAATTATTTGTGTGGTAGCTTTGCTTTGAGCGGTTTGTAGCTTGGTTGTATGCTCTTAGAAGTGTCTTGTAGTAGGATTGGTCTGCGGAAAGCTGTGATTTTTCTCCATCTGCGTTCTTGTTTCCTTAGTTGGGATTTGAGCTTTCGGAAGTCAGGGGTGTACCAAGGGGTCAGTTTGTGAGCAGAGTTGTGACGATGAGTCGAGGTTGAGGCTGATTCGCTGATGTTGATTCCCAGGTGTTGATAGCAGAGTCTAGGTCTTGTAGTTCTGTGTTGAGCATTGGGGAGATGTTAGCGAGGAAGGAATCTTTGTTGAATTATCTTAAACGATTCTTGTGCAGTTTGGGGGGGATGTTTGTTTGTGGGGGTGCTAAGGGGCAGCTGAAAGAGTACTATCTTGTGGTCAGACCAGGGTACTGGGAGGATTTGGATTGGTGTGGGAGAGTCAATGTGAGTAGGGTTGTTGCTGGTGAAGATGATGTCAAGGATGTTGCCTTTGCAGTGAGTAGGGGAGTTTGTGATTTGAAAAAAGTCTATTGCTGTCATTGCTTCCAGGAAAGATGTCGCTTGTTTGGTTGATGTTGACTGGAGGTTGAGATCTCCTAAAAGGATGAGGTATTTGTATTTCATGTTGTTTTCGAGGGTGATGTGGAGCAGATCAGAGAGGTCGTTGATTGGTGCTGATCGGGAGCAGTAGGTAAGGCAGATGGTGAGTTCTTTGTTTGAGATAAGTGTGTCCAGGGAAGCGGTGGATTCAGTAGCTTTCTTGGTGATGTTTAGGTCTGAATAAGGCAACCCTCAAAGTTCTAACACTGTAAACAGTTTCCTCATGTTAGTTTGTTCAGAATGACACATTTCAGGATTGTAGAATCTCTCTTAAGAGCCCCGTTGGGGATTTTCTGAGGCTGTGGTATCCATTTGTATGGTACCCTCTTTTACCAATGGTGATTTCTTCTTTCCATTTCGATCAGTTATTAGACTTTCTAGGTTTTTAAAAGGGGTACAATGGAGAGGAATTTTTATCTGTGGTAACCTCTGGATGTTTGTATAGCTGTTATGCACTATTTGGAAGTAACTGATAAATTCTGCAGATCTGGCAGGCTGTTCTTCATCTTTGAAGGAGCACAAGAGGAGAGGCAGTTTCATAAGACCCTTTAATGCAGTGGTTAAAGGAGGCTATGATGTCAGCTTATGTTCTCAGGGTCATTGACCTCCTACAATTCTACAAACTTGCTCTTACAGAGAAATGGTAATTTCGTGGGTGAAGATGCAAGCTGTATCTCGTGGTCATTTGTTGGACTGCAGTGTGGTCCTTTTGGCATATGTTTGAGCACTATTGCTTGCATGTTTTCATCGAGGATGAGGCAATTTTTGGTGCCACAGTCCTTTGGGGGGGGGTTTAATCCATGGTGTATCTACTAAGCAGCCGCCTAGGACAGCAAACTCTGGTGGGTGGTGTGGCACCATGAACATGATTTTTTAAAGTAGTGGCTTTGTGCCACTATTTTGGTGTTTTCAGCAGGCCATGCACTTCAGCACCCACAGCACACGCTCATGGCTGCCGCTCCTGCCTGCCTCCAACCGCAACTTCCTGTCAAAGGAGGCAGAAGTGGCAGGCTATAAGTTTGCATATGCACGTTAGGAGCTTTAAGGCCCTCTGGGCGCTGAAGGGCATGGCCTGTTGTGGGTGCCAAAGCAGTGACACAAAGCCACCGCTTTCAAAAATTGTGGAAGGGTTGCAGCATTGCCCTTCCTCCTCCAAAGATGAGATGGGGAGGAGAGGAACAGCGTAACAGTGGCCTGCCTAGGGTAGCAGAAGCCCTTGGGCTATCCATGGGGGTATCTAACTCCCACTCGATATAAGGAGTGCTTTTGCTGTGTCCTGTGGTTTTGGACTGGTCTAGTAGGGACGATAAGGAAGGAGAAATTGGTCTTACCTTGAGTCCTACTAGACCTGCCCAGATTCCTGCTTTAATCTTCTTTCTTAGCTACTCTTAGAAGAGAACACAGTTCTCGATTGTACTTCAGGTTCTCAGTGTTTGTAGGACTTTCATTTGATACTCTGGATTTTCCTCTGTTAGAAAGTGTAATAATTTCTCGGTCTTGTTTTGTTACAGAAATACTGTTGAGCTAATGCTGAATGGTGTCCTTACGGGGAGAGCTCAAAGGTGATTAGTCTCTGTCTCCATCTGCTGGCAGATGGGCATAGTTAATTGGTTCTGGACAGGTCTGGTAGGACTCAAAGAAAGAAATTTAACAAGTAAGACCAAATTTCTTCATCAGTCCCTAGGTCTCCTTAGCATTTACCTGTTATATTTTCCAGAGCTCTACAAGAGTCTAGGCCCCTTACTGCCTTATTCAACCTAGAACTTAACTTCCTGTCCTAGAGTCCCTGACAGAAAAGTAGGCACTTCGAATGTGATTTTATAAAGTCATTTCCTTACATTCTTATAGAATACTGACTGGTGTAAAAGTATGCACTTTTGCATGAAGGTACGTACTTTGCCAGTAACCATAACCAGGGGTATGGTCAGGGTAAAGCACAGATGGAGTATTTATCTATGCATTTAGATTGGTTTGCAGCTTGTCATGCTGTGAGGGCTTGTGTGCATTTAGATTGGTTTGCAGCTTGTCGTGCTGTGAGGGCTTGTGTGCATCAGTGATGCTGAGAGCTAAACTATCGGTAGTTTAACTACTGGCAGGGTCTCCCAAGATGGACAGGTCTCAGCTGAGATGCCAGACCAAGACAAACCACCCATCTGGGCAGCAGCAGAATGGGATAGTGTTGACGGCGGAGGATCACATTTCTGTGACAACGGCAACAACACCAAACTTAAACTGCGCGGAAGAAAGGCCTGGCAATCTACTTCTGTATCTTGCCATGAAAACCCAATGGATAGTTACAACAAAACAAATTGTGCTGTAGTGCTGGAAGATGAGACCCCCAGGTTGGAAGGCACTCAACTAGCTACTGGGGACGAGCTGAAGACTTTTCAGAGTAAAGTCAGCATTTATGATGTGGTTGGATCAAAGCCCTCGGGACGTCTGACTGCTGATGTAGCTGCGCATGAAATGAGAGTCAGAAGCTGTAAAGATGTCTTACACATTGGAACATGGAACGTACGAAGCATGAACCAAGGGAAGTTGGAGGTGGTCAAGAATAAAATGGAACGTGTACAACTTGATCTGTTGGGTGTCAGCGAACTGAAATGGACTGGCATCGGGCACTTTGCATCAGATGATCACATGGTCTACTATGCTGGAAATGAAAGACAAAGAAGAAATGGTGTTGCATTTATAATAAAGAAGAAACGTGCAAGAACTGTAATGAAATACAATGCAGTCAGCGAACGCTTAATCTCTATTCGTCTACGAGGAATGCCTATCAATACAACTATAATTCAAGTATATGCCCCAACAACAGCTGCAGAAGAGAATGAAATTGAAGAGTTCTATGAACAAGTACAAGCTGAAATTGACAGAACATGCAAACAGGATATCCTGATAGTCATGGGTGATTGGAACGCAAAGGTTGGCAACAAAGAAGAAGGCAAAGTAGTTGGAAAATATGGACTTGGCAACAGAAATGAAGCTGGAGAAAGACTGATAGAATTCTGCAAGACCAACGATCTATTCATCTCGAACACCTTCTTCCAGCAACAGAAGCGGCGACTGTACACATGGACTTCACCCAATGGATTGTATAAAAATCAAATTGACTACATCTGTGGAAGTCAACGATGGAAAAGCTCTATAACATCAACAAAGACAAAACCTGGAGCTGACTGTGGTACAGATCATCAACTACTAGTATGCAAACTCAAGCTAAAGCTGAAAAAGAGCAAACTACTCATGAATGCAGCAAAATATGACCTTGAGAATATACCACTGGAATTTAAAGACTGCCTGCAAAATCGATTTGCTGCTTTAGATACAAATGATAGAGTTCCAGAAGAGTTATGGAATGACATCAAGAAGGTTGTGTTGGAAGAAAGCGAGAAGTCTCTACAAAAGGTAAAAAGAAAAAACGGCCAAAATGGATGACGGAAGAAACTCTGAAAATTGCCCAGAAACGCAGAGAAGATAAAGCCAGAGGAGAAAGAAGGACAATCACAGAACTCAACAGAGATTTCCAACGTGCAGCAAGACAGGACAAGGAAAAGTACTACAATGACGCATGCAAGGAAATAGAAGCAGAAACGATTAGAGGAAGAACAAGATCAGCTTTCCTAAAGCTACGAGAGTTAAAGAAAAAGTTCCAGCCTCGAAATGGAATGTTACAAGATGCTCAAGGTTCTATGTTGAATGATGCTGAGAAGATCAAGAAAAGATGGAAGGAATATACAGAGTTTTTATATGATAAAGATCAAGTGGACCAACAGCCGTTTCAACCTGTACCTTATGATCTGGAACCATTGGTGATGAAAGAAGAAGTTGAAGCAGCATTGAAAGCCTTATCAAAGAACAATGCAATTGTGGTCTACTCTTGAACGCGTAGCTGTCAAATAATAAATGAAAAATACGTTCATGCAATCCTAAATGTAGTAGAACTTTTCCTTCTCTTTCCTCTTTCCTACAATGCGATTGGCATTACTTCAATAGCCATGTGGTATCGTATGTCGCACTTTCAGCTGTATTTCTTTAAAAAGATTTTTTAAAATATATTTTCTATGCTAATAAAAAAATCGTATAGAAAAGATCCCGACGCTCATGTCCGGCGCCACAATGGCGTTTCAACAAAAACATTTCTTCAGGAGATCCTTTATTTAATCTACAAAAACAAAAACGAACACTGTGAATCAACACACTTCAATAAATAAATACCTCTAAAGTGCCATAATTATTTTCAACTATATAACTATCCTAAAAGCCTTTCTACTTACAAGTATTACCGCTGCCCGCGTCTTCTTCCGTTTGCTTTCAATGTAAAAGACGCCGCGCATGCGAGATGAAAACTCCCCGCCATATTTAAAACCCCTACTGATCGGCTCACACGCCACTCCTCCTTGTCCCCCATTGGAGGTTAACTCAATCACGTCATCCATGCCCTTACACGGCCGGCTGCATTAACATCAAACATCAATCTTCAATCCAAATAATGAACAAAACAATTTAGATACAGGATGCCCATTCTATGGCTACATTTAAACTCCCCGGAGAAACAGTTTCCAGCTTGTGGATCCAACGTTGTTCATGCAGCAACAACGTTTCATCCAGCGTTCTACCTCCCATTGTAGATGAAACTTGCTCAATAACAAAGCTGCGAAGCTGTTCAAACTTATGTCCATACGATGGGCAGTGGGTAACTATTGGGACTTCTTGTCGACGACACTTCAATCGGCTTCTATGCTCACGTAACGGAATTTGCAAAGAACGAATTGTTTTCCCTATATAATTTAATCCACAAGGGCATGTGATAATATACACTACTGCCTCTGAATCACATGTAGTGTTAGATCTTAGATAAAACGTCTTACCCTGATGGCTAAATTGTGACTTTTCTAGCATGATGGCACACATGTCACAGGTACCACATTGTTTATGACCACCTATTGCTACCTGCCTATCCTTAGGTGGAAGCACCGTGGGACTAAGGTACTCCTTTAAATTACGTCCCCGTTGCCAAACACATCTAATGTGTTTTGTCTCCAAACCTGGAAACACTGCAAGAACATTTTTATGTTAAAGAGTTTTTGTATATGGAAGTTGTTGATAAATCCTACATCACAATTATAATCAGAGATAAAACAAATTACTCAGCGGGCTTTACAACAAAAGGTAATCTCTAAAAAAGAGTTTCATTATTTAAATGCTGTTTCTCCTACCATGGCCAAGTTTTATACGGTTCCCAAAATTCATAAGAATTTAAGTGACCCCCCGGGAAGACCTATAGTGTCGACTAAGGGTAGTATTCTAGAACCTTTATCAACATACTTGGATTCATTTTTGCGTCCCCTACTTCCTCAGATTCAATCATACCTGAAAGACACCACACATTTTCTGAATGTAATGGAAGAGCTGGCAAGTTGGGCAGAGCGAGATGATACGTGGCTAGTAACCCTGGATGTCTCCTCCCTTTATACTAGTATACCGCAAGAGGCAGCAGTTAACACTATTCAGCAAGTATTACTAACTCGGGGTGATCTTTCGGTCACACATATTAATTTCTTGTTGGAAATAGCAAGATTAGCTATTTATCACAATCACTTTATGTTTGAGGGAACAGTGTATCAGCAGATAGCGGGGGTGGCGATGGGTGCAACCTGCGCCCCCTTCGTGGTGAACTTTTACATGGAGAACTTTGAAGTAAGATATTTATCTCAGTTTCAGTTTAAATCTAACGTCATTACATGGCGGAGATATATTGATGACGTTTTCTTATTATGGAAAGGTTCATTGAGCTCCCTTGAGCAGTTTTTGGCTTGGCTTAATAATCAGGATGTAAATATAAAATTTACTTCCATATACCACAAAGAAAGCATAACCTATTTAGATGTACAGGTGACTAGAGGTGCCCACAGATGGCACACATCAATTTTTAGGAAACCCACTGACAGGAACATGTTCCTCCATTTTTCTAGCAGACATCCGAAAAGGCTGAAAGAATCCCTTCCTTTTTCGCAGTTTTTACGTTATCGACGGAACTGTTCCGATGTGCATGAGTATAAATGGCAGGCTAAAGGGTTAAAAAAAGATTTTTTGAGTAGAGGGTATCCATTACCGGTAGTGCAAAAGGCATATCGTAGAGCTCTTTACAATCATAGAGCTGATTTAATAAAAATGAGACCACCATCTCAGAAAATCTATATGGACGAGGATAATATCAATTTCATAACAGCATATACTCCCATGAGTTTCCGTATACAAAAACTCTTTAATAAACATAAAAATGTTCTTGCAGTGTTTCCAGGTTTGGAGACAAAACACATTAGATGTGTTTGGCAACGGGGACGTAATTTAAAGGAGTACCTTAGTCCCACGGTGCTTCCACCTAAGGATAGGCAGGTAGCAATAGGTGGTCATAAACAATGTGGTACCTGTGACATGTGTGCCATCATGCTAGAAAAGTCACAATTTAGCCATCAGGGTAAGACGTTTTATCTAAGATCTAACACTACATGTGATTCAGAGGCAGTAGTGTATATTATCACATGCCCCTGTGGATTAAATTATATAGGGAAAACGATTCGTTCTTTGCGAATTCGGTTACGTGAGCATAGAAGCCGATTGAAGTGTCGTCGACAAGAAGCCCCAATAGTTACCCACTGCTTATCGTATGGACATAAGTTTGAACAGCATCGCAGCTTTGTTATTGAGCAAGTTTCATCTACAATGGGAGGTAGAACGCTGGATGAAACGTTGTTGCTGCATGAACAACGTTGGATCCACAAGCTGGAAACTGTTTCTCCGGGGGGTTTAAATGTAGCCATAGAATGGGCATCCTGTATCTAAATTGTTTTGTTCATTATTTGGATTGAAGATTGATGTTTGATGTTAATGCAGCCGGCCGTGTAAGGGCATGGATGACGTGATTGAGTTAACCTCCAATGGGGGACAAGGAGGAGTGGCGTGTGAGCCGATCAGTAGGGGTTTTAAATATGGCGGGGAGTTTTCATCTCGCATGCGCGGCGTCTTTTACATTGAAAGCAAACGGAAGAAGACGCGGGCAGCGGTAATACTTGTAAGTAGAAAGGCTTATAGGATAGTTATATAGTTGAAAATATTTATGGCACTTTAGAGGTATTTATTTATTGAAGTGTGTTGATTCACAGTGTTCGTTTTTGTTTTTGTAGATTAAATAAAGGATCTCCTGAAGAAACGTTTTTGTTGAAACGCCATTGTGGCGCCGGACATGAGCGTCGGGATCTTTTCTATACGATTTTTTTATTAGCATAGAAAATATATTAAAAAAAATCTTTTTAAAGAAATACAGCTGAAAGTGCGACATACGATACCACATGGCTATTGAAGTAATGCCAATCGCATTGTAGGAAAGAGGAAAGAGAAGGAAAAGTTCTACTACATTTAGGATTGCATGAACGTATTTTTCATTTATTATTTATCAAACAACAAAGCACCAGGCATTGATTGCATTCCCATAGAAGTATTACAGCAATCTGATGCAGCTGTTACCATACTTACAAGGCTCTGCCAAGAAATATGGAAGACAGCATCATGGCCAACTGACTGGAAAAGATCTGTGTTTATACCAGTACTAAAGAAAGGTGATCCAACTGACTGTGGAAATTATCGCACAATCGCTCTGATCCCACATGCCAGCAAAATTCTACTGAAGATTATTCAAAAGAGACTACAATCATACCTGGAACAAGAACTACCTGAAGTGCAAGCAGGGTTCAGAAAAGGGCGAGGAACGAGAGACATCATTGCGGATGTGAGATGGATCCTTGAAAAGACTAAAGAATACCAAAAGGATATCTATTTGTGCTTTATCGACTATAGCAAAGCTTTTGACTGTGTAAACCATGAGAAACTCTGGGCCATATTAAGAAGCATGGGTATACCAGAACACCTGATCGTTCTCTTGCACAATCTGTACATTGATCAAGAAGCAACAGTTCGAACGGAACAAGGAGAAACAGAATGGTTTAAAATAAGCAAAGGTGTAAGACAAGGCTGCATACTTTCCCCCTACCTGTTTACTTTATATGCAGAACAAATCATCAGAGAAGCAGGATTGTATGAAGACAACAGAGGTGTGAAGATTAGTGGAAGACTCAACAACCTTCGCTATGCTGATGATACCACATTACTGGCGGAAAGTGAAGATGATCTGAAACATTTGCTTCTCACAATCAAAGAACATAGTCTCAAAATGGGCGTGCACCTTAATGTGAAGAAGACAAAGATCATGACAACTGGCATAATCAACAGGTTCATCGTCGAAGGAGAAGAAATTGAAATCGTGAATAACTTTAACCTACTTGGATCAACTATCAATAAAGAAGCAACAAGCAGTCAAGAAATCAGATGACGCATTGCTCTTGGCAGAATGGCTATGAAAGACCTAGATAAGATTCTCAAGAGCAGAGATGTCTCTCTCCATACAAAGATTCGACTTGTTCAAGCCATGGTATTTTCAATAACATATGGATGTGAAAGCTGGACAGTGAAAAAGATAGGAAGAAAATTGATGCCTTTGAATTATGGTGCTGGCGGTGAATACTGTGTATACCATGGACTGCCCGAAGAACAAACCAGTCTGTACTAGAGGAGATCAAACCTAAGCTTTCTTTAGAAGCTCAGATGACAAGACTTCGACTTTCATACTTTGGACACATCATGCGGAGAGAGAGATCATTAGAGAAAGACATCATGCTTGGCAGGATAGAAGGACAACGCAAAAGAGGAAGACCAGCAATGAGATGGATCGATACAATAACAGCAGCTACGGGTACCAGTCTGTCAACAATGAGCCGCCTGACTGAAGATCGAACACAATTTAGGATAGCTATCCAGAGGGTCGCCATGAGTCGACTCCGACTCGACGGCACTTAACAACAACAAATATCTTAATCTACATGCATTCGTATGTAAAGTATGCCTGATCATTTCAACCTTCTTAGGAGAAGGTGTAAACAATTTCATATAAATTCAAGTAGCGTTCTCTGCTACATACATGAATATTTTATGTAAACAAGTAGGCACCTACTTGTCTTTATAAAGTAACACATAGGCCTACCCATGGCATCCTATTAGAAAATTACCTTCTGAATTTGTAACTTGTCTAAAGAGTTCTTCAAATTTGGGCATCTGCTTCTTATTCTAACTGTACATAGGCATGTGAAGGATAATTTTGTAAAGAGGTGCCTAGTTCAAGAGGGCAAATATACACCTTACCTCAAGGGAGTGAAGCATTTACTAATACAGCAAAGTGTTCCAGCCATACCTCCAGCGATAACCTTAATGTCCATGCAAAGGTATGGATCAAGACTGCACATGCTCCTCCCTAACTAAGATAATCTGCTCTTAATTTCTGTTCATTGTATCACTTCAGACTGCTTTTAGTCTGTCCCTTCCTTCCCCTACTCCTTTTTCCTGTCCCAACTCCCTTAATCTCTTAGGAATGAGCTCATAATAGCTTGGATCCTTTACTCAAAACACTTTTGACACCTCATTACTATCCAGTATGCATAGATTAGAATTCATTTAAGTTCCTTCACTACCAGGAATAACTCCTCGGTTGAATCAGCAGCTGCTATAATACAGTTTGTATAGTTTGTTGCTTTTTTATAGGATTTAGAGTGACCCTTCCATTAAAGCATCACCACAGCGATCCAGCTGGCCACCCTCACCAGCATGCATGGAAGGGGAGGCAGGCTCCTCCCCCGTGCTGAAGAGCAGCAGCCCCTGGGAAGCTTTAAATTTAAAACGCTGCAGGTGCACCTGGTGGTCCCAAGCCTAAGGGCCTTGCCAAAGGGCCCTTAGGAGTGGCTTTGAGCGTGGAACTTAACTAAACACAACAGCCACCTCAATCCACAGGCTAAACACCAAACAGCCAAACGTGCTGCACCTGATTGTGATATGGGCAGCAACATAGGAGCAACATGCAAAACTCTGGAACGTAAACAAAGCTCCTTCTCACCCTGCAAACACAACCTTATGCAACACAAGCCTCAAACATTTCAGCATATCACCAGAGTAAATTAAGGGACAACAACATGCTACTGGCAAACACCCTACTAATTTTACTTACGCGCCACTACATATCCACACTACAAACAGGAGCTATACCCTGCCATCCCATGACCTTCATAGTCCCATTATTACAAGGAATAAAACACATACTACAATGGCAGAAGCCCTACAAAATAATTGCCAAAATACTACTCAGACTAATAGAAATAAAAACCTCCACCCAAGTCTGAACACTCCACCTAAATCACACATTAACAAACCTATAATATGCGCACTAATAAACACATGCTTAGTGAGAAACAACGTTCACGCAATAACCAATTTCATAAACAACAACCAAATAGACATAATGTGTGTGACTGAATCGTGGATTATTGACACAGATATCACAACAACCCACAATGCATTCAGCTACCTGAGAACAAACAGAAGAGGTGGAGGAGTTCTCATATTAGTAAAGAACAAACTAAAACTCAACACTATTGCCACAACCAGGACAGGAGGAAGTGACACCATCATAGCCACCAACAAACAATTCACACTATGCCTTACCTACAGACCCCCAAGCACTTCTATAGAGGATCTGTCATTCATACTGGAAACAGCTTGCACCCACTCCAAGTCACACAAACCTCTTGGATCTAAACCTCCTGTCCTACAAAGATACCAACTCATTCCTCCAGGCAAAGGATGCACTACAATTCACACAGATTCACAACCCCAACGCACAAACAAGGAAGAATCCTGGACCTTATCTACATCCATAATAACTTACTGAAAAACAGCACTATCGTACAACCTACAACACCACCAATACCCTGGTCGGACCACTATATTATCACATTTGATATAAAACCCATTACAAATCTTACTGAGCAAGAAGACCTATAAACAAAACAGAGGCGATTCAAATGCTTTGAGAAAGACCTCTTCATAGAGAAAGTCACACCACAACTGAATCCAGAACTAGTGAACCTAGAGGACATGATAAGCAAATGGAATGAAGTCCTATCCAATGCTGCAGCACCAACACACAACAAAACTCTCAAACACAAAAGAAAATCAGCTCCATGGTACTCCAAAAATATCAAAGAATTTAAGAGAGCACTGAGGATCGAACGAAAATGGAGACACACCAAAGACCAAAAACACAACTTTCTCCAGGAACAAGCAGGAAGTCAGTCCTCACTTATGGGTGACGTCAGCACTGACGGAACCCGCATGGAGCAATTCCCCAGCTTTCAAAGAAAGCCTTTGGGATTGTTGCCACGCATGCGTGGTCCTCTTCCGTCCTCCCCTGCTCTCCTATTTCCCTCGAGCAAGGGGATATCCTTGAAAGTTTTTTTTCCTTGTTGCAGGCTTCACGCCCTTTTTTCTCTCCCAACCGCTGGCCACAAAGGTCTTAGACCTAGCGAGGGTCCTTTTTGCCCCTATGGCCACTGGTTTTAAAAAATGCGACATGCTCCAAAAACATGTCACTCACGGACACCCATGACTGTTGTCTTCTGTGTCTTGGGGCCGATCATGACCCGGAGCTCTGCTCTCTTGCAAGAAAATGTCCTCCAAGGCCCTGCTCAGCCGTAAGCAGAAGTCCAATGACATTTTCCGGAAGGTGGCCCCGGAATCCTTGGCGGCACCCTCAGTCATCCCTCTGCTGTTGGGATCCCCCACTTCGGTTCCACGTTTTTGGCAGCACTCCAACCAGGGGTCTCCTGAAGTGGAGCGGCGTAAGAAGACGACGACCTCAAAGTCACTTTCGGATGCTCCGGATAAGTGTGAGCGCTCTCATGCTCGGTCGCTCAGCCTCCCGCTGCTTTCCTGAGAGTCGGACAAGGAGCGGTCTCGAGAGGTACCTCGTACAGATACAGAGGCCTCCGGCGATGGCGCCTGGTCTCCTGAGGGTCGTCCCGGTAAGGACTCCCTCTCCTCCTTCACGCCAGACCCGGTAACCCTGGTGTCGGCATTGCAGGGTCCCACGCCCACGTGTGAGTCCCGAATGCTGGCACTGGAGCATAGTGTTTCTGCTTTTTTAGCTGCCCAGCAGGCATTCATGCCCAGCATGGCTGGCCCGTGCCTCGAGACCGAGGTTCCCTCGAGAGGGACGCCAAAACCTGCCCTGGAAACCCCCAAGAGCCACGGGCCTCGTGAGGGTCCTCGGTGTCGATCTCATTCGCCTTCCCGGTCCTCGGGAGTGCGATCCTCCAAGGCCTCTGGCTCCAAGCGGACCTTGGCCTCTGGACAGAAAAGATTAAGTTGGATTGCTATTTCCATGCTAAAAGACTACCCGGCCTTGGTCACACACTCAGAATATACATAGATCTTCACCAAACATAGAATAAATTACCTCATATTCTACATGCAATACAATACTAGAGAACTAGAGATGTAGATGCCCCTATACTGTGCAAAAAATAAAGAATGAACTTGTAAATTCCAAAAACAGACATTTTCTAATTGTTAAAAGGAAAATAAAATGAATTTTTCTACCTTTTATTGTCTGGCCATTGTATTCTTTGATAATGCTGATCCTATTGTCTGGTTTCTGCTTTCCTCTTTCTTTTCTTAATTCGTTTTCTAGCATCTCTGGTCTTTTCACTTTCTTACATCTCTGACATTGATCCTTGCCTTTCAGCTTTCTTCCATTCATTTTTCTGTATCACTTCAGATTTCATTCCTCCTTATCCAGTCCTCAGTCACCCTCTTTTTATGGCATTTACCATATTCAACCTTTAACACTGCCCTATCATCCCCTGTTTCTCTCTCTTTTTCTCCAGGCTTTAACCAGCTCTCCCCTTTCTTTCTTTCTTCCCTCCCCCCACTGTATCTAGCATTTCACCTCATCCCCCTCTCCCTGTCCCCTGCCCCATGTCTGTATTTCCCCTCTCCTTCTCCCCCTCCCCATCCAGCATCTCCCTTTTCCCCTCTCCTTCCCCATGCATCTAGCATCTCTTTGCTCTCACCCTTGAACTCCCCGGCATCCAACATCTCTCTTTTTCCTTGCCCCTTGCTCCCCCTTCTGTCCAGCATCTGTTCTCTTCCTTTTTTTCCCTAGCATCTTGCCTCTCTCTCATGTCAACATCTGCCCTCCATTCTCTTAGGCCTCTCACCTTGTGTCCAGAGTCTGCCCTCCATCCCCCTATGCTCCTCACCTCCTGTCAAGTATTTGCCCTCTGCCCCACCATCTTGTGTCCTGCATCTGCCCTCCATCCCCCTCAGTGCACCCCTATGTCCACCATCTGTCCTCTGCCCCCACCAATCCCATATCTACCATTTGCTCTCCGCCCCCTCCGCCCCACTGATCCCATCTGCACCATCTGCTCTCCATCTCCTCTGTGCCCCCTTCCATGATATCCTGCATCCTCTCTCTCGCTTTCTTCCCGTTACTTCCCTCCCAGTCTACTGTACTGCCGCCACCTCTCTCAACATTTGCTGCAGCAGTGTCATTTAGAGAACTAAAAGCATGGGGTCTTTGCCACTTCTGCACACTTGGAAGGCCCTGTCAATCCTGCCTCCTCCTCCTCCCCCTCCCCCCCCCGACAGAAAACTTTTCAGATGGGGGCAGGACCAGCAGGGCCTTCCAAGCACGCAAGAGTCACAAAAATCCCAGGGGGGTTGCTGCTTGTGCTGCTGCAGTCACCACAGATCTAGGAGAAGTGTGGCAGTGGCTGGGTTGAGATGCTGCTGGTAGTCTCCATTGATGTTTTGTTTTTTAAGAGGAGACAGAATGAGGCAGTGTCTTCTAGGGTGTTATGGGGCATTCTTGACTGCTCTCAAATATTTGCCACCCGAGGTGGCTGCCTCACTCTGCCTAATAATAGAGCTTTCCCTGATCTTGGGATCTCAACGTGGTTTTGCTTGGTTAATGAAAGCTGACTTTAAGTCTCTAGATACCTATGGACTTGAATACTTAACATAGAAAGGCTTGTTTTTAATGGCAGTAATATTAACACGCAGAGTTAGCAAGCTCCAGGCTTTAGTAACTGATCAACCCTATTCAAGTTTTACAACAATTGGGTGGCTCTGTGCACTAATCCAAAGTTATTTCCTAAGGTTGTGCCTGATTTCCACCTTAGTCAATAGTCGTCCTAACATTTTTTTCCCAGATCTCATGCTCACAAAGGGGAAAATATATTGCACATAGACTGCTTGAGAGCCTTGTCCTTCTATGTAGAGAACTGATGAAATCCCATGGAAAGTCCACCCAACCTTTTGTTTCTTTTGTCCTGAGCAAGCTGGGAGCTGCTGTCAACAAATCTCCTCACTCATATTGGTTAGCGGATTGCACCTCCGTCACTTATACCTTAGTTGATTTGACTCTTGAGGATCATGTCATTGCTCATAATGTCCAAGTCATGGCTGCATCAGTGATTCAGTTGATGTTGGCTGCCATGAAGAAGATTTGAAAGGCAGCAACATGGACTTCCATCCACACATTCATATCTTACTACTGTTTTTGGAAAGGGACTTCTGATGTCACATTAGATTCGGCCAGTCCATTCACCAGAATCTGTTTGGGATATATTTACTTATTTGTTTATGTGCTTTTCTATACCGCCCCTTCCAGAGATCAAGGGCCGTTCACAATGGACAAAACCAAATACATTGAACTATGAACATAGATGTTACAATGAACTGTTTGTGAATTATTTACAATGAACATATATTACAGTATTTACAGTGAATATATATTGCAATCAGTGAACAATGTCCATGATCATACAACATGATCACAAACTGAAAATAGTTTACTCATGTAAATAAGTTATGGAGACATACTGCTATGACACCATGATCTCTCCAAGTTAGAGTTTTTAAAACATCATGTTACAATTGTGGCGGTCGCGCCCCTACCAGGCGGTCGCCTAGTAGGGACGGAAAGCCATCTTGAATTCCTCTTTACCAAGGATTGTAGTTGTGTATAGAGATAAATGAACCAAGTGGTTGTTTCAAAGCACACAGGAATTTTATTAGCTTCCGTGGCAAGTGGGTAACAAATCTTTAAAGCAGTTGTACACTCAAGTCAAAGAAATTAAAGGATAATCTTCTCCCATTAAAGCAAAGCTTACAACCAGTGTTGTAGTAGAATTATTTACACAGGCTTTTTTTTCTTTTCCCTTTATGATGCTTCTCAATTCCGTAATCATAAAGCACATGTATTTACAATTCCTAACTTCTCACTGCTCTCAGGCTTTCATTACTTAGCCACAAGGCACATATCACAGTCCATCTCAGAACAAGCTGAAGTCAGGTCACTTTCTTTACTTTCTACCTCCATGCTTTCTGCTGAGCTGTATCTTGGCAAGGTTTGAAAACGCTCGGGCACTTTATGCTTAATGTCCTTTAACAGGTTAAACAGCCTATTCCACTGAATGGCCCCTTCTCCTCTAGGTAGGACTTCAATGGGCTTCTCCTGTTCAGTTTCTCCTGAAAACCCCTTCTTCCTAATCCGGGTTTTCCCAGGCCTAAACCTCTCTTCAGAGCAAGAAACACAAGGATTTGGCTTTACTGCTTTCTTTCTCCTACCTTGGAGTCTTGTTGCAGCACCTTCCTGGCTGAGGCTCCTGTGGCTTGTGACGCTCTCTGCCTCTGAGCTAGACAGGGAATCGGGGTAAGATCTCCACTTCCCTTCCTGAGGCTTCTGCTGCCTGCAGACAGACCCTTCATCAGAGGAGTCTAAGCACTCTTGCCTTAGCCTTCTCAAAGCCAACCTTTCCTCTTCGTCTCTCCGGGCCGGTCCAGGCACTTGAGGGTTGTCAACCTTCTCCAGCAGCTGAGGACTGGAAAAACTGAAGTTTCACAGAAGACAGTATCTGGCTCCCTCTGCTGGCTATACCTCAGTCTTTCAGTCCTCAGCAGCTGAAGAAGACGTTAGGGATCTGGCTCCTGGAGAGACTCTGAGTTTAGCTGGTTTCCTTTGTTCCTTGCGCTTCTCGACTTTTGCCACCTGGTAGTAGGGAAGGCGGTGAGAGTGTTCTCCGACAACTCTGTCACGGTAGCTTACATCAATCGCCAAGGGGGAACCGGCAGTGCGGTTCTCTTACGGGAGAGTCAACTGTTGATGAGTTGGGCGGATGTCCATCTGCTGGCTCTTTCGGCAGCGCATGTGGCGGGCCGCGACAATATACAAGCCGATTATCTCAGTCGTCATGCGGTCGATCCCGGCGAATGGGAGTTAAACGCGCGGCGGTGTTTCACGATCTAACTCGATGCTGGGGCGTGCCTGTCATGGATCTCATGGCCACGTTCGACAATGCCAAGGCGGGCAGATTTTTCAGCAGGCGTCGGGAGCGAATGTCCGAGGGGCTCGACGCGCTGGCCCAACCTTGGCCGTCCGAGGGGCTGCTGTATGTGTTTCCTCCCTGGCCTCTGATAGGATGGGTTCTTCGGCGCATAGAGCATCACGGCGGCCGAGTGCTTCTTGTGGCTCCGGACTGGCCCCGGAGGCCTTGGTATGCAGACCTGATCCGTCTGTTAGCGGACGAACCGTGGAGGCTTCCGGGTCGGGTGAACCTGTTGAGTCAAGGGCCTCTGCTGATGCCCGACGTGGATCGCTTCTCACTTACGGCTTGGCTCTTGAGCGGCAAAGGTTGAGGCGTAGGGGTTATTCCGCGTCTGTTATTGACACTCTTCTCAAGGCCCGGAGGTCCTCCACGTCTATTGCATATGTTCGCGTGTGGCGGTCGTTTGAGCGCTGGTGCGGGACTCAGAGTATTCGTCCCGGTAAAGCTATCGTGCCGGACGTTCTGGCCTTCCTTCAGGTCGGTCTGGACAAAGGCTTGGCTCTCGCTACGCTCCGTGTTCAGCTGGCAGCGCTGGCGTGTTTTCGTGCTGGGATACAGGGGCGTCTTCTCTCTGGGCATCCGGATATTCTTCGTTTTTTGAGAGCGGTTAGGAACTTAAGGCCTCCGGTGCGCTCGGTGGTTCCCGCGTGGGATCTCAATCTGGTGCTGGAAGCGTTGGCTAAACCTCCTTTTGAGCCGTTGAGGGAGATTCCCCTCAAAGAACTTACCTGGAAATCCGCCTTCCTGGTGGGGGGGTCCAAGGAAGGGCGAAGCGGCTTCCAAGGCCTCCATTGCGAGATGGGTTAAGAGTGCTGTAGCGGCAGCGTATCAGGCCAGTGGTAAAACTCCGCAGGATGGGTTGCGGGCCCATTCCACACGTAGTCAGGGGGCGTCTTGGGCTGAATTAGCTTTGATTCCGCCAGCGGATATTTGCAGGGCGGCCACTTGGTCTTCGCTGCACACTTTTACAAGGCATTATCGTTTGGATGTCCAAGCCAGGCAGGATGCGAAGGTTGGGGAGGCGGCCGTGGTTGCAGGCCTCGTAGGTCCCCCCCGGAGGTAGGTACTGCTTGGGTACTTCCCTCAAGTGCCTGGACCGGCCCGGAGAGACGAAGAGGAAGAAGAAATTAGACCTTACCTGCTAATTGTCTTTCCTTGAGTTCTCTCCGGGCCGGTCCAGGTCCCGCCTGGTATTTTTTTCTGGTCGTCCTAGTTCAGTGACTTGCTTTGGTTCTTCCGCCTGCGGCGCTTCGGGTGGTTCCTATAGACGCCTCATCAGGTGAGGTCGCTAAGCCTGGTGCTTCCGAGGCCGGTTGAGACATCTTCGGTGGGTAGTCGGTAGCGGATAGGTTCTGGGGGGCTGCCCAGGACCGTTGCCAAACTCATAGCGGAATCAGAATACAAAAACTCCGTACAAAAAAAAAAAATTCTCATTTATGCCATTTCCCTTTCTATTACTGGGAATTTGAGCGAAATGGGGCACGTGGTTTAGGTGGGCTCTGTCGCTTGCTCGTTTTTTTCCCTGTGGGGATAGTTTTGTACATAGGTTTCCTTTTCGTTTTCTGTTGGCTGCTTGTTAGGTGAGACTGAGGAATAACCAGCAGAGGGAGCCAGATACTGTCTTCTGTGAAACTTCAGTTTTTCCAGTCCTCAGCTGCTGGAGAAGGTTGACAACCCTCAAGTGCCTGGACCGGCCCGGAGAGAACTCAAGGAAAGACAATTAGCAGGTAAGGTCTAATTTCTTCTTTCTCTCTCTCCCTCTTGCCAGTCTGTTTGGTCCTCTGCCTGGAACCTTCTCTGTAGCTTCCTTGGCTGCAGTGCTGGCTGCTCTTGTCTCTGCTGCTGCTCTCTTTGTGGCTGCTTCTCTCTTGGCTGCTGCCCTCAACTTTGCTTGTTTTCTCAAACTTAAACGTTGAGCAGGGCACCTCCCTTCCTGACTCCACCCACTTGTACCTCCTACTCTTACCTGGGGTTGTCATGGAGTCTGGGAGTGGCTTAAACCTAGCTCTACCCTCTTGGTTTCTCTCAGGGATTTTGCTGTGGTGTATGTGTTCTAGTGCACCCATCCCCCGAAAAGAAGAAAAAGTTCTTCTTTCTCTTTTATTTCCATGCTGAGCTACACTCTCCTTACCACACAATGTAAATGGTTGAGTTCAGTGATTGAGTTTAATGTAAACAACCTTGTTCACAAGGTGAAAATTGAGTTTAATGTAAACACCTTGATTTAAGGAAAAGTTGATATATAAATACTGTTAAATAAATAAATAAGGTGTTTTGCTTTCATCATGCCATGATGAATGCATTATGAAATCTCATATGGTACTGACAGTAATGTTTAGGGGAGGTTGAATGGGGGGTACATGAGTGTATTGAAGTTAGGTTGGATCAGTATTATTTTGGTCTATTGAGTTTCCAAAATGTTCAAGAAACAGGTGTGTTTTAATTTCCTTATGGAATATTTGGGGGATCCTTGATGGTTCTTAATTTCTCAGGGAGGGAGTTCCAGAGTATAGGAGCAAAGTATGAAAATGCCCTATTACTTGTGGAATGGTTTGTTTTACGGAAGTCTGAAGGAACTACTATGTTGTTTTGGGTGCATCCTCTTACTCGCTATGTGATCCAGCTCCATCACCTCAGGCCCAGATATTTCATTGCAGGCTGTCTCCTAGAAAAAAAAAGGGCTAAAATAATAAAAAAAGATCTGTTGCCTTACTAGAAACAATAAAACTAATCTCCAGGAACAAGCAGGAATGTTGTCTTCACATATGGGTGACGTTGGTACCGACGGAGTCCGCATGGGAATGCTCCCCAGCGTCCAATAGGAAAGCTTTTGGGAGCATCCCACTTCGCCTGCGTAGCTGCCTTCTTGCCTTTCCAGCTCTCCCTCCTCAGTTCTTTGTTTTCTGCAGAGCCAACAAGAAGCAATTCCTGTCACCACAGAAAATTTGTCTTTTTGTGGTTGTGTCTGCCTTCCCGTCGACGCTGGTACTGACCCCGTCAGTGCTTTCTTTCTTTAAAAACAAAACAAAACAAAAAGAACAACCCTCTGTGAGGGGAAGAAGTATTTCTTTCCTTCAGGCACATCGACACCATCTTAGGCTTAGGCCTAGTCATTACTAAACACGAACTAGACCCTCTGCACACCCAATTTTTAATCCCAACTTGAACTGCAAATTGCCACAGGTAAAATATCTTTCTGTACATAGTTTGTATTTAGCTTCCCATGTTTTATTCCAAGTTACTGACCCTGTTATATTGTAAGCAAAGGATTGTTCTAATGCGAAAATTTGTTATATGTAAACCGCGCTGATACCAAAAAGCGCGGTATATAAAAACTGTAAAATAAAAAAAAAAATAAATAAATAAAATGGAAAAACCATCCAGTGTTCCAAATGTGGCAGTACCATTTCGGCCACAGACACCCATGACTGATGTCTAAAATGCTTAGGACTGGATCATCAACCATCAGAATGTCCTTTTTGTAGGAAGATGACAAAGAGAGGCCTACAGAATCGAGCTGCAAAGCTAGGCACCCTCTTTGCTTCTGATGCAGTATTTTTAGCATCAACGTCATTGAGAGCTTCATCTTCCTCCCAAGGATCTCAGGTATCGAAACCTAAGTCTTCATCGAAGACTGGTTGACCCTCCAAGGGTAGATCTCCTCCTAAGCATCGAGATGCCTCGGGCATTGCCCTGGAGGGGGGGGGGGGGGTGGGGACACACCGGCCAAACAACCCTGGCGGGAGGACCTTTCCTCCAAAGCCTTAGTTGGGGTCCCAGGATGTCCCCGAGGCCTCCACCTCTGGAGAGCTCTTGGTGCCATGCTCAGGGATCATGGCCCGCAATTCGGGTACTGATACCCAAGCCATCAGCAAGCTCATGGATCAACGTATCCTGGCCATAGAGAGCAGCCACGGAGGCGAAACATCTGATGTCGGGGCTCCTCATCACCTTAAATATAGTATTGAAGCCACAGTTTCTTCTACACTCCGACGTGATTTCAATGCCATCATTGTTTGACTTTCAACATCTTCATTGTCATCCTTATCATCATTGTGTGACTGTTACCATCCACAGATAAGTGTCCGGAGCTTTTGTTGTTTTATGATGTTGATTGTACCTAGCTGTTTAGAAGCCTGCTGGTAGCCGCCTTTGTTTTATTTTTTAGGTAGGCTGGAGGTTTTTTTATGACCGCTGATGTGATTCACAGTCTGTTCAGTTATTTAGACGTTTAGGCGTCTTTAGACAGACTTGACTCCTGTTACTTTTGTACAGGGGGATACTGAGATCTTTTTTCCTCCTATACTGGTAGGTGGGCAGTTCTAGGTTTTGTGGTGTTTTGATTTTCTTTTTATGCACATATTTTTTGGGGTTTGTTTTGGTCATACTGGTTGGGGTAGTAACTGTTTTTTGTGTACTTTGCTCACGGGTAGCATCTTATCACATCAAAGCAGTGGACACTGTCCATAGTATGGGAGGGGGGGTACAAGCTTCATCTACGAAGTCTACCCCCCCCCGGACTCCTCCAAGTGAGTTTCGCTCTCAGCCCCCTCTCACTGCTCTGTTGCTGCAAGAGGTCACCTTCCTTCTTTCACAGGGCACAATAGAGGAGGGAATGGGTTTTTATTCTCACTTCCTCGTTCTGAAGAAAACAGGAGGGTACAGGCCCATTCTGGACCTCAGAGAACTGAACAAATACCTACTACGGGAGAAGATCAAAATGATCTCCATAAAAGGAAGCACACTGCAGAACAAAAGCCTCTTCAGCCTCTGAACACTCCTGCTCTTCACCGGACACGATCCAGCATCGGGGGTAGAAGCGGGAGCGGCAAGCCCCTCCCACTCCCCCCTCCAAGGCAGGATTGTGCCACAGACCAGCTTTAAAAGGAAGCACACTGCAGAACAAAAGCCTCTTCAGCCTCTGAACACTCCTGCCCTTCACCGGACATGATCCAGCATCGGGGGTAGAAGCAGCAGCTGCTAGCTCCTCCTGCTCCCCCTCCAAGGCAGGATCGTGCCACAGACCAGCTTTAAAAGGAAGCACGCCTCCAGGAGTGCCCGTGCCTGAGGGCCCTGCCAGAGGGCCCTTAGGCGGGGCGCTTAGGCACAAATAAACACTCTTTAAATCTACATTCCCCGGGTATAATGAACCTCCTATCCACCTAAGCCAGCTGTTCGGAGACCATTGCGGTGTGGGGTCCTTCCCCCTTTTCTGAGCTGTGATACACAGAGAGAGGAGATCCAATCAAAGCTACAAATGAGCGATCTTCAAGCACGCCAAGC
This sequence comes from Ichthyophis bannanicus, assembly GCA_033557465.1. Lineage (NCBI taxonomy): Eukaryota > Metazoa > Chordata > Amphibia > Gymnophiona > Ichthyophiidae > Ichthyophis > Ichthyophis bannanicus. Next base: position 263,583,510 of record CM066040.1, read on the forward strand.
TCATCCCCAAACGACTCCAGGACAAAGTAACTTACTTTAAATCCCTCTTTCAAGCTGGTACCGGGGCAGCAGCAGCAGCACCACCAACACCAGCAAAGCTCCGAGGGAGAGGAAGCCCATTTCTGCTCTCTACCAACAGCGGCTTGATCTAGCATCAAGGTGAGCAAAAGCCCTGCGATCCTCTGGATTTCTCTCTTCCAAAGACTTCCCTGAGCAGCACGCGCTCCCTAGCTCCGCCTCCCGCATCAGCTACCATCATCGGGGGAGAGCTTTAAATTCCAGTGAGCTACGGGCGTGCCTACACCTGAGAGCCTCGCCAGAGGGCCCTTTGGTGTGGCCCTTAGGTGGGGAACTTAGGTGGAAATGCTGCTGAAATTATCCTCCCCTCCCACGATAGCACCCTCTTCAACACGAAAACTTCAAAACGTCTGCACATAAGAGAAGATACCGATTAGGACTACTCCCACAAAGCTCAATGGTAACCACTTTGTTGTTCATTTTCTGCATAACCTTTGCTGTATCGTTCACATTCTCTGCATAACTTTGCTGTATCATTCACTCTGTGACTCGTGGCAATTTAAAGGAATAGCGATGACATCTGTTATCCCAGCCCATTGAACTGCCTTGAGCCCCGACCCGCCAATATAAATGAAATCCTCCCACTGCATGCATCCTAATCTAATACATCAAACACTACATTATCATACAGTCATCAGTCGTCATTAAGCCATCCATCCTACTGCAATGGAACCTAAAACGGTATACATAATCACTCTCCTCCTCCTCACAGATAACAAAAGCTCTTTTGTACAAACAAGAAACACACAATTACAATTCCATCCCAATCATACACAACCCCATCAGATATGATACACACTCTCAGCCAGGACTCTATAATCATAACCATAAAACACACCAGAGTAACTACCAACACAGAAATAGACTAATACAAATCCAAACTTCCCAGATAAATATTACCCCAGATACCTTTAAACCCCCCACCCCACTAAAGTGTATCCTCAGCAATGTAAGATCAATACAAAATAAAATACCACTAATCAATGACCTAATTAAAGATGCCAATCCAGACATCCTTTGCATCACCGAGACATGGCTGTCACCAACTGACAGTATATTAATAAACCAATTATTATGCTATGGATATGACCTATTCAACTGCTTCTGTGACTCCAAAAGAGGTGGGGGAATTCTTATTCTGAGTAAAATAGAACTTAAACTTACCCCCTCTATCTCCACCAACCTAGATGGAATGGATGTTCTTACAGTAGAAAACAGATACATATCCATTTGTCTCATTTACAGACCTCCCCCCTCACATAACAACAACTTGACTCCAATTCTAGAAGCAGTTTGCTCGGCAGCACTCATCAAACTGCTTGTAACTACTTGGAGACCTAAATCTCCCATCCCTCAATCCCTCCCACGCTTCTAACTTCCAAAATGCAACATCATAAATGGAATTCCAACAAATCGGGACCAAAAGAGTGGGTACAAGGACTGGCAGGTATCAAATTTCAGGTTTTTTGAACCCTTTTTATTGATCCCTAAGCGTTTCGGCCAACAGGCCATCTTCAGGGGGATTTTGAGGAAACAAGCCTTGAGAAAGAACAATAAAAATAATAACATAAAAGACATATTAAAATATTATAAACCATAGATAGGTAATTAATAAGCATATAATCAAAACATATAATAAAAACAGTGTGTCTGGAGAGATAAGCCACTCACACATGCACATGCTACTCAATAAATAATATAATATACCATAAATAAATATACTAAATGATAAATATTGAAAAACTCATAAGGCAACTAAGTGATAAGATAAAATGAGAAAAAAACCCATAATAATAAAACACTAAAAACTGTTTGTTAAGAGACATTGTATCACCCATGTGTATATCATGCTAAAGTTATCAATGTGTTGACTGACATATGTAAACCAGAATAAAAGTAGAAAAGAGATGGACACATTAAAAATAAAAATAAATTATACCAATACCTTCTAAAGTTCTGTCAGTTTAAAAGAACTATTGCCACTAAAAATGACTAGAATAATTATTATAATCACCTTAATATGCTGTGTATTACAACGTACATTTAAAAATGTAATTATTAAATGGTTAAAACAAAAAAATTTGTATTAGGAAGCCCATTTACAAGTATAACATTACTCATATCAGAAATATATTTCCATTAAAGAATATTGCCATGAATGACTTAAAATTTTAAAAAAAAGCTCAGCGATATTATATAATGTCTCTTCCACTTGGCTTGCCAAAACAACTTGGTGATATAAAAACCAGCCCGATGATGTTTAAATGTCTATTTTTATATAGCAAGCGTAGCGTACATTGTTAAAATAAGAAAACTTCAATATACAGTTTTAACTCAGAGTATTTAAAAGGCAATGCAATGTGTGCCTTCGAGTCAAAGGCATATAGAGGTAATTGCACTTGCTCATTCGTTAAAAAACTTGGCGATATTGTATAGTGTTTCTTCCACAGGGATCACCAAAAGAACTTGATGATATAATAACCAACCTGACGATGTTAAATGTATGTATTTTCAAAGACAAAAAGATCTTTTTCATTTTTATTTTTCTTTATTTGTACTCCAGTGCTTGATCAGGACTCCCATATCTATTTTTTTTACTATAACTATTCAGATGTTATACAATCTGTAATCGCTATTTTTTGATTTGTGACCTTTCATCTCTGCAACAGCAGGAAAATACCCTTAAATCTGACCGATGTCAGCGTACAAGCTCTTTCAAGGTGGTGAATACACAGTGCTATGGGATACAGTGAGACCTTCTCTTTCATATGTTCAGAGCGATATACTTTGAGTTACAATGTTTCCGAATGAGCAGGTGAAAACTAATCCTTGGGTTATGATATGCTGCCCTTCCTTTTGGCTTTTAACATATGCACGTATAGTTTGCTTAAAAGTACACACATAATGTTTTCATCTTTCTCAGTCTATACTTCGGTGATTTCGTTTTAAAGTATGGCTCACATTCAAGAATGAAATATTCCCAGGTTTTAATCATGAGTCATGACAGCACTTTTTCATAGTGTTTTGTAATCAACGAGCAAGAAAAGCATTCCAATGCGCTAGTAATGCATATTATGGTTTTCGTTTCTTAACAGTGCATGCTAAGTTCGCCAGTAGAAAATACATACATTTAACATTGTCGGGTTGGTTCATATCTTCAAGTTCTTTTGGCGATCCCTGTGGAAGAAACACTATACAATATCACCAAGTTTTTTAACGAATGGGCAAGTAGAATTACCTCTGTATGCCTTTTAAATACTCTGATGAGTTAAAACTGTATATTGAAGTATACGTTGGGCTGTTTTTATATCACCAAGTTGTTTTGGCACGCCAAGTGGAAGAGACATTATATAATATCGCTGAGCTTTTTTAATTTTAAGTCATTCGTGGCAATATTCTTTAATGGAAATATATTTCTGATATGAGTAATGTTATACTTATAAATGGGCTTCCTAATACAAATTTTTTTGTTTTAAAATTTTTTTTGTTTTAACCATTTAATAGTTACGTTTTTAAATGTACGATGTAATACGCAGCATATTAAGGTGATTATAATAATTATTCTATTCATGTTTAGTGGCAATAGTTCTTTTAAACGGACAGAACTTTAGAAGTTATTGGTTTAATTTATTTTTATTTTTAATGTGTCCTCATCTCTTTTCTATTTTTATTCTGGTTTACATGTCAGTGCTATTCATTTATTTCATTTTAAAGTTTTATAATATAATACATTGATAACTTTAGTATGATATACACATGGATGATACAATGTCTCTTAACAAACAGTTTTTAGTGTTTTATTATTATGGTGTTCTTTTCTCATTTTATCTTATCACTTAGTTGCCTTATGAGTTTTTCAATATTTATCATTCAGTATTTATTTATGGTATATTATATTATTTGAGTAGAATGTGCATGTGAGTGGCTTAACACTCTGACACGTTTTTACTATATGTTTTGATTATATGTTTATTAATTACTATCTATGGTTTTTAATATTTTAATGTCTTCTATGTTTGTTATTATTGTTATTGTTGTTTCTCGAGGTTTGTTTCCTCAAAATCCCCCTGAAGAAGGCCTGTTGGCCGAAACGCGTAGGGGTCAATAAAAGGGGTTCTAAAAACCTGAAATTTGATATCCGCCAGTCCTTGTACCTGCTCTTCTGGTCCTTATTTGCATTCTTCAGGTACTTTGTTGCTCTGTTTAGTTTACCATTCCAACAAATCGTACACTCCCCAACGCACCCAAGGGGAAACCTACTTGTCCTTATCTTCCTACCGACCCCTATTACAAATAACTGCATGTTTATGCCCCCCATAATAACTGAAGTACACTGATGTGATCACCACTTGGTGACATTCTACTTACCCATACACATGACCTTTACATCTACATCAATCACAGAACCACAACAAAGGAAATTTGCCCACTTCAATAAAGAAGCGTTCTTAAATAAAGTTCTGCCACAACTTACAACCGATTCCAATGACATTAACAATTCTACAATTACATGGAACAACTCCATCCAAAATGCTTCCACTCCCCCCATCAGACCCATCAGGCAAACAACAAAAAGATCAAAAAAATGGTTTACCCATGAGCTTACTAAACTAAGACAACCAAGAAAGCAAGAAAAAAAGTGGCGATTCACCAAAACACAAGAAAACAAAACAGGAGGAGTGGCCTAGTGGTTGGGGCAAGGTACCTCGGGCCGGAAGGTCGGGGGTTCAAATCCCACTAGAGGACAGCAACCTTGGGCCGGAAGGACTGGTGTTTCTAGTCCCACAGGTGCTCCTTGTGGTCTTGGGCAAGCCACTTAACCCTCCATTGCCCATGTTCCCTGTAAAATAGTTATCTCCAAGTTATAATGCCCTGTTCAATGTAATTTCAGTTTGTTCAATGTAAACCGCCTTGATATCATGCAAGGCGGTATATAAGAAATGTTAAATAAATAAACTCTGTCTACTTACAACTTACAAAAATGCCATTAATAATGTGAAAAGCGAATACCACACTCAAATAATAAACTCTTCCTTAAAGCATCCCAGAGAACTATTCACAATTGTCAGATCACTTAGAAGAACTGGTCAGGCTGAATCAGAAACAGGTAATATTCACCCACAAACTCTTGCCAACCATTTTGCAGAAAAACTAAGAAATAAAAACCTCAACCGTATCCTCCCCCAAACTGAACAACCAACAACTATCAACAATTGGCAGAAGTTTTACCTAATTGACCAAAAACACTTACTACACAATTTCTAAAATAAACACCACAACCTCCCCCCTCGATCCATGCCCGGTTTCATGTATCAAATCCACAAAGGCCAAATTAGCACCTTATCTCTTAAACATAGTCAACCAATCCCTCTCACAAAGTATTATGCCTACTAATCTGAAATGCACATCCATTCGCTCTATTCTAAAGAATAAGTCACTAGATACAAAAGATCCAAATGCATACAGACTCATAGCCAGTATCCCGTTTAATGTGAAAATAATTTAAAAAGTAATCAAAATACAACTTCAGGATTTCATCGATCTAAACACCCCCCTAGATGCATACCAATTTGGATTTTGCCCCTTTCCATGGCATGAAAACCCAGTTGACATTCCTAATGGACAATCTTATCAGAGGCACAGGCAACCTTAAACGAGCATTTATCCTCCTTTTCATTGATATCGCATCAGCATTTGACAACCTTAACCACACCACCCTAATTACAAGACTGTCACAAATAGGATTAGGAGGCACAGTCCTACATTGGTTCATATCATACCTCTCAAACCGTAAACTATGTGTCCAAGTAGGCCAGGAAACATCAGATACATTCCCCCAAGACCAAGGGATACTGCAAGGATCAGCACTTTCAGCATTACTTTTCAATCTATACCTACAGTCAATTACTAACATTTTCAAAAAATACAGCATCGAATATTACATTTATGCAGGTGACGTCCCTCCCAATAGACATAAACACATTAACTACAACATACTCTCAGAATGCATCAAAGAAACTCAATCCTGCATGATCACCCAGAATCTGAATATAAACCTCAAAAAAACCAGCAGCCCTATTTGTTTCAAGGAATCAAAATCCCCCCCTCCAACAATAACAATTAACAATGTGACTCTCCCAGTTAAGCAGGAGGTAAAATACCTTGTAATAATATTAGATCAATCCCTCAGCATGATACCCCATGTAAAACAAACAGAACCGTCTACTTCAAGCTAAAAACTATCCAACACATAAGACCCCTACTTCATACCCAAGATTTCAGTAGTCCACGCTCTCCTTACGCCCCATCTAGACTACTGTAATAGCCTATTAAAGGGCCTACCAGTCAAAACCTTAACAATCCTCCAAAGAGTGCTCCAGTAGGGAGCCAAATAAAATACAAGCTGCTGATAACATTCAAACTGATCAACAACATAGCCCCATCATACCTATCTACTCTCATACAAACCCAACCAGACTCCAGATCCCATAGGCAAAATGCAAAACACTCACTGGTAACACCAACCTATATCACAAGACAAAACAATCCACCAGCTTCAGAGTTTTCTTCTACACTGCTTCTAGTCTCTGGAACTCACTGCCATTGTCAATCCGTGCGACTGAAGGACCTACATTTATTCAGAAAGGAAATCAAAACATACCTCTTTACTGAACACTATGGTAACACCAATGATAACCCAACCTCACAAACATCTAACTCACCACACCTTATGATAACCACCCAACCCCCTGTACCCCCCATTCAATAACCCCTATTCATATTTAAACTCACAGAAATACACACAAACAGTAAACTGTAGATAGTTACTAGTCGTCAGTTCAGACAACTATGTATATAAAGCATTCGCTTCATGTTCAATGTACCTATGGCTCTGTGTAAATAGTTCAACCTCTGTTCTTTGTAATATGTTGTGTTAAATGTAAACTGCCCCTGATCTCTGGAAGGGGCGGTATAGAAGAACCAAATAAATAAATAAAAATCTCCCTAGGGCCCTTCTCCCCTATCTCCAGTCAAGATCGGTTCTGTTCTGTAGATCTAAAGGAGGTATATACTCACATTCTTATTCACTTACAGCACAGAAAGTTCCTGAACGTCATGTTCCAAGGGAGACATTATCAATACAGAGTCCTGCCTTTCGGCCTCGCCTCTGCCCCAAGAGTTTTCACAAAATGCATGGCATTAGTAGCCGCATTCCTAAGGACTCCTGGAATATTTGTCTTCCCTTATTTAGACGACTGGCTCATTCAAGCAAACACCTCTCTAGAGGCCAGCCTTTCCCTCTCGCGCACCATGCAGATTGCTGCAACACTTGCTATTTGTAATAAATCTTCCAAAGTCCCAACTTGTCCCCTCTCAAACTCTAGAGTTTATAGGGGCTCTCCTAGACACTCAGCAATCAAAGATATTTCTGCCCCAACTCTGCTGCGCTCGACTCAGTCAGCATCTCAAGCATGCCTCAAGAACTTTCTCACTGCTCGAGAAATGCTACAACTTCTGGGTCATATGGCATCAACAGTGCATGTTCCATATGCTCGTCTACATATGTGCGCAGCTCGATGAACACTGGCTTCTCAGTGGTCTCAGGCATCCAGTCGCCTGGGAGACAAAATAATGGTCTCTACCCGCCTAATCTCATCTTTCCAGTGGTGGCAATCCCCAGAAAATCTCCTGGTAGGGTCACCTTTTCAGATGCCAGCACATCAATGTACCCTGACGACTGATATGCCCAAATTGGTCTGGGGAGCTCATCTGGGCAATTTCTTCACTCGGGTTCTAGTCTCATCAGGAGTCACAACTCCACATAAATCTGCTGGAGCTCAGAGCCATTCATAATGCTCTCAGTGTTCCAGGACCAGCTTTGATTCCGCACAGTTCTAGTCCAGACGGACAATCAAGTAGCCATGTTCTACTTGAACAAGCAGGGCAGAACAGGCTCGGACCCTCTACAGCGAGGCCCTATATCTGTGGTCTTTTGCCATACAACATTGCATTCACCTGCATGAGGTGAATCTTCCAGGCAAACACAATGTCTTGGCGGACAAACTGAGTTGAGTCCTTCTACCCCACAAATGGTCTCTTCAAGCAGACAATCGCTCATGTTTTTCAGATCTGGAGAACCCCAGAGATAGACCTGTTCGCAAGACCTCAGAATGCCAAGCTTCCTCGCTTCTGCTCCAGGACTCCTGTACCGGACAGTCAGCAGGTGGATGCTTTTCACCTCCACTGGGGTGAAGGCTTCCTATATGCTTTTCCTCCCATTCCCCTCATTCCCAAGACCCTTTTCAAACTCCAGAGAGACAGGGGCTGCACGATACTCCTAGCCCCACGCTGGCCACGACAACCGTGGTATCCTCTCCTCCTACGTCTGTCTCAGGTTCAACCATAGATCTTTGGTCCAGATCTCTTCAGGAGAAGGGGATGTTGCTCTATCCCAATCCGCAGTCCCTCCATCTCACCGCATGACTACTGAGGGTTTTAGCCTCCCAGGACCTTAACCTTTCCCAGGAGGTTAAGGACATCCTCTTGGCTTCTAAGAAGCCATCCACCAGGCGCTCCTATGCCTTTAAGTGGTGTAGATTCGCGCTCTGGTGTTCTGAGAGGGATCTTAACCCCTTCTCAGCTCCAGTGGAAGCATTACTCAAGTATCTCTTCCACCTATCTTCTTCTGGACTCAAAACCAATTCGGTAAGAGTACACCTAAATTCAATTGCGGCCTCTTACATGCCCTTAGATGGCCAGCCCATCTCTTCTCAGCCGCTTGTAGCTCGCTTCATGAGGGGTCTTCTATTAACCAAACCTCCCATTAAGTCTCCTCCAGTGGCATGGGATCTTAATGTTATTTTAGGACAGCTTCTCAAGTCCCCCTTTGAACCTCTAGACACTACCTCACTGATGTTTCTCACGTGGAAGGTCACCTTCCTTATTGCCCTCACTTCAACAGGATGCATTAGTGAGCTCCAAGCTTTGGTGGCTGACCCTGCTTATACACGATTCCAAAATGAGGTAGTCCTTAGGACTCATACTCACTTTATGCCGCAGGTGGTCTCGCCCTTCCATTTAAACTAGTCAGTCTACCTTCTTGTCTGTTTCCCTAGACCTCATTCCTCTAGGGCAGAGGCAACCCTTCACACTCTGGATTGTAAACGTGCTTTGGCTTTTTATCTCCAGAGAACTCGAGAGCACAGAAAAGCTTCCCAACTTTTCATCTCCTTTGACTCGAGTCACCTGGGATTGCCAGTATCCAAATGTACTCTTTCCAGTTGGATAGCAGATTGCATCTCCTTTGATTATGAAAAGGCTGGATTCTCTCTTGAGGGTCACGTCACTGCACATAATGTTCGGGCCATGGCTGCCTCTTTGGCAAATCTACGCTCTGTAGCAATTGATGAAATATGCAAAGAAGCAACTTGGTCTTTTGTTAGCACTTTTTCAATTCACTATTGCCTGGACAAGGACTCACGCCAGGATGCCTTGTTTGGCCAAGCTATTCTCCAGCATTTCTTTCAAACTTAGATCAACTCCTACCCTCCGTCCCGGGTTTCGATACCAGACATCCTTGGAGGATACATGACCTTAGTTATACCTGTGATTCCACAACCGACTCTGAGGTCATCTCTCTGGCATCTCTAAACTAGGGAGTCCCATATGTGAAGACTACATTCCTGCTTGTTCCTGGAGATAGTGTAGCTACTCACCTGTAACAGGTGATCTCCGGGAACAGCAGGAATTTAGTCTTCACAACCCACTATCCTCCCCTAGGAGTTGTAGGTCATCTTCTTCTTCTCTCCTTTTATCTCAGCTACAAACTCAACTGAGGAGGGAGAGCTGGGAAGGCAGTTACGCAGGCACAGTGGGATGCTCCCAAAAGCTTTCCTGTTGGACACTGGGGAGCGTTCCTGTGCATGTTCCGTCAGTACCGACATCACCCATATGTGAAGACTAAATTCCTGCTTTTCTCTGAGATCTCCTGTTACAGGTGATTAACTACGCTTTCCCTCCTCCTCTCATTAGAAAGCAGCCCTTATACTAAGTGGATCCTAAAGCAGCCTACAAAGGGCATGGCACTTTGATATGCATCTTAGAAAGGAACCACCAATCAGGTTGTCCTTATAAATACTTACCATGAGAAATCAAGGGAGCAAAAATAAAATAAGAATGCATGAGAATTTTTGTGTCCTGTGTCATTCAATCTCTTCCTTCCTCAGGATTCCCTCCAATCCCTGGCATGGAACCTGCTGGAGGTGAGAGCACCATTGCTGACATTCTGGAATCTGCCAGCAAACTCACAGATACAGAAGTGAAAGAAGAAGAGGAAGATGAGGTATGGTGCACTTTTTTGTAAAGTACTAGGCTTTGCTGACTATGCTTCTATAATATGTCTTGCAAGAGTACTGAAAAATGAGACGTGTGCACACAAGTCATTTTCCCATACCTTCCTAGACCACTATAGGGTAGAATAGTTGCAAGTCATCGTGCGATTAGATAGACATAGCAACTTTTTGTACTGGGGAAATTTCTCCAAATGCTGTATGGGCAATGTCCATTTAAATAGACCCTTTAGATCAGGAATTCTCAGCCCAGTCCTCTGGACACACCTAGCCAGTCAGGTTTTCAGGATAACCACAATGAAAATACATATGAGAAATGCATATAGAGGCAGTGCATATACAAATCTTTCTCATGCGTATTCATTGTAGTTATCTTGAAAACCTGACTGGCTAGATGTGTCCTGAGGACTGCGTTGAGAATCCCTTCTTTAGACAAAAGCCCTCAGCATTCTGCAGTTGGATATTACCCAGTAAGAATTTAACTATATCAACAACAAATTGATTTTGGCTGGCAGGTGGCAGTATAAAACTTTGCACATCTTTAGAAATATCTGTCCTGTCTAGAAGTGTCACAAGTTGGCTTTTTCTTGCCATTTGGTGGCAACAGCAAAAGAAGTAGTAGATGTGCAAGCCATTTCAAGCCAGGGCTGTCCTCAGTTGTCATGGACAGTGCCCCAGCCCTGTGGTGCATTTAGCTGCTATACCTCAGCCTTCTTGAAAATGAATTTGTAGGTGACTTTGTATGCAATCTAGAAAAATTCCTAACACTGCTGCATTTGTTGAAAGGGTTGCTTCAACATGATTTTGGTCTTTGCACTGATCCTGAGATGCTTGCCCTTATTGGAGATTTCTAACATTTAATTCATTTTCCATGCTAGAGTGAATCTGCCACGCTTCCTCCAGTTGCCAAAAAACCATCCCAGATGCCTCAGAAGCCAACACAGATTGTTAAGCCACTTCTCGTGCCTCCAACAGGAGAGCTGGGAGAGAAATCTCCTCTGCATAGAAAGAGAGGCATGCAGCCCCCACCAACTCCTGGCAAGTCTTCATCCAGAGAACAGCTTTCTTCTGCAGGTAGCTACATTTGGGAAAGTATAATCTGCACTCTAGAATCCTAAGTTCTTTATCCTTAATTGTAAAAAAAACTTTTTGTCTCAGTGGATCTGTAAGTGTACTATAAAGGATCATGAGAAACAAATCACGAGATGAGAAACAAATCACGAGACAGGTTCAACTCCAGATGGATTTTCTATGACAGAGTCAAACACAAAGTACACACCAACCCCAGGGACTCCAGGGTCTGATGTCTTTCCAAAGACCTATGTCCACACCACATTTGATGAACTTACATCCAGCTGTTTCCAAGTTATGGGGGAGGGGGGAGATGCATAAACCCACAAACTGCATCACATACAGATCTTCAGTATATTTTAATAAACCTCTGCGTATATGAATTCAGGCTAACAAATAATTGGAATCATCATCCATAGTTCTAGCTAGGGGTGAGATGAGATCTGGAAAGTTTTAATGAATGATGATTACAGGAACCGGGCTTGCCTACCTTAAATGTCCGTATTAGAATATGGGTTAGACATTCGGGATGTGTAAGCACAAAGCTTTCATTTTTGTATTTTTTTTTTCATTCTGTTTTCTTTTGGGTTTTCATTTGTTGTTCAGTTCCTTTTTGTAATAGTACGTGCTGCTATGCAACAAAATGAAGCAATGCAAAAATACTATAAGAACATAAGATATGCCATACTGGGTCAGACCAAGCCCAGTAATCTGTTTCCATCAGTGGCCAATCCAGGTCACAAGTACCTAGCAATTTCCCAAAAAGATACACAGGTACTCCACAATGCTTGTATTTGGGTAAGCAGTGGATTTCCCGAGTCCTCTTTAATAACGGTTTCCAATTCATCCTGCTAGACCAGTCCAGACAAATGGTTTTAGCTCCCCCACCAGCAAATGTTGGAGACAGAGAAAAAAATACCAGATTGGCTGAGCCCTGGTAGATATATAGCTGCACCCCTAGAGGTCGCCTTCAGTATTTTCTCTGTCTCCAGCAGATGATGGTGTTTTCCTGTTTTTTCTCTTGAAGTTTTCTTTTAGTTTGATAATTTTCAGCTGGACTTTTCCAGGGCGCACAGGAGGTGCCCCCCTGGAATTCCCAGATCAGTTCCTCAGTGCTCAGGTTGAACTCCTAGTCAAGAGGGCCAGCTGAGCTTCCTTTAAGCGAGGGCGGGGACAGCTCCTGGTCACGTGGACTTGGCAGGCCGGCATCAGTGGGAGCCTTCAGTTCTCTTACAAAGCTCATTTACCTAAGCAGCTTCGGTAAGTCTTCATATTGCATCTGCCTTGGCTCCCCTGCTCTTCTGCCCCTGCGATCTAGACATAAGAACATAAGATATGCCATACTGGGTCAGACCAAGGTCCATCAAGCCCAGTATCCTGTTTCCAACAGTGGCCAATTTAGGTCATATGTACCTAGCAGTTTCCCCAAAAGACACAGGTTCCGCAATGCTTGTACTGTGTCAAGCATTGATATCCTGGGTCCCTTCTTAATAATGGTTTATGGACCTTTTCTCCAGGAACTTATCCAAACCTTTTTTAAACCCAGCTACACTAACAGCCTTTACTACATCCTCCGGTAACAAATTCCAGAGTTTGATTACACGTTGAGTGAAAAAATATTTTCTTTTATTAGTCTTAATTAGTTTACCCTGTAGCTTCATTGTATGTCCCCTAGTCTTTCTGTATTCTGATAACGTAAACAATCGATCTACGTTTACCCGTTCCACTCCATTCATTAATTTAGAGACTTCTATCATATCTCCCCTCAGCCGTCTCTTTTCCAGGTTAAAGAGCCCTAACCTTCCTTCATAGGAGTATCCTTCCATCCCCTTTACCATTTTGGTGGCTCTTCTCTGAACCTTTTCTAATAACGCTATATCTGCCAGGATCAGTTCCTATAGTCTATACATGGGAATGTTCCTAAAGGAAGTTACAGGTGATTCTCCAGGACCAAGCAGGAAGTCAGTCCTCACATATGGGTGACGTCGGCACCGACGGAGCCCTCGCGGAGCAATTTCCCCAGCTTTCGAAGAAAACCTTTGGGAATTGCAGCGCGCATGCGCGGTCCCCTTCCCGCCCAAGGGTGCCATCTTGCTCAGTCTTCTTTTTTCCGTGGAGCCCTACAGACGTAGTTTGTAATCGCCGCTGAAAAAGTTGATTTTTTCATTCTGTTTTTTCTCGGTTCGACGCCGTGTCCTTTTCCCGCCCGGCCTCAATACTCCGGTGTCGAGTCCGTTCACTATTTTTCGGTTTTTGTCCTTAGTGACTGGCGTTCCCGCCACTTTTTTTTCTTTTTCTCTGGCAGCACGGTCTTTTGACCTCGCAGGGGCCCTTTTTCCCCCGATGGCTGCCAGCGGGTTTAAAAAGTGTGATCGGTGTACGAGGCTTATGTCTCTTACCGACACACATGACTGCTGCCTCCGTTGCCTCGGACCCAATCATGACCCGATGATTTGTGGTCCGTGTAACAAAATGTCCTCGAAGGCGTTGAGGAGTCGGCAGTCTCAAAAGGAGCGAATCTTCTCTGACTCCGCGTCCGGTCGGGCCCGGACCTCGTCAGAGGCTTCGACGTCTCGTGACTCCGGCCCCGAGCATCGTCGGAGTTCCTCTGAGCGGGGGTCTCCCGCTCGGGAACATCGTCGGAAGAAGAAACCCGCGAGGGCGGCGTCGGAGGACGCTCCTGGTCCCTCGAGGGCCAGGTCGCATAGCCCCGTCAGCCGCCCCGGGTCTTCGGAGGCGGAGAGGCCTTCGAAGCATCCTCGTCTCGAAGTGGAGTCTCCTGGACACGTGAGTACTGTAGTCCTCGTGGACTCGCCTCCGAAGGAGCCGACGTCAGGCCCGACGCCATCGGGGCCCGAGTCGGGACTGCTGGGTCTCCTGAGTTTGGACTCAGGTTGACGGCCTTGGAGAGCAGTTTCGCTGCCTTCATGGACCAGCAGCGGGCATTGATCGCTGGCCTCGCCGGTGCATCTGCCCCGACCACCGGGACGTCGACGTCCAAGTCGACCCCGGAGGCCGAGCCGATCCTCGAGTCCATGCGGGCTCGAGTCGATCCTGGACCACGGTCTCCCTCGGCCTCCCGTTCGGGACCGAGGTCATCGACGCCGGCCTTGGCGTCGGGCGGAGGTCCTCGGCACCCGCCCGCACAGAGCCGCTCGATTCCTCCACGGAGGAGTCGGGCTGGGACACAGAGGAGGATGAGTCACCCGGTTCTTTTCAGACTCGGTGCGTCCCCTCCGACTTGCCCGAGTCTGAGCCTCGGAGACGATGCCCCCCGGAGGATACCCGTTTCTCCAACTTCGTCAGGGATATGGCCAAGGCTTTGGCCTTCCCCGCGGATCTGGAGGAGGAGCCTCGAGCCGAAGAGCTCGAGGCCCTCCAGTATGACTCTCCCCCGAAGGAGGCCTTTACTGTACCGGTTCCTCTGATGCTGGAAAGACTTCTCTTCCGCATGTGGGAGAGCCCGGCATCGACGCCGGTGTTAAGCAAGCGGGTTGATTCCATGTATCGAGTCCGCAAGAGCCCCAGGTTCCAGAAGGCACAACTACCGCACCATTCCATGGTGGTGGAATCGGCCATGCATCGACTCAAGATTCAAAAGATGCACTCCTCGGTGCCTCCAGGTAAGGAGGCCCGGAACCTGGATGCCCTCGGTAGGAAGTTTATGTTTATGTTTGTTTTATTTCATTTGATAAAAACCGCCTTTCAGTGGTAAGCAAAGCGGTGTACAATAAAACCAAATTTAAAAGAAGGCCAAAGACAACGAAATGGAAAAGAAATACAATTTCTTGATAGAAAAGCAATAAAACAGGAGAGACAAGACTAAAACATAAAGGAGAACAAAACACGAGGAAAGCAGAGGATAGGGCAAGTGGGATTCACACGAAGGGAGAGGGGACATTAAAAAACGCCAGGGAAAAGAGTTGGGTTTTCAGGTTCTTCCAGGGCTCTATGCTTGCTTGTCGAGTCCAGACATACCAGCTCTATATGGGCATGTATCTCCGGTACCTGGCAAAGGAGATTGCCGGGTTCTCTCCTGGTCTCTCCGAGGAACCTTTGCAGAGGTTCCAGGCCTTGTCCACTGGTATTCGAGAGTGCTCGAAGTTTATTTCTCGAGTAGCCTACGATGGCTTCGAAGCATCGGCTCGAGTAGCCGGGGCCGGCATCGGTGCCCGCCGACAGGCTTGGCTTCAGTCATCCGACCTCGAGCCATGGGTACAGGACAAGTTGGTCGATGTCCCCTGCAGAGGTGAAAACCTCTTTGGCAAGCCCATGGCTGAAAAGGCTGCAGAACTCGAGTCCGAGACTCTAACCAGGACTCGCCTGTCCAGGAAAACCTCTGCCCCTTCACAAGAAAGGAAGGGCTCGGGAAAAAGCCCTTTTACCCGAGGAAGGTGTCTGCCTATAAACAACACCACCCACCATATCACGCCTCAGCAGCTCCCCATCAGGGTCAGCAGGCTAAGGGACAGGGTAATGGGTCCCGTAGGCAGAAGGCCCCCAAGCCCACTACACCGGCCCCTGCTCAGCAGGGTGGGGGTTTTTGACTCCGTAAGCATAGCCTCTCCCCCCCCGCTGGCTTCTCTCAGCACGGGAGGCCGGCTGGCCCACTTTGCAAACAGATGGTCAGCCATAACATCAGATACCTGGGTGCTTCAGGTAGTTCAAAAGGGCTACCTTTTGCATTTTCACCAGGTACCTCCCTCCTACTTTCCAGGGGAGCCTCCAAGAACCCCTCTGCACAGGGACTTACTCCTTCAGGAGTTGGCAAGTCTTCTTCAGGAACAGGCTGTGGAACCAGTGCCCCACCACCTGAGAGGTCACGGCTTTTATTTCAGGTACTTTCTGATACCAAAAAGAACAGGAGGCCTCAGACCCATCCTAGACTTGCGCAACCTCAAGTTCCTGCAAAGGGAAAAGTTCAAGATGCTTACCCTTGGAATCCTGCTGCCCTACCTCCAGCAGGGAGATTGGCTATGCTCCTTGGATCTAAAGGATGCTTATACTCACATCCTTATCCACCCAGACCACCGCCAATATCTAAGATTTGTTGTGGCAGGGAATCATTATCAGTACAGAGTACTGCCCTTTGGCCTGTCCTCCGCTCCCAGGGTGTTCACCAAATGCCTGGCAGTGGTGGCAGCCTTCCTGAGGCTTCAAGGCCTCTTTGTCTTTCCCTACCTAGACGACTGGCTCATCCGGGCACAGTCTTCACTAGAGGTCACTCAGGCCACTCAGCGCACAGTGGCTCTACTTCAGCACTTGGGGTTTGTCATAAACTTCGCAAAGTCCACTTTGCTCCCCTCTCAAGATCTCGAATTCATAGGAGCACGGTTGCACACTCTGCAGGCTCGTGCCTTCTTGCCTCTGGAACGGGCCAACCGGCTCAGAACTCTGGCCAGCAAGTTTCACGGCTCTTCCCTGTTCTCTGCCAGGCAATTCCTGCAACTGCTCGGCCATATGGCTTCCACGGTCCATGTCACTCCGAATGCCCGTCTACATATGAGGCCTGCTCAGTGGAGCCTTCGCACTCAATGGCATCAAGCCACAGGGAGCCTTGCGGACTTAGTCCAGATCTCCGACCGCCTGGTCTCCTCTCTGCAATGGTGGCTTCATCTGCCCAATCTGATACTGGGCATGCCCTTTCAGTCTCCTCCACCTTCCCAGGTGCTAACGACAGATGCCTCTCTTCTGGGATGGGGAGCACATTGCCAAGGGACATGTACTCAAGGCCTTTGGACCCCTTGGGAGGCTGCTCAGCAGATAAACTTCCTGGAGCTCAGGGCGATCTGCCTAGCTCTACGGACCTTCTCTCACCTCACTTCTCATCAGTCTGTACTGGTCCAGACGGACAATCAGGTTGCCATGTTCTATGTGAACAAACAGGGGGGCACCGGCTCCCTCCTTCTATGTCGAGAGGCTCGGAGACTGTGCTCTTGGGCAGTCGACCATGGCATCCTCCTCAAAGCTGTTTACCTGCCAGGACAGGAAAATTACCTGGCCGACAAACTGAGCAGGATTCTGCAGCCACACGAGTGGAGGTTAGACCCGTTGGTGGTTCAGTGGATCTTCCTCCGGTGGGGCCTCCCCACCATGGATCTTTTTGCCAGTCCCCAGAACCGGCAACTTCCCAGGTTCTGCTCCAGGCACCCGCATCCTCTCCGAGTAGCAGCGGATGCTTTCCTCATCCCGTGGTCCACGGGCCTGCTGTATGCCTTTCCTCCCACGCCACTTGTGTCCGGGATGCTTTTCAAAGTTCTCCGGGACAGGGCCTCGGTAATCCTGGTAGCGCCCAGGTGGCCGAGACAGCCCTGGTTCCCGCTCCTGCTACAACTGGCGGTGGACACCCCTCTTCCTCTGGGGTTTCAGCCTGATCTCCTGACTCAGGATCAAGGCACTCTCCTGCACCCCAACCTCCGGACCCTTCAACTGATGGCCTGGCTGCTGAAAGGGTAGTCCTAGCTCCGCTCCTACTGCCTCTGGAAATGGAAGCTGTCGTCCTGGTGTCTAGGCGACCATCCACCAGAAAGTCTTACGCCCTTAAATGGCGTCGCTTCTCCGTCTGGTGTTCTCAGCAGTCTGAGAACCCCTTCTCCTGTTTGGTATCGGTGGTACTACAATACTTCCTTCACCTTTCCAATCTAGGCCTCAAGTCCAACTCTGTCAGGGTCCACCTCAGTGCTCTCTCTGCACATCACTCGCCGGTGGACGGCGGACCTCTTTCCGCACATCCCTTGGTGGCGCGTTTTCTCAGAGGCCTCCTGCTTAAGCCTCCTTTGCACCCTCCAGCCCCTGACTGGGATCTCAATGTGGTCTTAGCGGATTACCTTTCCGCCTTTTGAACCTATGGCTACCTGCCCTCTTCGTTTCCTTTCCTGGAAAACTCTCTTCTTGGTAGCCCTCACCTCCGCTAGGCGCGTTAGTGAACTGCAGGCCCTAGTGTCTGAGCCCCCTTACACTAGGTTCTACTCGAATAGGGTGGTCTTGCGGACTCACCCTAAGTTTCTTCCAAAAGTGGTTTCCCCTTTTCATCTCAACCAGGAGGTGGTTCTTCCAACCTTCTTTCCCAGGCCGCATACCAGCCGAGCTGAAACAGTTCTGCATACCCTGGACTGTAGGAGGGCCTTATCCTTCTACCTTGACCGTACGCGGGAGCATAGAAAGGCTGTTCAGCTTTTCATTTCTTTTGACCCCAATAGGTTGGGGGTACCTGTCTCCAAGCGTACTTTGTCCATCTGGATAGCTGACTGTATCGCCTGGGCTTATGGAGCAGCCGGCCTCTCCTTAGAGAGTCGAGTCATGGCTCACCGTGTCAGGGCGAAGGCTGCGTCAGTGGCTCATCTCCGCTCTGTTCCATTGGCAGACATCTGCAGGGCCGCTACTTGGTCTTCAAGCCAGACTTTTGCGGCTCATTACTGCCTGTTGAGGGAGTCCCGCAGGGACAGTGCTTTCGGACAGGCAGTCCTCCACAGTCTCTTTGAGGTTTAGGCAACTCCTACCCTCCGGCCCTGGTGTTGGGCTACCGGCCGGATTCGTATTCAAAGATTCTTTCCTTCTGTACTGCTGAGCTAGAGGGAGCTCTTTTTCGGCTTGAGGTCTCCGATAGCCTTAAGCTTGGGAGTCCCATATGTGAGGACTGACTTCCTGCTTGGTCCTGGAGAAAGAGTAGTTACTCACCTGTAACAGGTGTTCTCCAGGAGCAGCAGGAATCGGTCCTCACAACCCTCCCTCCTCCCCTTGGAGTTGCAGTCATTCTTATCTATTGTTTTTGCTAACTTTTTGCTGTCTTTTCGCTATGTCATCAGACTGAGCAAGATGGCACCCTTGGGCGGGAAGGGGACCGCGCATGCGCGCTGCATTTCCCAAAGGCTTTCTTCGAAAGCTAGGAAAATTGCTCTGCGAGGGCTCCGTCGGCGCCGACGTCACCCATATGTGAGGACTGATTCCTGCTGCTCCTGGAGAACACCTGTTACAGGTGAATAACTACTCTTTTAGAGGCTTTGAGTCCCTGAGGATAAGAAGGCAGGATTTTCTCACATTGGTCAAACATGCCCAAGATGTTTCTAAGTTTGTCAACCATGCAGCTTTTGACTGTTTTGAGTGCATAAGCAGAACCTCTGCCATTGCCATAGGTGCACGTAGAATTGCTTGGCTCCAGGCATCTGATCTGGAGCTCTGGGTACAAGACAAACTGGGAAATATCCCTTGTACTGGTGAGAACCTGTTTGGAAAAGATTGGCAGGAAAAAAACAATGAGTTGGATGCTGACAACTCCACCTTGGATAGATTATCCAAGTCCACAGCTGACCCTGCTAGAAAGAAATCTTTCAAGAAGCCATTCTTTTCTAAAAAGAAAAGATATTATCCTGCTTATTCTCAGCAGGGACGTTCTGCAGGTCAGCTTATCAGGAAAGGTCAGCAACCACCCAAACAGAAGAAAGCAGAGACTGCTAAGCCTAAGCCGTCCCAGCAGCCTCAGCCTCCACAAGGTCTTTGACTTTCAGCTAGAGAACTTAGCCTTCCTGGCTCTCGTTGGACCAGAGCTTGCCACCATTCCAGGAAGGTTGTGTCACTTTGCCCCCAGATGGGGGCAGATAACAGCAGAGCATTGGACACTCTCCATCATAAAAGAGGGGTACAAGCTTCATTTTTCAAGCATGCCCCCTCCCACAATGGTAAGACAGTTCAATTCTCCGACCTCTCTCATCAACCTGTTAGGTCAGGAGGTCACTATCCTTCTTGCCCAAGGGGCAATAGAAAAAGTACCCATCCATCAGCAGGGTACAGGGTTTTACTCCCCCTATTTCCTTATCCCAAAGAAAACAGGGGATACAGACCTATTCTGGACCTCAGAGAATTGAACAAATTCCTTGTCAAAGAGAAATTCAAGATGATTTCTCTTGGAACTCTGCTGCCATACCTTCAGAGTCAGGATTGGCTTTGTTCTCTAGATCTCAAGGATGCGTACACACATGTTCTCATCCATCCAACTCACAGAAGGTTCCTTTGGTTCCTTTTTCAAGAAAAGCACTACCAATACATGGTGCTTCCATTTGGCCTGGCCTCGGCACCAAGGGTGTTGACGAAATGCATGGCGCTGGTAGCAGCATTTCTCCGCACTCTAGGGATATTCGTCTTCCCCTACTTAGACGACTGGCTCATTCGAGCCCCAACAGAGTCAGAAGCCAGGACTTCTCTATCCTGCATGATGCGTATCCTTCAGTATTTGGGTCTGGTAATAAACATCCCAAAGTCCAGTCTAACTCCCACTCAGTCTTTAGAGCTCATAGGAGCGTTGCTGGATACCAGAAAGGCAAGGGCCTATCTCCCTCAGGCCCGTTGCCTTCGCATGGTGCAGTTAGCTTCTCAAGCAGTGCTAAAACCTTATCTCACTGCCCGAGAAATGCTACAACTACTAGGCCACATGGCATCTACTGTGCATGTGGTTCCCTATGCTCGCCTCCATATGAGGGCAGCTCAGTGGACTTTATCCACTCAATGGACCCAGACATCAGGATGCCTGCCAGACAAAATAGCAAACACAAGTCACCTTATTTTGTCCCTCCAGTAGTGAAAGTCCACTAAAAACCTGTTGCTGGGGTCCCCTTTTCAACAACCATTATTAAGAAGGGACCCAGGATATCAATGCTTGAACCAGTACAAGCATTGTGGAACCTGTGTCCCTTGGGGAAACTGCTAGGTACGTATGACCTAGATTGGCCACTGTTGGAAACAGAATGCTGGGCTTGATGGACCTTGGTCTGACCCAGTATGGCATATCTTATGTTCTTATGTAACCCTTACCTCAGGCAACTCTCACAACAGATGCTTCTCCGATGGGTTGGGGAGCTCATCTGCAAGACCTCTCCACCCAAGGCACCTGGTCTCCACAGGAGACTCATCTACATATCAATCTCTTGGAGCTCAGAGCAATCTTCCTTGTTCTTAGAGTGTTCCACACCCTGCTCAGCTACAAGACAGTCCTCATCCATACGGACAATCAAGTAGCAATGTTCTACGTGAACAAGCAGGGGGGAACAGGCTCTCTGTCGCTTTGCAACGAAGCTTTGCGACTATGGGCCCTCGCCAGAGAGCATCAGATTCATCTCCTGGTGGTGTATCTTCCAGGCATAAAAAGCTCTTGGGCAGACAGACTCAGTCGAGTTCTGCTTCCGCACGAGTGGTCTCTGCATGCAGACCAGATAGCCAAGATATTTCAAATTTGGGGAACCCCGGACATAGACCACTTTGCAAGTCCGTGGAATGCCAAACTTCCCCGGTTCTGTTCCAGAACCCTGGCTCAGGGGTCTCAGGCCAGGGATGCTTTCCTCCTTTACTTGGGTCAAGGCTTCCTGTATGCCTTTCCACCCATTCCCCTAATTCCCAAAACCCTATTCAAGCTTCAGAGAGACAGAGGCTGTATGATTCTCATAGCTCAACATTGGCCACGGCAAGTGTGGTACCCTCTGCTTCTACATCTCTCTCAAGCTCCCTCCCTGGAGTTGGGGTCTGCTCCATATCTCCTGTCTCAGGAGGACGGAATGTTATGGCATCCCAATCCCCAGTCTCTGCATCTCAGGGCTTGGTTGCTGAAGGCCTAGATCTTCATGATCTTAACCTTCCTCAGCAAGTAAAGGATATCCTTTATGCTTCCAGGAAGCCTTCCACAAGACGCTCTTATGCTTTTAAGTGGAAAAGGTTTACCATATGGTGTTCGCAGAAGGGTCTTAACCCCCTTGCGATACCTCTGGAATCATTACTAGAGTATCTCCTTCATTTATCCAATGCAGGACTTAAAACTAACTCAGTAAGAGTCCATTTGAGTGCTATTGCAGCTTCTTTCAAGCCTCTAAATGGACAACCTATTTCCTCCCATCCTCTCATAGCAAGATTTATGAGAGGCCTTCTGCTAACTAAGCCTCCCATTAAGCCACCACTTGTGGCATGGGACTTAAATTTGGTTCTTGGTCAGCTCATGAAGCCACCTTTCGAACCCTTAGCTACTACCTCCTTGAAGTTCCTTTCTTGGAAGGTTATCTTTCTCATTGCAATCACATCAGCACGTCGCATCAGTGAGTTGCAAGCACTAGTAGCTGATCCACCTTATACAAGGTTCCATCATGACAAGGTAGTCCTTAGGACTCATCCACGCTTTATGCCAAAGGTGGTCTTGCCTTTTCACCTAAACCAAGTGGTCTACCTACCTGTGTTCTTTCCAAGGCCTCATGCATCAAATTCAGAAAGGAACCTTCATACTTTGGACTGTAAAAGAGCTTTAGCCTTTTACTTACAAAGAACACAGCAACATAGAAAGTCCTCTCAACTCTTTGTTGCTTTTGATCCTTCTCATTTGGGACTTCCAGTCTCCAAGAGAACTCTATCTAACTGGATTGCTCAGTGTATATCCTTTGCCTATCAGAGTAAGAATCTTCCTCTGGAGGGCCATGTCACAGCTCACAATGTGAGAGCCATGGCTGCTTCAATGGCTCATCTGCACTCTGTCTATCAATGACATCTGTCGAGCAGCCACCTGGGCCTCGGTTCGTACCTTCACAGCCCATTACTACTTGGACAAGGACTCCCGCCGGGATGCCTTGTTTGGTCAGACTATTCTCCAACACCTGTTCCATACCTAATCAACTCCTACCCACCATCCCTGGTAGGATGGCAGAGATCCATGGGGGGAAGTGGAGCCCTTCTCAGGGACGCACAACTTCTGGAGTCTCTCCCTGGCATCTAAAGCTAGGGAGTCTCCATATGTGATGACTACATTCCTGCTTGTTTCTGGAGATAGCATAGTTACTCACCTGTAACAGGTGATCTCCGGGAACAGCAGGAATTTAGTCCTCACAACCCACCCACCTCCCCTAGGAGTTGTATCTCTCTATCTCTTTCCCTTTCCCTCTCTCTCTCTTTGTCTCAGCTTTAAAACTCAACTGGAGAGAGGCAGTTGTGAAAGGCGGGAAGGCAGCATGCAGGCGCTGTGGGATGCTCCCAAAAGCTTTCTAATTGGACGCTGGGGAGCATTCCCATGCAGGCTCGGTCGGTACCGACGATACCCATATGTGAGGACTAAATTCCTGCTGTTCCCGGAGATCACCTGTTATAGGTGAGTAACTATGCTATATCTGTCTGTTCTGCAAGGATGAGCTTCCTGCGCTCATTGCCCAAGTAGTGGACGTCTTATGCCTTGCTGATCCTCCCGATCATCAGCAGCCTAGGTGCAGTCTCAGGCTGATCCCATCCTGCAGGACATTCAGAAGCCCTCCAGGGCCTTTCCTTTCCCACCAGAGCTTCAACAGATGGTGTCTCGGGAGTGGGTCTTACCTGATGCCTCCTTGCGCATGGCTCACCGTTTGGGTCAACACTATCTCTGGTGACCAGCGGATATGGACAGATGGCTCGCATACCCAAAAATGGATGCTCTGGTGGCAGGAGTTAGTAAGCACACCACCATTCCAGTAGAAGGTGGAGCAGCGCTTAGGGATTAGCAGGACTGGAAGGTCGAGGGTCTCCTCAAAACAACCTTTCAATCGTCCATGCTGGTGCTCCAAGCGTCAGTTTGTGGAGGTCTGGCAGCCCATTCCTTTTTTGTGCTAGATTCAGCGCTTACCTCAGGATCCGTTGTTGGCACGTTTGGAATCAGTGACAGCCTTCTTGGCAAATGCCTTTTATGATTTGCTTCATCTCTTGGCATGGTCAGTGGCCGCAGACACCGTAGCTCATCCATGGCTCTGACTTCGTCAGTGGTCAGCGGATGCCACCTCTAAGGCGCACCTCTCCAAGCTTCCCTTGAAGGGTAAGCTGCTCCTTGGTGAAGACCTGGACAAATTGGCCAAGGACCCTAGGAGAAGTCAAACCCCAGCAGCTGCCAGAAGACGAGCTGAAGTCATCCATGCTCCGCTACTCACAGTAAAACTATTCGCTGTCCACACAACGTGCCAGATTTCATGACTCCTAGCGCTACCAGCCTGGCAAGTCGTTTACATCAGCTTCGTCTGGCCGTTCCAGTCGGACGTCGCAGCCTTTTCGGGGCATTCGGAAAGGAAAAGATTCCTACTCAGCCCTGGCCAAGCTCTCCAGTGCTTCCTGATCCCCCTGCTGACTAGGCGGTGAGCCCATCCGGGATGTCGCCACCTGTAGGAGGACAGTTGGCGCTATTTTCTCAGCAGTGCACTCTCATAACTTCCAATCAGTGAGTCCTCGATATCGTCTCCCAGGGCTATACTCTCGAGTGTCTACGGCCTATTTGCGAAGCTCTCCTCATTTTGCACCACAGAAAAGGGAGGCCATTCAGTCCACCATTCAACGCTTACTCCTGCAGGCCATACGACCAGTTCCTCCTTCCGAGAGAGGTTCCAGTCATTACTCCATTTACTTCATGGTACCCAAGAAGGGCAAGTCCTTTCATCCAATTCTCGACCTCAAGGAGGTCAATTGGGCCCTTCGAGTACCACATTTTCAAATGGAGATGCTATGATCAGTGATTCAGGCGGTCCGCAATGGGGAGTTCCTCGCCTCCCTCAACCTGGTGGAAGCGTATTTCCAGATTCCCATCTGGGAAGAACAGCAGCATTTTCTACGCGTTGCCATCCTGGGACAGCACTTTCAGTTTTGCGCTCTGCCATTTGGCCTGGCGTCAGCTCCACGAACCTTCTCCAAAGTCATGGTGGTAGCTGCAGCAGCCTTGCTCAAACAGGCATCCGCATACACCTATACCTGGACAACTGGCTCATTCATGCAGATTCTCTTTCAGAGGCCCATAAAACAGATTCCCAAGTGGTCTCCTTCCTAGAGAGCCTCGGCTGGATCGTCAACCATTCTAAGAGTTGTCTCCAGTCGTCTCAACGGCTGGAGTTTCTCTGGGCGCTTTTCGATACCTGTCAGGGCAGAGTATTCCTGACGCTGGAGTGATTTCTCAAGCTCTCGTCTCAGCTCAGAATGTTTCTTTTACAGTGCTGCCCATGTGTTTAGGACTATCTTCAGATTTTTGGGTCTATTGCTGCCACCATCGATGTAGTCCCGAGGGCCAGAGCACACATGAGGAATCTGCAACATTCTCTGCTCTCCTGTTGGTCCCCGGTGACTGAGGATTATGACTGGTGGCTTCTGCTGCCTTCATCTACATGCCACAGCCTTCTTTGGTGGCTCTCACCAACCTGTCTCCTCCAGGACAATCCCCTTGGAGACTCCTCGCTGGATTTTGCTGACCACTGATGCAAGCCTTTAGGGCTGGGGAGCTCACTGCCTGAGCCAATCAGCTCAGGGCACCTGGATGCCACGGGAGGCACACTGGACCATCAGTCGCTTGGAGTCCTGGGTAGTTTGCCTGGCCTTGCTGCACTTCCTGCCTCTCCTTTGCACCCAAGCAGTCTGCATTCTTTTGGACAACGCGGTGACCATGTCCTATCTAAACCTCCATGGCAGTGCAAAGTATCTGGGTGTGGCCAGGGAAATGGCGCTTCTTTTCCCCTGGGCAGAATGTCATTTACAGGCTCTGTTGGTCCAACACATTGCAGGGGTGGACAACATCCAAGTGGACTTCCTCAGCCATCACACTCTAGATCCCTGAGAGTGGGAGCTTGCCCCTTGGGCATTTCAGCGAATAGTGCAGACATGGGGGATGCCTGTAATGGACCTCATGGCATCGGCACCCCCCACTCCATCCCATCCCAACCCTAACTCGTTCCTAGCCCCCAACTCCCCCCTTATTCTAACTCCCCCCCTTATTCTAACTCCCCCCCTTATTCTAACTCCCCCCCCCTTTTATCCCTCCCTCCTTCCCTTTTTAAACTACTAGTGGCTGCCCTGTCAACTCCAGGCAGCGACTACAGAGAAAGTTCCAAGTACACCCTAGCCCATCTCCCCCCCTTGTACAATTGCAACCTGTTGCCCCTTATCCACTACCCCAACATCAACACATCCACACCTACATCCCCCTACAATGATATTGCCTCTTTATTTATTTAACAGATTTTATATACTGCTTTATAATTTCAATCAAAGCGGTTTACAATGAAACTTAAACTTGGTAACATACTGTGGTGGCCCCTCGCCCAGGCAAAAGTCTATGGGCTTAGGACTGCCCTTGTTAGTCCTTTAACTAAGGAGTTTTTCCTCACCCAGAGCCGGGGCTGTTGGGATTTGTAGTTGTGTTCAGAAAAACAAGTAGTGTGGAGACCGAGGGTTATAGCCAGCACCCGCTCCCTAACCTGGAGGGTTTTGGGGAGGGGTGTGCCTTGAGGTTAAGTTGTAGTTGTGAAGGTCGAATGACAAGGCAGGTATAAAGAATATTTTTTTTTTATAAGGATTTATTTCTCCCGCTCCGTGGTGGAATGGAACAGGCGTAAAGGAATATATTTTACAGCCAAAACAAGAACAAAAGGAAAACAGGCTTTTTCCAACACTGTGTTCAAAACTGTCCTTTAACACAGTAGTTCACATTCCTGTCATGTGAGCTTTACTTGAAATCACTTAAACAAAAGAGCAAATAATAAAGTTCATGCACTGTAACTAAGTTGTGCTTCAGCTTACTCTTTATCTCCTCATAAGCTCTTCAGGTAAGGAACTTAAAACAGCATGCATTTCAGCATATTATAACGAATGACCACACAAGCTTTGCTTGACTATTCTTTGTCTATGAGACAGGTTGAGCAGTCCATTGGCTGATTCAAATCCAGCATTGGTAAGGGAAGAACCAATGGCCCTTGTGCTTCCGGGCTCTGTACTGACTCAATTACTTTCTGTCCAGGAACAGTTCGTTTCTCTAAGAAATCTCTAAACTCTTTCAGGAGTTCTTCAGCCTGCTTGCTATATGGGCTAGGCGGGGAATTAACTCCTTCCTGGGGTGAGTGATAGCTTGTGGGTTTCTCTTCAGGTAAGCAAACAATGCCGTCTCTCTTACTATGCTCATTCACTGCACTGGAGTTACCCCTCCCCCACTTGTCTCTGTCAGCAAGTGCTGGGTAAGTCAGTTCATTTGCAGATGAAGGATTTTTAGGCAGCAATTCAAACTTAGAACCTCCTAAAACCTTCTGGCATATATCTCTAGCAAATATATCTGCTACGTCCTTGTAGCTAGCTTGCTTGCTAATTCTGTCAGCAGTTTGAGGAGAAAAGCAGGGTTTATCTGAATGAGCTTCTGGTTGCAGCCAACTGCCCTCATAAAACCTAGGTTTGCCCTGGGTTTTAAAATAAGCACTCACACAGTCTGGCTTCTCATAAAAGCTGTTATCAGAATTAAAGACACCCTGTACCTTGTGTTGAGGAATGCCTGAATGTTCTTTAGCAGTCTGCCATTCTTTCCACGGGTCAGCTCTCTGTTCCAAAAGCATAGGCTTTACCCCTGGGTCTCTCAGTGCCTCGCCCTTCTCTTGCTTCCAGAAGGTTCTTCCATGCACTGAGTCTCCCTGGTACCTGCTTCTTGGCTTGGCAAGCGTTCTCCTGGAATTGCAGCTGGGGAGCGTTTCTCCTTCAAAGTCAAAGGCTCTGGCATCCAAGGCTACTCCGTCTCTAAAGCACACATCTGCTGTGTCTGTTTCCTGTATTTCCTTCCACCTCCTCGGTTTCCTGTTCCCCCTTCCTTCTTCGGTTTCCTGTTCCCCCTTCCTTCTTCGGTTTCCTGTTCCCCCTTCCTTCTTCCTTCTTCCTGTTTAACAAGCTGCTTCTGCTCTGGGGAACCCGTCTCCTGCTAGGGCGTGCCCAATCAGCAACTCTGCTTCTCCCCTCCCCCGAGGTGAGCTGTGTTAGCTGATTATCCATGTGCATCTTGTGCTGAGAAGGGAAATTCTTGCCTTTAGCTGCAGTACCCGGACCTTCCACCGGGTCACTATCTGTTTCTATGGCTTCTAGCACTGCTACAGCGTCACAGGGTTTACAAGGCAAAACACAGGAATTTTATTTCTTTTCCAAAAGAGCATTAAGGCTCAACGCAAACAAACAGGATGTTCTCTCCAAACAATAATCCATAGGCATTTATACCAACCAAAACAATGTAACTGCTTTTAGTAGCTTTTTAACATAGGTCACTGTTTCAAAACGATTCGGCAATCAAACATGGTTTTCTCCTTTCTTCAAACCCAAAAGAAATATCCTCTCTTCAGCAAACAGGGTTCTTAGCATTCCTGGCTAAACACAATTCTCCCTGTTTTCACACTGCCGTTTAGGACATTCAGGTTATAAACCTTTCTCTCTTATCCAAGAACTTTTATTCTGCCTTCTGGCATAGAGAACAGTCCATTACTGAATCTTCAGAGCTTTCATCAGATTCATAATAGTCTATCTGCATTTCCTCAGGACCCGTGTCTGGTAAATCTGGCTCTAAACCAGCATGAGAAATTTCAGGCTTAATATTCTCTAAAAGTTCCAGAACCTTTCTCCACTGAGGCTTTTCCCTATGCAAAGGGTTTCCACGAGGAATGTGGAGATTCTTCTCTTGCATCAAATGACACAGTGCCTCTAACTGACTCACAGCACTTTTGGCTACACTTTTATTCACGGACCTTTTTGGAAGTTGCAGCTCTTTAGCTGGTTCAGGAACAGTTGTCACGGCAGCCTGACGCTTGTCAACACTTCTCTCTGACACAGCTCTCCTAGTTTTAAAACCAATTGCAGTTTCCTTGCAATCCTGGCTTTCTTTCTGACTAGGACTTTCACCTCTGAGAATCCCCCGGAAGTCTCCACCGTTCTCCTCCACAGTGAACTCTCTGGGCCTTTCTCTGGTGCTTCTCTCACCTCTGAATTCTCCAGCGTGCTGCTTCCCTGTCTCTTCCTTTCCAGGGTGTCGCTTCGTGTGCTGCCTTCTCTCAGGCTGAGACTCTCTTCCCGTGGTGCTGCCCTTCTCAGGCTGAGTCTGACTTCCTTCTGTTTCCCTGGGCTTATAAGAGTGTCTCTGAACTACCATGCACTGCCCTTCCCCCAGGTTTCTCTCATTAGTTTCCAAGCCTGCCCTTAGATTAGCAGAGCTTGGGTGTGTCCTGTCCTCAGTAGCTGCGTGTTTTTTTTCCCTTGCCTGCACTTTGAGAGCTACTGATTCCTTGCCTGTCTCTTTCTTTAAAGGTAAATGTCTGATTTTCTCCCAGTTCCATGGGCTCAGCCATACTCTCCTCATCACAATACATTAAACAGGGACATTGATAACTTTGATTTTTCTGAGGCAATGGAGGGTTAAGTGACTTGCCCAAGGCCACAAGGAGTGCTAGTGGGAATCAAGCCCTGGTCTCTGGGTTCCCAAGCCAGTGCTCTAACCATTAGGCTACTACTCCATTCCACGCCTCTTACACCCATCACTCTTAGCTTATCCACTCATTCCCGCCTCACTACCATAATGCCCCAGTTATTTATTAACCCGCCCCTCCCTTTTCCTGCAACACATATTCACAGTACATTCAAAATATCTGTTTCCCAAATACAGGGGGTTAAAGTAACTCATTCTCCTGGAACAAGCAGGAAGTCAGACCTCACATATGGGTGACGTCTGTGCCGATGGAGCCCTCGTGGAAGCATCCCTCCAGTTTTCAAAGAAAGCCTTTGGGAGATGCCACCACACTTACATGGTGCCCTTCTCGCCTAAGGGTGCTATCTTGCTCAGTCTCCTTTTTTCCGCAGAGCCTTTCAGACATCTGTATGGTTTTCTCCTGGAAAAAGTTGATATTTCTTGACATGAATTTCATACTCTCTCTAGTTGTGCATCGGAACTCTCCCCACCACCCGAGCTTGCTGTCTCCGGCATTGAATCTCTGGTTCCTATCTTTTTTTCTTTTTGGCGCTTTTGCATCCTTTTTCCAACTGGCAGCACCATGGGTCTTTGACCTCGCTGGGGTAATTTTTCCCCCCATGGCTACCAGTGGGTTCAAGAAGTGTGAACAGTGTGCCAAAATCATGTCCCTTACCAAAACGAATGCTGCCTAGGACCGGACCACGAACCCACGGCATGCAGTCTTTGTAAAAAGATGTCCATCAAGGCCCTTGAGTCACCAGCAGCAGCACAATAAGTTTTTCCCGGAGTCCCTGGTACCTCCGAAGGCCAAGGCCTCCTCTGAAGCCACAGAATCTTGGGGCACCCTTGCGGACCCCTACTGACACCATGACTCCTCAGAAAGGGGGTCTCCCTCAAGGGAACATAAGAAGAAAACCTCAAAGACAATGTCCCTGGATGGCTCCGACAGGTTGGGTAATCTCCGAGCCAGGTCCCTCAGTCCTAGATGCTTGTCAAAGAGATCAGAGCGGGAGCGGTCTATCAAGATCCCCCAGAAGCAATCAACCGCAGATCGGCTTCGGATTCCAGAACCTATCCTCATTGAGGACGACTTCTCAGGGGAACCAGTGCCGGTCCCGAGTTTCTTGGTGCCATCACCAATAGCTTCAGAGCTTTCTGGACTCAAAACCAGAATGGCAGCCCTGGAGCGCAGTCTGTCTGCCTCCATGGACCAGCAGCGGGTGCTGTTGTCCTGTACCTCCAGTTCCTCTGCCCAGAACACTGGGCCATCAACGTCAAGGACGTCCCCGGAGGCCGATCCAATCCTCGAGACCTTTCAGCCTCAAGTCGATCCTTGGCTGAAGTCTCGATCTGGTTCCCATTCCATGGGACCAAGGTCCTCCCAGTCTAGTGCACATGACACCAGCCATGGAGCCTCCAAGGGACGTGAGCGAAGCTCAGACCCAGAGCCCGTGGGCCACCCTTCCCTCAAGTCTTTGATTATTCGGAGTGGGAGATCGAGGATGAGGAGTCACCGGACACCCATCGCCACAGTGACGTCCCCTGAAACGCCCCTCCTTCAGAGCCCCAACGTTGGTCCCGCCTGAAGACATAGCGTTCCTCAACTTTGTTAGGGGTGTGTCAAAGGCCCTAGCATTCCCAACGGAGTCAGAGGAGGACCCTCGGACAGAGGAGCTAGAAATCCTCCAATACGAGGCCCCTCCAAAGGAATTGCTCACAGAACCCATTCCACCGATCCTGGAACAGCTAATGCTCTGTATGTGGGAGACACGTGCATCAGTACCGGTTGTGAGCAGCGGCTCAACTTGATGTACTGGGTCCGCCTGAGTCCAGGATTCCAGAAGGCACAGCTGCTGCACAACTCTATGGTTGTGGAGTCGGCCATGCGTCAGCTGAAGAGCCAGAAGATGCATGCCTTGTTGCCCCCGGATAGGGAGGCCCCCACCTTGGATGCCCTTGGCAGAAAATGCTACCAGGGCTCGATACTCATCGGCCGGATCCAGGCCTACCAGCTGTACATGGGCAGGTACCTGAGAGATCTGGCAAAGGAGCTCACTGGGTTCTTGGCTGGTCTCTCCGAGGAACCCCTGCAGAGGTTCAGGAATCTGGCCAAGGCTGTCCGTGAGTGCTCCAAATTCATGTCTCAGGCAGCCTATAATGGCTTTAATTTGGCGACTTGAGTATCTGCGGTGGGCATCAGTGCCCAACGTCAGGCTTGGCTACAGTCTTCTGACCTCGAGCAATGGGTTCAGGACAAATTGGTTGATGTCTCTTGCCAAGGAAAGAACCTCTTTGGCAAACCCATGACCAAAAGGCTGCCGAGCTGGAGACCGTGTTCATGACGAGGACCAGACTCTCTAAAAAGACCACAGCCCCTTCCCGATGGAAGGGCTCGGGCAAAAAGCCCTTTTACCTAGGAAAGGGGCTGCTTACAAAAACTACCCACATCAGCAGGCCAAGGGACATGGGTAGGGCCCTCGTAAGCAGAAGGTTCCCAAGCCCCCAGGCGTTGGCTCCGGCCCAGTCAGGGGGAAGTTTTTGACTCCTTGGGCATAGGTTCTCCATCCCAAGGAGGTCAACAGCCCACAGGGGGACATCTGATCCACTATGCCCAAAAGTGGCCAACCATCACCACTGATTCCTGGGCACTCCTGGTAGTCAAGGAGTGCTACCTTCTCCATCTGGCTCAGACACCTCCCCTTTTCTTCTCAGAAGAGCCCCCTTCTTCGGGGCCTCTTATTGAAGGAACTCACAGGTCTTCTCGAGGACAGGGTGGTAGAACCAGTACCCCAACATCTCAGGGGCAAGGGGTTCTACTCCAGATATTTCCTTGTACCAAAAAGAACAGGGAGCCTAAAGCTCATCCTGGACCTGCGTAACTTGAACAGGTGAGGGAGAAGTTCAAGATGCTCTCTCTTTGGACATTGTTGCCTTACCTCCAGAAGGGAGATTGGCTATGCTCCTTGGATCTGAAGGATGCTTATACCCACATCCTTATCCACCCCAACCACAGGCAGTACCTGCTGTTCATGGTGGGGGGTGGCCACTACTAGTACAGGGTACTACCCTTCGGTCTGGCCTCCGCCCCCAGGGTCTTCACCAAATGCCTGGCAGTAGTGGCCGCCTTCCTCCGCCTCCAGGGGGTATTTGTCTTCCCCTATCTGGACGACTGGCGCAGAAAAGGAGGCACAGCCGCAGAGGTGCAGCAGGCCACAGCACGCACCATCCATGTTCTGCAACATCTGGGGTTTGTGATAAACTACCCCAAATCCCACTTCCTCCTGACACAATCTCTGGCATTCATAGGAGCAAGCCTAGACTCTCTTCAGGCAAAGGCCTTTCTCCCCTTGGGCCGAGCCGACTGTCTCAGGACACTGGCCATAAATGTGCAATACCGTCCCTCTGTGTCAGCTCGGCTTCTGCTGCGCCTACTCAGGCACATGGCCTCCACGGTCCATGTCGCCCCAGATGCCCATCTGCACATGAGGGCCACTCAGTGGTGCCTTTGAGACCAATGGATGCAAGTCACAGGCCATCTCTGGGACAGAGTCTCAGTGACTCACCAGTTGGCGGAATTTCTGACTTGGTGGAAAACCCCCCATCACCTCCAGACAGGGATGCCCTTCCAAACCTCAAGTCAGGATCCTCACTACGGATGCCTCCCTACTGGGATGGGGGGAGCCTATGCAAAGAACTCCGCACCCAGGGCAGCTGGTCACAGACCAAGAGCAACCAGGAGATCAACCTCTTGGAGCTTCCAGCAATATATCTAGCCCTCCGAGTGTTCTTTCACCAGTGCTGATCCAAACAATCAGGTGGCAGTGTTCTATGTGAAAAACAGGGGGGCACAGGGTTCGCACCCTCTGCCGCAAAGCGATGACTCAGCTCCTATGTGGTTCAACAGGGCATACTTCTACAGGCAGTATACTTACCAGGCCAGGACAACAGCCTGGCGGACAAACTAAGCAGGGTTCTCCAGCCACATGAGTGGTAGCCTGACCCCAGAGTAGCCAACCGGCTCTTCTGGCTCTGAGGACCCCCTTGGGTGGGCCTATTTGCCAGCCTGGACAACTACCAGTTGCCCTGCTTCTGCATCCAGAAACCCCACCCCTCCCAGGTGGTGGCAGACGCGTTTCTCATTCCGTGGTCAGAAGGTCTCATGCATGCCTTTCCACCCATGACACTGATTGCCAAAACACTTTTCAAGGCTCTTCACGACAAAGCCTCACTGATTCTGGTTGCCCCTTGGTGGCCACTTGGTGGCCCAGGCAGCCATGGTTCCCGCTGTTCCTCTGACTGTCAGTAGAGACTTCGATCCCACTGGAGAGCTCCCCGGGGCTTCTGCCTCAGGAGAGGGGCTCTCTCCTGCACCACAACCTGGGGTCCCTATCACTGACTGTGTGGCTGCTGAAAGGGTGACCCTATCCCTTTTCAATCTCCTGGGGGAAGTGGAAGAGATCCTGCTGGCCTTCCATAAGGCTTCCACCAGGAGAGCCTATGCCTTCAAATGGTGCAGGTTCTCGGTCTGGTGTGTGGAGCAAGGGGTGAACACGTTCTCCTGCCTGGTGCAGCTGGTACTGCAATACCTTTTTCATCTCGCGCAATCTGGACTCAAATCGAACTGCATCAGAATGCACCTCAGCGCCCTTGAGGAGCATCACTACCCAGTAGAAGGCAAACCCCTCTCAGTCCAGCCTCTGGTGACCCACTTCTTGAGAGGATATTTGCTGTCAAAACCCCCCATCCGCCCTCCGGCAGCTGAATGGGACCTCAATGTAATATTGGCGCAGCTCACTCATCCATCATTTGAGCCTCTGTCTATCTGAGATATCTCTCATGGAAGGTCGTATTCCTGGTGGTGCTCACCTCCGCACACAGGTCATCGAGCGCCAAATCCTAGTGGCAGAGGCACCATATACCAGGTTCTATAAGAACAGGGTTGTGCTGGCACATAGTAACATAACATTTTATTTATTTTATTTAACATAGTATATGATGGCAGATAAAGACCAGTATGATCCATCTAGTCTGCCCAGCAAGGTGGCAAGAGCAGGTGCACCTGCCTCTCTGTGCAGATCACCCCTCCGCATGCCTTTGTTTAGGGGTATGCCAACTGCTCTGTGTAGGTCACTTCTATTAGTATCTCTTTTCCACCTCAACCAGGAGGTGGTGCTGTCCACCTTCTTCCCAAGGCCTCACTCCAGCAGGGCGGAGACAGTCATTAACACCTTGGACTGTAAGAGGGTCCTGTCTTTTGACATTCAGCACACCCAGGGCCATCGGAAAATTTCTCAGCTTTTTGTTTCCTATGACCCCAGTCAGCTGGGGGAGGTGGTAATTAAACAGACACTGTCCACCTGGGTGGCAGACTGCATCACCCTTGCCTATGACCAGGCTGGGCTCACACTGGATGGCTGGGTCACGGCACACTGGTTCAGAGCCATGGCGGCCTTCGTGGCAAGCCTATGCTCTGTTCCTATGCTGGACATCTGCTGGGTTGCCACCTGGTCTTCAGTTCACACCTTTTCAGCTCATTACTGCCTGGAAATGGAGTCCCAACAGGACAGTGCCTTTGACCAGGCCGTGCTCCGTAATCTTTTCAGGGTCTAGGCAACTTCTACCCTCCAACCTTTCTGTGTTCAGGCTACCGGAGTGCTGTTTTCCATTGGACACATGGGTCCTACTGCAGTCTGTATCTGTGGACTCAATTGCTGCTGAACACGGCTAACCTTGAGGGCAACCATGATTTTTCTCTGCAGGCTTGCGGTAGCCTGTAGCTAGGGAGTCCCATATGTGAGGACTGACTTCCTACTTGTTCCTGGAGAAAGTGTAGTTACTCACCTGTAACTAGTGTTCTCTGGGGACAGCAGGAATCCTCACAACCCTTCCTCCTCCCCTGGGAGTTGCTTCTTTACCATTTTTTATTTTTTGTCATTTTTTAGCTATGTCATTTGACTGAGCAAGATGGCACCCTTGGGCGAAAAGGGCACCACGCATGCATGGTGGCATCTCTCAAAGGTTTCTTTGAAAGCTGAGGAGATGCTTCCACGAGGGCTCCATTGGCACTGACATCACCCATATGTGAGGACTTATTTCTGCTGTCCCTGGAGAACAGTTGTTACAGGTGAGTAACTAGGCTTTAGTGTCCTTGAAGGAACAGCTTGGATGGTCACTCGAGTGCCTTCTCAGCCGGCCCTGTCCACTCTCCACTCTTTGCCAGCGGATCTGAGATTTTCAAAGTTCTTATAGTTGACGAGGGAGGTCAGCCAGCCCCTCCACTCCCAGTTCATGCAGTAAAGTCAGTTCCTCCTCCCGAGTCTGAATGCGCACCGTCTTGCCCTCTTTGGTAACTACCAAAGCAAAAGGAAATTGCCAATGATAACGGCATCCCTTCTTGTGAAGCTTACATGTAATATCTGGTAGTTCCTATCTCTGCCTTAGGGTTGCCGTGGCCAAATCCTCAAATACTTCAATGTTGTGGAACTCCCAGCGAAGTGGTCCGATCTTCCGAGCCTGGATTGCCACACACTCTCTTATCCAGTATCAATAAATCAAGTATGTCGTTCAATGATATCAGAAACTGGATCCAAAACTAGCCAGTCCGTGGCTTATAATAAAACTATTTCCCAAACTCGTAAAAGGAATAGCTCTTATTATACAATGAGGTCTGTTGAAGGAAAACATTCTCTCGTGGTTTAGGAGCAACATTGTGAAAGAAGATTTTTTCAATCACAGGTTTTTCACTACAGGCCTACAAACAGAGAGTGTTTCCAAGTTTTAAAAGGGCTATCATAGACTCTGGTAACGAGGTCACTGATGTGAGCAGAGCATGTGTTCTCATTAAGACGGAAGTCTAAGAGGCCCAGCCAAAGTTTTTACTGAGACCTCATTGTATAATAAGAGCTATTCCTTTTACGAGTTTGGGAAATAGTTTTATTATAAGCCACGGACTGGCTAGTTTTGGATCCAGTTTCTGATATCATTGAACGACATACTTGATTTATTGATACTGAATATATTCGTTCAAGACATAGGGCCATTGGTTATTTTGTGTCTACACAAGCATGGCGGGCCCAGAAGGATGGCAAGATGTCTTAACCTTTACACAGGATTATATCCAAGCACTTACCAAGGAGAAGACTCCGTTTTCACAGCTTACTCATACTGATGACCCCTCTCAAGAAGCCACCTGGGATCAGTTGTTGAAATTACAAAAAAAGAAAGTTAAAATGGAACTTCATCGGTTTTCCCTCATAGAGTACATTAACCGCCAGCAAATTCCCAGAGGGCTACGAATGTATAAGGAACCTCGGAAACCAGCTATGGGAACAGAATTTGTAGAACAGTGGAATCGCATCCTCAATAAATGCTCATTAGATTTAATGGTGTTGCTTGTGGATACGGCTAAACAAGACCTTGACAAGCTCACTGAAGAAGCACAGATATTAGAGGCATCATTGCAGTCTATAACGACAGACGCCATGTTTAATACCAAGTCAACAGAAGTGAAACAGCAGATACAGTCATTTCATCAAGAGGTAATGGCAACCAAAGTGAAAAAACTCAAGAGAGATTATTCCGATTACACCGTTGGATACGTTTATCCCTGGATGAACAGCAAGGGGAGAGCAAAGAGAGTGGGTAAACGTGTTACTTTTGGAAATACATCTGATGATACATCTTCCTCTGAGTCAGTGAAATCTTCAAAGGACGGGGACGATTCAGGAGAAGACACGCGGAAGAAGAAGAAGGAATCCGATCGCCTAAAACAGCGAGAGCGGGAACAGCGCAAGAAGTGACCCCGGCTTTGACGAGTGATACTGAAACTCCTTTAGTAGTAAATATTTCTAACTGTGTATTATCTCCGGCAGCGTTGGCGGTATTGAATAAAGGTTTGTCATATATACCTAGTATCACATTTGACTCCTTTCAATTCCGTTTGGATCTTGAAGCTCTGCTACGTAAGTTAAATTTGAAAGTTTTTTTCGCACAACAAGCAGGACAAACAGCTCTTAGAGACTCATTACCTATACTAGGACCCATGGGTGAAACTGTTGGAGAAGAACAGTCTTATGGTAGAACACGCCTTCCATTGAGATCAACTTGGTCCCCTCCGGGTCCTAGTCATCCTGCTTTGGAAGTTTTCAAGAAGTTGGTTCTGGCAGATATTTCTAAGTTAGAGTCCACTCAGACACTGACCCAAACTGCTCTGTCCCGTGTAGAACGTCAGGCCCTGACCGAATTGCAAGATCGGACGGATATTATCATTCGGAGGGCCGACAAGGGTGGAGCAGTGGTAATCCTTGCTCGTGAAGATTACATGGCAGAAGCTATGCACCAATTGCAGGATGATCGTGTGTACACAGTTTTAGATTCTGATCCTTTACCACTCTTGCAAGGTGAAATCCTTCAACTTACTGAAGAAGCGTTGCAGAACAAGTTGATTACCAAACAAGAATTTAAATATCTGAATATCAAGGCCCCTGTCGTAGCCAAATTTTATTTAGTTCCAAAAATACATAAGAACCTTAGCAAGCCCCCGGGTAGGCCCATAGTTTCCACCCGTGGTAGTGTGCTGGAACCCCTGTCAACGTACATAGACTCCTACTTGCGTCCACTGCTAGTTACGATTCCTTCCTATTTAAGAGATACGACTCATTTTTTGAATGTTTTAAAAAACCATCCAATACAGCGGGACCAACCAAATGTTATTCTGGTTACACTTGATGTGGTCTCGCTGTATACGAGTATCCCCCAAACAATGGCAATGGAAGTTATAGCACAGGTTTTGCTCAATAGGAGTGATGTGTCAACAACTTTGAGGGCGTTTCTCCTAGATTTAGCAAGGTTAGCAGTCACACGAAATTATTTTGTATTCGATGGAGTATTTTACCAACAGAAGAGCGGGGTGGCTATGGGCGCTACTTGCGCCCCTAGTATAGCCAATTTTTATATGGGAATATTTGAGCAACAGTGGGTTACTCCTTCTACCTATTCTCCTCACATTTTAGTGTGGAAACGATTCATCGATGATATTTTTTTGATCTGGCAGGGAATGGAGGAAGCTTTGTTGTTGTTCATAGCGTGGCTTAATACTTGTGATAGTAATATTAAATTCACATATCAATATCATAGTAAAACCTTGACCTATTTAGATGTACAAATTACTAGAGGGGCTACTGATTGGGAAACCACTATCTATAAGAAGCCCACGGATAGTCACATTTTTGAGGTTTGATAGTTTACACCCGCGACGTCTTAAGGAAGGTTTACCCTTTTCACAGTTTTTACGCTTTCGTCGGAACTGCTCAAATAAGGCAGATTATAAACAGAAATCGAAACAGCTTGTGAAGGATTTTCAAAGGCGAGGTTATCCAGTGACTATTCTTAAGAGAGCACGGTCTAGGGCATTGTACAATCATCGGGCGGCTTTGTTGCAAATAAAACCCTCAGGTCAAGATAGGAGCAGTCAGGATGATGATATCAATTTTATATCTAAGTATTCTCCCCTAAGCACACAGATCCAAAGTATTTTTAAGAGACATGCAAATGTCTTAAAAGTGATTCCAGGTCTTCAGGATAAACGGGTGCGGTGCGTTTGGCAACGCAACCGCAATTTAAAAGAATGGGTCAGTCCGGCAGTGTTACCCCCATTAAGAGTAGTGGCTGAGATAGCACCAATGAGGGGACACAAACCATGTGGGCATTGTGATATTTGTGATCTCACTATACAGACGTCATCTTTTGTTTATAACGAAGTAACATTCATTTTGAAACATAATACTTCTTGTGAATCGAGTTCTGTAGTGTACGCTGTGGTTTGCCCTTGTGGCTTGTGTTATATTGGTAAAACCAGTAGAAGTTTTCATATACGTATGCGAGAACACCGGAGCCGCATAAAATGTAAGACGCTTGAAGCCCCCATAGTAGCACATTGTGTACAGAAGGGACATATTTTTGAACAACTTCATTGCCTATGTTTACTTCAAGTCCAACAGTGTTCTGGGGGTAAGACCCTGGATCAAACATTGATCATACAGGAGCAACGTCTTATTTATCGGCTTAATACAGTTATCCCTCATGGGTTAAATGGTATGATAGAATGGGCTGCTTGTATGCCACAGTGAGTAATAGAGAAATGCACGGGGAGAATTGACTTTGATATTTATATCGATATGGTGCTGTTGCCGGAGCATGTTAAAGTAGGGGATTGGTTAATCGTACATATACCTTGAAATTTTTAGTAACCCCTTGAATAATCCCAAGAGAAAGGTATTATCAGTGAAGAGTTTATTTGAATCCCCTAAGGGGGTAGCACTCCCCACAGCGAGGCACAGCACACTAGAGTGTTTTAAAAGTTCTAATTAGGGTATAGTTTTCATCATCTAATAGAATATGGGAGGATAGAGAGTCTATGCTCGGAAGGCTTTATGCACTCCATCTTGACAATAGTTTGATATTAGGGGATCATATGGCTTTAAGGAAGGTGGCGCCAAAGGACAGCACCCCTTTAAATAGGTGATTAAGAGAGCAGCGTGAGGGAGTCGCGGCCTCCAAAAAAAAAAAAAGGGGGGTGGAGTTATGTTTGAGTTGCTTTATAAATGGAAGAGTACAACCCCAGGGGCATGCGTGGCGTTTATCCAAAAGCGGTTTGATTCCCTTTCATGGTTTTGGGAGTGATCTGAGAGTACCGGGAGTGAACGTGGGCGGCATCTTTTGGTAAGTTTCTTTGATTTTAACTGGTTAAGACATGGTACTTAATAGAGTGTTTATGTTTAAATAGGTGAAGGGAGAAACTGGAAAGTGACACGTTTTCCTTTTGGTTTTTATTTATAGATTAGTGTACGGTCCCCTGAAGAAACACCGTAGTGAAACGTCTAGGTACCGGGGAGTTGACGTTGGGATCACAGCTGAGAGTCATATGATAGCTCGCTGTTGAAGGAAAACATTCTCTCGTGGTTTAGGAGCAACATTGTGAAAGAAGATTTTTTCAATCACAGGTTTTTCACTACAGGCCTACAAATAGAGAGTGTTTCCAAGTTTTAAAAGGGCTATCATAGACTCTGGTAACGAGGTCACTGATGTGAGCAGAGCATGGGTTCTCATTAAGATGGAAGTCTAAGAGGCCCAGCCAAAGTTTTTACTGAGACCTCATTGTATAATAAGAGCTATTCCTTTTACGAGTTTGGGAAATAGTTTTATTATAAGCCACGGACTGGCTAGTTTTGGATCCAGTTTCTGATATCATTGAACGACATACTTGATTTATTGATACTGAATATATTCGTTCAAGACATAGG
Organism: Ichthyophis bannanicus; assembly: GCA_033557465.1. Classification (NCBI taxonomy): domain Eukaryota; kingdom Metazoa; phylum Chordata; class Amphibia; order Gymnophiona; family Ichthyophiidae; genus Ichthyophis; species Ichthyophis bannanicus. The sequence continues at coordinate 263,624,525 of CM066040.1, forward strand.
GCCATTGGTTATTTTGTGTCTACACACTCTCTTATAGCATAACTGTGAAATCTTACCATTATATCTTGTGGCAAGTTAGCACATGGTGCGCCCAGTGCTTGTGCGCCCTATCCATTTCCATCCCAGGTGGCTCCTCACCTTTCTGGGCTGTTGCCCAAAGTTGTTGGATGATCCTTTGAACAAAGTCTTGGCAGTCCAGATAATCAACGCTCTCAGGCATGCCACAAAAAAGTAGGTTGCTATGCCGGGATTTGTTCTCCAGATCCTCTAACTTATCATTAATGTCCATGTTAGCATTTCTAAAGCGACAACTTGCTTTTCCAGCCCATTTAAAGTTTCCCCAGTCTCTTCTACTTGCCTTTCCGCATCTTCTATCTGGTGTCCCATATCTGCCATCTCCCCTCTTGAGATCTGCCGTGAGGCTCATGATATCTGCTCGCACCAAGCTGAGGTCGGCTGTTAGCTTCTTACTCCACTGGTGAAACTCTGCAGCAGTCAGCTGTCCTCCATTCTCGGAATCGGAGCTGCTAGCACGTGATTCGTTGTCTCCTGCATGCTCCGCCGCCATTTTATTCTCCTCTTGCTGGGTTCCCAGGCCGTCACTGTAAGTAAATGCATGGAGGTCCGCCTGTTTTTTTTTCTTTTAGTCTTTCACCACCATTGCTGCACTCGGGGAGTGATATTTTCCCCTATTCGCCATTCAATGGCACTCAGGTCTGCTTAAAAGTACTTTTTTAATTGCGGGGGGGAAGCGGAGCTCTTCTCTACACCGCCATACACCCCGGTGACATCACTTCCTCCCCTCAAATGCATTTTATGCCAATGATGTGCTCGCAGCAGCTGTCCCAAGGGCTAAGTACTCAAGCAGAGCTTGCATGCCTGGCTTGCAAGTAAGAGTTCTTGTGTTTCACTACATTTCCAAGTACAGTATCGGAGCACAGATGAGGAAAAGTATAAGACCTGAGAACAGGATTATTGCATGTCGTCCACTACTAATCTTTTGTACAGAGCCAGAAGGCATATGCAGCGCTGTACAGAAACATGCAAGAGACAGTCTTTGCTCATAAGAGTTTACAATCTAGTCAAGACAGACAACACACTGGGGACTAGGATTTATCTAGGGGAATGGGAAGAAAACACATAGGAAGTAAACAGAAGACTAAGGGGATCAGGATGCAAAAGCAGTCTCGAAGTGATTTTTTAGCCTGGATTTGAACAGGGCCACAGATGTAGTCTGGTGTTAAACTTAGGAGCTCTTCTCTTCTCATATATCAAATAATTGAATGGAATAGTCCACGTAAATGTCATTTATGCATATATGTATAAAACTGAAAGATGAGAAGTTTCATATGCACATTTAAAATGTTTTTTTTTTCCAGCAAAGGAGCAACTTGAATTCCTGGAAAACAGGAAGAAGCAGTATATGAAGGCTGCAGTCCAGGCCAAGCAGAAGAATGATCTTGAACAAGCAAAAAACTATTTGAAAACGGCCAAAAGCTTTGATCCACAAATCGAATTGGTAAAGAGTGGCAAGTCTGTGGATATTTCAAAGGTTAGAATCCAGACTTTGCATACAGATTCTCCTGGACATCATGGGGTGTAATTTTTAGAACATAAGAACATAAGATTTGCCATACTGGGCCAGACCAAGGGTCCATCAAGCCCAGTATCCTGTTGCCAATAGTGGCCAATCCAGATCACAAATATCGGTCAGGTTCCCAAAAGTATACAGATTCAGTGCTGTTTTTTTGATGCAGAATCATGAATACGATGCACCAGCTCTCAGAAGGAAAGTACATGCATACATACTTTCTCTTTAGAAACTCTTTAGATCTTTAGAAATTGCTTAGAAAAAGGTACTCTCAGAGGTTTATGCCCACTTTTCCTATGAGTGTTTTTTCCCTGAAAAACATGAATAGTTTTGAAAATGAAAACTGTGTGCATTACTGTCTCCCCTCCCTCCTGGCCCTGACTAGTCGACTTAGGAAAACATATGCATGTTGTTGATCTGTGCATGTGCTTTTACCTGTGTGCAAGGTGAGCAATTTTCAGATAGCCTATTTCTCCCCATTGTTGCTTGTATCTGGGAAGTACAGGATCATATTGATGTCCCTTTATTGTCAGGATATAGGTCTTGGAGAATCTATATGTATATAAATTCAGACTGGTGTACGTAAATCCATAGGCTATACAGATCCTTAGATCCTCTTCCTCACTGTTAGTCATTGATTAAAAGATCAGTGTAGTCATTTAACCAGGAAAATCAAAAGTACAAAGCAAGAGATCGACATATAATTCATTTTAAAGATGTAAAATTACATTTGTTTACATGCAAGAAGAGGGTAACCAACTCACACAGCACTTAGAGTAACAACAGGAGTGAGAAGTCCAAAGAGAAATTTTCATAAAAAGTCAATAAAAGGTTCTTTAAATAAATAATTTAGATAAAAAACACAACCTGGCTATTTTTCGATGATTGCCTGCATCAGAGATAAGGAAAATAGCCTCTTGTATATCAACCTTCAAAATAAATATCAGTTGATTACAACAATTTATAATTGCAAGCAAACTATAAATGCGTAATAAAATATGTAATGAGCAATCTCCAGGAACAAGCAGGAATGTAGTCTTCACATATGGGTATCGTCGGTACCGACGGAGCCTGCGCGGGAACGCTCCCCAATGTCCAATAGGAAAGCTTTTAGGAGCATCCCACAGCGCCTGCATGCTGCCTTCCCGCCTTTCCCAACTGTCCCTCTTCAGTTCTTCATTTTCCGCGGAGCCGACAGGTCGCACATCCTGTCACCGTAGAAAAAATTCCCTTTTTATTCTTTTTTGTGGTCGCGCCTGTCTTCCAGCAAAGAAGACAACCGGTACCACCGGTTGTTCTTTTCTTTTTTTTAAAAAAACCCCTTCCTGGAGTCTCTTCCAGTAATTTTCTCCTCAGGTGCCACGCGCCATTTTGGGCACTAGGCCCAGTTTTTTCCTCAAAATGGAAAAACCAGCTTCGGGTTTTAAAAAGTGTTCTAAGTGTGGCGGTACCATCTCCGTCACCGACACCCATGAGTGGTGCCTCAAATGTTTAGGTCCTGACCACTCTATTTCAGAGTGTGTTGCCAGTGGGATGATGTCGAAAAGGGGCCGGCAAAACCGAGCTGCTAAACTTAGCACCCTTTTTCCCTCCGATGCAGCCTCCATGGTGTCGATGTCTTCCAGGGCTTCGTCTTCCTCCCATGGATCTCAGGTAACTAAACATAAATCTAGCCGGTCCTCAAAGGGTAGATCTCCTTCTAAACATCGAGATGCCTCTGGCGTTGCCCATGAGGGGCTTTCACCGGCAAAATTGCCCCGGCGGGAGGCTTTGGCTTCCAAAGCACTAACGGGGCTCCAGGATGTTCTCGAGACTTCAACCTCGGCAGAACTACTGGTGCCATGCTCTGGGGTTCCGGCCGCTTCATCTGGCACCAACACCCAAGCATCGGCAGCATCGATAGAACAGAGATTCTTGGCTACTGAACGCAGTCTGGCGGCTCTTCTCGCGGCCTCGATGCCTCTGAAACCGCTTCAGACAATTCAACCGGTACCGGCACCGACTGCATCGACATCGGCTGGTATTCTACTGGGACCGAGTCATGCGTCTCTATCCTTCAAATATTGATCTAAGTTATAGAGGATTGGACTACCGCGCAGCGTTTTTTGAAGCCAGGAGGCTCACGGCCACACGCCATGCAACGGGGAATCGCCTGATCATATTTTTAACAAAGTACTTGAATGAGAATCGTCTGGTTACATTTCATAACGAAGTGCTTGAATGAAGGAAACCCCCTGAGGAAACTCATCGAGGTGAAACGCTCATATGGTGCGAGAAAGTGGCGTCGGGGCATGTGGCAGATAGCTAAGATAAGCACTTTTTTTGATCTTTATGGAGTATGTTCCTCAGTGTGTGACCCTAGTTTTAATAAGAGGTCGTTGATGCAATAACTGGCAATGTACAAAGAGATATGTCCTGAAAACAATGCCAAGATAAGTCTGAGACCCTCTAGGTTCACACATATTTAAGAACACAGACTTCTCTACGTTCATAGTTTAATGCAAACATAATTGGGAAAGGATTTGAGAAATTTAAAAATTAGAAGTCCATAATTGTCTGCAAATAAACCTAGCCTTAAGGATAATTGGAGGAATGAGCATGTGTCTCTATCCGGCATCGACAAGTCGGTACCGGACCACTCCGATGCCGACTTCGATCGGTACCAGTACCGTGCCTTGCACGATCACCCGGATCGGAGATACTTCGAATCCTCGGATGAGTCTGAAGACTCTGAAAGCTCTGCCGATACCAGAGTACTTCTTCCTGAGGATTCCTCTTTTCCTCAGCGTAGGATGTCTCCACCAGAGGATATGTCCTTTCAGGATTTTATCCGAGATGTGGCCCGAGGTCTTTCCATCACAGTGGCTCCTGAAAAAAAGCCTAGGGCAAAGGAATTAGAAATCCTACAATACCCTAAAGCTCCCAAGGAGGCAGCTACCTTACCTATTCATGAGATCTTGCATGATCTTATGTTAAGGATGTGGGAAACAGCTCTGACCACATCTCCTCACTCTCGAAGACTCCACACCATGTATCGAGTTCCTCCTTGTCCTGTGTTTCAGAAGACTCAATTACCACACCATTCCATGGTGGTGGAATCAGCCATGAGACGGATAAAGAGTGCAAAAAGGCATGCATCTAATCCTCCAGGACGTGAGTGTAGGATTCTTGATGCCTTCGGACGTCGATCCTTCCAGGTTTCCATGCTTTCTGCTAGGATCAGTTCCTGTATCTTGTATATGGGAATGTTCCTTAAAGAGGTCACAGGAGATTTAGAGCTTATGAGCCCTCCTTCCTGATGATAAAAGGCAAGATTATCTTGCTCTTGTCAGACATGCTCAGGATGTTTCCAAGTTTGTGACTCGTGCAGCCTTTGACTACTTTGAATGCATAAGCAGAACCTCTGCCATTGCCATAGGTGCACGTAGGATTGCCTGGCTCCAGGCATCTGACTTGGAAATTTGGGTACAGGACAAACTAGGGAATATACTTTGCACAGGAGAGAATCTCATTGGCAAGAATTGTCAGGAAAAGGCTAATGAGATACCGTGTTTCCCCGAAAATAAGACCGGGTCTTATATTTATTTTCGCTCCAAAAGATGCACTAGGGCTTATTTTCGGGGTAGGGCTTTTTTTTTTTGATATACAGCTTGACAGCACAGAAAGAGTGGCGCTGCAGCTCCCGCCCGCACAGATGATGGAAGTGGCCCGCAACACAGCACAGGCACCCAATCGGCATCTGGGAGTGGAGCAAGAGGAAAGCTCCTCCCCAGTCCTCCCACCGAAGCCAATCAGGCACAACAGCACCAACCACTTAAAGGAGAGCGCCCTTGGAGCGAAGGAAGAGGCCCGCAGCACAGCACTGGCACCTGATCGGCGTCGGGGAGTGGAGCAGGAGGAAAACTCCTCCCCGGTGAACCCCCCCCCCGGTTCCGAATCTGTCAGACATGATCTGCACTAGGGCTTATTTTCGGGGTAGGGCTTATATTATGGGAATCTCAGAAAAACGTGCTAGGTCTTATTTTCAGGGTAGGTCTTATTTTTGGGGAAACACGGTAGATACTGAAAATATCACTTTGGCTAGATTGTCTAAATCTACAGCTGATCCTGCGAGGAAATGATCCTCTAAGAAACCTTTCTTCAGCAAGAAGAAAAAGTTTTATCCCTCCTATACCCAGCAGGGACATCGTTTAGGTCAGTCTGCCCAAAAGGGACAGCAGCAACAACCTAGGCAATAAAGGAAGCCAAAAGCAGCTAAGCCTCAACCGGCTCAGCAGACAGCCTCCACAGGGACTTTGACTCCTATCTAGAGAACTTTGCCTTCCTGGCCCTGAACGGCCCAGAACCCTCCACCATCCCAGGAAGGTTATGTCATTTTGCCCCCAGATGGGGTCAGATAACAGCAGAAAATGGGACTCTGTCTATTGTAAGAGTGGGGTACAAGCTTCATTTCCTCAGCATACCCTCTCCTACAATGGTAAGACAGTTCAATTCTCAGACCTCTCTCAATGACCGGTTAGGTCAAGAGGTCACTGTGCTCCTTGCTCAAGGGGCAATAGAGGAGGTACCCATTCCCCAACGGGGTACAGGGTTTTACTCCCCATATTGCCTTATTCCAAAGAAAACAGGAGGACACAGACCCATTTTAGACCTCAGAGAATTGAACAAATTCCTGTTCAAAGAGAAGTTCAAAATGATTTTTCTAGGAACTCTGCTGCCATACCTTCAGAGTCAGGATTGGCTTTGTTCTCTAGATCTCAAGGATGCGTACACTCATGTTCTCATCCATCCAACTCACCGAAAGTTCCTTCGCTTCTTTTGCAAGGGAAGCACTACCAATACAGGGTTCTTCCTTTTGGCCTGGCCTCTGCACCAAGGGTGTTCACAAAATGCATGGCTGTGGTGGCAGCATTTCTCCACACCTGGGAATATTCATCTTCCCTTTCTTAGACGACTGGCTCATTCGAGCCCCTTCAGAGCCAGAGGCCAGGGTTGCTCTCTCTCACACAAAGCGCATTCTTCAGTATTTGGGACTTGTCATAAACTTCCCAAAGTCCAACCTTGCTCCCACTCAATCCCTAGAGTTTATAGGAGCTCTGCTGGATACCAGACAGACAAGGGCCTTCCTTCCACAGCCCCGCTGCCTTCGCATTGTGCAGTTAGCTTCCCAAGCAGTGCTAAAACCTCACCTCACTGCTCGGGAAATGTTACATTTGCTAGGCCACATGGCATCTACCGTGCATGTGGTTCCTTATGCTCGCCTCCATATGAGTCAGCCCAGTGGACCTTATCCACTCAGTGGACTCAGGTGTCAGGTTGCCTGTCAGACAAAATAGCAAACTCAGATCGCCTTATTTTGACCCTCCAATGGTGGCAGTCACCCAGAAATCTTTTGGTGGGGTCTTCTTTTCAGCAACCCCCACCCAAAGCCACTCTAACAGATGCCTCACAGGTGGGTTGTGGAGCCCACCTGCAAGGCCTCTCTACCCAGGGTACCTGGACTCCACAGGAGACCTATCTTCATATCAACCTCCTGGAGCTCAGAGCAATCTTCCTTGCTCTTCGAGTATTTCACACCTAGCTCAGCTAAAAGACAGTCCTAGTTCAAACGGACAATCAGGTAGCCATGTTCTATGTGAACAAGCAGGGTGGAACAGGCTCTCTGTCACTCTGCAACGAAGCTTTGCGACTATGGGCCCTCTCCAGAGAGCATCAGATTCATCTCCTCGTGGTGTATCTTCCAGGCATTCAAAACTCTTGGGCAGACAGACTCAGTTGTGTTCTGCTTCCACACGAATGGTCTCTCCATGCAGACCAGGTGGCCAAAAGTTTTCAAATTTGGGGAACCCCGGACATAGACCTCTTTGCAAGTCTGCTGAATGCCAAACTTCCCGGTTCTGTTCCAGAATTCCGGCTCAGGGTTGTCAGGCCAGGTATGCTTTCCTCCTCCATTGGGGTCAGGACTTCCTGTATGCCTTTCCACCCATTCCCCTAATTCCCAAAACCCTCTTCAAGTTTCAGAGAGACAGAGGTCATATGATCCTCATAGCTCCACGTTGACCACGGCAAATGTGGTACCCTCTGCTCCTACATCTCTCTCAAGCTCTGCCTCTGGAGTTAGGATCTGCTCCAGATCTCCTTTCCCAAGAGGATGGGATGCTGTGGCATCCCAATCCCCAGTCTCTGCATCTCAGGGCCTGGTTGCTGAAAGCCTAGAACTTCACAGTCTTAACCTTTCCCAGCAGGTAAAGGATATTCTTTATGCTTCCAGGAAGCCTTGCACAAGATGCTCTTATGGATTTAATTGGAAAAGGTTTACCTTATGGTGCTCGCAGAAGGGTCTTAACCCTCTTGCGATTCCTCTGGAATCATTACTAGAGTATCTCCTTCATTTATCAAATGCAGGGCTTAAGACCAATTCAGTGAGAGTCCATTTGAGTGCTATTGCAGCTTCTTTCAAGCCTCTAAATGGACAACCTATTTCCTCTCATAGCGAGATTTATGAGAGGCCTTCTTCTAACTAAGTCTCTCATTAAGCCACCACCGGTGGCATAGGTCTTAAATTTAGTACTTGGGCAGCTCATGAAACCGCCCATTGAACCATTAGCCACTACTTTGAAATTCCATTCTTAGCTCTCCGTCCACGTGTTCTTGCTTTGGGGGGGTTTATTTTATCTTAAATTTCCCTGTAAATGTCAGATTACCTTTCAAGGTAAGCGATATATATTTTCTGAACCTGATCAATTAGCTTGTTGAGTGAGAGGGAGCTGGTATAACTTGGTGTAATTATAGGGGGAATATAGTGTATCACTTGATTTAGTATATTGAGCTTATTGGTTTTCTCAGGTTTCCTTTTAAATTTGACTGCAAATGTGTGAAGCTGCTCCTTGATGTGGACTGGATATTACAGTTTATGTAATGTTTTCTTTGTAATTTTTGTTTCATTTTGAAATAAATTTTGGATATTTAAAAAAAAAAAAGAAATTCCTTTCCTGGAAGGTTATCTTTCTTATTGCAATCACATTAGCACGTCACATCAGTGAATTGCAAGCGTTGGTGGCTGATCCTCCTTATACAAGGTTCCATCATGATAAGGTAGTCCTTAGGACTCATCCACACTTTATGCCAAAGGTGGTGTTGCCCTTTCATTTAAACCAAGCGGTTTACCTTCCTGTATTCGTTCCAAGGCCTCACGCCTCAAATGCAGAAAGGAATCTTCATACTTTGGACTGTAAAAGAGCTTTGGCCTTTTACTTGCAAAGGACACAGCAACATAGAAAGTCCTCTCAACTCTTTGTTGCTTTTGATCCTAGTCATTTGGGACTTCCAGTCTCCAAAAGGACACTGTCCAGCTGGATTGCACAGTGTATATCTTTTGCCTATGAGAGTAAGAACCTTCCTCTTGAAAGCCATGTCACAGCTCACAGTGTGAGAGCCATGGCAGCCTCAATGACTCATCTTCATTCTGTGTCTATCGACGACATCTGTCGAGCAGCTACTTAGACTTCGGTTCATACCTTCACAGCCCATTACTGCTTAGACAAGGACTCCCGCCGGGAAGCCTTGTTTGGTCAGGCTGTTCTTCAACACCTGTTCTACACTTAATCAACTCCTACCCACCATCCCTGGTAAGATGCCAGAGATCCATTTGGGGAAGTGGAGCCCTTTCACAAGGGCGCACAACTTTCTGAGGCCTTCTCCCTGGCATCTGCAGCTAGGGAGTCCCCATATGTGAAGACTACATTCCTGCTTGTTCCTGGAGATAGCATAGTTTCTCACCTGTAACAGGTGATCTCCGGGAACAGCGTGAATTTAGTCTTCACAACCCTTCACAACCCACCCACCTCTCCTAGGAGTTGTATCCCTCTGTCTCTTTCTCTTTCCCTTTCCCTCTCTCTTTTGTCTCAGCTATAAACTCAACTGGAGAGGGACAGTTGGGAAAGGCTGAAAGGCAGCACGCAGGCGCTGTGGATTGCTCCCAAAAGCTTTCCTATTGGACACGCAGGCTCCGGTACCGACGATACCCATATGTGAAGACTAAATTCCTGCTGTTCCCGGAGATCACTTGTTACATGTGAATAACTATGCTTTTTTTACCTTGCGGTTAAAAATAAAGATCACAAAATAGTACTTCAGTTGAGTCTTATATGAATGTGTATTAAAAAATCATGAATAAATATCATAAATAATGTTGCATTATAGGGCATGTTAAGACTTAAACTAAAAGTTTGCTCGATCTGTAACTGTGGAAATTCAATTACATACGTTCTCCCATAGCTTGTTCTATCAAACGTACTTCAAACATTATTATTGTGGTCTTTAAGCGACTGGTCTCAGACTTCACTGGAGCTGCACTTCCGGTTTTTACATCTTAACCTTACAAGCGCTCCTTATTGCATCAATGACCATTTATATCGCTTATCAGACTTGTGTTTCAATATATTAGTCAAAAAACTGTGCTTATCTTAATTTCAGTCGCCCAACGCCATCTTTAGCGCTATCGCGTTTCACTATTATCCGTTTCATCAGGGGTTCCTCGCACAGCCTGTTGTCTTCAAGCATCCAATTCTGTTACAAAGGGAATCAAATGTTAATGTCTTTCCATCATTAAAAACTGTATCCATATCTGGCTGATTGCAATTGCTTGCATGATTCTCTTAGCAGACTTTGCATGCTGAGTGTATTTGTTCTTCAATCAAATGGTTCAAAAACGCCACGCATGCTGACTGTCCGCCCCTGCAGGCTTTTTATGGCTACGTTCCCCTCCATTAGTGCTTATAAGGTCAATGTGTTTCCCATTAGTTCTATTTATTTATTTATCTACTTATTTCTATTGGAAGGGCTAAATGCACATGTTCCAATCGATCTGTGCATTTAAGCCCCCTGGGATGACTGACTGCAACTTGTAAATCCAGCATTGTTCATTGATCATCAATGTCTGATGTTTAGATTTACCATCACAACCTCTCAATGTTTGATCAATGCAAAAGCATTGTAAGTCTTCAAATTTGTGTCCTTTTTCAAGGCAATGTTCAACAATGGGAGCTGTGATGGTTCTACATTTTAATTTACTGCGATGTTCTGACATTCGAAGTTTAAATGGGCGAATTGTTTTTCCTACATACATCAATTGACACGGACACTGTATACAATAGACTACATGGCTTGTATTGCAGTTGGTTCTGTGCTTCAAATCGTATCGTTTCCCATGGTATTCAAAACTTGAAAGTTCTGCAGTGACCTCACAGATCTTACACTCTCCACATTTGTAGTGACCAGGAGTGTCTGCTGTTCTCTTCAATGGCAGAGGCTTAAGTGCTGCGAGACTCAATAATTTTTTAAAATTTCTTTGTCTTTGCCACATGCAATGTATCTGTTTTCCACGCAACTCCGGAATGCTATGTATAACATTCATGTGTTTTTTTAGTATCCGTTGTATCTGGTGGCTATATGCTGAATATTTTGTTACCAAGTTAATATTATCCTCATCTGTATGGTTCTTGGTACTGGGGGTTAATAATAATTCTCGATTATTAGAGAGCTTGTTTATAAGCTTGTTCTATGATATGTTTAGGATAACCCCTAGTTGTGAATCTATCCTGGGGTACACCGCTATTCACCTTTCTCCATTGGGAAAATTGGCCATTTAGCCCTACCCTCTGCTTTCTATCTTTTAACCAGTTCCTGATCCACAATAGTACACTGCCGCCTATCCCATGACTCTTTAGTTTTGCCAAAAGTCTCTGATGAGGGACCTTGTCAAAGGCTTTCTGAAAGTCCAGATACACTATATCAGCCGACTCACCTTTGTCCACCTGTTTATTCACACCTTCAAAAAAACATAACAGATTAGTAAGACAAGATCTTCCTTGTCTAAAGCCATGTTGACTGTCTCCCATTAAACCATAACTATCTACATGTTCAGCAGTTTTGTTCTTTATGATGGTTTCTACCATTTTTCCCAGTACTGACGTCAGGCTCACTGGTCTGTAGTTTCCTGGATCACCCTTGGAACTCTTTTTAAAAATTGGCGTTACATTGGCGATTCTCCAATCTTCAGGTATTACAGATGATTTTAATGAAAATTCACAGATTACTAATAGCAGGTCTGCAATCTCATATTTCAGTTCTTTTAACACCCTTGGATGTATACCATCTGGCCCAGGTGTTTTGCTAATCTTCAGTTTATCTAATAGTTGTAATACATCTTCCCGATGTATCGATATTTCCTTCAATTCTTCCACACCTTTAAATACCACTTCAGTCATGGGTAACATCCCTACATCTTCCTCAGTAAAGACCGAAGCAAAGAATTCATTCAGTCTCTCCGCTATCACCTTGTCGGCTCTTAGTGCCCCTTTAACCCCTCTCTCATCTAATGGACCAACTGACTCTCTCACAGGTTTTTTGCTATGAATGTACTTGAAAAAGTCTTTATTTCGCGTTTTTGCTTCCGCAGCAAGCTTCTTCTCAAATTCTCCCTTTGCCTGCCTTATCAATGTCTTGCATTTGACTTGCCAGTGCTTGTGCTGTTTCCAGGTTTCGTCGTTTGGCTCTTTTTTTCTGTTTCCTGAAAGATGCTTTTTTGGCAACAAAAGCCTCTCTGACCTCACCTTTAAACCATGCTGACAATTTTTTGGACTTCCTTCCACTTTTCTTAAAGCGTGGAATACAGCTGGTCTGGGCTTCCAAGATAGTATTTTTCAACAACATCCAAGCTTGATGTAAGTCTTTGACCTTTGCAACTGCTCCTTTTAGTTTTTTCTTAACTATTTTCCTCATTTTATCATAGTCTCCCTTTCGAAAGTTAAAAGGTAGTACTGTAGATTTCCTTACTATCCCTCCTCCACTAATTAAATCAAAGGCGATCATGCTATGATCACTATTGCCAAGTGGCCCCAACACCCTTATCTCTTGCACTAGATCTGGTATTCCACTAAGGACTAGGTCCAATATGGCTTCCCCTCTGGTCAGTTCATGAACCAGCTTCTCTAAGAAGCAGTCATTTATTTCAATCAGGGCTGTGGGAGGGAGGAAGCGACCCATAAAAGCGGCCGCCGCCGAAAGAACTGCCGCCATTAACAGGCTCCTCCGATCGGGAGTTGAGCACACCTGAGCGGGCTCTCCATCCTTCCCGCTCAGGTTCTCCGGCCCAAACGGGGCTGTGGGAGGGAGGAAGCGACCCATAAAAGTGGCTGCCACCGAAAACTGCCGCCATTAACAGGCTCCTCCGATTGGGAGTTGAGCACACCTGAGCGGGCTCTCCATCCTTCCCGCTCAGGTTCTCCGGCCCAATCGGGGCTGTGAGAGGGAGGAAGCGACCCATAAAAGCGGCTGCCGCCAGGCGGGCCCGCGCCTGAGGGCCTCGCCAGAGGGCCCTTTGGCATGGCCCTTAGGCAGTGGCCCTCTCTGAAACGCCTGAAAACAGTCAGGTACGCATCTCCTCCATCAACCAGCTGCTTGAGCTCCCCCAGGGTCGAGCTCGCTATCGTCACCAGCAAGAACATCCCTGACATCATTACCGTTCCCAGAAGTCAACATCTACCTTCACGGTAACCAGCAGCTGAGTCCAACTGGCCACTTGTACTGTATCCAGCGCCTGAACTCCTTCCTTACTGTTGCCAGTAACTTGCAATCCTACAAGTACTGCCAGCTAGCATTAATTAAATAGCCAGCAATCTACTTTTACTTGTTTGTTCACCTTACAAATCACTAAAGTCAGTAAATTCTTGCCAGTAGCTTTACTGCTTATCTACCTTACAGTCTACCTTGATCAATTAGCTTGTTGCCAGTAATTTCACCGTTGTCCGCAGTTCACTGTATAGCTATCGCATGACTTTTTACAATCATCTAGTTTGTCCTTGAATCCTGTTATCTATAATGAAGTCAGTAATAGCCTCCACCTAATACCATATATTCCCGCCAGCAACTCAAACCCATTTTAGTCATTGTACCACTGTACTGTACCACTGTATTGTACCACTTATACTGTAAGTTAGCCTTTACTAACTTTACTGTAACTTGTAATTTGCCTCCCAAGACTCTGAGACTCCCATACACATCCCATACCAAGAAACCAAAATGTCTCTCCATCTCATCACCTTTCTCAGTTTTTATCTTCTCACAGACTGGCTCGGGACCTCCCTTGCCTACTCTCCCTCCACCAATCATATACCGATCCTCAAGAACCACGGAAAACAATGGTCAGGCAACCCTTACCATCATCCAGATAGGGAAGCCCGTATATGACACTCCCACCTCAACCACATTGCAATACACCAAACCAGCAACCCTAAGCAACACAAATCCCAACCCCCACAAAGCTTAAAATGTGCCCTCATAAATGCACACTCAATTCGAAAAAAATGGCCTGTAATCCTTGATATAATCACCCTTCATGATCTTGATGCACTCATGATCACCGAAACCTGGTTATCCAAAGAGGACAATGTCCTCATCAACCAACTTATTCCACCTAACTTCTCCATACACACAACTCATAGAGAAAACAAGACTGAACACCTTTTCAACATGACCAACTCGCATAGCACAAGCAACCTAGATATAATCACCATAGTGAACAAACAATGCTCCATCAACCTGGTCTACAGAGCCCCCTCGAGCTCACCGGATGAACTTCCCACCATATTGGACCTGGCCGCCAATACCAGCAACCCCAACACGCCTAACTGGATATTGGAAGACCTCAATCTCCCATCATTACAGCAAAACCAATCATCTTCACTCCTCAATGCCATTGAAGATCTTGGATATCAACAACTGATCACGGAGCCCACTCACACCAAAGGAAACATTCTTGATATGGTCTTTGCTCCACACTCTGTATCCGAACAGAGCTGCAACATTGTAAAATCGATCACCAATGTACCATGGTCAGACCATAAACTTATAAACTTACAAATTCCTCTGAGCAACAATCATCTTCTCAACAGCAGAAAACTGGACAACACATCTAGAGCTACAAGAGGCTTTCGACCTTTCAACAGGGAACTTATACTATCAAGCACCCAACCACTCCTTGACAACACAGTACTCAACCTTGATGAGTCTATCACCGCCTGGAACAGCAACCTCAACACCATTGCTCAACTACCACACAAAAAGAACATGTCCAGGAAAAAATCCTCTGCTCCATGGTTTTCCCCCGAGTTACGGTCCTCCCTTACCCACCTATGAAGACTCGAAAAACGCTGGCGCCGCTCACTTTCCATCGATGATTACGCAGCCTACAATCTCCACCTTGCATCTCACCGTGAAGCAATCACAACCTTAAAGAAGCAATACCACACTGATTTGCTCAAAAGATCTTTGAACAAACCTCGCGACCTCTTCAATCTTGTCAAATCACTATCAAAGGAACCATCCTCTGAACAAAATGAAGATATCCACCCACAGGAATTTGCTGATTACTTACAATCAAAACTTCTTCAAACAGATGAGCTCTCAAAAACCACTGTACAAGAAACAACCTGTCTAACATCCCTGTCTGTACTTACCACACCCTCTGCTAAACACATTGAAGACACAATCGCCTCACTCAACACCACAACTGCACAAACCGACCCGTGCCCAGCCTTTTGGATAAAGGATCTTCGAAGTGCATTTAGCCCCTTCATTGCAAGAATCATTAACCTCTCCTTTACATCTGGCTCCTTCCCATCTGCATTAAAGTTCACATCCATTAGACCTCTGCTAAAGAACACGAAACTAGACCCTAAACGGCCCGACTCCTACAGGCCTATAGCCAGTATCCCCCTTCTAGCAAAGATTTTTGAGAAAGAGGCACAACGGCAAATCCAAGACCACATAGATTCCGCAGCCCCCCTGGACCATTCCCAACACGGCTTCAGAGAATTCCACGGGGTTGAGACACTGCTCACCACCCTATTCAATGATGTTCTCACCACTATAGACAACTTACAGCAAGGCGTTGTGCTAATCTTCCTGGATATAGCAGCAGCGTTTGATTCGGTAAACCATGAGATTCTCCTCTTTCGACTGAAAGAAAAAGGCATCCATAACTCAGCACTTGAATGGTGCAAATCATACCTTGATACCAGAATGCAATATGTAAAAACTGCAACAGGAGAATCCGAACTCTTCCATCAAAAACAAGGGGTTCTGCAAGGGTCCTCTCTCTCATCCCTCATGTTCAACATCTATATGCAGCCGATCTGCAATATCATCAGATCATTCAATGTGAAATGTATGGTATATGCAGACAATATCCTACTCTACATGCCGTTTTCCACAAAGCAAATAGATTTACTACCTATAACAAACTGCTTCGATGCAGTCTCAGAATGGCTCCTGTCACAGAACCTCCGCATTCAGCACAAGAAAACCGAGGTTCTCTTTATCACCAGAGACACCAACTTCACCCCACCTTCACATATAAAAGTCAAGGGAACTGAACTATGCACTAAGGAAGCAATAAAATACCTTGGACCATCGGCTCGACATGAAACCACACATAAATAATATCGTAAAAGCTGTGTACTTCAAGATACGCACGCTCAAGCACCTACGCTCCCTACTTGACCCAGAAGACTTCAGAACCATTTACCAAGCTCTAATCTTACCACATTTTGATTTTGCCAACTCAATTCTTCAAGGACTCCCACAATCCACCTTGAGCCCATTACAGCTCGCTATGAATACTGCCGCAAGGGTTCTTCAAGGAGCGTCCAAGAGTGAACATATTACACCTATCCTCAAACATCTCCACTGGCTCCCCATACACGGAAGGCTGATGTTCAAAATCCTGATTCTCACATTCAAGGCCATAAAGGGCCTATCTTCCAACTCACTTTCTGAGCTCATCCAAACTGTACCACGAAACAGAAACAGAAGACAGGCAGCATTAAACTCCTTATCAATACCAAAGGCCATAACAACATACAATCTATCAACAGCTAACAGAGCTTTCTTGTGTTGCGCACCAAAATGCTGGAACTCGCTCCCTGCCGACATCCGTACCATAACCGACTTAACCCAGTTCAGAAAGGCCCTTAAATTCAACCTATTCACCAGATACTACCCCATATGAAGATAACATTTAGTCCCACTACATATCCAACTACAGTTTTTTCCCTTGCTCCCAACATTCGTGCTAATTCATGTACATAGTTCGAGCATGTGATCTAGTTAACAGATTACATATTCCATGTAAATAGTTCTCCCTTGTTTTCCAAGTTGATAATCCTGTTATATGTAACTCCGAACAGCCTGTTGTTCTGGTTTTGTTGTGTTCTCTGTAATCCGCGCTGATGTCAAAGAGTGCGGTATAAAAGAAATTAAAATAAATAAATAAATAAATAAAATCTAGAAACTTTATCTTCCTAGCATGTCCTGTCGTGACACTGACCCAGTCAATACCGGGGTAATTGAAATCACCCATTATTATTACTGCGCTGTAACTTTTGTTAGCTTCCTTGATTTCTTTGAGAATTTCATCATCCATTTGTTCATTCTGGCCAGGCGGTCGATAGTACACCCCCACTGCCATCGCCTTCCCCTTTTTACATGGAATTTCAATCCATAGAGATTCTACAGCAAATTTTGTTTCTTGCAAAACTTTAATCTTTTCTGATGCAATGCCCTCTCTAACATAGAGCGCAACCTCTCCACCAATTTGATCAGCTCTATCATTACGATATAGTTTGTACCCAGGTATCACAGTGTCCCACTGTTTGTCGTCCTTCCACCATGTCTCTGATATTCCAATCATATCTAACCTCTCATTTAGTGCTATATATTCTAACTCTCCCATCTTATTTTTTAGACTTCTAGCATTTGCATACAAGCATTTTAGAGACTGTATTTTATTCATATTAATCTGGCTATTGGTAGACATGGGTAATTTGGGATCTTTAAGCTCTGCTCCATACTCGAGGGCATTTGGGCTACTTTACTCTTTTTTGGAACCTCTCTGCTTTTGGTAGTATCCTTCAAGGATACATTCTTCTGAACCATGCGCTCTTGGGCGACTGTCGGCTATTATCTAGTTTAAAAGCTGCTCTATCTCCTTTTTAAAAGTTAATGCCAGCAGCCTGGTTCCATCCCGGTTAAGGTGAAGCCCCTCCTTTCCCCAGAATGTTCCCCAGTTCCTAACAAATCCAAAACCTTCATCTCTGCACCATTGTCTCATCCACGCGTTGTGACTCCGGAGCTCTGCCTGCCTTTTGGGTCCTGCACGTGGAACGGGAAGCATTTCGGAGAATGCTACCCTGGAAGTTCTGGATTTCAACTTCCTACTTAAAAGCCTAAATTTAGCCTCCAGAACCTCCCTACCACATTTTCCTATGTCATTGGTACCAACATGTACCTAGACAGCAAACTCCTCCCCAGCACTATCTAAGACCTTATCTAGACACAGACTCAATTGTTGCTGCTCGCGGCTCCCCTTGAAGGATACCGTGGTTTTTTGCTGTGGACTTTCGATAGCCTGCAGCTGGAGAATCCCATATGTGTAGACTGAATTCCTGCTTGTTCCCAGAGAAAGCGTAGCTACTCACCTGTAACAGGTATTCTCCAGGGATAGCAGGAATCAGTCCTTACAACCCTCCCTCTTCCCCTTGGAGCTTTACCATCTTGTATTTTTCCCACCTTTTAGCTATGTCATCTGACTGAGCAAGATGGCACCCTTGGGCGGGAAGGGGACCACGCATGTGTGGTGACATCTCCCAAAGGCTTTCTTTGAAAGCTGGGGGGATGTTTCCGCGAGGGCTCCGTCGGTGCCGACATCACCCAGATATGAGGACCGATTCCTGCTGTCCCTGGAGAACACCTGTTACAGGTGAGTAACTACGCTTTCTATTCACAAAAAATTCTCCTATACATATATTTAATTAAGGATGTTATGGGTATTCTATTTATCTATGTAGGCAGGATTCCTGATGTGGTCATTACCACAGCATGGGAAAACCATTTTTGAATGTCAGCTGATGCCAGTGATGGAATTTTCACTGCTGAGAAACACTGTTGGGCAAAATAAGTTTCATTGTAGTTTTATATTTGTCATTCTAGTCTTGGAATATATGGCCTGTTGAGGAAGCACTTTCTTTTTAATTAAGCAGCTGATAGTATCAGGAGAGACAATCATGAGAGACATGGTTTTGTGGAGAAACCCACAGGATATGTCAATGGAAGGTATTCGTATTAGTAGAACCAGAAGAGAGGAGATCCTCTGCCAAAAAACAACAGAAGTCCAGCAGGAGAGAAGAAGAATAACCACAGCCACACAAGTAATTTCTTTGGGAAGAAAGTTGACCCAACTGACTGTGAAAATTATCGCACAATTGCTCTGATCCCACATGCCAGCAAGATTCTACTCAAGATCATTTAGCAGAGTCTACAGCCATACCCTCTCACTTGGTTTGCAGCTTGTGCTGTGAGGGCTTGCGTGCATCAGTGATGCTGAGAGCTAAACTATCGGTAGTTTAACTACTGGCAGGATCTCCCAAGATGGACAGGTCTCAGCTCAGGTGCCAGACCAAGACAAACCACCCATCTGGGCAGCAGCAGAATGGGATAGTGTTGACGGCGGAGGATCACACTTTTGTGACAACGGCAACAACACCAAACTTAAACTGCGCGGAAGAAAGGCCCGGCAGTCTACTTCTGTATCTTGCCATGAAAACCCGGATAGTTACAACAAAACAAATTGTGCTATGGTGCTGGAAGATGAGACCCCCAGGTCGGAAGGCACTCAACTAGCTATTGGGGAAGAGCTGAAGACTTTTCAGAGTAAAGCCAGCATTTATGATGTGGTTGGATCAAAGCCCTCGGGAAGTCTGACTGCTGATGTAGCTGCGCATGAAATGAGAGTCAGAAGCTGTAAAGATGTCTTATACATTGGAACATGGAACGTACGAAGCATGAACCAAGGGAAGTTGGAGATAGTCAAGAATGACCTGGGGGTCTCATCTTCTAGCACCATAGCTGCAGAAGAGAATGAAATTGAAGAGTTCTGTGAACAAGTACAAGCTGAAATTGACAGAACATGCAAACAGGATATCCTGATAGTCATGGGTGACTGGAATGCAAAAGTTGGCAACAAAGAAGAAGGCAAAGAAGTTGGAAAATATGGACTTGGCAACAGAAATGAAGCTGGAGAAGGACTGATAGAATTCTGCAAGGCCAATGATCTATTCATCTCAAACACCTTCTTCCAGCAACACAAGTGGCGACTGTACACATGGACTTCACCCAATGGATTGTATAAAAATCTAATTGACTACATCTGTGGAAGTCAACAATGGAAAAGCTCTGTAACATCAACAAAGACAAAACCTGGAGCTGACTGTGTTACAGATCATCAACTACTAGTATGCAAACTCAGGCTAAAGTTGAAAAAGAGCAAACCACTCATGAATGCAACAAAATATGACCTTGAGAATATACCACTGGAATTTAAAGACTGCTTGCAAAATCGATTTGCTGCTTTAGATAAAATTGACAGAGCTCTGGAAGAGTTATGGAATGACATCAAGAAGGTTGTGTTGGAAGAAAATGAGAAGTCCCTACAAAAGGTGAAAAAGCAAAAACGGCCAAAATGGATGACGGAAGAAACTCTGAAAATTGCCCAGAAACGCAGAGAAGCTAAAGCCAGAGGAGAAAGAAAGACAATCGCAGAACTCAACAGAGTTTTCCAACATGCAGCAAGACAGGACAAGGAAAATTACTACAATGACACTTGCAAGAAAATAGAAGCAGAAACTATTAGAGGAATTACAAGATTGGCTTTCCTAAAGCTATGAGAGTTAAAGAAAAAGTTCCAGCCTCGAATTGGAATGTTACAAGATGCTCAAGGTTCCATGTTGAATGATGCTGAGAAGATCAAGAAAAGGTGGAAGGAATATACAGAGTTCTTATATGTTAAAGATCAAGTGGACCAACAGCCGTTTCAACCTGTACCTTATGATCGGGAACCATTGGTGATGAAAGACGAAGTTGAAGCAGCACTGAAAGCCTTATCAAAGAACAAAATCTCATCCACCCCACCAGTGAAAACAATTAATATAAACCAAACCCAAATTTCACTGTGACAGTACCTCACTTTTCCTTATTTTTTGTCGGAGCTAGGCCGTGGGAGGGACAAAACAGACATATATGTCCCCCAACCAGACTGCCAGCTACTTTTTTTCTTTTAGTGGTCCTACAAAAACCAAAATATTGTGCCGAAATTTAAAAGTCTCCACTTAGCTGAAGTATCTCAATCTTCTTATATCTTCACGTCGCTCAAAAGATCATCTCGTAGCATGACGCGCGCGTTTCGAGCCTCCAGGCCCTGTATCAAATGCTGTTGTAATACTCTGCGCTCGGCAACGAATTACCCTGATAATGCCGTCAGTGCGGCCAAGGTACTCTTCCTTTACAGATGCAGTAAATCACTTCCCGTATTTAAATAGGAGCCACCCAATGAGAACAGGGAACTACCCCACTAAACAGGGGAATCCCTGAGCTGATTGGTCAGATCTTCAAAACGTCAGAGAATGCCTTGCCATTCAATCTCACGATTGAGCCCGCCTGGTTCTACAGCTGCCAATCGAAAGATCCATCGCTGTTCCAATCGATGTAGTTTCTGGAGGCGATCCCCCCCTCCGGGGTCCAATGGGATATGATCAATAATAGTCCACTTTAAATCTTCGAAACGATGTTGATTAGTGATACAGTGGGATACTATTGGCGCTGTCAATACTTCGTGATGTAAACGGGAAGCATGTTCATTCAAACGGACCCTAATTGGACGGGTTGTCTGACCTATGTACAACAAAGCACATGGACAAATAATCATATAGATCACAAAGCAGGATAAACAAGTCGTGTCCCAATGTCTCATGAACACACGCTGTGTCTTTGGATGAATCCATTGAACTCCCGTTAAGGAGAAAGCACAGTGTTTGCAAACGCCACAGACAGTATGACCAGTTGTCACTGGTTGCCAGTGTAATCGATCCGATGCTAGAGTCGTTTTCATCAGCATGTCCGCCAAATTTCGTCCACGAGTAAAGGCTAATTTTAATGGTTTTTGAAAACATTCTAATAATTGCAACACTGACCAATGGCGGTGTAAAATCCGTAAAACCTCCGAACTACCTTCAAAAAACGGAAGGACCCACACAATCGCATCTTCAGAATCTTGTTTGGCTGTCGAATATTGTGGGTCTAACAACCATTCGCGATGCACAAATCGCGCTCTTTTCAAGGCTTTTTTCACCACTGTAGAGGGATATCCCCGCTCAATCAGCCGACTGCTAAGATCCCTAGCATGCGTTTTAAAATCCTCTAAAGTGGCACAATTACGGCGAAGCCTCAAAAATTGCCCGAAAGGTAAACCTCTTCGCAGAGGGCCAGGATGGTAACTCCGAAAGTGTAGTAGACTATTTCGCTGTACTGTCTTGCGATAGAGGGTTGTATGAAGTTGCCCGTCCAGTATAGTAATTTGAAGATCTAAAAAGTCAATGGTGGTCAAATGAATGTGTGCTGTAAACTGAATGTTAGTTCGTAACGTGTTGAGCCAAATTAAAAACTCATTAAGGGACGCCAAATTTGATGTCCAAATAAAGAATACATCATCTAAAAACCTCTTCCAGATTAAAATCTTAGAATATTCCGGTGAGGGTTGAATCTGCATTCTCTCCATTTGATCCATATATAAAGTGGCTATCGAAGGGGCAGATGTAGCCCCCATGGCAATACCGGATATTTGATTATAATATTTGCCCCCAGACAAAAAGTAATTCCGTGTCAAAACAAGTTCAATTAGTTGGAGCAGGAAAGATTTTGGTATTCGAGTTGGTACTAACTGAAAACAATCTCTCAACAAAATCAATGCTTCTGTTTGGTCAATCCTGGTATATATTCAAATTCGAACGATGTGGAGGTGGAGCAGCTTCCATTTGTGTTAAGTCCAAGCGAATCGATAGTGGTGAATTTGACGCAGAAAAATCTTTCGCCTATTCAATCACAAGTTTTAAATTATGGTCTCTCCTTTGTACCCACTACCAGATATGACGCGTTCTCTATGAGAGTGTCTTTACAGCGATTTTTTCGTAAGCTTCAGATCATCCATTTCTTTCATGACAAACCTGCTAGTCCGGATTCATCCATTGTTAAACCTGTTTCTCAATGGGTCCCAACAGGGCCTTTGGATCCAATTTTATTGACCTTTCAATCTTTAGTCTTGCAGGACTTAACACAAATGGAAGCTGCTCCACCTCCACATCGTTCAAATTTGAATAAGGAAAGCTGGGAGGCTCTCTCAGACATTATGTCTGATCCTAATTTGATAATACGGAGGGCTGATAAAGGGGGAGCTTTGGTGTTACAAACTTTGGAGGATTACACGACGTCTTTGCAACAGCATTTGGAAGATAACAGTACTTACAATATATTGGATGGAGATCCCACTGCTGCCTTATTAACTGAAATAAAATTGTTGGTGGGGGGAGCTTTGCAAAACAACTGGATCACTCCGAAAGAGTATCGGTTTCTCATTAAATTGCACCCGCGTGTTCCAATTATCTATCTTGTGCCAAAGATTCATAAGTCCCTGATATCACCCCCAGGACGCCCTATCGTGTCTTGTAGAGACTCTGTGTTGGAGCCCCTTTCCATTTTTTGCGACTATTTTATGAAGCAGGAAGCGTGCCAAGTGGCCTCATTTATTAGAGATACTCGGCACCTTTTGCAGATGCTTTCAGTGGTGGTTGTTCCCCCAGGGGCTTTTTTGGTCACTTTAGACGTTATTTCTTTATATACCAGGATTGACCAAACAGAAGCATTGATTTTGTTGAGAGATTGTTTTCAGTTAGTACCAACTCGAATACCAAAATCTTTCCTGCTCCAACTAATTGAACTTGTTTTGACACGGAATTACTTTTTGTCTGGGGGCAAATATTATCATCAAATATCCGGTATTGCCATGGGGGCTACATCTGCCCCTTCGATAGCCACTTTATATATGGATCAAATGGAGAGAATGCAGATTCAACCCTCACCGGAATTTTCTAAGATTTTAATCTGGAAGAGGTTTTTAGATGATGTATTCTTTATTTGGACATCAGATTTGGCGTCCCTTAATGAGTTTTTAATTTGGCTCAACACGTTACGAACTAACATTCAGTTTACAGCACACATTCATTTGACCACCATTGACTTTTTAGATCTTCAAATTACTATATTGGACGGGCAACGTCATACAACCCTCTATCGCAAGACAGTACAGCGAAATAGTCTACTACACTTTCGGAGTTACCATCCTGGCCCTCTGCGAAGAGGTTTACCTTTCGGGCAATTTTTGAGGCTTCGCCGTAATTGTGCCACTTTAGAGGATTTTAAAACGCATGCTAGGGATCTTAGCAGTCGGCTGATTGAGCGGGGATATCCCTCTACAGTGGTGAAAAAAGCCTTGAAAAGAGCGCGATTTGTGCATCGCGAATGGTTGTTAGACCCACAATATTCGACAGCCAAACAAGATTCTGAAGATGCGATTGTGGGGGTCCTTCCGTTTTTTGAAGGTAGTTCCGAGGTTTTACGGATTTTACACCGCCATTGGTCAGTGTTGCAATTATTAGAATGTTTTTAAAATTAGCCTTTACTCGGGGACGAAATTTGGCGGACATGCTGATGAAAACGACTCTAGCATCGGATCGATTACACTGGCAACCAGTGACAACTGGTCATACTGTCTGTGGCGTTTGCAAACACTGTGCTTTCTCCTTAACGGGAGTTCAATGGATTCATCCAAAGACACAGCGTGTGTTCATGAGACATTGGGACACGACTTGTTTATCCTGCTTTGTGATCTATATGATTATTTGTCCATGTGCTTTGTTGTACATAGGTCAGACAACCCATCCAATTAGGGTCCGTTTGAATGAACATGCTTCCCGTTTACGTCACGAAGTATTGACAGCGCCAATAGTATCCCATTGTATCACTAATCAACATCGTTTCGAAGATTTAAAGTGGACTATTATTGATCATATCCCATTGGACCCCAGAGGGGGGGATCGCCTCCAGAAACTACATCGATTGGAACAGCGATGGATCTTTCAATTGGCAGCTGTAGAACCAGGCGGGCTCAATCGTGAGATTGAATGGCAAGGCATTCTCTGACGTTTTGAAGATCTGACCAATCAGCTCAGGGATTCCCCTGTTTAGTGGGGTAGTTCCCTGTTCTCATTGGGTGGCTCCTATTTAAATACGGGAAGTGATTTACTGCATCTGTAAAGGAAGAGTACCTTGGCCGCACTGACGGCGTTATCAGGGTAATTCGTTGCCGAGCGCAGAGTATTACAACAGCATTTGATACAGGGCCTGGAGGCTCGAAACGCGCGCGTCATGCTACGAGATGATCTTTTGAGTGACGTGAAGATATAAGAAGATTGAGATACTTCAGCTAAGTGGAGACTTTTAGATTTCGGCACAATATTTTGGTTTTTGTAGGACCACTAAAAGAAAAAAAGTAGCTGGCAGTCTGGTTGGGGGACATATATGTCTGTTTTGTCCCTCCCACGGCCTAGCTCCGACAAAAAATAAGGAAAAGTGAGGTACTGTCACAGTGAAATTTGGGTTTGGTTTGTTTTTATCAAAGAACAAAGCACCAGGCATTGATAGCATTCCCATAGAAGTATTACAGCAATCTGATGCAGCTGTTACCATACTTACAAGGCTCTGCCAAGAAATATGGAAGACATCATGGCCGACCGACTGGAAAAGATCTGTGTTTATACCAATACTAAAGAAAGGTGATCCAACTGACTGTGGAAATTATCGAACAATCGCTCTGATCCCACATGCCAGCAAGATTCTACTGAAGATTATTCAAAAGAGACTACAACCATACCTGGAACAAGAACTACCTGAAGTGCAAGCAGGGTTCAGGAAAGGGCGAGGAATGAGAGACATCATTGCGGATGTGAGATGGATCCTTGAAAAGACTAAAGAATACCAAAAGGATATCTATTTGTGTTTTATCGACTATAGCAAGGCTTTTGACTGTGTAAACCATGAAAAACTCTGGGCCACATTAAGAAGCATGGGTATACCAGAACACCTGATCGTTCTCTTGCGCAGTCTGTACATTGATCAAGAAGCAACAGTTTGAACGGAAGAAGGAGAAACAGAATGGTTTAAAATAAGCAAAGGTGTAAGACAAGGCTGCATACTTTCCCCCTATCTGTTTAATTTATATGCAGAACAAATTATCAGAGAAGCAGGATTGTATGAAGACAACAGAGGTGTGAAGATTGGTGGAAGACTCATCAACAACCTTCGCTATGCTGATGATATTACATTACTGGCTGAAAGTGAAGATGATCTGAAACATTTGCTTCTCACAATCAAAGAACATAGTCTCAAAATGGGCCTGCACCTTAATGAAAAGAAGACAAAGATCATGACAACTGGCATAACCAACAGGTTCATCGTTGAAGGAGAAGAAATTGAAATTGTGAACAACTTGTAAATAGTTCCCTGTAAATAGTTCTGTTACTATTACTGTTCCATACTATTACTGTTCCATACAATATTACCTGTACATAGTTTAAAAACACCGTTCTATGTAAAGTATACAGAAGTATACAAAATTGTTAACTGTTCCATGTAAACCGCCCTTGATCTCTGGAAGGGGCGGTATAGAAGAAATTGATAAATAAATAAATAAAATAAAACTTTAACCTACTTGGATCAACTATCAATAAAGAAGCAACAAGCAGTCAAGAAATCAGACGATGCATTGCTCTTGGCAGAATGGCTATGAAAGACCTAGATAAGATTCTCAAGAGCAGCGATGTCTCTCTCCATATAAAGATTTGACTTGTTCAAGCCATGGTATTTTCAATATCATCATATGGATGTGAAAGCTGGACAGTGAAAAAGACAGACAGGAAGAAAATTGATGCCTTTGAATTATGGTGCTGGCGGCGAATACTGTCTCTACCATGGACTGCCCGAAGAACAAACCAGTCGGTACTAGAGATCAAACCTAAGCTTTCTTTAGAAGCTCAGATGACAAGACTTCGACTTTCATACTTTGGACACATCATGCGAAGAGAGAGATCATTAGAGAAAGACATCATGCTTGCAAGATAGAAGGTCAACGCAAAAGAGGAAGGCCAGCAATGAGATGGATCGATACAATAACAGCAGCTACGGGTACCAGTCTGTCAACAATGAGCCGCCTGACTGAAGACCGAACACAATTTAGGATAGCTATCCAGAGGGTCGCCGTGAGTCGACTCTGACTCGACGGCACTTAACAGCAACAACCACCATACCTGGAACGATTACTCCCTGAAGTGCAAGCAGTGTTCAGGAAAAGGCGAGGAATGAGAGACGTCGTGGATTGAGATGGACCCCTGAAAAGACAAATGAATACCAAGGATATCCATATGTGTTTTGTTGACTACAGCAAGGCTTTTGACTGCGTAAACCATGAAAAACTCTGTGCCACATTAAGAAGCATGGGTATACCAGAATACCTAATAGTTCTCTTGCACAACCTTTACATTGATAAAGAAGCAACAGTTTGATTGGAACTAGGAGAAACAAAATAGTTTAAAATGAGCAAAGGTGTATGACGAGGTTGCATATTTTCCCCCCACCTGTTTAATTTATATGCAGAACAAACCATTAGAGAAGCAGGACTGTATGAAGACAACCGAGGTGTGAAGATTGGTGGAAGACTCATCAACAACTTTTGCTATGCTGGTAATATCACATTACTGGCTGAAAGTGAAGATGATCTGAAACATTTGCTTTTTAAGATCAAGAATCATAGTCTTAAAAAGCACCTCAATGTTAAGAAGACAAAGATCTTGACAACTGGCAAAATCAGTAAGTTCATCATTGATGGAGAAGAAATTGAAATAGTGGACAAATTTAACTTACTTGAATTAGCAATCAATAAAGAAAGAAAGGACTAGCATTCAAGAAATCCGACAATGTGTTGCTCTTGGTAGAATGGCTATGAAGGACCTAGAGACATCTCAAGAGCAGAGATGTCTCTCTCCATACAAAGATTCGACTTGTCCAAGTCATTGTATTTTCAATAATGTCATATGAATGCGAAAGTTGGACAGTGAAAAAATTAGACAGGAAGAAAATTGATGCCTTTGAATTATGATCCTGGAGACGAATACTGTGTACATCATGGACTGCCTGAAGAACAAACCAGTCAGTAGTAGAGAAGATTAAACCTAAGCTTTCCTTAGAAGCTCAGATGACAAGACTTCAACTTTCATACTTTGGACACATCATGCAAAGAGATCATTAGAGAAAGACAGACATAATGCTTGGCAAGGTAGAGGGTCACCATAAAAGAGAAAGGCCGGCAATGAGATGGATCGATACAATAACAGCAGCTATGGGGATACCACTCTATCAACAATTAGTCAACTATTCAGAGGGTCACCAGGAGTCGATATCAACTCGATGGCACTTAATAGCAGAAAGAAAAACTTGTTAAACATGGCAGTTTGTTTATGGCTGGCTGTTTCAAAGTGATTTAAAGCTAGAATTCACGTGATGTACTATATTGAGGACATTTGGTTTGTTGCAGTATTGGTAGAGACGATTATTATTCAAACATGGATGTCTGGGGAGACCTGTGGTATATGTGTTTGACCAAGTCAAATGCAGTGACAAGGGATGATGCTTAGAAAGAAAGGTGGTTTTTAGTATTGACAGCAACAGGAATTAGTTAAAATATGGTAGTTTGAGTGGGTCTGTGGCTGCATAATGTAAAAGATTTTCAAACTAAAGAGGAAGTGTAGTAGTAGTCTTTTGAGTTGAAATAAGGCTTCCTTATCAGTCCAGTCCAGACGCATGCCTACCAGCAGATGGAGACTGAGAACCGCTGGTTTGATGTCATCACCAAATAAGTGTCCTGTGCAGCCTCTGACAACCAGTATTTCTCATTCTTCAGCAGGTAGAGGTGGTAATCCCTGTGCAGTCTATCACTGGACTGGATAGGACCTTAAAAAAATTAGATTACTCCTTGGAGAGGGCCTGGTGCAGTCTTAGTGGCAAGGCCCTGGGGTGCCGAACCCAGTAGGTACAAGTTTCTCCCCATTTTCCTCTTTCCTCAATTTTTGTGAAGGGGCCAGGGGTGTTTGAGCTGGGCTCCCTGGTAAAGTTCACTTAAAGTATTAAAAAAAAAAATCAAAAGGAAAACAGGCTGGCAACAGTGTTCTTTGTCCAGCGGGGAAAAGGTTGGCAGTGCTGACTCAGGTTCCCTGCAGAAGAGGAGCAGTGTGCTTGCAGAGTGGGTCTCTGATCTCCAGGAGAGACCGGGAGCAAATGGCCTCTTTGGCAGAGTGCAGTCAATGCTGCGCAGTATTCGAAACTTGGACCAATTTTCAGAGTATGGCCTATGCCACAGCTGCGAGGAAGAGAGCAGCACATCTGTGGCTCTTCTTGCAACCCCTTTGGGGCCTGTTAGTGCACCGCAGGACATTGTGGAAATGTCAGCTGGGCCTAGCACAGCAGTCTGTCAGATGAATAATTTTCCAGTTTTGATGGGACTGGAAACACCACCATTTTGGCCTATGGAGGGCATGGCTTCCTATCCTGTAGGGGGACCATCTGGTTTGTCAACAGCAGGAGTATGGGCTCCGGGAAATACTCTGTAGAGGGAGAAGCACCTTCAAGTCGGGGGGGCTCTCCTTCTTCCAAGTTTGTTCTCTTGCTCCGCCAAGCCTTCTGCCAGCAGATTTGCTTGCAATAACCTTCTGCCAGCAGAGTTGCTTGCAATAAAGGCAGCAGAGGCTTAGCCTCTCGGTGTCCCATCTAGACTAAGTGGCAATGTAGGAGTCTGTCCGAGAATCTGGAGGCCATAACCTCTGTGGCTTCAGACAACTCCTTAGATCCGTTAGAAGGGGACCTCGGCGTAGAGTACCTAGAGAAGGGAAACTCCCTGTGGGAGAAGATCCCACAATGGTCTGAATTTTTCAGAGGTATGAGCTGTCACCCCTCATTGTGCAAACTTTAGTGGCTCTAAATATCAACAAGGCTTGCCTATCGCCAATGGAACCGGTGGAGGACCTACTCCTGGAGGGTATATGGAAGATACAGAAGTCCTTCCCGCTTCACAGGGCCATCAGGAGCATCATAGCGGCATAATGGTCTGAGAGTTGCAAGATCTATGGCAAGGCTGTATCTGATTCTAGTGGAGGAGAAGAACCGATGCACCTTTCCAAGGTGAATGTCCTGGTTTCCACTATAATGAAGAAGATGATCATATCAGTCAAGGCTGGGGAAGCACTGGACGATTCTCAGGACTGAAGAATGGAGGCCTTGTTAAAGCAATCATTTGACGTTTTGGTGCTGGAGCTACTGGAGCCTATGTGGCCAGTGCCTGCTTAAGGTGGTCTCAAGAGTTTCCTGAGGGTTCTTCCTCTGCATCTCAGGCTCTTTTGGAGGTGACACATTTGGAGTTGTGCTTGGCCTTTTTGGCAGATGCCCCCTGTGATTTAGTGCATGCTACTGCTAAGAATATAGCCACGAGTAATACCAAAAACCACAAAGGAGAAAAATATCCAAACAATCAAATAAAACTCCAACAATTATTCAAAACCACCATCTTAGGCGTCAAAATCTTAACTGAAAAAACCTTCAGAATCTAATTTTTTGTCACACCATTTGCCATGAGAGAGAAACTCTCCTGTAGCAAACGCTCATTTTATTCTTTATTATGAGCCTAGTGCACAGCTCAAAACTATTAGAAATAATAGTAAAAAATCGAGGGGAATCGCACAATGCAACTCCCCACCCCGGTATACCTTATTCACCAGCTGAAGCAACGAAAACCCGGTTGTTAAGAGCTTCAATCCAGGAAGCAGCATGTTATGATGAGGTATGCTGGACTGTTCTTCAAAAGCCTTTTCAGAAAAACGCCACTGCCATCCTACGGGCTCAGATAAGCAAAACAGTCATTGCCTATCAGCTTCTTCAAGTAAATCACACTGCTAAATCAGATCGCTACATAGCGCCATGTTTCAAGCCGTTGCTCCTTCCATGGCCCTTCTTCAGGCAAGTCAGAAACAGCTCAGTTTGATGCTGATTTGCCGAGCATGGAAAACTAATTTATGATGTCAGATAGTCCAGTGAGCCACTTGGCTGACTTTGGACTGTTTGACATCATAAATTTGTTTCCCCTACTTGGCAAATTAAGAATAAAAGGAGTGTTTGCTACAGGAGAGTTTCTCTCTCGTGGCAAATGGTCTGACAAAAAATTAGATTCTGGAGGTTTTTCAGTTAATATTTTGACACATAAGATGGAGGTTTTGAATGATTGTTAAAGGAATTTTATTTGATTGTTAAGAATATAGCCATGGCAGTGACAGTCTGGCGTTGTTTTGTGGTTAAGAAATTGGTCATCGGACTTGGCTTCCAAGATGTGCCTTAGCAAATTCCTTTGAAGGAAAAGTTGTTCTTCAAAGAGGATCTCCAGAAATTGGTCAAGGACCTAGGAGATTCTAAAGTGCCTAGACTCCCCTAAGACAAACCTTGGGGGGTCTGGTTGAAGTTCCTCCACCTGGGGCCATTGTTGGGAGAGCCGTCACTTTTGGTATGCTAAATTGGATGTCTTTCAGAGGTTAGGTTTCCTGTCCCAGGGTTGGTCCTTTCAGGATTGCTAGACAGGGAACCAAGGATGGTGCAATAGGAACCTCTGTTAGTTCCAAGCCTCTCATTAAAGTTTTGAGGGTTCAGATGGGGATACTGCCAGTAGGAGGTCATTTGCAGCATTTTTACCACATCTGAACCCAGGTGACAACAGACGAGTGGATGCTGGAAGTTATTCGGGAAGGGTATGCTTTTGAGCTGGCCTGCCACAATCCCTCCAAATGCCTTTATGGAATCCCCCTGCCGAGTGTCCATCAGGATGCAAGTAGGGAGATTTTCGACGAGGCCGTGGTCCAAGTACCTTTGGAGGACTGGGGTTGCAAAAGGTATTCCGTTTATTTTGTGGTGCTCAATAAGGGAGGGACCTTGCATCCAATTTTGGATTTAAAGCGGTGAGCAAGACTCAGAGTGCCCAGATTCTAAATAGAAACTCTGCAGTTGGTCATTTTAGCCATAAGACAAAATGCATTCCTGACATACCTGGATCTTATAGAAGCGTATCTACACATTACCATTCAGCTGGAGCATCAGAGGTTCCTTTGCAATCCTGATGGAGTCACTTCCAATTTTGAACCCTTCGCTTTGATCTGGCCATGGCCCCTCAGACCTTTACTGAGGTAATAGTAGTCGTGGCAGCTGCTCTATGGAAAAGAGGAATTCTGGTGAACCCTTAACTGGATGACTGGTTGATTTGGGTGGTCCTTCCAGGAGAGTCAACAGGTGATGCAATAGGTGGTGATTTTCCCTCAGAAAAAGAGTCGGGTCATCAATCTGGCAAGAGCAAGCTGAAACCCTGTCATTGGAATGATGAATCTATCTCTAGATGGCAAAGGAAGTGCCACCTCTTCTGAAATGGGCAGAAGCCCATTTGTTGGCATTAATGTGCCTCTCGTGTGGCAGGGAAGTACAATGTACAAGTGGATTATTTGAGCCGGCATATCCTAGATCTGGGAAAATGGTGTCTAGTGGAGTTTGCTTTCCAATTGATTACGTGACGTTGGGGGACTCCAGCCAGGAATCTAATGGCGTTGGCAGCCACTGCAAAGGCAAACAGGTTTTTCAGCTGCAAAAGTTGCAGATGTCGGAGAGCCTGGATGCCCTAGCACAAAGATGGCCTTGCAAAGGTCTACTGTATGTATTTCCTTCTTGGTCTCTATTAGGCAGAATTATTCAAAGGATGCCGTCCCATCCAGGCCGGGTGGTATTCTCACAGGCTATGGTATGTGGATCTTGTCAGACTGACAGCAGGATGCCCTAGCACAAAGATGGCCTTGCAAAGGTCTACTGTATGTATTTCCTTCTTGGTCTCTAATAGGCAGAATTATTCAAAGGATGCCGTCCCATCCAGGCCTGGTGGTATTCTCACAGGCTATGGTATGTGGATCTTGTCAGACTGACAGCAGGAAATAAGTTGCCACTTCCTCTGTCAGACAGCCTTTTCTGTCAGGAGTCAATCCTGATGCTGGATGTGGCTCAGTTCTTACTTATGGCATGGCCAAAGGGGCGCCTGAGAAAGAGGGGGCTATTCTGCTCTTATGGCTAGAAAATGCTCCACCTCACTGATTTACATGCACATATGGAGAGTTTTTGAGAGCTGATGTGAGAATTGTCTCCTACATTCATTGGGTGCTTCCCTTCCAGACATATTGGATTTCTTGCAAGATGGTCTTGAGAAAGGCTTAGCTTTAAGCTCTTTGAAGATGCAGGTTGTGGTTGCTTGCTTCAGGGGCAGGAGCCTTGGACAATCTGTCTTCCCCTCTGGATGTGATTTGGTTTTTGAAAGGAGTCTGGCATGTGAAGCCCCCATTTCGCTCGGTGGTTCCACCCTGGAATCTTTCTTTTGTGTTGACAACATTATCATATCGGTCCTTTGAATCCTAGCAGGACATTATTAGCTCAACAAACAGGCCAGACAGGATGCAGAGTTTTTTTTTTTTTAATTCTTTATTTTGCTTTTATGCATCTTATTTACAGACAGGTACTATAATAGATGCTGGGTGAAAACTATCAACATTTGATCATTGTGGTTGACACATAGCCACAGTCGCTGCTTCCTTGACCTATTGACTCAGTATGTCTGTCACAACAAACTGCAGCTCTAAATCACTAACACAAGCAGTAATTAACATACATCAACAAGGAAAGTAAAGTAAAGAGAGAAAGAAAGGACTCTGACGGGCACCACCGAAATCAGACATTGTACTAATCCATTCTTTGCTGAACTTTTATCAGATCGAGGGCATCCCATTTAGCCAATCGTGGCCGAAAAGCAGGGTTTCGGGATGCATACGCACGTTCGCACTTTTGATGATAAAAAACTAGACTCCACCAGTGTGCGACACGCAGCGTCCGAAAGTCTTTCCAATGGCTTAATATGGCTTTCAATGCGAGACTCACAAGTAAGTCGAAAATTATTGCGTCATCTTTCCCTAAGGGAGTCTCTTCTGCCAAGGATTTATAAACGATAGTGCGATATGAGATCGCTGTTTGCAAGTCGAGCAGCCGTGATATTCGATTCCAAACTCCCTGCCAATATTCTCGCAGAAAAGGGCAGTAGAATATCATGTGGGCAAGAGTACCGGTTGTCTCTCCACAGGACCAGCACCTTGCATCTTTGCTAGCACTCCACTTAGCCATACGAGCTGGCGTCAAGTACGCTCGATGCAGCATGAAATAAAGCATCTGATTTAGAGAGGGCGCTCTAGTTATTTTTCGTTGCGTTCTCCAAAGTTCCGTCCATTCTCCTGCAGCTGTCAATTCACCAATTTCTGATTCCCAGACCACCTGCAGCCCAATGCAACATCTCTGGTCTCCGTCTCTCAGTAGTGCTGCAAATTTGGAGAGAAGCCGAGGTTCAGACTGGAAGGCTTGGACCTCCTGGTGGAAAGGGCGTACGGTACGTAGAGCTGCCGGCAATACGCCAGCTCGACTTAAGCAGTGTCGCAGCTGGCACCATTGGTACATGCATCGTGGGGGCAAATCATATTCTTCCTGCAGGGCTTGAAAGGACTTATATTCGCCCGTTGCTGCCAAGTGCCCTAGGCAGTAAATACCCCGGGCCAGCCAAGGGAGCCACACGAAGCTGCGGTTAGCTATCTTGAAATCGTCATTGCCCCACAGCACTGTGGTATCAGCATAGTCTTGTTCCGTCTGTACATAAGGCTTCAGTATGTGATATGCTCGTTGGGTATCACGCAGAATCTCATTAACCGAGCCATCACTGTTATTGCTTGCGCCTAGCCGCATCCAAAGTGGGATGGGTTCGCTCTGTTTAGTTTCTAACTTTAGCCATACGGGATCCGTAGGCATAAGCGTCTCATCGCTCCACAGCACTCCTTGCTTCATCAGAGCTGCGAGATGGTAGTGATAGAAGTCCGGAAAGTGTATGCCATCTCTCTGTTTAGGAGACTTGAGCTTCCAAAGCGCTATTCGTGGTGCCTTCCCTCCCCATAGAAAGGATACCAATAGGTTCTCTATTTTCTTATAGAACTGTCGGTCGAACAGCAGCGGTATCATGGTAAGTATGTAAGTAACTCGCGGCATGGCCACCATCTTGATGGTCTCCAGACGACCCCACCACGTCAAGTTTAGGGGGGTCCATTTAGTAATGGATTCTTGCACGACGCTCACACACTGTGCCTGACAGAGCCGAATCGTGTCTGTCACAGTGGTTCCATAAGTAACTCCTAGATATTTAAAGGATTCAGTCGCAATCTTGAATGGGTACTTTTGTGTTAATGAGTCATCCAGATGTCCATTAATAGGTATCAGAACAGTTTTGGACAGGTTGAGTTTATAGCCCGACACTCCGGAGTAGGAAGATATAATATCCATTGCCGCATCCAGCGCCGACGGGTTTAGGAACAATAGCAGATCATCTGCGTATGCCGACAACTTGATCTGTTGCCCCCCCATGTGCACGCCTTCTACATTCCGCTGCTGCCGCAGACGCAGAAGCAAAGGCTCCAGCGCTAGATTAAATAGCAGAGGTGATAGAGGGCAGCCTTGTCGCGTACCTCTGGTTAAAGTAAATTCCGAAGAAAGCCCACCATTGGCAGCAACTCGTGCAACTGGGCGTGTATACAACATTCTGACGCTAGCGAGAAAGGGTTCTGGTATTGCCATCCATTGCATCACCCGAAAGAGGTAGGGAAGCTCTACTCTGTCAAAAGCCTTCTCCGCATCGAGTGCAAGGCCTATCACCGGCTTTGACGAACCTTGTACACCCCGAAGCACGTGTAGAAGTAGCCGTCCATTATCGGCCGTTGTCCTGCCAAGCATGAATCCACACTGATCGGCTTGTACAAGCGTGCTGAGGACTTTGTTAAGGCGATTAGCTAGAATCTTGGCATAGATTTTGTAGTCAGCGTTTAGAAGCGATATTGGTCGATAGTTTTCCAGCCTTTGGGCATCCCTGCCCGGCTTGGGATGTATCACAATTGTGGCCGCTGCCAGTGATCCCACTGCCGGGGATTCAGTTTTGAGTTCGGCAAAGTATGAATACAGCTCCGGTAACAGCTCCTGCTGGAAAGCTAAGTAGAATTCGATGGGCAAACCATCTGGTCCGCTGGCTTTCCCTTTCGCCATTTGCTGCATTGCCAGTTGTATCTCTGAACAGGTGATGTCTTCCGACAATAATCTCTGCTGAGATTCCGAGAGTTTGGGCCCTATCAGCTCCGAGATAAAATCAGAGAATCTATCCTCACTATAGGTTTTTTCTGAGCTGTATAGCTGGGAGTAAAACGTTTCACAGTTGCAGGACAGCTTTATCATCGATGTGCAAGTCTCCCTTGGGGTCTATCAGTCCGGCTATCCGCGAGTTTACTCTCTTGGCTCGGAGAGTGCGGGCCAACAATGCACTAGCTCTATTATTGTCATGGTAATACACTCCCTGTTGAGTCGCTATTTGTGTATTAGCTTCTTCATTGAGAATTGTGTTGTACTGATAGCGCAGTTTTTGCAAACGTGCTAGGACAATTGTGTCATGTCGCTTGGCTAGGAGACGTTCCCCCGTACGTATCTCACTTTCCAATTTTATTAGGTGCTGATCCATCTTCTTTTTCTTACGGATTCTATAGGTGGTCATGCTACCTCTGACAGTGGCTTTGAACGCTTCCCACCACGCCCAGGTTGGCGTGTCATGCAATTGGTTATGGAGGAAGTAGTCTGCCACCACCTGGCGAGTTGTTGCTAGGAATTCGCTATCCTTCAGCCATGTTCGGTCAAAATGCCATCGAGGGGTCACCTTTTCAGCTAGGCCTGTATAGAATTCCACCAGTACCCCCGCATGGTCCGATATCGTCTGTGCCAGTATGTCTGTGGATGCTACCAATGGCAGTAGTGTTTTAGAGATGAGAAAGAAGTCAATTCGCGTATGGGTATTATGTGGGATGGAATGAAACGTGTAGTCCCTCTCAGACGGGTGCAGGAGCCTCCATGGATCAATTAAGCCTAGCGTTTTGGCCATCTCTATCAGTAGGTTACTGGATCGTGGTTTATGCTGCTTCTTATAGGGAGTGCGATCGATTAAGGGATCTAGTATGAGATTGAAGTCCCCGCCCAGGATAACGTTGGAGGCGCCCGAGTCTAGAAGCGCATGGGCCACTTCTTCAAAGAATTGGGGATCATCTTGGCTTGGGCCATAGATCGTCATGAGAGTGTACACCGTGGAAAAGATTCGGACTTTGGCTCTAGCCCACCTCCCCATTGGGTCTACTGCCGTACTCTCAATCACTGGCGACAGTGCGGCTCGTAGCAGTATTGTGACTCCTCCTTTCCGGTTGCTCGTAGGTGCCGACAGTATATTTTGGTAGCCCGCCCCTGCTACCTTCAGTGATTCCGAACGTGTCAGGTGTGTCTCCTGGAGATAGACAACATCTGCCCGTTGCTTTTTACAATAATTTAGTATCTTAGTGCGTTTAGCTGGGTTGTGAATCCCTTGCACATTGAGGGATACCACTCGAAGATGTCCACTACTCGATGTGGTAGCCATTGTCTGCCCGTATGGTGGTGCCCGTCACTTCCAGAGTCCTATACAAGAAAAAAATAACATTCCCATGAACATTTAAACTAAGCATCCTGCGACTACAACCTAACTGCAGCCCTTGCATGGTGAAGCCCAACCTCCCGCTCATCGTACCTCTACCTAAAGTTCCCACCCCCTCCTTCCATCGTAGATACAGTTAAATCTGATAACTATTCCTATCCCCCTATACATTCATAATACCGATCTAAACAAAACCGTGGCTTCTGTATATTAAGCGAAATCAGTTGGCATTCTGTTACACTATTCCCGCTGCCCATAGGGCTCATCGGTGTCTCCAGCCAATTGCTATGTAAATTATTTAAACTCTGCTAACAGCAATTAGACAATTGTGAGTCCTTCAGGTCCCGGTCTCCATATGCGTGAAATATGCCAGATAGGAGCGCAGATTCGCCGCGTTGTCAAAGATTTGTGTGCTGTTCCCCATTGTAACGCGCATCCGAGCTGGATAGTACAGGCCGTAGCGCGCATTTAACTTTTGCAGTAATGGCCGGCAGTCCAGTAGGGCCTTGCGCCTTTCTGTTGTTTTCTTGCAGAGGTCCGGAAAGATAAGGATCTTATTGCCCTCTAGGCGGAGCTCAGATTTCTGCTTTGCTGACTGCAATATCTGCAGCACTTGCGGGTATCGAAGCAATTTTATGATGAAAGGCCGCGGGTGCTTCTGCCGCTCTATTATTTGTGCTGGCACGCGGTGGGCCCGTTCAATCTCAAAGGGGTGACTAAATGTTATCTGCAGCAGCTCAGGAATCAGTCTCTGTAAATATCCCAGAGGGTTGGAGCCTTCCCTACCCTCCGGTATGCCTAGAAGTCTTAAGTTATTTCTCCTGGCACGATTATTCTGATCCTCGTTAAGATCCTCTAGCGCTACTATCCTTTTCTGCAGAGGGCCTATCTGAGTCAGAAGCTTCCCATGGCGCTCAATCGCCGCTTCTGCATTTCGGACACGCTCGCAGACTCCTTTTAGCTGTTCTTTAACTTCACTCACATCTTCCTGCAATTGCGTTAGCGTTTCATTACTGGAGGCTATCATGCTCTTAACCAACCTTAGCTCCTGCAGTATTTCACGGACGCCCTCCGTCGAGTCTTTCCCCGCCGCCATTTTCTGCGGAGACCCGGTTTCAGGTTTTAATCGCTTCGATGCATGTCCCGCTCCTTGCA
This sequence comes from Ichthyophis bannanicus, assembly GCA_033557465.1. Lineage (NCBI taxonomy): Eukaryota > Metazoa > Chordata > Amphibia > Gymnophiona > Ichthyophiidae > Ichthyophis > Ichthyophis bannanicus. The sequence continues at coordinate 263,662,972 of CM066040.1, forward strand.
CAAAATCTAACTTTGCCGGTTTTAAAGCAGGCTTTTCAGACATCACTTCTCCCTTAAGTACGGTCTGCAGCGGGGCTCTTGGGGGAGAGGAAAGTCAGGATTCTGTTGTTCGGGTGAGAGCAAAGAATTCAGGCAGCCATCTCCATTCGCGGCTAGCTCCGCCCCCCCCCCCCCCCAGGATGCAGAGTTTGCTGCGAAGGTACTGCAGGCTGGCCTGTCCGGTCCCTCCCAGTGTTAAGAACTGCTTTGGTACTTCCCATGCTTCTGGATTGGACTAGAGGGACGATAAGGAAGGTGAAATTAGACCTTACCTACTAATTTTCTTTCCTTGAGTCTCTCCAGTCAAGTCCAGGTCCCACCCTGGGAATGTTTTCTTGCACTTCTATCCTCTTTTTGGGGAGGAATGTTTGGTAGGTTAAAAAAAAAAAATTTAAAAAGGGGGAGGTGGGCTCTCTTGCTTTTCTTCTATTTGGGTTCTCTGCTGTACTGTTTTTATGTTTCTTGGCCTTTAGTTACAAAAAATAAAGCAAAAACAAACAGTAGGTCGTATCTGTTTGGGGGATAGGTAGTGTTTCCGTTTGCTTTGTTATCGAAATACTAGTCAGAGGCTACACGGAACCCTTATTAGCTGATTTCATCTGCTGGTAGGAGTGCTTAAACTCACACATCAGAACTGAAATGGAAGGACGCAAGGAAAGAAAATGTCACCATCTGTTCACCGCTATGATTTTGACTATATCTAAAGATCCAGTGAAGACAATTTCCAGTCTTTTTAAAGATGATTTTGAATCATTAAAGCTCCACTTAATAGTGGTGGTTTTATCAAAAGCAAGTAGTATATTTTTTTGAAGTTATATTTTCATATAACTAGGTGATTTTTCTTCATTTTTTATTCATTCACATTGTAGTTGACTGACGGTTCTAGCGTTATTGGTTCATTGCACACCTTTAAGTAAGAAAAAGTCTATCATTTTTATATAATTTTATTATGAGATGAAATGAAGCATTTATTATTTGATATTTATTTGACTTTTTTTTATAGAATCCTTGCATATAAAACTCAATTGAAACGCTATTTTGTGATCTTTATTTTTAACCAGAAAGTAAAAAATGTGTAATGAAAATATTTTACTATTTGATTTATAGCTTTTTTGCAATTGTGAATTGGATTCCATCAGCTGATACATATTTGTTTATTGTAGAACATAAGATATACCGTACTGAGCCAAACCAAGGGTCCATCAAGCCCAGTATCCTTTTTCCAACAATGGCCAGTCCAGATCACAAGTACCCGTCAGGTTCCCAAAAGGTTTCAGATTCCATGCTGCTTGTCCAATGGGTAAGCAGTGGATTTGCCAGGTCCTCTTTAATAGTGGTTTATGGACATTCCTCTAGGAGCATGTCCAAACCTCTTTTAAATCCAGCAACACTGACAGCTTTTACTACATCTTCTGGTAACAAATTCCAGAATTTGATTATGCATTGAGTGAAAAAATATTTTTTCTGATTTGTCCTAAATGTGCTACATTGTAGCTTCATTGCGTGTCCCCTACTCTTTCTTGAAGGAGTAAATAACCGATCTACATTTACCCGTTCTACTCCAGTCATTATTTTATACGCCTCTATCATATCTCCCCTCACCTGTCTCTTTTCCAAGCTGAAGAGCCCTATCCTTTTAAACCTTTCCTTGTAGGGAAATCCTTCTATCCCCTTTACCATTTTTTTTGCTATTCTCTGTATCTTTTCTAATTTTGCTATATACTTTTTAAGGTATAGTGATCAGAATTGCACACAATATTCAAGGTGTGGTCACACCATGAGTGATACAGAGGCATTATAATTTCCAAGTCATCCTGCTAGACCAGTCCAGACAATCGGGTTAAGTCCCCCTGCCAGCAGATGTTGGAGACAGAGGAAAAAAACTACCAGAAGCCTGATCGGCTGGACTCTGGTAGACATATAGGTATGCTCCTAGAGGTCACCCTCAGTATTTTCTCTGTCTCCAGCAGAGGATGGTGTCTTTCTTTAATTTTCCTTAGGGTTTTTTTTTTTAATATTTAAATTTTTTTATTGGTTTCACCAAACAGGAAATGTCACAAATACAAAGAATCTCCAATGGCACTGTGCTACGTGGCCCCATACATGAGACCCTTATTTCTAACAGACATATACATCCATGACATATCAAATAGTTTCCCATCTCTACAATCAATAAAACACCATTTAAAGCTTAACCAATTCAAACTCTTTTCCACATTAGTGCCTTTGACATTGCGTGGGTCCACTTTCGCCAACGTACAAAAAGAAAAAAAGAAATATACATTGAGAACTTAAGGATAAGCCCCTTATCATCGAACAAATAATTAGTACAAGGTGGTACCCACAGCCATTTGCAAGCACCGTCATACCAACTAATTCCGAAACCACTTTTAAAAATACCCAGTCCCCCGGTCCTCACCCTCCAATCCCCTTCTCCCCCCTCCCTTTTCCCCCCTCCCTTCCCTGAGGCATCTCATCCCTTTAAATAATCCATCAAAGGGGCCCATGTTTGATTAAATCCCTCTTGTTTCTGGCGCCGCACTGCCGTTAATTGCTTCATCAAAGCAATATGTCTCAGCCTCTTCCACTGCTCCATTCCCGGCAATCTAGCCTGCTTCCAAGCCCGAGCTATTTTGCTCCGGGCCGCTTGAATACCCGCCCTTATTGGGTGTCCAGTTTTCATAATAACTCCCTCAGGCCACATTCCAAGCAGGTAAAACCCCACATCCATTCCAATATCCACCCCAAATATCCCTAAAAGCTGCTTTCCCACCTCCCTCCAGTACAATTGGACACTCCCACCATATATGCATAAAGTTCCCCTCCCCCCTCCACACTGCCTCCAACACCGATCCGACACTCTGGGGAACATCCTATGCAACCGCACCAGTGTATAATACCACTGATAGAGCAAGTTATAGGAGGTCTCCCGCACCGCCACCAACAGTGCCTGACGCCCAATATTCACATGCACTCTCCTCCATTCCTGCGCATCCATCTCCCTTCCCAGGTCTCTCTCCCACTCTCCCTGATGTGGATATTCCCCATTTGTACCCTCCCCTAAGCCTCTATACAGTAAGGTTATCAACCCTCTAGTTTTCTCCCATCCCCGCCACAACGCTACCCTATCATCTGAAGCCCCTTCCCAACTCTCACATTTCCTTTTGTTGCAAGAAGTGTTTCACCTGCAAGTGAGGGAAAAAATCTCCACTATGCAGGCGATACTTCACCTGGAGATCCGAACAGGACATCAACTCCCCCTCATCTATAAATTTGTCAAAAGTGTCTAGCCCTTCCCTCTCCCATTGCTTGAAAACCCCCTCTCTTCCCGGTATAAATCCCGGAGTCGCCCTTACCGGAGCCAACACTGAAAAGTCCGACCCCGGGGCAAACTTCCTCCTCGCCCTGCGCCATTGCTCAAACAAGTGCCACATGAAAGGGTTCTCCCGCCATCTCCCTCCCGGAGGAGGACCCACAATCCAGGGTAAGTACTTCAACCTAGTCTCCCCTTCCCAATACTGCTCCACTTCCCTAAAGCGTTTGGAGGATCCTACCTTCTCCCTCCACTCAAACACCTGGCGCATCTGTGCCGCCAGGTAATATCTTCCCACGTCAGATACTCCCAATCCCCCGCCTTCTTGACCAGCATACATCACCCTTCTACTCACACGAGGCTATGTCCCCACACAAAGGCAAACACTTGGCTCTGCAATTTACACAACTCCCTTTGACTGATCCGCACCGGCAATGATTGAAACAAATATAATAAGCACGGTAGCAAATTCATTTTTAGAGCTGCTATCTTCCCCAACCAAGATAGCTCCACCCCCCTCCATCTAGCCATATCCCTCCTTAATTGCCCAAATAGGGGAGGATAATTTGCACCATAGAGGTCTAATGGATTTGCTGTAACCTGTATGCCCAGATACTGGATAGACTTAGTAGCCAACCGAAACGGAAATGAGGCCCGCAGAATATTAACCACCTGAGGTTGCAGTGTAAGCGACATCGCCTCTGTCTTATCCCAGTTAACTTTAAACCCCGAGAGTCCACCGTACTCCTGCAATTCCTGCATTAAAATAGGAAGGGTAGTAGTCGGTTGTGTCAGAGTAAATAGCAAATCGTCAGCAAACAGAACCATCTTATGCTGTTGTGGCCCCACCTCTATTCCCTTAATATCCTTCACGGACCGTATCCTGGCCGCCAGCGGTTCCATAACCAGCGCAAAAAGCAACGGCGACAGCGGGCAGCCCTGCTGCGTACCACGCCCCAGGGAGAAAAACTCGATATACCCACCATTAACCTGTACCGCCGCCTCTGGGGAAGCGTACATTGCCTTTATCCAGGAACAAAACCTAGGACCTAACCCACCGTGATCTAGCATTGCCATAAGAAAATCAAAATTCACCCTATCAAAAGCCTTTTCCGCATCAATCGAAAGAAACATGGCCCGCTGTTGTTCCTTATGCGCCAACCACCCCAACTGGATAACACTCCTTATCCCATCCGCCGGTTGTCTCCCCTCAATAAACCCAGACTGGTCCAGATGGACGAGCCCTGGCATACAGGGTCCCAACCGCATTGCCAACACCTTGGCCAAAAGCTTTACATCAATATTCAACAATGATATGGGATGATAGATCCGCAAACTGTTGGATCCTTCCCTGGTTTGAGAATCACCACTATGGCAGCTTGATTCATTGACGCCGGAAAGGCGTCCCCCTGCAAAACAGCATCAGACACTCTCTGCAAAATAGGTCCCAGTTCCCCCGACATCTGTTTGTAGAACAGCCCCGTAAAACCATCAATTCCCGGAGCCTTGCCGGGCACCAATCGCTTAATAGCACTTCCGCATGTCAATATCCGCTTCCATCCCCTCCCCCAATGACTCCTCCAACCGTGTACACCCCTCTCCCCCATTTTGCAAATACTCTCTAGTAGCCACTGCATCCCCTGAGGGCTCCGCCGCATATAAGCCCTTGTAATACTCCCTAAACTGCTCTTGAATGTCCCTAGCTTTATACAACATTCTATTCTGGGAACCTTTTATTTTTGCAATTGCCTGTCTCCTTCGCTGTGCCCGTAATGTATTACTCAAAAGCCGGCCCGCTTTATTATCAAATTCGTAATACTTTTGTCTTATCCTCTCCAACTGAAAGGAGATCTGTTCCAATTGAAGGGCATTTAGCTGCCGTCAATTCTCCTCCGTTTGCCCCCTCAGCCTAAGACCACCCCTCTGTTTATGTGTCCTCTCCAACTGCCCCAGCAGACCCGTAAGGCACTGAACTTCCTCCTCCCTCTTCCTTTTCTGCTGTGCCCCCACCTGAATCAAGTGGCCCCTCACCACAGCCTTTAACTCGTCCCATAGAACCCCCATAGTCACTTCGCCATTATCATTTATTGCCATATACTCACTAATCACCATTTTCAAACGCTGAACAATCTCATCTCCCTGAAGGAGGTAATCGGTCAACCTCCAAAACGTTCTCCATCCCGGTTCCCAGGGTGAACTAAACCACGCCTCCACCGGGGCATGTTCCTACCATGTGGCCACCCCTATCTGTATTTTATCCATTGCCTCCCGCCAGTAGGCATACCCAAACAAGTAATCAATCCTACTATACGTGGCATGTACTGCCGAATAGAAGGTATGGTCTCTGGTCAGGGGGTGGGCCAAGCGCCATAAATCCTCTAACTCATAATCCTGTATCCACTTCCGAAGAATCCTCGAACCCAAGTCTCTCATCCCTCCCTTCCCAGAGCGACCATCTAACGCAATATTACAGTCCCCTCCTACTAAAAGCTTTCCCTGAACCTTCTCCTCCAACCACTTACCCATATCCTCCCAAAATCCCCTCAAACCAGCATTTGGACAATATATCGACACCATAGTCACCCTTTCTCCCCCAATCTCACCCGTCACTCCCACTGCCCTCCCATCAACCCTCCTAAAATACCACCCCCCCCAAAGTAAATGGGACATCATTTCTAATGAATATTGCTACTCCCGCTTCAAAAAATCCTTGGTAGTTGCCCGCATTCAACAATCTCTCATCACACTGACGCAGATGTGTTTCCTGCACAAATACCACTTGCCACTGCTTCTCTCGTAACTCCCTCCACAGCATTTTCTTTTTCTGTGGGGAGTTAAGCCCCTGCACATTCATACACCCCACCTTCAAACCAGAAGCCATTCACTGTCTCCCACCCCCCCTTACTCCCTTTAGAGATGCCTCCCCTCCCCTTTCCCCCCTTCCCTCCCCTCACACGGAGCTCCTCTCCGCTAATATCCGAGGAAGCGACCCTCCCCCCCCCCCAGGACACTGTATCTGCCCCCTCCCACACTCATAAGTCTTAAGGCCACTTTTACCCCTCCCCCTTTGTATCACCACCCATCCCACAGTCATCAATAGTACAAGCAGTTAACAGACATTACCCTAGACCTGCTTCCCATCAGCCCCACAATACCCTCTCCACCCTCCAGTGTCTCCAACATCAACCACCCACATCTCCACCCCCCCCCCCCCCCGGCCGCCCCCAAGACACAAACCAAACCATATAATACAAAAGTCCCTGTATCATGTGTTCAGGGTTTTAGAGATTGCTCCATTAATCTCGCTTCTGTCCAGTCCTCCGGGGTTCTGCCGAAGATGCTGGCCCTTCACTGATATCCTCTCCCATCCAGTATGGACCCCTCTGCTTTCTGAATTGTCCAGGGTCTCAGCCTGTTCAGGTAGATGAGGGGCGCCCTCTCGCCGCAGCGTTTTCCAAGCCGCCTCCACTGTACGCACTCTGAACCCCCTGCCATTAATGTCCATTAACAGAGCAAAAGGGAAAAGTCAGTGATATTTCACTTTCTCTGCCCGGAGGTACTGCGTGACCACTCTCATATCCCTCCTCCGTTGCAGGGTCCCTGCTGAGAGGTGGTGATACACTTCCACCATCTGCCCTTCCCATAGGAAGGTCCTCTTACTCGCTGCTACCCGCATCACCCGCTCTTTCTGGGCGTAGGAGGTCATGCAGGCCACAATGTCCCTTGGCTTTCCAGCCCTCGGCGGACCCAGTGCCCGGTGGGCCCTCTCCACCAAGAAAGTCTCTCCCCTATCGGTGCCCCCTTCTCCTTGTAGAAGAAACAGACACACCTTCTGAACTACTGCAGCTGCGTTCGCAAACGGCTCAGTCTCCGGCAAACCTCTGATCCGTAAATTATTCCTCCTTGAGCGATTCTCAAGGTCTTCCAACTTGTCTCTTAGCAGTTCTTGCTCTACTTGCATGCGTTGCAACTAGGCCCCTGTCTCAGAGTCTTTCACCGCCTGTTGCTCATCCTGCTCCTCCAGCATTTCAACTCTATGTCCCAATTCCCGCACATCCGTTTTAATTTCAGCCAGCGATTCTTTAATGTCACCTCGAGTGGCAATAATTTCTTGTTTCAGGGACCTCATCCGTCCCCAGATATCGCCTCACATGCAGCTCTCATCAGCCTGCTCCAACACTTCCTCCGATTCCTCTCCTGACGCCATGTGCTCCGGCAGGCCCCGTACCTTTCACTCTTCACCCGCCGCATATGAGGACTTATATTTAACCAGCTTCTTCTTCACTGACATCGCCATCGTTTTGGGGCTCCGCAATTGCCTGCACCGTCGTGTTGGAAGGGGTACAAAATGCAGTTTGCCGTTTTATCAGCGAACCGACGGGAGCTCACAGACTAAGCGGCCATCACCCTGGTGACGTCACTTCCTCCTCCTTAGTTTTTTTGATTTGGTTTACCTGAGTACTGGATGTTCAGAGCGCATGAGAGGTATCCCTCTGGATTCCCCAGGTCCGCACCTTTTCCCAGGCCCGCAGCACTTGGGAGCTCCTGATCTCAAGGATCAGTCGAGCTCCTGTCATCAAGGGGCTTTTCTGGCTCCTAGCCACGAGGGCCTGTCTTGCTGGGAGCATGGGGTTGCCTTCAGTACTCTAACAACGGAAAGCCTGAAGTTTCCCTTCCTTCTTGTCTGCCTTGCCTCCCCTGCTCTGCTGCGGCTGCGGCTGCGATCAGAGATGATCTGCTCAGTGAGTGAGTGAGTGGGCCCCCCCCCGCTGCCGCTGCTCACACTTGATCGCGCTTCCGTTTCCTTTGCGGTAAAATCGGAAGGTGGCTTGTCATCGCTCTTTTGGGCTCATCGGGGTGGCTGAGATACGGGGGATCCATGTTGCCTTGCACGTTGTTTTTGGCGGGCTCCAGTGCAGTGGCCATTTTCAGGCTTCTTCCTCCGTGAGGTCTCGTTGCAGTGGCCATTTTCCGGCGGGAATTCCTGCGACTACAGGGTTGCTGCACAGATCCCCCTCCTCTGTGGCGTTTTTTGTTTACAATAGCACTTGAAGCAGCCATTCGCCTGGCACGTCAGCTGCATCTTTTCACCAGCCATGTCTTTTTGCGATGCCTTCCTCATCTCAGAGGTGCTTCATGTGCAGCAGAAAGCAAAAAGATTTAAAAGATAGGGCTTGTGTGGCCTGCTCCTCTTATCCTGGGGGGGCTTCGTCAGCAGTTTCTGCTCCTCCCTCCGCTAGAGACAGCTCTTCCTCAGCTCCCACTCCATCACTGAACCCTCACTCAGCACCTTCTGCAGAGGGGCCTTCAGACCCTCCTCTCCTGATATCTCAGCCTCCGGCCTCCTCCATCTTGGCAGTGGAGGCGCCTTCCCTGACTTCGGATGCGCATTTTTTGTCCCTTTTTAAATAAGCCTGGTCCATCTGGCACTCGGATGCATCAGGGTTGGAGTTCGGAGGATATCTTCCCTTTTCCAGTGGAACTACAGCGGTGTCTCAGGAATAGGAAGCACCGAATGCCTCCTTGCGTACAGCTCGCAGTCTGGGTCAACTGTATCTTTGGTCTCCCACGGAACGGGAGAGGTGGCTCACATATCCGAAGGTGGATGCGCTTGTGACGGACGTTACAAAGCACACCACCATTCCAGTTGAGGGGGGAGCAGTGCTATGGGACCAACAGGACAGGAAAGTTGAGAGTCTTCTTAAAACCGTTTTCTCGTCTTCGGCACTAGTTCTCCAAGCCACAGTCTATGGCGGTCTCGGAGCCCAGGCTTTGTTGCAGTGGATTCAGCGCTTGCCGGAAGATCCGGCTTCAGATCGCTTGGAATCGGTCATGGCCTACTTAGCTGATGCCTTGCTGCGTCTCTTGGCTTGCTCTATGGCAGCTGTCACCGTAGTTCGGCGATGCCTTTGGTTACGCCAGTGGTCGATGGATGTCGCTTCTAAGATGCACCTTTCGAGGATGCCCTTTAAGGGTAGGCTTCTCTTTGGTGACGACCTAAACAAGTTAGTCAAGGACCTGGGTGAAGTGAAGCCTCAGCGTCTGCCGGAGGATAAACCAAAGTCCTCTGCGTGCCGTACGTCCCGGTTTTATTTTCCATCTTTCTGGCATACTTCCAGATCCCGTGACGCTCGTCATTACTGGCCTGGCAGGCCGGCACTTTCAGCTTCTTCTAATCGCTTTGGCCAAGAGTCATATTCGGGCCCGAACAAGTTCTCTGGAGCCACGCATTCCTCCCGCTGATGGGAAGGGCCGCCCACCCGGGATGCAGCCTCCGGTAGGAGGGCAGTTGGCGCTGTTCTCTTGGCATTGGGCAGTCATCACTTCTGATCATTGGGTCCTTGATATCGTGTCTCGGGGCTACGTTCTTGAGACTTGCCGTCCCATTCGCGAGGCCTTTCTCGTTTCTCCAGGAGGGGCACCCTGAAAAAGAGCAGCCATTCTCTCTACTGTTTGTTGCCTCCTTCTCCTGCGTGCCATTTGCCCCGCAGAGCGGGGAACAGGTCGGTATTCCATCTATTTCGTGGTGCCCAAAAAGGATGGTTCTTTTCACCCGATCCTCGACCTCAAGGGCGTCAACCGTTGCCTCCACATACCACGCTTCAGAATGGAAACGCTATGTTCGGTCATCCAAGCGGTCCGCAAGGGGGAGTTCCTTGCTTCTCTTGACTTCGCAGAGGCATACTTCCACATTCCCATCCAAAGCGACCATCAGCATTTCCTGCGCTTTGCCATCCTGGGCCAACATTTCCAATTTTGTGCCACGCCATTTGGCCTCGCCATTGCCCCTCGTACTTTCTCCAAAATCATGGTGGTAGTGGCAGCAGCCTTGCGCAGACGGGGGATTCGAGTGCACCTGTACCTGGGCGATTGGCTCATGCGGACGGACTCCCTCTCGGATGCCTACGAGAAGGTGGACCAGGTGGTCTCCTTCTTGGAAGGCCTCGGCTGGGTCATCAATCGTGCCAAAAGTTCCCTGCAGCCATCTCAGCAGAGATCCTGGGAGCCCGGTTTGACATAGCTCAGGGCAAGGTTTTCCTGACCCATGACCTTTTTGTCAAGCTTTCCTCTCAATTTCGACATTTTCTTTGTCTGGACTGCCCACGCGCATGGGACTACCTTCAGGTCCTGGGGTCCATGGCAACTACCATTGAGGTGGTTCCGTGGGCCAGAGCGCACATGTGCGGGCTACAGCAGGTGTTCGTCTGCTGGTCCCCTGTGTCGGAAGATTACAATTATCATCTACCGCTACCCCCATCGACGAGGCGCAACCTTGCCTGGTGGCTCCTGCCGTCCCATCTCTTAAGAGGCATTCCCTTGGAGGCTCCGCGCTGGGTCTTGCTGACAACAGACGCCAGTCTCTCGGGTTGGGGAGCTCATTGCCTCAATTGCATGGCTCAAGGCACCTGGTCGGCGCGCGAAACGCATTGGACCATCAATCACCTGAAGGCCCGGGCAGTCCGCCTGGCCTTACTGAGATTTCTGCCTCTACTTCGCTCCCAGGCGGTTCGTGTTCTCTCCGACAACGCGGCGGCAGTAGCCTATCTCAACCGCCAAGGCGGTACCAAATGCCTCGCAGTGGCCAGGGAATGACTCTGCTCTTCCAGTGGGCAGAGAGGCATATGCAGGCTCTGTCGGCTCAGCACATTGCGGGAGACACCAGTGTGAAGGCAGATTTCCTCAGCCGTCACGCCCTCGATCCTAGCGAATGGGAGCTGGCTCCCTGGGTGTTCCAGAAGATAGTGCAGAGGTGGGGTTGGCCTGTGATAGATCTCATGGTGTCCTCAACAAACTCCAAAGCTCCGGAGGAAGCACGGGTTGCAGGCCACTAGTAGGGAAAGTTCTCCAGCGGATCAGAACACACTCGGGTGCAGTGATCCTAGTGGCTCCGAGTTGGCCTCTGAGGCCTTGGTATGCCGACCTCATTCGGTTAGCCCGAGCGGCTCCTCTGCAGCTCGATGCTCGCAGAGGTCTCCTGTGGCAGGGACCGATCACGATGGACGACCCCGCTCCCTACTCGCTTACGGCTTGGCTCTTGAACGCTGCCGGCTGAGCCACAAGGGTTATTCTCCTTGGGTGGTGGCTACCCTGCTTAAGGCTCAACGGCCCTCTACATCACGGGCATATGCCTGAGTGTGGCGCATCTTTGAGACCTGATGCTCGCGGCGTCGCCTCTCGCCATGGCATGCACAGATACCACGGTGTATTCTCCACTGCTTCTCCAGACCTTCCGTTCTGTATACATAGTTATGTTAAGTTGTCGTTTACTTCCTTGATGCTTGTCGGAGGATACTGAGGGTGACTCCTAGGGGCATACCTATATGTCTACCAGAGCCCAGCCAGTCAGGCTTCTGGTAGGTTTTTTCCTCTGTCTCCAGCGTCTGCTGGCAGGGGATTTAACCCGATTGTGGACTGGTCTAGCATGATTCCAGGAAAGGAAATTAACGGTAAGTGAAATTTCTCCATCCTTCATTTTATTCTCCATGCTTTTCTTTATGATTCCCAGCATTCTATTTGCTTTCTTGGCCACCGCTGCACACTGGACAGAGGGTTTCAACATATTATCTATGATGCCTCCTAAATCCTTTTCCTGGGTGGTGATTCCTAATGTGGAACCTTGCATTGTATAACTTTAGTTTGGGCTGTTCTTCCCTAAGTGCATAACTTTGCACTGGCTCTTGCACTTGACCATATTAAATGTCGTCTGCCATTTGGCTGCCCAGTCTCCCAGTTTATCAAGGTTCTCTTTCAATTGTTTTTTTAAGGATGATATCATCAAAAGGCTATTTTCATTAGCCCCAGTGCAGGCAAACATTGAAACACAGCTGTGTTTGGTCTTTTATATAGTTTTTTTTAGTTAAAAAAGCTTTTATTGACTTCTTGTTCCTGTTACTTTTATATTACATTTGTTTGAAATATATTACCATTCTGTGGTCACCTTGAAACACGGCTACTAACACACAATATCTATCCATATCAGGATTTTGCTACACTTTTGTGTCTTTGGTATTATTGGGATTTGGATTTTTGCTTTTTTGTGGTTTGTATTGTTTACATTTATAAAATCATTTCCTCTTGTGGTGAACCCTATGAACTTTTATTGGTCAAAAGAAGTTTGTGAGTGGGAAAGCTTAGAAAGTCTTGTTTTGAAAATTTCTTGAAAATGATGAGTCTATAGCTGCACTAATCTTTGATATTCAGAGCATGGCTACCCATTTGCTGTTCAAAATCACTTTAGTACCTCATGATGAGTGATTACTGACATTGGATTATACAAATCCGTACTTGTTACCATCCCATGATATCAGACAAAGGTTTAATATTTTCAGATAAGGGGAAGAATGTACTTTATTAATTAAGTAGGATTATTTAACTCAAAAAATAAATTAAACAGATGCATCCTGCAAGTTAACTACATGAAAATCAGCAAATTGTGCTTTAACAATCTCACAGCACATGAAAGTGATCTATGAACTTGTGGAGCAGTGAATAATCCACATGCCTAACAATGTGGTGGGTCCAAATGAGTGCAAGTTCAGTTTTAATGTTGCTTGAGAGTAAGGAAGACCCCAGGTTTACAGCTCATCTCCAGGAACAAGCAGGAATGAGTCTTCACATATGGGTATCGTCGGTACCGACGGAGCCTGCACGGGAACGCTCCCCAGCGTCCAGTAAGAAAGCTTTTGGGAGCATCCCACAGCGCCTGCATGCTGCCTTCCCGCCTTTCCCAACCGCCTCTCTCCAGTTCTTCTTTTCCGTGGAGCCAGCAGGTCGTGTTCCTGTCACCGCAGAAGAAGTTCTTTATTTTTTTCTTTATTTTTCTGTCACGTCTGCCTTCGACGTCAGACCGGTACCTCTGGTCTTTTATTTTCTTTCTTTCTTCAAAAAAACAAACAAAAAACAAAACTTTTATTTTCTTCAACTGTGCATTTTCAGTTTGGGCCTTAGGCCTAAATATTTTCTCCTCATGGAGAAGCCCGCTTCCGGGTTTAAAAAGTGCACAAAATGTGGCGGTACTATTTCTGTCACCGACACCCAGGATTGGTGTCTTAAATGTTTGGGTCCTGACCATTCCATTACGGATTGTGTGTCCTGCACCATGATGTCTAAAAGAGGTCGGCAGAACCGAGCAGCCAAGCTCAGTACCCTGTTTCCCTATGATTCAGCCTCGGTGGCATCGACGTCTTCCAGGGCTGCTTCTTCCTCCCATGGATCTCAGGTAACCAAACATAAATCTAGCCGGTCCTCGAAGGGCAAATCTCCCTCCAAGGATCGAGATGCCTCCAGGCTTGCCCTCGAGGATTCCGCTCCGGCAAAATTACCCCGGCGGGAAGTTCCGGCTTCCAAAGCATTACCTATGGGGTCACAGGTTGACATCGATGGCGCGGCCTCGATCGATCACCTGTTGCTGTGTTCTGGGGTACCGGTGGCCTCCACTGGTACTGACATCCAGACTCTGGTGATGTCGATGGATCAGAAAATTCTATCCATACAGCGCACCCTTACGGCATTTATGCAGGCCTCGACGCCTTCGGTACCGCAACAATCTCCGTTGCAGGTACCGACTCCGGCATCGGTACCGTTCCGGGTGCCGGTACCGATTGCATCGACATCGGCTTCGGTGTCGGCTGCAACGGTACCCTGTCCTACGATGCCCATCGGTACAGAACCGGTACCGCTTACTCCCGATGTCGATCCCACTCGGTATGCGTATCGGGCTTTACAGGAGCATCCGGACAGGCGATACTTCGATTCCTCCGAAGACTCTGATGAGTCGGAGGTTTCTGTCGATGCACCGGTGCTTCTTCCTCAGGAGTCTGCTTCTCCAAAACGAAGAATGTCTCCTCCAGAAGACTTCTCTTTTCAAGACTTCATCAGGGAAGTGGCTAGGGGCCTCTCCATTACAGTGGCCTCTGAGTCAGAGCCTAGAGCCAAGCAATTAGATATTTTGCAATATCCTAAGGCTCCTAAGGAAGCAGCTACCCTACCTATTCATAAGATTCTCTATGATCTCATGTTGGGCATGTGGGAGACTCCTCTCACCACCTCTCCTCATTCTCGCAGGTTAGACACCATGTACCGTGTCCCTCCCTGTCCTGGCTTTCATAAGACTCAGCTTCCTCACCATTCTATTGTGGTTGAGTCTGCTATGAAGAAAATAAAGAGTGCAAAGAGACACTCATCTAACCCTCCAGGACGTGAATGTAGGACTCTAGATGCTTTTGGCCGAAAGATTTTCCAGGCCAATATGCTTGCTGCCAGAATCAACTCCTATAGTCTCTATATGGGGATGTTTCTAAAAGAAGTCACAGATCATCTGCAGACTTTAGCTCCTTTTATTTCAGAAGATAAAAGGCAGGAATTTCTCACTTGGCTCAAACATGCCCAAGATGTTTCCAAATTCTCCAACCGTGCAGCCTTTGACTCTTGAGTGTGTAAGCAGAGCCACGGCTATTGCCATAGGTGCACACAGAATTGCTTGGTTAAAAGCCTCTGATTTGGAACTCTGGGTACAGGATGAGTTGGGAAACCTTCCTTGTACAGGTGAAAACCTGTTTGGCAGGGATTGGCAAGCAAAGGCCACTCAGATGGATGCTGAGAACTCTGCTTTGGATCGACTTTCAGTCTACCTCTGCCCCTGTTAAGAAAAGATTGTTCAAAAAGACATCTTTTTCTAAAAAGGGAAGATACTATCCTGCTCATGGGCAGGCATCTTCTGCAGGTCGTTTTGCTGCAAAACGTCAGCAACCACCTAAACAGGCCAAGTCAAAGGCTGCCAAGCCTACCACAGCCCAGCAGCCTCAGCCTCCTCAAGGCCTTTGACTTGCAACTAGAGAACTTAGCCTTTTTAGCTCTGGGAAACCCAGAGCCCCCTCACCATTCCAGGAAGGTTGACTTACTTTGCTCCCAGATGGGAGCAAATCGCAGCAGAGCAATGGACCCTCTCCATCATAAAGGAGGGGTACAAGCTTCACTTTCTAAACCTTCCTCCTCACACCATGGTGAAACAGTTCAATTCTCCAACATTTCTCCTCAACCTTCTAGGTCAGGAGATTGCTCCTTCTAGGTCAGGAGATTGCTCCTTCTAGGTCAGGAGATTGCTCCTTCTAGGTCAGGAGATTGGTTGCCCAAGGGGCAATAGAAGAAGTACCTCTTCTTCAACAGGGCTCAGGGTTCTACTCCCCTTATTTTCTTATCCCAAAGAAAACAGGGGGCTACAGACCCATATTAGATCTCAGAGAATTGAACAAGTTTCTATTCAAGGAGAAATTCAAAATGATTTCTCTAGGGGCTCTGCTTCCATACCTTCAGAGTCAGGATTGGCTTTGTTCTCTAGATCTCAAGGATGCGTACACCCATGTCCTCATCCATCCCACACACACCCATGTCCTCATCCATCCCACACACACAAGGTTCCTTCGGTTCCTTTTTCAAGGAAAGCACTACCAATACAGGGTGCTTCCTTTCGGTCTGGCCTCTGCACCAAGGGTGTTCACGAAATGCATGGCAGTAGTAGCTGCATTTCTCCGCACTCTAGGAATATTCGTATTCCCATATCTGGACGAGTGGCACATTCGAGCCTCATCCCAGTCAGAGGCCCAGACTTGTCTAACCTGCACAATGCGTATCCTTCAGTATTTGGGACTAGTATATAAACATCCCAAAATCCAATCTCACCCCTACTCAGTCTCTGGAGTTCATAGGAGCTTTGCTGGATACCACAACTTCAAGGGCCTATCTTCCTCAGGCCCGTTGCCTACGTCTGGTGCAGTTAGCCTCCCAGATACAGTTAAAGTCCCAATTAACTGCTCGAGAGATGTTACAACTATTAGGCCACATGGCATCCACCGTGCATGTGGTTCTATATGCTCGCCTTCACATGAGAGCAGCTCAATGAACTTTGTCCACCCGATGGACTCAGGCATCAGGTTGCCTGTCAGACAAAATAGCAAACTCCAGTCGTCTATTTTGGTCTCTCCAGTGGTGGAAGTCCTCTCAGAACCTGTTGCTGGGGTCCCCTTTTCAGCAACCGTTACCCCAAGCAATTCTCACAACAGATGCTTCTCCAAAGGGTTGGGGAGCTCATCTGCAAGATCTTTCCACCCAGGGCATCTGGTCTCCACAGGAGACTTCTCTGCATATCAATCTCTTGGAACTCAGAGCAATATTCTTAGCTCTCAGAGTGTTCCATTCCCTGCTCAGCTACAGGACAGTCCTTATCCATACGGACAATCAAGTAGCCATGTTCTATGTAAAGAAGCAGGGAGGGACTGGCTCTCTGTCGCTTTGCAACGAAGCTTTGCGACTGTGGGCCTTCGCCAGAGAGCATCACATCCATCTTCTGGCAGTATATCTTCCAGGTATTCAAAACTCTTGGGTGGACAGACTCAGTCGAGTTCTGCTCCCACACGAGTGGTCGCTCCACATGGACCAGGTAGCCAGGATTTTTCGAATTTTGGGAACCCCGGACATAGACCTCTTTGCAAGTCCATGGAATGCCAAACTTCCCCGATTCTGTTCCAGAATTCCGTGTCAGGGAGTTCAGGCCAAGGATGCCTTCCTCCTTCACTGGGGTCGAGACTTCCTTTATGCCTTTCCACCAATTCCCCTAATTCCCAAAACACTATTCAAGCTTCAGAGAGATCGAGGGACCATGATCCTCATAGCACCACATTGGCCACGCCAAGTGTGGTACCCTCTATTTCTGCATCTCTCTCAAGCTCCTTCCCTGGACTTAGGCTCTGCACCAGACCTCCTGTCCCAGGAAGACGGAACATTGTGGCACCCAAACCCCCAGTCGCTCCATCTCAGGGCTTGGTTGCTGAGGGCCTAGACCTTCAAGATTTTCATCTCTCTCAACAAGTCAGAGATGTTATTCATGCCTCTAGGAAGCCTTCTACTCGACATTCCTATGCTTTCAAATGGAAAAGATTCACCATTTGGTGTTCAGAGAAGGGTCTAAACCCTCTTGCAATACCTCTGAATTCTCTACTAGAGTATCTCCTGCATCTATCCCATGCAGGCCTAAAAACGAATTCAGTAAGAGTCCATTTGAGTGCTATTGCAGTGTCCCTCAAGCCTCTCATTGGACAACCTATCTCCTCTCACCCTCTTATAGCAAGATTCATGAGAGGCCTTCTTTTAACTAAACCTCCCATTAGACCACCTCCAGTGGCATGGGACTTAAACCTGGTTCTTGGCCAGCTATGAAGCCACCCTTTGAACCTTTAGCCACCACCTCCTTGAAATTTCTTTCTTGGAAAGTTCTTTTTCTCATTGCAGTCACCTCAGCACGCCGCATCAGTGAGCTGCAAGTTTTGGTGGCTAATCCACCTTATACAAGGTTCCATCATGATAAGGTAGTCCTCAGGACCAATCCACACTTTATGCCTAAAGTGGTCTCGCCTTTTCATCTGAACCTGGAGGTATATTTACCTGTCTTTTTTCCAGGACCTCATGCATCAAATGCAGAGAGGAATCTTCATACCTTGGATTGTAAGAGAGCTCTCACTTTCTACTTACAAAGAACACAGCAACATAGAAAGTCTTCTCAACTCTTTGTTGCTTTTGATCCTTCTCATTTAGGACTTCCAGTCTCTAAGAGAACACTATCCAGCTGGATTGCTCAGTGTATTTCTTTTGCCTGCCAGAGTAAGAACATTTCTCTGGAGGGCCATGTCACAGCTCACAATGTGAGAGCCATGGCAGCCTCAATGGCTCATCTAAACTCTGTCCATCGACCAGATCTGTCGAGCGGCCACCTGGGCCTCGGTTCACACCTTCACAGCCCATTACTATTTGGACAAGGACTCCCGCCGGGATGCCTCGTTTGGTCAGGCTGTCCTCAAACACCTGTTCCATTCCTAATCAACTCCTATCCACCTACCCTGGTTGGATGCCAGAGATCCATGGGGGAGAGGTGGAGCCCTCTGCAAGGGCACACAACCATGGGGTCTCTCCCTTGCATCTGCAGCTAGGGAGTCCCCATATGTGAAGACTCATTCCTGCTTGTTCCTGGAGATAGCACAGTTACTTACCTGTAACAGGTGATCTCTGGGAACAGCAGGAATAAGTCTTCACAACCCACCCACCTCCCCTAGGAGTTGTATCTCTCTATCTATCTTTCCTTTCCTCTCTTTCTCTTTGTCTCAGCTTTAAAACTCGAACTGGAGAGAGGCATTTGGGAAAGGTGGGAAGGCAGCGCGCAGGCGCTGTGGGATGCTCCCAAATGCTTTCTTACTGGATGCTGGGGAGCGTTCCCGCGCAGGCTCCGTCGGTACCGACGATACCCATATGTGAAGACTTATTCCTGCTGTTCCCAGAGATCACCTGTTACAGGTAAGTAACTGTGCTTTTCCTGAGCTAAATTCTGTCTTCCTCTTGCTTAGACAAGGATTCTGCTGAAGCTTTGTTTCTAATAATCTTTTTTGTTTTACAGCTTCCCTCCCCACTCACAGATGATGAAAGTGATTTTATTTTTGTACATCATAATGAGATAAAGCTTTCCGAGAAGACGGAGGAGGTGTATACTCAGCTGTGTAAAGTTCTGAAAGATCAGTATGAGGTACAATATACCCCTACTACTACTACTACTATTTAGCATTAATATAGCGCCACGCACGCAGCGCTGTTGACACCATGCCATCCTGAACCAGTTGTGATTCATCAAGCCTTATTTGTCTTACATCATCGAATAACACACATACTTTTAAGGAAAGGGTTATGTTAAAAATTAAGACTAACAAACTTTCCACCTCTAGGTCACTATTTCAAATCTGTTCCAGCTCTATAGTGAATGTATGAGTAAAGAATGGATATCAGTGGGCACAGTATCCTTTTGGAACCTCTTAATGTATGGCAACATTCAAACACAATATAAAACTGAGCCTAGATCTTATTTTTGTAAACAGCTCATGTTGCTACCAGCTGAAAGTAATTGCCATCAGAAAGCTCTTGGGAGGACAGTGTGAAATTAGTTTGTTAGATAGGTGTCCACATCACTCAAACTCAGCATCAGAACTGCTGTTTTTTGGTGACTTTTGTTGGCAGTCCTCTGAATAGACATGGTGCTTGAATAACTGATGCTCCTAGAGGTTGATCATCCGGAATAGGGTTGGTGCATATTGAAAGGATGCTGTGAGAGCATTTGCAGCTCTGCTATATGTTCTGTCAGTAAAGTAGGTTCTTTAACCTGCTAGACCAGCCCAGATGAGTACATTGTGCTCTCCAGCCAGCAGGTAGAGGCAGACCAGAGCAACTTTCAGTGATGTCATCACTTGTGTATATACTGTGCAGCACTGAGAGAAGCCAGTATTGTCTGCCTCCAGCAGGTGGCAAGGTGTATGGACTAGTGCAGAAAGGCCTATCTTTCTTGGCCCAGATCACGGTCTTGTGGCCTCTGTGATAGAGATGTTTGGTTCAACATTTGCTTGGAGCTTGGGTGCGCCTATTGTCTCCTCGAGCTGACAGTCCTTGTATCCAGCATTATTACCCATGGGTTCTCCATGGACAGACAGGATATAATCAGCCACACAGATGGTGACGACATTCCTGATGGTGCCAAGTTGGACTTGCTCTACCAGAGCCCAGAAGAGTGTTAAAAAAAACCACTCTCTAAAGGGGATAGATTCTATTATGGGCAGGTTACTCATTTCCTTCGGAAGAAACAGGGGAGGGAGGGCCTAGAGAAGGATTATACACCGTTAGAGGTGGTGTGGTATGGTAAGAAGACTTCACCAGGCTTAATCTCGGCCTTGTATAAGGCGATACAGGGGCCACGTACCAGTAAGCATAGATATATGTTGGAGTGGGAAGGAGATTGGGCCATGGAACTAGAGGAGGGGCAATGGAAAAGTATATTTGATCAGGTGAGGTTCTTGCCTCTGTCGATAGCTATCAGGGAAAACTGGTACAAGGTGGTAATGCGATGGTATTACACACCATCTCGCCTGCACCGGATGTTCCCCGGAGCATCCAATTTATGCTGGAGAGAATGTGGGGAGGTGGGTACTTTTTTCCATATATGGTGGACATGCCCCACGATTCAGAGATACTGGGGGGAGATACGGGAGTGGATTAAGGAAGTAATAGGGGGGGAGGTGGCCCTGGATTCCGGGGGGTTCCTGATGGGGTGGTGGAAGGAAGGGGGCCTGAGCAAGGGAAGCGGCAAATAATGGCGTGCCTGAGCGCGGCCCGCTGTGAAGTAGCGTACCGGTGGAAGCAACGGGAAGCCCCGAGGGTGGAGCATTGTGTGGAAAGACTCAGGCAGGTCTATTTAATGGAAAAACTGACTGCCATGCGACGGCAGAAACTGGAGAGATTTGAAAAGCAATGGGTAAAGGTGCTGGCCTATTTGCAGATAGAATCTTTGGCGTAGAAGGGAGCGATGGGGGGAGGGGTATTAGGGTGGGGGGGCTGGGGTGTGAAGGAAATATGAGGATGGGGAAAGGGGTTAGCATGGGGATTGGGGATTTGGGTGGGCTGGGGGGGGTAGGATGGGGGGGAGGGGGGAGGATGACTGATGAGTGCTGGGGGTGCAAAGATCTAGGGGGGCAGTGTACCATGGACCTCTGCACTTAATGTACTATAGTAGGTCCCTTCTATGAAGATCTCCTTTAAGGATCTGTTTGGAGTGGTGGTGTTTTTCTGTGTGCGAAGCACTGCTGAGGATATTTTGTATTTTGTTTTTTGCACCATGGTTTATTTTGGCTATTGTACTATGCTTGGATTTTCAAGAAATACTTTTGAAATTAAAACAAAAAAACAAAAAAAAAACACACTCTAGACATATGTGGTGATTCCTCCTGCATGACCGTCAGTCCTTCCCCTTAGTTACCGTCTTCCGCAGACCTGTGCAGAGACGGATCTCCCCATGTTTTTTCTTTCTTTAAAGTCTAATGTCAAACTTTCTCCCTCCTCTGCTATCAAGATTCTGTTTAACATCTTCATGACCCGTTCCTCCCTAACCCTAATGCTAACCTGCATGACAAAATAGATTTTTCAGCCCTGTACAAAGAGCATTTTTAATCTGGCAGCGGCAGCACAACTCAGAGCATATGACCACTGCTCTGCTTCCTTGACAATTATGGAATAGATTCTAAAACTCTGCTTTTTTAACCATATACCTTGTGCCATTTCCTTTGACAGTGGCAGCACAGTTCAAAGCAGATGACCCCTAGACTCGGAACTGCCACTTCTCCAGGAACAAGTCAGTCCTCACATATGGGTGACGTCGACGGAGCCCCATGCGGAGCAAATCCCTAGCTTTCGAAGAAAGCCGTTGGGACTGCATCACGCATGCGCAGTCCCCTTCCCGCCCAAGGATGCCATCTTGCTCAGTCTCCTTTTTTCCACGGAGACCAACAGATGTCATCCTAGTTCCCCCATGGAAAAAGTGTTAAAAGTTGAAAAATTGCCCACACACTCGAGGGTGCTGACTACAGATGCATCCCTGCTGGGATGGGGTGCCTATTGCGAGCAGATCTGCACTCAGGGTGTGTGGTCTCCGTGGGAGAGCGCACAACATATCAGTCTCCTAGAGCTTCGAGCGATCCGCCTAGCTCTTCGGACATTCTGCCAAACCCTGGCTCATCAAACTGTCTTGATTCAGACAGACAACCAAGTGGAAATGTTCTATGTGAACAAGCAAGGGGGCACAGGCTCTCGCATTCTATGCCAGGAAACCCTGGACCTATGCTCCTTGCAGTCAGCCCCAGGGTATGTCCCTCAAAGCGGTTTACTTGCCAAGTCAGGAGAACTTCCTAGCAGACAAGCTAAGCAGAATTCTCCAACCACACGAGTGGCAACTGGATCCCAATGTAGCCCAGCAACTCTTCCAGTGCTGGGGGCGACCATCCATAGATTTGTTTGCGAGTCCTCAAAATCACCAGTTGCCCCATTTCTGTTCCAGACAGCCGCACCCACACAGGGTAGCTGCAGATGCTTTCCTAATATCATGGTCGGTGGGCCTCCTATATGCGTTTCCTCCCACGCCTCTGGTGGCTCGGACCTTATTCAAGATCCTTCAGGTTAAGGCCTCGGTCGTCCTGGTAGCCCCCAGGTGGCCGAGACAGCCTTGGTTTCCACTCCTCCTGCAACTGGCAGAGGAGACTCCAATTCCTCTGGGATCTCCGCCCAATCTCTTGTCGCAGGACGGGGGCTCACTTCTGCATCCCATCCTCAGGTCCCTCAACCTGATGGTATGGCTGCTGAAAGGGTAGTCATCGCACCACTTCTCCTTCCAAAAAGGATAGAGGATGTGCTGCTGGCTTCTAGAAGGCAATCAACTAGGAAAACCTACACATTTAAGTGGCGTAGGTTTGAGGTATGGTGTACTCAGCAGAGTGAGAACCCGTTCTCCTGCCAGGTGGCTGTGGTGCTGCCGGTACGTGCTTCACCTGTCCGATTTAGGCCTTAAGTCAAACTCGGTTCAAGTTCACCTTAGTGCTTTATCAGCACACCACTCTCCAGTGGAAGGGCAACCTCTCTCTGTCCACCCCTTGGTGTCCAGGTTCCTGAGAGGTCTGCTTCTGTTGAAACACCCGGTTCGCCCGCCCCCTGGCAACCAAGTGGGATCTGAATGTGGTCTTCAGCAGCTTACTCGCCCACCCTACGAGCCGATGGCTACTTGCCATCTTCGCTTCCTTTCTTGGAAGACGCTTTTCTTGGTGGCACTCACATCGGCTAGACGAGTGAGTGAGCTGCAAGCACTAGTGTCCGATAGACCATTCACATGGTTCTATAGCAATAGGGTGGTGCTTCGCATGCACCCCAAGTTCCTGCCGAAAGTGGTCTCCTCTTTCTACCTCAACTAGGAGGTGGTGCTTCCGACCTTCTTTCCCAGGCCCCATGCCAGCTGGGCAGAAGCAGTTCTGCATACTGTGGAATGTAAGAGGGTGTTGGCCTTCTACTTGGAGCGTATGCGGGGACATCGAATAGCTCTTAGTCTCTTATGACCCCAGTAAGCTGGGGATGCCGGTCTCCAAGCGTACATTGTCCACTTGGGTGGCAGATTGCATTGCCTGGGCATACAGGGCAGCTGATCTCCTGTTGCAGGGTCGAGTCACGGCCCACCGGGTCAGGGCTAAGGCCGCATCAGTGGCTCACTTCCGCTCTGTTCCGCTGGTAGACATCTGCCGGGCCGCAACTTGGTCTTCAAGCCAGACTTTTGCAGCCCATTACTGCCTGGATAGGGAGTCCCAACGGGACAGTGTTTTTGGCCAGGCTGTACTCCTTAATCTGTTTGAGGTTTAGGCAACTCCTACCCTCCGACCCTTTGGTGTCAGGCTACCGGAGTGTTACGTTCTCGGTTGAACTCCTATCATGGCTGCTGCGGCTCTTCTAGAGGGAGCCTATTTTTCAGTTATGGGTTCTTGGTAGCCTATAGCTAGGGAGTCCCATATGTGAGGACTGACTTCCTGCTTGTTCCTGGAGAAAGCGTAGTTACTCACCTGTAACAGGTGTTCTCCAGGGACAGCAGGAATCCGTCCTCCCAACCCTCCCTCCTCCCCTGGAGTTGCAGACCTTTGATTAATTTTTATCCTTTTGCCATCTTTTTAGCTATGTCATTTGACTGAGCAAGATGGCACCCTTGGGTGGGAAGGGGACCGCACATGTATGATGCAGTCCCAAAGGCTTTCTTCGAAAGCTGGGAATTTGCTCCGCATGGGGCTCCTTCAACGTCACCCATATGTGAGGACTGATTTCTGCTGTCCCTGGAGAACACCTGTTACAGGTGAGTAAGTATGCTTTTGCTTCTCTGATGAAGAAGGAATAGATTCTACAGCTCTGTTTCTTTAGCAGTGTACCAAGAATAGTTCCTTTTCAGCAGCAGCAGCAGCACAATTCAGTGTGTATGGCCTCCATTCTCAGAACCACTGCTTTGCTTCTCTGATGAAACAGGAGGAGATTCTACAACTCTGCTGCTTTAAGAACATAAGAACATAAGATATGCCATACTGGGTCAGACCAAGGTCCATCAAGCCCAGTATTCTGTTTCCAACAGTGGCCAATCTAGGTCATATGTACCTAGCAGTTTCCCCAAGAGACACAAGTTCCACAATGCTTGTACTGGGTCAAGCATTGATATCTTTGGTCACTTCTTAATAATGGTTTATGGACCTTTCCTCCAGGATCTTGTCCAAACCTTTTTTAAACCCAGCTACACTAACAGCCTTTAATACATCCTCCGGTAACAAATTCCAGAGTTTGATTACACGTTGAGTGAAAAAATATTTTCTTTTATTAGTCTTAAATAGTTTACCATGTAGCTTCATTGCATGTCCCCTAATCTTTCTATATTCTGATAAGGTAAACAATCGATCTACGTTTACCCGTTCCACTCCGTTCATTAATTTATAGACTTCTATCATATCTCCCCTCAGCCGTCTCTTTTCCAGGTTAAAGAGCCCTAACCTTTTTAGCCTTTCTTCATAGGAGTTATCCTTCCATCCCCTTTACCATTTTGGTGGCTCTTCTCTGTACCTTTTCTAAAATCGCTATATCCTTTTTAAGATACGGCGACCAGAATTGCACACAATATTCAAGGTGCGGTCTCACCATTGAACGATATAGAGGCATTATAATAGCTTTTGTTTTATTTTCCATTCCTTTCCTTATCATACCTAGCATTCTATTTGCTCTCTTGGCCGCCGCTGCACACTGGGCCGAGGGTTTTAACATGGTATCCACAATGACGCCTAAATCTTTTTCCTGGGTGGTGGTTCCTAATGTGGAACCTTGCATCGTGTAACCATAGCTTGGGTGGTTCTTCCCTAGGTGCATAACCTTGCACTTGTCCACATTAAATTTCATCTGCCATTTTGATGCCCAGTCTTCCAATTTATCAAGATCCTCTTGCAATTTTTCACAATCTTCTTGGGTTTTAACAACTTTAAATAGTTTTGTGTCATCTGCAAATTTGATAACCTCACTCGTTATTCTTTAGCTGCATGCACGTAACAGTTACTTTCCAGCAGCAGCACAATTCAAAGTGTATGGTCCCTAGACTTGGGACTGCTTCTCTGACTGGCAGGGCTGGGGAAACTACCAGACAAGTTAGGTAGTCACCTAGGACGGTAACTTATGGGGAATGGCAAAGAGAAGGGTATTCAAAGCTAAGCAATAGATTTTGACATCCAAGGGAGGGTGTAAGGCTTAAGGTCTGCCTAAGTACCAGCACCTTCAATAAACACCTTCAACCATCTCTGGGGCTGGCCCTGCCGACAGGGAAAAGGTTGAGACTGTACAGATTCAATGCTCCAGATGCATACCAGAGTAGTTCTCCGACAATGGCTGCGCATTTACAAGTGTATGGCTGCCAGTCTGGACCAACTACTCCTACTAATGCAAAGAAAGGAGAAATATATACCCAGTCTGCTGCCTTACCTATCAGTGTATGGCCCTCAGTCCAGAGTATAACATTCTGCTCTCCAACAAAAAGGAAGGCAGTATCTCCAGGAACAAGCAGGAATGTAGTCTTCACATATGGGTGACGTCTGTACCGACAGAGCCCACAAGGGAATGTTCCCCAGCATCCAATAGGAAAACTTTTTGGAGCAATCCACTGTGCCTGCATGGCTACCTTCCTGCCTTCCCAACTCCCTCTCTTCAGTTCTTCATTTTCCGTGGAGCCAGCAAGAATCAGTTCCTGTCACCACAGAAAATTCTTTTTTTTTTTGTTGTTTCGGGTTAGCGTCTGCCTTCCCGTTGACGCCGACACAGTCGGTTCCCTTATTCATTCTTTTACTAAAAAAGAAAAAAAAAACTTCAGGTGCATCAACGCATCTTAGGCCTTAAGCCTAACATACTGCCACTGAATGTATGGGGAAACTGACTAGTGGTTTCAAAAAATGTTCCAAGTGTGGCAGTACCATTTCGGCAACTGATACATATGACTGTTGCTTGAAATGCCTTGGGCCCAACCACCAGCCATCAGAATGTTCCCTTTGTAAAAAGATGACAAAGAGAAGCCTGCAGAACTGGGCCTCTAAATTTGGAACTCTTTTTGCTTCGGATGCGGTATCTTTGGCATCAACATCATCGAGAGTCTCATCCTCCTCTCATGGATCTCAGGTATCGAAAGTGTCCAAGCACAAGTCTTCATCAAAGACAGAAAATTCCTCCAGAGGTAGATCTTAATCTCCAGGAACAAGCAGGAATGAGTCTTCACACGTGGGGAGACGTCGCCGACGGAGCCCGCACGGGAATGCTCCCCAGCATCCAAACACAAAGCCTTTGGGAGCACCCCTCGCGCCTGCGCGGTGGCTTCCCGCCCTTCCTACTGCCTCTCCCCAGTTTTTCGTTTTACGCGGAGCAAGCAGGACATCGTCCTGCTACCGCAGAAACTTTTTTTCTTTTTCATTTTCCTTGTTTCTTGTGGTCGCGGCCTTTTTTCCCGCCGACACCGGCACCACCGGTGTTTTTTACTTCTTTTAATCACTCGAGGGAACTTCTTTCCCTCTGGTCCGTTGAGGCTACCGGGCTTTCCAGCATGGAGCCTTCTTCCCCTAAGAAGTGCCCTCATTGTGGAGACTTCGTTTTTTACTTAGACTCCAATGCCTGGTGCCTCTCCTGTATGGGCCCTGATCCCTTTTCCCCCGGTCCTCCGGGCTTCAGTATCGGGAGAAGACCTTCCCTTTTTCGGGTGTCCCTCGATGACGTTTTTCCTCCTAAGGTGCGGTCATCGGTTTTCTCTTCTCTCCAGGATCAGGTAACCACACAACAGTCTCTTAAGACTAGCCAAGTCTTGGGTGAGTCTCATGCGCGGCATGATGACGGCTCCGGCCTCCCCCTCGAGTCCTCCTTGGCAAATAAACCCTGGCGGGAGTCTTCAGGCTCCAAAGCATCTGCGGGGTTTCGGGTTGTTCCTGAGGTTAGATCCTCACAGAACATTCCCGAGCCATGCTCGGAGGTGGTATCCGCTTCGAGCGGTGCCGATTCCCCGGCATCGGCGTCGGCGTCGAGTGTTCCACTCTTCACTGGGGATCGTCAGCTGGTGTCCTCGGCACCTTCGGGGCCGATCGTCTCGACCCAGTCTGGCGTTTCTACATCCCAGCCATGCGCGGAGGTGGTACCCGCTTCGGGCGGTACCGATTCCTCGGCATCGGTGTCGAGTGTTTCACTCGTAGCCGGGGATCGTCATCTGGTGCCCTCGGTACCTTCGGGGCCGCTCGATTCGGCCCGGGCTGGCTTTCCTGCATCCCAGTCCTGCACGGGGGTGGTACCGGCTTTGAGCGGCGCCGCCTCCCCGGCGCCGGCATCGGTGTCGAGTGCTCCACTCCTCACCAGGGATCGCCGCCGGGCTCCCCCGGTACCTTCGGGACCTATCGATCTGTCCCGGATGGGCGATTCCCCGGCAACGATGCGGACGTCGAGTGCTCCGCTCATCGCTAGAAGGGGGGCCTCGGGGACTTAGATCGATTCGACCCAGCCGGGTCTTCCGTCGTCCCGGCCAACAGCGGGGTTGGTCCCGGCGTCAAGAAGCGCCGGTGCCCCGGCGTTGGCGCCGGGGTTGTGCGTTTCACTCCCCGCCGGGGCCCGTCATCGGGTTACCTGGGTACCCTCGGGGCCGGTTAGCAAGCCCCGGAGGGGTTCTCCTCGCGGTAAGACAGGCTCGAGAGGAGTCCCGGCGTCTAGCGGTACCTATCTCTCGCAGTCGTCGCCGGTGTCGGGTGTCTCCCCCTTCACCGAGCTTCGTCCTCGGGGGGTCCTCGATGCCTGCGGCACCGATCAATGCTAGGAGGGGGTCGGTCTCCTCGCTCGGCTCGATGCCCTGTCTCGAGTCGATACCCAGTCTAGAAGGCTTGGTTACGACATGTTTCGGGCGACACAGGGCAGAGATTGCTGACCTCTGCACTCCGAGTGCTTCAGAACCACTTCAACCGCCGGGGGCAGTGCCGTCCCTGAGGCCGGTGTTGGGGCCGAGGCCGATTCCTGCGGGTCCATCGGTGCCATCGACCCGTCGATGCCTAGCTGGGAATCAATTCCCGGAACCGAAGACGCAGTACTAACGGCCTCGAATCGGGACTGTTGGTGTTCCTCTCTGTCCAGTGGGCACCAGTCCGCCAGGCCTGCTGGTGTCCAGGCGGCACCTTCCGTCTTAGCCTCCCCCGGAATAGCCCCTCTGGGAGAGCCGTCTTTTCAGGATTTTCTCCTTGACATGGCGGATTTGCTTGCCATCCCTATCCCGGGTCCTCCCCTAAGT
The DNA here is from genome assembly GCA_033557465.1 of Ichthyophis bannanicus. Taxonomy (NCBI): domain Eukaryota; kingdom Metazoa; phylum Chordata; class Amphibia; order Gymnophiona; family Ichthyophiidae; genus Ichthyophis; species Ichthyophis bannanicus. The sequence goes on from CM066040.1 coordinate 263,691,528, forward strand.
CCAGGTCCTGCGGAACAGGCAGCCGTAATGCTTCCTCTACACCCTTCTCTGCAGGATCTTCTGCTGGGGGTTTGGCGGTCCCCTTTGAGGGTTCCTGCACCGTCTACAGCCATGCATGCTCGGTATCGGGCGCCATTGTGGTGGAATCGGCGCTGCGGAAGGTCGGAAGTAAGAAGAAACATTCTTCTCGCCCTCCCGGTCGTGCCTCTAAAGCGCTGGATACCTTTGGGCGTCAGACCTTCCAAACGTCCATGTTGGCTTCCAGAATTATTTCATATATGTTTTATATGACCCTGACACTCCGGGAGGTCACCGAGAGATTATCTCTCTTGTCTCCCTTTTTGTCTGCAACCAAGGCCTCTGAATATTCCTTGCTTCTTTATCATTGCAGGAATATCTCTGGGTTCCTTTCTCTTGCTTCTCTGGACTCCTTTCAGTCTGTTAGCAGGTCCTCTGCTATTGTCATTGGAGCGCGTCGTACTGCCTGGCTGCAGGCGTCCGACTTGTGCAGATGGGCACAACATAATCTGGGTAATTCTCCGTGTGCGGGAGAACACCTCTTCCATAGCGAAGCGTTGCGTCAGGTTGCTCAGTGCTCCGCTGACCTTCCTAGCACTGGAAGCCATCCTAAGCCCTCTCTTCCCCCCGGGGGTGGGAAGTGTCCTGCCAGACCTCCTTTCCCGAGGAAGAGAAAGTTTCAGCTGTCCGCCCACCCGCCAGGTGCGCCCAAGCAAGGGTCGTCTCACTCTGGTCGGCGGTTCCCGGGCCCGTGCCAGGATGCCCATACCAAGCAGCTTTAGGCTCTTGTATGCGGCAGCCTACGATTAACTTCTCTACCGGAAGTTTATTCTTCTAGCTCTACACTGGGGTTCGTTTTCAGTATGGCAAGGGGTTCGGATGCTTGTCCGGGAGTTACGGTTTCTCCAGGACCAAGCAGGAAGTCAGTCCTCACATATGGGTGACGTCGGCGCCGACGGAGCCCTCGCGGAGCAATTTTCCCCAGCTTTCAAAGAAAGCCTTTGGGAATTGCAGCGCGCATGCGCGGTCTCCTTCCCGCCCAAGGGTGCCATCTTAGCCAGTCTTCTTTTTTCCGCGGAGCCCTACAGACGTACCCGTCGTGTCCCCGCTGAAAAAGTTGATTTTAGTGATTTATTTCTATTTCTTTCTTCGGTTCGACGCCGGTCTTTTTCCTGCCCGGACTCGCGACGCCGTTGCGAGTCCTTCTGTTATTTTTCGGTTTTTCTGATTTTTGGTCAGTTTCGTTTTTCGGTTTTTTCGCTGGCAGCCCGGTCCTTTGACCTTGCAGGGGCCCTTTTTCCCCCGATGGCTGCCAGTGGTTTCAAGCGGTGTGTTCAGTGTGACAGAAATATGTCACTCACTGACACACATGATAATTGCCTCCGCTGCCTCGGCCCGGATCACAAAGAACTGATCTGTGGGGCCTGCAGCAAAATGTCCTCCAAAGCGTTAAGGAGTCGGCGGCACCAGCGGGAACGAATCTTCGCTGACCCCGGCCGTACCCGGACCTCGTCGGAGGCCTCGGCGTCCAGAGGTTCCAGCTCTGACCATCGCCGAAGTTCCTCCGACAGGGGTTCTCCCTCCGGGGACCATCGACGGAAGGTAAAACCCGCGAGGGTGGCGTCGGTGGACGCTCCTGGCTCCGCGAGGGCCAGGTCGCATAGCCCCGATAGCCGTCCCGGGTCTTTGGAGAAGGAGCACCTCCCGAAGCGACCTCGTCTGGAGTCGGAGTTGCCTGCTCGGGTAAGTCCTGTAGTCCTCCTGGACTCGCCTCCGAGGGGTCCGACGTCGGGCCCGACGCCGTCGGGGCCCGAGTCGGGGGCTGCTGGGTCACCTGAGGTCGACGGCCTTGGAGAGCAGACTATCTGCCTTCATGGACCAGCAGCGGGCACTGATCGCTAGCCTCGCTGGCGCCGCTGCCCCGATCGCCGGGACGTCGACGTCTAAGTCGACCCCGGAGACCGAGCCGATCCTCGAGTCCATGCGAACTCGAGTCGATCCTCGGTCGAGGTCACCCTCGGCCTCCCGTTCGGGACCGAGGTCGTCGACGCCGACTCCCTCGGTGTCGGGGCAGCCGACGCCTCCGCCTGCCCGAGCCGACCCCACCGATTCCTCCTCGGAGTCGGCCTGGGAGTCTGAAGAGGAAGAGTCACCTGATTCGTTTCGGACTCGGTGTGTCCCCTCGGACTCACCTGAGTCCGAACCTCGGAAGCAGTCCCCTCCGGAGGATGCCCGGTTCTCGGACTTCGTCAGGGATATGGCCAAGGCTTTGGCCTTCCCTGCGGATCCCGAGGAGGAGCCTCAAGCCGAAGAGCTCGACGCCCTTCAGTATGACTCTCCCGCCAGGGAACACTTTACTGTACCGGTTCCTCCCATGCTGGAACGACTACTCTTCCGCATGTGGGAGAGTCCGGCATCGTCGCTGGTATTAAGCAAGCGGGTCGATTCCATCTATCGAGTCCGCAAGAGTCCTGGCTTCCAAAAAGCACAGCTACTGCACCATTCCATGGTAGTGGAATCGGCCATGCATAGGCTTAAGAGCCAGAAGATGCACTCCTCGGTGCCTCCTGGCAGGGAGGCCCGTAACCTGGATGGCCTTGGTAAGAAGTGTTTCCAGGGCTCTATGCTTGCTTGTCGGGTCCAGACCTACCAGCTCTACATGGGCATGTATCTCAGAGACCTGGCTAAAGAGATAGCCGGATTCTCCGCTGGGCTGTCCGAGGAACCTTTGCGGAGGTTCCTGGCCTTGACAACTGGTATTCGGGAATGCTCCAAATTCATGTCCCGAGCAGCCTATGATGGCTTTGAAGCATAGGCTCGAGTGGCCGCAGCCGGCATCGGTGCCCGCCGACAGGCTTGGCTTCAGTCGTCTGACCTTGAACCCTGGGTGCAGGACAAGTTGGTCGATGTCCCCTGCCGAGGTGAGATCCTCTTTGGCAAGCCCATGGCTGAAAAGGCTGCACAAATCGAGACGGAGACTCTCACCAGAACTAGGCTTTCTAGGAAGACCTCCGCCCCTTCCCAGAAAAAGAAGGGCTAGGGAAAGAAGTCCTTTTACCCGAGAAAGGCGGCTGCCTATAAACACTACCCTCAATATCAGGCCTCCGCAGCTCCCCAACAGGGCCAGCAGGCCAAGGGACGGGGTAACGGGTCCCGTAGGCAGCAAGCCCCCAAGCCTGCACCACCGGCCCCTGCTCAGCAGGGTGGGGGTTTTTGACTTCATCAGCATAGCCTCTCCCCCTCAGCTGGTTCCTCCCAGCACCGGAGGCCGGCTGGTTCACTTCGCCCACAGGTGGTCCAACATCACTTCAGATGCCTGGGTGCTTCAAGTCGTAAGAGAAGGCTATCTTCTCCACTTCCACCAGGTCCCTCCCTCCTATTTCCCGGGAGAACCTCCACGACTCCCTCTGCACAGGGACTTACTCCTTCAGGAGTTAGCAAGTCTTCTTCAGGAACAGGCTGTGGAACCGGTGCCCCACCACCTGAGAGGTCAAGGCTTTTATTCCAGGTATTTCCTAATACCAAAAAGAACAGGAGGCCTCAGACCCATCCTGGACTTGCGCAACCTCAACAAGTTCCTCGTGAGGGAAAAGTTCAAGATGCTTACCCTTGGAATCCTTCTGCCCTACCTCCAGCAGGGAGATTGGCTATGCTCCTTGGATCTAAAGGATGCCTACACGCACATCCTCATCCACCCAAGCCACCGCCAATACCTAAGGTTTGTGGTGGCAGGAAATCATTACCAGTACAGAGTACTGCCCTTTGGCCTATCCTCCGCACCGCGAGTCTTCACAAAATGTCTCGCGGTGGTGGCGGCTTATCTCCGGCTTCACGGCCTCTATGTCTTTCCGTACCTCGACGACTGGCTCATCAGAGCATCGTCCTCTCCGGAAGTCACCAATGCCACACACCGCACTGTGACTCTTCTGCAGTACTTGGGCTTTGTCATAAACTTCGCAAAGTCCACTTTGCTCCCCTCACAGGATCTCGAGTTCATCGGCGCAAGACTGCACACTCCTCAGGCACGAGCTTTCCTGCCTCTCGACAGGGCTCAACGGCTCATGGACCTAGCCGGCCGTTTTCGCAGCCAGTCCCTGGTCTCAGCCAGGCGCTTCCTGAGACTACTCGGCCATATGGCTTCCACCGTCCACGTGACCCCCAATGCCCGCCTGAATATGCGGCCTGCTCAATGGTGCCTTCGCAAGCAGTGGCAACAAGCCACGGGCGTCCTAGCCGACTTAGTGCGCATCTCCGGGCCGCTGGCCTCTTCTCTACAGTGGTGGCTTCTTCGGCCGAACCTGGTGCTCGGAATGCCTTTTCAGTCACCTCAGCCGGCTCAAGTGCTGACGACCGATGCTTCTCTCCTAGGATGGGGAGCGCATTGCCAAGGGGCATGTACTCAAGGTCTCTGGACCACGTGGGTGTCTGCTCAGCAGATCAACTTCCTGGAGCTCAGAGCAATCCGTCTGGCTCTCAAGGCTTTCTCCCACCTGACTTCTCACCAGTCCGTCCTTGTCCAGACGGACAATCAAGTTGCCATGTTCTACGTGAACAAACAGGGAGGCACGGGCTCCTTCCTTCTCTGTCGAGAAGCACAGAAGCTCTGCTCTTGGGCCGTCAGCCACGGCATTCTTCTCAAGGCAGTTTATCTCCCAGGCCAAGAAAATTGCCTGGCGGACAAACTCAGCAGGATCCTCCAGCCGCACGAGTGGCGCCTGGATCCCTTGGTAGTTCAGAAACTTTTTCTGAAGTGGGGACTCCCCACGATGGATCTCTTTGCCAGTCCTCTCAACCGGCAACTTCCTCGCTTCTGCTCACGTCAACCGCATCCCCTTCGAGTAGCGGCAGATGCTTTTCTGCTCTCATGGTCGGAGAGCCTTCTGTATGCCTTTCCTCCCATACCGCTAGTCTCTCGAACTCTTTTCAAGGTTCTCCGAGACAAAGCTTCCATGATCCTGGTAGCTCCTCGCTGGCCCAGACAGCCGTGGTTTCCACTCCTGCTGCAATTAGCGGTAGAGGATCCGTTCCCTCTGGGGTTTCAACCGGATCTCCTAACACAGGATCAGGGGTCCCTGCTACACCCCAACCTCAGATCTCTACATCTGATGGCCTGGCTGCTGAAAGGGTAGTCCTTGCTCCCCTTCTACTGCCGGCAGAGGTGGAGGAGGTCGTCCTAGCTTCTCGGCGACCTTCTACCCGCAAATGCTACGCCCTTAAATGGCGTCGCTTTTCCGCTTGGTGTGCCCAGCAGTCTCAGGATCCCTTCTCCTGCTCGGTGTCAGTGATCTTGCAGTACTTGCTCTACCTCTCTAATCTGGGACTTAAGTCCAACTCCGTCAAAGTTCACCTCAGTGCTCTTTCAGCACATCATGTGCCGGTGGACGGCAGACCTCTTTCCAGCGACCCTCTCGTAGCGAGGTTTCTCCGAGGTCTCCTTCTGCTTAAACCACCTCTGCGCCCGCCAGCACCGGACTGGGATCTGAATGTGGTTTTACAGCGGATCACCTGTCCGCCTTTTGAACCTATGGCTACCTGTTCTCTCCGTTTTCTTTCTTGGAAAACTTTTTTCCTGATAGCCCTCACTTCCGCTAGACGCGTAAGTGAATTGCAGGCCCTCGTGTCTGATCCCCCTTACACTCGGTTCTACAAAAATAGGGTAGTCCTACGGACTCACCCAAAGTTTCTTCCAAAAGTGGTCTCCCCTTTTCACATCAATCAGGAGGTGGTACTTCCGACCTTCTTTCCCAGGCCACACTCCAGCCGAGCTGAAATGGTCCTGCATACCCTGGACTGTAGAAGGGCATTGAACTTCTACCTTGACCGTACGCGGGAGCACCGTAAAGCTGCTCAGCTTTTTGTGTCTTTTGACCCCAATAAATTGGGGCTCCCGGTCTCCAAGCGTACTCTGTCCATCTGGGTTGCTGACTGCATCGCTTGGGCTTATGGGGCAGCCGGACTCTCGTTAGAAAGTCACGTCACGGCTCATTGTGTTCGGGCGAAGGCTACGTCAGTGGCTTACCTCCGCTCTGTTCCGTTGGCAGACATCTGCCGGGCCGCTACTTGGTCTTCGAGCCAGACTTTTGCGGCCCATTACTGCCTCGAGAGGGAGTCCCGCAGGGACAGTGCTTTCGGACAGGCAGTCCTCCGAAATCTCTTCGAGGTTTGAGCAACTCCTACCCTCCATCCCGGATGGGGGCTACCGGTGGGTAATAATTCAGTGAAGATTCCTTCCTTCTGTGCCGCTGAGCTAGAGGGAGCTCATTTTTGTGCTTAGGGTCTCCGGTAGCCTTAAGCTTGGGAGTCCCATATGTGAGGACTGACTTCCTGCTTGGTCCTGGAGAAAGCGTAGTTACTCACCTGTAACAGGTGTTCTCCAGGAGCAGCAGGAATCAGTCCTCACAACCCTCCCTCCTCCCCTTGGAGTTGCAATCATCTGCTTAAGTTTTTTTGCAAATTTTTATGCTGTCTTTTAGCTATGTCATCAGACTGGCTAAGATGGCACCCTTGGGCGGGAAGGAGACCGCGCATGCGCGCTGCAATTCCCAAAGGCTTTCTTTGAAAGCTGGGGAAAATTGCTCCGCGAGGGCTCCGTCGGCGCCGACGTCACCCATATGTGAGGACTGATTCCTGCTGCTCCTGGAGAACACCTGTTACAGGTGAGTAACTACGCTATTCCCTCCTCATTGTTGGTAGAGGGAGGTCACCGCTCTTCCTTGCTGGTTCTATCCTTCAACTGACTTACCCTTAGGTAAGCCCCTCGAACCCTTCTCGTCCAGGGTTCCCCTGCTTGAGCAGATGCCATACCGAAATTTCTTCTCCCAGTGTAGACCTTTCACCTGTTCTTTGTCAGTTACTGTGCGTGCAGGAGTCGCCAAGAGTGCTTACTACTTCTGCCAGAGGCTCTTCTACCTGGCGTATTGCCACCCCCCCGCAGGTTTCGTTCTAGCTGCCGGGATGGGGCGACGTCTCTGACTCCTGCCAGTTTCCCCCGCCTCCTGCACGCTGACCTCTGCAATCTTCAGAGCAGCTTCCCATTAGGCAGGGACCCTTGTTCTGAGGGTTTTGCCATATGAGGGAATGGACTTCTTAGTCACTCCATGGCTGTCGATGACTATACCCTCTTGCCTCCCGTTGGTGCGGGGGACAAGTTCTTTCCGCGTACCTGCCATGGGGACACATCGTAGACTTCCCCTGATGTGCCCTTCACGCAACCGTACTGTTAATCTCGCCGATCTGCCACTGCTCCACAGACATAGACCCCCCCCCCTTTTTTGTTGTTGGATGGATCTTCCCGCCACCTCCCAGGTGGGCGTTCTTCTGTGGATCAGTGGCAGGTCCGACTTATCAGTATTATACTCCCGTATGTATGTTCCTCGCCATACATGTTTTTAGTACCTGGGTGGGCGCTCTGCCTACCCTACTTACCTAGATATATATTGCATATTTATCTGTATCGGTAGGCGCCCACTGGGAGATGCCCACAGCACCCGGTGTATTACCGTCTATCTCCCTATTGCAGGTACTTGTGTTTACTCTTTACGGGTTACGACCAGTCCGCTTGCCTAATTCTTGCAGCTTGGTATCTGGGACCGGTTATACTCAACTTGCTGCTGTGAAGTCAACAGCTTCAATTTTTTTCGGTTATGCACCTCTTCCTGAGGTTCAGGCCCTATATCTTCCTTTTCTCAGCTGGGGCTGATGGTGTACTCTTCGGTTCAGGGGTACGCCCCTGTTCTCCTCCGGACTGGGCTCTCCAGATCGGCCAGTCTTCTACTTCTAGCCCTCAGGGTTCGGGACTCTGCCCCTGAAGGAGTGCTCGGCTTTTTCCATAAAGCTTCCTTGAAGACCTGCCGTTCTTCTCCTGCGCCAGTTGACACCTGGGTCTCCTGCCCTTCCGGATTTGGAACTTCCCCCTCACTGCTGTGAAGTTCCCTCGAAGATTTCGCTACCGAGTCTACGGTACCTCCATCACAGTTCTCCTTCCTGCGATCCGGTAGGTGAGCTCTATGTGGTACTAGTTCATTAAATACTTAATGATACTGCCTTGCATTCTAAAGACTACTCTCCCCTGTAGTTTTGGTTTTGCCTGCTGCCTCCCAGACCGCCTCCAGCAGAAGCGGCTGTCCAATCGGGGCAGTCCCCGGCGATTTGAAAAGAGCGCGCCGGCAACGAGCAGCCCTCGTCGCCCACACACGCTCTCCCTGGAGGGATTGAGCCTGCTGCCTCCCAGACCGCCTCCAGCAGAAGCGGCTGTCCAATCGGGGCAGTCCCCGGCGATTTGAAAAGAGCGCGCCGGCAACGAGCAGCCCTCGTCGCCCACACACGCTCTCCCTGGAGGGATTGAGCCTGCTGCCTCCCAGACCGCCTCCAGCAGAAGCGGCTGTCCAATCGGGGCAGTCCCCGGCGATTTGAAAAGAGCGCGCCGGCAACGAGCAGCCCTCGTCGCCCACACACGCTCTCCCTGGAGGGATTGAGCCTGCTGCCTCCCAGACCGCCTCCAGCAGAAGCGGCTGTCCAATCGGGGCAGTCCCCGGCGATTTGAAAAGAGCGCGCCGGCAACGAGCAGCCCTCGTCGCCCACACACGCTCTCCCTGGAGGGATTGAGCCTGCTGCCTCCCAGACCGCCTCCAGCAGAAGCGGCTGTCCAATCGGGGCAGTCCCCGGCGATTTGAAAAGAGCGCGCCGGCAACGAGCAGCCCTCGTCGCCCACACACGCTCTCCCTGGAGGGATTGAGCCTGCTGCCTGTCCAATCGGGGCAGTCCCTGGCGATTCCATTCTTTTTTAAAGAGCGCGCCAACAGGCGCCCCGCGCCTGAGGGCCGCGCAAGAGGGCCCTTTGGCACGGCCCTTAGGCTAAGGAACTTAAGCATAACAATCTACCACAGAGTCAACGAAAATCACCCAACGAAGAATCGTCAACTAACCAGAGAGTGGTGGAGCTTGCACACATCAAGACTCTTCAAGCGCAGCAAGTATAGACTAACAAACAGTATAGCTTAATCTAGCACTGATGTTAATGGCTAGCACCCAGTATCTAGCAAATATTATATTCCATTGTCAGTAGTAAACCTTCTATCAGTACTGTTGTCAGTAATTAGCCTACAAATAGCTAACTTTGTATCATTTGTATACTGCACCCATTAGAATCTGTAACCAGTACTGTTGTCAGTAGGCAATCGGCAAATAGCTAACAGTTTTTCATCTTATTACAGTGCCAGTAGTATATCAGCAGCCAGTATCATTGTCAGTTCTCAGTAACTAGCATTACTGTTGTCAGTAGTGCTCATTACTGTTGCCAGCTTGCAAATAGCCAGTTCTCATTGTATTACTGTTGCCAGTGGTACTCATTACTGTTGCCAGTAGAATACTATCAATTGAAACCGTTGTCAGTAGCTAGCCAGCTAGTAACATTCAAACATTTTATTACTGTTGCCAGTAATATACTATATTCAACTAGCATTGTTGCCAGTAGTATATTATCTTCAATTAGCGTTGTTGTCAGTTACTATCACACAATTGTATACTGTTGTCAGTAGCCTACACCAATCAGGACTGATACTGTCTCTAGCAGCTCTCCTTGCAACCTATACACAACATACACTCTCCCAGAGGATTACCTTGATCACATTTCTCTACCCGGGATATAACTACTTAGCTTCACTAACACCAGCCTTTAAAAATGCCACGTACAAACTTCATGATAATGAAAATACTCTATATCGGTTTAGTCTCAGCAATACTAACCATTGACGTAACTCTAAGCCTAAGCAGCAAAAACCACAAAACAATACCCATTATTCTCACACACACGCGAAACAACCACAATATTGGACACTTTTATACAAATAACCATCCTAGATCAAATTTACATAGACTAATTCACATAAAACATACAAACTCACCTCAAACACCCAAGGGAACATGCTCTAATAACACATCATCCCTCTCTTGCATTCTTATCAATGCACGCTCGATGAAAAACAAGCTACCCATATTTAATGACTTAATATCGGACTTAAAACCAGACATATTATGCATTACAGAAACCTGGCTCTCAGATACCGACTCAGTCTATATAAATCAACTTAATAAAGAAGACTATGACACTTTCTATAAACATAGAACTAATAGAAAAGGTGGAGGTGTATTAATGATGACAAAAAAGGCACTAGGTGCTAAGACAATCCAATCCAATATTTCTAACAACATAGACACACTATTAATAAAAATTGGCATCATGAAACTCTGCTTAGTATATAGACCCCCAGACCAAAAACCAGACTGCCTTGACTCTTTTATAGAACTCCTCAGCTCCTCAACTGAACAGCACCCTATAATTATGCTAGGAGATTTTAACCTTCCCTCGCTTCCAACATCGGAATCTAAACTATTCCTTGACACTATCTCAGACATGGAATATCATCAATTAATTAATACATCGACACATATCAAAGGTGGAACTCTGGATCTTGTCCTTCTCCCTAATTCACTCGTCAAACTAATCGACTCAAACTCAGTTGAATGTACCCAGATACCCTGGTCAGATCACCACATGATCAAACTAAACCTTACATATCTTTCCTCTAGCACCAACAATCACAACCCAAATGTCCCTACCACAAGATTTAAAAAGTTTAACAATGATGAGTTTATCGACTTAACAATCCCCCACCTCATAACAACGGCGACTAATTTAGATGACACTGTCAGAAACTGGCATGACACCATCTTTAATGCAGCCAAAACTAATCAAATACACAAAAAGAGCACCAACACTGATACTAACACCAAACCATGGTTCAATACCACACTAAAACAAATGAAAAGGAACCTTAGAAAGCTAGAGCATAACTGGCGTAAATCTAAATTGACGATACACAAAGAAATATACTATAATCACCTCACTAAATACAAAGAAACCTTGGACAACACAAAAAAAGAATATTATGCCAAAATACTCTCAAAATCATATAACAGACCAAGAGAGTTATTCTCCATTGTCAGAAATCTAACCAACCCTCAAACCACAGACGACGAAATTACTGACATCTCAGTTCAAACACTAGCCCACCATTATCAAAACAAAGCAAAAATGCCATCAATGTCTATAGACATTAACAACACACCACACCAACAATTAGATGAATGGTCAGAGTTCCATCCCGTAACTAAAGAGACACTAAAAAATATTATCTCCGGTCTCAACACCACAACATCTTACCTAGATCCATGTCCAGTAACATGGATAAAAAACTCAATACCAATCCTATTACCCTACATTCTCTCAATAGTAAACCTCTCTCTTACACAAGGCTACTTCCCACCATCTCTCAAACATGCACAAATACGACCAATCCTTAAAAACAGCAAACTAGATAAAACATCCCCTACATCATATAGACCCATCTCAAGCATACCATTCTTGGCCAAAATAATAGAAAAAGTAGTTCAACTACAGACACAAGATTTTCTAGACTCATCTTACCCTCTTGATGAGCAACAGTATGGCTTTCGACCCCGTCATGGAGTGGAAACACTCCTCACAGTATTAACGGATGCGCTCCTAAGAGGAATTGACAACAATAAACAGGCATTCATTCTACTTTTCATCGACATATCAGCAGCGTTCGATAGTGTACACCACACAATAATGCTCAATAACTTGAAACAAATAGGATTAAAATCCACAGTACATAAATGGTTCTCGTCCTACTTAAATGATAGAACGCAAAATGTAAGAATTGGAAATCAAAACTCAACTACATACAAGCAAGAAATTGGTCTACCACAAGGTTCAGCGCTGTCAGCTCTACTATTTAATATTTACATAAAACCAGTCTGCAACATTTTTAAAAGTTTTGGAGTACGATATCATCTATACGCAGATGATATTATGATGTACATTCCATTCACAATTCCCAACCTACCGCTTCAACTTCTATCGGACTGCTATAATGAAATCACAACTTGGCTAAAAGCACAAAACCTCCATATCAATCACACTAAAACAGAAGTTCTAATTGTGACCAAGAACAGGTCATATACCCCTCCGTCATATATAAGACTTCAAAACCAAGAAATCAAAATAAAAAAGGAAATAAGATATCTAGGTGTTATACTAGATACTCACCTCACGATGGAAACACACATCAGCAATACCATAAAGAAAATCTACTTCAAACTCAAAACCCTCAAACAACTTCGTCCACTACTTTTTACACAAGACTTTATCAACATAATCCAAGCCACCATAACCCCACATTTTGACTTTGCCAATCTAATACTAATAGGCATAACAAAACAAAGCATTAAACGATTGCAATTAGCACAAAATGCAGCAGCCAGAATCACTTTGAAAATTAACTCCCTCCAACACATATCACCTATACTAGCCTCCCTTCATTGGCTACCAATTCAAAGTAGAATAATCTATAAAACAATAATAACATCATTCAAGGCCTTATATGACCTGGCCCCTTCCATGATATGCAACCTAATACACAAAGAACCATCTAAGTCTACACACAGAAAAGGGCAATTAAACAGACTGAAAATCCCGAAAGATTTTACAAAAGCACATAAATCAACAAACAATAGAGCCTTTTCCCATATTGCCCCTACAATCTGGAACTCCCTCCCAGAGGAGATACGAAAGCTAACAGAGATAATGGAACTCCGCAAGAAATTAAAAACCTATCTGTTTACCAAACATTATAATACAGATAATTCATTATCTACTTTAGACAAAGGTTAAAGAGCTAATCGGATTGCTCCATGCTCCATGCTAAAGCCCTTTAACCCACACAGATAGCACTCACCCTTGATATATTCATACATAAACTTGTACATAGTTTGCACACGGTTTGGTATTATATTGCACTGTTTATTCTACATTTAATATGATGTTCCTTGTAAATAAGTTCTGTTATATCTCAATGTTCCATGTAAAACAAACTTGCTTTGTTAATTGTTGTTAACTGTAAACCGCAACTGAACTTTGGAAGATGCGGTATAGAAATATGAATAAAATAAATAAAAATAAATAAAATAAACATATTCAGTCTTCAACTTCGAAAAGGTGCATTCTTTCCTCCCCGTATGGATTTTCTCTCACGTCTGTCGACTCTCCGCCATCTCTCCTCAGGTACTCGCTTCTGCTTACTCCCCGGCTGTTCCAGCTCTGATATCCGATGAATGCCTGCCTCTTTCATTGCCTCCTTTAGTGCTGGTAAAGTCTCCACCCGCCGAGTCACTCCATCCATAGTAAAAGTGAGTCCCACTGGATGCAACCACTTATATCGTATATTTTCCTCTCGTAGCTGTACTGTAAACTCCCTCCAGGACTTCCGGCGCTGCAACGTAGCTGTAGCCAAATCTGCAAAAATGGCTATCTCTATTCCATGCCACTTAAACTTTCCCAAGGCACGCATCTTACTGGTTATTTTGTCCTTAATGTGGTAATCATGAAAACAGATGATAATGTCTCTAGATAGCTCTCGTCGCCCTGCTCCAAGAGATCAGTGTGCCCGGTCCAGCACCACCTCTCCCACTTCCTCCCCAGCTTCCTTCAAGACCGCCTCACAAATGGCTTTTGCTGTAGTCATACAGTCAGAGTACTCGCTCACTTCAGGCACTTCTTTTATACGCAAGTTCTGCCGTCTGGCTCTGTTCTCCAAATCCTCCAATTTCAGTGACCTGCTCTCCCTGTCCACTTCCCAGGTCTTCATACCTTTTTCAAGCACCTCAGTACGCACCTCCAAGGCCTCGAGGGACCCTTCAACTTCCGCCACCCGGCAGCCGACTTCAGTTATATCAGCTCTCAGTTGTGCAAACATCCCCTCCACTTCTCCTTTGAACCCAGCAATGTCCGTTTTAATCTCATGAAACCACGATTTAAGTTCATCCTTGGTGATATCCACAAGAGCACTGGCAGCAAGAGAGTCCTTCTTACCAGTATCCGAGGCCACCCCACCCCCTGGCAGGTCCTCCGCCGGTTGTTTTTCTCTATCTTGATTGTCTGCCTTTGCACTGCCATAGGCAAACTCTTTCAGGTCAGCAGTTTTTTTTCTGGTAGAAGTCATGATGGGATCTGTAGTGATGGCCCCCACTCCCTCTGCAAGAGCCCCTGCTTTTATTTGGCTGCAGGAGCAATGCTAGATCACTGCCTCCCTATTTCACCACCAGATGGCACCAAAGCTTTACTTTTACATGGCCATATGCTCCGTTGCCGATATGAAAAGTGCCATGTAGTTTTATGATCAATTTATATATTTTGCAGTCCACTTTCCTCAAGGCCCCGCAATCAGCTTCCAATTTCGTTCTTTAGCACTGCTCACCTCAGCTAGTTGCACATTCGCTGGTACTGGGAGTCAGCCCCCCTCCGGATTAACTCCACAGCAGGCACTTTTCTCCCAACAGGCCCCACTTAGTTCACTCTGCTCCCCTCCACCAGGCTCGGACTTCTACCGAGGGCTCCAACTTAATTTCAGGCACTCACAATGTGGTCTTGCAAGATTCGCAATATACCGCAGCACAGCAGTCACAGATGCCCACACCAAAACTCAGGACGGCAGACCGCATCAGGGAGACCCACAGGTAGTTTCAGCTGCCCTTCATTAAAGCCCAGCTCCACAAACTCGCTCTTACTGCAAATTTTTAGCGGGGAGATCAGCATTCACAGCCTGGAAGGAGCGCAGACAGGTGTCCAACGTTGCGCGTCCAGTTTTCAGGCCCCGCATCTCTCAGCCTCACTCCTACCGTTCCAGCACTCTGGGATGTTCTGACCAGGCCTCACCTCTCCTCATAACAGTGGGTATATTTTAAACTACTTTAGCGCGCTCTCCTCCATTTCCCACTCATCTGCTTCGGCACAGTTTCCGCCACCTTCAGCCACCCTTCGGCTCACCCTAAACGCGGGTTCATAGCCTCCTTACCGGCAAATGTGGGACGCTTAGCAAGGAACTTCAGGGAACTGTGGCCATGTTCGTCCGGGCTCACCAGCGCCCCCCCTCTAAAATTATATTTAAAAGTTTTTTTCTCAGTTTGCGTACCGGTTCCTTTTCCCACCTTGAGCTGGCACCGTCCCTGACGCCATCCTCAGCTCTTCCCTTCTTTTTTGATGAGACTTGCCTCGACCGGCATTCGCGCTCTTCTTGCCCGGGGGTTGTCGATCCCAGTCGGGTGTCTCCCACCATGTCCCCCAGTGGGTTCAAAAAGTGTGACTGCTGCGGTCAAATCATGTCTGTTAGACATCCATGACTGCTGCTTGCACTTTCTCGGCTCAGACCACGACAGTACCGCCTGCAACCTGTGCCAGGCCATGACTCCACGAACCAACAAGAAAAGGTCGGAGTTGTAAGAGACTGTTCCTGTGGTCTGACTCAGCCCTGGCTTCCCTGACGTTGAGCCCCAAGCCGAGCACATCCCAAGATGCCTGGGCGTCTTCGGAGCTCCGTGGCGGCGGCTCTTCCATAAAGACTGGTGAAAACCAGTAAAGTCCCATGGCGGGACTCTGGCGACTTCGAGCAGCGCCCCCCTAAGGTCTCTAAGATGGAATCCTCAGCCGGGGGTGACCGTGTGAGGCTCGTCGAGGATACACTCGCAGAGTGCTGACGTCGGGCCCGAGACCTTCAGTGCCCATGCCAAAAGCTGCGGAGCCTTCTGGCATCAACTCCAGAATGGCGGCCCTGCAGCAGGCAATGATGTCCGGTTCATTCACATCATCTGCTCTGATAACTGGGCCCCCAACTGTGGGGGAGTCTCTGGGTGTTGAGCCAGGCCCCAAGCGCCAACGGCCTCGGGCAAGCCCTTGGCACCAATCTAGGTCCCGGTCTCGATCCTCGGGTGTCCAGTCCTCCCTGGCCAGTTTCCGGGAATCTGATCCGAGATCCACCGAGACTGATTCCTCATCGCCCTCTGGCTCTAACTGGGAGACCGATGTCGAGGCATCTCCTGAGACTTCTCGACATAGAGATGTCCTTTCAGAACTGTCTGCCCGGAACACCGGTGCCATTCTTCCCCCGAGGACATGGCCTTCCATGACTTCGTCCAGGACATGGCCAGGGCCCTCTCAGTCCAGACCAAATCAGAGGAGGACCCATGCACTGAAGAACTGGAAAACCTGCAGTATGAGTCCCCACCAAAGGAGACTCTTACGGTGCTGGTCCAGCCCATCCTCGAGCAACTGCTGCTGCGGATCTGGGAGACCCTGGTCTCTGTGCTGGTGGTCAGCTGATGCCTCAACGCCATCAATCGCATCAAGAAGGGCCCTGGCTTCCAAAAATCTCAACTCCCACATAACTCCATGGTGGTGGAGTCCTCGATGCAGAAGCTCAAAGGTCAGAAGAACTATTCTTATGTTCCCCCAGGCAGGTAGGCCTGAGGCCTCGATGCCCTCAGTCGCAAGTGCTTCCAGGGCTCCATGCTGGGCTGTCTGATATAGGCCTGTGAACCATACATAGGCATGTATCTCAATGGCCTCATCCAAGAAATGGCAGGCTTCTCTGCTGGCCTTACTGGGGAACCACTCCAGAGGTTCCAGGCCCTAGCAGCCAGGATCCGGGACTGCTCAAAGTTCCTGTCCTATGCTGCCTATGACGGCTTTGAGTCGGCAGCCCGGGTGGCAGCAGCTGGCATCGGTGCCCGACGCCAGGCCTGGTTGCAAACCTCAGAGATTGAGACTGAGGTCGTGACCAGGCAGAGGCTCTCGACCCTCCCCCAAAAGAAACCATTGGGGAAAAGACCACTTTCGCAAGGAAAAAGGGGTCTTTCCACCAGGACCATTACCAACCCTTCTTGGGGCAGCAACAGTAGGGCCCTTAGCTCAAGAATCAGGGCCGAGAAAGCCAAAGGCTCAAAAGCCTCAGCTCCCAATTCCCACCCAACCTAGGGGGGGAGCTTTTGACTTCCCAGGCAGGGCCTCCTCCCCCCAGGGAGACCCTCCCCAGCCCACAGGGGGGCAGCCTGGCAGTCTTCGCCCACAGGTGGGCTAAGGTCACCATGGACCAGTGGGTCCTTCAGGTGGTAAAGGAGGGCTGTCTCCTCCGGTTCCAGCAAACGCCACCAGGGTTCTTCCCAGGAGAGCTGGGCTAAGGTCACCATGGACCAGTGGGTCCTTCAGGTGGTAAAGGAGGGCTGTTTCCTCCGGTTCCAGCAAACGCCACCAGGGTTCTTCCCAGGAGAGCCGGTGCGACCTCTCCTGCACTAGACCTTGCTCATCTCAGAACTTGCAGGCCTGCTCAAGGACAGGGTGATAGAACGTGTACCCAGACATCTGTGGGGAAAGGGCTTCTAGTCCAGGTATTTCCTTGTCCCCAAAAGAACTTGGGGCCTCTGGCCTATTCTGGACCTGTGAAACCTGAACATGTTTCTGGTGAGGGAGAGGTTCAGGATGCTTTCCCTTGGAATACTGCTGCCCTACCTCCACCAGGGAGATTGACTGTGCTCCTTAGACCTGAAGGATGCATATATGCGTATATCCACATTCTGATCCACCCCTCCCACAGACAAATACCTAAGGTTTGTAGTAGGGGGAGAGCATTACCAGTACAGGGTACTTCCATTCAGCCTGGCCTCCTCACCAAGGGTCTTTACAAAGTGCCTGGTGGTTGTGGCCACTTACATGCGCCTGCAAGGGGCCTTTGTCATGTCCAGGAACAAGCAGAAATGTAATCTTCACATATGGGTGATGATGGTACTGACGGAGCACACGTGGGAACACTCCCCAGCATCCAAGAGGAAAACTTTTGGGAGCATCCCACTGCGCCTGCGTAACTGACTTCCCGCCTTTTGACACTCTCCCTCCTTAGTTCTTCATTTTCCGTGGAGCTGGCAGGAAGCAAATTCTGTCACCACAGAAAATTCCTGTTTTTCATATTTTTGTGGTTTGCGTCTGCCTTCCCATCGATGCTGGTACAGACTCCTGGCTGGTTCTTTCTTTCAAAAAAAAAGAAAAAAACAAGGGGAAATTCTTTCTTCAAGTGCATCAATGCCATTTTAGGCCCAGGCCTTCCATTCTATCACTAACAAAATGGAAAACCAACCAGTGCGTTTAAAAAATGTTCAAAGTGTGGCAGTACCATCTCGGCCACTGACACCCATGACTGGTGTCTAAAATGCCTAGGTTCTGACCATCAACCTTAAGAATCTCCCCTCTGCAGGAAGATGATGAAGAGAGGCCTATAGAATTGGGCTGCAAAGTTAGGTACCCTCTTTGCCTCTGACGCCATCTCTTTAGCATCGTCATCGAGGGCATTGTCTGCCTCCCATGGATCTCAATTATCAAAAGATAAGTCTTCATCGAAGACTGGCCTCCCCCCAAGGGTAGATCTCCTTCTAAGCATCACGATGCCTTCAGTGTTGCCCTGGAGGGGGATACCCTGGCCAAACAGCCCCGGCGGGAGGACCCTTCCTCTAAAGCCATTGTGGGGTCCGAGGACGCTCCTGAGGCCTCCACCTTCGGAAAGCTCCTGGTGCCATTCTCAGAGATGATGGCCTGCAGCTCCAGTACCAATACCCAAGCATTGGCAAGCTCCATGGATCAGCGCATACTGGCCTTCAAGCAGAGCCTAGCGGCCTTACTGGCAGCCTCGGTTCCAGTTAAGACTTTACTGTCAGTTCCACAAACGCTGGCACCGTCTTCGCTACCGGTCCAAACCATACCGAGTTACATGCCGCTTGATACGCTGTCACCCATGCCTGCCCTTGAATCCATTTCTGGTACCGAGGTTCTGGCTAAGCAGGTTCCAAGTACCGACTTCAATCAGTACCGAGTTCCGACAGAATGCAAACACCCCGCCCGTCGATACTTTGAGTCTTCGGAATCGGATTCATCAGATGATGAATCGGCCGATACTCGAGGCCTACAAAGCCTACTGGAGGACCTGTCCCTATCTCCGCAACATTGCATGTCCCTGCCAGAGGACATGTTTTTTCAAGAATTTATACATGATGTTGCCAGGGGCCTTTCCATAACATTGACACTGGAAAAAGAGCATAAAGTTGAAGAATTGGAAATTCTCCAATACCCAACAGCTCCTAATGAAGTGACCATACTTAAGAACATAAGAACATAAGATATGCCATACAGGGTCGGAGCAAGGTCCATCAAGCCCAGTATCCTGTTTCCAACAGTGGCCAATCTAGGTCGTACGTACCTAGCAGTTTCCCCAAAAGACACAGGTTCCGCAATGCTTGTACTGGGTCAAGCATTGATATCCTGGGTCCCTTCTTAATAATGGTTTATGGACCTTTCCTCCAGGAACTTGTCGAAACCTTTTTTAAACCCAGCTACACTAACAGCCTTTACTACATCCTCAGGTAACAAATTCCAGAGTTTGATTACACGTTGAGTGAAAAAATGTTTTCTTTTATTAGTCTTAAATAGTTTACCCTGTAGCTTCATTGCATGTCCCCTAGTCTTTCTATATTCTGATAACGTAAACAATCGATCTATGTTTACCCGTTCCACTCTGTTCATTAATTTATAGACTTCTATCATATCTCCCCTCAGCCGTCTCTTTTCCAGGTTAAAGAGCCCTAACCTTTTTAGCCTTTCTTCATAGGAATATCCTTCCATTCCCTTTACCATTTTGGTGGCTCTTCTCTGAACCTTTTCTAATAACGCTATATCCTTTTTAAGATACGGCGACCAGAATTGCACACAATATTCAAGGTGCGGTCTCACCATGGAACGGTATAGAGGCATTATAATATCTTTTGATTTATTTTCCATTCCTTTCCTTATGATACCTAGCATTCTATTTGCTCTCTTGGCTGCCGCTGCACACTGGGCTGAGGGTTTTAACATGTTATCCACAATGACGCCTAAATCTTTTTCCTGGGTGGTGGTTCCTAATGTGGAACCTTGCATTGTGTAACCATAGTTTGGGTTGTTCTTCCTAGGTGCATAACTTTGCACTTGTCTACATTAAATTTCATCTGCCATTTTGATGCCCAGTCTTCCAATTTATCAAGATCCTCTTGCAATTTTCCACAATCCTCTTGGGTTTTAACAACTTTAAATAGTTTTGTGTCATCTGCAAATTTGATAACCTCACCCATTATTCCACTTTCCAGGTCATTTATGAATATGTCAAAAAGCAGCGGACCCAGCACAGATCCCTGGGGTACACCACTATTCACCTTTCTCCATTGGGAAAATTGGCCATTTAGCCCAACCCTCTGCTTTCTATCTTTTAACCAGTTCTTGATCCACAGTAGTACACTGCCTCCTATCCCATGACCCTTTAGTTTTGCCAAAAGTACCTGATGAGGGACCTTGTCAGAGGCTTTCTGAAAGTCCAGTTCCTAGTCGTCTCTCCGGGCCAGTCCAGGAATCTTGGGTGATCAATCCGCTCCAGCAGCTGAGGACTGGAATGTGACAAGGTTTTGCTGACAACCCTTCCAGCTCCCCTAGGTGTCAGCTAACCAGTCTTTCAGTCCTCAGCAGCTGGGCTGGACGTTCCTTGGACCAGCTCCCCTGAGAGGCGATTAGGAAAGTTATAGGCTTTCGTTTATCAGAACTTTACTTTTATTTTGAATTTAGGCTGCTTGCCTCACGAAAAAAAAAAAAAAAAAAAGAGAAATCTTTATATTACGGGTCTGTCTCGGGTCAGACTTCCGTGCTGCCCTTGTTTCTTTCAACAGCGCGATCAAACCTGGAGAGGTGGCATCGCGTTTGATTGCAGCTCAGGCACTTAAGCAGGAGGTCGGGGAAGCTCCCCTTGTGCCTCCGTGCCCGTCTGTGAGGTAGAGCCTGCCTCTTTCGGACGTTGAGCAGCGGCAAGAGATTAGCAGGCCTGGGAGCCCCAGGGTCCTCTCTCTCTCTGCTTGTGCGTTTTTGGGCAGCGGCGGGCCGTTAGCAACGGCGCGGCGGTGCAGGACAGCGTGGGGTTTGGCTCCGGGAATGTTTTTCAGCAGTCGGTAAGTCCTCCGCTTCTTCTCGGGGTCAGATTTCGCCGACGGTGGGGTTTCCCTTGTTACGGGTGTCCCTCTTGAGCTGCGGTTTTCTTGGTGCTCTTCGGGTTCGTTCCGGGTGCGACGGCTCTTGGGGTTTGCTTTATTTTTTTCCTTTGTCCTTTTCGCTGAGGGCCCTACTGCGATGGCGGATAAAGTCCCTGCTGGTAGCCCCGGTGTTTCTCTGTCGGGAGAAAGAGCGGGAACGGCAGCCATCTTAGTGGAGCAGGCTGCTGCTCCCGCGCTTCTTCCTAAACCCTGCAAAAGGAAATCAAAATCAGTTAAACCGAAGGTGTCTGCAGAGATTCAGCAGCAGTCTGTCCCTGTTGCTCAGGAGACTTTCAGCTCTTATTTCTCCCCTGATTTTATTCTTTCTCTGCATAATGCTTATCTCCTCAAAAAGGCTCAGGGTTCTCTCCCTCCTGGCTCTGAGGGTCTTCTTGAGGCTCCTGTGGCCGGTCCTGCAGATCCTCTTCGGGGTGAGTCTAGCACTTCCGTGGTTCATACTAGGGACCAGAGTGGGGAACCTACAGAGGCGCTGTTTGCTCCATCTCCAAGTATAGAAGAGGGGGAGCTGTTATCTGAACCAGGCTTGGACACCTGGTCTGGAGATTTTGAGGAAGGCGAGCTCGGTCCCGGTGAGGATCCCAATGTTTTTCGCATGTTTCGTAAGGAGGAGTTGGGAGCGCTGATCTCACAATCACTTTCCGCGCTAAATTTAGTCCTTCCTTCAGTGCAGCAGGAACCCCTGGAAGATCCTTTGTTGCAGGGGTTCAGGTCCGAGCAAAAGTGTTTCCCGGTTCACAGAGTTATTAAGCAGATGATTGAAGCAGAATGGGAGTTTCCGGAGGCATCTCTTAGGGGCGGTCGCTCGTTGGCTAAGCTTTACCCTGTTCCGCAGGAGGAAAGAGACTTGTTGCGGATGCCCAAGGTGGATGCTTTGGTATCCGCCGTCACTCGAAAAACCACCATTCCTGTTGAAGGGGGTACCGCTCTCAAGGACTTGCAGGATCGCAGGTTAGAAGCGCTACTGAAACAGGCTTTTGATTCTAGTGCCTTGGCCCTTCAGGCGTCTGTGTGTGGAGCTTATGTGTCTAGGGCTTCCATCCGCTGGCTGCAAGGAGAGCAGACTCCTGAAAAGGGGGAGGATCCTCCCACGGGGTTGGCGAAGCTGGAATCGGCGGCTGCTTATCAGGCCGATGCCTTTTATGATTTGGTTCGCATTTCTTCTAAGGCTATGGCTTCTGTCATTGCCGCTAGACGTTTCCTTTGGCTTAGGAACTGGTCGGCGGATGCTTCTTCCAAGGCGCGTCTTAGCAAGTTGCCATATAAAGGGAAGTTGTTGTTTGGTGAGGCCTTAGATAAGATTGTTAAGGATTTGGGGGACTCCAAGGGCGGTCGGCTACCGGAGGACCGTCCGAGAGCTGCGAAGCCGGCTTTTCTCCTTAGGGGTCACGGTAGAGACTTTCGCAGGTTTCGAGGAGCGCGCTTCACTCCCTATCAGCGGGGTCGCTTTCCTTCTCGGGGTTATTCCTTTCGTGGCTCCAGGGGTTTTACTAGAGGAGTCTTCCATAACCAACAGTCCGCAGCCAAAAAGTCACAATGAGATGAGGCCGGTCCAGGTGGGCGTTCCTGTAGGAGGTCGGTTGCGGCAGTTCCTTTCCACCTGGGCCACCATAACCACGGATCAGTGGGTTCTGGAGATTATTGGATGCGGCTATGCCCTGGAATTCCAGGAGAGGGTTTCCGACGCCTTTGTCCAATCGCCTTGCGGTCCGCGGGCGAAGCTGGAAGCGGTCGGGACAACCCTTCGCCGCTTGTTGGATCTTCGCGCGGTGGTTCCGGTGCCGGAAGACCAGTGCGGCTTAGGTCGATACTCGATTTATTTTGTGGTCCCCAAGAAGAAAGGTTCTTTTCGACCCATTCTAGATCTCAAGCATGTGAACCGTTGTTTGCGAGTGCCTCATTTTCGCATGGAAACCTTACGGTCGGTAATCCGGTCGGTTCGACCTGGAGAGTTTCTCGCTTCTATAGATCTCACAGAAGCTTACCTGCACATTCCGATCAGAAGCGAACATCAGAGGTTTCTCCGTTTCGCGGTGCCCATGGGTCATTTTCAGTTTCAGGCCTTGCCCTTTGGGCTGGCTACGGCGCCTCGCACCTTTACCAAGGTTATGGTTGTGGTAGCGGCGGCGCTCCGGAAAGAAGGAATTCAGGTTCATCCATACTTGGACGATTGGTTGATTCGCGCTTCCTCGCTGCCGGAGTCGCAGAAGGCCGTGGCGCGCGTGGTGCAGCTCCTAGAGCAGTTAGGTTGGGTCATAAACTATGCAAAGAGCCATTTGGTTCCCGTTCAGCGTTTGACTTAACCTGGGTGCCTTCTTCGACACGGAGGTAGGATCGGTGTTTCTGCCGGAAGACAGGATAGGCAAGATCTTGCGGCAGACCTCGGCGTTTCTGCGGCTCAAAGCTCCGACGGCGTGGCGCTATCTGCAATTGTTGGGGTCCATGGCGGCCTCCTTAGATCTGGTGCCTTGGGCCAGAGCTCACATGCGGCCGCTTCAGCACTCGTTGCTGACTCGTTGGTCTCCTCAGGATCATCCTCTCTCCCGCCAGCTAGTCTGTCCTCCGGACGTTCGTCTCAGCCTACAGTGGTGGTTGGTGCCAGCCCACCTGTCGGCGGGAGTACCTCTGGAGGTGTCCGATTGGGTGTTGCTCACGACAGACGCCAGCCTCTCCGGCTGGGGGGCTCATTGCCTGGGGCGAGTCACTCAGGGTTCGTGGTCGGCGGTGGAGTCCGCCTGGTCGATCAATCGTTTGGAACTTCGCGCGGTGCGTCTCGCATTGCTGGCGTTCGCGAGGTTGCTGCTCGGGAGAGCAGTTCGAGTGTTCTCGGACAATCAAGTGACCGTTTCTTACATCAATCGGCAAGGAGGCACGGGAAGTGCTCTGTTGCTGGAGGAGTGCCTTCAGTTGTTTCAGTGGGCGGAAGTCCATCTCACCATGATCTCGGCGGCGCATGTGGCTGGCAAGGACAACGTTCAGGCGGATTATCTCAGTCGGCACCGTCTGGATCCCGGAGAGTGGGAATTGGACCAGACGGTTTTTCAGGAGATTGTGCTGCGGTGGGGTCAGCCGGTTCTGGATCTCATGGCTACCCAGTCCAATGCCAAGGCGGCGCGGTTTTACAGCAGGCGCAGGGAACATATGTCCGAGGGGCTGGACGGTCTGGTACAACCTTGGCCTTCGGATCGGCTCCTCTACGTGTTTCCTCCGTGGCCGCTCTTAGGGAGAGTCATCCAGAGGGTGGCGGCTCACAGGGGAACGGTGATTCTGGTAGCTCCCGATTGGCCGCGTCGTCCCTGGTATGCCGATCTGGTCAGGCTGCTCGTTGCTCCTCCCTGGCGGTTGCCCACTCGGAGCGGTCTCTTGAGGCAAGGGCCGGTGCGCATGCCGCAGGTGGATCGATTTTGTCTTACGGCTTGGCTCTTGAGCGGAGCAGGTTACGATGCAAGGGCTACTCCGGCGCGGTCATAGCCACTCTGTTGCAGTCCCGCAGGCGGTCTACATCGTTGGCCTACATTAGGATTTGGCGCTTATTTGAAGCATGGTGCGTTGAGCGTCAGGTGCAGCCCGGGAAGGCGTCGCTTCCGGATCTTTTAGGTTTCTTGCAGGCCGGTTTGGATAAGGGATTATCTCTTAGTACCTTGCGGGTTCACGTGGCGGCGCTAGCCTGTTACCGAGGACACGTACAGGGCAGGCCTCTTGCTTCCCATCCTGATATGCTGCGTTTCTTGAGAGCCGCTAGGAATCTTAGGCCTCCCAGGCGTCCGGTGGTTCCTCCCTGGGATTTGAACCTGGTGCTCCAGGCGTTGTCCGATCCGTCTTTTGTCGGGCATCGGTCGGCACATCTCCGAGAATTGTCCTGGAAGACAGCTTTTCTGGTGGCCTTGTGCTCCGCGAGGCGGATTTCAGATCTTCAAGCTTTATCTTGCAAGGAACCGTACCTTCACTTTTCAGCTGAGAAGGTGGTGTTGCGGCCGGTACCCTCTTTTCTTCCCAAGGTGGTTTCGGCGTTTCACGTTAATCAGGTAGTTTCCCTTCCGACGTTTCAGGGGTTGGGGAACAGTACTTTTGATCGGTCTCTTCGCCGGCTCGACTTAGGTCGGGTGTTGCATAAGTATCTCAAGGTGACGGAATCTTTTCGTCAATCGGACAGGTTGTTTGTGCTCTATGGTGGGGCGGCTAAAGGTAAGGCGGCCACTAAAGCCTCTATTGCTCGCTGGGTGAAGCATGCCATTCGGGCAGCCTACGAGGCGAAGGGCGTGCCAGTTCCGCTCGGTCTGCGGGCGCATTCCACCAGAGCTCAAGCTACCTCTTGGGCGGAGTATGCGCTAGTTCCACCAGTGGATATTTGTCGGGCGGCGACGTGGTCATCGTTGCACGCGTTTGCGAAACATTATCGGTTGGATGTTCAGGCTCAGAATGACGCCCGGGTGGGCGCAGCGGCGCTGGTAGCTGGTCTCGCAGGTCCCCCCCGTCTTTGAGTACTGCTTTGGTACTTCCCAAGATTCCTGGACTGGCCCGGAGAGACGACTAGGAAGAAGAAATTAGACCTTACCTGCTAATTGTCTTTCCTGGAGTACTCTCCGGGCCAGTCCAGGACCCTCCCTTCTTGTATCTGCGAGTTCCGGGTTGTGAGACGGCTTTGTTTGTTTCCGTAGTATCTCGTCAAAGAGTCATTTAATGCAGAGATAGCGGAGACTGCGGTTCCCGTAGGGGGTGTGGTAAACGGGTTGAAATTGAGAACAAATAAAAAAAAAAATATATATATATAAATAAAATAAAATAAAATATAATAAAATTAAAAAAAAAAAGAAAAAAAAAAAAAAGAAAGAGGGCTTATCTCAAAACGCAAAGAGTGCAAGTGGAAACGATGACGCAAGCAGTCTATGCCAGTTCAGTGCTTTGGCTGGTGTTTTCTTCAGTTTCTTTCAAGTCTCCATTTTGTTGTTTTGGTTTGTGCGTATTCTTAGGCTTAGCTACATTGCTTTGTTACCGAGAGACTGGTTAGCTGACACCTAGGGGAGCTGGAAGGGTTGTCAGCAAAACCTTGTCACATTCCAGTCCTCAGCTGCTGGAGCGGATTGATCACCCAAGATTCCTGGACTGGCCCGGAGAGTACTCCAGGAAAGACAATTAGCAGGTAAGGTCTAATTTCTTCATACACTATATCAACCGACTCACCTTTGTCCACCTGTTTATTCACACTTTCAAAAAAAACATAACAGATTAGTAAGACAAGATCTTCCTTGTCTAAAGCCATGTTGGCTGTCTCCCATTAGGCCATGACTATCTACATGCTGAGTAATTTTATTCTTTATGATGGTTTATGTCATTTTTCCCGGTACTGACGTGAGGCTCGCCAGTCTGTAGTTTCCTGGATCACCCCTGGAACCCTTTTTAAAAATTGGTGTTACATTGGTGATCCTCCAATCTTCAGGTATTAGAGATGATTTTAATGATAGTTCACAGATTACTAATAGCAGGTCTGCAATCTCATATTTCAGTTCTTTCAATACCCTTGGATGTATACCATCTGGCCCAGGTGATTTGCTGCTCTTTAGTTTATCTAATAGTTGTAATACATCTTCCCGATGTATCGATATTTCCTTCAATTCTTCCGCACCTTTAAATATACCACTTCAGTCATGGGTAACATCCCTACATCTTCCTCAGTAAAGACTGAAGCAAAGAATTCATTCAGTCTCTCCGCTATCTCCTTGTCGCCTCTTAGTGCCCCTTTAACTCCTCTATCATCTAATGGTCCAACCGACTCTCTCAAAGATTTTTTGCTATGAATGTACTTGAAAAAATCTTTATTTCACGTTTTTGCTTCCGCAGCAAGCTTCTTCTCAAATTCTCCCTTTGCCTTCTTTATCAATGCCTTGCATTTGACCTGCCAGTGCTTGTGCTGTTTCCAGGTTTCGTCGTTTGGCTCTTTTTTCCATTTCCTGAAAGATGCTTTTTTGGCAACAGCCTCTCTGACCTCACCTTTAAACCATGCTGGCAGTTTTTTGGACTTCCTTCCACTTTTTTTAAAGCGTGGAATACAGCTGTTCTGGGCTTCCAAGATAGTATTTTTCAGCAACACCCAAGCTTGATTTATTTATTTTATTTATTACAATTTCTTATATACCGCACTATTCGGTATCAGCGCGGTTTACATTATAACAAGATGACCAATGCAACAAGCTGTTTGGTTTTACATAGAACAGGAGTACAAACTTGGATAACTGGAGTATAAACTTGGATAACAGGGGTGAACTATATACATGAAATAATTACAATGAACAAGATTGAAGGCAACTATAACCTACGGGAAGTATACGCAGAATCTGGTGATGTAAGTCTTTAACCTTTGCAACTGCTCCTTTTAGTTTTTTCTTAACTATTTTCCTCATTTTATCATAGTCTCCCTTTCGAAAGTTAAAAGGTAGTACTGTGGATTTCCTTACTGTCCCTCCTCCACTAATTAAATCAAAGGCGATCATGCTATGATCACTATTGCCAAGTGGCCCCAAGACCCTTATCTCTTGCACTAGATCTGGTGTTCCACTAAGGACTAGGTCTAATATGGCTTCCCCTCTGTTCGGTTCATGAACCAGCTGCTCCAAGAAGCAGTCATTTATGTCATCTAGGAACTTTATCTCCCTAGCATGTCCTGCCGTGACACCGACCCAGTCGATACCGGGGTAATTGAAATCTCCCATTATTATTACCGAGCTGTAACTTTTGTTAGCTTCCTTGATTTCTTTGAGCATTTCATCCATTTGTTCATTCTGGCCAGGCGGTCGATAGTACACCCCCACTGCCATCGCCTTCCCCTTTTTACATGGAATTTCAATCCATAGAGATTCTACATCAAATTTTGTTTCCTGCAAAACTTTTATCCTTTCTGAGTCAATGCCCTCTCTAACATAGAGCGCAACCCCTCCACCAATTTGATCAGCTCTATCATTACAATATAGTTTGTACCCAGGTATCAGTGTCCCACTGGTTGTCCTCCTTCCACCATGTCTCTGATATTCCAATCATAT
Source organism: Ichthyophis bannanicus (assembly GCA_033557465.1). Lineage (NCBI taxonomy): Eukaryota > Metazoa > Chordata > Amphibia > Gymnophiona > Ichthyophiidae > Ichthyophis > Ichthyophis bannanicus. The sequence goes on from CM066040.1 coordinate 263,719,601, forward strand.
CTAACCTCTCATTTAGTGCTATATATTCTAACTCTCCCATCTTATTTTTTATACTTCTAGCATTTGCATACAAGCATTTTAGAGACTGTTTTTTATTCATATTAATTTGGCTATTGGTAGACATGGGTAATTTGGGATCTTTAAGCTGTGTCTGCTCCATACTCGAGGGCATTTGGGCTACTTTACTCTTTTTTGGAACCTCTCTGCTTTTCGTAGTATCCTTCAAGGATACATTCTTCCGAACCATCCGCTCTTGGGCGACTTTCGGCTTTCCCCTATTATCTAGTTTAAAAGCTGCTCTCTCTCTTCTTTTTAAAGGTTAATGCCAGCAGCCTGGTTCCATCCCGGTTAAGGTTAAGCCCATCCCTTCGGAAGAGCCCCTCCTTTCCCCAGAATGTACCCCAGTTCCTAACAAATCCAAACCCCTCATCTCTGCACCATTGTCTCATCCACGCATTGAGACTCCGGAGCTCTGCCTGCCTTTTAGGTCCTGCACGTGGAACGGGAAGCATTTCGGAGAATGCTACCCTGGATGTTCTGGATTTCAACTTCTTACCTAAAAGCCTAAATTTAGCCTCCAGAACCTCCCTACCACATTTTCCTATGTCATTGGTACCGACATGTACCAAGACAGCAGACTCCTCCCCAGCACTATCTAAGACCTATTCACCGTATTCTCCATTACTTCATGCTCTGTATGTGGGAGATACCCCTAATGATTACTCCACATACTTGATGGCTCGATACCATGTTCCAAGTACTGGAATGTCCCAGTTTCCAAAAGACACAATTTCTGCGCCACTCTATGGTAGTGGAATCGGCAGTGCATCGAATCAAGAGTGCAAAGACACATTCCTTCATCCCTCCGGGTAGGGGATTGAGAACTCTCAATGCTTCTGGTTGACATTGTTTTCAGGCCTCCATGCTATAAACCAGAATCAGTTCCTACATACTCTACATGGTTATGTTCCTCAAGGAGGTAACTAGGGATTTAGAATCAATGGCTCCCCTTCTCCCTGATGACAAGAGAGCAGACTACCTCACTGTAGTCAAGCATGCTCAAAACGTCTCAAATTTTGTCAATAGAGCAACTTTTGATTGTTTTGATTTCACCAGTAGAACTACATAGGATCTGCATCGCTGCACACAGAATTGCATGGCTGCAAGCATCGGATCTTGAACAATGGGTTCAAGATAAGTTGGGTAATATTCCTTGCACTGGTGAAAATCGTTTTGGCAAGGATTGACAAGATAAAGCATCTCAGATAGAATCTGAAAACACTACCTTGACTAGGCTTTCAAGATCCACTGCCAACCCAGCTAAAAAGAAGGCAGCAAAGAAAGCGTTCTTTACAAAGAAGTAGTATTCTTCATCTCCAGGAACAAGCAGGAATGAGTCTTCACATATGGGTACGTCGGTACCGACGGAGCCTGCGCAGGAACTCTCCACAGCGTCCAATCAGAAAGCTTTTGGGAGCATCCCACAGTGCTTGCGTGCTGCCATTCCGCCTTTCCAACTGTCTCTCCTGAGTTGTTCTTTTTCCGCGGAGCCAGCAGGTCGTGTTCCTGTCACCGCAGAAGAATTTCCTTATTTTTTCTTTATTTCTTTTCTGTCACGTCTGCCTTCCTCGACACTGTACCGGTACTGCCGGTCTTTGTTCTTTTCTTTTTGTAAAAAAAACCCCAAAAAACTTTTTTCCATTCTTTTTCTTCAGGTGCACTTGAGTTTTGGGCCTTAGGCCCAGAACTGTTTTTCCTTAACTATGGAAAAGCCTGCCTCAGGATTTAAAAAGTGCACAAAATGTGGCGGTACCATTTCCGTCACCGACACCCATGACTGGTATCTAAAATATTTAGGTCCTGACCATTCCATAACAGATTGTGTGTCCTGTTCCATGATGTCTAAGAGAGGTTGACAGAACCGAGCTGCCAAGCTCAGTACCCTGTTTCCCTCTGATGCTGCTTCGGTGGCATTGACGTCTTCCAGGGCGGTTTCTTCCTCACATGGATCTCAGGTAACTAAACATAAATCCAGTCGGTCCTCGAAGGGTAGATCTCCTTCTAAGCATCGAGATGCCTCTGGCCTTGCCCTCGAGGATTCTGCACCGGCAAAATTACCCCGGCGGGAGGGTTTGGCCTCTAAAGCATCATCATCGGGGTTCCAGGATGATCTCGATGGAGTGGCCTCGACAGATCTCTTGGTGCCATGCTCTGGGGTACCGGTGGCTTCCACTGGTACCGACTTCCAGGCATTGGTGGCGTCGATGGATCAGAGGATTCTGTCCATAGAACGCAGTCTGGCGGCTTTCCTTGTGGCATCGACGCCCGTGGTACCGTAACAGACTACTCCGCCGGTACCGGCACTAGCATCGCCATCGGTACTGATCCCGGTACCGGTGGCATCGGCATCGGTGTCCGCTATGCCGGTACTCTGTCCTCTGAAGCCTTCCGGTACCGATACCCCGGTACCGGTTATTCCCGATACCGATCCTGGTCGGTACGGGTATCGGGCTTTGCAAGAGCATCCGGACAGACGATACTTCGATTCCTCTGAAGACTCTGAGGATTCTGAAGAGTCTGTCGATGCAGTGATGCTTCTTCCACAGGAGGAGTCCTCTCCTAAACGAAGGATGTTTCCTCCAGAGGACTTGTCTTCTCAAGACTTCATCAGAGAGGTAGCTCGGGGCCTCTCTATTACAGTGGCCCCAGAGTCAGAGCCCAGAGCCAAGGAGTTAGATATTTTATATTATCCTAAAACTCCTAAGGAGGCAGCTACCTTACCTATTCATGAGATTCTGTATGATCTCATGTTAAGGATGTGGGAAGCACCTCTAACCACCTCTCCTCATTCTTGCAGGTTGGACACCATGTATCGTGTCCCTCCTTGTCCTGATTTCCATAAAACTCAATTTCCTCACCACTCTATTGTGGTTGAGTCTGCAATGAGAAAGATTAGGAGTGCCAAAAGACATGCCTCTAATCCTCCAGGACGTGAATGTAGAACCCTGGATGCTTTTGGAAGAAGAGTCTTCCAAGCTTCCATGCTTGCTGCGAGAATTAATTCTTATAGTCTCTACATGGGAATGTTCTTAAAAGAAGTCACTGACCATTTGCAGACTTTAAGTCCTTTTATATCTGAAGATAAAAGGCAAGAATTTCTCACTGGGCTCAAACATGCCCAGGATATCTCCAAATTCTCCAACCGTGCAGCTTTCGACTCCTTTGAATGCTTAAGCAGGGCCTCAGCTATTGCCATAGGTGCACATAGGATTGCTTGGCTTCAAGCATCTGATTTGGAGATCTGGGTCCAAGATGAATTGGGAAATATCCCTTGTACAGGTGAGAACTTGTTTGGTAAGGATTGGCAAGCAAAAGCCAATCAGATGGATGCTGAAAATTCTGCTTTGTATAGACTATCCAAATCCACAGCTGCTCCGGCTAAGAAAAGGTTGTTCAAGAAAACACCTTTTTCTAAAAAGGGAAGATTCTATCCTGCTTATAGTCAGCGGGCATCTTCTGCAGCTCAGTTCCCTTCCAAACGTCAGCAATCCTCCAAACAGACCAAGGCAAAGGCTGCGAGGCCTGCTTCAGCCCAGCAATCTCAGCCCCCTCAGGGCCTTTGACTTTCTGTTAGAGAACATAGTCTTCCTGGCTCTAGAAGGACCAGAGCCCTTCACCATTCCAGGAAGGTTATGTCACTTTGCTCCCAGGTGGGGGCAAATTACAGCAGAGCATTGGACACTCTCCATCATAAGAGAGGGGTACAAACTTCATTTTTCAAGCTTGCCCCCTCTCACAAGAGTGCACCAGTTCAATTCTCCAACCTCCCTACTCAGCCTGTTGGAGCAGGAGGTTGCCACTCGTCTAGCCCAGGGGGCAATAGAGGAAGTCCCTTCTCAACAACAGGGCACAGGGTTCTACTCCCCCTATTTTCTTATTCAAAAAAAAAACGGGGCTTCAGACCCATTTTAGATCTCAGAGAGTTGAACAGATTCCTAGTCAAAGAAAAATTCAAGATGGTTTCTCTAGGAACTCTGCTGCCATACTTCAGAGTCAGGATTGGCTTTGTTCTCTAGATCCCAAGGATGCGTACACTCATGTTCTCATCCATCCAACTCATAGAAGGTTCCTTCGGTTCCTTTTTCAGGAGAAGCACTATCAATACAGAGTGCTCCCTTTTGGTCTGGCCTCTGCACCAAGGGTGTTCACGAAATGCATGGCAGTAGTTGCTGCTTTTCTACGCACCCTGGGAATATTTGTCTTCCCTTACCTGGACGACTGGCTCATTCGAGCTCCCACTCAATCAGAGGCCAAGACTTCTCTAACCTGCACAATGCGTATCCTTCAGTATTTAGGGCTGGTAATAAACATCCCAAAATCCAATTTGATCCCTACTCAGTTCCTGGAGTTTATAGGGGCGTTGCTGGTACCACAAGGGCAAGGGCCTATCTTCCCCAGGCCCGTTGCCTTCGCTTGATGCAGTTAGCTTCTCAAGCAGAGTTGAAACCCCTGCTAACTGCTCGAGAGATGTTACAGTTGCTAGGCCACATGGCATCCACTGTTCATGTGGTACCATATGCTCGCCTTCACATGAGAGCAGCTCAGTGGACTTTATCCACCCAATGGACCCAGGCATTAGGCTGCCTGTCAGACAAAATAGCAAACACAATTCGCCTCATTTTGTCCCTCCAGTAGTGGAAGTTCCCTCAAAACCTATTGCTGGGGTCCCCCTTTCAACAGCCTCTACCCCAAGCAACTCTAACAACAGATGCTTCTCCAATGGGCTGGGGAGCTCATCTTCAGGACCTCTCCACCCAGGGCATCTGGTCCCCACAGGAGACTTGTCTACATATCAATCTCTTGGAACTCAGAGCAATCTTCTTTGCTCTTCGAGTTTCACACACCCTGCTCAGCCTCAAGACAGTCCTTATCCACATGGACAATCAGGTAGCCATGTTCTATATAAACAAGCAGGGAGGAACTGGCTCTCTGTCGCTTTGCAACGAAGCTCTGCGACTGTGGGCCCTCGCCAGAGAGCATCACATTCATCTTCTGGCAGTTTATCTTCCAGGTGTTCGAAACTCTTGGGCAGACAGACTCAGTCGAGTTCTGCTTTCACACGAGTAGTCTCTACATATGGACCAGGTATCCAAAATTTTTCAAATTTGGGGAACCCCGGACATAGACCTCTTTGCAAGTCCGTGGAATGCCAAACTTCCCCAGTTCTGTTCCAGAACTCCGGCTCAGGGGGCTCAGGCAAGGGATGCTTTCCTCCTTCATTGGGGTCAAGACTTCCTGTATGCCTTTCCACCCATTCCCCTAATTCCCAAAACCCTGTTCAAGCTTCAGAGAGGCAGGGGCCACATGATTCTCATAGCTCCACATTGGCCACGGCAAGTGTGGTACCCTCTGCTTCTACATCTCTCTCAAACTCCCTCCCTAGAGTTAGGGTCTGCTCCAGACCTCCTCTCTTAGGAGGACGGAAAGTTGTGGCATCCCAATCCCCAGTCTCTGCATCTCAGAGCTTGGTTGCTGAAGGCCTAGATCTCCAGGATCTTCATCTTTCTCAACAATTGAAAGATGTTCTTTATGCTTCCAGAAAATCTTCCACTAGACGTTCTTACGCTTTTAAGTGGAAGAGGTTTGCCATCTGGTGTTCTGAGAAGGGTCTTAACCCCCGTGCCATACCTTTGGAATCGTTGCTGGAGTATCTCCTTCTTCTGTCTAATGCAGGCCTTAAGACAAATTCAATAAGAGTCCATTTGAGTGCTATTGCAGCTTCCCTCAAGCTTCTCAATGGACAACCTGTTTCCTCTTATCCTCTTGTAGCAAGGTTCATGAGAGGCCTCCTTCTCCAGGACCAAGCAGGAAGTCAGTCCTCACTTATGGGTGACGTCGGCGCCGACGGAGCCCTCGCGGAGCAATTTTCCCCAGCTTTCAAAGAAAGCCTTTGGGAATTGCAGCGCGCATGCGCGGTCGTCTTCCCGCCCGAGGGTGCCATCTTAGTCAGTCTTCTTTTTTCCGCGGAGCCCTACAGACGTCCCCGTCTTGTCCCCGCGAAAAAGTTGATTTTCTTCTTTATTTTATCCTTTTTTCTTTCGGTTCGACGCCGATCGTTTTCCCGCCCGGACTCGCGACGCCGGTCTTGAGTCCTCTTACTTTTTTCGGTTTTTTCTGACTTAGTCAGCTTTCGTTTTCGTTTTCCCTGGCAGCCCGGTCCTTTGACCTCGCAGGGGCCCTTTTTCCCCCGATGGCTGCCAGTGGGTTTAAGCGGTGTGGTCGGTGTGACCGAAATATTTCACTAACCGACACACACGACTTTTGCCTCCGCTGCCTGGGCCCGGATCATGAGGAACTGATCTGTGGGCCCTGCAGCAAACTGTCCTCAAAGGCGTTGAGAAGTCGGCGGCATCAGCGTGAGAGAATCTTCGCTGACCCCAGCCGTACCCGGACCTCGTCGGAGGCCTCCGTGTCGAAAGGCTCCAGCTCGGACCGTCGCCGGAGCTCCTCCGACCGGGGTTCTCCCTCCGGGGACCATCGTCGGAAGGAAAAACCCGCGAGGGCGGCGTCGGTGGACGCTCCTGGTTCCGCGAGGGCCAGGTCGCATAGCCCCGACAGCCGCCCCGGGTCCTTGGAGAAGGAACACATCCCGAAGCGACCTCGCCTGGAGTCGGAGATGCCTGCCCGGGTAAGTCCTGTGGTCCTTCTGGACTCGCCTCCGCGACAGCCGACGTCGGGCCCGACGCCGTCGGGGCCCGAGTCGGGGGCTGCTGGGTCACCTGAGCTCGGACTCAGGTTGACGGCCTTGGAGAGCAGACTGTCTGCCTTCATGGACCAGCAGAGGGCACTGCTCGCTGGCTTCGCTGGCGTCGCTGCCCCGACCGCCGGGACGTCGACGTCCAAGTCGACCCCGGAGACCAAGCCGATCCTCGAGTCGATGAGAACTCGAGTCGATCCTCGGTCGAGGTCACCCTCGGCCTCCCGTTCGGGACCGAGGTCGCCGACGCCAACTCCCTCGGCGTCGGGGCGGCTGGCGCCGCACCCTGCCTGGGCCGACCCCACCGAGTCCTCGTCGGAGTCGGTCTGGGAGTCTGAGGAGGAAGAGTCACCTGATTCTTTCCGGACTCGGTGTGTCCCATCGGACTCACCGGAGTCCGAGCCTCGGAAGCAGTCCCCCCCGGAGGATGCCCGGTTCTCGGACTTCGTTAGGGATATGGCCAAGGCTTTGGCCTTCCCTGCGGATCCCGAGGAGGAGCCTCGAGCCGAAGAGCTCGACGCCCTCCAGTATGACTCTCCCGCGAGGGAACACTTTACTGTGCCGGTTCCTCCTATGCTGGAACGACTACTCTTCCGCATGTGGGAGAGTCCGGCCTCCTCGCCGGTCCTGAGCAAGCGGGTCGATTCTATCTATCGGGTCCGCAAGAGCCCTGGCTTTCAAAAGGCACAGCTGCCACACCATTCCATGGTAGTGGAATCGGCCATGCATCGTCTTAAGAGCCAGAAGATGCACTCCTCGGTGCCTCCTGGAAGGGAGGCCCGTAACCTGGATGGCCTTGGCAAGAAGTGCTTCCAGGGCTCTATGCTCGCATGTCGTGTCCAGACTTACCAGCTGTACATGGGCATGTATCTCCGGGATCTGGCTAAAGAGCTAGCCGGATTCTCCGCTGGTCTCTCCGAGGAGCCCTTGCGGAGGTTCCTAGCCTTGTCCACGGGCATTCGGGAATGCTCAAAGTTCATGTCCCGAGCAGCCTATGATGGCTTTGAAGCCTCGGCTCGAGTGGCCGCAGCCGGCATCGGTGCCCGCCGACAGGCTTGGCTTCAGTCGTCTGACCTTGAGCCCTGGGTACAGGACAAGTTGGTCGATGTCCCCTGCCGAGGCGAAAACCTCTTTGGCAAGCCCATGGCGGAAAAGGCTGCACAAATTGAGACTGAGACTCTCACCAGGACCAGGCTTTCTAGGAAGACCTCCGCCCCTTCCCAGAAAAAGAAGGGCTCGGGGAAAAAGTCCTTTTACCCGAGGAAGGCGGCTGCCTACAAACAATACCCCCATTATCAGGCCCCTGCAGCTCCCCAACAGGGCCAGCAGGCCAAGGGATGGGGTAACGGGTCCCGTAGGCAGCAAGCCCCCAAGCCTGCACCACCAGCCCCTGCTCAGCAGGGTGGGGGCTTTTGACTCGCTCAGCATAGCCTCTCCCCCCCCGCTGGTTCCTCCCAGCACTGGAGGCCGGCTGGTTCACTTCGCCCACAGGTGGTCCAGCATCACCGCAGATGCCTGGGTGCTTCAGGTCGTGCGAGAAGGCTACCTTCTCCACTTCCATCAGGTCCCTCCCTCCTATTTTCCGGGAGAGCCTCCGCGCCCCCCTCTGCACAGGGAGTTGCTCCTTCAGGAGTTAGCAGGTCTTCTGCAGGAACAGGCGGTGGAACCGGTGCCACACCACCTGAGAGGTCAAGGCTTCTATTCAAGGTATTTTCTGATACCAAAGAGAACAGGGGGCCTCAGACCCATCCTGGACTTGCGCAACCTCAACAAGTTCCTTGTGCGGGAGAAGTTCAAAATGCTTACCCTTGGAATCCTTCTGCCCTACCTCCAGCAGGGAGATTGGCTATGCTCCTTGGATCTAAAGGATGCCTACACGCACATCCTCATCCACCCAAGCCACCGCCAATACCTAAGGTTTGTGGTGGCAGGAAATCATTACCAGTACAGAGTGCTGCCCTTTGGCCTGTCCTCCGCACCGCGAGTCTTCACAAAATGTCTCGCGGTCGTGGCGGCCCATCTCCGGCTTCACGGCCTCTATGTCTTTCCGTACCTCGACGACTGGCTCATCAGAGCAGCGTCCGCTCAGGAGGTCACCAACGCCACGTGCCGCACGGTGACTCTGCTGCAGCACTTGGGCTTTGTTATAAACTTCGCAAAGTCCACTTTGCTCCCCTCACAGGATCTCGAGTTCATCGGCGCAAGGCTGCACACTCCTCAGGCGCGAGCGTACCTACCGCTCGACAGGGCTCAGCGGCTCATGGACCTGGCCGACCGCTTTCGCAGCCAGCCCCTGGTCTCCGCCAGGCGCTTCCTGAGACTGCTCGGCCATATGGCTTCCACCGTCCATGTGACCCCCAATGCCCGCCTGAATATGCGGTCTGCTCAATGGTGTCTCCGCCAGCAGTGGCGACAAGCCACGGGCGGCCTAGCAGACCTCGTGCGCGTTTCCGAGCCGCTGATCTCGTCTCTCCGGTGGTGGCTCCGGCAGCCGAACCTGATATTCGGTATGCCTTTCCAGTCACCTCAGCCGACCCGGGTGCTGACCACCGATGCATCCCTCCTGGGCTGGGGAGCGCATTGCCAAGAGGCACGTACTCAGGGCCTCTGGACCACGTGGGAGTCTGCTCAGCAGATCAACTTCCTGGAGCTCCAGGCGATCCGCCTAGCTCTCAAGGCCTTCTCCCACCTGACTTCCCAACAGTCCGTCCTTGTCCAGACGGACAATCAAGTTGCCATGTTCTACGTGAACAAACAGGGGGGCACGGGCTCCTTTCTCCTCTGCCGGGATGCTCAGAAGCTCTGCTCTTGGGCCATCAGTCACGGCATTCTCCTCAAGGCAGTTTATCTCCCGGGCCAAGAGAATTGCCTTGCGGACAAACTCAGCAGGGTCCTCCAGCCGCACGAGTGGCGTCTGGATCCCTTGGTAGTTCAGAAGCTCTTCCTCAAGTGGGGCCTCCCCACGATGGATCTCTTTGCCAGTCCTCGCAACCGGCAGCTTCCACGCTTCTGCTCGCGTCAGCCACACCCCCATCGGGTTGCGGCGGACGCCTTTCTGATCTCATGGTCGGGGAGCCTTCTGTACGCTTTCCCTCCCATCCCGCTAGTCTCTCGGACTCTTTTCAAGGTCCTCCGAGACAAAGCCTTCATGATCCTGGTGGCCCCTCGCTGGCCCAGGCAGCCATGGTTTCCGCTCCTGCTGCAACTGGCGGTGGAGGGTCCGATCCCTCTGGGGGTACAACCGGATCTCCTCACTCAGGATCAGGGGTCCCTACTGCACCCCAACCTCAGGTCTCTCAACCTCATGGCCTGGCTGCTGAGAGGGTAGTCCTTGCTCCCCTTCTCCTGCCGGCGGAGGTGGAGGAGGTCGTCCTGGCTTCGCGACGCCCTTCTACCCGCAAATGCTACGCCCTTAAATGGCGTCGCTTTGCAGTCTGGTGTACCCAACAGTCGCAGGATCCCTTCTCCTGCCCGGTGTCGGTGATCTTGCAGTACTTGCTACACCTCTCTAATCTGGGACTTAAGTCCAACTCCGTCAAAGTTCACCTCAGTGCTCTTTCGGCACATCATGTGCAGGTGGACGGTAGACCTCTCTCCAGCGACCCTCTCGTAGCGAGGTTTCTCCGAGGTCTCCTTCTACTTAAACCACCTCTGCGCCCGCCAGCGCCGGACTGGGACCTGAATGTGGTTTTGCAGCGGATCACCTGTCCGCCTTTTGAACCTATGGCTACCTGTTCTCTCCGTTTTCTGTCTTGGAAAACACTGTTCTTGATAGCCCTCACTTCCGCTAGACGCGTGAGTGAATTGCAGGCCCTCGTGTCTGATCCCCCCTACACTCGGTTCTACAAGAATAGGGTAGTCCTACGGACTCACCCAAAGTTTCTGCCTAAAGTGGTCTCCCCTTTTCACATCAATCAGGAGGTGGTACTTCCAACCTTCTTTCCCAGACCACACTCCAGCCGAGCTGAGACGGTCCTCCATACCCTGGACTGTAGAGGGGCATTGAACTTCTACCTTGACCGTACGCGGGAGCACCGTAAAGCTGCTCAGCTTTTTGTGTCTTTTGACCCCAATAAATTGGGGCTCCCGGTCTCCAAGCGTACTCTGTCCATCTGGGTTGCGGACTGTATCTCTTGGGCTTATGGGGCAGCCGGACTCGCCTTAGAAAGTCGAGTCACGGCTCATTGCGTTCGGGCAAAGGCCACGTCAGTGGCTTACCTCCGCTCTGTTCCGCTGGCAGACATCTGCCGGGCCGCTACTTGGTCTTCGAGCCAGACTTTTGCGGTCCATTACTGTCTCGAGAGGGAGTCCCGTAGGGACAGTGCTTTCGGACAGGCAGTCCTCCGTAATCTCTTTGAGGTCTGAGCAACTCCTACCCTCCATCCCGGTTGTGGGCTACCGGTGGGTGATAATTCAGCGAAGATTCTATCCTTCTGTGCTGCTGAGCTAGAGGGAGCTCATTTTTTGTGCTTAGGGTCTCCGGTAGCCTTGAGCTTGGGAGTCCCATAAGTGAGGACTGACTTCCTGCTTGGTCCTGGAGAAAGCGTAGTTACTCACCTGTAACAGGTGTTCTCCAGGAGCAGCAGGAATCAGTCCTCACTACCCTCCCTCCTCCCCTTGGAGTTGCAATCGTCTGCTTATGTTCTTTTGCAAATTTTTATGCTGTCTTTTTTAGCTATGTCATCTGACTGGCTAAGATGGCACCCTCGGGCGGGAAGACGACCGCGCATGCGCGCTGCAATTCCCAAAGGCTTTCTTTGAAAGCTGGGGAAAATTGCTCCGCGAGGGCTCCGTCGGCGCCGACGTCACCCATAAGTGAGGACTGATTCCTGCTGCTCCTGGAGAACACCTGTTACAGGTGAGTAACTACGCTTTTTAACAAAGCCTCCCATTAGGCCACCCCCGGTGGCCTGGGATTTAAATTTGGTTCTTGGTCAGCTTATGAAGCCGCCTTTCGAACCTTTAGCTACCACCTCCTTGAAATACTTTTCTTGGAAGGTTATCTTTCTCATTGCAATCACATCAGCACGCCGCATCAGTGAATTGCAAGCACTAGTAGCTAATCCACCTTATACAAGGTTCCATCATGACAAGGTGGTCCTTAGGACTAATCCACACTTTATGCCTAAGGTGGTCTCGCCTTTTCACCTCAACCAAGAGGTCTACCTAACTGTCTTTTTTCCAGGACCTCATGCATCAAGTGCAGAGAGGAATCTTCATACCCTGGACTGTAAAAGAGCTCTGGCTTTTTACTTATAAATGACACAGCAACATAGAAAGTCTTCCCAACTCTGTTGTCTTTGATCCTTCTCATTTGGGACAACCAGTCTCCAAGAGAACACTTTCTAACTGGATTGCCCAATGTATTTCTTTCGCCTATCAGAGCAGGAACCTCAATGTGAGAGCCATGGCAGCCTCAATGGCTCATCTGAACTCTGAGTCTATCGACGACATCTGTCGAGCAGCCACTTGGGCCTCGGTTCATACCTTCACAGCCCATTACTGCTTGGACAAGGACTCTCGCCAGGATGCCTTGTTTGGTCAAGCTGTTCCCAAACACCTGTTCCATACTTAATCAACGCCTACCCACCATCCCTCATGGGATGCCAGAGATCCAGGTGGGGAAGTGCAGCCCTGTCCCAGGGACACACAACTTATGGGCTCTCTCCCTGGCATCTGCAGCTAGGGAGTCCCCATATGTGAAGACTCATTCCTGCTTGTTCCTGGAGATAGCACAGTTACTTACCTTTAACAGGTGATCTCTGGGAACAGCAGGAATAAGTCTTCACAACCCATCCACCTCCCCTAGGAGTTGTCTCTCTCTCTATCTCTTTCCTTTCCCTCTCTCTATCTCTCTTTCCTTTCCCTCTCTCTCCCTCTTTGTCTCAGCTATAAAACTCAACTGAGAAGAGACAGTTGGAAAGGCGGGAAGGCAGCACCCAGGCGCTGTGGGATGCTCCCAAAAGCTTTCTGATTGGACACTGGGGAGCGTTCCCGCGCAGGCTCCGTCGGTACCGACGTACCCATATGTGAAGACTTATTTCTGCTGTTCCCAGAGATCACCTGTTACAGGTAAGTAACTGTGCTTTACACCTCTGCTTCTCAATGCCAGCATCATGTTCCCCCAAAGGGACAGCAACCTTCAAAACAGCAGAGGAAGTCACAGATGCCTAAGCGCTGCCAGCTCAGCAGACTCGGCCTGCTCCTGGTTTTTGACGCCTTCCTAGAGAACAAAGCTGCTCTGCCTCTGGAGAACCCCCATCCCCTCCACATTGCTGGCAGACTGTGCCATTATGCCCACAGATAGCATCTGATCACTTCAGAGCAGTGGACTTTAAAGATAGTCAGGGAAAGGTTCAGACTTCATCTTCAAAGCCTGCCCCCTCTACCGCAGTAAGAAAGTATCATTCTCACCCCCCCCCCCCCCACACACTGCTTTTACTATAGGAGGTCACCTCCCTTCTATTTCAGGGTGCAATAGAAGAGGTTCCAACATCCCAGCAGGGAATGGGCTTTTATTCTCCATACTTTCTCATCCCAAAGAAAGCAGGAGGGGATACAGGTCCATCCTGGACCTCAGGAACCTAAACAAGTTTCTCGTATGCGAGAAGTTCAAAATGGTCTCTCTAGGGATCTTCTCCCCTATCTCCAGAGTCAGGACTGGCTCTGTTCTCTAGACTTAAAAGAAACGTACACTCATATTCTGATTCATCCAGAACACAGAAAATTCCTACGCTTCATGTTCCAAGGAAGACACTGTCAATACAGAGTCCTTCCATTCGGACTAGCCGTTGCCCCAAGAGTCTTTATAAAGTGCATGGCAGTCGTAGTCACATTCCTAAGAGCTCTAGGGATATTTGTCTTCCCTTACTTGGATGAACGACTCATAAAAGCATCTCTCAGGAAGTCAACCTGTCTCTCTCACACACCATGCAGGTGCTGCAACACTTGGGCTTCGTTGTAAATCTTCCAAAGTCCCAACTAGTTCCCTCTCAGACTCTACAGTTCATAGCGGCTCTCTTAAACACTCAGCAGTTTAAGGCATTCTTGCCCAACTACACTGTACTTGACTCAATCAGCTGGCATCTCAGGCACGTCTCGAGGACTACCTCACTACCCGAGAAATGTTGCAGCTTCTAGGTCATATGGCATCAATGGTGCATGTGGCCCCATATGCCCATCTCCACATGCGCACAGCACAATGGACTCTAGCTTCCCAGTGGACTCAGGCCGTCTGGGGGACAAGATACTTGTATCTCCTCCTCTGACAACATCTCTCCAGTGATGATGTTCCCCAAAAAATCTCCTCATAGAGTCACTTTTTCAGATGCCTCCACATCAATGTACCCTAGTGATGGATGCATTCAAACTGGGCTGGGGAGCCCATCTCCACTCAGGGCCTCTGGTCACCACAGGAGTCATGACTCCAAATAAATCTCCCGGAACTTCGAGCCATCTTCAATGCTCTTAAAGTATTTCAGGAACGTCTTTCTTACCACAGAGTCCTGGTCCAAACCGACAATCAAGCTGCCATGTTCTATGTGAACAAGCAGGGAGGGAGGGACAGGCTCTTGGTCCCTCTGCAGGGAGGCTCTACATCTCTGGTCCTTTGCCATTGCTCATCACATCCACCTACAAGTGGTGTATTTTCCAGGCAAACAAAATGTCTTAGCAGGCAAATTGAGTCGGATCCTTCTTCCCCACAAATGGTCTCTCCATGTAGACACAGTATCCTACATCTTTCTGACCTGGGGTCTTCAGAGATAGACCTCTTTGTCACCCCTCAGAATGCCAAGCTCCCTCGCTTCTGCACCAGGACTCTCACTTTGGACAGTCAACAAGTGGATGCTTTTCACCTCCACCGCCTTTCCCCCCCCATTCCCCTAATTCCCAAAACTCTGTTCAGGCTCCAGGCGGACAGGGGCTCCATGATACACATAGCCCCATGCTGGCCACGTCAACCATGATTTCCTCTCCTGCTACATCTGTCTTGGATTCAGCCGATAGATCTCGAATCTGTTCCAGATCTACTCTCTCATGGCTGCTGAAGGCATAGCTTTTCAGCACCTTAACCTTTCTTAGGAGGTTAAGGACATCCTTTTAGCTTCCAGAAAGCCATCCACCAGATGTTCCTACGCTTTTCAGTGGCGTAGATTCTCACTCTGCTATTCACAAAGGGATCTTAATCCCTTCTCGGTTCCAGTGGAGGTACTTCTCCAATATTTCCTCCACCTTTCCTCCTCTGGTCTCAAGACCAACTCTGTAAGAGTGCATTTAAGTGCAATTGCAGCCTCTCATCACTGAGATGGGCAGCCCATCTCCTCACAGCTGCTTATCTCACGTTTTATGAGAGGACTTCTTTTAACCAAGCCTTCCATCAGACCACCACCAGTGGCATGGGACCTTAATGTTGTTCTAGGGCAACTTCTCAAACTGCCCTTCAAACCTTTAGCCACAACCTTGCTCAAGTTTCTATTGTGGAAGGTCATCTTCTTATTGCTCTCATTTCAGCAAGACGCATTAGTGAGCTTCAGACCTTGGTGGCCGACCTGCCTTATGCCTGGTTCCATGATGACAAGGTTGTCCTTAGGACTCATCCTCACTTTATGCTGAAAGTGGTTTTGCCCTTTCATCTGAATCAGGCAGTTTACCTTCCTGTTTTTTTCCCTAGACTGCATTCATCTAGGGCAGAAGCAACCCTCCACACTTTGGATTGTAAACATGCTTTCTCCAGGACCAAGCAGGAAGTCAGTCCTCACATATGGGTGACGTCGGCGCCGACGGAGCCCTCGCGGAGCAATTTTCCCCAGCTTTCAAAGAAAGCCTTTGGGAATTGCAGCGCGCATGCGCGGTCGCCTTCCCGCCCAAGGGTGCCATCTTAGCCAGTCTTCTTTTTTCCGCGGAGCCCTACAGACGTACCCGTCGTGTCCCCGCTAAAAAAGTTGATTTTCGTGAGTTTTTCTCTTTTTTCACTTCGGTTCGACGCCGGTCGTTTTCCTGCCCGGACTCGCGACGCCGTTGCGAGTCCTTCTCTTATTTTTCGGTTTTTCTGATTTTTGGTCAGTTTCGTTTTCGGTTTTTCACTGGCAGCCCGGTCCTTTGACCTTGCAGGGGCCCTTTTTCCCCCGATGGCTGCCAGTGGTTTCAAGCGGTGTGGTCAGTGTGACAGAAATATGTCACTCACTGACACACACGATAATTGCCTCCGCTGCCTGGGCCCGGATCATGAAGAAATGATCTGTGGAGCCTGTGGCAAAATGTCCTCCAAAGCGTTGAGGAGTCGGCGGCATCAGCGGGATAGAATCTTCGCTGACCCCAGCCGTACCCGGACCTCGTCGGAGGCCTCGGCATCCAGAGGCTCCAGCTCTGACCATCGCCGAAGTTCCTCCGACAGGGGTTCTCCCTCCGGAGACCATCGACGGAAGACAAAACCCGCGAGGGCGGCGTCGGTGGACGCTCCTGGCTCCGTGAGGGCCAGGTCGCATAGCCCCGACAGCCGTCCCGGGTCTTTGGAGAAGGAGCACCTCCCGAAGCGACCTCGCCTGGAGTCGGAGTTGCCTGCTCGGGTAAGTCCTGTGGTCCTTCTGGACTCGCCTCCGAGAGGTCCGACGTCGGGCCCGACGCCGTCGGGGCCCGAGTCGGGGGCTGCTGGGTCACCTGAGGTCGGACTCAGGTTGACGGCCTTGGAGAGCAGACTATCTGCCTTCATGGACCAGCAGCGGGCACTGATCGCTAGCCTCGCTGGCGCCGCTGCCCCGACCGCCGGGACGTCGACGTCTAAGTCGACCCCGGAGACCGAGCCGATCCTCGAGTCCATGCGAACTCGAGTCGATCCTCGGTCGAGGTCACCCTCGGCCTCCCGTTCGGGACCGAGGTCGTCGCCACCGACTCCCTCGGCGTCGGGGCGGCCGACGCCTCCGCCTGCCCGAGCCGACCCCACCGATTCCTCCTCGGAGTCGGCCTGGGAATCTGAAGAGGAGGAGTCACCTGATTCCTTTCGGACTCGGTGTGTCCCCTCGGACTCACCTGAGTCCGAACCTCGGAAACAGTCCCCTCCGGAGGATGCCCGGTTCTCGGACTTCGTCAGGGATATGGCCAAGGCTTTGGCCTTCCCTGCGGATCCCGAGGAGGAGCCTCGAGCCGAAGAGCTCGACGCCCTTCAGTACGACTCTCCCGCCCGGGAGCACTTTACTGTACCGGTGCCTCCCATGCTGGAACGACTACTCTTCCACCTGTGGGAGAGTCCGGCCTCGTCGCCGGTATTGAGCAAGCGGGTCGATTCCATCTATCGAGTCCGCAAGAGTCCTGGCTTCCAAAAAGCACAGCTGCCACACCATTCCATGGTAGTGGAATCGGCCATGCATAGGCTTAAGAGCCAAAAAATGCACTCCTCGGTGCCTCCTGGCAGGGAGGCCCGTAACCTGGATGGCCTTGGTAAGAAGTGTTTCCAGGGCTCTATGCTGGCTTGTCGTGTCCAGACCTACCAGCTATACATGGGCATGTATCTCCGAGACCTGGCTAAAGAGCTAGCCGGATTCTCCACTGGACTGTCCGAGGAACCTTTGCGGAGGTTCCTAGCCTTGACAACTGGTATTCGGGAATGCTCCAAATTCATGTCCCGAGCAGCCTATGATGGCTTTGAAGCATCGGCTCGTGTGGCCGCAGCTGGCATCGGTGCCCGCCGACAGGCTTGGCTTCAGTCGTCTGACCTTGAACCTTGGGTGCAGGACAAGTTGGTCGATGTCCCCTGCAGAGGTGAGAACCTCTTTGGCAAGCCCATGGCTGAAAAGGCTGCACAAATCGAGACGGAGACTCTCACCAGGACCAGGCTTTCTAGGAAGACCTCCGCCCCTTCCCAGAAAAAGAAGGGCTCGGGAAAGAAGTCCTTTTACCCGAGAAAGGCGGCTGCCTATAAACATTACCCTCAATATCAGGCCCCTCCAGCTCCCCAACAGGGTCAGCAGGCCAAGGGACGGGGTAACGGGTCCCGTAGGCAGCAAGCCCCCAGGCCTGCACCACCAGCCCCTGCTCAGCAGGGTGGGGGTTTTTGACTTCCTCAGCATAGCCTCTCCCCCTCAGCTGGTTCCTCCCAGCACCGGAGGCCGGCTGGTTCACTTCGCCCACAGGTGGTCCAACATCACTTCAGATGCCTGGGTGCTTCAAGTCGTGCGAGAAGGATATCTTCTCCACTTCCATCAGGTCCCTCCCTCTTATTTTCCGGGAGAACCTCCTCGACTGCCTCTGCACAGGGACTTACTCCTTCAGGAGTTAGCAAGTCTTCTTCAGGAACAGGCTGTGGAACCGGTGCCCCACCACCTGAGAGGTCAAGGCTTTTATTCCAGGTATTTCCTAATACCAAAAAGGACAGGAGGCCTCAGACCCATCCTGGACTTGCGCAACCTCAACAAGTTCCTCGTGCGGGAAAAGTTCAAGATGCTTACCCTTGGAATCCTTCTGCCCTACCTCCAGCAGGGAGATTGGCTATGCTCCTTGGATCTAAAGGATGCCTACACGCACATCCTTATCCACCCAAGCCACCGCCAATACCTAAGGTTTGTGGTGGCAGGAAATCACTACCAGTACAGAGTACTGCCCTTTGGCCTATCCTCCGCACCACGAGTCTTCACAAAATGTCTCGCTGTGGTGGCGGCCTATCTCAGGCTTCACGGCTTCTATGTCTTTCCGTACCTCGACGACTGGCTCATCAGAGCGTCGTCCTCTCCGGCAGTCGCCAATGCCACACACCGCACGGTGACTCTTCTGCAGTACTTGGGCTTTGTCATAAACTTCGCAAAGTCCACTTTGCTCCCCTCACAGGATCTCGAGTTCATCGGCGCAAGACTGCACACTCCTCAGGCTCGAGCTTTCCTGCCTCTCGACAGGGCTCAACGGCTCATGGACCTAGCCGGCCGTTTTCGCAGCCAGTCCCTGGTCTCCGCCAGGCGCTTCCTGAGACTACTCGGCCATATGGCTTCCACCGTCCACGTGACCCCCAATGCTCGCCTGAATATGCGGCCAGCTCAATGGTGCCTTCGCAAGCAGTGGCAACAAGCCACCGGCGGACTAGCCGACTTAGTGCGCCTCTCTGGGCCGCTGGCCTCTTCCCTACAGTGGTGGCTTCATCGGCCGAACCTGGTGCTCGGAATGCCGTTTCAGTCGCCTCAGCCGGCTCAAGTGCTGACGACCGATGCTTCCCTCCTGGGTTGGGGAGCACATTGCCAGGGGGCATGTACTCAAGGTCTCTGGACCGCGTGGGAGTCTGCTCAACAGATCAACTTCCTGGAGCTCAGAGCAATTCGTCTGGCGCTCAAGGCTTTCTCCCACCTGACTTCTCACCAGTCCGTCCTTGTCCAGACGGACAATCAAGTAGCCATGTTCTACGTGAACAAGCAGGGGGGCACGGGCTCCTTCCTTCTCTGCCGAGAAGCTCAGAAGCTCTGCTCTTGGGCCGTCAGTCACGGCATTCTTCTCAAGGCAGTTTATCTCCCAGGCCAAGAAAATTGCCTGGCGGACAAACTCAGCAGGATACTCCAGCCGCACGAGTGGCGTCTGGATCCCTGGGTAGTTCAGAAACTCTTTCTGAAGTGGGGCCTCCCCACGATGGATCTCTTTGCCAGTCCTCTCAACCGGCAATTTCCTCGCTTCTGCTCTCGTCAGCCACATCCCCTTCGGGTTGCGGCAGATGCTTTTCTACTCTCATGGTCGGAAAGCCTTCTCTATGCTTTTCCTCCCATCCCGCTAGTCTCCCGAACTCTATTCAAGGTTCTCCGGGACAAAGCGTCCATGATCCTGGTGGCTCCTCGCTAGCCCAGACAGCCGTGGTTCCCACTCCTGTTGCAATTAGCGGCAGAGGATCCGTTCCCTCTGGGGTTTCAACCGGATCTCCTAACACAGGATCAGGGGTCTCTGCTACACCCCAACCTCAGATCTCTCAACCTAATGGCCTGGCGGCTGAAAGGGTAGTCCTCGCTCCCCTTCTCCTGCCGGCAGAGGTGGAAGAGGTCGTCCTAGCTTCTCGGCGACCTTCTACCCGCAAATGCTACGCCCTTAAATGGCGCCGCTTTTCCGTTTGGTGTGTACAGCAGTCTCAGGATCCCTTCTCCTGCTCGGTGTCGGTGATCTTGCAGTACCTGCTCTACCTCTCTAATCTGGGACTTAAGTCCAACTCCGTCAAAGTCCACCTCAGTGCTCTTTCAGCACACCATGTGCCGGTGGACGGCAGACCTCTTTCCAGCGACCCTCTCGTAGCACGGTTTCTCCGAGGTCTCCTTCTACTTAAACCACCTCTGCGCCCGCCAGCACCTGACTGGGATCTGAATGTGGTTTTACAGCGGATCACCTGTCCGCCTTTTGAACCGATGGCTACCTGTTCTCTGCGTTTTCTTTCGTGGAAAACCTTATTCCTGATAGCCCTCACTTCCGCTAGACGCGTAAGTGAATTGCAGGCCCTCGTGTCTGATCCTCCCTTCACTCGGTTCTACAAAATAGGGTAGTCCTACGGACTCACCCAAAATTTCTTCCAAAAGTTGTCTCCCCTTTTCACATCAATCAGGAGGTGGTACTTCCAACCTTCTTTCCCAGGCCTCACTCCAGCCGAGCTGAACGAGTCCTGCATACCCTGGACTGTAGAAGGGCATTGAACTTCTACCTTGACCGTACGCGGGAGCACCGTAAAGCTGCTCAGCTTTTTGTGTCTTTTGACCCCAATAAATTGGGGCTCCCGGTCTCCAAGCGTACTCTGTCCATCTGGGTTGCTGACTGTATCGCTTGGGCTTATGGGGCAGCCGGACTCTCCTTAGAAAGTCGAGTCACGGCTCATTGTGTTCGGGCGAAGGCTACATCAGTGGCTTACCTCCGCTCTGTTCCGCTGGCAGACATCTGCCGGGCCGCTACTTGGTCTTCGAGCCAGACTTTTGCGGTCCATTACTGTCTCGAGAGGGAGTCCCGCAGGGACAGTGCTTTCGGACAGGCAGTCCTCCGAAATCTCTTCGAGGTTTGAGCAACTCCTACCCTCCATCCCGGATGGGGGCTACCGGTGGGTGATAATTCAGCGAAGATTCCTTCCTTCTGTGCCGCTGAGCTAGAGGGAGCTCATATTTGTGCTTAGGGTCTCCAGTAGCCTTAAGCTTGGGAGTCCCATATGTGAGGACTGACTTCCTGCTTGGTCCTGGAGAAAGCGTAGTTACTCACCTGTAACAGGTGTTCTCCAGGAGCAGCAGGAATCAGTCCTCACAACCCTCCCTCCTCCCCGTGGAGTTGCAATCATCTGCTTAAGTTTTTTGCAAATTTTTATGCTGTCTTTTAGCTATGTCATCAGACTGGCTAAGATGGCACCCTTGGGCGGGAAGGCGACCGCGCATGCGCGCTGCAATTCCCAAAGGCTTTCTTTGAAAGCTGGGGAAAATTGCTCCGCGAGGGCTCCGTCGGCGCCGACGTCACCCATATGTGAGGACTGATTCCTGCTGCTCCTGGAGAACACCTGTTACAGGTGAGTAACTACGCTTTAGCATTCTATGTTCAGAAGATGAAAGAACACCGAAGGGCTTCTCAATTGTTCATCTCCTTTGACCCTAGTTATCTGGAGTTACCAGTATCCAAGCATACCCTCTCCAAATGGATAGCAGACTGCATCACTTTACTTATGATGTGGCAGGCCTATCCCTTGAAGGTCATGTCGCTACCCATAATGTTCGGGCTAAGGCCACCTCGATGGAAAATCTTCGCTCTGTGGCTGTTGATGAAATCTGTAAAGCAGCAACTTGATCTTCAGTCCATATCTTTGCTGCTCACTACTGTCTGGACAAGGACTCCCGCTGGGCTCCAGCATCTCTTTCAGACTTAGAGCAACTCCTGCCCCCCATCCTGTAATTTTCAATACCAGACATCCATGGAGGATACATGACCTTTTTTAGCCTCTTCTGAGGAGAACCATTCTGGTTCTGAGGTCTCTCTCTGGTATCTTCCAGCTAGGGAGTCCCATATGTGAAGACTACATTCCTGTTTGTTCCTGGAGATAGCGTGGTTACTCACCTGTAACAGGTGATCTCCAGGAACAGCAAAAGAATTTAGTCTTCACAACCCACCCTCCTCCCCTAGGAGTTGTAGGTTTTCTTTTCTCCTCTCCTCTCCTTTTATCTCAGCTGCAAACTCAGCTGAGGAGGGAGAGTGGCAAAGGCAGGAAGACAGCTACACAGACGCAATGGAATGCTCCGAAAAAGCTTTCCTATTGGACACTGGGGAGTGTTCCCGTGCGGGATCCGTCGGTACCGATGTCACCTATATGTGAAGACTAAATTCCTGCTGTTCCTGGAGATCACCTGTTGCAGATGAGTAACTACGCTTTCCCCTACTTGGATAATTGGCACATCAGAGGCAGAACGGCCCCAAGGTCAGCCAGACTGCAGGGCAAACAATCGTTGGGGTTCGTCATCAACTACAAAAATTACACCTCTCTCCAGCCCAAAACCTGAAGTTCATAGGGGACCAGTTGGACACACTGCAGGTCAAGGCCTTCCTCCCGAAAGAGAGAGAGAACATCACCTTGTTCAACTGGCAGGAGAAGTGCAGGCTCACCAGTTAGTATCAGCTTGCTGTCTCCTCCGCCTACTGGGCCACGTGGCCTCTACAGTCCACGTCATGCCCCTAGCCTGCTTGCACATGCTGGCAGCCCTGTGGTGCTTCCATTCTCAATGGATTCAGGCCATGGGCAGGTTGCGGGACATAGTCAGGTTCACCCGCCAGCTGGTGGTCTCCCTCAACTGATGGCAGTCCCTACCCCACCTCCAAGCAGGGCTGCCATTTCAAGTGTCTGCTTCACAGAGGGTCCTGACCACAGACGCCTCCCTCCTCGGTGGGGGGGGGGGGGGGGCACACTGTGGAGAGCTCCGCACACAAGGCACCTGGTCTCAAGGGGAGTCACTCTTACAGGTCAATCTCTTGGAACTCAGAGCCATCTTCCTGGCCCTGCGGGCATTCCGCCACTTGTTGTGCAACCAACCTGTGTTGATCCAGACGGACAACCAGGTCGCCATGTTTTATGTAAACAAGCAGGGGGGACACGGGCTCACACTCCCTTTGTCAGGAGCTGGTTGCTCTGCTCTCCTTTGCTATGCGCCATGGTATGCTCCTACGAGAAGTATACCTCTCGGGTCAGGACAATTGCTTAGCTCAGCAGAGTCCAGTGGCCACACGAATGGCACCTGAACCCCAGGATGGCGCGAAGACTCTTCTGCCTCTGGGGCAGACCCGTCATGGATCTGTTTCCTCCCTGGACAACATGCAGCTACCTTTCTTCTGCTCACGCCAGTCACACCTGGGGAGAGTGGCGATGGATGCCTTCCTGATCCCGTGGTCAGAGGGCCACCTTTATGCCTTTCTACTGACTCCACTAGTGGCCAAGACCCTCTTCAAGGTACAGAGCAAGCAGGCATCAGTGATTCTGATTGCCCCCAGATGGCCTCGGCAACCCTGGTTTCCTCTGCTGCTCTCCTTGTTGGTGGCAGTCCCAGTTCCACTGGGTCAGGACCCAGACCTCCTGTCCTAGGATCAGGGTTCTCTCTTACCACCCCAACCTGCAGTCGCTAATGTTGATAGCGTGGCCGCTGAAAGGGTAGCCCTAGCCACTTTCAGTCTCCCAGGGGAAATTGAGGAGATCCTGCTGGCCTCCCGAAAACCTTTCCACTAGGCGGGCATATGCCTTCAAATGGAGAAGATTCTCTGTCAGTTGTGCAGGGAGAGAAAAGAATCCTTTCTTTTGCTGCGTGCAACTTGTGCTGCAGTGCCTACTGCATCTCTCACACACTGAAGTCAAACTCTGAGGGTACATCTGAGCGCCATAGCCGTGCACCATCACCCTATAGAGGGAAAACCCCTCTCAAACCAGCCTCTGGTCTCCAGGTTCCTGGGGTCTCTGGCTATCAAAGCCCCTCTTCGCCCCCCCTGCTGCGGAATGGGACCTGAATGTGGTGCTCTCTCAACTCACTAGACTGCCATTCTAGCCCCTGGCCACCTGCCATTTACGATACTTATCCTGGAAAGTGTTTTGTCTGGTGGCCCTCACATCTGCTTGAAGAGTGAGCGAACTCCAGGCCTTGGTGGCGGATTCACTCTATACAAGGTTCTATAAGAACAGGGTGGTACTCCGCACAAACCCTAAATTCCTCCCCAAGGTTATCCCCCTTCCACCTCAACCAAGAGATGGTCCTGCCCACCTTCTTATGCTGGAAGGGAGGAACTCATACTGCATACACTACTGTAAGCGGGCCCTGTCTTTCTACCTGTAGTGGACACAGGCCCATCACAGAGCTCCTCAGCTCTTTGTATCATATGACCCAGTAGACTGGAATTTCCAGTAATGAAGAGGACTCTGTCCACTTGGGTGGCGGACTGCATTGCCCTCACTTATGAGCAAGCGGGCCTCTCCTTTGAGCACTGGATCACTGCACATTGCGTGTGGGCTATGGCCACGTCTGTGGCCAATCTCCGCTCAGTGCCGGAGATGGAAATCTGCAAGGCCCCCCACATGATCTTCGATTCATACCATTGTAGCTCATTACTGGCTGGAGAGCGAGTCCCATAGAGTCAGTACCTTCGGACAGGCAGTACTCTGTAATATTTTTGGGGTGTAGGCAGCTCCTGCCCTCCCACCCTTCTGTGTTCATTCTGCGTTCAGGCTACCAGATTGAGGTTGTCGCTGGACGTGAGGCTCTTGCTGAGTCTCTGTAGGGACTCACCTTCTGCAGCTTACGGCCACCTGTTGCGTTGCCAGTGGTGCTGTCGTGGTTCGGTTCTTGGCAGCCTGGAGCTAGGCAGTCCCATATGTGAGGACTGACTTCCTGCTTGTCCCTGGAGAAAGCGTAGTTACTCACCTGTAACAGGTGGTCTCCAGAGACAGCAGGAATTAGTCCTCTAAACCTTCCCTCCTCCCCTTAGAGTTGCCTTCCTGCATTGTTTAAGTCCTTTTTTGCTATGTCATCCAACTGAGTAAGATGGCACCCCTGGGCAGGAAGGGGACCATGCATTTGTGGTAGCATTCCCAAAGGTTTTCTGTGAAAGCTGGGGAATTGCTTTGTGTGGGTTCCGTCGGGGCCTAAGTCACCCATATGTGAGGACTGATTCCTGCTGTCCCTGGAGAACACCTGTTACAGGTGAGTAACTGCGCTTTTAAGTTCTTGGCTACCGTAGGCACAAATTTAGAAGAACCTGTTTTGGTTAGGGGAGGGGTGGAGTCTGTGCAGGTTACCCCCTTCCATACCCTTGTTTAGGGTTATACCTGCTGCTCTTTGCAGGTTAGCCCTCTTTATTTGAAGTGTAAAGCTTATTTAAGTTTGCTTTGATTCAAAAAAAATAGAGGGGGGGGGGGGGTATCCTGCACAGAATGTCATTACAGCTCTAAACAAAACATAGAGGGGGGCCAGTCGATATGGAGCAGCAGATGCAACTCTAGCCACCTTAAAACTGAAACAAGACTCAAGTAATGTGGTGGGAGAGATGGGGAGGACCAGGTTAGGGTTTGTGTTTGTGTCAAGTTCTTCTTTGTACTGCCTCTTGAGTTGCAAGGGACAATTAAATAATTATTCTTGGCAGGAAGGCACTAACTCGATGCCTTCTAAATCTTGGCACCAGAGTCACATACCTCTGCCTATGCATAAATCCAGGTGGCTCCAGGAGAAGGTTGAGAAGCACTGTTTTAGATAGCCCTGCTCATCACTTGAAGTTTTGTGTGGGAAAATGTAGCTTTTCTTTCGGTTCTGCTGATGGTATCTTACAGTATATCCAGAAACAGTATTGAAACCCCTGTTGCCTTTCCCATTTGGAGAGTCTGGGGTAGCTAGATGGTTTTTCCCTCTTTAACTTCAAAGACTATGTCCATCATAATGTGCATGTGATTGCTAGCTGTCTATCTAATTACTCAGATTTGTAGGCTGAAAAGTCAAAAGATTCAATTGATAGTCAAGCCTTCAGTAAAAACGGTATTAGCAAATCTTTAAAGTGAGATTCATTAACATCCTGTAATCTGTTTATAGAAATGCATGCAGTACTCCAGGCAGTTCACACATCTGGGAAACGTGACAGAAACAACCAGGTATGTCATCAGTAGGTAGAAATATACCAATCCATCTGCTGTAGCTTGGGTGACTTCACGCTCCAGAATATGTGACCTAATGACAGATTCCCCATAGAACAAGATCCCTTTAAGGTGTACATTTCACTATGCCATTTTCTTTGCATAAGCTCTGCTAAGTCGCTAAGCTGTGTGATCCATTAAAGTGCTATCTACGCAAGGCAGATGTTTTGAGGGCAGTGTTCTGTTCAGGTTAGCCTAATGCAATCTGCTGCCTGAGGTGAGGGATGATGTGGTCTCCCTTCAAGAGGGGAGGGGAAGTCCTCATCAGAACTCCGGTTTGGAAGCTGGCTGTGTGTGGAGGTATGTGTCAGGATAAGGGAGGTCTAGTGCAGGGGTGTGGTGGGGGTTTGGGTGGGTGTCTGGAGCAAGTGTTCTGGGAGGTGGGTGTCTAGGGGTTATCTAGCCAGTAGGGGGATGTCTGTTGTGGGTGAAATGTCTGAAATGGGGGCGCAGAGGTTGTGTATATATGGGGATGCAGCAGGCATGTGGTGCATGGGACAGTGTGTGTCTGGGAGAGTGGTGAATGAAGATGGGTGTTTAAAGCAGGGTGGGAGTGTATGCCAAGGACCTGGAAGGGGTGTGGGTATGGCAGGGGCAGAAAGGGGTGTATTGGAGGGTTCAGGGAACTTCTTTTCCTCACCCTATTCTATCCCCTTTCTTTTTCTCCTGCAGTGGAGTAGCAGCCTAGTGGTTAGGGTAGTGCTAACAAACGGGTCAAGTCCTGCTGTTGCTCCTTGTGATCTTGGGCAAATAACTATCTTTAGGAATAAGTAGGAATGTAGTTTTCATATATGGGTGATGTCAGTACCAACGGAGCCTTTAGGAGCACCCCACTGCGCTTGCACAACTACCTTCCCGCCTTCCCAATTCCCTCTCTTCAGTTCTTCGTTTTCCACAGAGCCAGCAGGAAGCAAATCCTGTCACAGCAGAAAAACTTCTCTTTTTGTGAATAGCGCTTCTGCCTTCTCATTTACGCCGGCACCGTCAAAGACATCACCGGTTCCCTTATTCTTTTCCTTTTCTTTTAAATTAATTTTCCCTCTTAGGCCTTAAGCCTGTTATAGCCTTCCCATTCTTCGAAGGCATGGAGAAACCAATTAGTGGTTTCGAAAAATGTTCTAAATGTGCCAGCACTATCTCAGCGACTGACACACCTGACTGGTGTTTAAAATGCCTCGGCAGTCTTTGCCTCGGACATGGTATAGTTGGCGTCCACTTTATTGAGGGCCTCATCCTCCTCTCATGAATCCCAGGTATCCTCAAAGTTTAAGCACAAGTCTGCATCAAAGCAGGACAAAATCTCCAGGGGTAGGTCTCGCTCAAAGCATCGAGATCCCTTGGTCGTTGCATTGCAGGTGGATCGGCCTGCTAAACAGCCCCGGCAGGAGGCCCTGTCTCAAAAGCCACAAAGGGCTTCAGGATGCTCCCAAGGCCTCGGCCTCTGGAGAGCTACTGGTGCCATGCTCTGGGACAATAGCGCAAGTACTCACGACCGATACCCAAGCATCGGCAACCTCGATAGACCAGCGCATACTAGCCATCGAGCAGAGCTTAGCAGCTCTCCTTGCAGCCTTGGTACCTATAAAGCCCTTGGCTCCAGGCACCGACCCGTCGATACCGGTACCAACATTGGCACCAGTTGTCGTCATGACATCAGGGCTAATGCAGATGGTGTCGACTTCACTGCCACCCATGCTCTCCCTTGAAACCATCACCGATATTGGTACTCAACTCAAACAGCTCACTGAGGCTGATACCTTAGAGCATCAGTACAGACATATAGCTTCGGGCAAACACCATACTCGTTGATATTTTGAGTCCTCTGATTCCGATTCCAGTGCTTTGGATGCGGAATCACTCGAATCCCAGGACCTTTCTTCAGACCCATCCCCACCACAACAGCAACAAATGTCACCTCCAGAAGACATGGCCTTCTAGGAATTCATTTGAGACCTAGCCAAGGGTCTCTCCTTCACGGTAACATCGGAGAAAGAGCCAAGGGTGGAGGAATTGGAGATCCTCCAGTACCCAAAGAGACAGCCACTCTACCAGTGCACCGCATCCTTCATGATCTTACGCTCCGTATGTGGGAGACTCCTGTCACGGTCTCCCCTCATTCGGGTACTGGAGTGTCCTGGCTTCCAAAAACGGCAGCGCCTCTAGCATTCCATGGCGGTTGAATCGGTGATGTGCCGAATCAAAAGCTCGAAGCCCCACTCCTCTGACCCTTCAGATAGAGAATTGCAAACTCTCTTTGCCTTTGGACATTGATGCTTCCAGGCATCCATGCTCTCTGTTGAGGATCAACTCCTATATCCTCTACATGGGAATGTTCCTCAAAGAGTTGTCCAGGGATCTTGAGGCCTTTGCTCCTCTCCTCCCAGATGACAAAGAGGGCAGACTATCTCACCCTAATCAAGCATAGCCAAAATGTATCGACGGTTGTCAATAGAGCCACCTTCTCGATGCTTTCGAATGCACAAGCAGGGCCTCAGCAATATGCATTGGTGCCTGCAGAGGTGTATGGCTTCAAGCCTCAGATCTTGAACAGTGGGTTCAAGATAAGCTGGGCAACATACCTTGCACAAGTGAAAACCTTTTTGGCAAAGATTGGCAAGATAAGGCCTCTCAGAGTCAGAAAACACTACTCTAAAGAGACTGTCTAGAACAACAGCTGACCCTGCTAGAAAAAAGGCAACTGCAAGGAAGTCTTTCTACAATAATAATAAGAAATTCTACTCTTATCCTTCTTGATGCAGTACCAGGGTCAAGCCCCACAGAAGAGGCAACAGCCTCCTAAGCAGCAGAAGAAGCCACAGGTGGCTAAATCTCAACCAGCTCCGCAGGCACAGTCTCTTCTAGAGAACATTGCCACCCTGCCTCTGGAGGACCCCCACCCCCTCCACATAGCAGGCAGACTGTATCACTATGCTCATAGATGGCACCTCAGAGCAGTGGACATTAAACATAGTCCAGGAGGAATACAGACTTCATCTGCAAACTCTTCCCCCTCTCCACTTTTACGGGGGCATTTCAAATGCAAGCCCCACCCACTGCTCTCCTACAGGATGAAATGTCTTCTCTTTTGTCTCAGGGTGCCATAGAGAATGTCCCCACATCCCAGCAGGGAATGGGTTTATCTCCAGGAACAAGCAGGAATGTAGTCTTCACATATGGGTGACGTCAGCACCAACGGAGTCCATGCAGGAACGCTCCGCAGCATCCAATAGGAAAGCCTTTGGGAGCATCCCACTGCACCTGCTTAGCTACCTTCCTGCCTTTCCAGCTCAGTTCTTCATTTTCTGCGGAGCCGACAAGAAGCAATTCCTGTCACCACAGAAAATTAGATTTTTTTCCTTATATTTTTGTGGTGACCCCGTCGGTGCTTGCTTGCTTTCTTCTTTCTTTTCTAAAAAAATAAAAATAAAAAATGGTTCTTCAGAGAGCGAAAGCTTTCTTCCTTCAGGCGCATCAACGCCATCTTAGGCTTAGGTCTTTCCTTTTCTCAAAATGGAGAAACCAGCAAGTGGTTTTAAGAAGTGTTCCAAATGTGGCAGTACAGTTTGGGCCACCGATACCCATAACTGGTGTCCGAAGTGCTTAGACCAGATCATCAACCATCAGAATGTCCTCTTTGTAGGACGATGACAAAGAGAGGCTTACAGAACTGAGCTGAGAAACTCAGCACCCTCTTTGTCACCGATGCGATGTCTATAGAATCAACGTCTTCGAGAGCTTCATCTTCCTCTCAGGAATCTCAGGTATCAAAACCTAGGTCTTCATTGAAGACTAGCCGACCAGCCAAGAGTAGATCTCCTTATAAGCATCGAAATACCTTGGGCGTTGCCCTGGAGGGGGACACATTGGCCAAACAACCCTGGTGGGAGGTCCTTGCTTCCAAAGCCTTAGTGGGGTCCCAGGATGCTCCCAAGGCCTCTACCTCTGGAGAGCTCCTGGTGACATGCTCAGGGATCGTG
The DNA here is from genome assembly GCA_033557465.1 of Ichthyophis bannanicus. NCBI lineage: Eukaryota > Metazoa > Chordata > Amphibia > Gymnophiona > Ichthyophiidae > Ichthyophis > Ichthyophis bannanicus. Next base: position 263,749,461 of record CM066040.1, read on the forward strand.
GCCCACAACTCCGGTACCGATACCCAAGCATCGGCAACCTCTATGAATCAATGTATCCTGGCCATCGAGCGGAGCTTAGTGGCCTTACTGGCGGCCTCCGTACCGGAAAAGCCTTTACAGTCAATTTCTCAGGCATCGGTACTGACTATGGTACTGAAAGAGCCTGCATCAACTTTTTTACCTCTTACCATACTACTGCCCATGTCGGCCCTCAAATCCATTTCCGGTACCGAGGTTCTGACACTGCAACCTTCAGCTACCGGCTTTGAGTGGTATCGAGTACATACAGAGCGTGAACACCCTGCCCGTCGATATCTTGAGTCTTCTGACTCCGATTCGTCGGATGACAAATCGGCTAGAACCTGGGAAATGAGAACTCTCCCAGAGGACCCACCTCCGTCCCCACAACGTCGAATTTCCTCTCCGGAGGACATGTCTTTCCAAGATTTTATTTGCGATATTCTCAGGGTCTGTCCATAACGGTGACTTCGGAGAAAGAACCTAGGGCTGAGGAACTTGAAATCCTTAAATATCTTGCAGCCCCAAAGGAAGCTGCTACTCTCCCTATTCATTGAATACGTCACGACTTTATGCTTCGTATGTGGGAGACATCCTTAACCATCTCTCCACATATTCAACATCTTGATACTATGTACCGGGTACTGGACTGTCCCGCATTCCAGAAGAAGCAATTACCACACCATTGGTCGAATAAAAAGTGCTAAGAGACATTCCTCAAACCCTCCAGGCAGAGAATCGAGAACCCTCAACGCTTTTGGTCGTCAATGTTTTCAGGCCTCCATATTATCGGCCAGAATCAGTATTCCTACATACTCTATATGGGTATGTTCCTTAGGGAGGTGGCTAAAGATTTGGAGTTGATGGCTCCTCTTCTCCCTGATGATAAGAGAGCTGATTATCTCACCCTTGTGAAACATGCCCAAAATTTTTCGAAATTTGTTAACAGGGCAACTCTCGATTGTTTTGAATACATCAGCAGAACTTCAGCTATATGCATTGGTGCACGCAGGATTGCTTGGCTCCAAGCATCTGATTTTGAACAATGGGTTCAAGATAAGCTGGGTAATATACCTTGCATGGGTGAAAACCTTTTTGGCAAGAACTGGCAGGACAAAGCTTCTCAACTAGAATCTAAGAACAGCACTCTTAATAGACTTTCTAGATCTACTGCCAACCCAGCTAAGAAAAAGGCATCAAAGAAACCTTTTTTCAATAAGTACTACCCTTCTTACACCCCTGCGCTGCACTGTCCAATCCATGCTCCCCAGAAGGGGCAGCAGCCACAAAAACAACAGAGGAAGGCTCAGGCTCCCAGGTCACAGACACCTCAGCAGACCCAACCTCCTCAGGGTCTTTGACTCCTTTCTGGAGAACATAGCTGTCCTGCCTCTGGAGATTCCAGATCCAATCCACATTCCTGGCAGACTTTGTCACTTTGCCCACAGGTGGCATCTTGTAACATTAGAGACCTGGACTCTCTCCATATGAAGTCTACCCCCACAGTCTCCTCTAAGAGAGTTCTGTTCTCAACCCCCTCTCACCACTCTGTTGTTGCAAGAGGTCACCTCCCTTCTCTCACAGGGTGCAATAGAGGAGGTGCTATTCTCCCAGCAAAGTCTGGACTTCTATTCTCCATACTTCCTCATTCCAAAGAAGACAGGAGGATACAGGCCCATTCTTGACCTCAGAGAACTGAACAAGTATCTACTTCAGGAGAAATTCAAGATGATCTCCCTAGGTACTCTTCTCCCCTATCTTCAGAGTCAGGATTGGCTCTGTTTTCTAGATCTAAAGGATGCATATGCTCACATTCTTATTCTCGCAGAACACAGAAGGTTCCCTGGTCCAGGGGAAACATTATCAATACAAAGTCCTGCCTTTCGGCCTCGCCTCTGCCCAAAGAGTCTTTACAAAGTGCATGGAAGTGGTAGCTGCATTCCTAAGGACTCTAGGGATATTTGTCTTCCCCTACTTAGACGACTGGCTCATTCGAGCAAGCACATCTCTAGAGGCCTATCTTTCCCTCTCGCGCACCATGTAGGTGCTGCAACACTTGGGATTTGTAATCAATTTTCCAAAATCCCAACTCATTCCCTCTCAAGCTCTAGAGTTTATAGGAGCTCTCCTACTCAACAATGAAGGGCTTTTCTGCCCCAAGCCCGCTGTGCTTGACTCATTCAGCTTGCATCTAAAGCATGCCTCGACCTTTCTCACTGCTTGAGAAATGCTGCAACTTCTGGGTCATATGGCATCAACAGTACATATGGTTCCATATGCTCGTCTGCATATTTACGCAGCTCAATGGGCCCTGGCTTCCCAGTGGTCTCGGGCATCTGGCCGCCTGGGAGACAGAGCAATGCTCTCTACACATCTCATCTTGTCTCTCCAGTGGTGGCAGTCCCCAGAAAACGTGCTAGTAGGGTCACCTTTTCAGATGCCTCTACATCAATGTACTCTGACGACGGATGCGTCCAAATTGGGCTGGGGAGCTCATCTGGACAGTCTCTTCACTCAGGGTCTTTGGTCTTATCAGGAGTCCAATCTCTACATAAATCTACTAGAACTCAGCGCCATCCACAGTGCTCTCAAGGTGTTCCAGAACCATTTTCGCTTCCGCACAGTTATAGTCCAGATGGACAAGTAGCCATGTTCTACTTAAACAAGTAGGGTGGAATAGGCTCTTGGACGCTTTGCAACGAAGCCCTACACCTGTGGTCTTTTGCCATACAGCATCAAATTCACCTTCTTGCGGTGTATCTTCCAGGCAAACAGATTCTTTTGGTGGACAAACTCAGTCGAGTCCTGCTACCCCACGAGTGGTGTCTCCATGCGGACAAGGTTGCTCACATTTTTCAGATCTGGGAAACCCCAGACATAGACCTGTTCTCAAGTCCTCAGAATGCCAAACTTCCCTGCTTCTGCTCCAGAACGCCTGCTCAGAACAACCAGTGAGTAGATGCCTTTCACCTTCACTGGGGTCAAGGCTTCCTATATGCTTTCCCTCCCATTCCCCTCATTCCCAAAACTCTTTTCAAACTCCAGAGAGACAGGGGCTAAATGATTCTTATAGCCCCATGTTGGCCATGACAACCATGGTATCCTCTGCTTCTATGTCTGTCTCAAGCTCAGCCAATAGATTTGGGGTCTGCTCCAGATTTCCTCTCGCAGGAGGATGGGACACTGCTGCATCCCAATCCACAGTCCCTACATCTTTTCAGCATGGCTGCTGAAGGCATCAACCTCTCTCAGCAGGTAAAAGCTATCCTTTTAGCTTCTAGGAAATCTTCCATCAGGTGCTCCTACTCCTTCAAGTGGCGTAGATTCTCTCTCTGGTGTTCTGAAAGGAATCTTAACCAATTCTCAGCTCCGGTGGATGCATTGAATATCTTCTCCACCTCTCTTCTTTTGTATTCGAAACCAGTTCGGTAAGAGTACACCTAAGTGCAATTGCAGCTTCTCACATGCCCTTAGATGGTCAGTCCATCTCTTCTCAGCCGCTTGTAGCACGCTTCATGAATGGTCCTCTATTAACTAAGCTTCCCATTAAGCCTCCCCCAGTGGCATGGGATCTCAATGTTGTTTTAGGACAGCTTCTGAAGCCGCCCTTTGAACATCTAGCCACTACTTCTCTGAAGTTTCTCACCTGGAGGGTCTCTTTCCTAATTGCCCTCACTTCAGCAAGACATATTAGTGAGCTTCAGGCTTTGGTGGCTGATCCTCCTTATACATGATTCCACCATGATAAGGTAGTCCTTAGGACTCATCCCCACTTTATGCCAAAGGTGGTCTCGCCCTTCCATTTAAACTTAGTTGGTTTACCTCCCTGTCTTTTTCCTAGACCTCATTCCTCTAGGGCAGAAGCAACCCTTCACACTCTAGTTTGCAAACGTGCTTTGGCTTTTTATCTCCAGAGAACTCGGGAACACAGAAAAGCTTCCCAACATTTCATCGCCTTTGACTCAAGTCACCCAGGACTGCCAGTATCCAAGCAAACTCTCTCCAGATGGATAGCAGATTGCATCTCCCTTGCTTACGAAAATGCAGGACTCTCTTTAGGGTCATGTCACTGCACATAATGTTTGAGCCATGGCTACCTCTATGGCAAATCTATGCTCTGTAGCGATTGATGAGATATGCAAGGCAGCAAACTGGTCCTCTGTCCATACTTTTGCTGCTCATTAATGCCTGGACCAGGACGCCCGCCGGGATACTTCGTATGGCCAAGCTGTTCTCCAGCATCTCTTTCAGACTTAGATCAACTCCTACCCCCCGTCCTAGGTTTCGATACCATTCATCCTTAGAGGATATATGACCTACTTACTTAGGCCTGTGTTCCACAGCTCACTCTGAGGTCATCTCTCTGGCATCTCCAAGCTAGGGAGTCCCAGATGTGAAGACTACATTCCTGCTTGTTCCTGGAGATAGCTTAGTTACTCACCTGTAACAGATGATCTCCGGGAACAGCAGGAATTTAGTCTTCACAACCCACCCTCCTCCCCTAGGAGTTGTAATTTTCCTCCTCTTCTCCTTCTCTCCTTTTATCTCAGCTACAAACTCAACTGAGGAGGGAGAAATGGAAAGGCAGGAAGGCAGCTATGCAGGCACAGTGGGATGCTCCCAAAGGCTTTCCTATTGGACTCTGGGGAGCATTCCCGCATAGGCTCTGTCAGTGTCGACATCACCCATATGTGAAGACTAAATTCCTGCTGTTCCTGGAGATTACCTGTTATAGGTGAGTAGCTATGCTTTACTCTCTGTACTTTCTCATTCCAAAGAAAAACTGCAGGATACAGGTCAATTTTGGACATCAGAAACCTCAACAAATTTCTAGTCCGTGAAAAGTTCAAGATCTCTCTCGGGACTCTTCTTTCCTACCTCCAGAGTCAGGGCTAGCTCTGTTCTCTAGATCTAAAAGAAGCATACACGCATCCTCATCCATTCAGCACACAGGAAATATCTACGCATCACCTTTCAGAGAACACATTATCAGTACAGAGTACTTCCTTTTGGATTCGCCTCTGCCCCAAGAGTCTTTACGAAGTGCATGGTAGTCATGGCTGCATACCTACGGTCTCTGGGGATATTCGATTCATCTACCCTTATGTAGACTGACTTATAAAACCAGACACCTCCCAGGAGGTACATCTTTCTTTGGGTCATACCATCACAGTACAACAACACTTGTTCTCCAGGACCAAGCAGGAAGTCAGTCCTCACATATAGGTGACGTCAGCGCCGACGGAGCCCTCGTGCAGAGCATTTCCCCAGCTTTCACAGAAAGCCTTTGGGAATTGCAGCGCGCATGCGCGGTCCCCTTCCCGCCCAAGGGTGCCATCTTGCTCAGTCTTCTTTTTTCCGCGGAGCCCGACGGACGTAGTTCGTTTTTCCCTGAGGAAAAAGTTGATTTTCTCTATTTTTCTATTTTTTCTCCGGTTCGACGCCGGATCCTTTTCCCGCTCGGACCGATACGCCGGTATCGAGTCCTTTCTCTCTTTTTCAGTTTTTGTCCTTTGTGACTGGCGTTCGCGCCTTTTTTCTTTTTTCCCTGGCAGACCGGTCTTTTGACCTAGCAGGGGTCCTTTTTCCCCCGATGGCTGCCAGCGGGTTTAAGAAATGTGATCGATGTAAGAAACTTATGTCTCTTACCAACACACATGACTGCTGCCTCCGTTGCCTCGGACCCGATGATCTGTGGTCCGTGTGGCAAAATGTCCTCGAAGGCGTTGAGTCGGCAGGACCAGAGGGATAGAACTTTTTCTGACTCCGCGTCCGGCTGGGCCCGGACCTCGTCAGAGGCCTCGACGTCTCGGGACTCCGGCCCCGAGCAGCGTCGGTGTTCCTCTGAGCAGGGGTCTCCTTCGCGGGAACATCGCAGGAAGAAGAAACCCGCGAGGGCGGCGTCGGTGGACGCTCCTGGTTCCTCGAGGGCCAGGTTGCATAGCCCCGATAGCCGTCCCGGGTCTTCGGAGAGGCCTGCGAAGCATCCTCGTGTCGAGATAGAGTCTCCTGGACACGTAAGTGCTGTTGTCCTCGTTGACTGTCCTCCGAGGGAGCCGACGTCGGGCCCGAGTCGAAGGCTGCTGGGTCTCCTGAGCTCGGACTCAGGTTGACGGCCTTGGAGAGCAGCTTCGCTGCCTTCATGGACAGCAGCAGGCATTGATCGCCGGTCTCACCGGTGCATCTGCCCTGACCACCGGGACCTCGACGTCCAAGTCGACCCCGGAGACTGAGCCGATCCTCGAGTCCATACGGGCTCGAGTCGATCCCCGGCCACGGTCTCCCTCGACCTCCCGTTCTGGGCCGAGGTCATCGACGCCGATACCCTTGGTGTCGGGGCGGAGGGCATCGGTGCCCGCCCGACCGGAGCCGCTCGATTCCTCCTCCGAGGAGTCGGGCTGGGAGACGGAGGACGAAGAGTCACCCGACACCCATCGGACTCGGTGTGTCCCCTCGGACTCACCCGAGTCCGAACCTCGGAGACGGTCCCCACCAGAGGATACCCGGTTCTCGGACTTCGTACGGGATATGGCCAAGGCCTTGGCCTTCCCCGCGGATCCCGAGGAGGAGCCTCGAGCCGAGGAGCTCGAGGCCCTCCAGTATGACTCTCCCCCGAAGGAGGCCTTTACTGTTCCGGTTCCTACGATGCTGGAGCGGCTACTCTTCCGCATGTGGGAGACCCCGGCTTCGACGCCGGTGTTTAGCAAGCGGGTCGATTCCATTTATCGAGTACGCAAGAGCCCCGGGTTCCAAAAGGCACAATTACCGCACCACTCCATGGTTGTGGAATCGGCCATGCATCGATTGAAAAGTCAGAAGATGCGCTCCTCGGTGCCTCCCGGCCGGGAAGCCCGGAACCTGGATGCCCTCGGTAAGAAGTGCTTCCAGGGCTCTATGCTTGCTTGCCGTGTCCAGACATACCAGCTCGAACACAGCAAGGAGCAGCGTGTCTTGCACAAAACACAGGATGTTCTGTAGATATCAGAATACATTTATGTTTTCAACAATTCTTTCCCGGTTTTAGAGATGAACAGAAATTGTACAACCCATGTGCAAGACATATAAAAATTGAGTTGAACCAATCAGGTCAGTAGACCAAATGGTTATGCCTAACAAACATGTTAGGTTAGTAAGGCTCTATACTTAATAAGTGTTTAATAGCGCACTCATCAACATAACATCTAAATAGCAATATTTCATAGTTTGATAACAATCACAGCTATTACACTATATCAAGGTGGAATGTATTAACACCAAATTCCATATTAAATACATACAATTTCAATAGCGAATCTCCATGATATAGCTTTTCAATACTATACAAGATAAATATTACACCTCATTTTTAGTTTTTAATTATTATCTTTTTATTATCTTGGCTTAATTTTTTAATCTTTTTATTTTGTCATTTTTATTTAATATTGGTACTCTTCATCCTCATTCTGTATAGTTATAATTTATTTCATTTGTCCATCACGGTTTTTACCTCAAGTCCTGCGTTTGTAGCTTTTTATATGGAACATTCTTTATTATCTATCAAGAATCTTTATGTTAATGTATAGATGTCATGTACTCGAAAAAATGTTTAATGTTAACAATTTTTAATGTTAACAGACCACATCATATCATCTTTTACATCAGCATATTTATTTATTGATTTTTAGTCATAAATATCCATCTTGTGTCTGACATTCATTTAATTATTTATTTATATGTATCTTATCAAAGTATATTATTGTTTGTTTTTAAGCTATATCCCCCCTGATGAAGGCGGGCACGCCGAAACGCGTTGGGGTTTTTACAAATAAAGGATCTTGAACATCCAACCTTCGTCTCTTGCTCCTTGTGCATCCAGACATACCAGCTCTACATGGGCATGTACCTCCGAGACCTGGCAAAGGAGATTGCCGGGTTCTCTGCTGGTCTCTCCGAGGAACCTTTGCAGAGGTTCCAGGCCTTGTCCACCGGTATTCGAGAGTGCTCGAAGTTTATCTCTCGAGCAGCCTACGATGGCTTCGAGGCTTTGGCCCGAGTAGCTGGGGCCGGCATCGGTGCCTGCCGACAAGCTTGGCTACAATCATCCGACCTCGAGCCATGGGTCCAGGACAAGTTGGTCGATGTCCCCTGCCGAGGTGAAAACCTCTTTGGCAAGCCCATGGCTGAAAAGGCTGCAGAACCCGAGACAGAGACTCTGACCAGGACTAGGCTTTCCAGGAAAACCTCTGCCCCTTCTCAGAAAAAGAAGGGCTTGGGAAAAAAGACCTTTTACCCGAGGAAGTCATCTGCCTACAAACAGTACCCTCATTATCAGGCCTCTGCAGCTCCCCAACAGGGTCAGCAGGCCAAGGGGCAGGGTCAAGAGCCCCGTAGGCCGAAGACCCCCAAGCCACCAACACCGGCCCCTGCTCAGCAGGGTGGGGTTTTTTGACTCAAACAGCATAGCCTCTTCTCCTCAGCTGGCTTCTCTCAGCACAGGAGGCCGGCTGGCCCACTTTGCCCACAGGTGGTCAGCCGTCACATCAGATACCTGGGTTCTTCATATAGTCCAAAAGGGCTGTCTTCTCCATTTTCACCAGGTACCTCCCTCCTATTTTCCAGGGGAGCCTCCAAGACTCCCTCTGCACAGGGACCTACTCCTTCAGGAGTTGACAGGTCTACTAAAGGATCAGGCTGTGGAACCGGTGCCCCACCACCTGAGAGGTCAAGGTTTCTATTCCAGGTACTTTCTGGTACCAAAAAGAACAGGAGGCCTCAGACCCATCCTAGACTTGCGAAACCTCAAGTTCCTGCAGAGGGAAATGTTCAAGATGCTTACCCTTGGAATCCTGCTGCACATCCATATCCATTCAGACCACCGACAATATCTCAGGTTTGTTGTGGGAGGAAACCACTATCAGTACAGAGTGCTTCCCTTTGGTCTCTCATCCGCTCCCAGGGTGTTCACCAAGTGTCTGGCAGTGGTGGCGGCCTACCTGAGGCTTCAGGGTCTCTTTGTGTTTCCGTACCTGGACGACTGGCTCATAAGGGGCCAATCTTCCCAGGAGACCAACCAGGCCACCCTTTGCACTGTGGCTCTGCTTCAGCACTTGGGGTTTGTCATAAACTTCGCAAAGTCCACTTTGCTCCCGTCCCAGAACTTAGAGTTCATAGGGGCCAGACTAGACACTCTTCAAGCAAAAGCTTTTCTGCCTCTGGACAGGGCCCACAGGCTAATGGATCTGGCCAGCCAGTTTCGCAGCAATTCCCTGGTCTCTGCCAGGCAATTCTTGAGACTACTCGGCCATATGGATTCCACGGTCCATGTCACCCCCAATGCCCGACTGCTCATGCGTCCTGCTCAGTGGAGCCTTCGCACTCAGTGGCATCAAGCCACTGGAGGCCTAGCGGACTCAGTGAGGATTTCCGACCTCCTGATCTCCTCTCTGCAATGGTGGCTTCATCTTCCAAATTTAGTGCTCGGGGTGGTTTTCCAATCCCCTCCGCATACTCAGGTGCTGACAACTGATGCCTCTCTTCTCGGTTGGGGAGCACATTGCCAAGGGGCATGTACTCAGGGTCTCTGGACCCCTTGGGAGGCTAGTCAGCAGATAAACTTCCTGGAGCTACGGGCGATACGCCTAGCTCTGAGAGCCTTCTCCCACCTCGCCTCTCACCAGTCTGTACTGGTCCAGACGGACAATCAAGTTGCCATGTTCTTTGTGAACAAACAAGGAGGCACAGGCTCCTTCCTTCTTTGTCAGGAGGCACAGCGACTGTGCTCTTGGGCTGTCAATCACGGAATACTTCTCAAAGCTGTCTACCTCCCAAGTCAGGAAAATTGCCTGGCAGACAGACTGAGCCGGATCCTGCAACCACACGAATGGAGATTGAACCCATTGGTGGTTCAGCAGGTCTTTCTCAAGTGGGGACTCCCCACCATGGATCTTTTCGCCAGTCCTCTGAACCGGCAACTCCCGAGATTTTGCTCCAGACAACCGCATCCTCTCAGAGTAGCAGCGGATGCGTTTCTGATCTCGTGGTCCACAGGCCTACTGTATGCGTTTCCTCCCACACCACTAGTGTCCAGAACGCTGTTCAAAGTCCTTTAGGCCTTCACTAATTCTCCCTCATGGAGAAACAAGCCTCTGGGTTTAAAAAATGCACCAAGTGCAGCGGTACTATTTCAGTCACAGACACCCATGAATGGTGTCTTAAATGTTTGGGGCCTGACCATTCCATTCCGGATTGCCCATCCTGTTCTTTGATGTCTAAACGTGGCTTACAGAACCGGGCAGCCAAGTTTCACATGCTGTTTTCTACAGATACTCCAGCATCGACATCTTCCAGGTCTTCCTCTCCTGATGGATCTCAGGTAACCAAACATTCCTCTGGCAGGTCCTCAAAGGGCAAATCTCCCTCTAAGTATCGAGATACCCCTGGGCTTGACCCTGCCCCAGCCAAACAACCCCGGCGGGAAGCTCCGGCTTCCAAAGCTCCTCCTATGGGGTTACAGGTTGACATCGATGGCACGGCCTCGACCGATCACCTGTTAGACTGTTCTGGGGTACCGGCTCAATCATCCGGTACCGACATCCAAACAGTCGTGGCGTCCATGGATCATACAGTTCAATCCATGCAGCAGGCCATTTTGGCTTTTATTAAGGCTGCGACGCCCTCGGTACCGCACCCTGCGGTACCGACTCCGGTTCCGGTACCCATGCCTTCCACATCGACCAGGATACCGATTCCGGTTCCCGGTTCCGGGGTTTTTCCCGATACCGATCCGGTTCCGGGTACCTCCGTTGTCGATACCGGTCGATACGCTTATCGATCCCTGGAAGCAAACAGACGATACTTTGAGTCTTCTGATGATTCTGATTCATCAGATGACTCTGCTGAAGTATCCCTTACTCTACCTGAGGAGCCCTCTTCTCCAAAGCGGAGAATGTCTCCTCCAGAGGATTTATCCTTTCAAGACTTCATCATTGAAGTAGCTAAAGGTCTTTCTATTTCTGTATCCTCTGAAAAAGAACCTAGAGCAAAAAAGTTAGACATTTTAGGATACTCTAAGGTTCCCAAAGAGGCAGTCACCTTGCCCATCCATGAAATTCTTCAAGATCACATAATGGAATTATGGGAGACTCCTCTCACCCTATCTCCACATTCTCGTCGTCTGGACACCATGTATCGTGTCCCCCCTTCTCCTGGGTTTCAAAAAACTCAGCTCCCGCACCACTCCATCGTGGTGCAGTCAGCTATGAAAAGGATTAAGGGTACTAAAAGACACTCTTCTACTCCCCCAGGAAGAGAATGTAGGACTCTGGATGCTTTTGGAAGAAAAATCTTCCAAGCAAGTATGCTTATTGCCAGAATCAACTCATACAGCCTCTATATGGGCATGTTTCTGAAGGAAATTGCATTAAGAATACGCCATTTCCTCCCCTTTATCCCAGAGGATAGAAAGGAGGAGTTCCTTCTTCTGCTGAAGCATACCCAAGATATTTCAAAGTTCTCCAACAAAGCAGCCTTTGACTCCTTTGAGGGTGCTAGCAGAGCCTCAGGTATTGTCATAGCGGCTCGCAGAATTGCTTGGCTCCAGGCCTCTAACCTTGAACCCTGGGTCCAGGATGGGTTGGGAAATTTGCCCTGTACAGGTGAGAATCTGTTTGGTAAGGAGTGGCAAATCAAAGCCACTCAAATGGATGCAGAAAATGCTGCTTTAGATAGACTTTCTAAGTCTACCTCTACCCCTGTCAAGAAGAAATCTTTCCCCTGTCAAGAAGAAATCTTTCAAAAAGCCTTTCTACAAGAAGGCCAGATTTGCCACAAATACTGGCCAACAATCTTCTGCAGCTCGCTTTGCTCCTAAGCGTCAGCAGCCTAAACAGGCCAGGGCAAAACCTGCGGGGGCTGCTACAGCCGAACAGTCCCAACCCCCTCAGGGTTTTTGACTTAAAACTAGAGAACTTAACCTTTCTGGCTCTAAAACATCCAGAAGCTCTCACCATTCCAGGAAGGTTAACTCATTTTGCTCCCAGATGGGAGCAAATCACATCAGAGCAATGGACCCTCTCTATCATCAGAGAGGGCTACAAACTACATTTCTCCAACCTTCCTCCCCATACCATGGTGAGAAGTTTCAATTCTCCCCCATCTCTCCTAGACCTGTTGGATCAGGAGGTGACCACTCTTCTCGCCCAAAAGGCACTAGAAGAGGTTCCTCTTCCTCAACAAGGGTCAGGTTTTTACTCCCCTTATTTTCTCATTCCCAAGAAAACAGGGGGGTACAGACCCATTCTGGATCTCAGAGAATTGAACAAATTTCTATACAGGGAGAAATTCAAGATGCTTTCTCTAGGCACTCTCCTTCCATACCTACAGAGTCAGGACTAGCTTTGTTCTCTAGATCTCAAGGATGCGTACACACATATACTCATCCATCCATCCCACAGAAAATTCCTACGGTTTCTGTTCCAGGGAAAACATTTCCAATACAGAGTACTTCCCTTCGGTCTAGCCTCTGCTCCAAGGGTATTTACCAAATGCATGGCAATAGTAGCTGCATTCCTACGCGCCCTGGGAATTTTTGTCTTCCCATACCTGGACGACTGGCTCATCCGAGCTCCGTCTCAGTCCGAGGCTCAGACTTCCCTGGATCGCACCAGGCGAATTCTACAGTATCTGGGACTTGTGATCAATCTGCCAAAGTCCCAACTCACCCCTACTCAATCCCTAGAATTCATAGGGGCCTGGTTGGATACCACCACCGCAAGGGCCTATCTACCTCAGGCCCGTTGCCAACGTCTAGTGCACTTAGCCTCTCAGACTCAGTCCAGAAGCCACTTGACTGCCAGAGAGATGCTACAACTATTAGGCCACATGGCCTCCACAGTTCATGTGGTGCCTTATGCTCGCCTGCATATGAGAGCAGCTCAATGGACTTTATCCACCCAGTGGACTCAAGCATCAGGAGCTCTCTCAGACCAAATAGCAAACTCCAATCGTCTCTTTTGGTCTCTCCAATGGTGGATATCCACTCAAAATCTGTTGTTGTGGGCCCCCTTTCAACCATTGTTGCCCCAAGCAACCCTCACAACAGATGCCTCCCAAACAGGTTGGGGGGCTCATCTCCAAGATCTCTCCACTCAGGGCACTTGGTCTCCACAGGAGACCACCATTCATATCAACCACTTGGAACTTCGAGCAATCTTTATAGCTCTCAAAGTTTTTCATACCCTCCTCAGCAACATGACGGTCCTTATTCACACGGACAATCAAATAGCCATGTTTTACATAAACAAACAAGGAGGGACTGGCTCTCTGTCGCTTTGCAAAGAAGCTCTAAGATTATGGGCCTTCGCCAGAGAGCATCAAATCCATCTCCTGGCAGTATATCTTCCAGGAATCCAAAACTCTTGGGCAGACAGACTCAGTCAAGTTCTGCTTCCACACAAATGGTCCCTGCACATGGATCAGGTACTCAGAATCTTCCAGAAATGGGGAACCCCGGACATAGACCTCTTTGCAAGTCCGTGGAATGCCAAACTTCCCCGGTTCTGTTCCAGAATTCCGTGTCAGGGAGTTCAGACCAAGGATGACTTCCTCCTGCATTGGGGTCAGGGTTTCCTGTATGCCTTTCCACCCATTCCTTTGATTCCCAAGACTCTGTTCAAACTTCAAAGGGATCAAGGGTCTATGATCCTCATAGCTCCACGCTGGCCACGCCAAGTGTGGTACCCTCTACTTCTGCATCTCTCCCAAGCCCCCTCCCTGGACTTGGGAGCGGCTCCAGACCTTCTGTCTCAAGAGGAGGGGACTTTGTGGCACCCAAACCCCAAGTCCCTTCACCTCAGAGCTTGGTTACTGAAGGCCTAGACCTTCAACACTTCAATCTTTCGCAGCAAGTGAAGGATATCCTACATGCCTCTAGGAAACCTTCCACTAGGCGTTCTTACGCTTTTAAATGGAAAAGATTTTCCATTTGGTGTGCTCAAAAGGGTCTTAACCCTCTGGCACTCCCATTGAATTCTCTTTTGGAATATCTCCTGCATCTCTCCAATGCAGGACTCAAAACGAATTCAGTAAGAGTCCATTTGAGTGCTATTGCGGCATCACTTAAGCCCATCAATGGACAACCTGTTTTCTCTCATCCTCTTATTGCAAGATTCATGAGAGGCTTAACTTTAACTAAACCTCCCATTCGACGACCTCCGGTGGCATGGGACTTAAACTTGGTTCTTGGTCAGCTTATGAAGCCACCTTTTGAACCCTTAGCCACTACCTCCTTGAAATTTCTTTCCTGGAAGGTTATTTTCCTCATTGCAGTCACTTCAGCTCGCCGCATCAGTGAACTGCAGGCCTTAGTGGCTAATCCACCTTATACAAGGTTTATGCCTAAAGTGGTCTCACCTTTTCATCTTAATCAAGAGGTATATTTACCTGTCTTTTTTCCAGCTCCTCATGCATCCAATGCAGAGAGGAACCTTCATACTCTAGACTGTAAAGAGCTCTTGCCTTTTACCTCCACAGGACACAGCAACATCGAAAGTCTTCTCAGCTTTTTGTTGCTTTTGATCCTTCTCATTTAGGACTTCCAGTCTCCAAAAGAACACTCTCCAATTGGATTGCTCAGTGTATCTCTTTTGCTTACCAGAGTAAGAACCTTTCTCTGGAGGGCCATGTCACCGCTCACAACGTGAGGGCCATGGCCACCTCTATGGCTCATCTAAACTCTGTGTCCATTGACCAGATCTGTCGAGCAACCACCTGGGCCTCGGTTCATACCTTTACAGCCCATTACTGTTTGGACAAGGACTCCCGCCGGGATGCCTTGTTTGGTCAGGCTGTCCTCAAACACCTGTTCCATTCTTGAACAACTCCAGCCCACCTTCCCTGAATGGATGCCTGAGATCCATAGGAAGATGAAGAACCTTTCAGGGTCTCATACCCTTCAGGGGATCTCCCGGGCATCTTAGCTAGGGAGTCCCCATATGTGAGGACTTATTCCTGCTTGTTCCTGGAGATAGCACAGCTACTTGCCTGTAACAGGTGATCTCTGGGAACAGCAGGAATTAGTCCTCACAACCCGCCCACCTCCCCTAGAAGTTGTATCTCTCTCTCTCTTCCTTTCCTCTCTCTATATTGTCTCAGCTATAAATTCGAACTGAGGAGAGTTGGTCAGGAAGGCGGGAAGGCAGCGCGCATGCGCAGTGGGAGGCCCCAAAAGCTTTCCTTCTGGGAAGCTGGGGAGCTTTCCCGCTCAGGCTCCGTTGGTACCGACGTACCCATATGTGAGGACTAATTCCTGCTGTTCCCAGAGATCACCTGTTACAGGTAAGTAACTGTGCTTCCTCGTAGCTCCACGCTGGCCACGCCAAGTGTGGTACCCTCTACTTCTGCATTTCTCTCAAGCTCCCTCCCTAGACTTGGGAGCTGCTCCAGACCTCCTGTCCCAGGAGGAGGGAACTTTGTGGCACCCAAACCCCAAGTCCCTTCACCTCAGGGCTTGGTTGCTGAAAGCTTAGACCTTCAAGGTTGGAATCTTTCTCAGCAGGTGAAGGATATCTTCCATGCTTCCAGAAAACCTTCTACTAGACGTTCCTATGCTTTTAAATGGAAAAGGTTTTCCATTTGATGTGCTGAGAAGGGTCTTGACCCTCTAGCACTACCTTTGAATTCTCTATTGGAATATCTCCTGCATCTCTCCAATGTAGGCCTTAAGACGAATTCAGTAAGAGTCCATTTGAGTGCTATTGCAGCATCCCTTAAGCCTCTCAAAGGACAGCCTATTTCCTCTCATCCTCTTATTGCAAGATTCATGAGAGGCCTAACTTTAACTAAACCTCCCATTAGGTCTCCTCCGGTGGCATGGGACTTAAATCTGGTTCTTGGTCAGCTTATGAAGCCACCTTTTGAACCTTTAGCCACCACCTCCTTGAAATTTCTTTCCTGGAAGGTTATTTTCCTCATTGCAGTCACATCAGCTCGTCGCATCAGTGAGCTACAGGCCTTGGTGGCTAATCCACCTTATACAAGCTTTCATCATAATAAGGTAGTCCTCAGGACCAATCCACACTTTATGCCTAAAGTGGTCTCACCTTTTCATCTGAACCAAGAGGTATATTTACCTGTCTTCTTTCCAGGTCCTCATGCATCAAGTGCAGAAAGGAATCTTCATACCCTGGATTGTAAAAGGGCTCTTGCCTTTTACTTACAAAGGACTCAGCAACATAGAAGGTCTTCCCAACTCTTTGTTGCTTTTGATCCTTCTCATTTAGGACGTCCAGTCTCTAAGAGGACACTGTCCACTTGGATTGCTCAGTGTATTTCTTTCGCCTACCAGAGTAAGAACCTTTCTCTGGAGGGCCATGTCACAGCTCACAATGTGAGGGCCATGGCAACTTCTATGGCTCATCTAAATTCTGTGTCCATCGACCAGATCTGTCGAGCAGCCACATGGGCCTCGGTTCATACCTTCACGGCCCATTATTGTTTGGACAAGGACTCCCGCCGGGATGCCTTGTTTGATCAGGCTGTCCTAAAACACCTGTTCCATACTTGAGCAACTCCTACCCTCCATCCCTGTTTAGATGCCTGAGATCCAAGGGGGAGGTAGGGCCCTTCTCAGGGTCTACAACCCTGGGGATCTCCCCGGCATCTCTAGCTGGGGAATCCCCATATGTGAAGACTCATTCCTGCTTGTTCCTGGAGATAGCACAGTTACTTACCTGTAACAGGTGATCTCTGGGAACAACAGGAATTAGTCCTCACAACCCGCCCACCTCCCTTAGGAGTTGTATCTCTCTCTCTCTCTTCCTTTCCTCTCTCTATATTGTCTCAGCTATAAACTCGAACTGAGGAGAGTTGGTCAGGAAGGCGGGAAGGCAGCGCGCATGCGCAGTGGGAGGCCCCAAAAGCTTTCACAACTTATGGGCTCTCTCCCTGGCATCTGCAGCTAGGGAGTCCCCATATGTGAAGACTCATTCCTGCTTGTTCCTGGAGATAGCACAGTTACTTACCTGTAACAGGTGATCTCTGGGAACAGCAGGAATAAGTCTTCACAACCTCCCCACCTCCCCTAGGAGTTGTATCTCTATCTATCTTTCCTTTCCTCTCTCTCTCTCTCTTTGTCTCAGCTCTGAAACTCGAACTGGAGAGAGGCGGTTGGAAAGGCGGGAAGGCAGCGTGCAGGCGCTGTGGGATGCTCCCAAAAGCTTTCCTTTTTGGGAAGCTGGGGAGCGTTCCCGCGCATGCTCCGTCGGTACCGACGTACCCATATGTGAAGACTTATTCCTGCTGTTCCCAGAGATCACCTGTTACAGGTAAGTAACTGTGCTTTATTTATTTATCAGTGTTTTTATGCATTATATTATTTCAATCAAAGCGGTTTACATTGTAACTTAAACTTGGTAAATGAACATTAAACAGGGACATTAATAACTTGGATTTTGTTGAGCAATGGAGGGTTAGGTGACTTGCCCAAGGCCACAAGGAGTGCTAGTGGGAATCAAACTCTGGTCTCTTGGTTCCCAAGCCAGTGCTCTAACCACTAGGCTACTCCTCCACTCCAAGCCAGGGTATGTGGAGTATGATCTCATTGTCTCAAATTTACTGCTAATGCATCGTGCCAAAGAGAGTCTCCTGCTGGAGTTTGTTAGATATAACACGTATGGGTAGTTTTTCAAGATGTGCTTGGAAAGTCTTCTTTAGAAAGCCTGTCATTCCCAATACAATGTATTGTATCTTTCTGCCACATTTTCTTCGTCTCTGACTGCTTTTTTTGGTATTTCAGGATCGTATGCCTCTCCACGCGATTCACAGAATAATCATTCAGTACCGACACTTCTATTATCAATGCTGTTCTGCTATTCGTTTCCTTTACCATTATGCCAGGTTTCCTGGCATCCAATTTCATATCTGTCAGAATGGGAATGTCCCAGGTGTTCATATAAGTTGGATGAATGTGGTCCTATTTTTACTTGATGCTGGCGTCCTGTTGGTATGATTGGAACCAGTCCAAAGCTGTGTTTTGTATTCTCCAGGACCAAGCAGGAAGTCGGTCCTCACATATGGGTGACGTCGGCGCCGACGGAGCCCCTGTGCGGAGCATTTCTCCAGCTTTCACAGAAAGCCTTTGGGAATTCAGCGCGCCTGCACGGTCCCCTTCCCGCCCAAGGGTGCCATCTTGCTCAGTCTTTCTTTTTCTGTGGAGCCCGATGGACGTGAGTTTGTGTCATCCGGGAAAAGTTGATTTTTTTTCTGCGATTTTCGTGTTGTTTTATCTGGTTTGATGCCGGTTCCCCTTCCCGCCTGGGCTCGGTACACCGGTATTGAGTCCGGAGTTGTGATTTTTGGTTTTTGTCTTTCGTGACTAGTATTCGCGCTCTTTTTGTGTTTTCACTGGCAGCCCGGTCTTTTGACCTTGCCAGGGGCCCTTTTTCCCCCGATGGCTGCCAGCGGGTTTAAAAAGTGTGATCCGTGTAAGAAACTTATTTCTCTCACCGACACACATGACTGCTGCCTCCGATGCCTCGTGTGAGAATTTTTTCTGACTCCGCTTCCGGCCGGGCCCAGACTTCGTCAGAGGCCTTGACATCTCAGGAGTCCGACCCCAAGCGTCGTCGGGGTTCCTCTGAAAGGGAGTCTCCCTCACAGGAGCACAGAAGGAAGAAAAAGCTTGCGAGGGCGGCGTCGGTGGAGGTTCCTGGTTCCTCGAGGGCCAGGACGCATAGCCCTGACTGCCGCCCCGGGCTCTCGGAGTCGGAGAGGCCTTCCAAGCTACCTCGTGTGGAGCCGGAGTCCCTGAGTCACGTAAGTGCAGTTGTCCTCGTGGACTCCCCTCCGGGGGAGCCGACGTCGGGTCCAATGTTGGGTCCGACGCCGTCAGGGCCCGAGTCGGGGGCTGCTGAGTCTCCTGAACTTGGACTCAGGTTGACGGCCTTGGAGAGCAGCTTTGCTTCCTTCATGGAACAGCAGCGGGTGCTGATCGCCAGTCTGACCGGTGCATCTGCCCCGACCACCGGGACCTCGCCGTCTAAGTCGACCCCGGAAACCGAGCCGATCCTCGAGTCAATGAAGTCTCGAGTCGATCCTCGGTCAAGGTCCCCCTCGACCTCCCATGTGGGCCGAGGTTGTCGACGCTGATACCCTCTGCGTAGGGGCGGGTGGCACCGAGGCCCACACGGCCGGAGCCGCTCAATTTCTCTTCGGAGGAGTCGGAGTGGGAGACGGAGGATGAGGAGTTCCCGGGCACCTTCCGGACCCGGTGCGTTCCTTCGGACACACCGAGCCTCGGAGACGGTCCCCCCTGGAGAATACCCGGTTCTCGGACTTAGTGAGGGACATGGCCAAGGCCTTGGCCTTCCCTGCGTATGCCGAGGAGGAGCCTCGAGCCGAGGCGCTCGATGCCCTCCAGTATGATTTTCCTCCAAAGGAAGTCTTTACTGTATCAGTTCCTCCGATGTTGGAACGGCTGCTCTTCCTTATGTGGGAGGCACCAGCGTCGATTCCATTTATCAAGTCCGTAAGAGCCCTGGGTTCCAAAAGGCGCAGCTACCGCACCACTCCATGGTTGTGGAATTGGCCATGCACCGTCTGAAGAGTCAGAAGAGGCACTCCTTGGTGCCCCTCGGCCGTTAGGCCCGGAACCTGGATGCCCTCGGTAGAAAGTGCTTCCAGGGCTCTATGCTATCTTGCCGTGTCCAGACCTACCAGCTGTACAAGGGCATGTACCTACGAGACCTGGCAAAGGAGATTGCCGGGTTCTCAGCTGACCTCTCCGAGGAACCTTTGCAGAGGTTCAAGGCTTGCGAAACCTAAAGAAGTTTCTGGAGAGGGAAAAGTTCAAGATGCTTACCCTTGGGATACTGCCGCCCTACCTCCAGCAGGGAGATTGGCTATGCTCCTTAGATCTAAAGGATGTTTACATTCACATTCTCATCCATCCAGACCACAGACAATATCTCAGATTTGTGGTGGGAGGGAAACCATTTTCAGTACAGAGTACTTCCCTTTGGCCTAACCTCCGCCCCCAGGGTTTTCATTAAATGCCTGGTGGTGGTGGCGGCCTATCTCAGAAATCAGGGAATTTTTGTCTTCCCATACCTGGACGACTGGCTCATCAGGGGTCAGTCTCTCCAGGAGGGCAGACAAGCCACTCTTTGCACTGTCTCTCTTTAGCATCTGGGCTTTGTCATAAACTACGCAAAGTTCACTTTGCTCCCCTCACAGAACCTAAAGTTTATAGGGGCAAGATTAGACACCCTGCAGGCAAGAGCTTACTTGCCCGAGGACAGGGCCCACAGATTGATGGACTTGGCCCACCAGTTCCGAAGCAATTCTCAGGTCTCCGCCAGACACTTCATGCGGCTCCTAGGCCACATGGCATCCACGGTACATGTGACACCGAATGCCCGTCTGCACATGCGGGCGGCTCAGTGGTGCCTCAGTCTTCATTGGGCGCAAGCCACAGGCAACCTCCGAGACAGAGTAAAGGTGTCCAAACCACTCTTGGGCCCCTTGCAGTGGTGGCTACATCTCCCAAATCTTCTCAGGGGGATACCCTTTCAGGCCCCAGCACAGACAAGGATGCTGACGACCAATGCTTCCTTAAAGAGCTGGGGTGCACATTGCCAGGGCACGTGCACTCAAGGCCTCTGGTCTCCTCGAGAGGCCACACAGCAGATCAATCTTTTGGAGCTGCGAGCAATCCTTATGCCCTCTCTCACCAGTCTGTCTTAGTTCAGACAATCAGGTAGCAATGTTCTATGTGAACAAGCAAGGGGGCACAGGGTCCAAACTCCTATGTCAGTTGGCGCAGGCCCTTTGCTCCTTTGCAGTCAAGCAAGGCATGTTTCTCAAAGCAGTTTATCTACCTGGTCAGGAGAACTTCCTGGCAGACAAACTAAGCAGGATTCTCCAGCCTCACGAATGGCAATTGAATCCACTGGTGGTCCAGCAGATCTTTCTACGATGGGGACTTCCATCCATCAATCTCTTTGCATGTCCACTAAACAGTCAGCTGCCCAGGTTTTGCTTCAGACAGCCGCATCCCCTGAAAATGGCAGCTGATGCGTTTCTGATCTCTTGGTCTACGGGCCTCCTGCATGCGTTTCCTCCCACGCCCCTGGTGGCCCGAACTCTGTTCAAGATTCTACAGGACAAGGCCTTTGTGATTCTGGTAGCCCCCAGATGGCCGAGGCAACAGTGGTTTCCACTTCTGCAGTTGGCAGTGGAAACTCCATTCCCTCTGGGTTTGCAACCCAATCTCCTGTCTCAGGATCAGGGTTCCCTTCTGCACCCCAATCTCAGATCCCTCAATCTGATGGCCTGGCTGCTGAAAGAATAATGCTAGCTCCCTTACTTCTAACAAGGGAAGTTGAGGAGGTGGTCTTGGCCTCTAGGAGGCAGTCCACCAGAAAGTCCTATGCCCTCAAGTGGCGGAGGTTCTCAATATTGTGTGCTCAGCGCAATGAAGATCCTTTCTCCTGCCTTGTGCCAGTAGTACTACAATACCTACTTCACCTGTCAGACCTAGGCCTTAAGTCCAACTCTGTTCGGGTCCACCTCAGTGCTCTATCAGCACACCACTCACCAGTGGAGGGACAGTCTCTGTTGGTTCACCCCTTGGTGTCCCGTTTCCTCAGAGGCCTGCTTTAGCTCAAGCCTCCGATTCGTCCACCTGCCACTGAGTGGGATTTGAATGTGGTCTTGCAACAACTTACTCGCCCACCGTTTGAGCCTATGGCTACTTGCCATTTGCGCTTCCTCTCTTGGAAAGCGCTCTTCCTGGTGGTTCTTACCTCGGCCAGACGTGTGAGTGAACTACAAGCTCTGGTTTCTGATAGACCGTACACACGGTTCTATAGGAACAGGGTGGTCCTACGGACCCATCCGAAGTTCCTTCCAAAAGTTGTCTCCTCCTTCCACCTCAACCAGGAGGTGGTTCTTCGGACATTCTTTCCTAGGCCGCATGCCAGCCGGGCTGAAACAGTCTTGCATACCCTGTACTGTAAGAGGGCGTTGTCCTTTTACATAGAACGTACGTGGGGGCACCGAAGGGCTACTCGTCTCTTCGTCTCCTTTGACTCTAGTAAACTGGGGTTGCCTGTCTCCAAGCGTACCTTGTCCACTTGGGTAGCAGATTGTATCGCCTGGTCGTACAGGGCAGCTGACCTCCCCTTGCAGGGTCGAGTCACGGCCCACCGTGTCAGGGCAAAAGCCGCGTCAGTAGCTCATCTCCGCTCTGTTCCGTTGGCAGACATCTGCCGTGCCGCTACTTGGTCTTCAAGCCAGACTTTTGCAGCCCACTATTGCCTCGAGAGAGAGTCCCGAAGGGACAGTGCTTTCGGACAGGCGGTACTCCATAATCACTTTGAGGTTTAGGCAACTCCTACCCTCCAGCCCTAGTGTTGGGCTACCGTACGGGGGCATTCTCAGAGGATATTCTTATCACGGATGCTGAGGCTCTTAAGAGGGAGCCATTTTTTCAGCTTAGGGTTCCCGGTAGCCTAGAGCTGGGGAGTCCTATATGTGAGGACTGACTTCCTGCTTGGTCCTGGAAAAGAGTAGTTACTCACCTGTAACAGGTGTTCTCCAGGAGCAGTAGGAATCAGTCCTTGCGACCCTCCCTCTTCCCCTGGAGTTGCAGTCATATACTTCATTTTGTTTTTTGCTGTCTTTTAGCTATGTCATCAGACTGAGCAAGATGGCACCCTTGGGCGGGAAGGGGACCGAGCAGGCGTGCTGCATTCCCAAAGGCTTTCTGTGAAAGCTGGGGCAATGCTCTGCACAGGGCCTCAGTTGGCGCCGACGTCACCCATATGTGAGGACTGATTCCTGCTGCTCCTGGAGAACACCTGTTACAGGTGAGTAACTACTCTTTCCCTGCTTCTGCAGAAAGTATAATAGAGTGTTGTGCAGAGGGGATGTAGTAGTGTTGAGATTGTGAATGATGTTTTGTATGCGTTCACTAAGGACTAAGTTGAAGGATGGTAACATGAGGATGAAGAGAGCAATATTTTGATTATTTTCTGATTTGGAACTGATTCTTTTGTGTTTGTTTTGGTAGAAGTTTGCAAATGTCTGTGGGCAGGGGGTATTGATTATTTTTATTTAATTTGGGATCTTTCAGTAGAGATTTAACTATTTCAGATAGTTCTCTTGGTCGGTTTAGTGAACACATTGAGTTTCTTGTGGTATTCCTTTCTTTTTTCATCAACCATTTTACAGTATTTTTCAAGACTGGCCATGTACATGTTCCATTGTAATTTTCTCTGTTTTTGTTTAGATTCTTTTAGGGGCAGTTTCTCCAGTTGGGGCAGTTTTGTACATACCATGACATTCATGAACCTCACTCATAAGCCAGGATATGTGGAGTATGATCTCTGCTGATAATGCTTGGTGTAGTGCTTTCATCAAGCCAAAGAGAGCCGCCTCCTGGAGTTCATAAGATGTAACATGTATGAATACTTTGTTAAGGTGCCCTTGGAAATTCTACTTAATCAAGCTTGTGGCACCCAGCATGATGGGAAATATCTTGGTATCTTTCTGCCACGTTTTCTTGGTCGTTGACTGCATTTAACATAACATAACATAACATAAGATATGCCATACTGGGTCAGACCAAGGTCCATCAAGCCCAGTATTCTGTTTGCAACAGTGGCCAAACTAGGTCATATGTACCTAGCAGTTTCCCCAAGAGACACAAGTTCCACAATGCTTGTACTGGGTCAAGCATTGATATCTTCGGTCACTTCTTAATAATGGTTTATGGACCTTTCCTCCAGGAACTTGTCCAAACCTTTTTTAAACCCAGCTACACTAACAGCCTTTATGGTACTTGACAAGCTTTTTGGGGAGGAGCGTTTCCCTACAGCCGTGCTGAGAGGAGGCGGCAGGCTGTGTCCCGGGCTGCCCCAACGTCAATGGGGGCTTCCCTTAAGAACTCTGCTGTGCCTTGGTGAGCCGGGAGGGGTGTTTCCCTGCAGCTGTGCTGAGAGGAGGAGGCAGGCTGTGTCCCCGGCTGCCCCTATGTCATCGGGGGCTTCCTTCAGGACTGCTACGTTCCCCTTTATCTAGGAGTGAGTACAAGGTGCATGGCCGTGGCGTGACCAAAGGGGTGTGACACAAGGGGCAGTTAATGCCCCTTGGGAGCCCCTTGGAGCACCGATGGAGTACTAGGTATACAGGGAAGCATAAGAAAAAGGCTTTGCTGCCTGCAGTGGTTACCAGAGGGCCTATGGATAAACATTTGAAACCTAGGGGAGAGGGGTTTTCCCCTGCAGGTACTGGGACTGCTTCTCCTCAAGTTTCGGTGGCTTCTTTAAGCTCTCAGGAGCGCTCCCCACCTGCTCCCCCCCCCTGTTCCCCCCCATTTGACACTTCCTGACCCCACCGGTGTTAGCCCTTTAAATCATAGTTCTCCAGTTGTTCCTGTTGTACTTTTTTAAGTCTATTGCCTGGTCACCTTCCCAGTTGAATCCAGGGAGATACCTGAGTCTCAGGTATCCCGGAGGGATATTTAGAGGGTTGTTACTAGGACTGAGCAGTTGTGGGGCTTCTCTCAGGAGACGGTTACATGGCTGGTTAAAGTTGAGGAACAGGTGGGTTTACTTGCTACTCAAATTTCTAAACATGATAGTTCCTGTCCTTTGAATGCGGTGAATGCCTCTCATATTAAGGATAGTCTAGTTATCCATCGGAAATTAGAAATGCTTGAAAATTATACTAGCAGTAGAAATATTCGATGTTTGAATTTTCCTTATTGTCATTTATTGCCTCCGGAAGTCTTAGGGGCTGGTTTACAAAGCCGCGGTTGCAGTTTCCGATCGTTATCGGAGCCGCGGCCCAATTGATTTCAATGGGGCTGCGGCTCCGATAACGATCGGAAACCGCTACCGCAGCTTTGTAAACAAGCCCCTTATTCTGGAAATACCTTAAGGATGCTTTGGGTTTACCCACAGCAGACTCGATGGTATTTTCTAAGTTGTTTGCCAGGTGGGAAGATGTCGAGTGAGTTTTCTGTGGGTTTTGATATTTTGCAACCTCAGGTAAAGTTCAATCTGACTCTCTTCTTGGAAGATTCACAGGATGTTATTTCCAACAGAGCTACTCTTTTGGTTACATTTCTTTCAGAACAGGATAAGATCTCCTTGTTTAGAAGTTACTTTAAAAATATGGCCTTTATTTTTTGTGGGTTGCGAGTTCAGTTGTTTCCTGATATATCTCGGACCACACAGTTATGTCGGCGGGCCTTTTTGGCCCTAAGGCCAAGGGTATTGACCACTGGGGCATCTTTTTTCTTATGGTCTCCCTGCAGGTACTTGGTCTCCTTCCAGGGAGTTAGGTTTATCTTTCTAGATTCTCCACTATTGGAGGCTTTTCTGGCTGATAAGGAGAAAAAGGTCTCAGAGGGGTGAGTTTTGGGTAGGATTAGATAATTTGACTGTTTTGTTAGGGATTCTTTCTTTTTTTCCCTTATTTTCTAGTTGTAAAAATTCTTTTGTATTTATCTCCTCTCCGTTTTGTGGGCTAATGGATTGTTTATTGTTTTCTCATTATTTTTGTTCGATTTCAATCGTATTTCTTGTATACTTTGTAAGTATTGCTTTAAAAACATTCTGGAAAAAAAAAAGAAAAGCTTTTCTCTCTCAGCACGATCCACAGAATAGTACCAGGTGGCTGTGTGTTGTTTCTTTGTTTCCTGTAGTTAGTGGTGCTAGTGCAGCTTTGCCTATGACCTTTTTCCAGTTCTTTATTAGTATGTCAATGCGGGCTGTTTCAGTGTCCAGTTTCAGCAAAATATCTTCCAGGAACGTTTGTTTCTCGAAGTGCTGAAAGCGATGACTGTTGGTAGGGTTTGAGTGACCCTAGAGTTACGTGTTTTGTTTGGTATTCGGACCATAATAGCATTGTGGTCTGACCATGGTACTGGTGATATTTGGGGTGAGGGCTGGTCAGCATATGCCTAGGGTGTTGCTTTAGGATGTGTATAAAATCAGATCTCCAGGAACAAGCAGGAATACAGTCCTCACATATGGGTGATGTCTTTCAATGGAGCCCATGCAGGAACACTCCCCAGCATCCAATAGGAAGCGTTTGGGAGCATTACTTTGCACATGTGTGCATGCCTTCCGCCTTCCCAGTGATTCTCCTTAGTCTTAGTTTTTCTGTTGAGCCCTACGGATGCTTGTCCTATCACCGCAGATAAAACTTTTTTCTTCCATGCCCTTTGGGGTGCTTATTTTTTCTTTTTGCCTTCCTATCTACTTTGGTACCATCAGTCATCGACGCCGGTGTCTCTTTTTGGCACTTCAACTAACTTTTATTTTCTCTGTTTATTTACCTCGCGGTTCCCGTAGGTTGTTTCGTCAGTGCAGGCTGCTATTGAGTCTTTTGACTTGGCAAAGACTGTGTTTCTTGAAATGGAGAAGCCAGCCAGCTGTTTCAAAAAATGTACTAACTGCAACCACAGTATTTCGGCCACCGACAAGCACAGTTGGTGTGTACAGTGCTTGGGCCCTGTCCATAACCCGGATTCTTGTAATTTGTGTTAGCAAATGACAAGAAAAGGGTTAAAAAATGGGAAAAGAAATGCGACAGTCTTTTTGGATCTGACTTGGCAGCCTCAACACATTCTTCTTCGACATCGACACCCTCTCGGGGCTCCTCTTCTTCATGCGGTTCCTGCGCTCCCCTTGAAACAGAGAGACTGTGGTAAGAAACAGCCAACCACTGACACTACATTGGCATTTCAGCCTTCGACATTGAGGACCAATGCCGATTTCCGGGATAGATCCCTTGGACATTGTCATTGGAGCTCGATTCAGTAGGATCGATCTTGAGAATCGAGAGTGGCCAGCTAAACAGCCCCGGAATACAGATTGGAACACCTTCCTACATTTTAAAAGTGCACATCCTTTGCAGTTAAAAGAAAGCCTTCCTTTGTCTCAGTTCCTACGGTATAGGCGGAACTGTTCTGACAGAAGTGAATTTAAGAATTTATCAAGACAATTAGCAAGTAATTTTAGAGAAAGAGGGTATCCCCATAGGGTGGTGAAACAAGCATACTCTAGGGCTCTTTATAATAACCGGAGTTCAGGAATTCAAAACATTTTGAGAAAACATAGTAACTGTGATAATGACAGCAGTGTAGAGCAAATGGAATGGGAAGGAAATGAGCAATACACCTTTAGAAGTAAAGGCAAACAAGGTTCCCATGGAAACCTCAAGCTTCTAGCTAGAACTGAGCCCTGTCACAGCAGTGACGTAGGAGCTAAGTGGAGCCCTAACGAGTTTCACATGAGTAGCCAGAAGGGTGTGGCTGCTGAGGAAAGCCATTTTAAACCTGCCTCAGTGTTCAGTGCAGGGGAGCAGCGAAGGGAGCAATGGAGGGAGCAACGTGGGAAGCTAAGGAAGCCAGAGAAGCCACGAGAGAAGCCAGCTGAACAAGGAAAGCTATGGAACTCAGAACAAGCTAAGAAGGATTCTGGAAGGTCTGTTGTTTCCTATACTCCAGGAGCTCTGGAAGAAAACCCAAAACTTCTGTTAAAGCAACCCAAGGAAAAGGTAGAAAAGTTTACTTTCACACGGGGAAAGAGCTCTGATTGCAGAGAGGGCATTGCACGTGAGAAAGGTACGTCTGCTATAATCCCTAGCAAGAGTTATGCTGAAGATATTATACAGAAGCTAAGGACAAGTGCTAACCAGAGGCAAGATAGGACTGCAGTGAAAACAACTCCAGTCAGAACTAGAAACATTCCAAGTAAGTGTTATGAGACAGATTCAAATTCTGTATTTAAAAGCTTACGAGGGAATCAGTTTCCTGCCTTAAACAAAGTGAATGAAAACCAGAGAGAACAATTTATAGAACAGCTGCAGGAAGTTCTTAATAACCTTCAGTCTAATTCTGGTTTTAAAAGTTCCTTAGAGCAGAGTGATAATGGAGCTTGTGAAGACATGATAATTGATGTAGAAGATACTCCTGATATGAATGACGTTTGTGAAATGGATTGCTCTTTTTGTGAGACCAATCACCTAGACTTACGCTGAACAGCCTTTGCATGAGAGGAATGCAAAGCTGTTTCCTAACTCTGTGAAAGGACGACATTGTGCTAAAACAATTAACTTTGCCTGAGCACTGCTGTGAATGAAACAGTTTTTCTATGCTTTATTTCTCAACTTTATTTGCTCCTGTTTTTCCTATTATTTTGGGAGAAAATAATCCATGCCATGTTTTGCGCTGTGAATTCTATGTGAAAAGGAAAACCCAAATACATTTATCTGTTTGCCTGAAACCTCGTGTCACAACACTTTGTTGGATAGTAATCAAGACTACAAGTCCCAGCATCCCTTGCTGGCACAATAGCCAAAGACATTACTTGAAGACAAAAATAAAGGCCACCCTTGCCCTTGAGCCACCGGCCCTAGGCGGGGTAGGACAGTAACATCATAAAGGTTATTCCCGGGTTAGCGGGCAAAAAGATACGATGTGTATGGCAACGAAATCGCAATTTAAAAGAACAGTTGAGTCCTGCAGTATTAAAATCTATAGCTCCATTAGTTCTTACATCGGAAAATAAGGTGGGCCATAGAAAGTGTGGAAGATGTAATATCTGTTATATTACTATGGAACTTGAGATCTTTACTTATAAAGGAGTGGCTTATTGATTAAAAAGATATACAACCTGTGAATCCTCAAGTGTAGTATATGTTATAGTATGCCCATGTAAATTAATTTACGTTGGTAAAACTATTCGTCCGTTTAAAATAAGAATGGGAGAACATAGGAGCCGTTTGAAGTGTAGAATTAAAGAAGCATTATTGGTTCAACATTGCATAACTAAGGGACACAATTTTGAACAATTGAGATGTTTTTGTATTGATAGAATAGAGTCGGGTGTAGCGGGAAGATCGCAAGAACAAGCCCTTTTGATCAGAGAACAAAAATGGATATTCGATTTAAAATCAGTAACACCCACAGGCCTTAATGCCACTATTGATTGGTCAGCTTGTGTCTAATAAAAGATAATAGAGTTAGGTAATTAAAAGGGAAGTTATTATGAGTGCAATAGTAGGGTGCATTGAAACTGTAGTAATGTGGCAACGTTCTCTAACATAAACGATAGTGAATTTGGATAGGGGTGAGTGAGAATGGAGAAGTATTATAAGAATGAGGTACCACTTCAAAGTTCATGATGATAATGACGTCACTGGGGGCGGAGGTAAAAACTGTCTAATAAGAGAGTGGAGTAAGCACTTTAAATAAGCGAGTGTGATCCATAGTTTGCATGCGCGGCATTTTTTCTGGGAACGATTTGTAAGGAGTTGGAATACCTTGGAATAGCTCAGAAATATTTGTTGGGAAATGTGTGCAGCATCATTCAAGGTTCTGGTAGGTGTATTGTCGTTAAGGTAATATGGCCAATGAGAATAGTTTATAAGGAACTTAGAAGGTTTAAAAGTTACTGAAATGGATTTTATTTTTTAGTGAAAATTAATAGATGGTGATCCCCTGAGGAAACAATCTTTGTGAAACGCATTGGCGCCGAATGAAGGCGTTGGGATCTGAGAGCGAGAAAGAAACATGAAAAAGAACATCCTGATGGAAGCTAAGTACTTCTTTGAAGTTTGCTATTGGATTTTTTGAAGAGTGAGAACATGACGAGTTCCATCTGCTTTTATGAACACTAGATGTTTTTCGCTAAAGGTCGTTGATGCGAATAAGCACTGAATTAGGACACATTGTGAGTCCATATATGAGTGCTGAAGAGTTCTGAGACCTTTAATGATATAAATAGCTAATATTTGCAGCAACCATAAGATGTAACCCAAAATAAGATTGAGGTTCCATACTGATGATATTGAGCTTGTCAGCATATTGTTAATAGTACTAATAAGTAATCGCTCAGAGAAAGACCATAAATAATTGTTTCAGCTAAACAGCCCCGGCAGGAGGAATCCACCTCCAAAGTACAAGAGGGGCTCAGGAGTGCTACCGAGGCTTTGACTTCTGGAGAGCTTCCAGTTCCGTTGTCTGGGACGGTGGTACAGAATCCTGCTCCAGAGTCCACCCAGACATCCTCCATCTCCCTCGAGCAGCGCATGCTGTCCATGAGAGAAGTTTGGTTGCACTCCTAGCGGCATCTGTGCTAGTGGCCTTGACCCTCAGGAGCACAGGTTTCAGTACTGAGCCTGGAATTGGGCATTTAGAAGCCCTCAGTAGGCCGAGGTCTTGATGTTGAGTCTGGAACCACAGCCATCGAGACTCTCAGGGTCCGTGCCGAGCCTGGAACCGGCTGAACCCTATCAACCTCAGGAGGAACCGGCCTCAAGCTTCTACAGTTCCGATACCTCAAGGCATCGGCATCGTGATCATCCATTGACATTGGATTGGCAGCAGAGAGATGATTGTGACCATTGCTATTTTGACTTCCTCTCCGATTCCGATGCCTGGGAATCAGAGACTGAGTTCCCTGTTTCAAAGAGGCACTGTGATGTGCCGTCAGACTGCTTCACGAGCACCAGTGATCCCTGCTGGAGGACATGTCCTTCCAGGACTTTATCCGGACATGGCTAAGGCTCTCTCAAGACGGAACAGAGTATCCTTCGACTTCAAGGAAGCTTCCACTCTTCCAGTCCATAGTATTCTACAGTATCTTGTGTTTCGGATGTGGGAGACTCCCCTCTCAGTTTCTTTGGTCAGTAAGAGGCTAGACACTATGTACAGAGTTCCCAGTTCCCCAGGATTCCAGAAATCTCAACTCCTTCACCATTCTGTGGTGGTCGAGTCAGTCATGCGCCTGCTCAAGAATACCAAAAAACACTCTTCGGTTCCTCCTGAAAGGGACTTGCATATCCTCGATGCCTTTGGCTGTTGATGTTTCCAGGTATCAGTATTGGCTTGCTGCATTAATTCTTACATGCTTATATGGGCATGTTCCATAGGGATGTTGTGAGGGATCTTGATAAGTTCTCTGCTATAATTCCTTTAGAGAAGCTGGATGCCTACTGGGTCTTAGTGAAGCATGGTCAGGACTGTTCCAAGTTCATCACAGAGCAGCTTTTGACTCTTTTGAGTATATCAGGAGCGCTGCAGAGGTGGGCATTGGAGCAAGAAGACTGGCTTGGTTACAGACTTCAGACCTCAAAGAGTGGGTCCTAGACAAGGTAGCAGACAATCTACAGG
This sequence comes from Ichthyophis bannanicus, assembly GCA_033557465.1. Taxonomy (NCBI): domain Eukaryota; kingdom Metazoa; phylum Chordata; class Amphibia; order Gymnophiona; family Ichthyophiidae; genus Ichthyophis; species Ichthyophis bannanicus. The sequence goes on from CM066040.1 coordinate 263,780,644, forward strand.
AACAAGCAGGAATGAGTCTTCACATATGGGTACGTCGGTACCGACGGAGCCTGCACGGGAACGCTCCCCAGCGTCCAATCAGAAAGCTTTTGGGAGCATCCCTCAGCGCCTGCGTGCTGCCTTCCCGCCTTTCCAACTGTCTCTCCTCAGTTTTCGTTTTTCTGCGGAGCCGGCAGGACGTCCTCCTGTCACCACAGAAACTTTTTTCTTTAATTTTTTAATTCTTCTTTTCTTGTGGTCGCGGATGTTTTCCCGCCGCCACCGGTACCGCCGGTGGGGTTTTTTTCTTTTCTTTTTCTCAAACTGAGGGAGGGTTTTCCCTCAGTTTCTGTCTTACAAGTTTTTGGGCCTATAAGGCCTTTCCATCATGGAGCCTTCTTCTCCTAAGATGTGCCTTCACTGTGGAAATACAGTTTTCTTTTTAGACTCCAATGACTGGTGTCTAACCTGTTTGGGTCCTGACCCTTTTATCCCTGAACCGTCAGGCTTCAATACTGAGAGAAGAGATTCTCTCTTTCGAGTTTCCCTCGATACCGTTTTCCCTCCCTATGGCAGGGCACCGGCCATTTCTTCTCTACAGGATCAGGAAACCCACAAACAGTCTGTTAAGACTAGCCAATCCTTGAGTGGTAAGTCTCATGCTAAGCATGCTGACAGCCCCGGCCTTGCCCTCAAGACCCCATTGACATTAAAACCCCAGCGGGAGTCTTCGGGCTCCAAAGCATTTCAGGGGTTTCAGGTTGTTCCTGGGGCTCACCCCTCACAGAACATACCTGAGCCATGCTCGGTGGTGGCATCCGCTTCGAGCGGTACCGATACCCCGGCATCGGCACCGGTGTTGAGTGATCCACTCTTCACCAGAGATCGTCATCTGGCGTTCTCAGTACCTTTGGGACCGACCGATACGTCCCAGATTGACTTTCCAGTATCGGCAGTACCGCCGATACCACCACCGACGTCGGTACCCTCTAGGCATGCATCGATAGACTCGCTTCCTTCGATGCCGAGTCTAGAATCAATTTCTAGTCTAGAGGACTGGGTACCGATGCGTCTCGGAACCGATGTTTACCGATTCCGCATGCACGGTACCGAGGATAATTACCAAGGGTTTTTAGTTACCTCGGTACCGCTTGAGCAGCCTCCGATGACTGCTTCGGTGTCGGTTTCGCCTTCGATTCCGACACAACTACCGGTATCGCTGTCGATGCCGGTACCTGCCGTACCATCGGAACCAGCTCCTTCCATGCTTTTTTCACCTGGATCGCTCCTCTCTATACCTAGTTTGGAGTCGATACCTGGCATGGACGATGCACTACTGACTGTCTCAACTCATAACTGCCAGTTCCAGTGTCCATCCATTACAAATCCTGTTCTGCACCGGACAAGTACATCCTCCGGTGCCCAGGCTACCTTTTCAAATTTAGCCTGTCCAGGGATGGTTCCCATCGGAGATCCTTCTTTTCAGAAATTTCTCCTTGACATGGCAACCTTCCTTAATATTCCTATCCCTGGCTATGAGTCTTCTCAGGGTTTTTCTGCAGAAAAGGAAAATATAATGCTTCCTTTACATCACTCTTTGCAGAATCTTCTTCTGAGGGTATGGGAAAAACCTTTAAGGGTTTCTTCACCTCCTACAGCAACTGATCTTCTGTATCAGGTGCCCCCCTCTCCAGGATTTCAAAAACCTCAACTTCCCCATCATTCCTTTGTAGTGGAATCAGCAATGAGGAAGGTAAAAAGCAAGAAAAAACATTCTTCTTTCCCGCCAGGGTGTGCATCTAGAACACTGGATGCCTTTGGACGTCAAACCTTCCAAACATCTATGCTGGCAACTAGGATTCTCTCATATTTTTTCTATATGCGTCTGCCCCTTCAGGAGATCACAAAGAAATTATCTCTTTTGACTCCTTTTCTATCAGAGCCCAAGGCTGCAGACTATTCCTTACTTCTTAGTCATAGCCAAAATATCTCTTGGTTTCTTTCTCGTGCTTCCCTAAACTCTTTTGAGTCTGTTAGCAGGACTTCTGCTATAGCCATAGGAGCACGTCGTAAAGCCTGGCTCCAAGCATCAGACTTGAGTAGATGGGCACAACAAAGGCTGAGTAATACTCCTTGTACTGGAGAACATCTCTTCAATAAGGAGTCCTTCCGTCAGGTTGCTCATTCCTCCACTGACTTTCCTGTTTTTGAGGGCCTTCCTAAGCCCTCTCCTTCCTCAGCAGGTAGGAAATGTCCTACCAAACCTTCTTTCCCTAAAAGAAAGAGGTTTTCCTCTTCTCCTGCCCATCATTCGGATGTTCCCAAGCAGGGGAAATCTCGCCCTGGTCTGAAGAATCCAAACTCTAGCCAGGCTGAATAATCACAGTAACCATAGGTTTCTGATTAATCTTTTTATAACTACAGTTAACTTCTTTTCAGCAGGAGTTTTTCACTGTTTTTTTCCATTCAAAACTCTGCTCAGGGATTCCTATTCTCAGGAAATCCATTTACTCTTCAGTATGCTGAACTGTCAGGATATTCATGTCTATAAGTTACAGGGTTTTCCACCTCTTCCTGACTAGAAGAGAGGGTTAGCAACTATCACATGATAGTTTTCTCTGTACCAGCATGAATTTTTTCCTTCCAGGGACTTACCATGTGGTAAGTCCTTCTTCAGCTTCTATCTCTACCCTCTTCACCAGGGTTTCCCCTGTAAGAGTAGTACCATACCATTGAAAGACTTTTCATATCTTTCTTTCACTGTAGAGTTTCTTCTCCTGAGTAAACTCCCTTCTTTATCTGGGCAGCTCTGCAGACAGAGACAGCTTGCTCTGTTTGTTCAGTCTGTTCTCTCTGTTTGACACAGACCGACTCTCTCTGTTGTCCTATTCAGTAACTGCCCATGCAGCAGTTCAAATAATTGACTACTGGTACTTTTCCACAAGTCCCAGTCTTGTCTTCCTGCACTTCTGTCTGGCCTTAGTAGTGATTCCAAGACAGTTTTCTACATCATTCTTGGATAATCCTTCTCACTACCGGATTCTTACACTATCTTCTACTTGCCATCTCCAATCTCTGGGTTTGGCAGCGTAGTGGACGTGGCTGTCAGTTTTCTCCACCAGCCACTTCTACATCTCAGTTCTCCTGCATAATGCTCTCTGCAATCCTACTGAGAAGCTTTCCACTATGGGCCCTTGCTAGAGAGCATAGAGTTTCTTTAATGGATATCCATCATGGTTGGAAAAGGCTTCCTCAGTCATCCCCTATGACTGTGAGGGTTCTTCACACCCTGCTATCTTCTTTTTAAAAAAAAGGAAAAAGTACATAAGCCTTCTCCACGTGAAAGTCTAAGAGTTATCCCATTTCTATAGGGAATATACTCTCTTTTTTCTGGCAGCTTGTCCTCATGGTATCCTAATACTTCAAGGACAGCACATATTAATCTGGAAAACGCCTGATACCTCCTTTGTCCCTCACGTAGGTCAACCTGGTATCTCATTCTATACATTTCTGTCCTTTTACCATGCTGGAGTTCCACAGGACTCCGGACTTGCTGTTTACAGACTGATATTATCCTCTGTTTTTTCTCGTAACCATCCTGGTTATTCACTGCATAACCTTCCTTTCCCTTCACATCTCCATGTGAATGTCCTGATATGCATAGCTCTGTCTGCTTAGTTGCAGGCATCTATCTTTAGACCTATATATTCAGGCATATATATATATATATATATATATATATATATATACACCTCTATAAATCTCTGTCGATGTATCTGTCTGTCAGCCAAGTGTGCATATGCTGTGCCCTTTAGATTTCATTACAGATATATGTATATCTATATACCTGTGTATATATATATATATATATATATATATATATAAACACACATATATCTACATATATGTGTGTATCTATCCAGATACTTATTATAGGTAGATATGTATTTCCATACTTATCTCTCTGACTGTCTATGCTCATAAAGGTTTTTACCTTCCTGTATGTTTCTGACAGTGGGATGCACAGCTTCATACTGTTCTACAGTATGTTCGGATATTTTGCACACAACCACTGCTGTGGTACTGACAGCCCTACCGTATCCTAGGTTTACGTATCCCTGAAGCTCCATGCCCCAATGTCTTCTTACCTCTCACCAGTTAGGAAAGACTTGGTGGATCTTCAGTGGATTTCAGATTCAATTCCTCAAACATCTGTCCTTTCTGGGAGTATGGGGTTCTTCTCATACCCTTTCCTCCCTCAAGGACTAGGTCTGTTTGTCCAGATCGGTCAGTCTTCCTCTTTTGCTCCTACCTCTGAATACTTCTGTAGCCAAAAGAGTTTTCAGCTTTCCATGAAGCTTCCCACTGAAGACCTGCCGTATTTGTACTACCCCAATTGAATCCTGAGGTCACCTCTCACTTCCAGATGTTGACCTCCACCTTCACTCCAGTGAGGTTACCTTGAACATTATTCTACTGGATCCCCAGTAGACTCCATCAGCCTCTCTACTTCCTGCAATCCAGTAGGTGAGCGTCATATGGTGATTGTTCATTTCAATATTATGGTAATTATTCATTTCAATATATCTTTTGATAATGATCATACATACAAGGACTCCTTGCGGGTAGTCCTTTCTTAGGTTAGCTGTTTTTCCTGCAGCTCCTCTCTTTCCAACTCCTGCCCTCCATCCTCCGGATGCCTGGCCATATGAGGTGTAGCATGTTTTCAATCTTCAACATGTTAGGGCTCCAGGCCTCTTAGCTTGGGAGTCCCCATATGTGAAGACTCATTCCTGCTTGTTCCTGGAGATAGCACAGTTACTTATCTGTAACAGGTGATCTCTGGGAACAGCAGGAATAAGTCTTCACAACCCGCCCACCTCCCCTAGGAGTTGTATTTCTATTTCTATCTTCCTTTCCTCTTTCTCTCCCTTTGTCTCAGCTATGAAACTCAACTGAGGAGAGACAGTTGGAAAGGCGGGAAGGCAGCACGCAGGCGCTGAGGGATGCTCCCAAAAGCTTTCTGATTGGATGCTGGGGAGCGTTCCCGCGCAGGCTCCGTCGGTACTGACGTACCCATATGTGAAGACTTATTCCTGCTGTTCCCAGAGATCACCTGTTACAGGTAAGTAACTGTGCTTTCCTGGTCGATGTGAAAACCTCTTTGGTAAAAGCTAGAGGGAGAATGCTGGTGAAATCGAGACCGATGACCTTACCATGAAGTATCTCTCTCATAAAACAGCTTATCCTTCTAGGAAGCAGACCTCTGTAAAGATAGTTTAAAGATATGACAGATGGAAGGGATGACGGTGGAAGAGATAGAGCTTAGTAGATGAGTGGGAATGGGATCCGAGGAGGAGAGAAGATTTACAGTTTCCTCCTCAGTAATTTCAGAAAAGGAAGAAAAGATAAAGAAGGTGAGGGAAGGAGTTGGGATCGAAGGAGGAGGTGGAGGCGAACCTATGGAGAATTCAAGGTTAATCTTTTGGAAGATAATTAATTTTTCTTCAGACACTAAGGCAGAAGCCATGGCAGAAAGCCCCTTCCTTTCTTATCCCTCAGATTATATTCTTCATCCCTTGCAAAATGGTCAGCTATTTTGCTGGTGTGTCTGCAGGTGATTGGCCCAACCCTGATTCTGAGGGTTCAAATCAGCAAATCAGAAAGTGTCCTTTGGATACCAGGCATGTGCATGAGGGTCCCCTGACACAGGTCAGTGCAGCTGTAATCTGCAGAATTTGACTGGTCTGTTTATGGTCAGAAATGGACTAGGCTCCATGGAAAATTCCAAAGGTATTTGTTTTAAGTTAATATCTAAGATGATGGTTTCAGTGACTTTCTTTGTGCTGATGCAGAATAGGTGTAGTCTGTCAGGAGTCTGATGATATAGCAAATAATACGCTCAACAAGAACAATGGTGTGGTCTTAACTTTTGTAATTACTAGTATATTTTCTCTTCAAAGGTCTCAGTCAACCTATTTGCACTACTCCATGGACACATAATTGTGCCCTAATAGTGTGCGAGTTGACATCGGTGACCTCTATAACATTGATAACTAACGATTTTATTACATAAGTAACTGACAGTTTTATAACTTTAGAACTGAGAAGGAAGGTACTTAGCTTCTCTCAAAGTACTGCTCCTTCTTCATTGTTCTTTTTACCCTCAGGCGCCCATGCATTTCTCTACAACGAGGTTCTTCAGGGGATCTGTTCTCCATCCTTACATTCTTTACATCGGTGCTGCACACGTATCCAGCATCTGAAACCTCATGCTGCTAAACAGGTTTCAAAAAGCTTCTTTCGAAGCTAAGAACGCCGCGCAGCTAAGAACGCCTTAGCTTCGAAAGAAGCTTTTTGAAACCGGTAAGAGCTGTATTCAGAGTAAGGTTCCAGGTTACAGCTTGGTCCACCATTGACTGAGGTGCAAAGTGTGCAGAGAATTCAATAGAAGATCAGTGCCGACTGAAGTACATGAGGATGCCATTGGATATAGTAGCGGATGTCTCAGCAATCTAAAAAGAAACTATAAAATGATCAAAGGGACAGGTTCTGAAATTAAAAATGATCAGGCATAGGACCTGAGTTCTGTGGTACTTATGCGGACGCGAGATGCCACAGAACTCAGGCACTGAAAGAAAACTACAGTAAATCTTAATGCATGAGTAGAGGCAGGGTGGCACCAGAGTTGGCCCTAGGCAAACATTAAACTGTATGCCCTCCCCACTTGCTTCCAGAATCTATTCTTTAACTTTAAATACACCCCCCCCACACACATACATACACACACAGACTAGATGGACCAACTGGTCTTTATCTGCCATCATGTACTATGTTACCATGCATGAATAATACAAATTTCTAACCGTCCCTCCAGTCCAATCGAGTAATTGTGGGTTATCTCCATCCACTAGCAGCTGGGAACTGAGCATGTCAGATTTCTGATGTCACAGTAGAAAAGCTCCTTCCTTAGGCACCAGAAACCAGTATTTCAGTTCCTAGCAGCTAGGGCAGGAGCTTCCGCATGGCTGAGCTCCACTGGACGCACTCACGGTTGGAATGATTGCCTACTTTAAAAAAAATAAATAAATTAAAAAATACAAGGAAGGAGAGAAATGGCAGCAAACCTCTTTAAGGCATACCTTCCTTTGGCTGGGTCACTTGTCTAGTTTTACTGTGGAGGAAAGCAGGAGGCAGGGCCTCCTTCCCTGAGCCTGGGCCCTTTAATGGATAGGGTACAGGGCAGGGCTTAAAAACCCAGTGGTCCAGGTCCCTTTTCTCCTCCCCTCCCCCAGGCAGACAACACAATACTTCTGATTAAGTAGCTGGTTGTCTTTCTCTCTCTCAAAAAAAAAAGAGGGAAGGCCACATTGCAAAGTATCTCAGCTACCTCGATTTTACTAGCTGGTCTCATTAAGTGGTGAGGAAGCCATGGTTTTCCCAGAGGATGTTTCCTTAAGTGGAAGAAGAAACTGGTAAGTAGGGGACAGTAGGGTGCAGGCAGCTGCAAGGGGAACAGGCTGAGGACAAGGAGAGTCTCAACAGCTGCCACTCCCTTTGATGGGAGAGCAGTCGGACATCACAAAGGTGACTACTGTGGGGCGAGTGACTTCGTTGGTATTTTAGTTTTTGTTTGTTTATGCTTGGTTTGGTTTCCTCTTTTGGACTCAGGAGATAAGTGCGGCAATTCTGTCCCCGAGAGCAGGGCGCGCGCTCAAGCCAGTTTTGCGTTGTCGGTGGTTATTTTTTTCCCTCTCTCTCTTTTTGTTGTAAATGCGATCATATTTTGTATTCTTCCTATCAGGACATTCAGGGGAGTTGGTGGCAATGGCTTCCTCGCACAGAGGAGTTTTCCTTTCTGGGCTCAGGTGCTATTTTGGTAACTGCTGAAGTTTATTTCATGTCTTTGTATTTTTTTCAGGGCCTCAAGGTCTCCCGAAGTGTTTGTTAATGCCTCAGTCGCCTGTGGTGGTGGGGTACAGGCAGGCAATGCAGCGCAGGTGGAGGAGTTGTCTAATATTTCTCTCCGCGGTTCATGTGTCAGGAAAGAAAAATGTTAAAGCCGGCTATCTCAGTCTGCACCGGTTAGAAATGGGAGAGTAGGCGCTTGATGCAGCTGTGTTTCATGACCTAACGGTCCACGGGTGCTGGCCAGCCATGGAGTTTATGGCCTCAGTGGACAATACCAACGCAGCTCAGTTCTTCAGCAAGCACAGGGAACCTATATCCAAAGGGTTGAATGCCCTGGCCCAGCCATGACCGACATACTGTCTTCTGTATGCCTTTCCTCTGTGACTGCAATGCATAGAAGCTCACGGTGAGCTGGTGATTTTGATTACTCTGGATTGGCCTCTTTGACCGTAGTATATCAATCTGCTCCAGTTGGTTGTGGCACACCCCTGAGCTCCCCAACAGGATAAACCTTTTCTATCTCTAGGAACAAGCAGGAATAAGTCATCACATATGGGTACGTCGGTACCGACGGAGCCTGCGCGGGAAAGCTCCCCAGCTTTTCAAATGAAAAGCTTTTGGGGCCTCCCACTGCACATGCGCGCTGCCTTCCCGCCTTCCTGACCAGCTCTCCTCAGTTCTTCTTTTTCCGCGGAGCCAGCAGGTCGTGTTCCTGTCACCGCTGAAGAATTTGTTACTTTTGTTTGTTTCTTTAGACCGCGTACCTGCCTTTCCCATACCGATACCGGTATCGCCGGTCTTTCTTTCTTTCTATATTTAAAAAAAAAAAAAAAAAAAGACTTTTTTATTTTTCTTCAGCACAGCTTGGTACCCGGTGTTAGGCCTTAAGGCCTACACAATTTCTCCTCATGGAGAAGCCAGTCCCTGGTTTCAAAAAATGTACCAAATGCAGTGCTGTCATTTCTGTCACAGACACGCATGAATGGTGTCTCAAATGTTTGGGACCTGAGCACTCCATACCGGACTGCCCATCCTGCACCCAGATGTCTAAACGCGGTTTGCAGAACCGGGCTAACAAGCTTCATGTGCTGTTTCCTTCAGAAGCATCAGTCATCCAGGTCTTCCTCTCCGGATGGATCTCAGGTAACCAAAACTTCTGTGGGCAAATCCTCTAAAAGCAAATCTCTTTCTAAAGATCGAGAGGCTCTCAGTTCTGAGTTCGAGGATTCTGCCCAGGCCAAAAAACCCCGGCGGGAGGTTCCGGCCTCCAAAGCAATCATGGGGTCACAGGTTGACATCGATGGCACGGCCTCGACAGATCACCTGTTGGACTGCTCTGGGGTACCGGCCCATACCGGTACCGACATCCAGGCAGTAGTGGCGTCTATGGGCAGTACTGTCCAGACCATGCAGCAGGCCGTACTGGCATTCATTAAGGCTGCGACGCCCTCGGTACCGATTTCATCGGTACCGACCCCGGTTCCGGTATCTACACCGGAACCGAGACCATCGACTTCTAAACGTCGATCGGTTTCGCATGCCGGATTCCGGCTTTCGCCCGGTACCGATCCCATGCCCGATACGCCCGATGTCGATACCGATCGGTATGCGTATCGTACATTGGAAGCACAGAAAGAGTACTCAGATTCTTCTGATGAATTTAATTCTCCAGGACCAAGCAGGAAGTCAGTCCTCACTTATGGGTGACGTCGGCGCCGACGGAGCCCTCGCGGAGCAATTTTCCCCAGCTTTCAAAGAAAGCCTTTGGGAATTGCAGCGCGCATGCGCGGTCCTCTTCCCGCCCAAGGGTGCCATCTTAGCCAGTCTTCTTTTTTCCGCGGAGCCCTACAGACGTACCCGTCGTGTCCCCGCGAAAAAGTTGATTTTTCTTCATAATTATTCTTTTTTCCATTCGGTTCGACGCCGGTCTTTTTCCCGCCCGGACTCGCGACGCCGGTCACGAGTCCTCTTCTTATTTTTCGGTTTTTCTGACTTAGTCAGTTTTCGTTTCGGTTTTTCCCTGGCAGCCCGGTCCTTTGACCTCGCCGGGGCCCTTTTTCCCCCGATGGCTGCCAGTGGTTTCAAGCGGTGTGGTCAGTGTGACCGAAATATGTCACTAACTGACACACACGACAATTGCCTCCGCTGCCTGGGCCCGGATCATGAAGAAATGATCTGTGGGCCTTGTGGCAAACTATCCTCCAAAGCGTTGAGAAGTCGGCGGCATCAGCGGGATAGAATCTTCGCTGATCCCAGCCGTACCCGGACCTCGTCGGAGGCCTCCGCGTCCAGGGGTTCCAGCTCAGACCGTCGCCGGAGTTCCTCCGACAGGGGTTCTCCCTCCGGGGACCATCGACGGAAGGTGAAACCCGCGAGGGCGGCATCGGTGGACGCTCCTGGCTCCGCGAGGGCCAGGTCGCATAGCCCCGATAGCCGCCCCGGGTCCTTGGAGAAGGAGCACCTCACGAAGCGACCTCGCCTGGAGTCGGAGCTGCCTGCTCGGGTAAGTCCTGTGATCCTTCTGGACTCGCCTCTGCGACAGCCGACGTCGGGCCCGACGCCGTCGGGGCCCGAGTCGGGGGCTGCTGGGTCACCTGAGCTCGTACTCAGGTTGACGGCCTTGGAGAGCAGACTGTCTGCCTTCATGGACCAGCAGCGGGCACTGCTCGCTGGCTTCGCTGGCGCCGCTGCCCCGACCGCCAGGATGTCGACGTCTAAGTCGACCCCGGAGACCGAGCCGATCCTCGAGTCGATGCGAACTCGAGTCGATCCTCAGTCGAGGTCGCCCTCGGCCTCCCGTTCGGGACCGAGGTCGCTGACGCCGACTCCCTCGGCGTCGGGGCGGCAGGCGCCGCGCCCTGCCCGGGCCGACCCCACCGAGTCCTCGTCGGAGTCGGTCTGGGAGTCTGAAGAGGAAGAGTCGCCTGATTCTTTTCGGACTCGGTGTGTCCCCTCGGACTCACCTGAGTCCGAACCTCGGAAGCAGTCCCCCCCGGAGGATGCCCGGTTCTCGGACTTCGTCAGGGATATGGCCAAGGCTTTGGCCTTCCCTGCGGACCCCGAGGAGGAGCCTCGAGCCGAAGAGCTCGACGCCCTCCAGTATGACTCTCCCGCCAGGGAACACTTTACTGTACCGGTTCCTCCCATGCTGGAACGACTACTCTTCCGCATGTGGGAGAGTCCGGCCACCTCGCCGGTCCTGAGCAAGCGGGTCGATTCTATCTATCGAGTCCGCAAGAGCCCTGGCTTCCAAAAAGCACAGCTACCACACCATTCCATGGTAGTGGAATCGGCCATGCATCGTCTTAAGAGCCAGAAGATGCACTCCTCGGTGCCTCCTGGCAGGGAGGCCCGTAACCTGGATGGCCTTGGTAAGAAGTGTTTCCAGGGCTCTATGCTCGCATGTCGTGTCCAGACCTACCAGCTATACATGGGCATGTATCTCCGAGACCTGGCTAAAGAGCTAGCCGGCTTCTCCGCTGGTTTGTCCGAGGAACCCTTGCGGAGGTTCCTGGCCTTGTCCACTGGCATTCGGGAATGCTCAAAATTCATGTCCCGAGCAGCCTATGATGGCTTTGAAGCATCGGCTCGAGTGGCCGCAGCCGGCATCGGTGCCCGCCGACAGGCTTGGCTTCAGTCGTCTGACCTTGAGCCCTGGGTGCAGGACAAGTTGGTCGATGTCCCTTGCCGAGGCGAAAACCTCTTTGGGAAGCCCATGGCTGATAAGGCTGCACAAATTGAGACGGAGACTCACCAGGACTAGGCTTTCTAGGAAGACCTCCGCCCCTTCCCAGAAAAAGAAGGGCTCGGGAAAGAAGTCCTTTTACCCGAGGAAGGCGGCTGCCTACAAACAATACCCCCACTATCAGGCCCCTGCAGCTCCCCAACAGGGCCAGCAGGTCAAGGGACGGGGTAACGGGTCCCGTAGGCAGCAAGCCCCCAAGCCTGCACCACCAGCCCCTGCTCCGCAGGGTGGGGGTTTTTGACTCCTTAAGCATAGCCTCTCCCCCCCCCGCTGGTTCCTCCCAGCACCGGAGGCCGGCTGGTTCACTTCGCCCACAGGTGGTCCAGCATCACCTCAGATGCCTGGGTGCTTCAAGTCGTGCGAGAAGGCTATCTTCTCCACTTTCACCAGGTCCCTCCCTCCTATTTTCCGGGAGAACCTCCACGACCCCCTCTGCACAGGGAATTACTCCTTCAGGAGTTAGCAGGTCTTCTACAGGAACAGGCGGTGGAACCGGTGCCCCACCACCTGAAAGGTCAAGGCTTTTATTCCAGGTATTTTCTAATACCAAAAAGAACAGGAGGCCTCAGACCCATCCTGGACTTGCGCAACCTCAACAAGTTCCTCGTGCGGGAGAAGTTCAAGATGCTTACCCTTGGAATCCTTCTGCCCTACCTCCAGCAGGGAGATTGGCTATGCTCCTTGGATCTAAAGGATGCCTACACGCACATCCTCATCCACCCAAGCCACCGCCAATACCTAAGGTTTGTGGTGGCAGGAAATCATTACCAGTACAGAGTACTACCCTTTGGCCTGTCCTCCGCACCGCGAGTCTTCACAAAATGTCTCGCGGTGGTGGCGGCCCATCTCCGGCTTCACGGCCTCTATGTCTTTCCGTACCTCGACGACTGGCTCATCAGAGCAGCGTCCGCTCTGGAGGTCACCAACGCCACGCGCCGCACGGTGACTCTTCTGCAGTACTTGGGCTTTGTTATAAACTTCGCAAAGTCCACTTTGCTCCCCTCACAGGATCTCGAGTTCATCGGTGCAAGGCTGCACACTCCTCAGGCACGAGCGTTCCTACCGCTCGACAGGGCTCAACGGCTCATAGACCTAGCCGACCGTTTTCGCAGCCAGCCCCTGGTCTCCGCCAGGCGCTTCCTGAGACTACTCGGCCATATGGCTTCCACCGTCCATGTGACCCCAATGCCCGCCTGAATATGCGGCCTGCTCAATGGTGTCTCCGCCAGCAGTGGCGACAAGCCACAGGCGGCCTAGCAGACCTAGTGCGCGTCTCCGAGCCACTGATCTCGTCTCTCCGGTGGTGGCTTCAGCGGCCGAACCTGATACTCGGCATGCCTTTCCAGTCACCTCAGCCGGCCCGGGTGCTGACAACAGATGCATCCCTCCTGGTCTGGGGAGCGCATTGCCAAGGGGCACGTACTCAGGGCCTCTGGACCACGTGGGAGTCTGCTCAGCAGATCAACTTCCTGGAGCTCAGGGCGATCCGCCTGGCTCTCAAGGCCTTCTCCCACCTGACTTCTCACCAGTCCGTCCTTGTCCAGACGGACAATCAAGTTGCCATGTTCTATGTGAACAAGCAGGGGGGCACGGGCTCCTTCCTCCTCTGCCGGGAGGCACAGAAGCTCTGCTCTTGGGCCATCAGTCACGGCGTTCTCCTCAAGGCGGTTTATCTCCCAGGCCAAGAGAATTGCCTGGCGGACAAACTCAGCAGGATCCTCCAGCCGCACGAGTGGCGTCTGGATCCCTTGATAGTTCAGAAGCTCTTTCTAAAGTGGGGCCTCCCCACGGTGGATCTCTTTGCCAGTCCTCACAACCGGCAACTTCCTCGCTTCTGCTCTCGTCAGCCACACCCCCTTCGGGTTGCGGCGGACGCTTTTCTACTCTCATAGTCGGGAAGCCTTCTGTACGCTTTCCCTCCCATCCCGCTAGTCTCTCGGACTCTTTTCAAGGTTCTCCGAGACAAAGCCTTCATGATCCTGGTGGCCCCTCGCTGGCCCAGACAGCCGTGGTTTCCGCTCCTGCTGCAATTAGCGGTGGAGGATCCATTCCCTCTGGGGTTGCAACCGGATCTCCTCACTCAGGATCAGGGGTCTCTGCTACACCCCAACCTCAGGTCTCTCAACCTAATGGCCTGGCTGCTGAGAGGGTAGTCCTTGCTCCCCTTCTCCTGCCGGCAGAGGTGGAGGAGGTCGTCCTAGCTTCGCGACGACCTTCTACCCGCAAATGCTACGCCCTTAAATGGCGTCGTTTTTCCGTTTGGTGTACCCGACAGTCTCAGGATCCCTTCTCCTGCCCGGTGTCGGTGGTCTTGCAGTACTTGCTATACCTCTCTAATCTGGGACTTAAGTCCAACTCCGTCAAAGTTCACCTTAGTGCTCTTTCAGCACATCATGTGCCGGTGGACGGCAGACCTCTCTCCAACGACCCTCTCGTAGCGAGGTTTCTCCGAGGTCTCCTTCTACTTAAACCACCTCTGCGCCCGCCAGCGCCTGACTGGGACCTGAATGTGGTTTTACAGCGGATCACCTGTCCGCCTTTTGAACCTATGGCTACCTGTTCTCTCCGTTTTCTTTCTTGGAAAACACTGTTCTTGATAGCCCTCACTTCCGCTAGACGCGTAAGTGAATTGCAGGCCCTCGTGTCTGATCCCCCTTACACTCGGTTCTACAAAAATAGGGTAGTCCTACGGACTCACCCAAAATTTCTTCCAAAAGTGGTCTCCCTTTTTCACATCAATCAGGAGGTGGTACTTCCAACCTTCTTTCCCAGACCACACTCCAGCCGAGCTGAGACGGTCCTCCATACCCTGGACTGTAGAAGGGCTTTGAACTTCTACCTTGACCGTACGCGGGAGCACCGTAAAGCTGCTCAGCTTTTTGTGTCTTTTGACCCCAATAAATTGGGGCTCCCGGTCTCCAAGCGTACTCTGTCCATCTGGGTTGCGGACTGTATCTCTTGGGCTTATGGGGCAGCCGGACTCTCCTTGGAAGGTCGAGTCACGGCTCATTGCGTTCGGGCAAAGGCTACGTCAGTGGCTTACCTCCGCTCTGTTCCGCTGGCAGACATCTGCCGGGCCGCTACTTGGTCTTCGAGCCAGACTTTTGCGGTCCATTACTGTCTCGAGAGGGAGTCCCGCAGGGACAGTGCTTTCGGACAGGCAGTCCTCCGTAATCTCTTCAAGGTCTGAGCAACTCCTACCCTCCATCCTGGATGTGGGCTACCGGTGGGTAATAATTCAGCGAAGATTCTTTCCTTCTGTGCTGCTGAGCTAGAGGGAGCTCATTTTTATGCTTAGGGTCTCCGGTAGCCTTGAGCTTGGGAGTCCCATAAGTGAGGACTGACTTCCTGCTTGGTCCTGGAGAAAGCGTAGTTACTCACCTGTAACAGGTGTTCTCCAGGAGCAGCAGGAATCAGTCCTCACAACCCTCCCTCCTCCCCGTGGAGTTGCGATCATCTGCTTTAGTTTTTTTTGTAAATTTTTATGCTGTCTTTTTTAGCTATGTCATCTGACTGGCTAAGATGGCACCCTTGGGCGGGAAGAGGACCGCGCATGCGCGCTGCAATTCCCAAAGGCTTTCTTTGAAAGCCGGGGAAAATTGCTCCGCGAGGGCTCCGTCGGCGCCGACGTCACCCATAAGTGAGGACTGATTCCTGCTGCTCCTGGAGAACACCTGTTACAGGTGAGTAACTACGCTTTCCTCTGATGACTCTGCTGAGCTTACTCTTCCTGAGGAGCCCTCTTCTCCCAAGAGGAGGATGTCTCCTCCAGAGGATTTATCTTTTCAGGATTTCATTGTTGATGTAGCTAAAGCACTTTCTATTACTACATCTTCTGAAAGAGAACCGAGATCAAAAAAATTGGACATTTTAGGATACTCAAAAGCTCCTAAAGAGGCAGTCACTCTGCCTGTCCATGAAATCCTTCAAGAACACTTGATGGATTTGTGGGAGACTCCTTTAACACTGTCTCCCCATTCCCGCAGGTTGGACACCATGTATCGGGTCCCTCCTTCGCCTGGGTTCCAGAAAACTCAGCTGCCTCACCACTCCATTGTGGTGAAGTCTGCTATGAAGAAAATAAAGAGTCCTAAGAGGCATTCTTCTACCCCTCCAGGGCGAGAATGTAAGAACCTAGACTCTTTTGGAAGAAAGATGTTCCAGGCTAGTATGCTTATCGCCAGGATCAACTCTTATAGCATTTATATGGGCATGTATCTTGGGCAACTTGTCCTAAAAATACAGAATTTTGCCCCCTTTATCCCTGATGATCAAAGGGCGGACTTCTTTTCTATGGTGACACAACTTTCAGAGGTCTCCAAGTTCTCCAACAGGGCAGCTTTTGATTCCTTTGAGGTTGCAGGCAGAGCTTCGGGAATTGCTATTGCTGCCCGACGTCTCGCTTGGCTCCAGGCTTCTAACCTAGAACCCTGGGTTGTAGAAGGCCTCAGGAATCTGCCCTGTACCGGTGAGAACTTATTTGGGGAAGACTGGCAGATTAAAGCTGCTCAAATGGATGCAGAAAATGCCACTCTAGATAGACTTTCCAAGTCTACTTCTACCCCTACCAAAAAGAAGCCTTTTAAAAGGCCTTACTATAAAAAGACCAGATTTCCCACAAATACTGGCCAGCAATCTGCTCAGCCTCGCCTTGCGGCTAAGCGTCAACAATCTAAGCAGGTAAAGTCAAAGTCTGCAGTGTCTGCTACATCCCAGCAGGCTCAACCCCCTCAGGGGTTTTGACTTCCCTCTAGAGAACTTGCCGTTTCTGGCTCTAGCACAGCCAGAGCCCCTCACCATTCCTGGAAGGCTAGCTCACTTTGCTCCCAGATGGGAGCAAATAACATCAGAGCAATGGACCCTCTCTATTATCCGAGAAGGCTACAAACTTCATTTCTCCAGCCTTCCTCCCCATACCATGGTGAGGCAATTCAGTTCTCCCCCATCTCTTCTGACCCTGTTGGGTCAGGAAGTCTCTTCTCTTCTTGCCCAAGGGGCAATAGAGGAGGTTCCTCCTCCACAACAGGGGTTAGGTTTCTACTCCCCTTACTTTCTCATAACAAAGAAGACAGGGGGCTTCAGACCTATCCTAGATCTGAGAGAATTGAACAGGTTTCTATTCAAGGAGAAATTCAAAATGCTCTCTCTGGGCCTTCTCCTTCCATACCTTCAGAGTCAAGATTGGCTTTGTTCTCTAGATCTCAAGGATGCGTACACTCATATACTCATCCATCCATCCCACAGAAAGTATCTAAGATTTCTGTTCCAGGGAAAACATTTCCAGTACAGAGTACTACCCTTCGGTCTGGCCTCTGCTCCAAGAGTATTCACAAAATGCATGGCAGTCGTTGCCGCATTTCTCAGAGGCATGGGAATCTTTGTCTTCCCATATCTGGACGACTGGCTCATCCGAGCTCCATCTCAATCAGAAGCCCAGATTTCTCTGGACCGCACAAGGCGTATTCTTCAATATCTGGGACTTGTGGTAAACATTCCCAAGTCCCAACTCATCCCTACTCAGTCCCTGGAATTCATAGGGGCCCAATTGGACTCCACCACTGCAAGGGCCTACCTCCCTCTGGTCCGAGGCCAAAGGCTAATAAGCTTGGCCTCCCAGGCTCAGTCCAGAAGTCACTTGTCAGCCAAAGAAATGCTGCAACTTCTCGGCCACATGGCCTCCACGGTTCATGTGGTACCTTATGCTCGTCTCCATATGAGAGCAGCTCAATGGACATTGGCCACCCAGTGGTCTCAAGCATCGGGACTGCTGTCAGACCAGGTACTCACCTCAAAACGTCTGTTTTGGTCTCTCCAGTGGTGGACATCCTCCAAAAATCTGTTGTTGGGGACCCCCTTCCAACCTTCGTTGCCCCAAGCAACCCTCACAACAGATGCCTCCCAAACAGGGTGGGGAGCTCATCTTCAACATCTCTCCACTCAGGGAATCTGGTCTCCCCAAGAGACCACCCTTCATATCAATCTTCTGGAACTGCGAGCAATCTTCCTTGCCCTCACAGTCTTCCATACCCTCCTTGCCAACCTGACTGTCCTAGTTCAGACAGACAATCAGGTGGCCATGTTTTATATCAACAAACAAGGAGGGACGGGCTCTCTGTCGCTTTGCAACGAAGCTCTCAGATTATGGGCCTTCGCCAGAGAGCACCAAATTCATCTTCTGGCAGTATATCTTCCAGGAGTTCAAAACTCTCGGGCAGACAGACTCAGTCGAGTTCTGCTCCCACACGAATGGTCCCTACATATGGACCAAATACGCAGAATCTTTCAGGAATGGGGGACCCCGGACATAGACCTCTTTGCAATTCCGTGGAATGCCAAACTTCCCCGGTTCTGTTCCAGGACTCCGTGTCAGGGAGCTCAGGCCAACGATGCCTTTCTCCTGCATTGGGGTCAGGAATTGCTGTACGCTTTTCCACCCATTCCTTTGATTCCCAAGACTCTGTTCAAACTTCAGAGGGATCACGGATCCATGATCCTCATTGCTCCACGCTGGCCATGCCAAGTGTGGTTCCCTCTCCTTCTACAGCTCTCCCAGGGCTCCTCCCTGGACCTGGGAGCTGCACCAGACCTTCTGTCTCAGGAGCAGGGGACTTTGTGGCATCCAAACCCCAAGTCCCTACATCTCCGAGCTTGGTTACTGAAGGCTTAAGCCTTCAAGAGTTTAATCTTTCTCAACCAGTGAAAGATATCCTTTATGCCTCTAGGAAACCCTCTACCAGGCGTTCCTATGCTTTCAAATGGAAACGTTTTTCCATTTGGTGTGCTCAACAGGGTCTTGACCCTCTGGCACTTCCTTTGAATTCTCTACTAGACTATCTCCTGCATCTTTCCAATGCAGGCCTCAAGACGAATTCAGTACGAGTCCATTTAAGTGCTATTACAGCATCCTTAAAACCTATAAATGGACAATCTGTTTCCTCTCATCCTATTATTGCAAGATTCATGAGAGGCCTAACCCTCACTAAGCCTCCCATCCGGCCTCCTCCGGTAGCATGGGACTTGAATTTAGTTCTGGGTCAACTTATGAAGCCACCCTTTGAACCATTGGTATCTACCTCCCTGAAATTTCTTTCTTGAAAGGTCCTTTTCCTTATTGCAGTCACTTCGGCTCGCCGCATCAGTGAACTGCAAGCTTTGGTGGCGAATCCACCTTATACCAGATTTCATCATGATAAGGTGGTCCTTAGGACGAATCCCCACTTTATGCCTAAAGTGGTCTCGCCTTTTCATCTTAATCAAGAGGTATATCTACCTGTCTTTTTTCCGGCTCCTCATGCATCCAGTGCAGAGAGGAACCTTCATACTCTTGACTGTAAAAGAGCTCTCGCCTTTTACCTCAATAGAACTCAGCCACATCGAAAGTCTTCTCAGCTTTTCGTGGCTTTTGATCCTTCTCATTTGGGACTTCCAGTCACCAAACGCACACTTTCCAACTGGATTGCTCAGTGTATTTCCTTTGCTTACCAGAGTAAGAACATTTCTCTGGAAGGCCATGTCACAGCTCACAATGTGAGAGCCATGGCCACTTCTATGGCTCATCTCCACTCTGTATCCATAGATCAGATCTGTCGAGCAGCCACTTGGGCCTCGGTGCATACCTTCACAGCCCATTACTGCTTGGACAAGGACTCCCGCCGGGATGCCTTGTTTGGTCAGGCTGTCCTCAAACACCTGTTCCATACTTAAACAACTCCTGCCCACCTTCCCAGAATGGATGCCTGAGATCCATCCGAAGATGGTTACCCTTGGAGGGGGATCTCCCAGGCATCTCAGCTAGGGAGTCCCCATATGTGATGACTTATTCCTGCTTGTTCCTAGAGATAGCACAGTTACTTACCTGTAACAGGTGATCTCTGGGAACAGCAGGAATTAGTCATCACAACCCACCCACCTCCCCTAGGAGTTGTCTCTCTATTCCTCTATCTTCCTGTCCTCTCTCTCTATTGTCTCAGCTTTAAACTCGAACTGAGGAGAGCTGGTCAGGGAGGCGGGAAGGCAGCGCGCATGTGCAGTGGGAGGCCCCAAAAGCTTTTCATTTGAAAAGCTGGGGAGCTTTCCCGCGCAGGCTCCGTCGGTACCGACGTACCCATATGTGATGACTAATTCCTGCTGTTCCCAGAGATCACCTGTTACAGGTAAGTAACTGTGCTTTCAGGGGTCGGCCCTCCTACCATAGGTGGATTGGTTCTTGCTTATGGCCTGGCTCTTGAAAGGGCATGGCTGAGGGATAAAGGATATTCAGTGGTGATGATTGCTACCTTGTTTAAGTTTCGCAAGCACTCTACCTCATTGGCCTATATCAGAGTCTGGCGTGCGTTTGAGAGTTGGTGTGAGGACAGGAGATTCCGGCCTTTTGTCACTTTACTTCCAGACATCCAGGCCTTCTTGCAGGTGGGACTAGACAAGGGGCAGGCTTTACACTCCTTGCAGGTCCAGATAGCACCTCTCTCTTGTTTCCGGGGACAGGTGCAGGGTTGCTCTTTGGTGGTTCACCTGGATGTCATCCATTTTTTCCGGGTGGTGAAATCGGTCCGTCTGCCCTTGCGTACCATTGGGCCGCAGTGGGATCTCCACCTGGTGCTAGCAGCATTAACTGATGTGCCATTCGAACCCCTGTCTCGGGCTCTACTGAAGGATGTCATGGAATGTTATAATGTACATGGAATGTTATAATGTTCAGAAGTTCAATGTTATAATGTTCAGAAGTTCAATGTTTGTTTCCTGTTGTTCATTGTGAACTGCCCCTGATCTTTGGAAGGGGCAGTATATAAAAGTTTACAAATAAATAAATAAATGTCATTCTGAAAACGATGTTCTTGATTGCCATTTGCTATGCTCGTCGCGGCTCCAAGTAGCAAGCCCTGTTTTGCAGAATGTCCTTTTTGCTCCCGTCCAAGGAGCCCTTTCTGCCTAAGGGGTATCGAGTTTTCAGCTAAATCAAACTGTGACCCTGTCAAGTTGTTCCCATGTTACAGACACTGAGGAAAGTCATCAACTTCACCGACTGGATGTGCTCAGGGTCCTACACCATTGCCTTAAGCAGATGGAATCTGTCCACGGATCGGACTGTTTATTTGTCTTCTTTTTGGCAGTCTCTTTAAGGCCTCGGTGGCATGCTGGAAGATGGAAA
This sequence comes from Ichthyophis bannanicus, assembly GCA_033557465.1. NCBI lineage: Eukaryota > Metazoa > Chordata > Amphibia > Gymnophiona > Ichthyophiidae > Ichthyophis > Ichthyophis bannanicus. Next base: position 263,801,427 of record CM066040.1, read on the forward strand.
CTATTGCATTGGCCTATGTCTCATAAGGAAAGCGGTACCAGACAGTCTTAAAACCCATTCCATGAGGTCACAGGCGACCACCTGGCGGGCGCATTGGCTGGTTCCACCAGGGGATATCTGTAGGGCAGCCACATGATGGTCTCTGCACACCTTTACGAGACATTACAGCCTAGACGTTCAGGTATCTTCTGATGTGTGTTTTGGGGTGGTGGTGCTCCAAAGCCGAACTTGTGGGTCCCTTCCATTTGTAGTCACTGCTCTGGTACATTTATTTATTTAGACAGATTTGTATGCCACCTTTTCCTTCAATCAAGATGGTCACGTCACAGCACAATTGGAGGGTTACATTTAACATTAGGGTACGTGTAAACAGTTAAACAGTACAGTTATGTGACAGTATTTAGACAGTACAGTTGAGGTAACATATAACATAAAGGTATTTACTAACGTGGTGTGATGAATTTGTTTGTGTGAATGTGGTGTGTGTGTGTGTTTAGTTGTCGGTGTTGTTACTATTGCGGTTTGGGTAAGGGATGTTGCTTATCTCCAGGAACAAGCAGGAATGAATCTTCACATATGGGAGACGTCGCCGACGGAGCCCGCACGGGAATGCTCCCCAGCATCCAATCAGAAAGCCTTTGGGAGCATCCCACGCGCCTGCGCGGTGGCTTCCCGCCCTTCCTACTGCCTCTCCCCAGTTTTTCCGTTTTCCGCAGAGCAGGCAGGATGTCCCTCCTGCCACCGCAGAACTTTTCACCTTTTTTTCTTTTCTTGTTTCTGTAGTCGCGGCTTTTCCTGCCGACAGCGGCACCTCTGTGCCCCTTTTGTTTTTCTTTTCTCACTTATTTTTCGTCGCCTAGCGGGACCTTTTTTCCCTCTGGGCGCTGAGGCCTACCGGGCTTACAGCATGGAGCCCCAGAAGAGCCCTCACTGCGGGGACTTAGTTTTCCACATGGACTCCAATGCCTGGTGCCTCTCTTGTTTGGGGCCTGACCCTTTCCCCCCGGGTCCTCCGGGCTACAGTGTCGGGAGAAGACCTTCCCTTTTTCAGGTATCCCTCGATGACGTTTTCACGCCCAAGGCGCGGTCATCTGGTTTTTCTTCTCTCCAGGATCAGGTAACCACGCAACAGTCTGTTAAGACTAGCCAAGTCTAGAGGGGCGAGTCTCATGTGCGGCATGGCGACGACTCCGGCCAACCCCTCAAGTCCCCCTTGGCTACTATACCCCGGCGGGAGTCCTCGGGCTCCAAAGCATTTACGGGGTTTCGGGATGTTCCTGGGGTTCGCTCTTCACAGAACATTCCCGAGCCGTGCTCGAGGGAGGTACCCGCTTCGAGCGGTGCCGATTCCCCGGCATCGGCGCCGGCGTCGAGTGTTCCACTCTTTGCCAGGGATCATCAGCTGGTGTCCTCGGCGCCTCCGGGGCTGATCAACTCGACCGAGTCTGACCTCCCTATATCCAAGCCGTGCTCGAGGGAGGTACCCGCTTCGAGCGGTGCAGACCCCCCCGGCGTCGGTGTCGAGCGTCCCGCTCCTCACCGAGGATCGTCCGGGGCCGATCGAATCAGTCCAGTCTGGCGTTCCTTCATCCCTGCCATGCGCGGGGGTGGTATCCGCTACGGGCGGTGCCGAACCCTCGACGTCGACGTCAAGCGTTCCGCTCCTCACCGGGGGCTGTCAGCCGTGGTCCTCGGCGCCTCCGGGGCCGACCGACTCCTGCCGGTATGGCGTTCCTATGGGGGTGGTATCCGCTTCCGGCGGTGCCGACCCGTCGGGGTCGAGTGACCCACTCCCCACCGGGGATCACCTGCCGCTGCCCTCGGCAGCTCTAGGGCCGACCGACTCGACACAGTCTGGCGGCTCTACGTTCAGGCCATGCGCGGAGGTGGTACCCGCTTCGGGCGTGTCGGCGTCGATGGTTCCACTCTTCGCCGGGGATGGTCATCTGGCCTCGCTCCCCTCGGGGCCGTTCGCTTCGACCCGCGCTGGGTTGCCGGTATCCCAGTCCTGTGCGAGGGTGGTACCGGGTTTGCGCGGCATCGCTCCGCCGGAGACGGCAGGGGCGTCGAGCGCCAGGGACCGCCGTCGGCCTTCCCCGGGAGCCTCGGGGTATGTCGATCAGCCCCAGACGGGCGACCCCCCCGACATCGTCGCGGCCGTCGGGGGCCCTGCCCTTTCCGAGAAAGGGGGCCCCGGGGTCTTTGATCGCTTCGATCCAGCCTGGATCTGCGCCGTCCCGCAACGGTACCCCGGCGTCGGCGCAGGAGTTTGGCACTTCCCTTCCTGCAGGGGCTCGTCGTCGGGCGACCTGGGTACCCTCGGGGACGGGTCGTATGCCCCGGAAGGATTTCCCTCCGGGTCAGGCGGGCTCGAGAGGGGGCCCGGCATCTGGCAGTGCCCGCCGCCCGACATCGGCGCCGGCGTCGGATGGGCCCCTCTCCACCGAGCTTCGTCCTCGGGGGCCCTTGATGCTCGCGACGCCGATCGACGCGGTTCCGATCCGCTCCCCGGGATCAGCACCGCTGGCGCGGCCGCCCCCGCCGGGGCCTTCTAGAAGGGAGTCGATTTCATAGCTTGGTTCGATGCCCAGCCTGGAATCGGTATCCAGCCTCGAAGACTTGGCCACGACATGTCTCGGGATCGGCCCCTGTCCCCTCCCGCGACGCAGAGCGGAGATCGTTGGCCACTGCCCTCCGGCTGCCATGGAACCGCTTCAGTTGCCGGGGGCAGCGCCGCCCCCGGGTTCGGGGCCGAGGCCGATTCCGGCAGCTCCGGCGGTGCCATCGACCCCTTCGATGCCTAGCTTGGAATCAATTCCAGGAGCCGACGACGCCTTGTTGACCACCCCGGTCCGGGGCTGTTGGTCCCCTCCTCTGCTCAGCGGGCATCAGCCCGAGAGGCTTCTCGGTGCCCTGCGGCCTCTCCCGCCACCGCCTCCCACGGCATAGCCCCTCCGGGAGAGCCGTCTTTTCAGAATTTCCTCCTTGACATGGCGGACTTTCTGGCCATCCCTATCCCGGACCTAACTCCAGGCCCTGCGGAACGGGCCGCCGTAATGCTTCCTCTGCATCCCTCCCTGCAGGATCTCCTGCTGGGGGCTTGGCGGTCGCCTTTGAGGGTTCCGGCGCCGTGAACTGCGATGCATGCTCTATATCGGGTGCCTCCCCTCCCCGGGGTTTCGGCAGCACCAGCTTCCACATCGGCACTGAGGAAGGCCGGAAGCAAGGAAAAGCATTCTTCTCGCCCTCCAGGCCGCGCCTCGAAGACGCTAGATACCCTAGGACGTCAAACCTTCCAAACGTCTATGCTGGCGTCCAGGATTATTTCATATATTTTTTATATGAGTCTGTCGCTCCGGGAGGTCACCGAGAGATTATCTCTGTTGTCTCCCTTTTTGTCTGCAACCAAGGCCTTTGAATATTCCTTGCTTCTTTATCACTGCAGGAATATCTCTGGGTTCCTTTCTCGTGCTTCTCTAGACTCCTTCCTGTCGGTCAGCAGATGCTCTGCTGTTGCCATTAGAGCATGCCGTACAGCATGGTTGCAGGCGTCCGAGTTGTGTAGACGGGCACAGCATAACCTGGGTAATTCTCCCTGTGACGGAGATCACCTCTTCAATAGCGAAGCCTTACGTCAGGTCGCGCAGTGCTTCGCTAACCTTCCCAACGTTAGAAGCCATCCTAGGGCCCGGCTTCCCCCCGGCGGTGGTGCGCCCTCACCAGGCCCTCTTTCCCTAGGAAGAGGAAATGCCACCCCTCCGCCCAACCGCCAGGTGCGCCCAAGCAAGGGACCCTCGCCCTGGGTTGAAGTCCCCGGGCCCGCGCCAGAACTCTCATACCAAGCAGTTTTAGGCTCCGGTGGGCGGCTGCCTGCAATTTACCTTCTTACCAGAAGTTTACAATTGAGCTCTACTCTGGGGCTCGTTCAGTAGGTCAAATGGTTCGGGGGCTTATCCAGGGGTTCAGGTACTCTCCTTCCGTTGGTAGAGGGAGACCACCTCTACTCCATGATAGCTCTGGCCCACGGTCAACTGGCTTACCCTTAGGTACGTCCCCGAACCCTTCTCGGCCAGTATTCCCCTGCTGATTGCTTCCGTACCGGAATTTTCCTTCCAGCCGCTATAGTTCCCCAATGCTTACCAGGGACTATGCCCTCATGTCCCCCGATTAGTGCGGGGGGCGAGTTTCTGCGTGCAGGTCCTGGGGACACCTATAGGGCCTCAAGCCCCCTGGTGTGTTCTTCCGGACTGATGCTATCCTCTGTCCTTCACGCTACCGTGCTGTTCGTTCGCTGATCTGCCCTTGTTCCACCGGAATAGATCCCTCTCCCGGACGGATCTTGACGCCACCTCCCCAGGTGGACGTTCTGTGGATCACTGGCAGGTCCGCCTTACCAGTGTTATGCTCATGGAGGTAGGTTCCTCAGCATACCTGCGTTAGTGCCGGGGTGGGGCGTTCTCCATGCCCAACGGCCTAGATATGCCAGATATCGCCTGCTCGATAGGCGCGTTTTGGGGGATGCCCACAGTGCCTGTGTTCTGCCGCCTATTTTTTTCCCAATGGCCGGTACTCACGCCCCTCCCCCCCCCTCCGGGGTCCGGCCAGTCCGCCTGCCTATTCCTTAGATCGGCCCTCGGACTGGTTGTACTCTACTGCTGTGAAGTCAACAGCTTCTATTTTCAGTTATGCCCTCCTCCCGGAGGTTCAGACCCTTATCTCCCTATCTCTTAGCTAGGGCAGGCTGTGTACTCCTTCTGCTCCGGGGTACACCCCTACTCTTCTCCGGAATAGGCTATCCAGATCGGCCAGTCTTCTACTGTTAGTCCTCTGAGTTATGGACTCTGCTCCTAAGGGAGTGCTCAGCTTTGCATAAAGCTTCCTTGAAGACCTGCCGTCCTTCTCCTGACCCAGCTGACTCCTGGATCTCCTGGCCTTCCGGATTTGGAACTTCCACCTCGCTGCGGTGAAGTTCCCTTGAAGACCTCGCTACTGCGTCTACAGTACCTCCATCGCAGTCCTAATTCCTACAACTCAGTAGGTAAGCTCTACATGGTACTAAGTCATTAATTCCTTAAAAACGTAATGATGCTTCCATGCATTCTAATGACTACTCCCCTGTAGTCTTTGGGTTTTGCTGTTCTTCTCTTCTCAACTCCTACCCTCCATCCCTCGGGGGATGCCGGGGATTCAGGTTGGGCAACTGCCATCCCGTCCTGGGCCGGGCTTACGGGATCTCCCCTGGGCATCCTCAGCTAGGGAGTCCCCATATGTGAAGACTCATTCCTGCTTGTTCCTGGAGATAGCACAGTTACTTACCTGTAACAGGTGATCTCCGGAACAGCAGGAATTAGTCTTCACAACCCGCCCACCTCCCCTAGGACTTGTATCTCTTTCTCTCTCTATTCCTTCCTCTCCTCTCCTTCTGGCTCAGCTATGAAACTCAACTGGGGAGAGGCAGTAGGAAGGGCGGGAAGCCACCGTGCAGGCGCGGGGGATGCTCCCAAAGGCTTTCTGATTGGATGCTGGGGAGCATTCCCGTGCGGGCTCCGTCGACGACGTCTCCCATATGTGAAGACTAATTCCTGCTGTTCCGGAGATCACCTGTTACAGGTAAGTAACTGTGCTGAATGCTCATAGGTTTCTATAAATAACCATGTTTTGAGGTCTTTGCGATAGTCTGTGAGGTCTTCTAAAGCTCTCAGGCTCATTGGTAGGGAGTTCCATTTTGAGGATGCCAGTAGTGATGGTGCTCTTTTTGAGGTTGTTTGGTTTTGTGATAGCCTGCAGGGGTGCTGATCATGTTGTTATTGGTTCTTCTTGGTCTATTGCTGATGTCTCTTGTTATAATGCTTTGGAGTACGTCCGCTGAGAGATGATGAATGACTTTGAAGATTATCATGATTGTTTTGTATTTAGCTCTTGCCACCATTGGGAGCCAGTGTAGTAGTTGTAGGACAGGAGTGATATGCTCGGTCCTTGGGGTGTCTGTAATGATGCGTGCTGTGGTGTTTTGTACCATCTGTAGTGGGTGTAGTGTCTGGTGAGGAAGGCCTTGATATAGTGAGTTTCCATAATCAAGCAGTGGTGTGATGAGTGCTTGACATACTGTGCGGAAGTGGTCTTGACGGAGCATTGGTTTGATTTGTCTGACTGTTTTCAATCGATGATATGCCTTGTTTGCAGTTTTGTTGATGTGAGATTTTAAGTTCAGAGCTCTGTCTAGTGTTATGCCCAGATATTTAACTTCATCTTTGACTACTATGTGTTTGTCTAGGATGCTTATGGTTTGTGGGGCTGTGAATGTGGGGTTCCTGGTGACGAACATTGCCTCAGTTTTGTCGTAGTTGACTGTTAAGTTGTTGGCTATGAGCCAGTCATTCATGTCTTCGAGGCATTTTGTTATTGGTGTAGTGTTTAGTGCCAGTAAGTTGACTGGAGCGTACACCATGATGTCGTCAGCATAAATGTGGTAGCATAGATTATGGTTCTTGATGATGTTGCATATTGGCTGTAGGTAGATGTTAAAGAGCATTGAAGATAGGGCTTAGCCTTGAGGTATTCCCTGCATGACGGGGAATTGTAGGGATTTCTTTTGATCGCATTTGACTTGTTGCATTCGCCCTTCCAGGTATGATGTAAACCACTTTAGGGTATTCTTGCATAGTCCTATCTGTTGTAGGCGTTGCAGTAGCTTAGGGTGTGACAAGGTATTGAAGACCGCCGAGATATCCATGAACACTAGGAGGAAGCCTTTTTTATGTTATCAATGCCTCTTAGGAGATTGTCAAAGAGGGAGGTGAGTAGTGTTTCCACGCCGTGTTGGGGCTTGAATCCATGCTGATGTATGTCCATAGGGGCATTGATATCTATATGGTCCTGAAGTTGCCTTTGGACTGCTTTTTCCATGACTTTAGCAAGGAATGGCAGGCTAGAGATGGGACAGTATGATTTTGGTTCGGATGGGCTCAGATTGCTATTTTTAATTATTGGTCATATCATTGCATGCTTTAGGGATTGTGGCATGTATCCTTGTTGGAGTGAATCCTTGACGATTTTTTTGAATGTGATGAGAGAGCTGGCTTTTTGTGGCTTTGATCCATGACACTGGGCATGGGTCTGATGGTGAAGTTGTTGTGTTTAGACCAGATATAATGTCTTCTACTTGCTGTTTTGTTGGTATGTTGAAGCTCTCCCATGTGTGATGTTTCTTTTTTATCATGTGATCATTTGTTGTGAGGCAGAGTTTGTTTGGCTTGTGTTTTTTGACTTCATGTAGTCTGCATATTTTTGTGGGTCAAGATGGTTGGTGCTTTGTTGCGTGTCATCCTTAGTGAGCTTTTGGATAATGCTAAAAAGTTCTCTTGGTCTATTGGTAGATTTCATGAATAGGTTGGTATGGTGGTGTTTGCGTTCATTTATTAGATTGTTATACTCCCATTGTTTGTCTCTGTATTGTGTTAGGATGTTGTGTGACTTGTTCCGTCTCCATTTTCGTTCTAGTCTTCTTAGTGTGCACTTTGCAACTCTTATTTCTTGTGAATACCATGGGGCGTTGGATCTTTTGCAAGTTTGTGGTTCATTGTTGGTTGGGGCAAATGCTGCATTGGCTATTATTGTGTTCCACTCTTCTATATTAAGATCCAGGGTGTCTTGTTACTGTTGAAGTTGTGGATTGATTTCATTGATGAATGAGTCTCTGTGTAATGTTTTGAACCGTCTGATTATTCTTTCATCTTCTTTGCGTTGGGTGGGGTTATTCAGGGTCATGGTGAATTAAATTACATGGTGGTCTGACCAGGGGACTGGGGTGATTGTTGGTTTGTAGTTTTGTTCTGTTCCACCAGTTGTGTTGGCATGAATATCATGTCCGGAGTTGTACCATGTTTGTGTGTTGGGGCGTTAATTGTCTGGCAGTATTTTAGTGACTCCATGGCTTTTAAGAACGGTGCAGTTTCTCTGGTGGGTGCGGATGTTAGTTTGTAGTCTCCTAGTACAACTAGAGGTTTGTGTCTTCTGTTGTGTGCGCATATCGTTTCAATTACTGTGGATAGGTGTTCAGTTGTGGTTCCAGGTGGTCTGTATGTGAGGGAGATGGTTAGGTATTTGTTGGCTATAGTGAGTGTGTTGGATTTGATTGTGTTAGTGGAGGCGATTGTTTTGAATCTGAAATCCTTTCTGGTGAGTATTAGTACTCCACCTCCTCTCTTTTGTGCTCTGATGCAGTTGAATGCTGAGTATCCTGTTGGGGTTACTCGATTTAATATGACCTGGTCTGAGTCGTCTAGCCAGGTCTCAGTGATGCATGTTATAAAAAGCTTCTTGTCTTGGATTAGGTCAAGGATAGTATTTGGTTTGTTCCTGATAGATCTGGCGTTTAGTAGAGCACATCTGATGTTTGTTGATATGATTGGGTTTTTATGTCTATTATTTGTGAGGTGAGAGGGTGTGTTACGTGTGTCCCTGTATGGTTTATGAGTTGTATTCTTTGCTTGTTGGCGTTCTTTGTGTATGTGTGATGGTGGTGTGCATCTAGATTGGGTGGTATGTAGGTTTATCAGGGGTATTTGTTCGTTTAGTCTGATGCTGTATGTGCAAAGTGTAAACGTGGAGGAATGTGAGGTAGGTAACAAGGGGAGGAGCGTCGCTCTTGCAGAACAAACGAGAAACAAACGGAGCAAGAGACGTAGGTTGGTACAGACTGCTTTATTGATGATAGTCCCTACGCATTTCGGCAAACGCCTTCCTCGGGGGACATACAGCTAACATAAAATAAACAATGTTAAAACAAAACAATATAAAACACCATATCTTAATAAGTAGTACACATAGTAAAAAATAAGGAGATAAAAATTAATAATAATAAATGAATAAATAATGAAGTACATTCAGATAACTATAAAAATGATAAGAATAAGAAGAGCCGAGACAAGAGACAGACCAATTTGTCCAAACGTTGAGGCCTATGCGACCTAATTAGGAGCAGTTATTAGTGTACATATAAATAAGAATAATTAAGAATAACTGACAATCATACATACATAACCTAGATAATAGAAAGGGAGGGGTGAAGTGAGACAAAGGTCACATTAAAAACTACACCAAGAGTGTCAACTGTATTAAATAAAAAGTGGTCCAAGCAATAAGCTCATACGTATAAATCAAAACCTACCAGTGCTGTGTCAGGTGAGATGTCTCATTAAGACAGTTTGGTCGAACTATTATACAATAGCTAAAAATATATGAAAGAACAAGCTATAGAACCATAAGACATAAAATATATGAATACACATAAGAACAATAAATAATGATCAAATATTATAAAACTATATACAAACAATACAAATGTAAAAATATAAATATAATAATGAAATACATGACTAATAAAACACATGAATACTGATAAAGGGATGCCATAACAAAGAAACAAACGAATGCATATAAAAGGAATTAAGTGTTAGTCAAAAAAAAAAAAATATATATATAAAAACGTGACATGATGCTAGCTATTAGGAATTTCTATTAAAGGATTCTCCGGTACTTATAAACAGGTAAAAGACCAAATGATAGGTTTGTGCAGAGAGCTATAAACAAAAACATGTGTAGAGGAAGCTATTAAATGATAGAAAAGAGCTAGGAGGTCATATGGTGGATAGGTGCAGCATAAGTTTTGTTAACAGTTCTCTGCACCGGAGAATCCTTCAATAGAAATTGAAATGAGACATCTCACCTGACACAGCACTGGTAGGTTTTGATTTATACTTATGAGCTTATTGTTTGGACCACTTTTTATTTAATACAGTTGACACTCTTGGTGTAGTTTTTAATGTGACCTTTGTCTCACTTCACCCCTCCCTTTCTATTATCTAGGTTATGTATGTATGATTGTCAGTTATTCTTAATTATTCTTATTTATATGTACACTGATAACTGCTCCTAATTAGGTCGCATAGGCCTCAACGTTTGGACAAATTGGTCTGTCTCTTGTCTCGGCCCTTCTTATTCTTATCATTTTTATAGTTATCTGAATGTACTTCATTATTTATTCATTTATTATTATTTTTTATCTCCTTATTTTTTACTATGTGTACTACTTATTAAGATACGGTGTTTTATATTGTTTTGTTTTAACATTGTTTGTTTATTTTATGTTAGCTGTATGTCCCCCGAGGAAGGCGTTTGCCGAAACGCGTAGGGACTATCATCAATAAAGCAGTCTGTACCAACCTACGTCTCTTGCTCTGGAATGTGAGGTAGGCCATAAAGTAGTGGGTAGTGGAGTGCATTTTATAACGTGTATTTGCTGACCTGGGTTGTAGTTTGTTGAATGGGGTAGTAGGCTTGTGTAGCGTGAGTTGTTTACGAACCAGGCTATGCAAATTGTTATTTGGCTATGCAAATTGGATAGCAAGTTCTATGCAATTAATCTACAAACAGTTGATTGCCCAGACAAGGTATCAGTATTCAATTCTAAGCAATTAATCTGCAAGCAGTTGATCAGTTTACAAGCAATTGGTTGTTGAGGCAAAGGTCTATGCAGTTAATCTACAAGCAGTTGGTTGTTAAGGCAAGTTTATTTATTTATTTATTTATTTAACACTTCTTTTATACCGCGCTATTACAATCAGTGCGGTGTACATTGAACAAGAACATACTACAATGTATACAAGTAACATTGAGTTTTACATTGAACAGGTTCTATGCAATTAATCTACAAGCAGGTGATTGTCCAGTCAGTGTTTCATAATTAGGTTCTATGCAATTAATCAGCAAGCAGTGGATTGTTCAGGCAAGGTAACAGTGTTATTTTATGCAAGCAATGGATTGTCCAGGCAGAGCAAGACAGCAGACTTAACTGACAATCAGTGATTTGTCTATGCAAGGTATGGCAGCGGATTTAACTTCGATGGATGATGGCTTGAGACGCTGTTATTTGGCCGCTACTTGGTCCGCACCTAAGGGCCCCACCAAAAGGCCCTCTGGCGAGGCCCACCCGGCGCGGGTCCGCCTGGCGGCAGCGCTTCTTAGATGCTGGTTGCTCCTCCACCCACAACCCCGATTGGGCTGGAGTCCCTGAGTGGGAGGGCTTGCCGGCTCGCTCAGGTGCTCTACCCTGATCGGGGGAGCCTGATGATAGCCGCGGGTTCCTTTTCTTTTTCCTGCCGGCGGCGGCGCTTCATCCTACAAGTACTGGACTAGACTAGAAGGTCAATTAGGAAGACAAAATTAGACTTTACCTGCTAATTGTCTTTCCTTGAGTCCTTCCAGTACAGTCCAGGACCCACCCTCGTTCGACAGTGTCTCTTTTCTCTGCATTTTTAGGGTCGAGCAGAGTGGACATGTCTGACTGTTCGCACTGAAGGGCTCAATGCAAAATTCCATCATTTTTCTCCCCGGGGTCCTCATGCAAGGGGATCGGCGGAGAGGCAAGTATGAGCCTAGCTTCTTATTTTTTTTCTCTCTCACAGTATGCATGGTTTCATAGAGGGTTTTTTTTGGTGAAGCAGTTTTACTCCATTCTGATATATGTGGGAGATTTTGTTTCACATGTATGACTAGCTATGCTCTCTAGGGATCTGCTTTGTCAACAGGATACTGGTTTCTGGTGCCTAAGGAGGGAGATAACTCACAAGTACTGGACTAGACTGGAGGGACTCAAGGAAAGACAGTTGGCAGGTAAAAGGTCTATTTTTGCCATACTTCTCTTGACCATTCTGAGGATTCAAAACATTAATGTTAAAATTTCCAGCAATCAACAAATTACTTTGTCATACATCCAAGTCCGACATACCCTCACTGATAACATTCCAGCAAACTAATGGCATGGCTGGAGGGCAAGAGCACACAGGAGAGCAGGGCTCCTGCAGATACCAGTCAGTACACAGGGAGCAGAAGCAATGGACGACCCAGTTGCTTAATGTAATCTCAAACAGCTTTATTGTAGATCCCCGACGCGTTTCGGCTTACGCCTTTCTCAAGGGGAGAGTTGCTTACAGAAAACAAATAAAAACAATTAAATGCATACATAAACATCACTTTGAAAAGGACACCGGATAACATTAATATAATAATTAATTTAAAATAAAGAAATCTAATGTAAAATCAAGGGTTTAAAACGTTAAACAATTTTAAAAAAAATATATACATATATGTAGAAAACATATATAAATCCATATACAATAAATTAATCACGTTTAATATAGTAAAACCATGTAATAAAAGAAAAAACACAATAAATATCCATAATGTAACGTAATTAAAAACAATAATAAACATGATTAAACATAAGCCAAAAGAACATAATTAAAAAATATACTTAAATGATTAGAAAATAAGAAAATAAGGACAAACAGACGCAAGGCAGAGGAGACAAGAGGTTACTCACTGAGTGATGCACCAAAATGCCGTTGAAATTCAAAGGACACTAAATTCCTTATTGTGCCACTATATAAAGTGCAAAAAAGGGGGGAGGAAGAGGATAAATTGTTAAAACTTAACACTTGGAAACATATGGCTGAAAAGGTCATGCATTGTAAACCTTTCTCAAGATATAAATGAAACACTGCTCTTAGAGAAAAAAACTTCAATTAGCAATTGAATAAGAATAACATTACTTGGCATACATTCTACTGTATAAACAGTGTGTGCTAAGGGATTTTTATCGCGATCAACTGATATTTGTGTGAATGAAAAATATGTGGGTAAAAAATAAGAAGAACCTACTCACTGAGACAGGCACCTAAGTGCTAAGACACTGCTGTACGGTGAAATCTATAGTGGCTCTGTATGATAAATATAAAACACGTTAGTTTACAAATCAGTGGAGCTGAACTTAGTAGATTGAGAAAACCGATCGTGAGAGTTACCTGATGGGAGATGCACAAACTGTTCCACCAAACAGATAGTGAATACTAGAAAATCTTAGAAAATCTTAACACAGCAGGACACTGTTGCGTTCTTCAGAATCGAATCAGAACGCCGTTTCGGGACCCTGTTTTTAGAACGCCGACTTTCGCGCCGAAAGAGGCGTGGCTAACTACTTCCAATCACTGAGTGATCTAAAAAAGACTGACAGAAGAAAACATTGATGTGTGATTTGGTATTAGAGAATAAGATCCTATGAGCAACAATGGTGTGACAAACGAATGGAGCACTTTTTTTAAAAGTAGTGTTAAGAACCATGTGTCATATTCTAAATAGGAAAGCAGTTTAACAAAACTGACAGCTACTCAACGGAGGTCTAAAAAAAGGGGGAATATGCATCTATTTTTAAAAAACATGGATTAATGTTAAAGGCTGATCCAACCTATGTATCAAAGGGGGTTGAAATGATATGTCTTGCGAAAGTGTTTTGTAAATATAACTTGATTCAAAAGGTTAAAACACGATTAAAGACCTGCTGTTATAAAACGGACATGCCGCGTGCTATGGAAAACGATTGAGAACTTCTATGCCTTCTTTAAAACAGACGGTATAAAATGAATATAATAAAATAGTGTCATACGGAACCTTGTAAAAGAGGCCATTCGTTATGTGTAACATATGGTATTTGTTTATAAAAACAAACTACAGGGAGATATAAGTGAACTTGAATAAAAAAGTAGTGAATTATTGCACTTTCAAAACACGAAATGTAAATATAGATCATTCTTCAGAATTGATATTATCAAACTTTAAGTAGATATAAGATATGAGGTGATAAATTTTGATAAAAATAATAAAGATAAAAAATAATATAATAATATAATAAATAAAAATAATAATCAATTAAAGGTTAAATATATAAAATAATTATAACAAGAGGAATGGAGCCATAAAAATTAAAAATTAAGAAATAAGGGGAAGAGGAGGGCAATACATGAACAGCAATATACAGGGAAATTTAGTGCCAACTTGTAGGAGAAGTGCTTCCACTGAATCAATAGAAGGTAAGTAATTCTACCACAGTGGTTAAGGCAGAGTACCGGATAGCAAAACCTCCATTTGTCTTTTTAGAACAATTCTTTAAAAAGAGAACATAGTCAGGGGGTGGGAGCTTTGTCTAAGATATGCAGTATCCCTATCCTTCAGCTATGTCTCAGTAAGGCACAGATGATATAGACCTTGGGACGTGATCAAACCTTGGAGTACCGTTGTTTTGTAAAGCAGGAGTAATAGCAGTGTCAACCGGCAATGTTACACATGATCTCAAGTACCTGACAGCTGACTGCTTGAACGCATTATACCTTGTGGAGGGTTTATGCATCCACTGTACAGGAACTGAATTTGAAAAAGAAATCAGCAAAACAGACATGAAGTGGAAGGACAGGAAAGCCATGGTAGCATAGAGCAGATAGTTTCCTTGGACACAGTTGAAGGAACGTGTCCTGTTCCTTGGGCACACTCCTTCGGCATGACACCATGGATTACGATAAAATTTAAATGTAGAATGGCTGACATCATCTATGGTTTATGAGGGACGTGGCTAAAGTTGTCAATGGCAAGGTGAGAGAATGACACCACTCAATAGTGGCAACTCCAGTCTATTGGGGGGCATGACTGGAGTCAGCATTGTGAGAGAATGGTACCAGTTAGTAGCAGCAACTGAGAATAGATGAGAAATAACCCTGCACATTCTAACAATGTCTATTTGCACAGGGACACCAGGATGTCTGCATTGCTTTTCTGGCACCATTTTATCAGTTTGTTAGACTTGTTGTTTCACTGACCTAACTTAAACAGATAAATTACTCAGAATGGCTGGATTTTGCTGCTCTCTGGACAGCTCTTTGGACACCCCTCAGCTCACCCCTAATCTGCCTCTGAGTATACAGATATGTTTCATCCATATAACTCACCACAGTGCAGTAAACAAATAGCCTATCAAAATTGTGGTCTGCATTGGCAGCAATTGCATAAGTCTTTGAATACTAAGCCCAATGTGTTTTAGCTTCTCTTCTTTACGTTGTGATTGTGATGAAAATGGTGCTCTGACTTCTTTCAGTCCTAGATACATCTCTTTTCTGTTACATTAACATTTTGTTTCCTTTACATACCACGCTTCACAGGTTTGAAAAAATGGCTGAAGATTGTAAAAAGAGCTTGGAAATATTGCAGATGACACAAGGACAGGGACTCGATCCACCATCACATCATTTTGAAGAAAGAACATTTAAAATAGTAAGGTATAGAAATCTTGAATATTCTATTCTGAAATGAGAATTTGCAATTAAAACTTGTCTGTACACTGGACTTGGCTAGAGGATTGTGCGTGTTTTAGACTATGATAGGATGAATTCATGAAAGCTGTTTTCAGTCTCTTCCTATAATACAGCATAGAAGGAAAAGACGGTGTACACTTTAAGAGGTCAGGGAGGCAAAAAGAGAAAGGACAGGAGAGAATAGGAGAAACAGGAGACAAGAATCTGTATTTCCAACTGTGTTTTCTTTAGCACAATCTCTGTGCACTAAGTGCTTTTACTTCTCTAAAGTTTGTATAGCAAGCCAACTTCTGCAGAGCAGATAGTGCAGTCATGGAGCAGAGCTTGTGAAGCCCTGAAAGCCCCATCAGTCTCTCTCCCTAACTTTAAAACAAAAGGAAAGAGGAAATGGAGGCACATTTGGGCCCATGACAATGTGGCAACATTCCAGTAGTTTTGGAAATTAACCATTGTGCCTGTATCATGGTAGGAGGCTCTGACCCCTCAACAGGGCCAGCTTTATGCAGTTTTAGTTACATATATGCATCTGTACATATGGTGCTGCGAAAAAGATGGTGAACCCTTTGGCATGGTCTGTATTTTAGCACAATTTATTTATTTATTTATTTTATTTAATACACACTTATATACTGCTGCTTCCAGCGATCAGCAGCGGTTCGATTCTTCTTTTGGGGATGTCAAATCAGGACAGGGAGGGGACAGTAATTATATATGAGTAGATCCTACTTTAAATCCTGATAAGAGGGAGAGAGAACTTCATTGCATAAATAACTTTGACAAAAAGGATATATTTTTATTGAACAATTATTGTGAAAAAGTATGTGAACTTTTTATTCAGTAACTGGTGGCACCTTCTTGAGCCACAATCATTTAAGCTTAACATTTTCTGTAACTTGATCAATCTCTCGCATCGCTCTTGAGGAATTTTAGCACATCTATACAGATCTGTTTCAGCTCTGACACACTGCATGAACAGCTTGCCAATCCAAAACACAAGATCTCTTCAGTTGTTTTGTAGTAGATCTACTTGAATGTTTATGGTGATTGAACACAAGATTTGCCATACTGGGTAGACCAATAGTCCTTCAAAATTATCCTGCTTCCAACTGTGGCCAAATCCAGCTCACAAGTACTTACCAGAATCTCAAAACAGAGACAGATTCCATGTTGTTTATCTCTGGGATGAGCAGTGGATTTCCCTGTCCACTTTACCAATGGTTTACAGACTTTTCATCCAGAAACTTATTCAAACCTTTTGTTAAACCCAGCTACATTAGCTGCTTTTACTTCATCCTCCGGCAATGAATTCTACAGCTTAATTACACATTGAGTGAAAAAGTATTTTCAGTGATTAGTTTTAAATGTATTACTTTGCAGCTTCTACATGTCCCCTAGTCTTTAAACCTTTTGAAGAAGTAAACAACCGATTCACATTTACTCCTCCTCCGCTCGCTATTTTATAGACCTCTTTATATCTCCCTTAAGCTGTCGCTTCTCCTGGCTGAAGAGTCCTAACTTTTTAAGCTTTTCCTCATAAGGGTATCCTTTCATCCCCTTTATCATTTTGGTCATTCTTCTCTGTACCTTTTCCAGTTCCACTATATCTTTTTTTTAGATGTGGCGTCCAGAACTGCATGCAAAACTCAAGGTGCAGGTGCACCATGAATCAATACAGAAGCATTATGATATCCTTTGCTTTATTTTTCATTTCTTTCCTTATAATTCCTAGCATTTTATTAGCTTTCTTGACTACTGCTGTATACTAAGCAAAGAATTTCAATATATTATCCATGATGACACACACATACTTTTTGTGGGTGGTGACTCCTAATATGAAACCATATATTGTATAGTTTGAGTTCTTTTTCCCCAATTATATAACTTGTACTTGTCCACATTAAATTTCATCTGCTATTTGGATGCCCATTCTCTGTCTTTCAAGGTCCTCTTCCAATTTTTCCCAATCCTCTTCTGATTTAACAACTGAATAATTTTGTGTTGTCTCCAAATTTGATCACCTCATTCATCATTCCCATTTCCAGGTCATTTATAAATATGTTAAAAAGTAATGGGCCCAGCACATATCCCTGGGGCACTCCGCTATTTGCCTTTCTCAATTGAGAAAACTGACCATTTAACCCTACTTTGTTTTCTATCTTTTAACCAATTCCTGATCCACAATAGGACACTTCCTGATAACATAAGATATGCCATACTGGGTCAGACCAAGGTCCATCAAGCCCAGTATCCTGTTTCTAAAAGTGGAAATCCAGGTCACAAGTACCTAGCAGGTTCCCAAAAAGGCACACAGGTTCCACAGTGCTTGTCCCAGGGCCAGCAGTTGATTTCCCGGGTCCTCTTTAATAATGGTTTATGGACATTTCCTCCAGGAACTTGTCCAAACCTTTTTTTAAACCCAGCTACACTAACAGCTTATCTCCAGGAACAAGCAGGAATGTAGTCTTCGCATATGGGTATCGTCTGCACCGATGGAGCCCGCACAGGAATGCTCCCCAGCGTTCTATAGGAAAGCTTTTGGGAGCATCCCACTGTGCCTGCGCTGCTGCCTTCCTGCCTTTCCAACTCTCCCTCTTGAGTTTTTCATTTTCCGTGGAGCCAACTGGCAGCAATTCCTGTCACTGCAGAAAATTTTCTTTTTTGTGGTCGACGCTAACACCGGTACCATCATTGTCTTCTTTCTTTTTCTTGAGGGTCTTTCCTCTCTTGGTGCCTCGGTGTCATTTTGGGCCGTAGGCCCTGTTTTTCTTTAAAATGGAGAAACCAACTAGTGGTTTCAAAAAACGTTAAAAATGTAGCAGTACTATTTCTGCTACTGACACCCATGACTGGTGTCTTAAATGTTTGGGCCCAGACCATTCACCATTGGAGTGTCTCCTCTGCAGAAAGGTGACTAAGAGGGGCCTGCAGAATAGAGCTGCGAAACTCTGCACCCTTTTTGCCTCGGATGCAATGTCCGTTGCATCAGCGTCGTCCAGGGCTTCATCTTCCTCCCATGGATCTCAAGTAACAAAACCCAGGTCTTCCTCGAAGACCAGCCTGTCCTCAAAGGGTAGATCTCATTCTAAGCTTCTGGCGTTGCCCTTGAGGAGAATACACCGGCCAAACTACCCCAGCGGGAGGTCCTTGCCTCCAAAGCATTATCGGGGTCCCAAGATGTTCCTGAGGCATCCACCTCCGGAGAACTCTTTGTGCCATGTTCTGGGGTCATGGCCCGCTCTGTCAATACCAACACCCAGACATCGGCAGGCTTTATGGATCAACGTATCCTAGCCATTGAGCGGCGTCTTGCATCCTTACTAGCAGCCGGTACTGCTAAAGCTGCTGCAATTGGTTTTGCAGTCATCAGTACCGATATTGGTACCAGACGTATCTGCATTTACCATGGCACCGCTCTCCATGCTACCACCCATGCCGGCCCCAGAATCGGTTTCCGGCATAGAGGGTCTGGTATTGAGGCATTCCAGTGCCGACTTGGATCGGTATCGTCGACAGGCAGTGCGGGAGCACCTGGCCCATCGATACTTCGAGTCTTCTGATTCCGATTATTCCGATAACTCCATCAGTACCAGAGCGGTTCTTCCAGAGGATCCCTCTCCTCCGCAATGCCATATGTCTCCGCTGGAAGACATGTCTTTTCAAGACTTTATACAAGATGTGGTTTGGGGCCTCTTGATCACCGTGACCCCCGAGAAGGAACTGAGAGCTGAAGAACTTGAAATTCTTCATTATCCGGCAGCCCCTAAAGAGGCCGCAACCCTACCCATACATCGGATTTTGCATGCTTAGGATGTGGGAGACACGTTTAACAGTGTTTCCATATTCTCGAAGACTTGATTCAATGTACCGGGTACCGCAGTGTCCCAGATTCAAAAAAAAAAAAAAACAGTTGATGAGCTGAATCAAAAGTGCCAAGACACATTCCTCTAATCCTCCGGGCTGTGAGGTGAGAACTCTCGATGCCTTTGGTCGACGATGTTTTCAGGCTTCTATGTTATCGGCCAGAATAAGTTCATACATACTCTACATGGGTATATTTCTTCGGGAGGTTACTAAAGATTTGGAACTGATGGCTCCTCTTCTCCCTGATATCTGATTATAAGAGGGCCGATTTCCTTACAATTGTTAAACATGCCCAAAATGTTAATGAAGAGGGCAACCGTTGATTGTTTTGAATGTATCAGCAGGACCTCTGCTATTTTCTATTGGTGCACGTCGGATTGCTTGGTTCAAGATAAGCTGGGGGATATTTCTTGCACAGGAGAAAACCTCTTTGGCAAGAATTGGTAGGATAAAGCTTCTCAACTTGATTCCGAGAACACTACCTGAAATAGACTCTCAAGGACCACTGCCAACCCAGCTAAGAAAAAGGCGGTTAAGAAACCCTTTTTCAACAAGAAAAATAAATTCTATCCTTCTTACACCCATACTGTCCCCTGCCTAGTCCATGCCCCCCAGAAGGGGCAATAGTAGCCGAAACAACAAAGAAAGGCTCAAGTCCCCAGAGCTCAACCAGCTCAGCAGACACAGCCTCCACAAGGTCTTTGACTCCTTCCTAGAGAACCTAGTCATTCTACCTCTAAAAATTTCAGAGCCACGCTACATTCCAGACAGACTGTGTTACTTTGCCAAGAGGTGGCAGCAGATAACATCAGAGGGGTACAAACTCCATTTCCACAGTATACCCCTTCCCTCCACTCCAAGAGAGTTCAGTTCTTGGCCCTCCTCACCACTTTCTTGGGTCAAGAATTTACTCCTGGTTTAGGGTGCCATAGAAGAGGTACCTCTTTCTCAACAATGCCTGGGCTTTTACTCCCCTTACTTCCTTATACCAAAGAAGACAGGAGGGTACAGGCCCATTCTGGATCTCAGGGAGTTAAAAAGTATCTCTTCCAAGAGAAATTCAAAATGATCTCTCTCGGAACACTTCTACCTTACATCTAGAGTCAGGATTGGCTATGTTCTCTAGACCTAAAGGACGCATATACACATATACTTATTCATTGCGGAACACAGGAGGTTTCTTCGATTCCTCTTTCAGGGAAGACATTACCAGTACAGGGGTCTACCCTTCGGCCTGGCTTCCGCCCCAAGAGTCTTCACAAAATGCATGGCAGTAGTAGCAGCATTTCTAAGGACTCTAGGGATATTTGTCTTCCCCTACTTAGACGACTGGTTGATTCGAGCATCAACAGCTCCAGAGGCCAGCTCTGCTCTTTCCTGCACAATGCAAGTTCTTCAATATCTGGGATTGGTCGTAAATCTACCAAAGTTCTATCTTACCCCTTTTCAATCCATAGAATTCATAGGGGCTCTTCTAGACATGCGGTAGTCGAGGGCTTTCCTGCCACAGCTCAGCTGTGCTCGAATAGTTCATCTGGCTTCTCAAGCAGCTATGAAAACTTTCCTGACTGCTCGAGAAATGCTTCAGATTGCTGGGTCATATGGCATCCACTGTACATGTGGTTCCCCTATGCTCGCCTACATATTTTATTTATTTGTGCTTATTTACCGCTTTTCAGGAATCAAAGCGGTTTACAATAAACTCAAAAACAGAAACAGAAGTTTACATATGCAGGCAGCCCAGTGGACCCTAGCTTCTCAGTGGACTCGGGTGTCGGGACGTCTTGGGGACAAAATCAGAAACTCTGCATGCCTCATTTCATCCCTTCAGTGGTGGCAATTGCTAGAAAACCTACTCGTAGTGTCACCTTTTCAGCAGCCACTGCACCAAGCTACCTTTATGACGGATGCATCCAAGTTGGGTTGGGGGGCTCATCTGGACAATCTCTCCACTCAAGGTCTCTGGACCCAGCAGGAGGCTTGCCTTCACATAAATCTACGGGAACTCAGAGCCATTTTCTACACTCTCCGAGTATTCTAGGACCATCTGTGCTACAAGACAGTTCTTATCCAGATGGACAATCAGTTAGCAATGTTCTTTGTGAACAAGCTGGGTGGAACAGATTCTCAGGCATTGTGCAATGAAGCTCTACACCTCTGGTCCTTTGCAAGAGGCCTTCAGATTCACCTACTAGTGGTGTATCTCCCAGGCAAACAGAATCCATCCATCATTCCGATTTCCAGGTCATTTATGAATATGTTAAAAAGCAGCGGACCCAGCACAGATACCTGGGGTACTCTACTGTTCACCTTTCTCCATTGGGAAAATTGACCATTTAGCCCTATCCTCTGCTTTCTATCTTTTAACCAGTTCCTGATCCACAATAGTACACTGCCTCCCATCCCATGATTTTTTAATTTAGCCAAGAGTGTCACATGAGAGACTTTCTCAAAGGCTTTCTGAAAATCCAGATACACTGTCAACTGGCTCACTTTTGTCTACCTTTTTAATCACATCTTCAAAAAAATATAAGATTAGTAAGACAAGACCTTCCTTGGCTACATCCATGTTGACTTGCTCCCCTTAAACCATGACTATTTAGATGTTTGGTAATTTTTTTGTCCTTTATAATGGTTTCTACCATTTTGCTCAGTACTGACGTCAGACTCAACGGTCTGTAGTTTCCCAGATCACCCTTGGAACCATTTTTAAAAATTTGTGTTATGTTGGCCATTCACCAGTCTTCTACAGATGATTTTCATGATAGTTCACAGATTACTAATAGTAGATCTGCAGTCTCATATTTGAGTTCTTTCAACACACTCAGATGTATACCATCCAGTTTGGATGATTTGCTACTCTTCAGTTTATCAAATAGTTGTAATATATCTTTCCGGTTTATTGCTGTTTCTTTCAATTCTTCGGATGCATCACTTTTAAATACCATTTCAGACATGGGTAAATTCCCTACATCTTTAGTAAAGACAAAAGCAAAGAATTAATTCAGTCTCTCCGCTATGGGCCTTGTCTCCTCGTAGTGCCCTTTTTACCCCTCTATCATCTAATGGTCTAACTGACTCTCTCAAAAGCTTTTGCTACGAATGTACTTGAAAAAAAAATTATTTTATGTTTTTGCTTCCATGGCAAGCTTTTTTTTTTTCAAATTCTCTCTTTGCCTGCCTTATCAATGCCTTGCATCTAACTTGCCAGTGCTTATGTTTCCAAATTCTGTCATTTGGCTCCTTTCTCCATTTCCTGAAAGATGCATTTTTGACTATGACAGCCTCTCTGACCTCACCTTTAATACATGCTGGTAATTTTTTGGCCATCCTTCCACTTTTCTTAGTGTGGAATACATCTGGTCTGGGCTTCCAAGATAATATTTTTAAACTATGCTCATGCTTGATGTACTGTAAATCTTTAACTGTTGCAGCTGCTCCTTTTAATTTTTTCTTAACTATTTTCCTCATTTTATCATAGTCTCCCTTTTGAAAGTTAAAAGGTAGTACTATGGATTTTCTTGACGTCCTCCCTCAATTTATTAAATTAAAGATGATCACTATTGCCAAGTGGCCCCCAAATCCTTATCTCTTGCACCAGATCTTGTGTTCCACTAAGGACTAGGTACAGAATAACTTCCCTTCTTGTCAGTTCATGAACCAGCTGCTCCAGGAAGCAGTAATTTAATCATGAAACTTTATCTCCCTAACATGTCCTGCTGTGACACTGAATCAATTGATACCGGTGTAGTTGAAATCACCCATTATTATTATTGTGTTGTAACTTTTGTTAGCTTCCCTGATTTCTTTTAGCATTTCATCATTTTGTTTACTCTGGCCAGGCGGTCGGTAGTACATCCCCACTGTCATTGCCTCTCTGTCAGGATGCCCTAACTTCCCTCTTTTGCTAGTATCGTTCAAGGATACATCCTTCTGAACCATGTACTCTTGGGCAACTGTTGGTTTCCCCTGTTATCTAGTTTAAAAGAATTTCCCCTATTATTGAGTTTAAAAGCTGTTCTATCTCCTTTTTAAAGGTTAATGCCAACAGCAATTTTCCATCCCTGTTAAGGTTGAGCCCATCCCTTTGGAAAAGCCCCTCCTTTCCCTAGAATGTTGCGCAGTTCTTAACAAATCCAAAAAGGTCTTCCTTGTACCATTGTCTCATCCACATGTTGAAACTCCGGAGCTCGGTCTGGATTTTGGGTCCTGCACATGGAACGGGAAGCATTTCAGAGAATGCTACCCTGGATGTTCTGGATTTTAACTTTTTACCTTAAAGTTTAAATTTGGCCTCCAGAACTTCCCTCCCACACTTCCCTATATCATTGGTACCACATGTATCAAGACAGCAGACTCCTCACCAGTGCTATGGAAAACCTTGTCTAGGTGACATGTGAGGTCCGCTACCTTCACACTAGGTAGGCATGTTATCAAGTGATCCCCTCATCCAATAGCCACCCAGCTATCTACATGCCTAATGATTGAATCATGAACCATAACGGCTGTCCTAACCTTTCCCTCATGGGCACATGGCCCTGGAGAAACCAGACACAGTGGATCCCTTTATAGCAACAGGATAAAATAAAAATAAACTTAATTATCTCTTATATCTCAACAAATAGGGGTGACCTGCACAGAGTGCTGGGTACCCTCCTAAACAAAGGCATGGGGAGGGATGACCTGCATGGAGCTGCAGGTACACTTACTCTTGCCCCCTTGCCTGGCAGACTATATGGACCGTGCTGGTCTTTATCTGTTGTCATATACTATGTTACATCACCTAGAGAATAGGTCCTAGCTACAGGATCACTTCCTGCCACACCGGTGGTGATCTCCTGTCACATGGCCTCTCGCCTCCCTGGCAACAGGGAGGATGCCAACTGAAGGTGGGACTTCAGTACTATGTCCCTGTAAGTGTCGTCTATAATGTCCTCCAATTCTGCTACTCTAGCCTCCACAGATCGGACTTGTTCTCTGAGAGCAAAGAGCTCCTTGCACCTAGTGCACACATAAGACCCCTCACTAACTGGGAGAACTTCATATGTGTGACACTCGATACAAAGGACTGGATAGATTGCTGTCTGCATCTTAGTTTTAAGGTTTTGTTTAGCTATTTAAGTTGTTTACTTAGGTTTGCTGGCAATACTTGTACTAATATAGCTATGCCTAATATGTTTAATGGACTTTGTTTATCTCAAAATTAATTAATTTGAGATCCTTAATTAATCTATTCCTGATGAGGATAGCCAGCTGAACCTGAAGGTGAATTAGACTACCACCTCCCCTTTAATAGATTTAAGAGCCTATAAAGCTCAGATTGTTTGAAGTGGGTGGGAGTCAGGGTGGATGGGAGGGAAAGAATAAAAGCTGTCTTGCTACATAGTGCCCTGACTTGTGCTTCTAAGGTAATTTCCTGGGTGATTCACACAGCCCTTGGTTTGATAGAGGGGGCCTTTCAAATTGCCCCTTTGATCTGTCACTTGGCTTTAACACCTATTTATGACACCTTCGCAGATCTTTTTCCTCCTAACTGGAAGGCCTGTTTGTAAAGATGTCTAGGAACAAATGTATTTATTTCTACTCAGACTATTTACTCTATTTTGCTTTGTATGCTAAGCTATAGTCTGATTTGATTTCAGTGAAAAGCGCTTTGGTGGTACTAAGACTTGACTGACTCAACAGAAACGCTGAATTCTAAAATACACATATTTCTCTGAGAAGAAGAAGGAAGTCAGTCCTCACATATGGGGGACATCAAAGCCGACGCAGCCCGTGTGGAAGCATCTCCCCAGCTTTCAAAGAAAGCCCTTGGGACATGCACCATGCATGTGTGGTCCCCTTCCTGCCCAAGGGTGCCTACTTGCCTCGGTTCCCTTTTCTCACGGTGCCTTCCAGATGTCTGTCCTGTTTCCCCCAGAAAAAGTCTCTCTTTATCTTGTTTTATCTGCTACCTGTACCGGTTCCTTTCCTGCCCGCCCTGGTTCCTTTCCTGCCCGCCAGCCAGCTTGCCTCGGCGTCACTTCACGGGTTCGTTCCCTTTTTTCTTTTGCTTTTCTTGACGTGTTCCTCGACCGGTGCTTTGCACCCTTTTTGGCCACAGGCCTCGAATTCGTGCCTGGGTGGCTGGGCCTCTTTTTTCCAATGGCCTCTAGCGGCTTCAAGAAATGTGATAGATGCAGTAAGATGATGTCCCTCACCGATCCAAATAACTGCTGCCTCAGGTTGGACCACGATGACTTGGACTGCGAGCTTTGCAAGGCCATGACCGCAAAGACCATCAAGGTCCATCAGCTGCAGCAGAAAAAAATCTTTCAGAAGTCTGCCTCTGCCCGAGAATCTTCAGTGACACTGTTCTCCAGGGCCCCCTTTAGTACCTCCGTGTCCCGTGATTCCTGGGCTGCCTCTGAGTCCTGTGGTCACAGTTTCTTCAAGAGGAAATCCCCGGAGGTAGAACGCAAGAAGTCGAAACCCTCGAAGACCATCTCAAACGATGAGTCTGTGAAGATGGGAAATGCCATTCAAGGCCCCGCAGTCCCTGGCATGAGTCTGACAGGTTGGAGCAGGAGTGGCCTCACAAGCTGCTCAGGAAGGAGTCTTCTGCATCCGGCAACCGGTCTCGAACACCCAAAGCCATCCTTGTCCAGGCCCAAAGTCTGAATTAACTGGCATGAAGACCAGGATGGTGGCCTTGAGTGCAGTATCTCTGCCCTTGTGGCCCAGCAGCGGGCGTTTGTGTCTGGTTCCTCTGGTTCATCTGTCTTGACAACCGGATCCTCGACATTGAGGGCTTTCCGAGATGTCGAGCTGATCCTCAAGCGCCACTGGCCTCAAGAAATCCATCTGCAGAGGACAAGATCTCAGTCCCGTCCCTCAGAGCACAGGTCTTCTCCGGCCCATGCCCGTGGCTCGGACTGCAGGACCTTAGGGCCTGGGCCTTGACTATAGAAACTGCAGGGCCTCTGACCCGTCCTCAGACTTCGAGTCAGATTGGGAGACTGAGGACGAGGAGTCCCCAGACACTCAGCGGCACCGAAACATGCCCTCAGACCCGTCTCCCCCGATGTCCTGGCGCTGTTCCCAGCCCAAGGATGTCATCTTCCTTGACTTTGTATGGGACATGACTAAGGTGCTCGCCTTTGAGACCGAGGCAGAGGAGGACCCCACATGGAGGAACTGGAGATTCTCCAGTATAAGGCCTCCCCCCCCCCCCCAAAAGAGGCCCTCATGGTGCCTGTCCCTCCGATCTCTGAGTGCTGCCTACTCCATAGGTGGGAGACCCTGGCATTGGTACCCATTGTAAGCAGGCATCTCGACTCCATGTAGCGAATCCGCCGAAGTCCTTGGTTCCAGAAGACCCAACTTCCCCACAACTCAGTGGTCATTGTCTGCCATGCGCAGACTCAAAAGCCAAAAGACCCATTCCTCGGTGCCCCCCGGCAGGGAGGCCTGGACCCTTGACACCCTTGGCCGAAAGGCCTTCCAGTGTCCAATTCTACCAATTGTATATCAGCATGTACCTCAAAGAGCTGGCGAGGGAGCTTGCTGGCTTCTTGGCAGGCTTCAATGGAGGAACCCCTCCAGTAGTTCAAGTCTCTGGCCTCTGCGGTCAAGGAATGCTCGAAGTTTTTATCCCGAACAGCATACGGTGGGTTCGAGTCCTCAGCCAGGATGGTAGCCGCCGCGGACATTGGAGCCCAGTGACAGGCATGGACACTGACCTCCAATCTGCTCCAGTCATCTGACCTTGAGCAATGGGTTCAGGACAAACTCATCGAAGGTCCCCTGTATCGGAGAGAATCTCTTTGGGAAATCCATGGCAGACAAAGCAGCAGAAATAGAGACTGAGTTTCTGACAAGGACCAGACTCTCTAAAAAGACCTCTGTGCATCCTCAGAAGAAGGCTCGGAGAAGAAGCCCTCCTTCCCGAGGAAAAAGGGAGGTTTTGGCAGTGCCCCACAGTTCCAAGCCTTCTCGGACCCGCAGCAAGGCCAACAGCACAAAGGGCAAGGGCACAGCCCCCACAAGCAAAAGATGCCCAAGTCCCAGGCGCTGGCCCTGGCTCAGCCTGGGGGGAGTTTTTGACTCCTTGGCACAACCTCCTCTCCCCCAAGAGGTCCCCAACAGCCCACAGGGGGGCATCTGGCCCTGTTTGCCTACAGGTGGTCTGCCATCACCACTGACTCCTGGGTACTACAAGTGGTCAAGGAGGGCTACCTTCTCCACCTGCAACGGATGCCACCCTCATACTTTTCAGGAGAGCCAGTGAAGCCTTTCTTTCACCAGCCTCTGCTCCCTCACAAAGCTCGCAGGTCTTCTCAAGGACAAGGCGGTGGAGTCTGGGGCAAAGGCTTCTACTCCAGTTATTGCCTTGTTCCCAAGTGAACAGGGGGCCTCAGGCCCATCATGGACCTGTGGGACCTGAACAGATTCCTGATGAGGGAAAAGTTCAAGATGCTCTCCCTTGGAACATTGCTGCCTTACCTCCAGCAGGGAGACTGACTATGCTCCTTAGATCTGAAGGAAGCTTATACGCACATTCTGATCCATCCCAGCCACTGAAAATAGCTCTGCTTTGTGGTGGGAGGAGATCACTACCAATACAGAGTGCTATTCTTTGGGCTGGCTTCATCACTGAGAGTCTTCACCTAGTGGTGGTTGCAGCCTACCTTCAGCTACAAGGGGCCTTCGTCTATCTCCAGGAACAAGCAGGAATAAGTCCTCACATATGGGTACGTCGGTACCGATGGAGCCTGCGCGGGAATGCTCCCCAGCTTCCCAGAACGAAAGCTTTTGGGGCATCCCACAGCGCATGCGCGCTGCCTTCCCGCCTTTCCTACCAACTCTCCTCAGTTCTTCTTTTCCGCGGAGCCAGCAGGTCGTGTTCCTGTCACCGCTGAAGAAGTTCTTTATTTTAATTTATTTCTTTGGTCGTGTGTCTGCCTTCCCCGACGCCGGACCAGTACCGCCGGTCTTTTCTTTTCTTTTCTTTAAAAAAAAAAAATATATATATATACTTTCTCTCACTTAGTGTATTTCTTTTCTTAAGCCTACAGGCCCACAAGAAATTTTCCTCCATGGATAAACCAGCCTCTGGTTTCAAAAAATGCACTAAGTGTAGCGGTACAATTTCTGTTACAGACACCCATGAATGGTGTCTTAAATGTTTGGGGCCTGAACACTCCATTCCGGATTGCCAAGCCTGCTCCCTAATGTCTAAACGAGGGTTACAGAACCGGGCAGCCAAGCTCCATGTGCTGTTTCCCACAGATGCACCGGCGGTGGCATCGACATCTTCCAGGTCTTCCTCTCCTGATGGGTCTCAGGTAACCAAACATACTTTTAGCAGGTCCTCGAAGGGCAAATCTCCCTCTAAGCATCGAGATGCCTCCGGGCTTGCCCTTGAGGATCCTGCCCCAGCCAAACAACCCCGGCGGGAAGCTCCGGCTTCCAAAGCTCCTCCTATGGGGTTACAGGTTGACATCGATGGCACGGCCTCGACCGATCATCTGTTAGACTGCTCTGGGGTACTGGCACAATCTCCCGGTACCGACATCCAGACAGTCGTGGCGTCCATGGATCACACTGTGCAATCCATGCAGCAGGCTATACTGGCTTTCATCAAGGCTGCAACACCGTCGGTACCACAACAAGCTCCGTTGTTGGTACCGACGCCGGTACCGGTGCCAACTTCGATGCCGGTACCGGCTCCATCGACATCGGCCAGGATACCGATTCCGGCCCCCTGTCCTGGGCTCTTTCTCGGTACCGACCCGGTACCGGGGACACCCGATGTCGGTACCGATCGATACGCCTATCGATCTTTGGAATCGAGCAGACGATACTTCAATTCTTCTGATGATTCTGATTCATCGGATGAGTCCCCTGAAGTATCTGTTACTCTTCCTGAGGAGCCTTCTTCTCCAAAAAGGAGAATGTCTCCTCCAGAGGATTTGTCCTTTCAAGACTTCAAAATAGAAGTAGCTAAAGGACTATCTATTTCAGTAACCTCTGAAAAAGAACCTAGAGCAAATAAATTAGATATTTTGGGATACTCTAAGGTTCCTAGAGAGGCAGTCACCTTGCCAATTCATGAAATTCTTCAATAACATTTGATTGAATTGTGGGAGACTCCTCTCACCCTTTCTCCTCATTCTCGTAGATTGGACACTATGTACCGTGTCCCTCCCTCCTCCTGGATTTCAAAAAACTCAGCTTCCCCACCACTCCATTGTGGTGCAGTCAGCTATGAAGAGGATAAAGAGTACCAAAAGACACTCTTCTACTCCTCCAGGAAGAGAATGCAGGACCTTGGATGCTTTTGGAAGGAAAATCTTCCAAGCTAGCATGCTTATTGCCAGAATCAATTCATACAGCCTTTATATGGGTATGTTTCTAAAGGAGGTTTCAGAAAAGCTGCACAACTTTCTCCCTTTTATTCCAGAGGACAAAAGGGATGAGTTCCTTCTTTGGCTTAAGCATACTCAAGACATTTCAAAATTTTCCAACAGGGCAGCCTTTGATTCTTTTGAAGGTGCCAGCAGAGCCTCAGGCATTGCCATAGCTGCTTGTAGTATTGCTTGGCTCCAGGCTTCTGATCTAGAACCCTGGGTTCAAGATGGGTTAGGAAATCTGCCCTGTACAGGTGAAAATCTATTTGGCAAAGAGTGGCAAATTAAAGCCACTCAAATGGATGCAGAAAATGCTGCTCTGGATAGACTTTCTAAGTCTACCTCCACTCCAGCCAAGAAAAAATCTTTTAAAAAGTCTTTTTACAAGAAGGGCAGATTTCCTTCCACTTCTGGTCAACAATCTTCTACAGGTCGCTTTGCTACTAAGCGTCAGCAACCTAAACAGGCTAGGCCTAAACCTGCAGGGGCTGCTGCAACCCAGCAGTCCCAAGCCCCTCAGGGTTTTTGACTTGATACTAGAGAACTTAACCTTTCTGGCTCTACAACAGTCAGAACCCCTCACCATTCCAGGAAGGTTAGCTCATTTTGCTCCCAGATGGGAGCAAATCACATCAGAGCAGTGGACCCTCTCCATCATCAGAGAGGGCTACAAACTTCATTTCTCAAACCTTCCTCCCTACACCATGGTGAGACATTTCAATTCTCCCACATCTCTCCTCGACCTTCTGGATCAGGAGGTAACCACCCTTCTGGCCCAGAGGGCCATAGAAGAAGTTCCTCTTCTTCAACAAGGGTCAGGGTTTTACTCCCCCTACTTTCTCATTCCAAAGAAAACAGGGGGATACAGACCCATTCTAGATCTCAGAGAATTGAACAAGTTTCTATGCAAGGAGAAGTTCAAGATGCTTTCTTTAGGCACTCTCCTTCCATACCTACAGAGTCAGGATTGGCTTTGTTCTCTAGATCTCAGGGATGTGTACACTCATATACTCATCCATCCATCCCACAGAAAATTCCTACGTTTTCTGTTCCAGGGAAAACATTACCAATACAGAGTGCTTCCTTTCGGTCTAGCCTCTGCTCCAAGAGTGTTCACCAAATGCATGGCAATAGTTGCTGCATTTCTACGCACTCTGGGAATATTTGTCTTCCCCTACCTAGACGACTGGCTCATCCGAGCTCCATCTCCGTCAGAAGCCCAAATTTCCCTGGACCGCACCAGGCGCATTCTGCAGTATCTGGGACTTGTAGTAAACCTCCCAAAGTCTCAGCTCACCCCTACTCAGTCCCTAGAATTCATAGGGGCCTGGTTGGACACCACTACTGCAAGAGCCTATCTTCCCCAGGCTCGTTGCCAACGTCTAGTGCAGTTAGCCTCTCAGATTCAGTCAAAGAGCCACTTAACTGCCCGGGAGATGCTACAGCTACTAGGCCACATGGCTTCCACAGTACATGTGGTGCCCTATGCTCGCCTACACATGAGAGCAGCTCAGTGGACTTTGTCCACCCAGTGGACTCAAGCTTCAGGAGCTCTCTCAGACCAAATAGCAAACTCCAAACGTCTCTTTTGGTCTCTCCAATGGTGGATGTCCACTCAAAATCTGTTGCTGGGGTCCCCCTTCCAACCTTTGTTGCCCCAAGCAATCCTCACAACAGATGCCTCCCAAACAGGTTGGGGAGCTCATCTACAGGACCTCTCCACCCAAGGCACTTGGTCCCCAAAGGAGACCTCTCTTCATATCAACCTCTTGGAACTTCGAGCAGTGTTCCTAGCTCTCAAGGTCTTTCATACCCTCCTCAGCCACCAGACAGTCCTCATTCAAACGGACAATCAGGTAGCCATGTTCTACATAAACAAGCAAGGAGGAACTGGCTCTCTGTCGCTTTGCAACAAAGCTCTAAGATTATGGGCCTTCGCCAGAGAGCATCAAATCCATCTCCTGGCAGTATACCTCCCAGGAATTCAAAACTCTTGGGCAGACAGACTCAGTCGAGTTCTGCTTCCACACGAATGGTCCCTGCACATGGATCAGGTACTCAGAATCTTCCAGGAATGGGGAACCCCGGACATAGACCTATTTGCAAGTCCGTGGAATGCCAAACTTCCCCGGTTCTGTTCCAGAATTCCGTGTCAGGGAGTTCAGGCCAAGGATGCCTTCCTCCTCCATTGGGGTTAGGACTTCCTGTATGCCTTTCCACCCATTCCTTTGATTCCCAAGACTCTATTCAAACTTCAGAGGGATCAAGGATCTATGATCCTCATAGCTCCACGCTGGCCACGCCAAGTGTGGTACCCTCTACTTCTGCATCTCTCCCAAGCCCCCTCCCTGGACTTGGGGGTTGCTCCAGACCTTCTGTCTCAGGAGGAGGGGACTTTGTGGCATCCAAACCCCAAGTCCCTTCACCTCAGAGCTTGGTTACTGAAGGCCTAGACCTTCAAGACTTCAGTCTTTCGCAGCAAGTGAAGGATATCCTCCATGCTTCCAGGAAACCTTCCACTAGGCGTTCCTATGCTTTTAAATGGAAAAGATTTTCCATTTGGTGTGCTGAACAGGGTCTTGACCCTCTGGCACTTCCTGTGAATTCTCTATTAGAATATCTCCTGCATCTTTCCAATGCAGGCCTTAAGACAAATTCAGTAAGGGTTCATTTAAGTGCTATTGCAGCATCCCTTAAGCCTATCAATGGACAACCTGTTTCCTCTCATCCCTCTTATTGCAAGATTTATGAGAGGCCTAACTTTAACTAAACCTCCCATTCGACCACCTCCGGTGGCATGGGACTTAAATTTGATTCTTGGTCAGCTTATGAAGCCACCTTTTGAACCCTTAGCCACTACCTCCTTGAAATTTCTTTCCTGGAAGGTTATTTTCCTTATTACAATCACTTCTGCTCGCCGCATCAGTGAACTGCAGGCCTTAGTGGTTAATCCACCTTATACAAGGTTCCATCATGATAAGGTAGTCCTTAGGACAAATCCTCACTTTATGCCTAAAGTGGTCTCACCTTTTCATCTTAATCAAGAGGTATATTTACCTGTCTTTTTTCCAGCTCCTCATGCATCCACTGCAGAGAGGAACCTTCATACTCTATCTAGATTGTAAAAGAGCTCTGGCTTTTTACTTACACAGGACACAGCAACATAGAAAGTCTTCCCAGCTTTTTGTTGCTTTTGATCCTTCCCATTTAGGACTTCCAGTCTCTAAAAGAACACTGTCCAATTGGATTGCTCAGTGTATTTCTTTTGCTTACCAGAGTAAGAACCTTTCTCTGGAGGGCCATGTCACAGCTCACAATGTGAGGGCCATGGCCACCTCTATGGCTCATCTTCATTCTGTGTTCTGTGTCCATCGACCAGATCTGTCAAGCAGCTACCTGGGCCTCGGTTCATACCTTCACAGCCCATTGCTGTTTGGACAAGGACTCCCGCCGGGATGCCTTGTTTGGTCTGGCTGTCCTCAGACACCTGTTCCATTCTTAAACAACTCCTGCCCTCCTTCCCTGAATGGATGCCTGAGATCCATAGGAAGACGAGGAACC
Source organism: Ichthyophis bannanicus (assembly GCA_033557465.1). NCBI lineage: Eukaryota > Metazoa > Chordata > Amphibia > Gymnophiona > Ichthyophiidae > Ichthyophis > Ichthyophis bannanicus. The sequence goes on from CM066040.1 coordinate 263,834,437, forward strand.
CTTCAGGGTCTCATTCCCTTGGGGATCTCCCAGGCATCTTAGGGAGTCCCCATATGTGAGGACTTATTCCTGCTTGTTCCTAGAGATAGCACAGTTACTTACCTGTAACAGGTGATCTCTGGGAACAGCAGGAATTAGTCCTCACAACCCTCTCACCTCTCCTAGGAGTTGTATCTCTCTTTGTCTTTCCTTTCCTCTCTCTCTCTATTGTCTCAGCTTTAAACTTGAACTGAGGAGAGTTGGTAGGAAAGACGGGAAGGCAGCGCGCATGCGCTGTGGGATGCCCCAAAAGCTTTCATTCTGGGAAGCCGGGGAGCATTCCTGCTCAGGCTCCGTCGGTACCGATGTACCCATATGTGAGGACTAATTCCTGCTGTTCCCAGAGATCACCTGTTACAGGTAAGTAACTGTGCTTTCCCTAACTGGACGACTGGCTCATAAGGGGAGGCACAGCTGCAGAGGTGCACCATGCCACCAGATGCTTCATCCACGCCCTGCAGGATCTGGGGTTCGATATCAAACACCCCACCTCTCCCCGACTCGGTGCCTGGAGTTCATAGGGGCTCAGCTAGACACCCTCCAGGCAAGGCTTCCTCCCTCAGGAGAAGTCAGAATGCCTCAGGATGCTAGCCGCAGAGGTACAGCACCGCAGGTCGCTAACCAGCCATGGTCTACGTGACACCATATGCCCGCCTGCACATGAGGATGGCCCAGTGGTGCCTCTGCTCTCAGTGGACACAAGAAATGGGCAGGCTTCGGGACAGGGTGAGAGTGAGCTGCTGGCTGGCGGACTCCCTCGACTAGTGGCAGCTCTCCCACCACCTTCAAGCCAGGATGCCCTTCCAGACACCCACCCCCCAGAGGGTCCTCACCATGGACGCCTCCTTCCTGGGCTCAGGAGCTCATTGCAAGGACCTCTGCACACAAGGCAGCTGGTCCCGGATGGAATGCCAACTGCAGATCAACCTTTTGGAGCTCCAGGCAATATTCCTCGCTCTGTGATCATTTCCACCAGTTGCAACACCAGCTGGTGCTGGTTCAGACCCACAACCAAGTCGTGTTCTATGTCAACAAGCAAGGGGGCATGGTGTCATACTCCCACTGCCAGTAGGTGGTTGCTCATATGCGACATGCAACGGGATACACCTAAGGGTGACCTATCTCCTGGGCTAGGACAATGCCCTGGCAGACAAGCTGAGCAAAGTCCTCCAGTTGCTTGAGTGGCATCTGGACTCCAAAGTGAGCTGCCTGTCTGTTCTGACTCTAGGGAGTCCCCATAGTGGACCTGTTTGTCAGCCCGGACAACACGCAGTCGACTCCCTTCTGCTCCTGCCAGCCGCACCCTTCCCGGGTGGCAGTGGACGCATTCCTCATCCCATGGATGGAAAGCCTCCTTTATGCCTTCCTGCTGACAGCTCTAGTTGCCAAGACCCTCATCAAGGTCCAGCGCGACAGGGCATTACTGATACTGACAGCCCCCCGGTGCCCAGGCAGCCTTGGTTCCTGCTGTTTCTCTACCTGTCAGTGGCACCTCCGATTCCTCTGTGCCCCACGCCTGCTCTTACAGGAGAATGGCTCACTCCTACACCCCAAACTGGGGTCCCCATCGCTCACAGCTTGGCTGTTGAAAGGGTAGCTCTAGCTCCCTTTAACCTCCTGTGGGAAGTGGAGGAGGTCTTTCTGGCTTCATGCAAGGCCTCCACAAGGCCTTCAAGTGGCGTCGCTTCTCAGTGTGGTGTGCCAAGAAGCGGGTGAACCTGTTCTTCTTGGTGCAGATGGTGCTGCAGTACCTACTCCACAGGTGGGACTGAAGTCCAACTCCAGTCAGTGTGCACCTGAGCGCTCTCGCAGTGTACCACCATTCCATTGAGGACAAACCCCTTTCGGCTCAGCCCCTTGTATCTTGATTCCTGAGGGCCTCATGTTGTCCAAACTCTCCATCTACTTACCAGCGGCGGAGTGGGATCTCAAAGTGGTGCTCTCGCAGCTCACTAAGCTGCCGTTTGAGCCCCTGGCTACCTGCCACTTATGTATCTCTCCTGGAAGGCTGTCACGTCAGCTTGCAGGGTCAGTGAGCTCCAGGCTCTGATGGCAGAGCCTCCATACACAAGGTTCTACAAGAACAGGGTGGTGCTCTGCGCACACCCCAAATTTCTACCAAAGGTAGTGTCCCCCTTCCACCTCATTCAGGAGATGGTATTGCGCACCTTCTTCCCAAGGCCTCATGCCAACAAGGCAGAGACTGTTCTCAATACTCTCATCCTATCTGCAACGGGCTCAGGGCCACCGCAGAGCACTTCAGTTTTTCGTATCCTATCACCCCAGTTGACTGGGGTTCCCAGTGACTAAGCAAATTCCATCCCCTTGGGTGGCGGACTGCATTGCCCTCGCCTGTGAGCAGGCTGGGATCTCACTAAACTACCATGTCATAGCGCACCGCGTCAGGGACATGGCTACTTCCGTGGCAAATCTTCGTTCTGTACCAGTGATAGAAATCTGCCGGGCTGCCACCTGGTTGTTGGTCCATACCTTTGCAGCTCACTATTGCTTGGAGAAGGAGTCCCGATGGGACAGTACCTTCGGCCGGGCTGTACTCTATAATCTTTTTGGGGCGTAGGCAACTCCTGCCCTCCGACCCTTCTATGTTCAGGCTACCAGAGTGCTGGTTCTCCGCCGGACACTTGGGTCTCGCGAGAGCCTCCTAGTTGGAACTCCACTGTTGCAGCTCACGGCTCGCCTTCTCTGGTCACCCATGGCATTTTATATAGGTTCTCAGTAGCCTGTAGCTGGGAAGTCCCATATATGAGGACTGACTTCTGCTTGTTTCCGGAGAAAGCGTAGTTAACTCACCTGTAGCAAGTGTTATCCAGGGACAGCAGGAATCAGTTCTTGCAGCTCTCCCTCCTCCCTTTGGAGTTGCTCCTTTTCTGTATTTTAGTTAGATTTTTTTTTTTCGTCTTAGCTATGTCATTAGACTGAGGCAAGATGGCAGCCTTGGGCGGGAAGGGGGCTACCCATGTGTGGAGTATCTCCCAAGGGCTTTCTTTGAAAGCTGGGGAGATGCTTTCCCGTGGGCTTCAGCACCAACGTCACGCCATATGTGAGGACTAATTCCTGCTGTCCCCAGAGAACACCTATTACAGGTGGGTAACTATGCTTTATCGGCTTTAACCCAAAGATTTCCTTTTTCCCTAAGATTTACAGTATTTCCCAGAAGATAAATACTTACAAGTGCAGATCTTTCTCCAGCTGTAACAGTTCTTTATTTATTTGGCTATATTTATATACCGCCTTTCACAAAGGTCAAAGCGGTTTACAAGAACTTAATTTATACAGACAATGTTTACATTGAAACAGACAACTTTGTAGATTAAACAAGGTAGTCCTTCAGGACTCCTGTCCCATGTCTTTTTAATTTACTCAAGAGTCTCTCATGAGGAATATCATCAGAGGCTTTCTGAGAATCCAGATACACTATATCCACCAGCTCATCTTTATCCACCTGTTTGTTGACGCCTTCAAAAAAAATGTAGCGGATTGGTGAGGAAAGACTTCCCTTTGCTAAATCCATTAAACCATTTCCAGTAATCTGTTCTTTATAATGGATTCTATCATTTTGCATGACACCGATGTTGGGCTCACCAGTCTGTAGATTCTCAGATCATCTCTGGAACCCTTTTTTAAAAATTGGTGTTATGTTGGCCACTATCCAGTCTTCAGGGACTATAGACTATTTTATTGACAATTTACAAATTACTAATAGTAAGTCTTCAATTTCATTTTTGAGTTCTTTCAGCACCCTCGGATATATACTGTACCATCCAATCCAGGTTATTTGCTGCACTTTAGTTTGTCAAATTGCCCTATTACATCTCCAGGATCAGGGGAACATTTTTTTTGCTTGGAGGGACTAAACAAGCTAATCTCCAGCTCTGCCCCCAAGCTCTCTAATGCTGATGATGTTTTGGACAAAATATTGGTAGGGTTAATGGCCCCTGTGGCCACCCCATTCCGTTGCCTAGTCCAGGTTCATCAAAATTTGTTTCAATTCCTCTGATTCATTACTTTTAAAAATAATTTCTGGCATGTGTATCTCCCCTATATCTTCTCAAGTAAGGACTGAAGCAAAGAATTAATTTAGTCTCTCTGCTATGGCTTTGCCTTCCTTTAATGTCCCTTTTATTCCTCTATTCCAATTTGCTCCCTCACAGGCTTTTTGCTTCGAATGTTCCTGAAAAAGATTTATGGCAAGCTTCTTTGCAAATTGTCTTTGCCTGTTTTATAAATGCTTTGTTTCTAAATTGCCAGTACTTAACGCTGTTTCCTGTTTTCTTCATTTGGATCCTTTTTCCACTTTCAGCTCAGCTTCAGCTCACAGACTGACATTCTTCTCTAGAATTTTCTGATTTAAAGCAAAATTCATGATTCCATCAATGATGGCAAGCCATCCTGGTCTTGATTCAACTAAGGACCCCCACACAATGATATGTTCACCACCATATTTAACAGTTGGAATAAGGTTCTTACTTTGAAAGGTAATCTTTGGGTTTTTCCTAAAACAAAAATTATTAATGTGACTGAAAAGTTAAATTTTTGACTTATCTGTCAAAAAAAGAATACAATTCGAAAAGTCTTATGGTTCATCCAGATGATTTCTGTCAGATCTGAGGCAGACAGCAATGTTCTTTTTAGAGAGCAGTGGTTTCTTCCTTGCTATCTTCTGAAGAGCGACATTCCCTTTCAGTTTTTGCCTGATGGTTGATGCATCATATTAGCTTCAGTGAAAGAGGGATGTTTTGCTGCATCAGACCTGGATGACTTGCCATTATTGATGGAACTATGGATTTTGCTTTATATCAGACAATTCTAGGAGAGAATGTCAAGCCATCAGTCCATAGAACTGAAATTGAGCCAAGTGGGTCATGTAGCAAGAGGACCACCCTGAGAGCTGCAAGATCTGGATTTTCAGGCTGTTTGGTCTTCTCAGGGATGGTGCAAGGAGATGAGGCACCCTAGGCGAACCTCATCCGTTGTGCCACCCTCTCTGGCACCTATTGCTGCTGCCTCTCTCCAGGACCTGCAGCAATGGCAATGGCTACAGCTGCAAACAGCCTCACAGCATTTACCTTACAACTTTGGTGCCATGGGGCTGTTTGCTTTTGCCTGCTCGGATTGCCTGATGCAAACAGGAAGTCGACATTGGGTGTTCCAAGGAGGTGAAAGCAAAGAGCCCCGCAACACCGAAGTTGTAAGGCAAGTGCAATTGGGGCTGTTTGTGGCCATTGCTGCAGCTACAAGAGGGGCGGCAATGCACTGCCACAGACCATTTGTGCTGTAGGCAACCGCCTAGTTTGCCTAATGGTCACACCAGCCCTGGGTCTCTCTTCTTTTTCTCTTTATAATCTCCTGAAATGAAGTAATACTTTTCATTCATGAGTTTAGCTACTGTTTACATCTTCTTGTATAGTCATTGTAGTTTTTGCCTGCTTTGCCTCTGACGTATTTATCCTTTAAATGGGATGTGAAGTTTTCTTAACAGCATGTCAGAGGAGAATTTTGTTCTGTGTTTAATAGAAGTAGGTGATTTGTTTTCATTGGCGCTATCAGTACATCTGTGACTAACATGGGGCAGTTTTCAAAGGAAATCTCTGTGGTTAAATACAAGAAGGCTCCTTTGAAAGTTCCCCCCTCCCTTTTTGGGGGAATTGCTTATCTCCAGGAACAAGCAGGAATTTAGTCTTCTCATATGGGTGACAGGTACCGATGGAGCCTGCGCAAGAAGCTCCCCAGCTACCAATAGGAAAGCCTTTGGGAGCACTCCACTGCGCCTGCGCCACTGCCTTCCTGCTCTCCCAACTTCCTCTCTTCAGTTCTTCTTTTTCCATGGAGCCAACAGGTCAAAACCCTGTCACCAAAGAAAAGAACCTAAACTTTTTCTTCAAAAAGCGTTTCTGCCTCACCACACCGGTATTGCTAGATTCCGGTATCCTTTTCCTTTTATTTTTTCCCTTAAATTTATCTTCCTTTTTTTTTCTTTTTCAAAACTTTTCCCTCCATGGATCTCCATGATATTGCCTCCGAACCCTCGCCTCCAACCACGACCACTCGCAGAAAATCACCACCTGAAGACATATCTTTCCAGGAGTTTATCCAAGACATAGTGACAGTGTTATTGATTCCGGCTGCATCGGAACTGGAACCGAGGGTGGAGGAGCTGGAAATACTGCAGTACCCTACAGTCCCAAAGGAAGCCGCGATCCTCCCGATGCATCGCATTCTCCACAACTTGATGCTTCGGATGTGGGAGACCCCTCTCACAGTATTACCCATTAGCCGTTGGCTTGATACCATGTACATGGTACCAGAGTGTCCTGGTTTTCAGAAACCACAACTTCCACACCACTGTATGGTGGTTGAATCGGCAATGCATCGCATCAAGTGTGGCAAAAAACACTCTTCCATACCTCCAGAAAGAGAATCCATGAATCTCGATTCTTTTGCTCGCTGATCCTTTAAAGCATTGATGCTTGCCAGCAGAATCAACTCTTACATTCTCTAAATGGGAATGTTCCTCAAAGAACCTAATAAGGACTGGGAAGGTTTCCTTCCATTCCTTCCTGAGGAAAAGAAACTTGCTTTTCAAGCTGAGCTTGCACACAGCTAAAATGTGTCAACATTTGTAAACAGGGCAGCTTCCGATGCTTTCGAATCCACTAGTAGAGCCTCATCTATTGCCATAGGGGCATGCCGGTTAGCATGGCTTCAAGCATCAGACCTGGAAAAATGGATCCAAGACAAGCTTAGCAATATCTCCTGTACAGGAGAGAACCTCTTTGGTAAAAACTGGAGGGAGAAGGTTGGAGAGCTGAAATCAGATGACACAATGCTTAAAAGGCTCTCCAGGAAGACTGCTGACTTATCTGTCAAAAAAAGAAAAAGACAGCAGCCATATGACCCAAAACGTTCAGGATAGATAAACCACAGCCAGCCACCCAGGCGCTGGCAACACCCAGTTTTTGACTCCCATCTAGGGAGCACAGCCAGTCTGTCCCTACACATTCAGGAAACCACCACCATTCCAGGGAGAGGCTGCCATTTTTCACATTGATGGCACTCCATCACCACAGTTACATTTTCAGAAACTCCCCCCTCACCACTTCAGGGGGGATTTCCCCATCCAACCTCCCCTTGACAACCTGCTCAAGCAGGAGGTCAACAATCTCCTTTCCCAAGGAGCCATAGAAGCAGTTCCTCAAAACCAGCTGCTGAAAGTATTCTTCTCCCCCCTACTTCCTCATTTCAAAGAAATCAAGAGGCTACAGGCTCATTTTTGACTTCTGCGAGCTAAACAAATTCCTCATCAAGGAGAAATTCAAAATGATCTCTCTGGGAACCCTACTACCCTACCTACAGGAACACAATGGCTCTGTTTTCTAGACCTCAAAGAGGCCTATACTCACATTTTGATTCACCCAGACTACAGGCAGTGTCTTCGCTTCACCTGTCCAGGGCATCCTTATCCTTTCCTTCAGCCTTGCATCTGCACCAAGAGTCTTCACAAAGTGCATAGCCGTAGTGGCAGCATATCTTCGAAACAGCAAAGTCTTCGTCTTTCCTTGCTTAGATGACTGGCTAATAAAGGCAGACTCTCCTGGAGAACTCTGCTCATCTCTTCAACAAACTCTTGCACTGTTGCAACATCTGGGATTTGTAATAAACTTCCCAATATCCCAGCTCACTGCAACCCAAAGTTGAGTTCATAGGCGTCGTACTGGACACTCAACAATCCAGATTCTTCCTTCCTGTGGACCGCATGAACAGATTGGTGGACCTAGCCACCCACATGCGCCAACGACAGACTGCAATGGTTCAAGCCTTCCTGTGCTTCTTAGGCCACATGGCATCCATAGTGCATGTAGTATCTTATGCGAGACTGTTCATGCAACTGACACAATGGAAACTGACTACCCAGTGGACCCAAGCCAAAGGGAATCTATGGGATATCATTCAAGTAACGCCCTCTGGCCGAACCACTCCTCTGGTGGTGCACCACAACAAATCTTCTCGAAGGGTCACCTTTTCGGATGCCCCAACCTCAACATACCCTGACTACAGATGCATCCAAGATCGGTTAAGGAGCCCATATAGATTCCAACTCCATACAAGGACTGTGGATAGCCGAATCAACAAATCAACTTCCTCGAGCTTTGAGCAATTTCGAATGCCCTCTGATCTTTCCAGCACCACCTCTCCAACAGTGAGATCCTGGTCAGGACAGGCAATCAGGTGGCAATCTTTTACGTAAACAAACAAGGGAGGATGGGCTCTCTGCAAGGAAATCTGCCACCTATGGAACTTTGCTATTCTCCACCACATGCACCTCTGTGCAGTTTATATCCCAGGAGAGATCAATCACTTGGCAGACAAACTGAGTCGGATCTTACAGCCACACGAATGGACCCTAGATCCAGAGACAGTGGCACAAGTCTTCCAAGCCTGGGGAACCCCATTCATAGATTTCTTTGCTACGCCTCAGAACTCTCAACTTCCACAGTTCTGCTCCAGGATACCATCCAAATTCAGTCTGGCATCAGATGCTTTCATGATTCACTGGGGTCGGGGACTGCTTTATGCGTTTCCCCCCAGACCCCTGATCCATAAGACTCTCCTCAAACTCTAAGCAGACAAGGGATCTATGATCCTCATAACCCCTCGCTGGCCCCATCAGCCTTGGTTTCCCTTCCTGCTTCAGCTGATACAGACTCCTCCGATTCCTTTGGGATCCAAGCCAGGTCTTCTGTCACAGGACAACGGAACAGTCCTGCATCCCAATCTGCAATCTATCAACAGTCATGAAAGATGTTTTCCTTTCTTCCAGAAAGCCCTCCACCAGGAGGATGTACTCTTTCAAATGGCGTAGATACTCTTCATGGTGCTCTCAAAATAACCACAATCCTTTTGAAGCATCAGTACCCACGCTTCTTCAATACCTATTGCATTTGTTTTCTCTAGGACTCAAACCAAATTCAGTATGTGTGCACCTTGGTGCTATTTCAGGTTTTTATAAACCTGTTGATGGTTAACCCATCTCCACACTTCTTCTAGTGGCACATTTCATGAGGGGCTGCCTCCTCACCAAGCCACCCCTTTGACTACTCCCAGTATTTATTTATTTGTTTGTTTTTATATAAACTGCGCTATTACAGATCAGTGCGGTTTACATAAAACATTTGAACGTGGTTTACATCGAACAGGTTACATATGACCAATTTGCAACAAGTTGGTATAACTAGGAACATATTTATATTACAGGAACTTATTTACATTAAAACAGGATTATTTAAGTTGGCATCACTAAGAATTTATTTGTATGCGGTTGGCATTAACATGAACGGTTGAAAGTGCACATTAAAATGTAATTACAACAGCTTGGTATTATCAGGGGTTAAAGCTAAGTGTTTGGCATGAGCCGTCAGCTGTTTGTACGACTGATCTAGGGTGGATGGTTATAAGTTAGTTGGACGAGGTAAGTCTTCAAAACCTTCCTAAAAGATGTAAGATCCGGGATGGCACGTATCATTGGGGGTAGTGCGTTCCATTGGGTTGGCGCAAATAGAGAAAAAGCACCGTTATTAGTTGATTGGGTACAGGTTCTTACTGTTGAAGGGGTCAGTAGCGTGGAATCTTAATGTGATTTTGGCTCAACTCCTCAAGTCCCCATTTGAGTCCTTAACAACTATGCACCTGCTATACTTATCTTGGAAAGTTTTATTCCTCTCACCCTGACCTCAGCCAGGGCACATCGGTGAGCTGCAGCCTTTAATGGCGCATCCACCGTATACCATATTCCATCATGACAAAGTTGTCCTTCGGACACATCCACGCTTTTTGCCAAAGGTGGTGTCACCTTTCCACATCAATTAATCAGTAATCCTTCCAGTTTTCTTCCCGAGACCTCACGCATCTCGCACAGAGGCAACCCTGCACACAGTTGACTGCAAAAGGGCTCTAGCCTTCTATCTCCAAAGGACACAGGATATCAGAAAATCCTCTGAATTATTTGTCCTTTGATCCTAACTGCCTGGGTCTCCCAGTAACGAACACACGTGCTCCAGATGGATAACAGACTGTATATCACTTGCATATGACAAAGCAGGACTAATCCCAACTGGGCACGTTACTGCTTATAATGTCCGAGCCATGGCAAAATCTGTGGTGAACCTACGTTCAGTAGCCATCGGCAAGATCTGCCAGGCTGCAACATGGTCTTCTAACCACAGCTTTGCCACCTACTATTGCTTGGATAAGGACTCCTGCTGGGATGCAGCTTTTGGCCAGGCAGTCCTTCATCATCTCTTTGGAACATAAAGACAACTCCTATCTCCTGCCCAATATTCCTACCAGATCTCCATGGTGGCGAAGTCTAGGCTAACTTGACCTTGTCCGACTTTCGGACCTGGTCTAACTCTTCAGAGATCTGGGAACTAGGGAGTCCCATATGTGAAGACTACATTCCTGCTTGTTCCTGGAGATAGCATAGTTACTCACCTGTAATAAGTGATCTCCAGGAACTGCGTGAATTTAGTCTTCACAACCCACTCTCCTCCCCTTGGAGTTGTAGGGTTCTATTTTTTTATTTTATACTCCATCTTTTCAGCTACAAACTCAACAGAAGAGAGGGAGTTGGAAGAGCGGGAAGGCATTGGTGCAGGCGCAGTGGAGTGCTCCCAAAGACTTTCCTATTGGTAGCTGGGGACAATGTTCCCTCTAATTTTCTGTAGGCTGTGTGCACATAAAATATGAGCTGTGTGCAGCTTTTGAAGGAAGGTTAAATTTCTGTGCGCTACATAATGACACTCGGAGTTATATACTTTAAAATTTGACTACACGTCAGAATACAGTATGTACACATTTATTTTAATCAAATTAAATGAAAATAGACGATTACTAAATGAAGTAGGAAATTTCTAGTAATTACAATCATAACTTTTAAATTTTAAGACGTCTGTGTTGTTTTCTATCAGAATCAGAGCCGTAATTTTTGTGCGCTCTGTTGTAAAGTATGTGCGCTCTCTCGGCGAGGTGTGTGCGCGCGCACACGCGCACAGCTTAGAGGGAACAGTGGCTGGGGAGCTTCCTGCATGGGCTCCTTCGGTACCCGATGTCACCCGTATGTGAAGACTAAATTCCTGCTGTTCCTGGAGATCACATGTTACAGGTCAGTAACTACGCTATACTGTCAGCAACATGCATCTTTTTCCCTAGGGGCATAAAGGGGTTGCTGAAGTAGAAAAGCCAGGCAGATTTTTTTTAAACCACAACTGCTAATTATAGAGGTTAAAAAAAAATCCCCAAAGCAAGATTTTCTAAGGGAAACTTCATAGCGAATTTCTCTTTGAAAATTGACCTGCAGGACCATGAGTGCACTGAAAATTAGCCTCAATCGTTCTGAAAACCCGCTGTGAAAGCTATCAATAATAAGGTGGTATCTACTACTTGTTTAAAGACGTTGATTTCTTCAGCTTCAATTGATATGGTACTACAGTAACAATACTTTTGTCTTTAACATATAATTCTTCAGTCTTAATTTAGAGCTGTCTCTTAGTTGGTCTGCATGTTGGGTATGGCTGCTTAGGGAGTGTAATAGACTACATCCACCGCTATTCAGAGTTAGAACTAAAACTCACACCAAAGAATTATTTTTCATATGACACCTGAATCTCTTTACAAGCAGCTGAGACCGGCTTGGCTGCCTTTATTCAACTTCTTTTTTATTTTTATTTTTTTTCATTTTCTTTCAAAGGATATTTCCAGAGCTTAGCAGTACAGAAATGCTTCTCATAATTGCCAGGGGAGTTAACCTACCAGCCCCATCGGGTAAGCATTTGTGTTTCTGCATTTTCTCTTTTCTTTCTCTTTTGTCTTATAAATAAAAACAATAATAAGTATGAAATATTTAGTGGTTGCCCATATAAGGAAAAGTATCTGTAAAAGTTCTTATGGAAACCCCCTCCCTCACATAACATTAAAAATAAGCCTATATCTAAAATTCAGTTACTGTTGTGGGGAGAAAGAGTTAGTTTAAGGTTCAATTTTATTTGCCAGACCGCCTACCAATACCTAAATGGCTTACAATTCTATACACAAATGGAATGGGAGTTTGTTTAAATTGGTAATTGTAGTAATCGGTTCATTTCTTATTGACAAATTCTTTTTTTAACTTTATTTTTCCCTTTTACATACTGCAAATTTAACAACAAAATGCTCCAAAACTCATACCCCCTCTCACCCACCACCTCCCCTCTTTCCCCCACCTAGAAGTACAACTATGATCCCAAGGAGGCATGGGGTCAGTACTCAACAAGGTAATAGTACCCAGTAAAACATAACAAGAGAAAACTAAGTGGATCCTCTTATACAAAACCCACAGAGTCATTGAGACAGTTCCCCCTAAATGCTTGTCAACAGTTCTTTATTGAGGCTGGAACGATTTGAGAAATGGGTCCCAGGTTCAGTCTATCTCACAATCAGCAGCTGTGGCACAAGCCAAGAAACCTTATATCCTCTTCCCCAGTGAAGAAGAAAGATCTTGGGATCTTTACCCAACTGTACTTAAGAGATCTCATAAAAGAAATCTATAAATTGAGACCAGTAGACATGGATGGCAGAGCATGCCCACCAAATGTATATGAAAGAGCCCTCTTGTCCCACTGCCTCCAACATTTGTCTGATACAAAGGTGTACATTTTATTCAACCAAACGGGAATCAGATACCCCTAAGGAGCAATTTATAGACACTGTATACCACATTTGTGGAGATAGATTGATTTCTTTTAATTGAGTCTTGCACCTTATGTTACTATGTTCTATAAATGTTCTAATCTCCAGGAACAAGCAAGAATGCAGTCTTCACATATGGGTGACATCGGGGACCAATGGAGCCCAAGCGGGAAGCTCCCCAGCTACCAATAGGAAAGCCTTTGGGAGCACACCACTGTGCCTGTGCCACTGCCTTTCCACTCTCCCAAATCCCTCTCTTCAATGCTTCTTTTTCCATGGAGCCAACAGGTCAAAACCCTGTCACTAGAAAAAAGAACCTAAATATTTTTCTTCAAAAAGCACTTCTACCTCACCGCACCAGTATCTCTCGATTCCGGTATAATTTTCTTTTTTGTTTTTTCCCTAAAATCCAATTATCTTTTTTTCTTTTTTCAAAACTTTTTCCTCAGGGTCTTGTGCCCACTGGGCCTTGTCCATTATCTTCATAATGGAAAAGCCCTCCAGTGGGTTAAAAAAATGCACAAAGTGCTTTAGCCCTATTTCATTAATAGATAAGCATAATTGGTGTCTGAAATGCCTTGGTCCTGACCATGTTCCCCAAGCCTGATTCCTCTGTAAACAGATGACGAAGAGAGGCCTAGGGAGGATGTAGTAAAAGGCTGTTAGTGTAGCTGGGTTTAAAAAAGGTTTGGACAAGTTTCTGGAGGAAAGGTCCATAAACCATTATTAAGAAGGAACCCAGGATATCAATGCTTGACCCAGTACAAGCATTGTGGAACCTGTGTCTTTTGGGGAAACTGCTAGGTATGTATGACCTAGATTGGCCACTGTTGGAAACAGGATACTGAGCTTGATGGACCTTGGTCTGACCCAGTATGGCATATCTTATGTTCTTATGTAACCAGGCCAAAAGGTTTGAGGAACTCTTTCCTTCGGACTCTGTCATTACCCTCAACTTTCTCCAGAGCATCTTCATGCTCTCAGGGCTCCAAGCTTTCCAAAAACTCCAAACACTTGGAGAAAAAGACCAAAAGACCCACGTCTCCCTCGAGGTCTTCCAAGGAAAAACAAAAGCCTCGTGAATCCTCAGAGACGTCAAAGGAATCGAAGGATAGGTCCAAGGATTCCTCAAGCAAGTCTTGGGAATTGAGGGAAAGATCCCGCTCTAAACACCGGGAGTCTTCCAGGACATCTCTTGACTCTGGCCATCGGCCCAGGCATCCCTAGTGGGAGGACTTGTCCTTCAAAGCCTTGGTGGGGAATCGGGAGGCACCCGAGGCCTCGACCTCTAGAGAGCCCTCGATGCCTTGCTCTACTATGGTGGCGGCAAGCCCCATTCTTGCATTGGACCAGATCCAGGCAACCTCCTTGGATCAGTGCATGCTATCCCTGGAGAGGACTTTAGCGGCCCTCCTTGCAGCTTCAGTTCCTGTTGCACCGACAGCTGAAGGACCGCATACCGGTCAACCAACATCAGTAGCCCCATCGATGCCAATCCAGGCATCGTCATCGAGAGCCGATGCCTCGATACCGACACAGACATCTGAATTGGCCACGGAGATCCCATGGGTTAGAACCACAGTTCTAGACCATGAAAATATCGAGGAACACTGACACCATTCATACAGGCATTGGCATCATCAATTCTCACCGGTATCGGATACGACAGATTCTGCCCACCGCTCCTTTGATTACATGGACCTTCATGACATTGTCTCTGAGCCCTCGCTTCCAGCCACAAGCACTCGCAGAAAATCACCACCGGAAGACATGTCTTTCCAGGAATTTATCCAAGACATGGCAGCGGGGTTATCGATTCCAGCTTCATCGGAACTGGAACAGAGGACGGAGGAGCTGGAAGTATTCCACTACAGCAGCCCCAAAGGAAGCCGCAATCCTCCCGGTGCATCTCATCCTCCACAACTTGATGCTGCAGATGTGGGAGAACCCTCTCAAGGTATCACCCATTAGTCGTCGGCTTGATATTATGTACAGGGTAGAGGAGTGTCCTGGTTTTCAAAAACCACAACTTCCACACCTCTCTATGGTGGTTGAATTGGCGATGCGTCCCATCAAGAGCGGCAAAAAAAACTCTTCCATACCTCCAAGAAGAGAATCCAGGTATCTCGATTCCTTTGCTCGCCGATCCTTTCAAGCTTCGATGCTAGCCAGCAGAATCAACTCTTACATTCTCTATATGAGAATGTTCCTCAAAGAACCTAATAAGGACTAGGAAGGTTTCCTTCCATTCCTTCCTGAGGAAAAGAAACCTGCTTTTCAAGCTAAGCTTGCACACAGCTAAAATGTGTCAAAATTTGTAAACAGGGCAGCATTCGATGCTTTTGAATCTACTAGTAGAGCCTCATCCATTGGTGCATGCCGGTTAGCATGGCTTCAAGCTTCAGACCTGGAACAAGGGGTCCATGACAAGCTTGGCAATATCTCCTGTACAGGAGAGAACCTCTTCGGTAAAAACTGGAGGGAGAAGGTTGGAGAACTGGAAACAGATGACACAGTATTTAAAAGGCTCTCCAGGAAGACTGCTGACCAAACAAAGAAGAAGGCAACAGCTAAAAGACCCTTCTTCACAAAGAAGAGGAGGTTCTACCATCCTATTCTCAGCCTGCTTATCAGCCCCAGCAAAAAAAACAAGGTCCTAAGCAAGCGAAAAGCCCAGGATAGCTAAACCACAGCCAGCCACCCAGGTGCTGGCAGCACCCAGTTTTTGACTCCGATCTAAGGAGCATAGACAGTCCATCCCTGCACATTCAGGAATGCACTACCATCCCTGGGAGACTCAGCCATTTTTCACATCTATGACACTCCATTACCACAGAACAATGGACCCTGTCCATAGTTCAGAAGGGTTACAAGATAACATTTCAGAAACTTTCCCCTTACCACTTCAGGGGGGATTTCCCCACCGAACCTCCCCTCGACATTCTGCTCAAGCAGGAGGTCAACAATCTTCTTTCTCAAGGAGCCATAGAAGCAGTCCCTCAAAACCAACTGTTAAAAGGTTTCTACTCCCCCTGCTTCCTCATTCCAAAGAAATCAGGAGGCTACAGGCCCATTCTTGACCCCTGAGAGCTAAACAAATTCCTCGTCAAGGAGAATTTCAAAATAATCTCTCTGGGAACCCTCCTTCCCTACCTACAGGAACACGGCTGGCTCTGTTCCCTAGATCTTAAAGAAGCCTACACTCACATTTTGATTTACCCAGCCTACATGCAGTATCTTCGCTTCACCTGTCAGGGCACCCATCATCAATACACGATCCTTCCCCTTTGGCCTTGCATCTGCACCAGGAGTCTTCACAAAGTGCATGGCTGTAGTGGCAGCATATCTTCGAAACAACAAAGCCTTTGATTTCCCTTACTTAGACGAATGGCTAATAAAGGCAGACTCTTCTGGAGAATTCTGCTCATCTCTTCAGCAAACTCTTGCACTGTTGCAACATCTGGATTTGTAATAAACTTCCCAATGTCACAGCTCACTGCAACCCAAAGATTAGAGTTCATAGGCACCGTACTGGACGCTCAACAATCCAGAGCCTTCCTTCCTGTGGATCACATGAACAGATTGGTGGACCTAGCCACCCACATGCACCAACAGCAGACTACAATGGCTCTAACCTTCCTCTGCCTCTTTGCCCACATGGCATCCACAGTGCATGTAGTACCTTATGCGAGACTGCTCATGCGACTAACATAATGACCCTCTCATTCCAGTGGACCCAAGCCACAGGGAATCTACGAGATATCGTTCAAGTAACCCACACTCTGGGCGAATCACTCCTCTGGTGGTGCACCCCAATAAATCTTCCCGCAGGGTCACCTTTTCAGATGCCCCAGCCTCAACATACCCTGACTACAATGCATTCAAGCTCGGTTGGGGAGCCTATCTACATTCCGTCTCTACACAAGACTGTGGACAGCCCAGGAATCAACTCGACAAATCAAACTCCTTGAGCATTGTGCAATCTTTAATGCCTTCCGAGCTTTCCAGTACCACTTCTCCAACAGCCAGATCCTGGTCAGGTCAGACAGTCAAGTGGCAATGTTTTGCATAAACAAACAAGGGGGGATGGGCTCTCTTCCTCCCTGCCAGGAAGCTTGCTGCCTATGGAACTTTGCTATTCTCCACCGTGCAGTTTATATTCCAGGAGAGATCAATTACTTGATGGACAAACTGAGTTGGATCTTACATCCACACGAGTGGACCCTAGATCCGGAGACAGTGGCACAAGTCTTCCAAGCCTGGGGAAACCCATTCATAGATTTCTTTGCTACTCCTCAGAACTCTCAACTTCCACAGTTCTGCTCCAGGATACCATCCAAATTCAGTCTGGCATCAGATGCCTTCATGATTCACTGGGGTTGTGAACTGCTTTATGCGTTTCCCCCCAGACCCCTTATCCTGAAGACTCTCCTCAAACTCTAAGCAGACAAGGGATCTATGATCCTCTTAGCCCCGTCAGCCTTGGTTTCCCCTCCTGCTTTTGCTGACACAGACTCCTCCAATTCCTTTGGGATCCAAGCCGGGTCTTCTGTCACAGGACAACGGAACAGTCCTGCATCCCAATCTGCAATCTCTCCGATTGACAGCATGGATGCAGAGAGCATGATGTTTCAACATCTACTACTATCAACAGCCATGAAAGATGTCCTCCTTTCTTCCAGAAAGCCTTCCACCAGGAGGACATACTCTTTCAAATGGCGTTTATACGCTTCATGGTGCTGTCAAAATAACCACAATCCTTTTGAAGCATCAGTACCCACGCTTCTTCAATACCTATTGCATTTGTCCTCCCTAGGACTTAAAATGAATTCAGTATGTGTGCACCTCAGTGCTATGTTAGCTTTTCATAAACCTGTTGATGGTTGACCAATCTTCACAGTTCCTCTAGTGGCACGTTTCATGAGGGGCCGCCTCCTCACCACGCCACCCCTTCGACCAACCTCAGTACCGTGGGATCTAAATGTGGTATTGGCTGAACTCCTCAAGCCTCTGTTTGAGCCCTTAGCAACTACACACTTGCGATGCTTATCTTGGAAAGTTTTATTCCTCATCACCCTGACCTCAGCCAGGCGCATCACTGAGCTGCAGGCCTTAGTGGTGCATTACCATATACCAGATTCCATCATGACAAAGTCATCCTTCGGACACATCCCCACTTTTTGCCAAAGGTGGTGTCACCTTTCCACATCACTCAATCAGTAATCCTTCCAGTCTTCTTTCCGAGACCTGATGCAGAGTCAATCCTGCACACACTTTGACTGCAAAAGGGCTCTAGCCTTCTATCTCCTAAGGACACAGGATATCAGAAAATCCTCTCAATTATTTGTGTCCTTTGACCCCTATCGCCTGGGTCTCTCTGTAACGAAGTGCATGCTCTCCAGATGGATAGCAAACTGTGTATCACTGGCATATGACAAAGCAGGACTTAACCTCACCGGGCACATTACCTCTCATAATGTCCGAGCCATGGCAACATCGCTGGTGAACCTTTGTTCAGTAGCCATCAATGAGATCTGCCAGGCTGGAATGCAGCTTTTGGCCAGGTGATCCTTCAATGTCTCTTTGGAACAAAGACAACTCCTACCACCCACCCAATATTCTTAACAGATCTCCATGGTAACGAAGTCTAGGCTAACCTGACCTTGTCTGACTTTCTGACCTGTTCTAACTCTTCAGAAATCTGGGAGCTAGGGAGTCCCATATTTGAAGACTACATTCCTGCTTGTTCCTGGAGATAGCGTAGTTACTCACCTGTAACTGTTGATCTCCAGGAACAGCGGGAATTTAGTCTTCACAACCCACCCTCCTCCCCTTGGAGTTGTAGGGTTCCATTTTTTTGTCTTATACTCTGTCTTTTCAGCTACAAACTCAACAGAAGAGAGGGAGTTGGAAGAGCACGAAGGCAGTGGTGGTGGCTCAGTGGAGTGCTTCCAAAGGCTTTCCTATTGGTAGCTGGGGAGCTTCCCGTGCGGGCTCCGTCAGTACCCGATCTCACCCATATGTGAAGACTAAATTCCTGCTGTTTCCGGAGATCACCTGTTGCAGGTGAGTAACTAAGCTTTACCTCATTCCTGTAAACCTTAATGTTATGCCCCAACGTTAAGTCCTCATTAATATGTTATTTGTAAACTGCCTTGACTTTGAGATAAGGTAGCATATAAAACCAGTTAAATAAATAAATTCTGAATGAATAGTGATATACAGCTTGCCATTGCTTCTGGGCATGCGGGGCAGGACTTCTGGGGAACACCCAGAAGAATCCAGGTCCCTTCCTACCTCCTCGCTTTCTTACTGTCCTCTTTATTGTGCTGTCTCTCTTGTCCTCTCCTCCCTCTCCCATTGGCTCTTTTATAAAGGGAAAGAAAAGGCAAATTGGTGAAGAGTGCTGGGTCTGAGGTGAGAGCAGTTTCTGGAGGAGCCATTGTGTCTGGAGTGTTGCCCTGATATTAGTGTAGGTAGCAGTCCGTGAACAGGAAGGGGTTTCTGCATTATACTGCCAGGAGTGAGAGAAAGGAGGGCTGCTGAACATTGGGCTGGGGCAACTGTGAAAGACATGGGGAAACACAAGGCAGCTCCTGCCATAAGCACATCTAGAAGGTGATCATGGGGAAATGATCTGAACGCTGGGAGCAGCATATCTTCAGGTGGCATCAGCAGTCATGGGTACACGTCAATGATGGAAGTGCAGGTGGAGCAGGCCAAGCACTGGTAAGGTTGCAGGCTTCAGTTTGCAGCAGGTATATGTCCTGGGCCTCTCTGCTTTGGATTCAGCAGTTTCCCTCCGATTCCTCAGGAAGCGAGCTTAAACACTAAAAATGTTATGCCCACATAGAGGCTGAGCTGGCAGATATAGTGGATGCATTGTATGATCTAATTAAGATTTCTGCACAAGGTATAATGGTGGTATTTGTCCAGAGACTGCTGTGGTTGAGGAATTGGGATATGGATGCAGCTTTGAAAGCCCGCCTTGGCAAGCTTCCCTTTAGAAATGCAATCGGAGATGACCAACACACCAAGGAGAATGCAATGACAGCGGAGGTCAGAAAAGACAAACTATGTAATCACCTAACATAGTAACATAGTAAATGACGGCAGATAAAGACCAGCATGGTCCATCTAATCTGCCCAGATTATTTTGCTTTTATCCTGTTGTAAAGGGATCCACTGTGTCTGTCCCATGCCATTTTGAATTCCGTCACTGTGTTTGCTCCCACCACTTCCATCGGGTGGACATTCCAAGCATCCAACACCCTTTCAGTGAAGAAGTATTACCTGACATTTCCTTTCAGTTTACCCCCTTGCAGCTTCATGTTATGCCCTCTAGCTTTGCAGCTTCCCCGTCTTTGGAAGAGGTTTGTTTGTTCATTGTTTCTCTTTAAGTATTTAAAGGTCTGAATCATATCTCCCCTATCCCTCCTCTCCTCCAAAGTGTACATATTTAGGTCTTCAAGTCTCTTCTCATAAGACTTCTGACACAGGCTCCAAATCATTTTGGTCGCCTTCCTCTGAACAGTTTCCAGTCTTTTTACATCCTTTGCAAGATACGGTCTCCAAAACTGAACACAGTATTCCAAGTGAGGCCTCACCAATAACTTATACAGTGGCATTAATACCTCTTCCTTTCTGCTGGTAATTCCTCTTTGTATGCAGCCCAGCATCCTTCTGGCTTTTGCCACTGCCTTGTTGCACTGTTTTGCCACCTTGAGATCTACAGAAATAATCACGCCAAGGTCTTTCTCCTGATCCGTGCACTCCACCCTCTCACCCCCTATCGCGTACATTTCCCTTGGGTTTCTGCTACCCAAGTGCATAACACTGCATTTCTTTGCATTAAATCTTAATTGCCAAGCATTAGACCATTCTTCCAGCTTTTGTAGATCTTTCCTCATGTTCATCATTCCCTCGGGGGAGTCCACTCTGTTGCAAATTTTCGTGTCATCTGCAAAAAGACAGACCTTTCCATTCAGTCTTTCAGCCATATCACTCACAAATACATTGAACAGTGTCGGGCCCAAGACCGAACCCTGGGACACCCCGCTAATCACCTTTCTTTCATCCAAGTGAGCTCCATTTACCATCACCTGTCTTCCTCATAGAGCTTTATCAAAATCAGTTATGAAAACTTGCCCAAGTTGGGGATGTTTTGACGGCAGCCTGCATCAGGGGCAATACTTCAACTTATATATACCAGAAACAGCAAGATCTAATATATAAAAATGAATTAATCTTATATAATAACCACACAATCCATAATACATATATGAAAATCAGGAAGACATACCAAAGAGCAGATACTACAAGAAACCCATCAATTAATGGTAAAGGTCCTGACAGGGTCCAGGGGGGCACCCACATAAATACTTGAAAAATCTTCCATTAGATAAATTAAGTAAAACTTAATAGGGTACAGAAGACATAGAGGAAATAAGACTACAAAAATAAATATATGCCAGAAAGTGTAATTCTCCAGGACCAAGCAGGAAGTCAGTCCTCACTTATGGGTGACGTCGGCGCCGACGGAGCCCTCGCGGAGCAATTTTCCCCAGCTTTCAAAGAAAGCCTTTGGGAATTGCAGCGCGCATGCGCGGTCGTCATCTTCCCGCCCGAGGGTGCCATCTTAGCCAGTCTTCTTTTTTCCGCGGAGCCCTACAGACGTCCCCGTCTTGTCCCCGCGAAAAAGTCGATTTTCTTCATTATTTTATTCTTTTTCCTTCGGTTCGACGCCGATCTTTTTCCCGCCCGGACTCGCGACGCCGGTCACGAGTCCTCTTACTTTTTTCGGTTTTTCTGACTTTGTCAGCTTTCGTTTTCGATTTTTCCCTGGCAGCCCAGTCCTTTGACCTCGCAGGGGCCCTTTTTCCCCCGATGGCTGCCAGTGGGTTTAAGCGGTGTGGTCAGTGTGACCGAAATATGTCACTAACTGACACACACGACTTTTGCCTCCGCTGCCTGGGCCCGGATCATGAGGAACTGATCTGTGGGCCCTGCAGCAAAATGTCCTCAAAGGCGTTGAGAAGTCGGCGGCATCAGCGTGAGAGAATCTTCGCTGACCCCAGCCGTACCCGGACCTCGTCGGAGGCCTCCGCGTTGAAAGGCTCCAGCTCGGACCGTCGCCGGAGTTCCTCCGACCGGGGTTCTCCCTCCGGGGACCATCGTCGGAAGGTGAAACCCGCGAGGGCGGCGTCGGTGGACGCTCCTGGTTCCGCGAGGGCCAGGTCGCATAGCCCCGACAGCCGCCCCGGGTCCTTGGAGAAGGAACACATCCCGAAGCGACCTCGCCTGGAGTCGGAGATGCCTGCTCGGGTAAGTCCTGTGGTCCTTCTGGACTCGCCTCCGCGACAGCCGACGTCGGGCCCGACGCCGTCGGGGCCCGAGTCGGGGGCTGCTGGGTCACCTGAGCTCGGACTCAGGTTGACGGCCTTGGAGAGCAGACTGTCTGCCTTCATGGACCAGCAGAGGGCACTGCTCGCTGGCCTCGCTGGCGCCGCTGCCCCGACCGCCGGGACGTCGACGTCCAAGTCGACCCCGGAGACCGAGCCGATCCTCGAGTCGATGAGAACTCGAGTCGATCCTCGGTCGAGGTCACCCTCGGCCTCCCGTTCGGGACCGAGGTCGCCGACGCCGACTCCCTCGGCGTCGGGGCGGCTGGCGCCGCGCCCTGCCCGGGCCGACCCCACCGAGTCCTCGTCGGAGTCGGTCTGGGAGTCTGAGGAGGAAGAGTCGCCTGATTCTTTCCGGACTCGGTGTGTCCCATCGGACTCACCGGAGTCCGAGCCTCGGAAGCAGTCCCCCCCGGAGGATGCCCGGTTCTCGGACTTCGTTAGGGATATGGCCAAGGCTTTGGCCTTCCCTGCGGATCCCGAGGAGGAGCCTCGAGCCGAAGAGCTCGACGCCCTCCAGTATGACTCTCCCGCGAGGGAACACTTTACTGTACCGGTTCCTCCTATGCTGGAACGACTACTCTTCCGCATGTGGGAGAGTCCGGCCTCCTCGCCGGTCCTGAGCAAGCGGGTCGATTCTATCTATCGAGTCCGCAAGAGCCCTGGCTTTCAAAAGGCACAGCTGCCACACCATTCCATGGTAGTGGAATCGGCCATGCATCGTCTTAAGAGCCAGAAGATGCACTCCTCGGTGCCTCCTGGCAGGGAGGCCCGTAACCTGGATGGCCTTGGCAAGAAGTGTTTCCAGGGCTCTATGCTCGCATGTCGTGTCCAGACTTACCAGCTATACATGGGCATGTATCTCCGGGATCTGGCTAAAGAGCTAGCCGGATTCTCCGCTGGTTTGTCCGAGGAACCCTTGCGGAGGTTCCTAGCCTTGTCCACTGGCATTCGGGAACGCTCAAAGTTCATGTCCCGAGCAGCCTATGATGGCTTTGAAGCATCGGCTCGAGTGGCCGCAGCCGGCATCGGTGCCCGCCGACAGGCTTGGCTTCAGTCGTCAGACCTTGAGCCCTGGGTGCAGGACAAGTTGGTCGATGTCCCCTGCCGAGGCGAAAACCTCTTTGGCAAGCCCATGGCGGAAAAGGCTGCGCAAATTGAGACTGAGACTCTCACCAGGACCAGGCTTTCTAGGAAGACCTCCGCCCCTTCCCAGAAAAAGAAGGGCTCGGGGAAAAAGTCCTTTTACCCGAGGAAGGCGGCTGCCTACAAGCAATACCCCCATTATCAGGCCCCTGCAGCTCCCCAACAGGGCCAGCAGGCCAAGGGACGGGGTAACGGGTCCCGTAGGCAGCAAGCCCCCAAGCCTGCACCACCAGCCCCTGCTCAGCAGGGTGGGGGTTTTTGACTCACAAAGCATAGCCTCTCCCCCCCTGCTGGTTCCTCCCAGCACCGGAGGCCGGCTGGCTCACTTCGCCCACAGGTGGTCCAGCATCACCGCAGATGCCTGGGTGCTTCAAGTCGTGCGGGAAGGCTATCTTCTCCACTTCCACCAGGTCCCTCCCTCCTATTTTCCGGGAGAACCTCCACGACCCCCTCTGCACAGGGAATTACTCCTTCAGGAGTTAGCAGGTCTTCTGCAGGAACAGGCGGTGGAACCGGTGCCACACCACCTGAGAGGTCAAGGGTTTTATTCCAGGTATTTTCTAATACCAAAGAGAACAGGGGGCCTCAGACCCATCCTAGACTTGCGCAACCTCAACAAGTTCCTTGTGCGGGAGAAGTTCAAAATGCTTACCCTTGGAATCCTTCTGCCCTACCTCCAGCAGGGAGATTGGCTATGCTCCTTGGATCTAAAGGATGCCTACACGCACATCCTTATCCACCCAAGCCACCGCCAATACCTAAGGTTTGTGGTGGCAGGAAATCATTACCAGTACAGAGTACTCCCCTTTGGCCTGTCCTCCGCCGCGAGTCTTCACAAAATGTCTCGCGGTGGTGGCGGCCCATCTCCGGCTTCACGGCCTCTATGTCTTTCCGTACCTCGACGACTGGCTCATCAGAGCAGCGTCCGCTCGGGAGGTCACCAACGCCACGCGCCGCACGGTGACTCTTCTGCAGCACTTGGGCTTTGTTATAAACTTCGCAAAGTCCACTTTGCTCCCCTCGCAGGATCTCGAGTTCATCGGCGCAAGGCTGCACACTCCTCAGGCGCGAGCATACCTACCGCTCGACAGGGCTCAACGGCTCATGGACCTAGCCGACCGTTTTCGCAGCCAGCCCCTGGTCTCCGCCAGGCGCTTCCTGAGACTGCTCGGCCATATGGCTTCCACCGTCCATGTGACCCCCAATGCCCGCCTGAATATGCGGCCTGCTCAATGGTGTCTCCGCCAGCAGTGGCGACAGGCCACAGGCGGCCTAGCAGACCTGGTGCGCGTCTCCGAGCCGCTGATCTCGTCTCTTCGGTGGTGGCTTCGGCAGCCGAACCTGATATCCGGAATGCCTTTCCAGTCACCTCAGCCGACCCGGGTGCTGACCACGGATGCATCCCTCCTGGGCTGGGGAGCACATTGCCAAGGGGCGCGTACTCAGGGCCTCTGGACCACGTGGGAGTCTGCTCAGCAGATCAACTTCCTGGAGCTCAGGGCGATCCGCCTGGCTCTCAAAGCCTTCTCCCACCTGACTTCTCACCAGTCCGTCCTTGTCCAGACGGACAATCAAGTTGCCATGTTCTACGTGAACAAGCAGGGGGGCACGGGCTCCTTCCTCCTCTGCCGGGAGGCACAGAAGCTCTGCTCTTGGGCCGTCAGTCACGGCATTCTCCTCAAGGCAGTTTATCTCCCGGGCCAAGAGAATTGCCTGGCGGACAAACTCAGCAGGATCCTCCAGCCGCACGAGTGGCGTCTGGATCCCTTGGTAGTTCAGAAGCTCTTCCTAAAGTGGGGCCTCCCCACGGTGGATCTCTTTGCCAGTCCTCACAACCGGCAGCTTCCTCGCTTCTGCTCTCGTCAGCCACACCCCCTTCGGGTTGCGGCGGACGCTTTTCTGATTTCATGGTCGGGGAGCCTTCTGTACGCTTTCCCTCCCATCCCGCTAGTCTCTCGGACTCTTTTCAAGGTGCTCCGAGACAACGCCTTCATGATCCTGGTGGCCCCTCGCTGGCCCAGACAGCCATGGTTTCCGCTCCTACTGCAATTAGCGGTGGAGGATCCATTCCCTCTGGGGGTACAACCGGATCTCCTCACTCAGGATCAGGGGTCTCTACTACACCCCAACCTCAGGTCTCTCAACCTCATGGCCTGGCTGCTGAGAGGGTAGTCCTTGCTCCCCTTCTCCTGCCGGCAGAGGTGGAGGAGGTCGTCTTAGCTTCGCGACGCCCTTCTACCCGCAAATGCTACGCCCTTAAATGGCGTCGCTTTGCCGTCTGGTGTACCCAACAGTCTCAGGATCCCTTCTCCTGCCTGGTGTCGGTGATCTTGCAATACTTGCTACACCTCTCTAATCTGGGACTTAAGTCCAACTCCGTCAAAGTTCACCTCAGTGCTCTTTCGGCACATCATGTGCCGGTGGACGGTAGACCTCTCTCCAGCGACCCTCTCGTAGCGAGGTTTCTCCGAGGTCTCCTTCTACTTAAACCACCTCTGTGCCCGCCAGCGCCTGACTGGGACCTGAATGTGGTTTTGCAGCGGATCACCTGTCCGCCTTTTGAACCTATGGCTACCTGTTCTCTCCGTTTTCTGTCTTGGAAAACACTGTTCTTGATAGCCCTCACTTCCGCTAGACGCGTAAGTGAATTGCAGGCCCTCGTGTCTGATCCCCCTTACACTCGGTTCTACAAAAATAGGGTAGTCCTACGGACTCACCCAAAATTTCTTCCAAAAGTGGTCTCCCCTTTTCACATCAATCAGGAGGTGGTACTTCCAACCTTCTTTCCCAGACCACACTCCAGCCGAGCTGAAACGGTCCTCCATACCCTGGACTGTAGAAGGGCTTTGAACTTCTACCTTGACCGTACGCGGGAGCACCGTAAAGCTGCTCAGCTTTTTGTGTCTTTTGACCCCAATAAATTGGGGCTCCCGGTCTCCAAGCGTACTCTGTCCATCTGGGTTGCGGACTGTATCTCTTGGGCTTATGGGGCAGCCGGACTCTCCTTAGAAAGTCGAGTCACGGCTCATTGCGTTCGGGCAAAGGCTACGTCAGTGGCTTACCTCCGCTCTGTTCCGCTGGCAGACATCTGCCGGGCCGCTACTTGGTCTTCGAGCCAGACTTTTGCGGTCCATTACTGTCTCGAGAGGGAGTCCCGCAGGGACAGTGCTTTCGGACAGGCAGTCCTCCGTAATCTCTTTGAGGTCTGAGCAACTCCTACCCTCCATCCCGGATGTGGGCTACCGGTGGGTGATAATTCAGCGAAGATTCTTTCCTTCTGTGCTGCTGAGCTAGAGGGAGCTCATTTTTGTGCTTAGGGTCTCCGGTAGCCTTGAGCTTGGGAGTCCCATAAGTGAGGACTGACTTCCTGCTTGGTCCTGGAGAAAGCGTAGTTACTCACCTGTAACAGGTGTTCTCCAGGAGCAGCAGGAATCAGTCCTCACTACCCTCCCTCCTCCCCTTGGAGTTGCAATCGTCTGCTTATGTTCTTTTTTGCAAATTTTTATGCTGTCTTTTTTAGCTATGTCATCTGACTGGCTAAGATGGCACCCTCGGGCGGGAAGACGACCGCGCATGCGCGCTGCAATTCCCAAAGGCTTTCTTTGAAAGCTGGGGAAAATTGCTCCGCGAGGGCTCCGTCGGCGCCGACGTCACCCATAAGTGAGGACTGATTCCTGCTGCTCCTGGAGAACACCTGTTACAGGTGAGTAACTACGCTTTTTCTCATTGTCCCTCCAGACCAGTCCAGATGCATGGGTTCAGGCTCTCCTAGCAGCAGATGGAGACAGAGAGCACTGATGATGAGCATAACCTATATAGGTTCCTTTGTCGCAGTTAGCCAACCAGTATTTCTCAGTCACCAGCAGATGGTAGACTGAGGTAAGTCTCTTTGCAGCTTGGTTGGCCAGTGGTTAAAATAATTCATTAACTTAACTACAAGAAACAGAAAAATTATGGCAGATAAAAACCATATGGCAGCCTATCCGGCCTGCCCTTCTGTACAAATTACTATGCTTTACAGTCCATTTCTTTCACTTAGCGATCCTCTGTTTGTCCCATGCTTTCTTGAATTCCGATACAGTCCTCCTCTCTACCACCTCCACTGGGAGACTACTCCATGCATCAACCACTACTTTCAAAAATAAATAATTCCTAAACTACTCCTGAGTCTATTCCCTTTTATCTTCATTCTATGGCCCCTCGTTGCACAGCTTTCTTTCAATTGACAGAGGCTCTCCTCCTGTGCATTTATGCCATGGAGGTATTTAAATATATATATTGACATCTTTAAGTTTTTCCCCATATGCCTTAGACTTCTGACCATTTTGGTGGCCACCCTTTTGAAGGTGTGGTCTCCAGAATTGCACAGTATGCCAAATGAGGTCTCACTAAAGACTTCCACAGAGGCATTTTCACCATCACCTTCCTGCTGGCCATCCCTCTCCCTATGCAGTCACTCTTCCTTCTGGCTGTTGTCATTGCCTTTTCTACCTGTTTGTTTCTGATGATCTTAAGGTGACTAATCACCCCCCAGGCCCCACTCTGGACAGAAGTACTTCATTCCCTGCATTGTACCGCTTCCTTGAAATTTTGTAGCCCAAATGCATGACCCTGCATTTTTTAGTATTAAATCTCAGCTACCAAATTCTCAGCTATTCTTCAAATTTCGCTAGATCATTCCTCATGTAATCTACACCTTCCTAAGCATCTGCCCTATTGCAAAGAGGCAAACCTTACCCGACAGCCCTTCCACAGTATCACATACAAAAATGTTAAAAAGAATCAGACCAAGGACAGATCTCTGTGGCACGCCACTGGTAGCATTGTTTTCCTCAGAGTGAGCTTCATTTACTGTGGAAATTCCAAACAGAAAGAACCTTAATCATCCATTGCCTCAGGTACACTTAGATTGTGAGCCCTTCGGGGACGAGGGAATAAAAAAAAGTGCCTGTTAGAATATATCTGTAAACCACTCTAATATAAACAATAAAGGGCGGTATATCAAATGCCTAAAACCTAATCTAATCTAACCTGTATCCTTTTTTGCCTCCCACTCAACCAATTCTAACCCAGTCAGTCACTTTAGGGTCCACCTCTAGGATGTTCAGTTTATAAGTGGAACAGTGTCAAAGGCTTTACTGAATTCTAAGTATACCACATTCAGCACTCTCCCTCAGTCCAACTCTTTGAGTCACCCAGTCTAAGAAAGTAATCAGATATCTCCAGGAACAAGCAGGAATGTAGTCTTCACATATGGGTATCATCGGTACCGACGGAGCCTGTGCGGGAACGCTCCCCAGCGTCCAATAGGAAAGCTTTTGGGAGCATCCCACAGCACCTGTGTGCTGCCTTCCCGCCTTTCCCAACTGTCCCTCTCCAGTTTGTTTTCTGTGGAGCCGACAGGTCGCACATCCTGTCACCGCAGAAAAAATTCCCTTCTTATTCTTCTTTTTTGTGGTCGCATCTGCCTTCCCACGACGCTATACCGGTACCGCCAGTTCTTTCTTTCTTTTTTTTTTTTTAAAAAAAACAATCTTTCTTTCCGGAGTCTTTCCCAGTAATTTTCTCCTCAGGTGCCACGTGCCATTTTGGGCACAAGGCCCAACCTTTCCCTCAGAATGGAAAAACCCGCTTCGGTTTTAAAAAGTGTTCTAAGTGTGGCGGTACCATCTCCGTCACCGACACCCATGAGTGGTGCCTCAAATGTTTAGGTCCTGACCACTCTATTTCAGAGTGTGTTGCCTGTGGGATGATGTCGAAAAGGGGCCAGCAAAACCAAGCTGCTAAACTTAGCACCCTTTTCCCCTCCGATGCAGCCTCCGTGGCATCGACGTCTTCCAGGGCGACATCTTCCTCCCATGGATCTCAGGTAACTAAACATAAATCTAGCCAGTCCTCAAAGGGTAGAGCTCCTTCTAAACATCGAGATGCCTCTGGCGTTGCACTATCACCGGCAAAATTTCCCCGGCGGGAAGCTTCAGCTTCCAAAGCACTAACGGGGCTCCAGGATGTTCTCGAGGCTTCAACTTTGGCAGAATTACTGGTGCCATGCTCTGGGGTTCCGGCCGCTTCATCCAGCACCGATACACAAGCATCGGCAGCATCGATAGACTAGAGATTCTTGGCTATTGAATGCAGTCTGGCGGCTCTTCTCATGGCCTTGATGCCCCTGAAACCGCTTCAGACAATTCAACCGGTACCGGCAGCGACTACATTGACATCGGCAGGTATTCTACTGGGACCGAGTCATGCGTGTCTATCTGGCATCGATAAGTCGGTACCGGACCACTCAGATGCCGACTTTGATCGGTACCGGTACCGTGCCTTGCACGATCACCCAGAGCGGAGATACTTCAAATCCTCGTATGAGTCTGAAGACTCTGAAAGCTCTGCCAATACCAGAGTACTTCTTCCTGAGGATTCCTCTTCTCCTCAGCGTAGGATGTCTCCACCAGAGGATATGTCCTTTCAGGATTTTATCTGAGATGTGGCCTGAGGTCTTTCCATCACAGTGGCTCCTGAAGAAGAGCCTAGGGCAAAGGAATTAGAAATCCTACAATACCCTAAAGCTCCCAAGTAGGCAGCTACCTTATCTATTCATGAGATCTTGCATGATCTCATGTTAAGGATGTGGGAAACACATCTAACCACATCTCCTCACTCTCAAAGACTCGACACCATGTATCGAGTTCCTCCTTGTCCTGGGTTTCAGAAGACTCAATTACCACACCATTCCATGGTGGTGGAATCAGCCATGAGACGGATAAAGAGTGCAAAAAGGCATGCATCTAATCCTCCAGGACGTGAGTGTAGGACTCTTGACGCCTTCGGATGTTGGTCCTTCTCGGCTTCCATGCTTTCTGCTAGGATCAGTTCCTATATCTTGTATATGGGAATGTTCCTTAAAGAGGTCACAGGAGATTTAGAGCTTATGAGCCCTCTCCTTCCTGATGATAAAAGGCAAGATTATCTCGCTCTTGTCAAACATGCTCAGGTTGTTTTCAAGTTTGTGAATCGTGCAGCCTTTGACTGCTTTGAATGCATAAGCAGAACCTCTGCCATTGCCATTGCCATTGCCATAGGTGCACGTAGGATTGCCTGGCTCCAGGCATCTGACTTGGAAATTTGGGTACAGGACAAACTAGGGAATATACCTTGCACAGGAGAGAATCTCTTTGGCAAGAATTGGCAGGAAAAAGCTAATGAGATAGATGCTGCCAATATCACTTTGGATAGATTGTCTAAATCTACAGCTGATCCTGCGAGGAAAAGATCCTCTAAGAAACCATTCTTCAGCAAGAAGAAAAAGTTTTATCCCTCCTATGCCCAGCAGGGACATCGTTTAGGTCAGTCTGCCCAAAAGGGACAGCAGCAACAACCTAGGCAAAGGAAGCCAAAAGCAGCTAAGCCTCAACCGGCTCAGCAGACCCAGCCTCCACAGGGGCTTTGACTCCTATCTAGAGAACTTTGCCTTCCTGACCCTGAACGGCCCAGAACCCTCCACCATCCCAGGAAGGTTATGTCATTTTGCCCCCAGATGGGGTCAGATAACAGCAGAAAATTGGACTCTGTCTATTGTAAGAGAGGGGTACAAACTTCATTTACTCAGCATGCCCCCTCCTACAATGGTAAGACAGTTCAATTCTCAGACCTCTCTCAACGACCGGTTAGGTCAAGAGGTCACTGTGCACCTTGCTCAAGGGGTAATAGAAGAGGTACCCATTCCCCAACGGGGTACAGGGTTTTACTCCCCCTATTTCCTTATTCCAAAGAAAACAGGAGGAGACAGACCCATTTTAGACCTCAGAGAATTGAACAAATTCCTGTTCAAAGAGAAGTTCAAAATGATTTCTCTAGGAACTCTGCTGCCATACCTTCAGAGTCAGGATTGGCTTTGTTCTCTTGATCTCAAGGATACGTACACTCATGTTCTCATCCATCCAACTCACCGAACGTTCCTTTGCTTTCTGTTGCAAGGGAAGCACTACCAATACAGGGTTCTTCCTTTTGGCCTGGCCTCTGCACCAAGGGTGTTCACAAAATGCATGGCTGTGGTGGCAGCATTTCTCCACACCCTGGGAATATTCGTCTTCCCTTACTTAGATGACTGGCTCATTCGAGCCCCTTCAGAACCAGAGGCCAGGGTTGCTCTCTCTCGCACAATGCGCATCCTTCAGTGTTTGGGACTTGTCATAAACTTCCCAAAATCCAACCTTGCTCCCACTCAATCCCTAGAGTTTATAGGAGCTCTGCTGGATACCAGACAGACAAGGGCCTTCCTTCCACAGCCCCGCTGCCTTCGCATTGTGCAGTTAGCTTCCCAAGCAGTGCTAAAACTCACCTTACTGCTCGGGAAATATTACAGTTGCTAGGCCACATGGCATCCACCGTGCATGTGGTTCCTTATGCTTGCCTCCATATGAGGGCAACCCAGTGGACTTTATCCACTCAGTGGACTCAGGCGTCAGGTTGCCTGTCAGACAAAATAGCAAACTCAGATCGCCTTATTTTGTCCCTCCAATGGTGGCAGTCACCCCAAAACCTTTTGGTGGGGTCTCCTTTTCAGCAACCCCCACCCCAAGCCACTCTAACAACAGATGCTTCACAGGTGGGTTGGGGAGCCCACCTGCAAGGCCTCTCTATTCAGAGTACCTGGATTCCACAGGAGGCCTATCTCCATATCAATCTCCTGGACCTCAGAGCAATCTTCCTTGCTCTTCGAGTATTCCACCCAGCTCAGCTACAAGACAGTCCTAGTTCAAACGGACAATCAAGTAGCCATGTTTTATGTGAACAAGCAGGGCGGAACAGGCTCTCTGTCGCTCTGCAACGAAGCTTTGCGACTATGGGCCCTCGCCAGAGAGCATCAGATTCATCTCCTTGCGGTGTATCTTCCAGGCATTCAAAAGTCTTGGGCAGACAGACTCAGTCGAGTTCTGCTTCCACACGAATGGTCTCTCCATGCAGACCAAGTGGCCAAAATTTTTCATATTTATTTATTTAACTGTATTTATATCCCGCTTTTCACCGGGTCAAAGCGGTGGGACATATAACAAGGGGGGGGGGGGGGCCCAGCACCGGGGGTTCAACATTGATGATTTTGGGATAAACATAGAGACTGACAGGGTAGCATAGTTACTGGTCTGGAGCTTTTGAGAAAAAATAGGGAGGTTCCTATTTAGAGATGTTCTTGGAATAGGACGGTTTTTAGCTGCTTTTTGAATGATGGGAGATCACCGTTGTTCCTGATGTGGTTTGGTAGAGAGTTCCAGAGGGATGGGGCATAGAGTTCAAAGGCTCTGTTGCAGGTCCGTTGTGTTGCCTTGGTCCTTTTGTGGGGGACTGCAATGGAGCTGTTGGAGGATTGTCTGGTCGTTCTGCTGTGGGTTGGTCGAGGTAGTAGGGAGCAGAGTGGGGTGCCTTGTGTTTGGTGGATGGTTTTGTGGGTGAGTAGAAGAGCTTTGTATTTGATTCTTGCTTCGATGGGGAGAATATGAAGGTCCCTCAGAATTGGGGTGATGTGGTCCCTTTTCTTTGCATTGTGAATTATTCTTGCCGTGGTGTTTAGGGCAATTCAGAGAGGATTGGTTTGTGTGGCAGGTAGGCCATGGTAGATTATGTTGCAGTAGTCTAGATGAGGGAGTGTCAGAGCTTGCATTACTGTCCTGAAGTCCTGTGGTTCGAGGAGAGGTCGGAGACGTTGTACCGTTTTTGCCTTGTGGAATACTGTTCGAGTGGTCTTGTTGATTTGCTGCTTAAGGGTTAGGGCTTGGTCAATGATAATGCCGAGATATCTTATGTGTGGTTGTATTTGGCGAACCATATTTGGCGAACTCCGGACATAGACCTCTTTGCAAGTCCGTTGAATGCCAAACTTCCCAGGTTCTGTTCCAGCATTCCATCTCAGGGTTGTCAGGCCAGGGATGCTTTTCTCCTCCATTGGGGTCAGGGCTTCCTGTATGCCTTTCCTCCCATTCCCCTAATTCCCAAAACCCTGTTCAAGCTTCAGAGAGACAGAGATCATATGATCCTCATAGCTCCACTTTGGCCACAGCAAATGTGGTACCCTCTGCTCCTACATCTCTCTCAAGCTCCGCCTCTGGAGTTAGGATCTGCTGCAGATCTCCTTTCTCAAGAAGATGGGATGCTGTGGCATCCCAATACCCAGTCTCTGCATCTCAGGGCCTGGTTGCTGAAAGCCTAGAACTTCACGGTCTTAACCTTTCCTAGCAGGTAAAGGATATCCTTTATGCTTCCAGGAAGCCTTCCATAAGATGCTCTTATGCATTTAAGTGGAAAAGGTTTACCATATGGTGCTGGAATCATTACTGG
The DNA here is from genome assembly GCA_033557465.1 of Ichthyophis bannanicus. Classification (NCBI taxonomy): domain Eukaryota; kingdom Metazoa; phylum Chordata; class Amphibia; order Gymnophiona; family Ichthyophiidae; genus Ichthyophis; species Ichthyophis bannanicus. Next base: position 263,868,096 of record CM066040.1, read on the forward strand.
AGTATCTCCTTCATTTATCAAATACAGGGCTTAAGACCAATTCAGTGAGAGTCCATTTGAGTTCTATTGCAGCTTCTTTCAAGCCTCTAAATGGACAATCTATTTCCTCTCGTCCTCTGATAGCATGATTTATGAGAGGTCTTCTTTTAACTAAGCCTTCCATTAAGCCACCACCAGTGGCATGGGACTTAAATTTGGTTCTCGGGCAGCTCATGAAACCGCCCTTTGAACCATTAGCCACTACCTCTTTGAAATTCCTTTACTGGAAGGTCATCTTTCTTATTGCAATCACATCAGCATGTCGCATCAGTGAATTGCAAGCGTTGGTGGCTGATCCTCCTTATACAAGGTTCCATCATGATAAGGTAGTCCTTAGGACTCATCCACACTTTATGCCAAAGGTGGTGTCGCCTTTTCATTTAAACCAAGCAGTTTACCTTCCTGTATTCTTTCCAAAGCCTCACGCCTCAAATGCAGAAAGGAATCTTCATACTTTGGACTGTAAAAGAGCTTTGGCCTTTTACTTGCAAAGAACACAGCAACATAGAAAGTCCTCTCAACTCTTTGTTGTGTTTGATCCATTTGGGACTTCCAGTCTCCAAAAGAACACTGTCCAGCTGGATTGCACAGTGTGTATCTTTTGCCTATGAGAGTAAGAACCTTCCTCTTGAAGGCCATGTCACAGCTCACAATGTGAGAGCCATGGCAGCCTCTATGGCTCATCTTCACTCTGTGTCTATCGATGATATCTGTCGAGCAGCTATTTGGCTTCGGTTCATACCTTCACAGCCCATTACTGCTTAGACAAGGACTCCCACCGGGATACCTTTTTTGGTCAGGCTGTTCTTCAACACCTGTTCCATACTTAATCAACTCCTATCCACCATCCCTGGTAAGATGCCAGAGATCCATGGGGGAAGTGGAGCCCTTTCACAAGGGCACACAGCTTCTGGGGCCTTCTCCCTGGCATCTGTAGCTAGGGAGTCCCCATATGTGAAGACTACATTCCTGCTTGTTCCTGGAGATAGCATAGTTTCTCACAGGTGAGCTCCAGGATCAGCAGGAATTTAGTCTTCACAACCCACCCACCTCCCCTAGGAGTTGTATCTCTCTCTCTTTCTCTCTTTCCCTCTCTCTTTTGTCTCAGCTTTAAACTCAACTGGAGAGGGACAGTTGGGAAAGGCGGGAAGGCAGCACGCAGGCGCTGTGGGATGCTCTCAAAAGCTTTCCTATTGGACATTGGGGAGCGTTCCCGCGCAGGCTCCATCGGTACTGACGATACCCATATGTGAAGACTAAATTCCTACTGTTCCTGGAGATCACCTGTTACAGGTGAGTAACTATGCTTTATCTGACAAGACCTGCCTCGAATAAAACCATGCTGCCTTGATTCTTGCAATCTATTGGATTCCGGGAAGCTCAAAGTCCTAGATTTCAAAAATGCTGGCTTTAGGAAAATGGAAGGTAACTGAAGGAGAAGCTGGCAGGGTAGGAGGAGTTATGGGAATTGGGAAGTCAGTAGGTTAAACTAAAATAGGTTATAAAAAGGGCAATAGATCTATATATAAGGAAAGTAAATAAAAACAAGAGGAACTGGGAAACCAACCTAGTTTTCCGAAGTATTGGCTACAACAATAAAGACAAAAAAGTCAACATTCATAAAATTCAGAAGATCACAAAAATAGGAACACCGGAAAGAATGCTAGATAATGCTGAAAGAGGCAAAGATAGAAATCAGGATGGCAAAGCACACACAGAAGAAAAATGTGAAGTGACAAGACTTATTTTTTTAGATATACTGGGGAGAAGAGGAAAGCCAGATGTGAAATGGTAAGACTCAAAGGTGCTAAGGACCAGTTTATGGAAAATGACAAGGAAAAAGCAGAAGTGCTAAACAAATACTTCTGTTCCATGCTCACAAAAGTCAATCCTGGAGAAGGACCATGTATAATTGTCAAAGATACTAGTGGGAATGGAGTAGATACCACACCATTCATGGAAGAAGGTATTTATGAACAACTTGCAAAAATGAAAGTAGACAAAGCCATAGAACCAGATGAGATACATCCAGATATTTAGAGAGCTCAGAGGTTCTCTCAGGATCTTTAAAGGATGTGTTTAATAGATCCTTGAAGACCAGGGGAGGTTCCACGAGACTGGAAAGAGGCTGAGGTGATCCTTTTTCACAAAGTAGTAGCAGAGAAGAGGTGCCAAACTGCAGGGGGTAAACCTTAGCTCTGTGATGGGGAAAAGTAATGGAGACGCTGAAAGAAAGAACAGCAAAATTTCTGGATTCCAATGGATTACCGAATCTGAGGAAACCTGGTTTTAGCAAAGGAAGATTTTGCCAAATAAATCTGATTCATTTCTTTGACTGGGTGACCAGAGAACTGGATTAAGGGCATGCAGTGGATTTTATCTACTTGGATTTCAGCAAAGCCTTTCATACTGTTTCTCAGAGGAGTCTTATGAATAAACTTAGTAGCCTAGGATGGGTCACAGCATGGTGAAAAGGATCAGAAACTGAATGACTGATAGATGGCAGAGGATGATGGTAAATGGTAATCAGTCAGAAGAAAGGAAAATGAGAAGTGGAGTACCTCAGAGATTTGTCCTGCGACCAGTACTGTTCATGTCTTCATGAGTGATATTGCCAGAGGGTTAAAAGGAAAAATTTGCCTTTTTATGGATGACATGAAGATTTGCAATAGTGTGGACATCTCGCAGGAAGTAGACAACTTGAGAAAAGATATACAAAAATTAGAAGAATGGGTACCTGGCAGCTAAGGTTTGATGCAAAGATGTGCAGAGTGATGTAATTGGGTTGTAGAAATCCAAAGGAGCAATATGCAATAGAGGGCAAGAAACTGGTAGAACAGGAGAGGGATCTTGGGGTGATAGTGTCCAAAGATCTCAAAGTGGCAAAGCAGAGTGACCAGGCGGTAGCCGAAACCAGAAGGATTCTAGGCTGCATACAAAGAGGCATAACAAGCAGAAGGATGGAGGTATTAATGTCCTTGTACAAGTCACTGGTGAGGTCTCACTTGTTTTGGTTTCCGTTTTGGAAACCACACCTACAAATGATATAAAAAGACTTGAAACTGTTCAGAGGAAGGCAACCAAAATAAGAGGCCTGCACCAGAAGACGCATGAGAAGAGGCTTGAAGACTAAATATGTATACCCTGGTGATACAGACTTTTAAATACTTAGAGTATTAATGAACAAACTAAACTTTTTTGAAGATGGAGAAATTTCAATATAGAAACATAGAAATATGACGACAGAAAAAGATCACATGACCTATCTAGTCTGTCCTTCCATAACAACTACAACAGTCCCCTTTTTACCTTTAGAGATCCTCTGTGTTTGTCCCATGCTTTTTTGAATTCAGTTACTGTCCTCATCTCTACCACCTCCACTGGGAGACTATTCCACGGATCCACTACTCTTTCCGTAAAGAAATATTTCCGCATATCACTCAATCTATCTCCCTTCACCCTCATCCCATGTCCCCTCGTAGCAGAATTTGCTTTCAATATAGAAACATAGAAATAAGTTGTAGAACTATAGGACGTGAGATGAAGCTGCAAGGAGGTAAACTCAAAAGCAATGTCAGGAAATATTTTTTTCACAGATAGGGTGGTGGATACTTGGAATGCTTGGAGACAAAAACCATTACAGAATTCGAAAAGACGTGGGACAGACACACAGGACCCCTTTTTAGCCAGAGGAATCAAAGCAAAGTTGAATAGCTTTTAAAGTTCAAAAAATAGAAAGGGGTAACCTCAAAACCCTAAGCAAAGGCACAGAAGGAGGTACTCTGCACTGAGCGGTGGGTACAACCCCAAACAAAGGTATACAGTGGGGTACACTGCACAGTGCAGGGAATACAACCCTCACCATCTCATTGGACAGACTGGATGGACCATGCTGGTCTTCATCTGCCGTCGTTTACTATGTTACTCTCCTCTGTTTTAGCAGTATTTCGATTAATTTACTCACCATAAAAGTCAGACTAACAGTTCCCAATCTTATCCTTACTTCCACGTTTGTGTAGAGCAGTAGTTCCCAACCCAGTCCTCTGGTAGCCCCAGGCTAGTCAGGTTTTCAGGATATCCACAGTGAATATGCATGAGAGAGATCTACACACACTGCTTCCATTGTATGCAGAAGTATCTCATGCATATTCATTGTGGATATCCTGAAAACCTGATTGGCCTGGGCATACCCGAGGACTGGGTTGAGAGCCACTGGTATAGAGGGACCACATGTGCTGTTCTCAAATCCTCTGGGACCACTCTCAACTCTAAAGAAGCATTGAAAAGGTCAGACAGTGGAGCCACCAGAACTTTATTTATGGGTTTTCTATACCGCCTTTTCAAAAAGTCAAAGCGGTTTACAGTAATAACACACAATACAGTATAACATTACATTATAACAAGAGATACCAATGCATTACAACATTCCTATCTGTAAGATATTAGTTAAGGAGAGGGGTATAGGATAACTGGTACATTATATGGTATAAATAGTATAACTTCTCCAGGAACAACCAGGAAGTCAGTCCTCACATATGGGTGACGGCGCCAACGGAGCCATGCGGAGCATTTCCCCAGCTTTCAGAGAAAGCCTTTGGGAATGCTACCATGCATGTGTGGTCCACTTCCTGCCCAAGGGTGCCATCTTGCTCAGTCTCCTTATTTCCACGGAGCCCAATGGACCTATATCCTGTTTCCCTGGAAAAATCCTTTAAAAATTATCCTTAAAAGTTGTGTTTTTCCCGGTTTGCGTACTGGTTCCTCTTCCCGCCTTGAGCCGGCGCTGTCCCTGATGCCGTCCTCAGCTCTTCCCTTCTTTTTTTGATGAGGCTTGCCTCCGCTGGCATTCGTGCCCTTTTTTGCCCAGGGGTCGTCGACTGCGACCGGGTGTCTCCCACCATGTCCCCCAGTAGGTTCAAGAAGTGCGACTGCTGCAGTCAGACTGTGTCTGTCACAGACACCCATGACTGCGACTTGCAGTGCCTCATCTCGGACCACGACAGTGCTACTTGTGACCTGTGCCAGGCCATGACTTTGAAAACCAACAGGAAACAGTCAGAGTTGCAGGAGAAACTGTTCCTGCGGTCTGTCTCGGAACTGGCTTCCTCGACGCTGAGCCCCAAGTCAAGCACATCCCGTGAGGCCCGGGCGTCTTCAGAGTCCCGCAGCGGTGGCTCCTCCGTAAAGATGCCGGACCCTTCAAAGAAAAAGAAAAGCATCCTTGAAACCAGACGAGGTTCCACTGGTGAAGCCCGGTAAGATCCCACGGAGGGACTCTGATGACTCAGAGCAGTGCCCCCTTAAGGTCTCTAAGAGGGAGTCCTTGGCTGGCAGTGACTGTGCGAGGCTCCCCGAGGCCGTGATCCTCGTTGAGGATGCACTCGCAAGAGTGCGGTGTCTGGCCCGAGACCGTCGGTGCCCATGACGAAAGCTGCAGAGCTTCCTGGTATCAATTCCAGGATTGCGGCCCTGGAACAGAATATCTCTGCTATCCTGGCCTTGCAGCAGGCGATGATGTCAGGTTCGCCTACATCATCTGCCCCAACAACCGGGCCCCCGACTGTGGGGGAATCCCCGGGTGTTGAACTAGGCGCTGAGTGCCACCGGCCTCGGACGAATCCTCTGCACTGATCGAGGTCCCAGTCCCAATCTTTGGGTTTCCGGTCCTCCCTGGCCAGTTTCTGGGAGTCCAACCCGAGACTCATCAGGGGAGCCCGGTTCCTTGGGGCCGGCCTCGAGGCACGAGATCCTCGATGCCCTTGGGCTCCGACTGGGAGACCGACATTGAGGCCTCCCCTGAGACCTCTCAACACCGAGACGTCCCCTCCGGAACCCCGGCACCACTCCCCATCCGAGGACATGGCTTTCCATTATTTCGTACGGGACATGGCCTAGACCCTCTTGGTCCTGACAGTCAGAGGAGGACCCGTGCACCGAAGAACTGCAGATTCTCCAGTATGAGTCCCCGCCAAAGGAGACTCTCACGGTGCCAGTGCATCCCATCCTTGAGCGTCTGCTCCTGCGGATGTGGGAGATCCCGGCCTCTATGCTGGTGGTCAGCCGGCACCTCAGTGCCATCTATCGCATCAAGAAGGGCCCGGGTTTCCAAAAGTCCCAACTCCTGCATAACTCCATGGTCATAGAGTCCTTGATGCAAAAACTCAAAAGGCAGAAGAACTACTCTTCTGTCTTCCCGGGCAGGGAAGCCAGGGTCCTCAATGCCCTCAGGCGGAAGTGCTTCCAGGGATCCATGCTGGGCTGCCAGATACCAAGTCTATGAGTTGTACATAGGCATGTATTTCAAGGGCCTTATCCAAGAGCTGGCAGGCTTTTCTGTGGGCCTTGCTGGGGAACACCTTCAGAGTTTCCAAGCCCTGACCACCAGGATCTGGGACTGCTCAAAGTTCCTGTCCTGTGCCACCTATGACTGCTTTGAATCTGCAGCAAGAGTAGTAGCAGCAGCAGGCATCAGGGCCCGGCACCAGGCCTGCTTACAAACCTCCGACTTCGAGCAATGGTTGCAAGAAAAATTGCTGGACATCTTCTGCACCAGGTAAAACTTGTTTGGCAAGCCCATGGCCGACAAAGGGGCCGATATAAAGGCCGAGGTCATAATCAGGCAAACCCGCGACCCTTCCCCGGAAGAAGCTGTTGGGAAAGAGACCACCCTTCCCGAGGAAGAAGGGGCCTTTCCACCAGGGCCACTACCAACCCTTCTTGGGGCAATAGCAACAGGGCCCCAGCCCAAGAACCAGGGCCCCAGCCCAAGAACCAGGGCCATGGGCCGAGGAAGCCAAAGGCCCAGAAGTCCCAGACACCAGCTCCCACACAGCCTGAGGGGAACTTTTGACTCTCCGAGCAGGGCCTCCTCTCCCCCGGGAGACCCTCCCCAGCCCACAGAGGGCCGCCTGGCACTTTTTGCCCACAGGTGGGCCAGGGTCACCACGGACTAGTGGGTCCTACAAGTAGTAAAGAAAGGCTATCTCCTCAGGTTCCAACAAACATCTCCAGGGTTCTTCCCAGGAGAGCCGGTGCAGCCTCTCCTTCACCAGACCTTGCTCCTGTCAAAGCTTTGAAAGTTTGCTGAGGGACAAGCTGGTAGAACCTGTACCCAGACAACTGTGGGGAAAAGGTTTCTACTCAAGGTATTTCCTTGTCCCCAAAACAACTGGAGGCCTCAAGCCCATACAAGACCTGCAAAACTTGAACAAATTTCTAATGAGGGAGAAGTTCAAGATGCTCTCTCTTGGAACTCTGCTGCCCTACCTCCACCAGGGAGATTGGTTCTGCTCCTTAGACCTAAAGGATACATATACCCACATCCTGATCCACCTTCCCACAGACAGTATCTAAAGTTCGTGGTGGGAAGAGAGCACTTACCAGTACAGGGTACTTCCATTCGGCTTGGTCTCCTCCCCCAGAGTTTTTACAAAGTGCCTGATGGTCGTGGCCGCCTACATGTGCTTACAAGGGGCCTTCGTCTTCCCCTATCTGGATGACTGGCTCATCAGAGGCAGCACGGCCCTCGAGGCCAGCCATGCCGCAGGGCAAACAATCTGCCTCCTGCAACACCTGGGGGTTCATCATCAATTACCCCAAATCCCACCTCTCTCCAGCCCAAAACCTGGAGTTCATAGGCACCCTGTTGGATACATTACAGGTCAAGGCCTCCCTACTAAAGGAGAGGGCACTTTGCCTCGTGCAGCAAGTGAGAGAGTTACAGACTTGCCGGTCGGTACTGGCTTGCGGCCGCCACCGCCTCCTGTTGCTGGGCCACATGGCCTCAACAGTTCACATCATGCCCCTAGCCCACTTACACATGCAGGCGGCCCAGTGGTGCCTCCGCCCCCAGTGGACCCAAGCCATGGGCAGGTTACGCGACAGGCTCAGAGTCGCCCGCCAACTGGTGGACTCCCTCAACTGGTGGCAGTTCCTATGCCACCTTTAGGAGAGGATGCCTTTCCAGGCACCTGCACCGCAGATGGTCCTAATCACGGATGTCTCCCTTCTGGGTTGGGAAGCACACTGTGGAGACCTCTGCACTCAAGGCAGCTGGTCGCAAGAGGAGTAGCTTCTGCAGATCAACCTCCTGGAACTCGGGGCCATTTTCCTAGCCCTGTGAACGTTCTGCCACCTCCTTTGCAACCGTCCTGTGCTGATCCAGATGGACACCCAGTTCGCCATGTTCTGTGTGAACAAGCAAAAGGGCACGGGTTCGTACTCCTTCTGCCAGGAAGCGGTGGCTCTCCTTGCCTTTGCGGTACACCTTGGAATGCTTCTACGAGCAGTACACCTTCCAGGCCAGAACAAATGCTTGGTGGATAAGCTCAGCAGAGTCCTCCGCTCACACAAATGGCATCTGCACCCCAAGGTGGCGCAGCGACTCTTCCACCTCTGGGACAGGCCCAAGATGGAACTGTTCGCCTCCCCAGACAACATGCAGCTGCCCGCTTCTGCTCACGCCAGCTGCATCCAGAGAGAGTAGCAGCGGATGCCTTCCTGGTCCCAAGGTCCGAGAGCCCCCTCTGTGCCTTCCCAACTCTTCTGGTGGCCAAGACTCTCTTCGAAATCCAGATCAAGCGGGCATCAGTGATCCTGATCGCCCCCAGATGGGCCCGCAACCCTAGTTCCCTCTGCTGCTTTCCCTGTCAGTGGTGCTCCCAGTCCCACTGGGTTGGGATCCGGACATTCTGTCCCAGGAGGAGGGCTCCCTCCTGTACCCCAACCTCTAGGGTAGCTAGCGTTGACGGCATGGCTGCTGAAAGGGTAGCCTTGGCTTCCTTCAATCTCCCAGGAGAAGTCGAAGAGATCCTTAACTTTTTCTCTCTGACTATTTTTATTCTTTAATTTTAGTACTTGTAGTAATTTTACTGGATGCACCCAGGACGCACTTGAGATGCCTCTCTGGGTTTCCCAGCTACAGTTTGTGGGACAGATTGAGGTTGAACTCCCGGTCAGGAGAACCATGTGAGCTTCCCTCTCTGTCGGGGAGTAAAACCGGCATCAGCTCATGAGGATCTGAGCAGCCGGTCATCGGGGGAGTCTGCAGCTTATAGGCAGCCTTATTACAACTCCTGGCTGCTGCCTGATCCAGGTCAGCCTTGGCTCTTCAGCAGTCTGTTCCAGCGCAGTGAGTAAACTTAAAAGGTCCTCCTTCCCCCCCCCCTCCTGATTTTGATTGGGACGCCGTCGGGGCAACTTCTGTCCGTCTGGAAGATTTTTTCTTCATGTCTTTACTGCCCTAGCTCTCCGTTTGCTTAATTTTATTTTTACCGCGTGTTCACATAGTTCGGTGTGTTTTTATTTTTGGCAGTATTAATAGCGGCGGCCATTTTGTTTTGGCGTTTTTTTGCTGTACAGCTTCATTTTTGGCGGGCTTTGTGAAGGGACTTTAATTTCTTAATTTCTGTCTCCCTGTTAGTTTTTTACCTGTCTGGTCTTTTTTCAACACCTAATTTTGATTTTTGTTTTTTTTCTGGTCGCCAGAGACCGCGGTCAGCTGCGCTTCACCTATGAGATTCCTTTCCTTCAACAGTGTATGGTCTGCACAAAGAAGCATAAAGATTTGAGGGATGGCATTTGTGCTGCATGTTTTGCTCATCCTGGGGAGACCGGCAACACTAGCTAAGGGAGCTCAGGACAGAGGCAGTCCTGTTGCGCGTCCTCAACTGCTAGAGGAACCCAGACAGCTCCCCCCGGAAAGAGAGTGAGTCTCTCCTCCTCACTTAACTCCTCCTGCTCCGTAGTCTTTTGGGCAGCAGAAGCCTTTGCATGCCTCTGATACCCAGTTTTTGGCCCTCTTTAGACAAGCCTGGGGTCTTTGGCAGACTAATTCTCCCAGTACCACAGTGGATGCCTTGACTCAGATCCCTCAGTCTTCTGGTTCAGTATCCCTTAAGCGCACTAGACTAGAGGATACTTCCAAGGTGGATGCACGTCCACCAAAAGAGGTCTCCTAAGCCACTAGAGTTTGGCCAAAAGCACCAGAGGAAGGGCTATCTTCGGGGGACGACAGCGAGAGCATGTCGGACCGGGAGGATGGGGAATGGTCTCCATCAGAGTTTTCTGCGGAGGGCCCAAGCGAGACACAGGGCATACGTTTGTTTTGCAAAGAGGAATTGCCGACCCTAATTATGCAGGTGGTCGAAGCCCTACGATTGACGGATCAGCCAGAACAGCAGAATCCACAGCCTTCTGCCATTCCCCAGACAGATCCGATATTACAAGGTATTCACAAGCCATCTAGAGCTTTCCCATTCCCAGTGGAGCTGCAATAAATGGTTTCTCATGAATGGGACTCTCCGGATATTCCCTTCCGTACAGCCCGCTGCCTAGGTCAGCTTTACCTCTGGGCACCGCCTGACTTGGAGAAGTGACTGACATACCCCAAAGTGGATGCTCTTGTGACCGGAGTAACGAAGCACACCACCATTCCTTTGGAGGGTGGTTCAGCACTTCATGATCAACAAGATAGGAAAGTGGAGAGCCTGCTCAAGACTGCCTTTTTGGCTTCTTCATTATCTCTTCAGGCCTCTGTTTACAGGGGCCTAGCAGCCCGAGCTCTTCTGCGCTGGATTCAGCGTCTGCCAGAGGATCCTGCTCTGGCTCGTCTGGAATCGATCACAGCCTTTTTGGCAGATACCTTTTACGATCTCTTGTGCCTCTCGGCTAGATCGGTGGCGGCGGTCACAGTATCTTGCAGATGGCTCTGGCTTCGCCAATGGTCGGCTGACTGCATCTAAAGCACGCCTCTCTAGACTTCCCTTCAGGGGAAAGCTTCTCTGGGGAGGACCTAGACAAATTGGTCAAAGACCTGGCTGAGGTCCGACCCCACCATCTTCTGGAAGATAAGCCTAAATTTGCTACTAGGCGTTCCTCCCTGCGACATTGGCCTACCTCGCGACGCACCTCCAGGTATCGTGACGCTCATCACTACCATCCTGGGAAGCCCTCTGTCACCTGGACGTTTTGGTCAGAGGGCTCAGTCCTTTCGGAGTGCCTGCAAGGGATCCGAGTCCTACTCGGGGCCTTCCAAGTTCTCCGTCCCTGTGAGATCTTCCCGCTGACTGACCGGACAGTCCACCCCAGGAGCCTTCTCTGGAGGTCGGCCCGTCCAGAGAGACTCCTCCTGTAGGTGGCCATTTGGCTCTGTTTTCTTGTCAATGGTCTCTCGTTACTTCGGATCAAGGGGTCCTCAACATAGTCTCCCAGGGTTATGTTCTCGAATGTCTCCGATCCATCCCCGATGCGTTAGTCGTCTCACCTGGGGGAAGATCCCTGAAGAAAGAGGCGATTCGCTCCACCGTGCGCCGCCGCCGCCTTCTACTGAGGGCTATTCGTCCAGTCCCTCGAGGAGAGAGAGACTGTGGACGTTACTCCATTTATTTCATAGTTGCCAAGAAAGATGAGTTCTTCCGCCCAATTCTGGATTTCAAAGGCGTAAATCGATGTCTACAGGTGCCACGATTCTGAATGGAGACGCTTCGCTCGGTGATCCAGGCGGTACGCGGAGGCGAGTTCCTTGCATCTCTAGATCTTGCGGAAGCTTACTTTCACATCCCCATCAGAGATGACCAACAGCGTTTCCTACGGTTTGCTGTGCTGGGTCAGCACTTCCAGTTTCGGCTACACGCACCTTCTCAAGGTCATGGTAGTGGTAGCAGCAGCTCTGCGCAAACGGGGAATCCGAGTACATCCTTACCTGGATGACTGGTTGATTCGAGCAGACTCCCTGTTGGAAGCTCGTCAAGCAGTAGCTCAAGTTTCTTTCCTCGAATCTCGATTAGGTGGTCACTATGGCCAAGAGCCATCTTCATCGGTCCCAGCAACTAGAGTTCCTAGGAGTATGCTTCGACACTGTGCAGGGGAAAGTCTTCTTGACACGTAAGTGGCTTCGCAAGTTCACAGGCTTGTTTCGTTTGTTTCTTTTTCAGACAGCTCTGAGGGTCTGGGATTACCTTCAGGTCCTGGAGTCCATGACAGCTACCATCGAAGTCGTGCCTTGGGCCAGAGCACACATGAGGGAGCTTCAGAGGTCTCTCCTTTCGAGCTGATCTCCTGTGTTGGAAGTCTACGACATCCGGCTGCCGCTCCTCCCGGAGACTTGATGCAGCCTTCAATGGTGACTGGTGCTCTGTCATCTCCTCAGGGGAATTTCCCTAGAAAACCATCGTTGGGTCCTAGTAACAACAGATGCGAGTCTCTACAGGTGGGGTGCTCTCTGCCAGCATCAGTCGATGTAGGGTACTTGGTCGATTCACGAGGTGCACTGGTCCATAAATTGGCTGGAAGCACGAGCGGTTCGCCTCGCCCTAAGACATTTTCTGCCTCTTCTCAGAGACCAGGTGGTACAGGTTCTATGTGACAACGCAACAACAGTAACATATATCAACTTCCAGGGTGGCACCAAGTCCCTAGGTGTAGCCAGGGAAATGTCCCTACTCCTTCCCTGGGCAGAAGCACATCTACAGACTCTCTCAGCACAGCATATCGCCAGGGTGGACAACTTTCAGGCCGATTTTTTTTTTTTTTTTTTTTCTGCCAACACGCTCTCGATCCCGGAGAATGGGAGCTAGCCCCTTGGGCGTTTCAGATGGTTGTGCGAGCATGGGGGCAACCGGTAATGGCAATGTCAGCGAATACCAAGGTACTGGAATTTTTCAGTTGCAGGAGGGAGTTTGTCATCTGGGATGGATGCCCTGGCTCAACCATGGCCGCAAGAGACTCTGCTGTACATTTTTCCTCCATGGGTGCTAATTGGCAAAGTGCTTCGGAGAGTTGTTGCACACCGGGGGAGAGTGATCCTGATAGCTCTGGACTGGCCTCGGAGGCCCTGGTATGCGGACCTCATCCACTTAACGTGAGCCCCATCGTTGCATCTGGAGTCTCGCTGGGGTCTATTACGTCAGGGTCCAATTGTTATGGACGACCCGGCTCCTTACTCGCTTACGGCCTGGCTCTTGAATGCTGTTGCCTGAGTAAGAAAGGTTACTCGAGTCGCGTTTGGAGTGTCTTTGAGTCCTGGTGCGCGCGGCACTGTATCTCTCCTTGGAGGTCGGGAATCCTGAATATCCTTACCTTCCTCCAGGACGGCCTGGATAAGGGTCTAGCCTTGGGGTCTGTTCGGGTTCAAGTGGCAGCATTCACTTGTTTCCGAGGTCCTGCTGGGGGTTGCTCTATAGCATCCCATGTGAATGTGTCCCGTTTCCGTAAAGCAGCTAAGGTAGTCTGATCTCCAGTTCACCCTCCGGAGTCAACATGGGATCTGTCCCTCGTCCTAAAAGCCTTGATGCAGGCGCCTTTTGAGCCGCTTAAACACATCATGTTAAGAGATTTGGCGCTTAAGGCAGTGTTTCTAGTAGTGATAACTTCGGCACAAAGGGTATCTGAAATACAAGCACTTTCATGCAGGGATCCCTATCTTGCTTTCTCGAAAGGAGGAGTCTAATTGCATACTGTTCCTTCATTCCTTCCTAAAGTACTTATACCTTTTCATATCAATAAGCCAATTTTCCTACCCTGTTTTTCTCAGGATCAGTGTGTGGGCGAGAATAAGGGACTCCGTTTTCTAGATCTCGGCAGGATCCTTTGTAGGTATCTTCAGGTGACAAATCCTTTCCCTATCTCTGATCACCTTTTCGTGCTTTTTGCGGGATCCCATAAGGGTCAAGCGGCTTCCAAATGCACAGTCTCTCCGTGGTTGCGGTTAGCAGTTGAATCTGCATACACCCTTAAGGGAAAATCTGTCCCTCTCAGTCTTTGGGTGCACTTAATGCGGGCGCAAGCTACATCTTGGGCGGAGTGCTGTCACGTTCATCATCTTGATATCTGCAGGACGGCCACCTGGTCCTCCCTGTCCACTTTTGTGCGTCACTATCGGCTCGATGTTCAGTCTTGGGAAGAGGCACAGTTCGGAGCAAAGGTTGTTTCGATAGCTGTATCTTCCCACCCAAAGAGCAGTTAGCTTGGGTACTTCCCGCTTGTCTGGACTGGTCTAGCAGGATGTACTGGAAGGGGACATTTTCACTTACCGTTAATTTCCTTTCCTGGAATCCCGCTAGACCAGTCCAGGACCCTCCCTATTCTGGATATCTGGTTTAGAGGTGTATTGCTGAGGAGCCAAGACTTTGCAGAGGAGTGCTATCGCCTCTTGTATATAGTATGGTTGTCTGTTTTCCTTAGTTCTGGTTAGTAGTTACATTTGTTTGAATAAGGCTTTTTACAATACTGGAGCGCCCTCTACTGGGGTCAGCTAGTGGAACACCAGATCTAGTGCAAGAGATAATGGTGTTGGGGCCAATTGGCAATAGTGATCATAGCATCCACCGCATGAAATTTAAACTGAGCAATAGATGTACATAGACGTCGGACCCTTAAAAATTGACCATATGGTAAACCATTCCGACGTCTATGTACATCTATTGCTCAGTTTAAATTTCATGCGGTGGATTTGTGGAACCATCTTATGGACAGAGGTTATCCTAAATCAGTAGTCTCCCGTGCTTAACGCAGGGCTTTATACTCTCATAGGGAATGGTTTTTGGATGCAGATATATCTGCATTACCGGCAGTTAGCAAACCCGGTGATGATTTCACCGGAGCTTCTGCTGATATGCTGACTGGTATATTACCGTATATGGGTCATTCACGAGAAGTGACTCGTATTCTTAAGAAACATTGGCCAATTCTTTCCTTAAACCCTTGCTTCAACAAGCCCTTCCGGATTACGTTCTCTCGGGGACGTAACCTACGGGATCGGCTGGTAAAATCCGCAACGTTGGCAGATAGACCAGTTTGTCCGGGGACAAGATCGGGATTTCATTCAGCATGCAATAATTGTGCATATTGTTCCACTACTATTTCTGGATCCTCCTGGTCTGACTTATCATCTCACCGATGATTTTTTCGCCGGTGGCAGACGTCTTGCACGTCTCAGTTTGTGGTTTATTTTTTGGAATGCCCTTTGGTTGGTTGGTTAAGATCCATTTGGGGGAGCATGCCTCACGCTTCCGTCAGGAGGTTTTGACAGCCCCAATGGTGAAACACTGCTTGGATTTGCATCACTCTTTTGATGAGTTGAAATGGACTGTGATAGATCACGTTCCCCTGGACCCCTGGGGAGGGGATCGTACTGCAAGATTACGTAGAATGGAACAACGTTGGATCTTTAACTTACACACAGTCGCTCCGGGTGGCCTTAATCGGACATTGACTGGTTGGGACTTTGACATTTTGTTATTCCACCTTTCACTGCGGGGATCCTCGTTTTGGTTGAGTTTCCCTCCTGGTGATTGGTTCTGAGCAACTAGGCGTGGTTTACGTCAGCCAATCCTGAGAAATTATCCTTCACTTTACCGGCCATCAAGTTGGCGTTTTTTATCGGTTACGTATAGGTGGGCACACACACTGCATTTTCCTTGGAGGCACTTGTTACAGGGGCGGCAGCCCCGAAACGTGCACGTCGTGCGGTGGATAAGATAAGTGTGATTTGCTCTTATTGTTGGTTTTTAAACCACGTATAAAATGCTCTCTGATTAATCAAAAAAAGGGGCATGTACTATATGTGAGTGCCAGAGTGGTTCTGTCTCTCGTTTGGTTTATGCCCGACAAACAACGATAGTGGATGGTGGAGGGAATTTGTAGTATTCTATTTTGCATGATATCCTCAAAGTGGCATGAACGTGAGGATCGCTCATCTTCCTTACCACTAGAAGAACTGTGCCAGTCTCCATGAGCCGAGACCAGACTGCCAATACTCCTTGACAGACTCTGCAGACATCATCTGATTTTGCTGTGACCCTTCCCTCTTTGTTGATGGCAGCCCTCTGAGTATCTCATGAGAAGCTATGAGGAAAGAATGGAGGTCTTCTGTACCCAGCACAAGGCTGCTTCTTCAATTGCATCAAGGCCAGAGCATCAAGACATTGAGCCAATTCTTGAATCTCATAATCTGCCTGCGAGAGAGCTACTGTCAAGATCTTGAAGGGTCTAGACTCCAGTCACTTCCATCTCCAGTGCATCGGGACGGGGGAGGGGGGAGGTAATCACTTCCTGAGGCATCAGGAAACATTGGTGTAGTGACTCTCCCGGAAGAGATCCACACCTTGTGAGGAGCAGAGTTCAGCACAGGCAGAGGCTCGCGCATTTTTTGAGTACCTCTCTAAGTCAGGATCTGAGCATTCCTGTGAATCTGACTATGACTCAGAATATTTCTTGAAGGAGAAGTCTCCTGAGTTGCCATCAGATCCCATGCCACCTCATGAGAGAAATTAAAATCACTCCAGATGAACTCTTCTTTCATGATTTCGAACAGATTATCATTACGTCCATATCATTTCATTTGGAAGTAGAGAAGGAATCCAGAGCAGAAGAATTGGAAATCCTCCAATTTTGTGATCCCTTAAGGAAGCTGAGAGCAGTGCCCGTTCACAGAATCCTTCCGAGGCCACAGATGAGAGTGTAAGAAATACCTCTCTCTGTACTTCCTGTTAGCAGGAAGGTTAACTCTATGTATAGAATCCAGAAGGCTCCCAGATTTGAAAAAACGACATCTACTGCACAACTCCATGGTCATCAAATCTGCTCTCAAAAGGGCAAAATGTTTAGAGGCACATTCTGAATTGGCCATCTATCCCCCTGTGCAGCCGACCAGAAGCGGGACGCCCGGAGTTAAACCAGATTCTGATCCTGCAGGGGCTAGACGTGCCCTTGGGATCAGAATCGGGTTTAAGGTCCAAATGTGCAGGCTAGGCCCCGATTCTGGTTGGCCTGTACACATAGCAGATCTCTGGCTACTTCAGTTGGGCTCCTGAATGGAGCTGTGGTGCCATGGTGTCCCTTTGCCATGGCACCGTGGCATCTTGTCGCTATGGCACCATGGCTCCATTCAGGAGCCACAAATGCCGACTGCCGCTGACCCTCTTCTTGCCCCACAGCCAAACTCTTGATCCAGCCTCCTATGGCCACGGTTCGGTTGCGGGGATCTTTCTGCACCCCCCTACTTTTTTTCCCGGCCTGGCAGCATGATCCCCTGAAGTCCTCCGTCCATTTTCATAGCCCTGGACATACAGGGCCGACATCAGAATCAGCCCTATACGTGTGGGGTCCTGGCCTGCCCATGCCCTGCCCTCGCTCCGCCCCCTCCCACCCCTGTCTAAGTTTCCCCATATAAACGAACTGTTCATATGGGGAGGCATTAGCTGGGGCGGCAGGGGAGCAAATAGCGAGGATGGACATCCAATCCAGATGTCCGTCCCTGCTATTCATGCCACTGAATGACCCCCACAGTCTGCAAGTGGCCCTAAGAAAATGATGATCACCTGGGCGTTCCCATTCCAACCAATAAAAAGTTGGATACAAAGAAACTGGACATAGTGGTAAAGGAGAAGAATATCAAAACAGCATTGATTATAGAGGTGCCATTGCCAAGCATTTATTCTGTGGATCAGGTGGAGAGGAAGAAGATCTAAAGATACCACAAAATGCAGTCACAGAGACCAAGACATTTTGGCAGAAAGATGTAAAATTATTTTCCATTGTATTGGGAGCCACGGTCCTGATTAAAAGCAATTTCTAAACACTTGCTAAGTTGCCCATAAATGTTATATCTTTGAACTCCAGAAGGAAGCTGTCTTTGGCACAACGTAAGTACTATGGCGAGTGTTAGTAAATTTGAGAGACTAAGATCATATTCTGCATACACTGGTTTAGGAGTAAGGCTCATGACTGTTATGGTATGTGCAAAACTAGCCCATTTGGAGATATTGCTCCAAAGAGGATGCCCACTCCACTTTTCTTTTTCTAAGCGCGATTGGAAGCAGAAAGGGACAATGGAAATTTAGAAGTTTGTAATAGCCGCCCATCTTTTTTTAGAAAGTGAGTTTCTTGTATCAGGCAAACAGAGGCACTCAAATGGGTTGCTTCCTTAAGTAACCTCTGCCTCTTCAGAGGCAAATTTAAACCTTTAGCATTAATGGAGACTGCTCTAAAAAATCAGCCCCATTCTGCTGGTAGCCTTGGTGACAGACTATTATCAACAGCTGGCATATTATCCACATGCCATCCCCTATAAGCCATTCTCCCTCCCCTCACCACTCACTCATTTCACCCTCACACTAGGCAGTTTTTATTGACAGATTCAGGTTTATCTTGGAGTGCAATAGTCACTTGTTTCTACTAGTTGTAGATAACACTAGTTCAGTGCCTATCTCCAGGAAGAAGCAGGAATGTAATTGTCACATATGGGTGATGTCAGCACCAACTGAGCCCGAGCGGGAATGCTCCCCAGTGTCCAGTAGAAAAGCCTTTGGGAGCACTCCACTGCACCTGCACAGCTGCCTTCCTGCTCTTCCAACTCCTTCTCCTCAGTTCTTCTTTTTCCACAGAGCCATCAGGACTCAAATCCTGTCACTGCAGAGAAAGGTTTCTTCTCAAAGCACTTCTGCCTTTCCGCTTTCACCAGAATAGCGTGTATGATTCCAGTACTGATTTCTTAATTTCTTTCATTTCTTTTTTTCTTTTTTAATTTCTAATTTGATTACTTTACATTTTTGTCGTGGGTATTGCGCCCTCCTAGGCCTAGAGCCTTCCATCTCTGCGATGGAAAAACCGTCTAGCGGTTTTAAAAAGTATACAAAGTGCTCCTGCACCATCTCAGTCACAGACAGACATGACTGGTGCTTAAAATGCCTTGGGCCAGAGCACACTCCAGACTCCTGTTCACTTTGCCAACTCATGATCAAACGAGGTCTTAAGAACCAGGCCAACAAATATGGAGAACTCTTTCCTTTGGACTCTGTATCCTTGGCGTCATCAAGGGCATTGTCATCCTCCCATGCCTCTTAGGTATCTCAAAAATAGAAACATGGAACGGGGTCCAAAAAGGAATCACACAAAAAGCCCAGATCCCCAACTAAAGTGCCCTGTGAATCACAGGAGAAGTCCCGAGAATTCAGGGAGACATCATGGGAATCAAGGGAGAGATCATGCTCTGAACATCAGGACTCTCCGAGGGTGACTCCGTCTGTCTGACCAAGCTTCCCTGTTGAGAGGACTTGTCCTCCAAAGCCCCTGTGGGGAACCGGGAGCTTTCCGAGACATCAACCTCCAGAGAGCCTCTGGTGCTGTGCTCTGGTATGGTGGTACTAAGCTGTAGGGCTGGTACCGGTTCAGAAGCTAATGTCTGAACCAATAGCATGGCTTCCTTTTACAAGATGGGGCCTGCTCTGAACCAAAGCCTGAACCATGGGGCCTGGTCTGAACCAAAGCCTGAACCATGGGGCCTGCTCTGAATCAAAGACTGACTTAAATAAGATGGATTCCTGTTTTGTTATAACTCAGCATTAACATTTGCCGATCAAGTAATCCTGCCAGTTTAGAAGCAGTTTTACACCTGTGTGCAGAAGAACATGGCTGAGACCTTCATTGTGCTAGCATTTGCAACAGTGTGTGAACTGGCACCTCAGCAACTTTAGCATGATGGACCTTTGTTTGCAGAAGGACCACCTATTAGCTGTTACTGGATTTGCTAAAGATGACATACAGGGTTCAAGTCCGGCCAATCACCAGGTCTTCAGGACAAAGAATTATACGACTGTACACCGGAACCCAAAGCTCAGAGGACAGGAAGAAAGGAAGAACAAGAGAAGGGAACTCTAACTTCTGATACAGACTGTTCGCTTGCCATTTCTCTCTGGCTGAAAAGGTCAGATAGTGTTCAAGGCCAAAGCCTCGAGTTGGAGTGAATTTCTCCCACAGACCTGCAGCTCAGTGTGTGACCATGCAGTTCATTTCAGCTGGCTTGGACCTCTGCCATACCTTGACTTCGTTCCATTCCTGAGACCTGGATCACAGCCACAGGTGTTTTGGCACGAGCTAAGGTACTGGCCTTTAATTTCTCCCAGAGACTGGGGCTAGCTTAGACAGACAGATAATTTACTGTATGTCAGAGTGCATGCGAATTAGTGACAAAGGTTCCTAAAACAGAGATTAGATCTCTCAGTAATTGTAACATAGGGCTGAATAATGTACTACCTCAGAAAGCTAATTTATTCTAATATTTCCTCTATTTTTGCTATTAGAAATAGTCTAATTTTCATACATACAAGGCTGGTTCTTGTTTTTTCACTTGATTTGTTTGCCAGATGGTCCTATGGAATCCTGGAAAAAGAAGGTAGCAGTATTCCCTAGTCAGACAGAGCATTTATATATGTGTATTTATCTGCTACTGATAATATCTCCTACAAAGCCCCGTTCTATCTGTGGACCAGACACCAGCAGTCTCTTTGGACCAGTACATGCCTGCATGCTGTCTATAGAGAGGACTCTGGCAGCATCGGTACCACTGACACTGATAACTCCAGGGCTGCAGTCATCGGCATTGGTATCGGCCCCGACACCGATGCACGATGCACCTGATCCATATACTCCAGCCCTGACACTGTAGCTGGAACTAGACTCTGTACCGACATCGGCAGTGAGTTTACTCTGCTCCACCCCTTACCGGTAACAGCACCTGGGCTCTTGGGACGAATCTACACACTCAGCAATGAGAATGAAGCAGTAATAACTAATAATACAGTTCACACACACAATTGTGGTACACACAGGACCAAAGCACTTTGGGGGAGAGAGCAAAGCTTGCAATTTCTCTCTCTAAACCCCGCCTACTTCAGTCATCTTTTATTGGTTTTAAAATGCCATCTCTCGGCATAATTTCCACCCTATTATTCTATGTCAAGCATCATGTTACATCTTTTACTAATGCATATTCATAATGTGCATCTCTATGTCATAGGTCAGATCTTATTAGTATAGGTCATCAGGAGGAGACATACATGTATTCCCAGACATAACTTTTTAAACAATAATTTAACCCAAGCAGTTTTCACAGTGTATGTTTCAAGACTGAAGAGAGTGTCCCTGCAACTTTCTGTACAGTAAACAGGCCAACAGTTTCTCTGTTATCTGAACTTTCTGTAGAATTTTTAGTAGAGTCTCCAAGGTCGTCAGCTTAGTAATAGGCTTTGGAATGTCTGAGCTACTGAATCTGTGGTGTTAACTCTTTCTGAGGGCTTTTAGTGATATACTATTATTGAGTACCCCCACAGTGTACGCAGCCCTGTACAGACAAGCCTCCTTTCAGGCAGCACCAGGCACGAATGAAGGGTGCATGCCTCTACCGGACCATTGACATGATTCTGAGCCAGAAGATCGGTACAGACACTGTCAATCACATGAGCATTGACACCACCAATACCCTCCTATACTCAGACTCTGATTCCTCTGATTCGGATCACCACTCCTTTGACTCCACCGAGTTCCAGGAGCTTGTCTTGAAACCTTCACCTTCGAGTACCCAAAGGAAGTCACCGCCTGAAGATATGTCCTTCTAGGAGTTCATCTGGGACATGGCAGCAGGCTTATCCATCACAGCTGAAGCTGAAATGGAACAGAGAGCAGAAGAACTGGAGATCCTCCAGTACCCCACTGCTCCAAAAGAGGCTATGATCCTACCAATGCATAGGATACTCCATCACCTCATGCTACATATGTGGGAGACACCCCTCACGGTGTCACCTATTAGTAGAAGACTGGACACCATGTACTGGGTCCCGGACTGCCCTGGCTTCCAAAAGCCACAACTATCGCACCATTCCATGGTGGTTGAGTTGGTAGTGTGCAGAATCAAGAGTGGTAAAAACCATTCCTCGATACCTTCTGGTTGGGGATAGAGAACCCTCCATGCCTGTGTGCCAGGCATTCCAGGCTAGCATGTAGGATAAACTCCTACACCCTCTGTATGGGAATGTTCCTTAAAGAAATCAATAAACACTGGGAAGGATTCCTCCCTCTTATCCCCGAGGAAGAGAGACCTGCCTTCCAGACACTTTTAAAACACAGTCAAAATGTGTCCAAGTTTGTCAATAGGGCTGCATTTGAATCCACCAGCAGGGCCTCTGAAATAGCCATAGGAGCCTGCAGATTAGCATGGCTTCAGGCCTCAGACCTGGAACAGTGGGTCCAAGACAAGTTGGGCAACATCCCATGTCCGGTGGAAAACCTGCTTGGGAAAAATTGGAGGGAAAAGGCTGGAAAACTGGAAACAGATAACACCACTCTAAAGAGACTCTCCAGAAAGACTGCAGATCTATCAAAGAGGTTTGTGGCAAAAAATCCATTTTATCCCTCCTACTCTCAACCTGCTGCATACCAACCTCAACAGAAGCAACAAGGCCCAAGACAAGTGAAGACATTAAAGATCACCAAATGTCAGCACCTAGTTTTTGTCTCATTTCTGGAGAGCATTGCAACCTTGCCCCTGTAGACTCCCAATATTCCCCACATAGCAGGCTGGCTCTGTCACTATGCACACCGGTGGCACCTCATCACTATAGAGCAGTGGATCCTGCAAATCATTCAAGGGGGGCTATCAGTTAAACTTTCAATATCTTCTCCCTCCATTTCAGGGGAGATTACCCTACTCAGTCTCCCCTCAGGGCTCTACTACAGGAGGAGGTGACCACACTGCTTTCCCAGGGGGCCATAGAGAGAGTTCCAAAAGAGCAACATCAGGATACAGGCCCATTCTTGACCTTGGGAACCTAAACAAGTTCCTGGTAAAAGAAAAGTTCAAGATGATCTCACTAGGAACTCTCCTATCCTATCTGCAGGAACAAGACTAGCTTTGTTCTCTGGATCTGAAGAGAAGCCTATACTTACATCCTCATACATCTGGAGTACAGGCAATACCTCCATTACACATTTTAAAGGACCCACTATCAGTATAGGGTCCTCCCCTTTGGCCTCACAACAGCACCCAGAGTTTTCACAAAGTGTGTGACCATCATAGCCACATACCTTCGCAACCTGGGAATCTTTGACTTCCCCTACTGGGATGACTGGCTGATCAAGGCAGACTCCCGGAAAACTCTGCAATTCACACGAGCGAACCCTTGCAGTATTACAGCACCTGGGATTCGTTGCAAACTTCCCAGAATCCCATCTCATCCCAACTCAGTTAGAATTCATAGGGGGCAGTGCTGGACACTCAGCAATCCAGGGCCTTCCTTCCAAAAGAACACATGAACCGCCTAGTGGACCTAGCCACTCACATGTGTCAACAGCTCAGTTCCACAGCTTGAGATGTCCTGTGTCTCTTGGGTCACATGGCATCCACGGTACATGTGGTACCATATGCTTGGCTACATATGCACCTCACACAGTGGATTTTAGCTTCCCAGTGGACACAAGCCATGGGGAACTTACGGGATCTGATCTAAATAGAAAACCCCCTAGTCCAGTCCCTGATCTGGTAATGCACCCCAGAAAAATCTTATTGTAGGGTCACCTTTTCAGATGCCTCCACCTCAGCATACCCTCACCACACCCTCATCACGGATGCATCCAAACACAGGTGGGGAGCCCATCTCGACTCCTTCTCCACTCGGACTCTGGACGAAGAAGGAATCGGCTCTGCGGATCAACCTCTTAGAGTTTCGGGCAATTACAAATGCCTTTCATGTCTTTCAATGCCACTTCAGAAGCAGTCAGGTCCTGATATGGACAGACAACCAAGTGGCCATATTCTCTGTGAACAAACAGGTTGGGGGGGGGGGGAACAGGCTCATGTCTCCTCTGTGAAGAAGCCACTTGCCTGTGGACCTTTGCAGTCTCTCAGCAGATCCGTGTTCGAGCGGTCTATATCCTGGGCAAACTAATCACCTAGCAGACCGGCTCAGTCGAATCCTCCACCCGCATGAGTGGACCCTCGACCCACACACCGTGGCAAGGATTTTCCAAACATGGGGAACCCAACAATCAATCTTTTTCCCACTCCCCAAAACAGACAGCTCCCGGTGTTCTGCTCCAAAGTACCCTCCAGACTTAGCCAGGCACCCAATGCTTTCCTCCTTCACTGGGGTCAGGGACTGCTGTATGCCTTCCCTCCCATCCCCCTAATCCCCAAGACCCTCTTCAGAGGGCAGGGGAATGATGATACTCATAGCCCCCTTCTGGCCTCGTCAACCCTGGTTTCCCCTAGTGCTTCAACTAGCACAGGCTCAGCGAATGCATTTGGGATGAGAACAATCCTGCATCCCAATCTGAGCTCTCTTTCTGACGGCATGGCTGCTGAAGGGTTAATGGTACAGCATCTCAACCTTCCACAAGAAGTGAAAGAGATCCTCCTAGTGTCGAGGAAACCATCCACCAGACGTACCTATAGCTTCAGATGGCGCAGATTTGTGTCATGGTGCTCGGAAAAGGTCCTCCATTCTTTCACTGCCCCAATAGCGTCACTTCTGCAATATCTGTTTCACCTGTCCTCCTCAGGACTCAAAACCAATTCAGTGCAAGTTCACCTCTACGCAGTTACAGATTTTCACAAGCCAGATGATGTTCAACCCGTCTCCTCGCATCCACTGGTTGTACGCTTCATGAGAAGTCTCCTACTCTGTAAGCCACTCCTCAAACCCCCTCTGGTAGCTTGAGACCTTAATGTGGTCTTGGCACAACGTCTCCAACCACCGTTTGAACCTCTGACCACTACTCACCTCTGGTACTTGTCCTTGGAAGGTCATCTTCCTCATTGCTCTGACCTTGGCTAGGTGCATCATTGAACTACAGGCTTTGGTGGCACATCCACCATACACCAGATTCCATCAAGACAAGGTCGTCCTCCGCAAAAGTGATATCGCCTTTCCATATCATTCAATCAGTAATCCTTCTGGTCTTATTTTCAAGACCATACTCTTCCCGTGCAGAAGCAGTACTGCACAACTGTAAGCGGGCTCTGGCCTTCTATCTCCAGAGAACCCAGTGTCTCCATAGATCCTAAACAATTGTTCTTTTCCTTTGACTACAATCACTTGGGGCTTCCTGTGTCGAAACGCACACTCTCCAGATGGACAGCGGATTGTATCTTCTTTGCTTACAACCGAGCAGGCCTCACCCTCGCAGGGCATGTCACTGCTTACAATGTCTGAGCCATGGCGACCTCCGTAGCAAACTTATGCGCCGTAGCCATTGATGAAATCTGTCAGGCGGCAATCTGGTCCTCCATCCATACTTTTGCTGCTCATTATTGCTTGGACAAGGACTCTCGCCGGGATGCTGCCTTTGGTCAGGTGGTCCTCCAACATCTCTTTGACACATAGCCACAACTCCTGCCCCCTGCCCAGACTTCTTGTTATCAGATCACCATGGTGGGAATGTTAATACCTCCATGAACCCTGTTCGAATTCTCCATTCTGGCCTGATTTCAAAATCTCCTGGGAGCTGGGGAGTCCTATATGTGAAGACTACATTCCTGCTTGTTCCTGGAGTTCACCTGTAACAGGTGATCTCCAGGAACAGCAGGAATTTAGTCTTCACAGCCCATCCTCCTCCCCTTGGAGTTGTAGGGTTGTTTTCATTCTTTTTTCTCCGCTACAAACTCAGCTGAGGAGAAGGAGTTGGAAGAGAGGGAAGGCAGCTGTGCAGTGGAGTGCTCCCAAAGGCTTTCCTATTGGACGCTGGGGAGTGTTCCTGTGTGGGCTCTGTCTGTGCTGATGTCACCCAAATGTGAAGACTAAATTTGTCCTGTTCCCAGAGATCATTTGTCACAGGTGAGTAACTACGCTTTATTGGTTATTGAGAACAGCAAGAGCTGTTCTTGAAGCTTTAAAAACATTCATGTTTAATGAAAGTGTAGATGCTGGGTGTTTTTTTTATAGTTCAGAGTATTCTAGGTGGTGACTGAGCATACATCAATTTTTCTTTTCCATTCCTGCAGCAGCCATAAGAACGTATTAACCCAGGCCAAGCCATGAAATGAGGAGTCTGTACATTCTGCTCTCTTGTCTAAACCTCATAATGATATTTAGTATTAATATAATACCAGCACACATTCTGTACCAGTGGTGTAGTCAACAGTGGGGCTGGATGGGCCATGATCCCTCCACTTTGGCATCAGGCCCACCCAGTCAGTGGTAGTTAAATCAGAGGAAAACTTAAGACACTGTCAACATTTGCACTTCTTTATTCCCACCCTTCACCAAAAAATCAATTCTGGCTATGTCACTGGTCTGTACCAAGAGGATCCAGTGACATGCAACAAGAAAAGTGATACAACCTAATGAGGTCTCTTTTTCTGAACGAATTACTGTAGTACTAAGAAATGTTTCGTCCAATCTGCTTTTTAGAATAAGTTAAACATTCTATGTGTTAACACTGGTATTAGGTCTCAGATTCGACTTGCACTCTTTCTGGACTCGCGTCCTTTCTTACGGTGCTGTCAATAACATCAATGACCTCAGTGCTCTTTAAATTCCAGGTATAACGACAATGTTGAATTTACTAATAAATATGTCGTGACTTAACTTAAAAACCATATCCCTTCTCATGCAGCTTAGGTAATCGGGATCCAGATTACCTAAGCTGCATGAGAAGGGATATGGTTTTTAAGTTAAGTCACGACATATTTATTAGTAAATTCAACATTGTCGTTATACCTGGAATTTAAAGAGCACTGAGGTCATTGATGTTATTGACAGCACCGTAAGAAAGGACGCGAGTCCAGAAAGAGTGCAAGTCGAATCTGAGACCTAATACCAGTGTTAACACATAGAATGTTTAACTTATTCTAAAAAGCAGATTGGACGAAACATTTCTTAGTACTACAAGAAAAGTGATAACAAAAGAGAATCTGAGAACCAGGGCCCAGATGACAGGGACTAAATCCAGGGCTAAAGGAGAGGCAGCAGAAGGTCGACAGCTGACCCAATGACAGCTTCAGTCCTTGTGGTCTCTAAATAGGCCGAGAGATCTGCATAGATTTGGTCTAACTTTGCATACTGCCCTGAAATCCACATTGTTTTGGTGGGTGCATGGCAACCAGAGTTGAAGATCACGGCTTTCACTTTTTCTACAACTTTACTATGATGTTCACCACAGAGCTTAGGTCTCTCGATGATGCAATGGGAGTTAAGTGCTTGGCCCTGGATGTACTGATAGCTGCATGCAGCCTGGTCACCCTGTGTGCTAAGGAGAGTATTGAAAGGTTAGGTGGTACAGAGCTGCAGATTGTAAACTGACCTCTGTAGCCCTGATGGAAATGCAGGAAATAAGGAAATGAATAAGTAACCTGTCATGAGCCTCAGCTGCTTTACAAACTTTCTTTATTGCAGAAAAAAGTCATAGAAAGAAAAAGCCTTATTTTTCAGCTGACTCTGAGAGTTAGCAGATCACATTTGGAACACACTGAAAGGAAAACTAGAGAGTGTTTGCATCCTGCTGTGACTGAATTAAATAGCTGTGTTTCTTTGTACAGGTGTTTCATCAAGAGATTTGGATGCGTTTGTAAAATTTGAATTCCATTACCCAAGTGCGGTAAGTATGTTTCCTTAAAACTGCTTGTTTTGCTGCCACCAAAAGGAGTATGTTAGGGCTCCTTAGCATAGAATGCCTGGTCCAGCTATGAGCAATACAGATAGACAAACCTCAGGGACGGTATTCTCTGAACCCATATCCTAGAAAAATACTTGTGGTTCTTTTCTCAGCCGTAATCCTGAGTTAAAAATAGACAAAGCAGCTTAATTGGGTCAGGGTCCTGGGTCTCTTTTGAGGAAGCCTTGTTTTGTATTGTGGGCTAGTATTAATAGGGCCAATGAGTGCTTCTGGAAGTGCTGGACTCCTGCTTCCTACAGACTTCTTTGAAAGCCATGAAAACCTTTGTATTAGTTCAAGACATCCAGAAATGATGTTACATGATCTTTAGTTACCATTTAGGACACCTTTTTAGATGAGGCCTAGCATCTACCTCCTGGAACCTTGCTTTCAGCAGCTGGCAGAAGACCAAAGATCATTCAGGAACTGAGAAATTGAAAAACCATGTATTATAGATGGAAGTGAAATACCTTTTGGCATGTTGGCCTCCCTACCTTGTTTTGTGAATACAATTATTGCTTTCCAAAGATCGTTGTTTTTTTTTTAACCAGGCAATTTTTTTCTGCTCCTTTCAGCTTTCAGTTTTTTCAGAAGAAGGGCTGGGATCCACTGTCTTAAATCTCATTGATACCAACCCAGAGATTCTTTTTCCCCTATATTACATTCTCTTCTCTAATCCATTCAGCACAGAGGCAGTTCTGGGCCAGGGACCATGCACCCATCTCAGTCATGTGCCCTAAATCCAGCCACTAGTTTTCATCATCCCACATTGAGTGGCACTTTTTCATCCTCCTTACTCTTCCCCTTTCCCCATCCCATCTGATCCCAGAGTATTACTAATCCCATCCAGCCCAAAGAGCGAAACCATGAACTGGCACTAGAACCCAGGGCCACCCTCAAGGTACTGAGTCACCAGGCCAGCCCACCAAAGATTAGTTTTACACCTCCATGAGTTGTGAGGATCATGCTACAGATACTGTAATGTTTGAAAAGCATCAATGAAAATGTTTACTGATTTTGTTTTGTAGGAGCAAGCACAGAAAAATAAGACTACGGTTATTAAAAATACGAATTCCCCAGGTCAGTATTGATCGAACCTTACCATGCATGTGTATGTATCTTGCAATCGTTATTTCAAGCCAGTCATGCTGTAGTCTTCTGAAGGTGCTATCCTCTATCCACTACCTGTGTTGTTTCTTTCTTTTCATATATTATATTCCTTATCGTTCCTCCAGTTCAGTCCTCCACCTCTGGTAGTGTACCTCCTCCTGCAGCTTGGAGACTGGGCATGTCAAATCTGTGACATCACTGGTATATCCTGCTGGTCTCTCCCATCAGCCCCAATGTGTCCAGGCTCTATGCAGCAGGAGGACTTAGTGAGCCTAGGTGCTGGGCTCACTTGAGGAACGGATAAGGAGCAGTTAGGGGTTAAATTCAAAAAATGTTACTGGGTTAATTCATATTTCTCTCTTTCTTTTAGGGTTATATACCTTTAAAAAAATAATATATACAGCCTCCAGTCTCGATCTGGTGCCTCTCTTATTCCCCCCTTCTATTCCTCCCTGTGTCTGGATAGCCTCTGGGGCAGATCAGGTTAATTGTATTCCAGTGGACGGTTCTCCCCTCCCGGACTGTACGGAGGGGAGCTCGGCAGAGCACAGGGCGAGCGGCACATGCACTGCCTCAGGTCACTCAGGGCAGTGAGGAGAGAAGATCTTGTTAAGAGCCGGCGAGAGAGTGTGGCCTGCTCGCACCGCGAACGCTGCTCGCAGAGGGAAAGAGCAGCATAGTGGCTTGCAGGGTGGCGGTGCAATCCGCACGCTGAGAAGCACAGTGGGGGCTGCAATTGCCAGGTGAGTGCCGTTTCTGCAAACGGAGGATCGTGTGGCGCAGTTTTCTTTCGGTGGGGCTTGTGCGGCAGTTGTCTTTGGGCACGAAAAAGGGCCGACTGAGGCCTGCACCATTTCCCGCGCTCCGTGGCCTCGTCGCAGCAGCAGCGCTGAGCGACACGCTGTCAGGGGGATTAGATAAGCTGGCATTGTAGGAGCTTGTTTTAGTCAGCCTCTGGGAAGTTCAAATTAATTTTATTTTGATAGATATTTTGGTTTATTTTGATAGCGAATTTATTAAAAAATAAATAAAAAATAAACTGAGAGATTTTTATTCAGTTCTAGTCTGGTGGTATTAGAGTTATTAAAGTCCATAGCTTATGCCGTCAAGACCACAGTGCCTGGTGTGTGGCTCCCGTAGAGGGATGGTGTCAGAGGCAGGACTCTGTCGGGGCTGCGCTGCGACTTCAACAGATATGGAACAACAGGTAGAGGACAAGGTCGCACAAGAAGCGCACAGTCCTTCAGTAAGTCCCGAGGGGGAGCTGCTGGGACAGGGTCTGCCAGTGCCTTTACTAAAGACCCCAGCGGGACCATCTAATGCTGGCCTTTTGACACCTTTGGAGCAGTCCCTGGGGATTTTTTCCACGGATTTTGTTTTGATAATGCATCAATCCTTCTGGTTACGGCGACAGGGGAAGGTGCCGGAACCATCTGCGGTGCCACAGCCGCGACCAGGTCTAGAGTGCACGGGTGGCGAGTTCGTGAGATCCCTGAAGAGGGCGCGAACTCGGGATCTCCCGCCCTCGGATGGGGAATGGCCTGAGACGGAGGAAGCTGGCTTGGATGTCGAGTCAGGGATGGACGAACTGGAAGAAGGTGAGATTCCAGAGCTGGAAGATCAGGCGAGGATAATCAGGATCTTCCGGAAGGACAAGCTTACAGCCCTCATCACAGAGGCGCTACAGACGCTCAATCTGAGTTCGGTCCAGCCGTCGGAAGAAGAGGGTTTAGAGGACCCTCTTATTCAAGCAGTACGGCAATCTCAGGTGCTGTTTCTGGTTCACCGCGTGGTGGATCGCATGATCCAGGACGAATGGGACCTTCCAGAAGCGGGGCTGAGAGGGGTGAGAACATTGAGTAGACTCTACCCCTTGGCGGACAAAGAAAAGGAGAGGTTTCATTCCCCAAGAATAGATGCGGCGGTGTCAGCGGTCACGAAGAAGCCCACTATCCTGGTGGATGGCAGCGCGGCCTTGAAGGATCTGCAAGACAGAAAGGTGGATGGCTTGTTGAAACAAGCCTTTGAGGCGAACGCTCTGTCGCTCCAAGCTTTTATTTGTGGAGCTTGGGTGGCGAGAGCTTGTCTTCGATGGTCTCAACGCTTGTGGCAGTCAGTTCAGCCAGAGCAGGAGCACCTGTTGGAGGTGACAAGGATGGAATCAGGCTCTGCGTATTTGGCAGATGTTCACTATGATTTGATCAGGGCATTAGCAAATAGAATGTCTTCATTGGTGGTCGCGCGATGTTACCTGTGGCTAAGGAATTGGTCGGCCGATGGCTCTTCTAAAGCACGCCTCAGCAAGCTTCCCTTTAAAGGAAAGTTATTGTTTGGAGAAGATCTAGATAAGCTGGTTAAGGATTTGGGAGAATCCAAAGGTGGGAGGCTGCCGGAGGGCAAGCCCAAGCAGGGAAAGGCTCTACCGTCAGCGTGAGGCCAGTTTCAAGATTTCCAGAGGTTTCTACCTCTCAGCTAGGTGGTTTCCAAAGAGGAAGGTTTGCTTCTAGAGCCCAAGGATTTTGTGGGTTTCGAGGAGCAGGCAGAGGTTTCACAGACACCGCTGTGACGGCGGCCTGAAAGTCACAATGAAACGAGGGGGACCCGGATAGGAAGGCAAAGGATTGGAGGTCGACTTCGGGAATTTCTTCCTGCCTGGGTCCAAATAACTTCCGACCAATGGGTGTTGGAAATCATACGTGAAGGTTATGCTCTCGAATTGGCTTATCCCATACTAGATTCGTTTGTGCTTTCTCCTTGCAGAGGCCGGCAGAAAACGTTGGCAGTACAGCAAACGGTGGATCGTCTCTTACAGCTAGGAGCTGTGATGCCGGTTCCCCCGGAGGATTTTGGTGCCAGTCGTTACTCCATTTATTTCGTGGTGCCAAAGAAAGAAGGCTCACTCCGGCCGATATTGGATTTGAAAGGAGTAAATCGTTGTCTTTGAGTGCCTCACTTCCGAATGGAAACTTTACGTTCAGTAATAGTGGCGGTTCAGCAGGGGGAATTTTTGACCGCCCTGAACCTGACCAATGCGTATTTGCACATTACGATCAGAGAAGCTCATCAGAGGTTTCTGAGGTTCGCCCTACCGTGGGGACATTACCAATTTCAGGCTTTGCCCTTCGGTCTAGCGACTGCTCCGCATACCTTCACCAAGGTCATGGTGGTGGTAGCAGCGGCACTACAGAAGGAAGGAATTTTGGTCCACCCATATCTAGACGACTGGTTTATTCGGGCAAAGTCCAAAGGCGAGAGCACGCAGGTGATGGGACAGGGTGGTGAAGTTACTACAGAGTCTCGGCTGGGTGGTCAATTTTGCCAAGAGCAGCTTAGTTCCGTCACAAGTCCTAGAGTACTTGGGAGTGCGCTTCGACATGCAGCCGGGGAGCTGTGTTTCTACCGGACCGCCGAGTGCAAGCTCTTTGACAATTAGTGCGCAGTTTCTTATCCACTCCAGCGCCATCAGCGTGGACCTACCTGCGGGTACTAGGCACCATGGCGGCAACTCTAGAGGTGGTGCCATGGGCCAGAGCTCATATGCGTCTGTTGCAGAGGTCATTGTTGAGACGCTGGTCTCATCAAGACGATGTTCTCAGCAAATATCTCCCCTGCCCTCTTCGAGTCAGAAGGTCTCTCCAGTGGTGGCTTTGCCCAGGGAACCTGGAGGCGGGCTTACCCCTGGAGCAACCTCAATGGCTTCTGGTGCTGACAGATGCGAGCCTCACCGGCTGGGGAGTGCATTGCGGGGATCTCTTCACTCAAGGGACTTGGAGCGATCGGGAGATCCAGTGGTCGATCAGCCGCCTAGAGCTACGGGCGGTGGTCCTAGCATTTCAAGCGTTCGAAGCCTAGGGGACAGGTCAGGCGGTGCAAGTCCTGTCGGACAATTCCGCAATGGTGGCTTACATCAATTGGCAGGGTGGAACGAGAAGCGCGGCTATGGAAGAGGAAGCAGAGGCTCTGTTCGCCTGGGTAGAGCCTTGATTGCCGGCGATCTTGGCGGCGCACATCGCGGGAACAGAGAATGTGATGGCGGATTTTCTCAGCAGAGTCCGGGTGGATGCCGGGGAGTGGGAGCTCCATCCAGACGTGTTTGTGCAGATAGTCCACAGATGGGGTCCGCCGATCATGGATCTCATGGCGACCTTCTACTCAGCCAAGGCACATCGCTTCTTCAGTCGAAGGCGAGAAAGGATGCCGGAAGGGATCGATGCCCTGATGCAACGTTGGCCAGCGTCCGGTCTCCTCTATGTTTTACCACTGTGGGCACTCATAGGACGAGTAGTTCAACGCATCAAAGCTCATCCAGGCAGGGTGCTGCTCGTGGCACCAGATTGGCCAAGACGGCCATGGTATACCGGCTTCTCAACAGGGAGCCCTGGAGGTTGCTGGTAACAGAGGATCTCTTGATACAGGGGCTGTTGCGGATGCCTCAGGTGGATCGGTACTCGCTTACGGCTTGGCCATTGAAAGGGCGAGGTTAAGGAAAAAAGGTTATTCATGAGCCATTATTGTGACCTTACTTTGGGCCAGGAAGCAGTCCATTTCCCTAGCATATGTTTGAATATGATGGATATTTGAGGACTGGTGTTCGAGACAAGTCCGTGCTTCCACGGTTTCGTTTCCGGTGGTACTAAGTTTCTTACAGGATGGTTTTGATAAGGGGTTGGTGGCCAGCTCGTTACGAGTTCAGTTGGTGGCGCTGGCTTGCTATAGAGGTAGGATCCAGGGGGTGCCCTTGGGTTCTCATTGATGTGGTGCGTTTTCTAAAAGCAGTGTCTAGGATTCGGCCCTCTCGCAGAGTAGTGGTGCCTCCATGGGATCTCAATATGGTGTTGGGGGCGTTAACTAGAGAACCCTTTGAACCCTTATCACAGGCTTCAGTCAAAGATTTGACCTTGAAAACAGTGTTTTTGGTAGCCATTTGATTGGCTGGGCGAGTTTCGGAGCTGCAGGCGTTGTCTTGCCGGGAGCCGTTTTTGTCTTTTTCAAGGGAAAAGGTCGTGTTGCATCCTGTTCCGTTGTTTTTGCTCAAAGTAGTTTCGCATTTTCACGTGAATCAGTCAGTGTCGTTACCAGTATTAGCGGCTTCAGGAGAAAGCGTATCTGACCGTAATGTGCGTCGTTTGGATGTTAAGAGAGTTCTGCGTCAATATTTGAAGACTTCGGGGTCTTTTCGTAAATCGGAATGGCTTTTCGTTCTCTTCGGGGGTCCTCGTAAAGGTGAGGCAGCTACGAAAGCTTCAATTTCCAGATGGGTCTGGGAAGCCAAAGGGTCAGCATATATTTTGCAAGGCCGACCTGTGCCGGTTGGCTTACGGGCTCAAGCGACTTCTTGGGCGGAGCATAGTTTGATTCCGTCTGTGGAGATTTGCAGGGCAGTGACTTGGTCGTCACTCCATACTTTCAGCAAGCATTATCGCCTGGATGTGCAGGCGGCAGGTGATGCCTGTTTCAGGGTGGCAGTTTTACGCTTCTGGATGGAAAGGTCCTTCCCAATGATTACTGCTCTGTTACATCCCAGAGGTGGAGGACTGAACTGGAGGAACGATAAGGAAATAGAAACTACACTTATCTGCTAATTGTTCTTTGAGGAACTCCAGTTCAGTCCTCAATCCCGCCCGGGGGTGTTCATTTCAGCAGGTGACAAGCAGTTGGGGGGGGGGGGAAGTGTTTTTCCTTGATTCTAAGAGAGTAATGGTTTTGGATATGACAGAATTCACAGTGTTTTTCTCTGATCTTTCTATGGCATCTTGCCTGCTTCCTCTCTCTCTTACTATGATCTGGGGGGAAAGAGAGAGGACAGGAAGGAGGTGGCTGTTTCCCCTGTTTATTTCAGGGGTTTAGTTGTGTGTAAAAAAAAAATTTAAAAAAAGTTAATAGTTACGTTTAAAATGCTGATTAATATTTTAGTTATTTATTTGTTGCTCCTTTGAGTTTGCTTTGTCAATAGTTCACTGGGGCTGATGGGAGAGACCAGCAGGATATATCCAGTGATGTCACAGATTTGACATGCCCAGTCTCCAAGCTGCAGGAGGAGGTACACTACCCAGAGATGGAGGACTGAACTGGAGTTCCTCAAGGAACAACAATTACCAGGTAAGTGTTTTTTGGAAGACTTAGGCGCTCTTTCTGCCTTTTGGGCTTTGAAGATTCAGAGGGGAAACAGTGATAACACTTTTTGAAGAGGATGGGTTTTAGTGCTGTGTCAGAGGTGGTGATAGCTTATTTTTATAACCAGATTACATTAAGGAAAGGTATTTTCTCCAGGACCAAGCAGGAAGTCAGTCCTCACATATGGGTGACGTCGGCGCCGACGGAGCCCTCGCGGAGCAATTTTCCCCAGCTTTCAAAGAAAGCCTTTGGGAATTGCAGCGCGCATGCGCGGTCCCCTTCCCGCCCAAAGGTGCCATCTTGGCCAGTCTTCTTTTTTCCGCGGAGCCCTACAGACGCTGTCTACAAGTCACCGCTGAAAAGTTGATTTTCTTTCTTTATTTTAGTATTTTCTTCGGTTCGACGCCGGTCCTTTTTCCGTCCGGCCTCGCGACGCCGGTTGCGAGGCCTCCCCTTCTTTTCGGTTTTTCTGTCCTTCGTGACAAATTCGCGCTTTTTTCACTTTTCCCTGGCGGCACGAACGTTTGACCTCGCAGGGGCCCTTTTTCCCCCGATGGCCGCCAGTGGTTTTAAAAAGTGTGTTCAGTGTAAGAAACTTATGTCTCTTACTGACACACATGATTGCTGCCTCCGTTGCCTGGGCCCAGATCATGAAGAAATGATCTGTGGAGCCTGTAGCAAGATGTCCGCGAAATCTTTGCGGAGTCGGCAGCATCAGCGGGAGAGAATCTTCTCTGACCCCAGCCGTACCCGGACCTCGTCAGAAGCTTCGGTGTCCAGGGAATCTGGCTCTGAACACCGTCGGAGCTCCTCTGAGAGGGGGTCTCCTTCCCGGGAACATCATCGGAGGAAGAAACCCGCGAGGACGGCGTCGGTGGACGCTCCTGGCTCCGCGAGGGCCAGGTCGCATAGCCCCGATAGCCGTCCCGGGTCTTTGGAGCTGGAGCGGCCGTCCAAGCAGCCTCATCTGGAGATGGACTCGTCTGCTCACGTAAGTCCTGTTGTCCTCGTGGACTCGCCTCCGAGGGGTCCGACGTCGGGCCCGACGCCGTCGGGGCCCGAGTCGGGGGCTGCTGGGTCTCCTGAGTTCGGACTCAGGTTGACGGCCTTGGAGAGCAGCCTAGCTGCCTTCATGGACCAGCAGCGGGCATTGATCGCTGGCCTCGCTGGCACTTCTGCCCTGACTGCCGGGACGTCGACGTCTAAGTCGACCCCGGAGACCGAGCCGATCCTCGAGTCCATGCGGGCTCGAGTCGTTCCTTGGTCGAGGTCCCCTTCGGCCTCCCGTTCGGGGCTGCGGTCGTCGACGCCAACTCCCTCGGCGTCGGGGCGGACGGCGTCTGTGCCCGCCCGGCCAGAGCCGCTCGACTCCTCCTCCGAGGAGTCCGCTGGGAATCCGAGGTGGAAGAGTCACCTGATTCTTTTTGGACTCGGTGTATTCCTTCGGACTCCCCCGAGTCCGAACCTCGGAGACAGTCCCCTCCGGAGGATGCACGGTTCTCGGACTTCGTGAGGGATATGGCCAAGGCCTTGGCCTTCCCTGCGGATCCCGAGGAAGAGCCTCGAGCCGAAGAGCTCGATGCCCTCCAGTATGACTCTCCTGCAAAGGAGCATTTTACTGTACCGGTTCCTCCGATGCTGGAACGACTTCTCTTCCGCATGTGGGAGAGCCCGGCGTCGTCGCCGGTATTAAGCAAGCGGGTCGATGCCATATATCGAGTCCGCAAGAGCCCTGGCTTCCAAAAAGCACAGCTGCCGCACCATTCCATGGTGGTGGAATCGGCCATGCATAGGCTCAAGAGCCAGAAGATGCACTCCTCGGTGCCTCCCGGCAGGGAAGCCCGCAGCCTGGATGGCATCGGTAAGAAGTGTTTCCAGGGCTCTATGCTTGCTTGTCGGGTCCAGACTTACCAGCTCTACATGGGCATGTATCTCAGGGACCTGGCTAAGGAAATAGCCGGATTCTCTGCTGGTCTCTCCGAGGAACCTTTGCGGAGGTTCCTGGCCTTGTCCACTGGTATTCGAGAGTGCTCAAAGTTTATCTCTCGAGCAGCCTATGATGGCTTTGAGGCATCGGGGCCCGCCGACAGGCTTGGCTTCAGTCATCCGACCTCGAGCCCTGGGTGCAGGACAAGTTGGTCGATGTCCCCTGCAGAGGTGAAAACCTCTTTGGCAAACCTATGGACGAGAAGGCTGCACAACTCGAGACAGAGACTCTCACCAGGACTCGGCTCTCCAGGAAAACCTCTGCCCCTTCCCAGAAGAAGAAGGGCTCGGGGAAAAAGCCCTTTTACCCGAGGAAGACGGCTGCCTATAAACACTACCCTCATTATCAGGCCTCTGCAGCTCCCCAACAGGGTCAGCAGGCCAAGGGACGGGGTAACGGGTCCCGTAGGCAGCAAGCCCCCAAGCCTGCGCCACCGGCCCCTGCTCCGCAGGGTGGGGGTTTTTGACTCTTTCAGCATAGCCTCTCCCCCTCCGCTGGTTTCTCTCAGCACGGGAGGCCGGCTGGTCCACTTTGCCCACAGGTGGTCCAACATCACGTCAGATACCTGGGTGCTCCACATAGTCCGAGAGGGGGCTATCTTCTACACTTCCACCAGGTACCTCCCCCCTACTTTCCAGGGGAGCCTCTGCGACCCCCTCTTCACCGGGACTTACTCCTTCAAGAGTTGGCAAGTCTTCTTCAGGAACAGGCGGTGGAACCGGTGCCCCACCACCTGAGAGGTCAAGGCTTTTATTCCAGGTACTTCCTGGTACCAAAGCGAACTGGAGGCCTCAGACCCATCCTGGACTTGCGGAACCTCAACAAGTTCCTGGAAAGGGAAAAGTTCAAGATGCTTACCCTTGGAATCCTGCTGCCCTACCTCCGGCAGGGAGATTGGCTATGCTCCTTGGATCTAAAGGATGCCTACACTCACATCCTCATCCACCCAAGCCACTGACAATACCTAAGGTTTGTGGTGGCGGGCAATCATTACCAGTACAGGGTACTGCCCTTTGGCCTATCCTCCGCACCCCGAGTTTTCACAAAATGTCTCGCAGTGGTGGCGGCTTATCTCCGGCTTCAAGGCCTCTTTGTCTTCCCTTACCTAGACGACTGGCTCATCAGAGCACCGTCCTCCACGGAGGCCACTCACGCCACGCAACGTACTGTGACTCTGCTCCAGTACTTGGGCTTTGTCATAAACTTCGAAAAGTCCACTTTGCTCCCCTCTCAGGATCTCGAGTTCATCGGCGCCAGGTTAAACACGCTTCAAGCGCGAGCCTTTCTGCCGCTCGACAGGGCACAACGGCTCATGGCTCTCGCCAGCCGCTTTCGCAGCCATTCCCGGGTCTCGGCCAGGCACTTTCTGAAACTGCTCGGCCATATGGCTTCCACGGTCCATGTGACCCCCAATGCCCGCCTGAATATGCGGCCTGCTCAATGGTGTCTTCGCACACAATGGCGTCAGGCCTCGGGGAGACTAGCGGACTCAGTACGAATCTCCAGCCCGCTGGTCTCTTCTCTACGGTGGTGGCTTCATCTGCCCAACCTAGTGCTCGGAATGCCCTTTCAGTCTCCTCCGCCTGTTCAGGTACTGACGACCGACGCTTCTCTCCTGGATTGGGGAGCACATTGCCAAGGGACATGTACTCAGGGTCTCTGGACCCCGTGGGAATCTGCCCAGCAGATCAACTTCCTGGAGCTCAGAGCGATCCGCCTGGCTCTCCGGGCCTTCTCCCACCTTACCACTCGCCAGTCCGTCCTCGTCCAGACGGACAATCAAGTGGCCATGTTCTACGTGAACAAACAGGGGGGCACGGGCTCCTTCCTTCTCTGTCGGGAAGCAGAAAAGCTCTGCGCTTGGGCCGTCAGCCGAGGGATCCTCCTCAAAGCTGTCTACCTCCCAGGTCAAGAAAATTACCTGGCAGACAAACTGAGCAGAATCCTCCAACCACACGAGTGGCGATTGGACCCGTTGGTGGTTCAAAGGATCTTTCTCCAGTGGGGCCTCCCCACGCTGGATCTATTTGCCAGTCCTCTGAACAGGCAACTTCCTCGGTTCTGCTCTCGGGAACCGCATCCCCTCCGAGTAGCGGCGGATGCTTTTCTGCTCTCATGGTCCACGGGCCTTCTGTATGCCTTTCCTCCCATGCCGCTGGTGTCTCGAACACTTTTCAAGGTTCTCCAGGACAAGGCTTCGATGATCCTGATAGCTCCCCGGTGGCCCAGGCAACCGTGGTTCCCGCTTCTGATGCAACTGGCGGTAGATACTCCGTTGCCTCTGGGGTTTCAACCGGATCTCCTGACCCAGGATCAGGGGTCTCTCCTACACCCCAACCTCAGATCTCTTCATCTGATGGCCTGGCTGCTGAAAGGGTAGTCCTTGCTCCCCTCCTGCTGCCTCCGGAGGTGGAAGAGGTCGTGCTAGCTTCCAGGCGACCCTCTACCCGGAAATCCTACGCCCTTAAATGGCGTCGCTTCTCCACCTGGTGTACTCAACAGTCTCAAGACCCCTTCTCCTGCTCGGTGTCGGTGGTCTTGCAGTACTTGCTTTCCTTCTCCAATCTTGGACTTAAGTCCAACTCGGTCAAAGTTCACCTCAGTGCTATTTCTGCACATCATGTGCCGGTGGAAGGCAGGCCTCTTTCCGGCCACCCTCTCGTGGCACGGTTCTCTCGAGGTCTCCTTCTCCTTAAAGCACCTTTGCGCCCCCCAGCCCCCGACTGGGACCTGAACGTGGTTTTACAGCGGATCACCTGTCCGCCTTTTGAACCCATGGCTACCTGTCCTCTCCGTTTTCTTTCTTGGAAAACCTTATTCCTGGTAGCCCTCACTTCCGCTAGACGCGTTAGTGAACTGCAGGCCCTAGTGTCTGATCCCCCTTACACTAGGTTCTACAAGAACAGGGTAGTCCTGCGGACTCACCCTAAGTTTCTTCCAAAAGTGGCCTCCCCTTTTCACATCAATCAGGAGGTGGTGCTTCCGACCTTCTTTCCCAGGCCACACTCCAGCCGAGCTGAAATGGTCTTGCATACCCTGGACTGTCGGAGGGCGTTAACCTTCTACCTTGATCGTACGCGGGAGCAGCGTAAGACTGTTCAGCTCTTCCTGTCTTACGACCCTAATAAATTAGGGCTCCCTGTCTCCAAGCGTACTCTGTCCATCTGGGTAGCTGACTGTATCGCTTGGACTTATGGGGCGGCAGGCCTCTCGTTGGAAAGTCGAGTCACGGCTCATCGGGTTAGGGCAAAGGCTGCGTCAGTGGCTTACCTCCGCTCTGTTCCATTGGCAGACATCTGCCGGGCCGCCACTTGGTCTTCGAGCCAGACTTTTGCAACCCATTACTGCCTCGAGAGGGAGTCCCGCAGGGACAGTGCTTTCGGACAGGCAGTCCTCCGTAATCTCTTCGAGGTTTAAGCAACTCCTACCCTCCATCCCGGATGTTGGGCTACCGGTTGGAGATTAGTCAGAGAAGATTCCTTCCTTCTGTGCTGCTGAGC
Source organism: Ichthyophis bannanicus (assembly GCA_033557465.1). NCBI lineage: Eukaryota > Metazoa > Chordata > Amphibia > Gymnophiona > Ichthyophiidae > Ichthyophis > Ichthyophis bannanicus. Next base: position 263,908,269 of record CM066040.1, read on the forward strand.
TAGAGGGAGCTCATTTTTGTGCTTAGGGTCTCCGGTAGCCTTAAGCTTGGGAGTCCCATATGTGAGGACTGACTTCCTGCTTGGTCCTGGAGAAAGCGTAGTTACTCACCTGTAACAGGTGTTCTCCAGGAGCAGCAGGAATCAGTCCTCACAACCCTCCCTCCTCCCCGTGGAGTTGCAGTCATATGATTTAGTTTTTGCAAATTGTTTGCTGTCTTTTCGCTATGTCATCAGACTGGTCAAGATGGCACCTTTGGGCGGGAAGGGGACCGCGCATGCGCGCTGCAATTCCCAAAAGCTTTCTTTGAAAGCTGGGGAAAATTGCTCCGCGAGGGCTCCGTCGGCGCCGACGTCACCCATATGTGAGGACTGATTCCTGCTGCTCCTGGAGAACACCTGTTACAGGTGAGTAACTACGCTATCCTTTAAGAAATTGGAATGATTAGAAAGGTTACTCTGTATTCATTAATTAGTGCACAGGGTAAAATAGTGACGACTAAGTAATTTAATGAGGAATTGGCATGAATGATTAGTTTCTCCAGGAACAAGCAGGAGGTCAGTCCTCACATATGGGTGACTTCAGTGCCGACAGAGCCTGCCTGGAGCATTTCCCCAGCTTTCAAAGAAAGCCTTTGGGAATGCTGCCACACATGCATGGTCCCCTTCCTGCCCAAGGGTGCCATCTTGCTCAGTCTCCTTTTTCCGTGGAACCCAACGGATGCATGTCCAGTTTCCCTGGAAAAAATCCTTAAAAAATTAACTGTTCCTGGTTTGCGCATTAGTTCTTCCCGCCTTGAGCCGGCGCCGGGCCAGGTGCTGTTCTTTGCTCTTTCCCATTTTTTTCATCGAGGCTTGCCCCGACCGGTGTTTTTGCCATTTTTCACCCGGGGGTCATCGTCTCCGGCCGGGTGTCCCCCTGCCATGTATTCCTGGTGGGTTCAAAAAATGTGACCACTGCAGTCAAACTTTTTCTGTCACTGACATCCATGATTGCTGATTACGCTGTCTGGGACCTGACCATGACAGCGCCTCTTGTGACCTGTGCCAGGCCATAACACCTAAAACTAATAAAAAATAAGGTCGGAATTGTAGGAGAAGCTGTTTCCAAGGTCCGACTTGGCAACAGTCTTCCCGATGCCGAGTTCCAAGTCCAGCACTTCTCGTGAGGCATGAGAGTCCTCGGAGTCCTGCGGCAGTGGCTCCTCCAGAAAGGCCTCTGATTCCGAGCAAAAGAAAAAATCCTCGAAGCCTATTGAGGTTACACTCGGGAAAACATGTTAAGGCGAGCCAGAGGGACGGGCATCTCCAAGAAGCGCATCCCATCAAGGTCCCCAAGAAGGATTTCTCGGCCGGCAGAGACTGCGAGGTTCCTCGAGGCCGTAGCCCTTGTCGAGGATGCACTTGCAAGAGTGTTGATGCCGGGCCCAAAATCTTCTGTGTGTGCACCGAAAGCTCCAGAATGGCAGCCATGGAGCAGAACATCACTGCTATCCTGACCACGTAGCAGGCAATGATGTCAGGTTCATCTGCATCATCTGCTCCGACGACCGGACCTCCGACTGCGGGGAGTCCCCGGTCATTGAGCCGAGCTCTGAGTGCCACCAGCCTCGGGTAAGTCCTCGGCCCCGGTCGAGGTCCAGGTCCTGTTCCTCGAGCATCTGGTCCTCCCCGACAAGTTTCCAAGACTCGGACCCCAGGTCCTTGGGGGGGGCCCCCAGCCTTTCGGCCAGGCCTCAAGGCATGGAGCCACAAGACCTTGGACTCATCATCTCCTGTTGACTCTGAGTGGGAAATCAACGACGAGGCCTCCCCGGAAACAAGATGGCACCAAGACTTACCCTCGGACCCATCTCCCCCAGTGCCACTCTTCTCTGGAAGACGTGGCCTTCCATGATTTTGGCAGAGATATGGCCTGAGCCCTATCGATGCAAACCGAAGCGGAGGAGGACCTCTGCACTGAGGAACTGGAGATCCTCCAGTTCAAGTCTCCACCCAAGGAAACTCTCACAATGCCGGTGCAGCCGATCCTCAAGTGACTACTTTTGAGAATGTGGGAGACCCCAGCATCGGTGCCGGTGGTCAGCTGATGCCTCAGTGCTGTATACTGCATCAGGAAGGGGCTGGGGATCCACAAGTTCCAGCTCCCACATAACTCCATGGCTGTCGAGTCAACCATGCAGAAACTCAAGAGCCAGAAGAATTACTCTTCTGTCCCCCCTGGGAGGGATACTAGAGCCCACGACGCCCTTGGGCGCAAGTGCTACCAGGGCTCAATGCTGTGGTGTCGAATCCAGGCTATGAGCTGTACACAGGCCATGTACCTTAACCCAGGAGTTGTCTGTGTTCTCAGCAGAGCTGGTTGAAGAACCTCTCCAACGGTTCCAAGCCCTGACCTCCGGGATAAAGGACTGTTCAAAGTTCCTCTCCCAAGCAGCCTATGATGGATTTGAGTCAGCAGCTCTAGTTGCAGCAGCAGGCATCGGGGCTTGACGCCAAGTCTGGCTACAGTCAATCATTGAACCTCATGCAGTGGGTCCAGAACAAGCTGCTCGACGTCCCCAGCACTGGGGAGAACCTGTTCTGAAAATGCAGGCTGACAAGGCGGTGGAGATAGAAGCCGAAGTGGTGACCTAACAGAAGCTCTCAAAAAAAGGCCTCTTCCTTTCCCCGCCAGAAACTCTTGGGGAAAAGACCCCTGTTCCAAGGGAAAAAGGTGCACGTCCAGCAGGGTCACCGCTACCAGCCCTTCTCAGGCCAGCAACAGTGTTCTCGCCCCAAGCCCAAATTCCAGCCCAGCCATGGGGGAGCTTTTGACTCCCAGGGCAGGTTCCCCCGGGAGGCCTTCAGCAGCCCACCGGGGGCCGCCTGGCAATCTTTACCCATAGGGTGGGCCAGGGCCACTTTGGACTAGTGGGTGCTGCAGGTGGTAAGGGAGGGATACCTCCTCCGCTTTCATCAGTTACCACCCAAGTTCTTCCCACGAGAGCCCGTGCGTCCTCTCCTTCACCAGACCTTTCTGCTCTCAGAGCTTACAGGTCTGCTCAGGGACAAGGCAGTAGAGCCTGTACCCAAATACCTATGAGGGAAAGGCTTCTACTCAATGTACTTCCTTGTCCCAAAAAGAATTGGGGGCCTCAGGCCCATACTAGACCTGAGAAACTTTCAAGATTCTGGTGAGGGAGATGTTCAAGTTGCTCTCCCTTGGGACATTACTGACATACCTCCACCAGGGAGATTGGCTATGCTCCTTGGATCTAAAGGATGCATACACTCACATCCTAATCCATCCTCCCACAGGCAGTACCTACGGTTCATCGTGGGAGGAGAACACAACCAGTAAAAAGTGCTGCCCTTTGGGCTGGCCTCCTCGCCAAGGGTCTTTACCAAATGCTTGGCAGCGGTAGCCACCCACCTGCTCCTACAAGAGGCTTTTGTATTCCCCTACCTGGATGACTGGCTAGTCAGAGGGGGTTCGGCCTCAGAGGTCAGTCAGTCCGCAGAGCAAACAGCCCTTCTGCTGCGGCACTTGTGGTTCGTCATCAGCTACCCCAAATCCCATCTCTCTCCAGTCTAAGATCTGGCGTTCATAGGGGCTCAGTTGGACACATTGCAGGTAAAGGCCGTCCTCCCAAGGGAAAGGCAGACCGCCTCATACAACTGGCAGGGGAGGTACAACACCTCTGGTCAGTACCGGCTTGCCGCCTCCTCCACCTGTTGGACCACATGACCTCCACGGTACATGTCACTCCATTAGCCCATTTGAACATGCGGACAGCCCAGTGCTGCCTCCGCTCACAGTGGACTCAAGCCACGGGAAGGCTACAGGACCGGGTCAAAGTCACCCGCCACTTGGCAGTCACAAGAACATAAGAGATGTCATACTGTGTCAGACCAAGGTCCATCAAGCCCAGTATCCTGTTTCCAACAGTGGCCAATCTAGGTCATACGTACCTAGCAGTTTTCCCAAAAGACACAGGTTCCACAATGCTTGTACTGGGACAAATATTGATATCCTGGGTCCCTTTTTAATAATGGTTTATGGACCTTTCCTCCAGGAACTTGTCCAAACCTTTTTTAAACCCAGCTACACTAACAGCCTTTACCTAGCAGTTTCCCCAAAAGACACATAAGAACATAAGATATGCCATACTGGGTCAGACCAAGGTCCATTAAGCCCAGTATTCTGTTTCCAACAGTGGCTAATCTAGGTCATACGTACCTAGCAGTTTCCACAGTGATTGTATTGGGTCAAACATTGATATCCTGGGTCCCTTTTTAATAATGGTTTATGGACCTACTCTGTAGCTTCATTTCATGTCCCCTAGTCTCTTTTCCAGGTTAAAGAGCCCTAACCTTTTTACCCTTTTTTCATAGGGTGGGGGTATCCTTCCATCCCCTTTATCATTTTGGTGGCTCTTCTCTGAATCTTTTCTAATAACGCTATATTTTATTTTATTTATTATTTATTTATTTATTTATTATTATTTCTTCTATACCGCGCGATTCACATCAGTGCGGTGTACATAAAACAAAACCATATACATTGCAGGCTTGCTGCAATGCATTCACATTTGAATAGGGATTGAAACTTGGACATACTTTTTAAGATAGGGCGACCAGAATCGCACACAATATTCAAGGTGCGGTCGCACCATGGAACAATACAAAGGCATTATAACATCCTTTGTTTTATTTTCCATTCCTTTCCTTATGATACCTAGCATTCTATTTGCTCTCTTGGCTGCCGCTGCACACTGGGCAGTGGGTTTTAACATGTTATCCACAATGACGCCTAAATCTTTTTCTTGGGTGGTTCCCAATGTGGAACCTTGCATCGTGTAACCATAGTTTGGGTTGTTCTTCCCTAGGTGCATAACTTTGCACTTGTCCACATTAAATTTTATCTGCCATTTTGATGCCCAGTCTTCCAGTTTATCAAGATCCTCTTGCAATTTTCCACAATCCTCATAGGTTTTAACAACTTTAAATAGTTTTGTCTCATCTGCAAATTTGATAACCTCACTCATTCCCTTTTCCAGATCATTTATGAATATGTCAAAAAGCAGCGGACCCAGCACAGATCCCTGGGGTACACCACTATTCACCTTTCTCCATTGGGAAAATTGGCCATTTAGCCCTACCCTCTGCTTTCTATCTTTTAACCAGTTCCTGATCCACAGTAGTACACTGCCTCCTATCCCATGACTTTTTAGTTTTGCCAGAAGTCTCTGATGAAAGACCTTGTCAAAGGCTTTCTGAAAGTCCAAATACACTATATCAACTGACTCACCTTTGTCTACCTGTTTATTCACACCTTCAAAAAACCATAACAGATTTGTAAGAGAAGATCTTCCGTGTCTAAAGCCATGTTGCCTGTCTCCCATTAAGCCATGACTATCTACATATTCAGCAATTTTTTTTTTTATGATGTTTTCTACCATTTTTCCCAGTACTGACGTCAGGCTCACTGGTCTGTAGTTTCCCAGATCACCCCTGGAACCCTTTTTAAAAATTGGCGTTACGTTGGCCATCCCTCAATGCTTGTATTGGGTCAAGCAGTGATAGCCCGTGTCCCTCTTAATAATGGTTTATGGACCTTTCTTCCAGGAACTTGTCCAAACCTTTTTTAAACCCAGCTACGCTAACAGCTTTTACTACATCCTCCGGTAACAAATTCCAGAGTTTGATTACACGTTGAGTGAAAAAATATTTTCTCTTATTAGTCTTAAATAGGTTACCCTGTAGCTTCATTGCATGTCCCCTAATCTTTTTATATTCTGATGATGTAAACAATCGATCTACGTTTACCCATTCCACTCCATTCATTAATTTATAGACCTCTATCATATCTCGTCTCAGCCATCTCTTTTCCAGGTTGAAGAGCCCTAGCCTTTTTAGCCTCTCTTCATAGGAGTATCCTTCCATCCCCTTTACCATTTTGGTGGCTCTTCTCTACCTTTTCTAATAATGCCACTTGGTGGCAAAATTTGCGCCACCTACAGGAGGGAACGCCATTCCAGGCACCCATGCTGCAGAGAATCCTGACAACCAACGCCTCCCTCCTGGGGTTGGGGGTAGATTGCGGGGACCACCTCACTTCAAGGCAGCTGGTCCCAAGAGGAGTCACTTTTGCAGATCAACCTCCTGTAAGTCAGGGCAGTCCTCCTGGCCCTGTGAGTGTTCTTCCACCACCTGCGTCACCGACCTGTGCTTATCCAGACAGACAGCAAAGTTGCCATGTTTTACATCAACAAGCAGGGAGTACAGGCTCGTACTCCCTCTGCCAGGAGGCGGTAGCCCTCCTCTCCTTCACAGTGCACAATGGCATGCTCCTACGAGCGGTGTACTAGGCCAGGACGACTCCTTAGCAGACAGGCTGAACAGAGTCCTTCGCCCATACGAGTGGCAGTTGAACCCCAGGGTAGTGAAGCAACTCTTCTATCGCTGGGGCAGGCTTGTGATAGACCTCTTTGTCTCCCTGGACAATGTGCAGTAACCGCGCTTTTGCTCATGCCAATTACACCCGGGGAGAGGTGACAGATGCCTTCCTGATCCTGTGGTCAGAAGGCCTGCTCTGTGGGTTTCCATCGACCCCCCCCTCCCCCCATCGCTACGACCCTCTTCAAAGTCCAGAGCAAGGGGGTGTCAGTGATACTGATAGCCCCCAGGTGGCCCAGGCAACCATGGTCCCCTCTGCTGCTTTCTCTGTCAGTAGCACCTCCAGTCCCACTGGGCCGGGCCCCATCCTCCTGTCCCAAGAGGAGGGCTCCCTCTTGCATCCAAATCTGGGGTTGCTAGAGCTGAAGGGGTAGCATTGGCCCCTTTCAATCTTACTGTGGATGTCAAAGAGGTCCTACTGGCCTCCTGAAAACCCTCCACCAGAAAGGCATATGCCTTGAAATGGAGAAGGTTCTCTGTCTGGTGTGCGGAGAAGGAGGAAAATTCCTTCTCCTGCCAGGTGCAACTTGTTCTTGAGTATCTCCTACACCTGTCACACACTGGGCTAAAATCAAACTCTGTGAGGGTGACCTGAGTGCTATAGCCGTGCACCACCACCTTATAAAGGGAAAACCCCTTTCAAGCCAGCCCCTGGTCTCTAGGTTCCTCTGGTGCCTCCTGTTATTCAAGCCTCCTCTCTGCCCACCAGTGGCGGAATGGGACCTCATAGTGGTGCTCTCTCAGCTCACCAAACCACTGTTTGAGCCCCTGGTCACTTGTCACCTTCGGTGCCTATCTTGGAAAGTGGCTTTTCTGGTGGCCCTTACGTCCGCTTGTAAAGTAAGCGCACTCCAGGCTCTGGTGGCAGATCCACCATACACACAGTTCTACAAGAACAGGATAATACTCCACACGCAGCCCAAATTCCTCCCGAAGGTGCTATATCTTTTTTCACCTCAATCAAGAAGTGGTACTTCCCACCTTCTTCCCGCGGCCTAACGCTGGCAGGGAGGAACTAGTGCTTTTTACACTAGATTGCAAAAGGGCCCTCGCCTATGCGTGAGCTGGCCTCTCTTGAGCACTGGATCACAGTGCATCGTGTGAGGGTGATGGCTGTATCGGTGGCCATCCTCCACTCAGTGCTGGTGACATAGATCTGTAAGGCTGCCTCATGGTCTTCAGTTCATACGTTTGCAGCTCACTACTGCCTGGAGAGCAAGTCCTGCAGAGACAGTGCCTTTGGCCAGGCAGTACTCCGTAATATTCTCAGGGTGTAGGCAACTCCTGCCCTCTGACCCTTCTGTGTTCAGGCTTCTGGAGTGATAGTGTCGCTGGACACTAGGTTCTGCATAGTCTCTCAATGGGGACGTACCTCCTGCAACTCACGGTTACCCAATTGGTCACCATTGGTGCTGTTGTGGTTCGGTCCTCTGCAGCATGGAGCTAGGGCGTCCCATATGTGAGGACTGACTTTCTGCTTGTTCCTGGAGAAAGCGTAGTTACTCACCTGTAATAAGTGTTCTCTAGCCACAGCAAGAATCAGTCCTCACATCCCTCCCTCCTCTCCTAGGAGTTGCCTCCCTACCTTATTTTAGTCTTTTTTACTGCTGTCCTAGCTATGTCATCTGATTGAGCAAGATGGCACCCTTGGGCGGGAAGGAAACCATGCTTGCGTGATAGCATTTCCTAAAGCTTTCTTTGAAAACTGGGGAAATGCTCCACGTGGGCTTCATCGATGCTGATGTCACCCATATGTGAGGACTGATTCCTGCTGTCCCTGGAGAACACCTGTTGGTGAGTAACTATGCTTCCTCTGATATAGCAATATATCAGCAGTACAAAAGGAAGATTACTTTAGCACACAAGGTTAGCTCAGTGGTTATAAAGTTAACTTGTGTGCAAGGAGGTAGAGCCTTTCTGGTAGGCTGCGGGATGCCTTATTTATAATTAAGTAATCAAAAAATACGTGCCGTTTAATGACTCGCTCTGCAACCGGAGAACTTTAAATTATTGCATTCTAACTTTAGGCAATAGGTCTCAGAAAAAACCGCTGGCCCACAAACCAAGAGCTAAACGCTCAATGCTGGTGCCGGTTTAACATCAATGACCAGTAGCCTTTTAAAAGCCTTAATGTTCTGTTTTAATGTTATTTTCAAATGGTTTCTTTAAAAGATCGTTGTTTATACACTCTCAGTGCAAATGGTAATCTTTAACTAAAGAAGCTGTATTCCTCGTATAACAAGTCTTGCACAAAAATTCATATTCAATAAGAGGAAGCTTCAATCTTATAATGAAAAACTTAGCTTCAATCAAAGGTTGAACGGGATTATTCCAACGCTCACAGCCAGGTACCCCAAGCGTTTCACAACTATTGTTTCTTCAGGGAATTGTCCCCATGAGGCTGTAAACACATAGAAAGCTGAAATCAATAACTTCGCTAGTTGCTTAGCTTATAAAAACAATCTTATCTTAAACGGCACGTATTTTTTGATTACTTAGTATTATCCGTTTAAAGAGCAACAGACTAAAACCCAGCGGTGTTATTTATAATTAAGGCTTCTAGTTTAGATGTTAATGAATTATAAATTTAGTCATCTGGGATTTTCCACCCCTGTTTGTATGTAGTAGCATAGTGTATGACTATCATTGTGGGCAACTCTACAACATAAGTATGTGAAGGTTGAGCAGGAAATATTTTTGTTTTACTGACTGCTGTCTTTAGTTGTGTCATTCAAGATTCATGTTGCTTCATCTGTAAGTACCCAAAGATTGGAGTGGAGGAGTGGCCTAGTGGTTGGGGCAAGGTACTTCAGGCCAGAAGGTCGGGGGTTCAAATCCCACTAGAGGATAGCAACCTTGGGCCGGAAGGACTGGGGTTTCTAGTTCCACAGGTGCTCCTTGTGGTCTTGGGCAAGCCACTTAACCCTCCATAGCCCGTGTTCCCTGTAAAATAGTTATCTCCAAGTTATAATGCCCTGTTCATTGTAATTTCAGTTTGTTCAATGTAAACCGCACTGATGCAGAATAGCGCGGTATATAAGAGAATTAAATAAATAAATAAATTGGAGAGTGGCCAATGTAACACCAATTTTTAAAAAGGGTTCCAGGGGTGATCTGGGAAACTACCGATCAGTGAGCCTGACATCAGTACCAGGCAAAATGGTAGAAACCATTATAAAAAAATCCAAAATTCCTGAATATGTAGATACAAAATGCAATGTGTGCCTTTGAGTAAATGCTGATTCCTGTAGATAGTCTTGTTTAATGGCAGAAAGTCAACATGGATTTAACCAAGGAAAGTCTTGTCTCTCCAATCTCATATTTTTTTGAAGGTGTGAATAAACAGGTGGCTAAATGTGAGCCATTTTTTTTTCACCTCGCCTCTCGATTTTCAGAGAGCCTTTGACCAAGTCCCTCATAAGAAGACTGCTGGGGAATTAAAAAGCCATGGGATGGGGGTCACGTGATGTGGTGAGATCGGGCAGTTGTGATCTGCTTGAGCTCCGGGTCCCACTCTCTCCTGCCAACAAAATGAGCCGTTTTTAAGCCTTAAGGCTTCACCGAAAACGCAGGTGGAGAAGCGGAAAGCCAGTCGGGTGACTTCTACAGAGAGCGGGGCGTGGCGGCGGCGGCAAAAGCTGGCAGGCACGAAAAGGAGCGGATGACCGGGCAATCCAAGATGGCGGAATCACCCCGAGCACCCTTCTTGCCTGTATCACCGGCAACCATAGAGGAGATCTCAGCAGCGGTGTCCAACGCACCGGCGGTTCAATTTGATGCTCTCCACGGGTAAAATAGATCCCTTGCAAACCTCTGTGGAGTCGTTGGGCAGTCGGATGCGGGAGGCGGAGGTCCGAATTGGGGCGACCGAGGAGAATGTAGAGGCGCTGCAGCACGAGGTACAGAGACTTCAGCAGCATCACGGATGCAAGACGCCTAGCTAGATGACCTAGAAAACCGCTCTCGCCGCAACAACCTTCGTTTTCTGGGCATTCCGAGTAGCATACAGGACAGATTTAAAAGCCTATTTGGAGGCCCTAAGTATGCAAGTGCTGGGCAGTGGAGAGGAACATGGAAGGCTTATGTTAGAGAGAGTGCACAGAATGGGCCCCAGGCAGCCAACTGATAATAGGTCTTGTGTGGTGTTGGCAAAGTTCCTGCATTTCCCCCAGAAAGAAGCAGTGCTGAGAATGGCTAAAAAAGCAGGGGTCATTGTAAAAGACAATGCAAAGGTGAGAATTGCGCAGGACTACTCAGCGGCCCTGAGCCAAAGAAGGTGGGCTTATGCCCCCCTTTGCCAGAAACTAGTGGATAGCAATTCATGAAAATAATCCCTCTATACCTACGATGGCTATGATCTACTTCAAATCAGTAACTTATGAATTATGCATTGAGGAGAACGGGTCTCAGACTTTTTTCATTAGCGTTATCCTGCAGACTTTGTCTATGGATATATGCAAACAGTTGCATCAATGACCCAATGTTCTCCCTAACTTGAATGCAGCATTGCTAACAAACTGATTGACATTTCATATGCGAAAATGATAAAATAATATCTCGCTTATCTTGATGTTTCCCCGACGCCTTCTCTGGCTGCCATTCCGCGTTTCACTTGAGTCAATCAAGTTCTTCAGGTGGAGAGAATGTAAAATGTCCTCCTGTATGTTAAATCAATCCTACTAGAAGTGTTTAAACAGCTTGATGTTAGCACTCTTCTGCGGTATTTCTGTTAATTCAAAAAGTTACAAACAAAGAGTTTTCATGCCATAACAATATCAAAATACTCAATAAAGAGAACTGTGCCGATATATACACTGTGGAACAGATTATAATGTCAAATTTACCTCTTCTATGGTATTTCACATGCTAAGCGTAGTACTCATCGAGCCTGTCGGCTTCTTCAAAAAAACGCCGCGCATGCGGTCTCAAGAGTTTAGGAGATCTTTTATCTCAGTGTGGAGCGTCTGGCCAATGCTGACGCTCTGTCTGGTTATCCTATCAGAATCCAGACCCTTAGACTAGCTTTAAAAATGTGTAATGATATTTAAAAAATGTTTAAATGACCAGTAAATATAGAGAATCAACCATAAAGGTTATAAGCAAGCTGCCCAGTCTATCATGTTATTTAAACCTTGCGGTTCTATAGTTTGTAGAGTATAAATCCATCTTTGCTTACGAATGATTAGAGTCTGTTTAGTTTTGCCTTCCCGTCCTGTGAGTATCTGTTCAAGACAGAAACAACGGAGTTGTTGAAAGGTGTGTCGGTGAACTAAACAATGAGAAACAATAGGTGCTTCTTGTACCTTACATTTCAAACGACAACGGTGTTCATTAATACGAACTCGAAACGGTCTTTCCGTCTTGCCCAATGTATAAAAGGTCACATGGACAGCGGATGCAGTATATCACATAACTGGATTGACAATTAGTGGATGAACGTAGTTTATACTGGTTACCCCTATATAGGAACATCTGTAAAGTTTTGGAAATTTCACAAATGTTGCAATCTCCGCATGGCTGGTGTCCTAAGGGGTCTAGTTGGAGGGTGTTCTCTGATGACCTTAATATTGACGGACTTAGTCTTTCTTTCAGGTTCCTCTGTTGTGTCCATACACATCTGATTTGTTTCTGCGTTAGACCTGGAAGTGTACTGATCACATTCATATGTCTTTTAAGAATCCATTTGATATGATAACTATAAGGGGAATGTTTCGTGATGAAGTTTACCACAGAGTCATCATGCAGCGGTTTCGTATTAGTTTGAAAAAGCAAATTTATTTATTTATTTATTTATTTAACAGGTTTTCTATACCGCCTTTTCCTTAAATCAAAGCGGTTACCAAGACACAAGAAGGGAGAACAGAGGCAGGGAGGCATACACTGACTAAACTATACAGTGAAGGTAAAATTGGGATACACAACATCAAGGAACTGTTGATAAACAATGCCCTCTTATAGGCAATTTTAATAATATGTTCTGGATATCCTCTTAGTCTAAAATCAACCATAAGTTGTTTAGATTGTCGTTTAAAGGTTCGTATATCAGAGCAATTCCTTCAATATCGAAGGAATTGTGAAAAGGGTAAGCTGTCTCGTAATTGTTTTGGATGTCCACTGGTATAGTGGAGAAAAGTGTTACGATCAGTTGGTTTCTTAAAAACCGAAGTGATCCAACCTGCTATGCCTCTTTCTATTGTGACATCTAAAAAAACTATTTTATTGCTGTCAAAAGAATGTGTGAATTGAATATGTACGTCCTGTTGATTCAGCCATGTTACAAATTGTTCTAACAAATTACTAGAACCTCTCCACAGCATAAACCCGTCGTCTATATATCGTTTCCACATAATCATCTGCTGCTTATAAAGAGACGTGGAAAGCCATTTGTGTTCATATGTGCCCATGAACAAGTTGGCCACTGAAGGGGCACACGTGGCTCCCATGGCGACTCCAGATGTTTGTTGAAAAATTTGATATTCGAACTCAAAGTAATTCTGAAAAATCGCTATGTCCGTGAGTCGTTCAAGAAACTGTAGATGAGTCAGGGTCAAATCTTCTCTATTACGGAGGGCTGTAAGAATGGTATCATAAGCTTCTCTTTGGGGAATACTAGTATAAAGTGTGGTAACGTCTAAAGTAACTAGCAACACTTGTTCATCGAGTGCCCATTGTGAATGGGCTGCCAATATCTGTAAGAAATGAGTTGTGTCCCGCAAATAGGCTGGTATCGTAATTAACAGGGGCCGTAAGAAAGAGTCAATGTAAGTTGAGACACTATTGGCCTACCAGGTGGATTGACAAGACGTTTATGGATTTTTGGTACTAAGTATAATTTTGCCACAGCCGGGCTAGCTGGATTCAGATATCGCCATTCCTTTTTGTTTATCAGATTGTCAGTTAGTGCCTGTGTGGTAATATTCTTGATTAATTTTTGCAATTCTGCTGTTGGATCTAAATCTAGCCGTTTGTAGGTGGTTATAGAAGATAATTGTGTATATGCTTCTGACAAATATTGATCTCTGTCTTGAAGAACAATAGCGCCCCCCTTATCAGCACGGCGGATCACTATTTCAGTATGGTGTTGAAGATCTTGTAGTGCTTTCGATTGAGATTTTGTTAAAAACTTACTCGTGGTGATTCTCGAGGAGTGCACATGGGAATGAACATCTCGTATAACCAATTCTTTATATAGATGTAATATACTAGTTACAATAGATTACTAGTTATATAGATGTAATATACTAGTTACAAAGAGAAGCTTATGATACCATTCTTACAGCCCTCCATAATAGAGAAGATTTGACCCTGACTCATCTACAGTTTCTTGAACGACTCACGGACATAGCGATTTTTCAGAATTACTTTGAGTTTGAATATCAAATTTTTCAACAAACATCTGGAGTCGCCATGGGAGCCACGTGTGCCCCTTCAGTGGCCAACTTGTTCATGGGCACATATGAACACAAATGGCTTTCCACGTCTCTTTATAAGCAGCAGATGATTGTGGAAACGATATATAGACGACGTGTTTATGCTGTGGAGAGGTTCTAGTAATTTGTTAGAGCAATTTCTAACATGGCTGAATCAACAGGGCGTACATATTCAATTCACACATTCTTTTGACAGCAATAAAATAGTTTTTTTAGACGTCACAATAGAAAGAGGCATAGCAGGTTGGATCACTTCGGTTTTTAAGAAACCAACTGATCGTAACACTTTTCTCCACTATACCAGTGGACATCCAAAACAATTACGAGACAGCTTACCCTTTTCACAATTCCTTCGATATCGAAGGAATTGCTCTGATATACGAACCTTTAAACGACAATCTAAACAACTTATGGTTGATTTTAGACTAAGAGGATATCCAGAACATATTATTAAAATTGCCTATAAGAGGGCATTGTTTATCAACAGTTCCTTGATGTTGTGTATCCCAATTTTACCTTCACTGTATAGTTTAGTCAGTGTATGCCTCCCTGCCTCTGTTCTCCCTTCTTGTGTCTTGGTAACCGCTTTGATTTAAGGAAAAGGCGGTATAGAAAACCTGTTAAATAAATAAATAAATAAATTTGCTTTTTCAAACTAATACGAAACCGCCGCATGATGACTCTGTGGTAAACTTCATCACAAAACATTCCCCTTATAGTTATCATATCAAACGGATTCTTAAAAGACATATGAATGTGATCAGTACACTTCCAGGTCTAACGCAGAAACAAATCAGATGTGTATGGACACGACAGAGGAACCTGAAAGAAAGACTAAGTCCGGCAATATTAAGGTCATCAGAGAACACCCTCCAACTAGACCCCTTAGGACACCAGCCATGCGGAGATTGCAACATTTGTGAAATTTCCGAAACTTTACAGATGTTCCTATATAGGGGTAACCAGTATAAGCTACGTTCATCCACTAATTGTCAATCCAGTTATGTGATATACTGCATCCGCTGTCCATGTGACCTTTTATACATTGGCAAGACGGAAAGACCGTTTCGAGTTCGTATTAATGAACACCGTAGTCGTTTGAAATGTAAGGTACAAGAAGCACCTATTGTTTCTCATTGTTTAGTTCACCGACACACCTTTCAACAACTCCGTTGTTTCTGTCTTGAACAGATACTCACAGGACGGGAAGGCAAAACTAAACAACAGACTCTAATCATTCGTGAGCAAAGATGGATTTATACTCTACAAACTATAGAACCGCAAGGTTTAAATAACATGATAGACTGGGCAGCTTGCTTATAACCTTTATGGTTGATTCTCTATATTTACTGGTCATTTAAACATTTTTTAAATATCATTACACATTTTTAAAGCTAGTCTAAGGGTCTGGATTCTGATAGGATAACCAGACAGAGCGTCAGCAATGGCCAGACGCTCCACACTGAGATAAAAGATCTCCTAAACTCTTGAGACCGCATGCGCGGCGTTTTTTTGAAGAAGCCGACAGGCTCGATGAGTACTACGCTTAGCATGTGAAATACCATTGAAGAGGTAAATTTGACAGTATAATCTGTTCCACAGTGTATATATCGGCACAGTTCTCTTTATTGAGTATTTTGATATTGTTATGGCATGAAAACTCTTTGTTTGTAACTTTTTGAATTAACAGAAATACCGCAGAAGAGTGCTAACATCAAGCTGTTTAAACACTTCTAGTAGGATTGATTTAACATACAGGAGGACATTTTACATTCTCTCCCCCTGAAGAACTTGATTGACTCAAGTGAAACGCGGAATGGCAGCCAGAGAAGGCGTCGGGGAAACATCAAGATAAGCGAGATATTATTTTATCATTTTCGCATATGAAATGTCAATCAGTTTGTTAGCAATGCTGCATTCAAGTTAGGGAGAACATTGGGTCATTGATGCAACTGTTTGCATATATCCATAGACAAAGTCTGCAGGATAACGCTAATGAAAAATGTCTGAGACCTGTTCTCCTCAATGCATAATTCATAATAAGTTACTGATTTGAAGTAGAAACTAGTGGAGGCTAACATGAAGTTTATTGTGCAATATCCCTCTCTGCTCCATATTATACACGGAGGAGCACAAAGGAGCTTCGCTACAGCCGCAGAGGTGACCAAGTATGTAGAGGGACTGACACGGAATCTGCCATCCCCGACCTGGGAACCAGATGAGGAGCGTTGAAAATGGACTGCGAGTGGCTGGTAGCTCATAGAAGGCCTGCAAAATGAGTGGGCGTGAAAAGTAGCACAACACAGTATGGAGGGTCCGGGCCTCCAGCGTTTGCAATTGTTGTTAAGTTGGCTACACAACCAGTTTGGTAATGTGCATGTATTGTGGCAAGGAGGCCTATCCAGAGTATGAGGGAGGACAAAGAGACAGGGAATTCACCCTAGTAAAAGGCCCCCTTTTACCGAGGCAGAATAGGAAGGACACAAACACAGCTAGGAATCAGAAAACTTCCACATGGCCCACATTCCATGCTCCTCCTAGTGGAAGGAAGGGGAGAGGATACAGAGCCCAGAACCCCTTAGGCAGGAAGTGCTCCAAGTATGCAGGTGCACGAAGTCAGGCTGATTGCCATCACCTGGCTAGGGAGGGGTGGAAGAGAGCGCCCTGGAAGTATAAACTGAAGCCAGAGTGTGAGAGCAGCGTGGTCGTGAGGAGAAGCAGCAAGGATGGAGGTAGCAGCAAGAGGAGCAGCAGGGGAGAAGGAGAAGCAGGAAGCCAAACTGCCACGAGCCGAGGCACAGCTGCAAGCTGGCGAAGCTTGACCGGTGCAGAGCCGAGCAGAGCCCCTGAGCTGCCAAGAGAGGAGAGTGCTAAGTGGAATATAGCACATCTGCCAGAGGGTTTGAAGCCAGGAACAGGAGAGACTCCAGGATTCCCCGGGAGGCTGGTGGCTGAAGACTTTGAGCTGGGAGAGTCTGAGCCTATGCAGCTGGGAGAGCCTGAGATAAAGCTAAATGGGGAAGAGATTCCTATGGCCTGTTCTGTGTGCAAGGCTTTAAACCCGAGGAACAGGGAGAAAACAAGCCAGTCCTGAGAGAGAGAGTTTACCAGGGAAAGGAACCCATACTCCACAAGCCGGTGGCCCTGATTCCCTCATGTTGGTAAAGGGAAAGGTCACAAGGACTAAGGAGTAGTAACCCTGGAAGCTGTGAAAAGCTTGTTAAGCACCTGCTGCAGGAACAAGGACACTGGGGTAAGAAACAGCTTTTGTAACAGCTTTCTTGTGGCCTGAATTGTATTTGTTGATTGAAGGTTTATGCAGCTGAAGAGAAGCTACACTATCACGGACAGTGAATGTGATTTTTGTTTGTGCTTTTGGCCAGCAAGGCTACAAAGGAAGTGAATTATCCATTCTGTTAAGACTGTGTATCCTGCAGTATGGAAAACCTTTAAACAGACATTTTTAGTTTGTTTGTTTTTGGGAGAATACTCTGTTTCACAGAGACCTGAACCAATATCCTGTACGTGGTGAGAACAAACCATTGTGTAAAATAAATACTGTCATTTGCCTTAACCCTTGGAGCCTAACTACAGCTTTTTGTCTGATGCACACATACAGCCAAGCAAAGACTACCTTTCCCAGAAGGCACTACGGGGAAATAGTTGAAAAGGGCTTAAAAAAAAAAGCAGACAGAAAAAGTTCTTATAAAATAACCACGCCCCTCTTAGCTTGAGCCGAGCAGTGGCGTTGTGACAGTATGTATAAACTAGAGGGGGATAAGAGAGAGAAAGTACCCCTGGACAGCCTGAAGTGGCGGTATGTGGGATAATTGGATTGAAATGTTGGTTGTTTAGCGAATGATGTGGGTTGTTGTGAAATGTGGGTCATGACTATATCATATATTGCCATGGTGAGGATCCCATT
Organism: Ichthyophis bannanicus; assembly: GCA_033557465.1. Lineage (NCBI taxonomy): Eukaryota > Metazoa > Chordata > Amphibia > Gymnophiona > Ichthyophiidae > Ichthyophis > Ichthyophis bannanicus. The sequence goes on from CM066040.1 coordinate 263,926,062, forward strand.
TAATCTCAGTTTGACTACGGGGAAATGTTGGCTGTTTGGCGAATGATGTGGGTTTGGGTGTATTGTGGAACATGACTGTACGATGTTATTTGTCATGATGAGGAACCTGTTTAAGATCAACATGGCCACGGGGAGGGGTTTGAGTTATGGGGAGGGGGTGGTTTGTGAGCACTGTGGAAGTGGGTGGAGGAGTACACACACACATCTTAGTGACTACGAGGAGAAGAGAGTCAGGGTTAACGAGAGTGATGAGAGGGGATGGAGGTGGTATAGGGTTGAAAGGGGGGAAGTTAGGGACGAGGGGAGGGCGTGTGGGGGGAATTGGGGGGGGGGGGAGGAAAGAACAGCCAAAAATGGAAGAGAAGGGTAAGAGCAAGAACTAGGATAGGAATATGGGAGGAACCCCAGGTGGGGGGGGGGGGGGTCTTCCTTGGAGACACCTAGGAACCGGGAACCATGGACCAATTGGGTATGTGATACTCTGAAGATCATTTCATGGAATGTATGTGAGATTGGGAACCCAATTAAGAGATAGAAAATACTGCAAGCCTTAGCTAGACAAAAGTGTGACATAGCTCTGCTGCAGGAAACCCACCAGACTGCTGATGAACATTTGAAATTGCAAAGGGACTGGGTGGGCCAGGTGTGGGGGGGGGGGCTTCAGTGAAGGGGAAAAAAGGTGGAGTGGTCATACTGATCCACAAACGGATAAGATTTATCTCCAGGAACAAGCAGGAATGTAGTCATCACATATGGGTATCATCGGTACCGACGGAGCCTGCGCGGGAACGCTCCCCAGCGTCCAATTAGAAAGCTTTTGGGAGCATCCCACAGTGCCTGCGTGCTGCCTTCCTGCCTTTCCCAACTGCTTCTCTCCAGTTCTTCGTTTTCCGCGGGGCCAGCAGGTCGTGTTCCTGTCACCGCAGAAAATTTCCTTCTTTTTTGTGGTCGCATCGGCTTTCCTCGATGCTTTACCAGTACCGCCGGTTTTTCTTTCTTTCTTTCTTTTCTTAAAAAAAAAAAAAAATTCTTAGTACTTTCCTTAGGCCCAAGATTTTTTCCATAATGGAAAAACCCTCCTCGGGTTTTAAAAAGTGCACCAAGTGTGGCGGTATCATCTCCGTCACTGACACCCATGAGTGGTGTCTGAAATGTTTAGGTCCTGACCATTCCATCTCGGAGTGTATGGCCTGTGCCATGATGTCCAAGAGAGGTCAACAGAACCGAGCCGCCAAGCTCAGTACCCTGTTTCCCTCTGATGCAGCTTCGGTGGCATCAACGTCTTCCAGGGCTTCGTCTTCCTCCCGTGGATCTCAGGTAACTAAACATAAGTCTAGCCGGTCCTCAAAGGGTAGATCTCCTTCTAAGCATCGAGATGCCTCTGGCGTTGCCCTTGAGGATTCTGCACTGGCAAAATTGTCCCGGCGGGAGGCTTCGACTTCCAAAGCATTATCGGGGCTCCAGGATGTTCTCGAGGCCTCACCTCGGCAGAACTACTGGTGCCATGCTCTTGGGTACCAGCGGTCTTCTCCGGTACCAACATCCAGGCATCTGCAGCGTCGATAGACCAGAAAGTCCTGGCTACTGAGCGCAGTCTGGTGGCTCTCCTTGTGGCATCGACGCCCTCGGAACCGCGTCAGACTTTTCAACCGGTACCGGCACCTACTCCGGTATCAGTACCAGTACCGATAGCATTGACATCGACATCGGTGTCCACATTGCCGGCACCCAGTCATCCGATGCCTTCCGGTACCGATTACTCCCGGTACCGACTTTGGTCGGTACGGGTATCGGGCTCTTCAAGAGCATCCTGACAGAAGGTATTTTGAGTCCTCAGAGGAATCTGAGGATTCTGACAGTTCTGTCGATGCGGGAATACTTCTCCCAGAGGAGCCTTCCTCCCCTAAACGTAGGATGTCTCCTCCAGAGGACATTTCCTTTCAGGATTTTATCAGGGAGGTGGCTCGAGGTCTGTCCATTACTGTGGCACCTGAAACAGAGCCCAGAGCAAAGGAGTTGGAAATTTTACAATATTCTAAAACTCCTAAGGAGGCAGCTACCTTGCCCATCCATGAGATCTTGCATGATCTTATGTTAAGAATGTGGGAGACACCTCTTACCACCTCTCCTCATTCTCGTAGACTGGATACTCTTTATCGAGTCCCTCCTTGTCCTAGTTTCCAGAAAACTCAGCTTCCTCACCACTCTATTGTAGTGGAATCAGCAATGAGAAGGATCAAGAGTGCAAAGAGGCATGCCTCTAATCCTCCAGGACGTGAGTGCAGAACTTTGGATGCTTTTGGACATTGTGTCTTCCAAGCTTCCATGCTTTCTGCCAGGATCAGTTCCTATAGTCTATATATGGGAATGTTCCTGAAGGAAGTCACAGGTGATTTAGAGACTTTGAGTCCTCTTCTTCCGGAGGATAGAAGACAGGATTTTCTCACGTTGGTCAAACATGCCCAAGATGTTTCTAATTTGTCAACCGTGCAGCTTTTGACTGTTTTGAGTGCATAAGCAGAACCTCTGCCATTGCCATAGGTGCACGTTGAATTGCTTGGCTCCAGGCATCTGATCTGGAGCTCTGGGTACAAGATAAACTGGGAAATATTCATTGTACTGGTGAGAACCTGTTTGGTAAAGATTGGCAGGAAAAGGCCAATGAGATGGATGCTGACAACGCCACCTTGGATAGATTGTCCAAATCCACAGCTGATGCTGCAAGAAAGAAATCTTTTAAGAAACCATTCTTTTATAAAAAGAAAAAGTATTATCCTGCTTATTCTCAGCAGGGACATTCTGCAGGTCAGCTTGTCAGGAAAGGTCAGCAACCACCCAAACAAAGAAAAGCAAAGACTGCTAAGCCTCAGCCGTCTAAGCCTCCACAAGGCCTTTGACTTTCAGCTAGAGAACTTAGCCTTCCTGGCTCTCATTGGACCAGAGCCTTCCACCATTCCAGGAAGGTTGTGTCACTTTGCCCCCAGATGGGGGCAGATAACAGCAGAGCATTGGACACTCTCCATCATAAAGGAGGGGTACAAGCTTCATTTTTCAAGCATGCCCCCTCACACAATAGTAAGGCAGTTCAATTCTCCGACCTCTCTCATCAACCTGTTAGGGCAGGAGGTCGCTATCCTTTTTGCCCAAGGGGCAATAGAAGAAGTACCCATTCATCAGCAGGGTACACGGTTATACTCCCCTTATTTCCTTATTCCAAAGAAAACAGGGGGATACAGACCTATCTTGGACCTCAGAGAATTGAACAAATTCCTGGTCAAAGAGAAATTCAAGATGATTTCTCTCGGGTCTCTGCTACCATAACTTCAGTCAGGACTGGCTTTGTTCTCTAGATCTCAAGGATGCGTACACCCATGTCCTCATCCACTGTTCCCTCTAAGCTGTGCACACACCTCGCCGAGTGAGCGCACATACTTTACAACAGAGTGCACAAAAATTACGGTTCTGATTCTGATAGAAAACAACACAGACGTTCTTAAAATTGAAAAGTTGTTGTGTATTTATGGTTTTCACAAGTTCTACAATATTTTCTAGTGCAATCAATGTGGTGTACATACTGTATTCTGACGTGTAGTCAAATTTTAAAGTATATAAAAGGCCAGAAGGTCGGGGGTTCAAATCCCACTAGAGGACAGCAACCTTGGGCCGGAAGGACTGAGGTTTCTAGTCCCACAGGTGCTCCTTGTGGTCTTGGGCAAGCCACTTAACCCTCCATAGCCCATGTTCCCTGTAAAATAGTTATCTCCAAGTTATAATGCCCTGTTCAATGTAATTTCAGTTTGTTCAATGTAAACCGCACTGATGCAGAATAGCGCGGTATATAAGAGAATGTAAATAAATAAATAAAAATAAAATATAACTCCGAGTGTCGTTATGTGGCGCACAAAAATTTAACCTTCCTTCAAAAGCTGCACAGCTGATATTTTATGCGCACACAGCCTACAGAAAATTAGAGGGAACATTGTCCTCATCCATCCAACTCACAGAAGGTTCCTTTGGTTCCTTTTTCAAGAAAAGCACTACCAATACAGGGTGCTTCCTTTTGGCCTGGCCTCAGCACCAAGGGTATTCACGAAATGCATGGCTGTCGTAGCAGCATTTCTCCGCACTCTAGGGATATTCGTCTTCCCCTACTTAGACGATTGGATCATTCGAGCCCCAACAGAGTCAGAGGCCAGGACTTCTCTATCCTGCACAATGCGTATCCTTCAGTATTTGGGTCTTGTAATAAACATCCCAAAATCCAGTCGAACTCCCACTCAGTCTTTAGAGTTCATAGGAGCTTTGCTGGATACCAGAAAGGCAAGGGCCTATCTCCCTCAGGCCCGCTGCCTTTGCATGGTGCAGTTAGCTTCTCAAGCAGTGCTAAAGCCTCATCTCACTGCTTGAGAAATGTTACAACTACTAGGCCACATGGCATCTACTGTACATGTGGTTCCCTATGCTCGCCTCCATATGAGGGCAGCCCAGTGGACTTTATCCACTCAATGGACCCAGGCATCAGGATGCCTGTCAGACAAAATAGCAAACACAAGTCGCCTTATTTTGTCCCTCCAGTGGTGGAAGTCCACTCAAAACCTGTTGCTGGGGTCCCCTTTTCAACAACCCTTACCCCAGGCAACTCTCACAACAGATGCTTCTCCGATGGGTTGGGGAGCTCATCTGTAAGACCTCTCCACCCAAGGCACGTGGTCTCCACAGGAGAGTCATCTACATATCAATCTCTTGGAGCTTAGAGCAATTTTCCTTGCTCTATGAGTGTTCCACACCCTGCTCAGCTACAAGACAGTCCTCATTCATACGGACAATCAAGTAGCCATGTTCTATGTGAACAAGCAGGGGGGAACAGGCTCTCTGTCGCTTTGCAACGAAGCTTTGCGACTATGGGCCCTCGCCAGAGAACATCAGATGCATCTCCTGGCAGTGTATCTTCCAGGCATACAAAACTCGGGCAGACCGACTCAGTCGAGTTCTGCTTCCACGCGAGTGGTCTCTGCATGCAGACCAGGTGGCCAAGATTTTTCGAAATTGGGAAACCCTGGACATAGACCTCTTTGCAAGTCTGTGGAATGCCAAACTTCCCCGATTCTGTTCCAGAATTCCGGCTCAGGGGGCTCCGGCTAGGAATGCTTTCCTCCTCTACTGGGGTCAAGACTTCCTGTATGCCTTTCCACCCATTCCCCTAATTCCCAAAACCCTGTTCAAGCTTCAGAGAGACAGAGGCCGTATGATTCTCATAGCTCCACATTGGCCACGGCAAGTGTGGTACCCTCTGCTTCTACATCTCTCTCAAGCTCCCTCCCTGGAGTTAGGATTTTCTCCAGATCTCCTATCTCAGGAGGACGGAATGTTATGGCATCCCAATCCCCAGTCTCTGCGTCTGAGGGCTTGGTTACTGAATGCCTAGATATCCATGGTCTTAATCTCCCTTAGCAAATAAAGGATATCTTTTATGCTTCCAGGAAGCCTTCCCCAAGACGATCTTATGCCTTCAAGTGGAAAAGGTTTACCGTATGGTGTTCGCAGAAGGGTCTTAACCCCATTTCCATACCTCTGGAATCATTACTGGAGTATCTCCTTCATTTATCCAATGCAGGACTTAAGACTAACTCAGTGAGGGTCCATTTGAGTGCTATTGCAGCTTCCTTCAAGCCCCTAAATGGACAACCCATTTCCTCCCATCCTCTTATAGCAAGATTTATGAGAGGCCTTCTGCTAACTAAGCTTCCCATTAAGCCACCTCCTGTGTCATGGGACTTAAATTTGGTTCTTGGTCAGCTCATGAAGCTACCTTTCAAACCCTTAGCTACTACCTCCTTGAAATTCCTTTCTTGGAAAGTTATCTTTCTCATTGCAATCACATCAGCATGTCGCATCAGTGAATTGCAAGCACTAGTAGCTGAACCACCTTATACAAGGTTCCATCATGAGAAGGTAGTCCTTAGGACTCATCCACACTTTATGCCAAAGGTGGTCTCGCCTTTTCATCTAAACCAAGCGGTCTACCTACCTGTGTTCTTTCCAAAGCCTCATGCATCAAATGCAGAAAGGAATCTTCATACTTTGGACTGTAAAAGAGCTTTAGCTTTTTACTTACAAAGAACACAGCAACATAGAAAGTCCTCTCAACTCTTTTTTGCTTTTGATCCTTCTCATTTGGGACTTCCAGTCTCCAAGAGAACACTATCTAACTGGATTGCTCAGTGTATTTCCTTTGCCTATCAGAGTAAGAATCTTCCTCTGGAGGGCCATGTCACAGCTCACAATGTGAGAGCCGTGGCAGCTTCAATGGCTCATCTTCATTCTGTGTCTATCGACGACATCTGTCGAGCAGCCACCTGGGCCTCGGTTCATACCTTCACAACCCATTACTGCTTGGACAAGGACTCCCACTAGGATGCCTTGTTTGATCAGGCTGTTTTTCAACACCTGTTCCATACCTAATCAACTCCTACCCGCCATCCCTGTTGGATACCAGAGATCCATGGGGGGAAGTGGAGCCCTGGTTCAGGGACACACAACTTCTGGGGTCTCTCCCTGGTATCTTAAGCTAGGGAGTCCCCATATGTGATGACTACATTCCTGCTTGTTCCTGGAGATAGCATAGTTACTCACCTGTAACAGGTGATCTCCGGGAACAGCAGGAATTTAGTCCTCACAACGCACCCACCTCCCCTAGGAGTTGTATATCTCTGTCTATCTCTTTCGCTTTCCCTCTTTGTCTCAGCTTTAAAACTCAATTGGAGAGAGGCGCAGTTGGGAAAGGCAGGAAGGCAGCATGCAGGCGCTGTGGGATGCTCCCAAAAGCTTTCTAATTGGACGCTGGGGAGCGTTCCCGCGCAGGCTCCGTCGGTACCATATGTGAGGACTAAATTCCTGCTGTTCCCGGAGATCACCTGTTACAGGTGAGTAACTATGCTGTATTAGAAAGGGAATACTTAGACCTAGATGGAAGATATGTGTTATTCTCCAGGACCAAGCAGGAAGTCAGTCCTCACATATGGGTGATGTCGGCGCCGACGGAGCACTCGTGCGGAGCATTTCCCCAGCTTTCAAAGAAAGCCTTTGGGAATGCAGCGCACATGCGCGGTCCCCTTCCCGCTCAAGGGTGCCATCTTGCTCAGTCGTCTTTTTTCCGTGGAGCCCGACGGACGTGTGTCTTAGTCACCCGGGCGAGTGACTCAAAGTGTTTTAGTGAGCTCGGTGAGACGTACGTGGATGCAATTGTGTAGGTACTGGGGTAGGTCCTGGCTGTCTCAAGTTGTTTGCCGCTGCAGGGCAATGTTACTTTTACCCCTGGCTCTACAACAGCAATCTTTCGGAAGTGGAGTGAGGTTGGTATCCGACACATTGGGCATGTGGTGGATCTCAATGGGAAGTGTAAGTCATTCGAGACTCTTGGCAAGGAATATGGACTGAGTGGCTGCCAGTACTTTGCATACTTTCAGATTTCCCACTATGTAGCGTCCCTACCAGTAAATGAGTTAACCTCAGAAAGTTCTGCGAGGATATTAGAGTTTTTTGTGTTGGGTGAGAGGTCCCCGCCCACAGTATCGGAATTGAAGAAAAGATTGGCTCCCTATATCAAGTTGCCGGAATATTTGAGGGAGGAAGCTCGGTGGGCGGAAGAGCTGGCCCAGGTGGTACCACCAGGGTCTATTTTGGAAGCCCTAAGCCGGATTGTGGGACACGTGGAGGGGACTAAATGGAGAGAGGTGCAATTTAAAAGTATTATCCGGCACACTTCTCCCCGAGACGGGCATTGCGGAGTGGCCTGGCTTGCGACAGGAGATGCCCTAAATGTGTGTCCTCCCTTACAGACCTGGGTCACATGTGATGGGGTTGTCGAAAAATTTGTTCATATTGGGAGAGGATTAGCAATTATATGAGTGACTTGCTTCAGAAGCAGATCAAGTGGTCTGGAGCCTTGGTAGCACTGGATCAGTTGGGATCCACTCCACCCAAAGGGGAGATGGGAACGAATACTGGTGAGGAAGGCATGTCTGGTGGGGAAGGGCCCGATACTTCACAGATGAAGAGAACAGCTGCCCCCTACCTTTTGGGAATGGCGTAACAGCTTCCATCAATTGATGCTCTTCGAGAGGAGGGGGGGTCAAGGGCAGTGTTAAACACTGGGCTTCCTTCCTGTTGATTTGGGAACCGTATATCCAAAAGCTTGGACCATACACCCGTAATGAAGTCCTACAAGTGGGGTAGGGTATGTTCGATTGGATGGGGATAGGTGAATCTGGTGGGATCCCGTAGAAGGAGAGTGGAGATGGGTATCATAGGAAAAGTTCTTGGTTAGGATAGTATGGAGGGAGCTGTGCTGGGGTTGGGGGGAGGGAGAGCGGGGATAAATAAAATGTACCACATTACGTTGGAAAGTGGCCTCTGGAATGGTGGACAAGAATCAGCCCCTCCCAGTGGCATTAGGTTTGTATGTATATACACTGTTTGTATTTTTTTTGTGTGGTTCCATAAATAAAGTTAAAAAAAAAAGCCATGGGATAGGAGGCTATGTATTACTCTGGATTAGGAACTGGTTGAAAGATAGAAAAAAAGAGAGTGTAGGGCTAAATGGCCAATTTTCTCAATGGTGAATGAGTACCCCAGGGATCCGTGCTGGGCCCGCTGCTTTTTTATGGATGACCTGGAAATGGGAATAATAAGTGAGGTGATCAAATTTGCAGATGACACCAATTATTCAAAGTTGTTAAAACACAAAGGGGACTGTAAAAAAAGAATTGATAAATTGGGAGATTGGGCATTCAAATGGCAGATGACATTTAATGTGGAGAAGTGCAAAGTTATGCACTTAGGGAAGGACAACCCAAACTACAGTTACACGATGCAAGGTTCCACATTAGGAACCACCACCCAGGAAAACAATTTAGGCATCATCGTGGATAATGCATTGAAACGCTCTGCCCAGTGTGCAGCAGTAGCCAAAAAAGCAAATAGAATATTAGGAATCATAAAGAAAGGAATGGAGAATAAAACAAAGGATATTATAATGCCTCTCTATTGCTCCATGGTACACCGCACCTTGAATATTGTGTGCAATTTTGGTCACCATATATTAAAAAGGATATAGCAAAATTAGAAAGGTACAGAAGAGCGACAAAAATGGTAAAAGGGATGAAAGGATATCTCTACGAGGAAAGGCTTAAAAGGTTAGGGCTGTTCAACTTGGAAAAGAGACTGCTGATGGGGGAGATATGATAGAAGTCTATAAAATAATGAATGGACTGGATCGGGTAAATGTAGATTGTTTACCCCTTCAGAAGGTTAGAAAGACGAGGGGACATAAAATGAAGCTACAATGTAGCACATTTAAGACTAATTGGAGAAAATATTTTTCCACTCAACACATAATGTTGAGTGGAAAAGCATGTTATCCAAGTTGTTTTCTCCTGTTCTATGTGAAGCCAAACAGTTTGTTATGGTCATTTTGTTGTATGTAAACCGCGCTGACAATAGTGCGGTATATAAGAAATTGTAATAAATAATAATAATAAATAAATAAATAATAATAATCAAACTCTGGAATTCGTTACTAGAGGATGTAGTAAAAGCTTTTAGTGTAACTGGACAAGTTCCTGGAGGAAAAGTCCATAAACCAATAATTATTAAAGAGGACTGGGGAAATCCATTGCTTACCCATTGGACAAGCAGCATGGAATCTATATACCTTTTGGGAACCTGACGGGTACTTGTGACCTGGATTGTCCACTGTTGGAAACAGTATACTGGGCTTGATGGGCCCTTCGTCTGACCCAGTATGACACATCTTATATTCTTAGGTCTTTAGCAGACAGGAATCTCAGAGCACAGGTGACATGAAATAGCAGGGACTGTGCATTCTAAAAGTCCCCTTTGTATTTTGTGTGACTAAATTCTCTAAATGTTAGCACAGTACTCAACCATGCTCCTTTCTTTTCCTTCTGCTGTGGATCCAGTAAAGTTGCTCTGAAAATCCAGACAATATCCGGTTATAACGGACACTGATCTTATTTTAACATATTGCCCTTTATGAAAATAGATCTGCTTGATCCACAAGGCTGGCTTGGATTTTTAAACATTACCCCTGACTTGCTTTACTGAAGGTGGTTAGTTTTGTACTTGAAGAGAGATGACTTTCATATGTGCAGCACAAAACTACCTCATTTCATTAACTGTACACGTGAACTGGTTTTAGAACAGGATGTCAGAAGAGCTTCATAGATGTGGGCCAAGTCAGACATTTTATACCCACAATTTAGCAAAGCCTTACACACTAGAAAACCCAAATCTGCTAATCTGAATCCTGTGCAGTACGTGATTTGAAGGTATTGTTTTAGTGCATCAGCTGCTGAATTTCCCAGACTTACCTGGGAGTGAAATTTTGGTCCGTTAAGTAGATACATTTGGTTTGGATTTCAGAAGGTGGTACCTGGGGAAGAAACATCTGATAATATTACTGGTTATACACTGTTTGCTGTGCTTAAGCAATGTCAAAACTGTGCCAGAATTTAACTCTTTGTTGATTTTTATCTACTTTATTTCTAAGAGTATGATCAGCAGTTCAAGTTGAACATTAATAGAAATCATAGAGGGTTCAAAAGAGTGATTCAGACAAAAGGAATAAAGTTTGAAATATTTCACAAAGGGTAAGGAAATCTTTTTATTTGGTTTTCTCTTCTAAATGACTTCTGTATTGGTTTAACTAGTGATTCAGACCCTTAAAAATGCCACTTTGCTGGATACTTATAATTTCTGTTTTTGCTACTACACCATAATAAATACAGATTTAAAAATCTTCTATTTGAAGGGTACTGTATTTCAAAATATTAATATATGGGAAAATAAAACTATAGTGATGATGCCTCTTAAAGAAATACTAATTCTCCATCTATTGATGTTTGCTGCTGTCTCTATTGAGCCATTATAATTATAAGCAGCTTGGTGATGTAAGCCTCTGCTGCTCTTACTGAGAATTATAAGTTCATTCTGATCATTGCACAAACTCAAATAGGCTTTGTGATACCATGGGAATTTCTTCCTTTTTTGGTATAACAATGTACTATGGCCCATACCACCCTGAGTATACTTAAGATCTCATCTGACCTTGGAAGCTGAGCAGCGTTGGACCTGGCTAGTACTTGGTTGGGAGACCACCTTGAAATACTAGATGCTGTAGGCTTACTATGAGGAAGAAAGGCCTAGCAGTCTACTTCTCGTTGCATCTTGCCAAGAAAACCTATGGGATAGTCACAGCATGGACAATTATCCACAGGATTGCCAGGAGTTAGCATTGATTCAATGGAATTTAACAACAATAACAACCTGTTGCTGAGTAGCAGAGACAGATCATCCTTTTTTTTTACATTCTATATGTCCTTAAGTCATATCTCTGATTCTCCAGGAACAAGCAGGAAGTCAGTCCTCACTTATGGGTGACGTCTGCATCGACGGAGCCCACGTGGAGCAATTCCCCAGCTTTCAAAGAAAGCCTTTGGGATTGCTGCCATGCATGCGTGGTCCTCTTCCCACCCAAGGGTGCCATCTTGCTCAGTCTCCCTTTTTCCGCGGAGCCCTTCAGACACACGTCCTTGTTCCTTGTTCCTTGGAAAAAGGTTTTTCTCTCCCAGCCCTACGGCCTTTTTTCTGGTTGCACCGATCCTCTCCTGTCCTCCCCAGCGCCCCCGCTTTGGCCGTGGGCCAGGGGATCCCCTTTTTTCTTGCTTCGGGCCCTTTTCGCGCCCTTTTTTCTAACCGCTGGCCTTGAGGGCGTTCGACCTCGCAGGGACTCTTTTTGCTCTCATGGCCACCAGCTTCAAAAAATGTGAGACATGCTCCAAAAATATGTCGCTAATGGACACCTATGACTGTTGTCTGCGATGCCTTGGGATTGACCACAACCTGGAGCTCTGCTCGCTCTGTAAGAAAATGTCCGCTAAAGCCTTGCTAAGCTGTAAGCAGAAGTCTGACATTTTTCGTAAGGCAGCCCCTGGGTCTCCGGTGGCGGCCCCCTCCACCAGTCCACCACTTGCGGGGTCCCCCGCAGTGACTCTGCATCCCAGGGTTCGCCCGAGATGGAATGGCAAAAAATAGAAGAAGTCCTCGTAGTCGCTGTCAGGGGCTCCGGATAAGCGTGAGCAGTCTCGCGCTCGTTCCCTTAGCCCTCCCTGGCGTTCCCAAGAGTCTGACAAGGAGCAGCCTCAAAAGGTACTTCGTACAGATATGGAGGCCTCCTGCGATGGCGCCTGGTCTCCTGAAGGTTGTCCTGGTGAGGACCCCCTCTCCTCTTCATGCCAGACCCAGTAACCCTGGCGTCGGCGTCCCCGGGATCCACTCCTGAGTGGGAGTCCTGTATGCTGGTACTAGAGCGCAGCATTTCTGCCTTCCTATCTGCCCAGCAGGCGCTTTTGCCCAGCACGGCTGGCCCGCGCCTTGAGACCGAGGGGCCCTCATCTGTGGTCCCGAAAACTCCCTTGGAAACCCCCGAGAGCCATGGGCCTCATGAGAGTCCTCGGCACCGGTCTCACTCACCGTCCTGTTCCTCGGGGTCAAGGCCTTCCAGAGTCAGTGCCTCTGGCTCCAAGTGGGCCTTGGCCACGTGACATGGGGATCAGCCCGACTCCGAGTCCTTCTCGGACCTCTTGGGCTGGAGTCGGACGGCGACACATCCCCTGAAACCCGCGCCCATAGAGACCTTCCTTCTGACCCGTCCCCGCCTACCTCGCAAAGGCGGTCGCCTCCCGAAGATACCTCCTCCTTGGTATTTGTGTGGGATATGGCTTGGGCCCTCAATCTGCCCACGCAAACTGAGGCAGAGGAACTCGACATTTTGTAATATGAGTCTCCCCCTAGGGAGTCTCTCACGGCCCCTGTGCCATCCATCTTGACTCGGCTGCTCCTCTGCATGTGGGAAGCACCCGCCTCGGTCCCTATTGTCAGTAAAAGACTCGATGCCATGTACAGAGTCCAGCGTGGTCCTGGGTTTCGAAAGACCCAACTTCCCCATGCCTCCATAGTAGTGGAATCTGTGATGCGGAAGCAGAAGAATCCGAAGTTGCACTCTTCAGTCCCACCTGGTAGAGAATCCCGAGCCCTTGATGCCCTCGGGCGCAAGGCCTACCAGGGATCCATGCTGCCATGCCGCATCCAGGCATACCAGCTATATATGGTTATGTTCCTTCGTGACCTCGCTGAAGAGCTCGGCAGTTTCTCCACGGGCCTCAGAGGTGAACACCTTCTCCGTTTTTAGACACTCTTGAGATAGCTTACAGACTGCTCGAAATACTTTTCCCGCGCCGCATATGATGGGTTTGAATCTTCTGCCCGTGTGGCAGCGGCTGGCTTCGGAGCCCTGCATCAAGCGTGGCTCCAGTCCTCAGACCTGGAGCAGTGGGTCCAGGAGAAACTCTTGGATGTCTCCTCCCTCAGCGAACAGCTGTTCAGGAAGCCTATGGGAGGACAAAGCAGCCGAGATAGAGACGGAGTTCGTGACTCACACTCATCTCTCTCACAAAACCTCATCCTTTCCTTGAAAGAAGCAGCACAGTAAGAAGCCCTTCTTCCAGAGGAAGGGGCTCCCGTACCAGGGATACCCACCCTACCTGCCCGTCCCTGCGCCGGCGCCCAAAGGCCAAGGCAAAGGAGGAGTTCAGGGTCACCGGAAACCCAAGGGGCCCAAGACCCAACCACTGATGCCACCCCAGCCAGCTGCTGGGTTTTGACACCAAACGCATAGCCTCTTGCTCCCTGGTGGCACCCCCGCCAGTGGGGGACGTCTGTCCCTTTTTGCCCCACATCGGATACCTGGGTCCCCCAGGTAATCCGGGTTAGCTGTCGCCTTCGTTTAGACAGACTCCCTCCTCCCTTCTCCCCAGTGGAGCTTTCTCGGTTCTCCTTGCACCAGGCTTACCTGCAGCAAGAGTTGAACAACCTCCTCGGTCAACAGGCAGTCGAAAGGGTTCCGCCACACCTTCAAGATCTGGGGTTTTACTCCCATTACTTCCTCGTTCTGAAGAGGACAGGGGACCTGTGCCCCATCCTCGATCTCAGGGACCTAAACAATTTCCTAGTGCGAGAGAAGTTCAGAATGCTATCGCTTGGCGTCCTGCTGCCCTTCCTCCGGCAGGGTAATTAGCTATGCTCCTTGGACCTCAGAGATGCTTATGCTCACATCCCTGTCTACCCCAAGCACAGGAAGTACCTGCGTTTCAGGGTGCAGGGGGATCACTTCTAGTATAGAGTGCTCCTCTTCGGGCTTGTGTCTGCTCCACGGGTCTTCACAAAATGCCTGTCAGCAGCTGCAGCCCACCTCCTGCTGCAGGACATATCCGTCTACGTATACCTAGGCGATTGGCTCGTCACGGGTGCATCAGCAGAGAAGGATCGCCTTTTGGCGTCGCGCACAATCCTTCTCCTTGAGCGTCTGGATTTTCTGATCAACTACTCCAAGTCCCACCTCGAGCCTGTGCAGACACTGGAGTTCATCTGCACTGTGCTCAACACGGAACGGGCGACCACCTTCCTTCCCCAAGCATACGCAGACCACCTCTGCGCTCTGGTTGCAGAGGTCCAAAGCCAATCTAGAGTCTTGGCGTGGATCATGCTGCATCTTCTGGGGCACATGGCCTCGACTGTACATGTCGTTCCCCACGCTCGCATGCATATGCGAGTGGTTCAATGGTGCCTCAAAGCGCAGTGGTCCCAGGCCTCGGGCTGGCTTCAGGACCCCATCTCGGGCTCATGCAGTTTATCCAGTTCCCTGGAGTGGTGGTGGAATCCCCAAAGCCTCCTTCGGGGCATGCCCTTCCAGACCCCGCCACATGAGCTGGTCTTGACGACGGATGCCTCGCTGTTGGGCTGGGGAGCCCACTGCGACAATCTCTGTACCCAGGGACGATGGTCACCCAAGCAATCCCTGCAGCAGATCAACCCACTTGAGCTTCGAGCAGTCCGGTTGGCCCTGAAGGTCTTGAAGCACCACTTGCGAGGCAAGTCGGTGCTCGTGTAGTCCGACAACAAGGTCACAATGTTCTACATAGACAAGGAAGGGGGTACGGGCTCCTGCCTCCTCTGTCGGGAGACAGTCCTCCTCTGTTCCTTCACCGTGTGCTGGGGCATGATGCTAAGTGCAGTCTACCTCCCGGGCCAAGAGTGTCCTCGCAGTCAGACTCTGCAGGCTTCTCTGCCCGCACGAGTAGCGCCTGAGTCCAGAGGTGGTTCTCCACCTGTTTCGCCGCTGGGGAACTCTGTCCATAGACCTCTTCAGCAGTCCGGCGAACGCACACATGCCCCGTTTTTGCAGGCTGATACCACACCCAAGCAGGACCTTCTGAGTTGGACCTCCGGGCTTCTGTATGCATTCCCCTCCCACTCCTCTCATTGTGAGGACCCTCCACAAAATTCAGTGGGACTGAGCCTTGGTGATCCTCGTGGCTCCCTCATGGCCTCGCCAGCCTTGGTTCCCACTGCTACTCCGACTCTCCTTGGAGCCTCCGGTCCTCCTGGGCAGTGCCCCAGGTCTGCTGACACAGGAGGAGGGACGGGTTCTTCACCTGAGCCTGGGCTCGCTATCCTTAATAGCTTGGCGGCTGAGCAAGTCTCTTGAGCCTCGCTGCACCTCCCAGAGGAGATCGAAGAAGTCCGGCTTGCTTTGAGGAAGGACTCTACAAGGCGCGCCTATGCCTTCAAGTGGTGGCGCTTCTTGGTCTGGTGCTCCGAGCTCCAGATTGATCCATTCTCCTGCTCCACCCGGTGGGTTTTCCAGTACCTCCTCCACCTCTCGCAGGTGGGGCTGAAATCCAACTTGGTCAGGGTTCACCTGAATGTCATTTCAGCCAACCACTTCCCCATTGAGGGAAAACCCCTCTTGGGTCAGCCTCTGGTCTCCTGCTTCATGCGGGGCCTCTTGCTTTCCAAAACCCCCCATCTGGACCCCGCCAGCAGAGTGGGACCTGAACGTCGTGCTCATGCAGCTGACGCAGTCGCCCTTCGAGCCGATGGCAACGTGCTCGCTTCAGCACCTCTCCTGGAAGATAGTCTTCCTGGTAGTGCTGACCTCAGCTTGGCGAGTCAGTGAACTGCAAGCCCTCATGGCCAGGGCCCTTTACACCAGGTTTGTACGGGAACAGGGTGGTCCTCCGGACTCGCCCTAAGTTCCTTCTGAAAGTTGTCTCGGATTTCCATCTCAACCAGGAGATAGTCTTACCGACTTTCTTCCTGAGACTTCACGCCGACCGGGTGTCGGCAGTTTTGCATACACTCAACTGCAAGAGGGTGCTCGCCTTCTACCTGCAGAGCACCCAGTGTCATTGGAAGTCCAACTGGCTCTTCATCGCCTACGATCCTAACCGTCTGGGGCTTGCAGTCACCAAGCGCACCCTCTCCATCTGGGTGGCGGACTGCATCACTTTCGTTCAGGCAAAGGCTGGGGCCCCGCTGGATTGGTGGGTCACCGTGCACGGCGTCCGTGACAAGGCAGTGTCGGTAGCTTCGCTGCGCTCAGTGCCTCTGACAGACATTTGCTGGGCTGCGACCTGGTCTTCAGCGAATACCTTCACTTCACATTACTGCCTGGAGAGGGAGTCCCGCCAGGACAGCGCCTTCGGCCAGGCTGTACTCCGTAATCTATTTGGGGAATAAGCAACTCCTGCCCTTTGACCCTTCTTCTGTGGCTCCCTTCGGATTGTCAGCTTCTGCTCACAGCTTTGCGGAGGCATTTTTGTTGGGTCGAGATGAAGGTATCTTTGGGGCAATCATGATAGGCTACAATGGCAGATAAGTGGCATTGTATGGATGCAGTCTTTAGTCCGGCGTTGACAAGAGTGGTGAGGTACTTCAGGATGCGTGAAACTACTGGGCAGGAGGAGGGATCAAGTCCTTCTGAGATACACCAGATGGTGAAGTGTTTCCTCTTGAGGCTGTATGACTTGCATATGGCGGGGTGTCTGGCAGCGAGGATAACCTGTTGCAGCTCGTCAGTGAGTTGGAGGGGAGGACAGGGCTATCCTTTCAATATCCAGACTGCTAGCACAAGTGTCAACAGGTTTGGGTGCAGAGTTGTGCCCCTGTCCTGTGTGGTGAGGTCCAATCATAGCGGTAGTCTGATGTGTGATCCTCGTGCAAGGTGCTTGAGGAGGAGGAACCAGATCTGCCTGGGCCAGAAGAGAATAATGAGGATGATTGCTGCCTTGTCTCAGATCACCTTCTGGATTGTCATGGAGATTAGCAGAATGGGGGGGAACGCACATAGGAATGGTGTGATCCCGCATGATATGGTGAAAGTGTCCGGAGCCAGGCTGCAGGAGGATGGGCACTTGGAGCAAAAGCTGGCGCACTTCACATCTCCTCGCTGGCGAAGAGGTCCAACTTTGGGTGTCTCCACCTCCTGAAGAGTTCTGTTGCCACGAGGGTGTTGAGGGGACCACTCTTGCAGATCGAATTGGTGGCTGAGGCGATCTGCTATCTGGTCTTCCTCATCCAGCAGGTAGGAGGTCTGCAGGAGGCAGCCCTTGGAGAGGGTGAAGGACCAGAGCTTGAGTGCTTCCCTGCAAAGAGAGAGGGACCCCATGCCCCCTTGCTTGTAGAACATTGCCACCTTATTGTCAGAATCAAGATATTCTGTCCCTGAATTAGGTGTTGGAAGGCTCTTAGCCCATACCTGATTACCCACAGTTCCAGGAAGTTGATGTGGCAGTTGCGCTCCCACGTATTCCAGGCGCGCTGGGTGCGGAAATGCAGCAGGTACAGACCCCAGTCTGCTGTGGATGCATCAGTCGTGATGGTGAGTTGGTGACATGGCTGCTGGAGTGGCCTTTCTTCCGAGAGGTTGTGTTGTGCCCACCAGCTCAGGACTTCCTGGACCTCTGCCATGATGGGGATCCAGCAGGACAGGGGCTGGGTTTGCTAGCACCAATGTTTGCATAGGTGCCATTGGAGGTGCTGCATGTGGAGTTGTTCCTGGGACAGGACCTTGAGTAGTTGCCATCATATGGCCGAGGAGGCATAGCAAGGTCTTGGCGGTGACCTGGTTGGCCAAGGAGACCTCTTGCGTCAGTGAGGGAAGAACCACTGCCTGCTGGTGAGGGAGGAATGCCTTGGCCTTGATGTCTTGATGTCTGCGCTGATGAACTCCAGGTGCTGAGTAGTGTGTAGGTGAGACTTCTATGTATTCAGCAGGAAGCCCAGGGACTAAAGTAGCGTGGTTGCTTGCGCAATGGAGGTCAGGAAGGTCTGGCATGCGGGAGCTGTGAGGAGCCAGTCATTGAAGTATGGGACGACACATATCCCTCGTCTGTAGAGGTATATAGCCGCCACCACGACGCACTTCGTGAAGACCCTCAGGACAGACGAGAGCCCGAAGGGGAGCATCGGGGGTGGAAGCAGGAGCTGCTTGCCTCTCCTGCTCCCCCCACCAAGGACCAATCGGGGCCTCCCTCCTCCATTAAGGCTCTCCACGCTACAAGAAACAGCCTCTTCTGCCGCTGTCCCTCCAGCAAGGCACATCGGTCTGGCGATCGGCCATCGGGAGTGGAAGCGGGAGCTGCTCCCCCCACCAAGGACCAATTGGGGACTCCCTCTTCCATTAAGGCTCTCCATGCTACAAGAAACAGCCTCTTCTGCTGCTGTCCCTCCAGCAAGGCACATCGGTCCGGCGATCGGCCATCGGGGGTGGACCCTCAGGACAGGCGAGAGCCCGAAGGGGAGCACTCTGTACTGAGTGTTTCCCTAGAACGCAGAACTGTAGATATTTCTTGGGGGTGTGGTGGATAGGGATGGCGGTCCAGCGATCGGCCATCGGGGGTGGAAGCAGGAGCTGCTTGCCCCTCCTGCTCCCCCCCACCAAGGACCAATCGGGGCCTCCCTCCTCCATTAAGGCTCTCCACGCTACAAGAAACAGCCTATTCTGCCGCTGTCCCTCCAGCAAGGCACATCAGTCCGGCGATCAGCCATTGGGAGTGGAAGCGGGAGCTGCTTGCCCTTCCTGTTCCCCCCCCACCAAGGACCAATCGGGGACTCACTCCTCCATTAAGGCTCTCCACGCTACAAGGTGGGCCTGCGCCTGAGGGCCTCGCCAGAGGGCCCTTTGGCATGGCCCTTAGGCATGGTCCAAAGGCAGCGCAAAAATCTACACACCAGACAACCCAAAGAATACAACAAAGATGTAAGTCTTATGTAATAACTGTATATATCCTTGTAAGTATATGACTCCCTTGCTATTGTAACCATTGTATGGCAGAGTTTAAGAAATCAGATGTTATACGAGTCATCGCTAGCTTTCCACGTACTCTGACTTTATACTCAGTCCTGTAAAAGTAACTACCACTCCTCTCCTAATCACGCAACCATCGCCAGAACCACCTCCTGCACACCACTGGATGAGATCACCAACGGCATTTAATTATGACCGCTCCTCTACACTACCCGGATCTTACACGCTTCATAGACCAGAAGCAACAGTATCCTACCCCACAAAGATCACTATAGAAGAATTAGACCCACCCTACTGAACAGTTAAGATAGAAAAACTCATACACAATTGAAACTCAAAACTACCTTACTGTTAGGATATTAAACATAAATCTGTGTAGATCAGCAGATCTAACGCAACCCCTCCTAGACAACTGAAACAGAAGTAAATATGCCTGCTTTAAAACCACCCCATACCATGGCACTATATATCCTCCTCACACTAATTACTTCAGTAGCCGTATCTATTAGCCAAAATAACAGACACGGTAATCCCATTCCTATAATATACAATACACAACAAACAGGAACATTCAGTCATTTCCAATCCCTAATATTTTCTACAATCAGAAAGCCAACCCCCCCCAGCTAATCAACATAAAACTAACTACTTACAACCCAACCCCCCACAATGCAGAGCAAGACAGAATAGCATCCTAAAATGCTACCTAATAAATAACAGATCAATGTAAAACTAACTACCAATATTCACTGACTTAATAAAAGACCAAAACCCAGATATCATTTGAATAACAGAAACATGGCTTTCTGACACTGACAATGTCTTCATCAACCAACTCAAGGCACCAGGCTATGATATATTCCATACCCACAGACCATACAAAAGAGGAGGTGGTGTCCTAATCATTGTAAAGGAGAACCTCAAAGCAAAACCTATAGCTTCCGACAACATTGCTAACATAGACACCCTCATAATAAAAATCAAACACCTCCGCATTTGCTTAGCCTACAGACCACCTGGCAAAAGCCCTGATAATATAGACACCTTAACCGAATTATTAGACTCATCTGCAGACACGAACCCTGTTGTACTAATGGGAGACCTAAACCTCCCATCCCTCACAAAAGCCACCATAAACTCATTCTGGAATGCCATCGAAGACATGCACTACCACCAAATAATAAACAATCAAACCCACGTAAAAGGAAACTTCCTAGACCTTATCTTCCTCCCGAGCTCCCTCTGCGACGCTATCAACACTTCGTCTCTGGAAATACTCCCAGTCCCATAGTCCGACCACCATCTTATCAAGTTTAACCTCAGCATAGCAGAGATGCTCCAAAACAAACCCACACAACACTTACACCACAGATTCAAGAAATTCAATAAAGAGGAATTTCTTGATCAAATCTTACCTCAGCTCACACTAGCCCCAACTAACCTTGATGAAACAGTCGATACATTGAACAAAGTAATATCTGATGCAGCCATCAACACCCATACACATAAACAAATAACGCAAAATAACAATGAACCCTGGTTCCAATCCTCACTCAAATCGATGAAGACAGAATTGAGAAAGGCAGAGTGTAAATGGCGTCGCTCAAAAGCCCCGACTCACCAAACAAGCTATATAAACATACTTAACAAATACAGGTTTGCTCTGGATAACGCAAAGAAAGACCACTACACAAGCATCCTAAAAAAATCATTAAACTGACCCCGAGAGCTGTTCAGCATAGTCAAAAACCTAACAAACAAAAACTATAACTCAGACTTAACAGAATATGAGATCACCCCCAAACTCTGGCAGACCACTACATGAATAAAGTAAAACTGCAATCTACAATTCCCATAGCACTGGATGTAACACCAGCAAACAAACCTGACACATGGTCCAACTTCCATTATATCTCAAAAGACAACCTTAAGAATATAGTTGCAAAGTTAAACACCACAACCTCATACCTAGACCCATGCCCAGTCCAATGGTTGAAACATCTTTACCAGAACTCTCAAATTTTATCCTCCCAATACTCAATACAGGGTACTTACCACCCTCACTCAAACACGCCCAAATATGCCCAATCTTGAAAAATAGCAAACTAGACAAAAGCTCACCCAACTCGTATAGGCCAATATCAAGTTTACCACTACTAGCTAAAATAACAGAAAAAGTTGTGCAAATGCAACTCCAAGAGCACATAGACATATCAGCCCCTCTAGATGATCAACAATACGGCTTTCGCCCACATCACGGAGTGGAAACACTCCTCACGGTATTAACATACAAGCTGTCAAGAGGCATAGATAACACTAAACAAGCATTTATTCTTCTATTCCTTGACATTACTGCGGCTTTTGACAGCGTGAACCACTTAATGATGCTTAAAAGGCTACAACAAACTGACATCAAAGACACTGTCCTCAACTGGTTCACATCATACCTCCAAGATAGAATGCAAACAGTCAGAATCAATCAAGAAACGTCAACAAATTTCAAACAGGAACAAGGCCTCCCATAAGGCTCGGCATTATCTGCCCTCCTTTTTAACATCTACCTTCAGCCCATCTGCCATATATTCAGGAAATTCCGCATATACTACCATATATACACGGATGATATTATGTTATACCTCCCTTTCACGATACTGAACTTACCAATTCAATTACTATCTGAGTGCTTCAGTGAAGCATCACAATGGCTTAAAAACCATAACCATTACATCAACTTCTCCAAAACGTAAATCCTATACATCACCAGAAACAATTTTGTTCCACCTAATTCAATATCACTCCTGAACGCCAACATAGCTGTAAAAAAGGAGGTAAAATATTTAGGAGTCATTCTAGACCAGACACTATTGAATACCACGTCAAAAATATTGTGACCAAAATACATTATAAACTGAAACTATTAAAACAGCTCAGGCCTCTAATCCACCAACAAGATTTCAAATCAGTTATACAATCAATTATCACCCCACACTTTGACTTTGCGAATACCATTTTACAGGGTCTATCAAAACAAACCCTCAGACGGCTACAGTTAGCCCAAAACATGGCAGCCCGCTCAATCTTAAACATTAGATCAATAGAGCACATTACGCCCATATTGTATGATCTCCACTGGCTACCAATTAATAGCAGTATTACATATAAAATACTTGTCACCACTTTCAAAATAATAAATAGCATACCACCAACCTACCTCGACACCCTAATCTCCATTGAAACCTCAAACAGAAGCCAAAGAAGCCAGAATAAACACAAACTGGAATTCCCAAAAGACTTCAGAAACGCCATAAAGCTAACAAATAGAAAAACTTTCTCACACATAGCTCCTGTACTCTGGAATGAGCTCCCTGACGACAGAGCATGAAACGACCTCAAATCATTTTGAAAAAAACTTAAAACATAACCTTTTTACTTCTCACTGTGGCACCCAACCAAACTATGACACACAAACCATCCTCAATACAGTTCACGCACATAACAGAACAAATGGGAGACCCAAACACACAATCAGATTATAGCAGTGATGCACAGATAGAAATACCACTAACTCTGGAACAGCGCAGAAAATGTATATAGTTAGTCTGTACACGTTTGTATGCGATCAATGTTAATTATATACTTTGCTATATAAATAGTTAAAACAGTTCCATGTAACTGAATAACAATATGTTCATTGTCCTATTCAGAATCTGTTCTTTGTAAACCGCGCTTGATCATGTGGAAAGCGTGGTATAAAAACGGGGGTTAAATAAATAAATAAAATAAATGTGGGTGTAAGCGTCCTGCAAGTCCAAGGATGCCATCCAGTTGCAGGGTTCTATGAGGGGAAGGATGGAACCAGGAGTACATTTTGAAATTCTCCTTGTGGATGAACTTACTCAGTTTCCAGAGGTCCAGGATAGGGTAAACGCCACCACATTTCTTGGGAATAAGGAAGTATCTGGAGTAAAAGCCATAGTCTGTCTCCTCCACAGGAATGGTTCTAAGGCCCTGAATGTCAGGAGTGAAAGAAGTTCTGCTGTCATGGTGGGCACCAGTTCCGGGAGCGTATTGCTGTGTGGGCAGGTATGCTGAATAGGGGCTTGGAGAAGTTGATCTTATATCCCTTGGTGATGATAGACAAACCCAGTGATTTGTCTCCAGGCATTCAGGAAGGCAGAGAGCCATCCCCCTACTGGTGGCGTGGCTCTGCCCACTATGTCAAATGGAAGGGGTGCTTTTGTTGGACGAGGGAACTGACTGCTTCTACTGTTTGTGGTCCCGTTTGGCGAGGCTTCTGGTGATAAGAGTTGTGATAGGTCGGCTGTTGCTTGAAGTGCTCAGGCTGCCACCGGTTGAGAGGGTTGTAGCGACGAGAGAGGTAAGACTTCCTTGTGTGTTACACATATTTTCTGTAGCCCAAGCTGCATTCCAGGCCATCTGCAGCGAGGGTTTGAGTGGTACAATGTTACTTGAGGTCATTGTGTCCTTGACCTTATCACCGAACAGATTGTCGCTCCATAGGGTGCATCAGCTATCCGGTCGTGGGTGTCTTCCCTCAGTCCAGATGCTCTAAGCCTGTCATGCATCGGGCCGCGATGGCTGTGGCTGCCAAGCGAGTGGCGGCATCAAAGGCTGAGCAAATCGGATATTTCCCACAATCGGCAAGGTCCACTATGATCGGTGTGGCGGTGGTTGATGATTCTGGGGGGAGCGTGCTCAGGGCCCCCTTCAGTTTGTTCAGCAGGGTTTCTTGAAATGGGATCTGCTGGAATTGCTGAGATGCAATTGTTCCCTGGAAGGTTTTCTGACACACCTCATCCAGGAGCTTCTGGTCCTTCCCAGGCAGTGCATGGGAGTGAGTGTGTGACTCTTTAGCACATTTCATGGCCGATTCCACCATATCAGTTGGTGTGGGAACTGTGACGTGTCGAACCCCGGTGCAGACTGTACCTGGTATTTTGCCTCAAGTCTCCTTGAGATGGTTTCTCCAGATGATGGGGTGCACCAGATTTTGAGGAGGTTCTCTTGGAGTAGTTTGTGGACCAGGAAGGCTACTAGTATTCTGGAGATGTCGAGGTATTTAACACTCCAAGGACCTCACCCCTGGCGTCTGGTGTGTCTGTGGAGGCGAGGGAAAGTTGAGCCACCATCCTCTGGAGAAACTTGGGGTATGTGAGATCCTCCTTGTGGAAGTGGTGGTGATGGCCCCAATCCGATGTCCAGAGAGCTGAAGGGGAGAATGTGCGTCGGACATCGAGGAGGCTTGTGTTGCAGCTTCTTCCCCTTCGAAATCCGTTGTCATGGGTTCAGGGGAGAAACGTGTGGGTGACGATGGGGGCAGAATTCGTAACTCCTGTGATGGTAAGGGTATGGGCCTCTGAGTCTTGTCTTTTCCCTCTGACTTTGGTGGCCATGATCATCTGGAAGCATTGTGCTCCAGGAAGCGGGTGAGCAGTTCCAGAAACACAGAGGGGGACCTTGACCCATCCACCTTGCTGCACTGGTGTGAAGGCCTGTGGCTGTGTGCAGTGCGGAGTAGGGTGCCAGGGCTGCGAGAGGCCAGAGAGGGTCTGTGCTGTATGCATTTTCTCCCGGCGTTGCTTTAGGCGGTGGAGGATGATGGGGCTGGCCCTGCTGTTGCTGCTGTGACTGCTTCTGCTGTATTGCCTCATGCGATGTTTTCGCCTCTGGTCCTGGTCCCGGTCTCCGAAAGTAGAGCTGGGGCTGGCTGGCTGCTTGCCTGGAGAGTTTTTGGTGGGTTGTGGGGAAGACGCCAGCGCAGATGGGGCTTTGTTGTGGCCTCATCCCATCCTGGATGCTGCTCAGCATGGGGGGGGGGGTGCTCAGAGAAGCTTCCCCCACATGTAGAAGGGGGATCCCTGCTGACGCGGTGACTTGCCTCGGCGCGATGACGTGTGCGGACAGAGTCGAGATTTTTGGGTTTGTGGTTAATTGCCTGCCGGCAGGCACCATTTTAGAGAGTGGAATTATCAGTGCTATCACGAAGCAGCATGGCTGCCGGAGCTGCATGTGCTTTGCGGAGGGCCGGGGCATCAGCGGGAGACAGGGTCCAAATCTGGGCATCTCCTCCGATGAAAGGAGCCGCGATCTGGGCCAGTCGTCCTGCTAGCCGGGCCAGGAATGAAGGCCGCCTCAGGCACATCCCGTGCCTCAGCAGAGTGCAGCGGCCTCCTCTTTTTCACTGCATGGGAATCCACTTCTTGCCGATCGGAGCTAGTAAGTGTCTCTGTAAAGTCTCTGAGTGTGTGGCTATTTGATTTTCATGCCCGTGGAGACATGCAGGCGGAGTGGGAGCAGTCCTCAACACAATGGCTTACCCCCAGGCATCTCAGACAGGTGGGTGTCAGTGGTATTCATTTTTCTTTAGCATTTGGGGCATTTTTTTAAATCCCAGTTTGGAGCTCATTCTGCTGGAGTTAGATGCTGTACTTCTTTCTGGATGATTGGATCTATTTTTTCTTTATTCCGTTATCTTTAGTAGTGTGAATGTAGGAGAGCTGTAGATTCCATCTTGCTGGCAAGGCGTAGAAAGTGAAAAGGTAGGGGCGGGCACAGAGGTAGCTTGCCTTTCTGAGCTCTGAGAGAACTACATACTCTGTCCATAGCGCCGTTGTATGACATCACTAGGTGTGGCTGCTTATTCTAGGAGAAAGCTCCACCTTTTTCAGGAGTAATTTAAGGCGAGTTACATCCAGGTGCAGTAGGTATTTTCCTATCCCTCAGAGGGTTTATAATCTAAGTTTGTACCTGAGGCAATGGAGGGTTACGTGACTTGGCCAAGAACACAAGAAGTGGCATTGGGATTTGACTCCTGGCTTTCCTGGTTCCCAGGGAACATAAGGAGAGCAAATCAAGGCCCTCGCAGCAGGAGTCCAGGAAAAAACACAGTAATAACCCCAACACGTTTCAGCGAAATGCCTTCTTCAGGGGGCACACATCTTTTAAAAATAAAACCTACATTAATATGTAAATAAAACATAATAAACAAAAAAAATGTATAATAATAAAAACAGAAAAGAAATATGACTATAAAAAA
Organism: Ichthyophis bannanicus; assembly: GCA_033557465.1. Classification (NCBI taxonomy): domain Eukaryota; kingdom Metazoa; phylum Chordata; class Amphibia; order Gymnophiona; family Ichthyophiidae; genus Ichthyophis; species Ichthyophis bannanicus. The sequence goes on from CM066040.1 coordinate 263,952,347, forward strand.
CATATATAACAAGTTAAAAACTAAGTAAATATAGAGTATTATAAATAGGAGAGTAGAACACCGTAAAAAATACAACAGAAATAAATAGTACGTATACAAGCAGGTCAATAAAGTAATACGTATAAAACCAAATCAAAAGAAACTATAAACAGAACGTGATCAAACCATGAAGAAATACATATTAAAGACGAAGAAGAAATACTTACGAAAGGCATCATGTATTGTATGCAGTCTTTAAAAATACTCCATGTACAGTAGACTTACAGAGATAAGAAACCAGCTTATGGAAGCAATTGTATCCCAGAGCCAGAGGGAAGCAAAATCATTCATTGTGTGGAAGTGGGGCACATGGGGAAACAGAAACAAGTCAACTCATTCATTTCAAAATTTCAAAGAAATCTGGACATCTTGTTAATAAAATGAAAAAGGGGGGAACAGATCCATTATGGTGGAGCCCTAAAAAAGCTAAACCATACTAAAGATATTACATAAACGAAAAAAACAAATAGTATGAACACAATATTTTACTTAAGGACTTTAGATAGTGTATAAGAATATTCGTTAAAAAGTATTTTTGTTCATGCCAATTTAATTAAAATTAAAGACAGTCATATTAAACGTGGTACAGAATAAAAAGTGAAATAAAAAAGGGGGTTAAAACTGTAAAATTTAAGGCAACATAATTACGGAGGGTAGCAGCTCAAGGGTAAGTTTTGATCAGCGTCTTATGGGTACGCGCTCAAGATAGGTCCATTTTCTTAAGAAAAGCTTTTGCGAATGCTCATAGCAGACAGGAGTCCAAACAAAAATATAAAGAGTATTGTAATGTATAAAACATAATGAAACCGTGGTGAGCTACGGAATATATAAAACACAAAAGTAGCGCGTGATATTGCAAGCAGAACAATAATAGAACCGAAAAAATAAATCTGAAAAAATAATATAAAAGTGGACCTCTAAAACAAATCTAGAGTCGCAAATCATCAAAAACGATATGCATGAAGTCAAAATGAAATAATGTGAAAACCGCAAATCAAAAAAAGGGGAAAAAACAAACTTACAAGTGTTAGTACATAGAGTTATACGATTTTTCATGCTCCAAAAAGTAACGGCACAATTCCCAGTGCACTGCTTTAACCATTAGGAAGCAGGAGGGATTGTGTGGCTGATTTTCTTTGTCTACAGAGAAAACGGAGTTACTTACCTGTAACTGAGTTCTCCGGGGACAGCAGGATAAGTCAGCCACACTTGGTGACGTCATCCGACGGCGCCGAGAAGACGGAAGTACTCTCCATAGCTCAGAAGGGCTTTGCCCTTCTGAGCATGGGCCACTTGGCCCCACCCCCCTTCCCGCCCCTAGCTAGCCAGTTCGTCACTAGCTGAGCCTTTTGCCGCTAGGAGGCGGGCACCCGGACGGAGGCAGACCCCATCCCAGGGGAGGTGGGCGGGTATGTGTGGCTGACTTATCCTGCTGTCCCCGGAGAACTCAGTTACAGGTAAGTAACTCCGTTTTCTCCTAGGACAAGCAGGATGAGTCAGCCACACTTGGTGCCTCCCAAGCTGCCACGCGCTGTGGTGGATGGGGGAATGCCGAGACACTCCCTCAGGCAGTATTTGCCTTTGTGTTGCGACAGGACCTGTCAGTCCGCAGTGGCGCTGCACGCATTTTCAGTAGCAGTGCTGAGAGGGGGAGCATTTGAAGGGCTCTTTTCGTTTGGGTTTGCCGTTGCGATGCACATATGTGCAGAGGGCTACCAGGTACACCGGTTTAGTAGAGGGCTACAAGGTACACCGGTTTAGTAAGAGAGATGTAGGCACATCGAGCAGCAGTAGTGTGGAATCCAACCTTCGAGCAATAGTAGTGCGGGATTCGCCATCGAGCAATAGTGGTGGGGGATTCACCGTGGTCACGGAGCAATAGGTGCGGTCACAGGGCGCACCTGTGCGGTAACCGAGATGTAGGCCCATGGGTCCTTAGCAATGCGGGATCCCCCACCGAGCATTATTTGTAGCGCGGGTTTCACCGCTGTCATGGTGCATGCCATCGGGCAGTAGTAGTAGTGCGGGGTCACCACTGTCACGATGCACACGGGGCTCACCATTGCCGTGCGCGATGCACACATGTGCAGAGGGGCGATAACAAGGCACGCCTGTGCAGTGACCGATGTAGGTACATCGCAGTGGCAGTTACCGTAATGCAGGAACACGGGTATGGATATCCCTGCATAGCCGATTGCAGTAGTAGGCCATGCGGGTGGAGCAAAATGGAATATTGAGATATCATTGGAAGAGGGGCTTCTCCCCCCTCCCCCCTTTTGTGTGGTTTTTTTTTTTTTTTTTTTGAACCGATAAAACGGGATAACAGAGGAACCGGGAGACATGGCCAATTTGGCCACTGTTGGTACAGAATACTGTGCACGGCTGAACTCCGTCAAAGGCTGCCTTCAGGGTGCATATCCCACTCCCTGCATGCTTGCGCATTGCTGCTGGCATCTGTGCCGTGGCCCGATTGCTCGGCCGCAGCAACTGAGGTAGCGGTGCTGTTAGAAGGCCGTGAGGCGTTTTCACTAATGCTAGTCCCTGGCACGGTATACATGAGGGGAAGGTGTTGAGGCTGAAGCCAGAGCAAGAACTGCTGCCTGGTTGAGGCTCCTGTCTGATCTAGGCCGGGAGCGCTGTAGTTAGGCTCCTGTCTGGTCTAGGCCGGGGGCGCTGTAGTTAGTTACGTACAGGGCGTCCTGGGGAAAATGGAAGACCTGTGAGGACGGGGACAGGGTTAGGTCTCTTGACACTGGTGTGTTATCATATGACCGTGTGCTATCCTGTTTCCGTGGGGCTCCGTTCCTCCCAGGAAGCGTGGTGGTAGCTCGATTCAGAAGGACTGCACATCTGATGAGTGCCTTGTAGCTCAACCGGCCTCTGAGTGGGTGATCGTCCTGCAAGATAGGCTAATGCAGAAGGGATCACAGCAGCCGGGATTGCCCGGCAGGGGACAGAATAGGAATTTGAACAACTATCCAGAGGGTCGCCAAGAGGTGACAGCGACCTGATGGCGCGTAGCAATGCAACTTCATTTCAGCAGTAACCTGGGCAGGCATGGCTCCCGCATTGGATAAATGAGGAGGATGCTGAGCTACCGGGGCTGAGGCAGGTAAACTCTTATTTAGGTCCCTCCTGAGACATGTAGCTCTCCCTGACGGGCTCTCTTTGCACTGCAGGGACTGGGATGTCAGGAGTCATGGCTGGGACTTGAGCCTGTGACCTTCTGCTCTGCTTCTGAACACACTGTCTGTGTGCACCGGAGCACTGCGGTGCCACTCCAGAGTAGAGGCGGCATCTGAAGGCTCGTGGGAGGAGTCCAGTTGGTGCACCAAAGCGTCACTCAGATAAGTGCCGGCCTGTTGTCGGTAGGCCTAGGGCTGTCAATACAAGACCGTCTGTGGAGAGAGGAGAGGAAGAAGAAGACAGAATGGCTTATTGGTGCAAAATGCTGTTGTATGCATTTGCTGATGCATGTGGCAAGTGACTTGTCCACTTAAGGGCAAGATGCAGTGCTCTTAACCCCTTGTCGCACGCCTCATGATCCGAACCACTAGGCTCGTGCCCCTGTTGGGAATGTCATAAGCGTTGTCCCGAGCGATATTAGGGGGTGGCCCCAGCTTTGTCGATAGGCAATGGCGGGGGATTGCATGTACGGTGGCCCCAGCTTTGTCGATAGGCAATGGCGGGGGATTGCATGTACCAGGACACAGTAGCCATGTGCATGGCGTCATATTGAAGACACGTAGGCTCCCCAATGCCTTGAGTGACAGGAGTTCATGGCGAGGGGACGCTGCTTACCCATAGGTTGGCATGAAATATGGGGACTAGATTGGCAGGGGCCACAGCTGGGATTTGAACCTGTGACTCTGGTCCCGGAGGTACTGGCTCTGTCAGCTGCACCACACTGTGACCACTTACTGATTACCTGCCGGCATGCAGTTGGAAAGGCAGGTGCTATTTTGAGGCCCTCGAGCGGCCGCATTGTCTGAAGGAAGCTGTCGTTCAGTCATGGGGTGAGAGCCTCCGGTGGTGAGAGCCTTGATGAAGGGTAGGGGACCTGGGTAGGTGTGCGCCACAGCTGATATTTGCCTGAACACACTGGGCTGTACGTACTGTACCGCGCTGTTGTCACTCCGGAGGCAGCCCTTGGTCAGTCAGGTTGTCACCCTGGAGGAGGCCCCGTCCAAACGTGTCTCCAGTGAGGAGATCCATAGGTTAACTCTGTGGGGCCCAGCCCGCAGACAGTTTGTGCCCTATCGCCTCCGTCTTCGCGAAGCACGGGTCAGAAGGAGTTGGGCCCACGCTGGGACCCGGGCGTTGACATAGTTCCCCGAAGTGCGTCCTAAGTAGCTTCATACTGCTTGTGAAGCAACCCTGCTGGTAATGTGGGCCTGATGGACTGTGGCTTGACCCGTCCTGCATTTGTCTTACACTCCCTCTTGTTATCCTTGACTGCGGAGCAACGTATGCTGGCATAGGGGAAGCTCAGACCTTCTAATAGCAGGGAAAGCAGGACACCTGGTCCCTTGGCAGTAAGCGACCAGGATGTGGTCTACCCGAGGTCTACCTGTCGGAGATGAAGGATGTGTCAATCACTAGGCCGCTCCTCCACTGGTAGTGGAGGTATGATGCAAGGGGCCGAGCAAGCAGCTGGGCCGTCATGCTGGATGAAGGGAGATCCCGGTGGATTTACCAGGGTAAAGCCCCTGCACCGTGCTGGCTCATACCAGCATGTGTGGCTGGTATCATATTGGCTACTGGTTTCAGCGCCGGGTCCCAAATAGAGACCAAAACAAAACAACTCATGCTTGATGAACCGTGATAGGAAAGCAACCTGTCTGAGAACAACCCCAGGTGGGACCTGAACCACAATCCCTGGCTTAGGAGGCCAGTTCCTTATCCATTAGGCCACAGGGGCTTGGATTGCCTTCAGCTGGTGGGGACCTGGACCTGTTCTCCGTCTGCTGCTCACTTTCTGGGTTTGAGCTGGCCGAGGGACCAGTGTGACTTGAAAGGTCCAATGTGAGCCCAGAGCATGCTGAGTGTTCTGAACCATGAAGGGTGATGTCTCAGCCAGCTTTACTCCTTGGACCTACATGGGGATTGAACTAACACACCTTATACCATCGGTCGGTGTATGAAGCATTGTGCTACAGCTTTGACTGTAATCCGAGGAGTAGAGGGACTCTGCTTCCTTAATGGCTCATACCTCATAAGGGGAAACGGCAGACAGCCTTACTCAGCCACTGGGGAATTGAACTCATTCCGTTGGTCAAAGCAATGCAATGCAATGTGTGCCTTTGAGGCAGTGCTGACTCCTTGCAACCCATACACCCCTGGGTTTCTTGACAGTGTCACCGGAGTGGATTGCCGGACCTTTCTTCCGGACAATGGAGGATTAAGTGACTGCTGAAGGCCACAAGGAGTGCTAGTGGGATTGAACCTTGGTTGCTTGGATACCGAAGCCAGAGCTCTAACCACTAGGCTACTCCTACACTATGTGGAAAGACAATTACCACAGATATGCCAACGAATAGGTGCAATTGTTCAGGTAGCATTTAATCAGGTATTTTGGTGTACCCTCGGTCCTGTAAGGCATACTGGCCAGGGACACCTGAGATGAGCTACCTGGATCTGGTTGTGAATTTTGCAGGCACAGCGAGTAACTCCAATAGTGGCTCAGCAGGATGCTTCGCGCTGTGCAAGGGTTCGTGAGATGCCCACTGCGGGAATGTGCCATGCCAGTGGTAAGTGAAAATAGCACTACCCTTCGGCTTCTGTGCAGGTAAAACCTCAGCCAGCCTTCTTCATAGGCACGGAGGGGAATTGAACCCATGGCCCTGCCAATTGGTCAGAACCATTGCTACACTGCTGCTCGGGATTTCCTGCGCCGGTGCAGAGAGCGTCAGCGCCATCCTCGCCGAAAACGGGATCAAGAGCTTCCCCTCCTGCCCTGGTGCTTAGGCCGGCGCCGGACTGGCGGGGGCTAGCAGCGATCAAGGCTGGGGCTGGGACGAAGGCGGGGTGCTGTCCGATAGCGGCGCCTTCCGTTGAGGCTCCATCCAACGGCTCCGTGGGAGTGTCGGTCCAAGACGCTACCCTTCAGCTTCTGTATGGATTTTATGTGCCGGTGCAAGAGCGTCGGCGCCATACTCGCCTCCGCGCCAAAGCAATGGGATCGGAGTGAGACCCAGAGGCTTTCCACTCATGTAAGGCGCCAGTCAGAGAGCAGTGCTGAGTGGGCCGGCCTGAAGTGACGCCAGCCAATGGAGCTGCGGCGGAAGAAGTGGAGCCAGAAGGTGCTGCCGGGTCCAATCCGGCAGAGGGGGCGTGGCTTGCGTGCGGCACACAGAAGCAGGAAAATGGCCACCTCCATAGATCACCACGTGCGAGGAATGTCCAGACAGAGACCTGGGAGGAGGCCCCGGCTGCCGCAAGGGCTCTCAACCTGGGAGGGGGTGCTCTTGGTTCAATTCGGCTGGACGATTCAAGCTCGCTGCGGGTTGGAGGCCCCCAGGCACAACCCGAGCGGCGGACGAACTGGTGGCTTAGCCTGCGGCTGGGGTGGAGGCCCTTAGGCACACCCTGAGCTGCGGAGAGCTAGCGGCCCAAGCCTGCGGCTGGGTGGAGGCCCTGAGGCACACCCTGAGCGGCGGCAGAGCTGGCGAGTGCCGGGGAGGTCCCACGAAGGTCCGCAGCAGCGCCCTGCACCAGGTCATCCGAGAACTCCGGTCTTTCTGCAAGCGGCTGCCATGCTTCCCGCTGAGAGCGCCTGCAGGTGCAGGAGCCCGAGTGCAGCCCAGCAATCTGAGACAGAGCCTAGAGTAAAGTAAGTCTAACTGAATATACATACGAGTAAGCTAGAATTAAAACGCGTGCTATATACATACGATTAATCCTTAAAATAAAAAATTATGTGGAGAGTAGAAAAGGTCCGTCTTGCTGGCAAGGCGGAAGAACTGAAACTGGCTAGCTAGGGGCGGGAAGGGGGGTGGGGCCAAGTGGCCCATGCTCAGAAGGGCAAAGCCCTTCTGAGCTATGGAGAGTACTTCCGTCTTCTCGGCGCCGTCATCGTCACCAAGTGTGGCTGACTCATCCTGCTTGTCCTAGGAGAAACCCTCATTACAGGGAAGCAACTTTGCTTTCTCCATTGACAAACATGATAAATAAGCCACACAAGTTAAGTCTTCCACAGCTGGGGGTTGCAGAGGCCACATAAGGGAAAAGGACAAGTATGCTTGGAGTGTTCTAGCATACTGCTCATGTATAGGAGTTAAATTAATATACAGTAGAGAATCTTCTTGCAGATGTAGCCTGAGAGTGAAGCGCTTATGAAAAAAGTACTCTTTATAGCAAGTCCTTCACTCTGTCCAGGGAGGAGTAATTTTGTCTTCCTGCTACTGTTGATTTGCAGTGTTCCTCTGCTGTAAAGCTCTCAGAAATAATAGTACCAAATGTAGCTTTCTCCTAGTATTGCTGAGAACATATACTACACATGTATTTGTCTCCAATGTTAGATTTCTCAAACGTTTCCTTGTTTATAACATCTGTTTTCTTCCATATAGGTCTTTTTTCTTTTTTAAAAGTGACAAACAAGTGGGAACAGCACATTTAAAACTAGACAAGCTGGAATCTGAAAGTGAAATCAGAGAAATCATCGAGGTACAGTTTTTGAATGTGTTCACAGAAACATCAGGCAATAAGGATTAAGCAGAAGTACAGCTTACTAACTGCTGCCAGCCTCAATCCCCCTAGTCCTGTAGAATATACATTTTTTTGACAAAGATTTAGGTACATATTGAACAATACCCATCTCAATGAACTGAAATGCTCACCCAGGTGTGCCTGCTGACATACTCCCTCTTTCTGGCGCTATCAGGTTTATGATGGTAGAAAACCCACTGGAGGTAAATTAGAGGTGAAAGTGAGACTCCGAGAGCCATTGAGTGGACAAGACTTTCAATCTGTGACAGAAAGGTGGCTTGTCCTTGAACAGAGTATGCCTAAGGTAGGATTGCTTCTTTGTCTTGAGTATGACAGTCTTTCTACTGTGCTAGTCCTAGGAAACTACAGACACATGGAGGAACGTGAAACACAGAAAGCTAACACAAAATCTGTCTTAACCTAATAAACAGCATCACATCTTGTGTACACTCTTCCTGATACACCTGCATTGCTTCTGGGGACATCATTTGAATGGCAGTACATAAGGGGAGCTGCCAGTAACCTGTGTGTGTAACTCCTTACCCCATTCCACCAAACCTCCAAAAACTTGATTTCCTCACTTCCATAAATTAGACTTTCTTCAGTTTACTCCTACTAGAATTCTGCACACAATAATGCAAAGTTGTGTACTTTTTTGTGATTTTATTTCTGTATTTTAAATTATCGCTCAAAAACAATTTCCTTATCGTCCTTCCAATCCAGTCCAGTACGAGTGGGTTGTCAGCCTCTACCAGCAGCTGGGAACTAAGCATGTCAGATTTCTGATGTCATAGTACAAGAACTGTCTCCATAGGCTCCAGAAATCAGTACTCAGTTCCCAGCAGCTGGGAGAGCTTTCCTGTGGCTGAACTCCACTGGAAGATTTTATTCAGGTTTAAAAACACAATAAAACAAAAGAAATCTAAGGGGGGGCTCTGTTGACTTTCCTAATTTTCTCCCTTCAACTCAGTCTTTGGTATTTATGTGCTACTGTGCCTTTAAATTCAAAGTGAAACCAAAATTGTGTACTGGAATGTGATTTAAGTGTCTTACCAGCAGCATAGCAGGAATTTTTTAATGCTGTGAGAAGTTTGCCTTTTCAGTTCATAGCATAATAAGTACTTGTCTTTTTCTCTCTCCTTAGGGCTGTCTGTGTTTGTTTTGTTTTCAACCCACCCTGTTCTCCTTCATGTTACAGGCTCCCTCCTGCTGTGCTGTGTGTGAAGAGAGCCTGGTTTCTTTGCAGGAGGCTTTTGCAGAGTTGTGTTAGGCAGGGAAAGTTTGCCCAAGGGGTGTGGTTTTTTTTACATCAAAATCATGGATTCTTCTGAATTACAGCAGTACAGAATTAGCAAAGTAACTTACCTGTAGCAGGGGATCCCCAGGAACAAGCAGGACTGTAGTCTTCACATATGGGTATCGTCGGTACTGATGGAGCCTGCGTGGGAACACTCCCCAGTGTCCAATAAGAAAGCTCTTGGGAGCATCCCACAGCACCTGTGTGCTGCCTTTCCGCCTTTCCCAACTGTCCCTCTCCAGTTCTTCGTTTTCTGCGGAGCCGTTAGTGTAGCTGGGTTTAAAAAAGGTTTTGACAAGTTCCTGGAGGAACGGTCCATAAACCATTATTAAAAAGGGACCCAGGATATCAATGCTTGACCCAATACAAGCATTGTGGAACCTGTGTCTTTTGGGGAAACTGCTAGGTATGTATGACCTAGATTAGCCACTGTTGGAAACAGGATACTGGGCTTGATGGACCTTGGTCTGACCCAGTATGGCATATCTTATGTTTTTATGCACCCTCTTGTGAGTGAAGATCCTTTCATGGCTGTGATGAGACCTCTGCAAATTGGGTTAGGGGAGGGGGAGAAAGCAATGGTGCATGAGGTATGGGACACTCACACTGGGGGGGGGGGGTTCTTGACCCTAGGGACATGAGATCAGAGATTTAGCCACAGAGCTTACTGCAGTACCTGCTCTCTTGGATGGGGTACAGAGACTGCTGTGTGGTCCCTCCCTCGCTTGGTGCCACTTCATAGGCTGTGCACTAGGGTTGGATCGAGGGGTAGGACTGAGGGAGAGGTTTGAGTGAAGGTTGCCTATTGATTGGGTCTTGTTTGGGCTAAATCACCCTCTACACCTAGACAGGTGTTTTATGCATATTGAGTGCTAAGGGGGTTGTTCTTGGTGTGGTGGCAACGTGCCGGTGTGGTAGCACAAAAGAACCAGTTGCCTGGCAGTTGTGGGCAGCCACAAAATGCTGGCCTTCCGCTGGAGGCCTCCACTTCGGTTATCTGTTTGTGGACTGATCAGTGGCTATAGATGGTCTGATTGCTGAATGAAAGGTGGTGTGCTGTGTCTGGATTTGAGACCTCATAGCAGTGAAAGCCTGGAGTGGAGGCTAGAAGGTTACCCGAGGATGTAGTAAAAGCTGTTAGTGTGGCTGGGTTTGAAAAGGGATGGACAATTCTTGGAGTAAAGGTCCACAACCATTATTGAGGAGGATTCAGGAAATCCAGTGCTTATCCCAGGACGAGCATTGTGGAACCTGCCCAGTACTTGTGACCCAGTTTGGCCACTGTTGGAAACAGGATATTGGGCTTGAAGGACCTTGGTCTGCCCCAGTATGGCATTACTTATGCTCTTGTGTTCGGTATATGGTAGGCCACTGCAGTCTGGGAGGGGGAAACTCTGAGCTGCACTGGAGTTCTGATTGTGGGATTATACTGCTGGTTAGACCTCTATGGGGTAGGGCTGAGGTTTGAAAACCAGCTCTCCCTGTGCCCCCTCCCCTCCCCCCCCGGAACTGGAGGTAGGCTGTTTCTGAAGTCACTTTTTTTTTGCCTCGTGTGTCCCTTGGCAGAATACGGTATGACTGGAGTGGATTACAGGCCTTTGCTGGAAGTGATGGAGGGTGAGCGACTTGCCCAAGGCAATGAGGAGTGCCGGTGGGTGTTGAACCCTATGCTCTTGGTTTGTAAGCCAGTGTTCTAACCACTAGGCTGCTCCTTCACCCCTGTGAGACTTACTATGTGGGGCACTAAGCCAGCACCTTATAGGTGCCAGCTGCCAGGCCTCTGAATGATGTTGAATGCTGACCGGAGGGAGAAGCCAAACCGGAGATTGAACCCCTGGCCTCATGTGTACCAGACCGACTTCTGGTTTTCCTCGACGAGGTCTAGACACCCTTCTGGTGTAACGGGGGTAATAAAGGGGTGTCAGTGGGATTGAACCCTGGGCTCTGCAGCCTCTGGGTTATTCCTCCACTTGTCGTGACCCAGGGGGCAGAGGAGATCTGCCCCTTCCCAGTCCCCTTGCGTACTGTCTCCATAGAAGAGACTAATGCCGGATGCCATCAGCATGGTAGGACATCATGTGATGATTGCAGGGAGACTGGCTGCATTTTCTGGTGTGGCAGACTCCTCTTGCATGACAGCAGTCATGTATATGGGTCTCTGCACTATGGGGGTTTCCTGAGCCCCGACATCCCTCCAGTGCCAGTGAGGGCATTGGAGAGGGGGTGCTGATGGCATTCTGGCAATGGTTTCTGTCCTCCTTAGCAGAGGAGGCCTGGTCGCGTTCTGTATGCCCATTGCATTGGTCCTGAGCTGTCAGTCATGAACAGGACCCGCCTTAGTGGGAGGATGGCTTAGAACTGTAGTCACCGGAGCCCTCTGCATTAGAGAGAGAGATGAGGGCTCTCCGGAGTTTCCTGGTATGGGCGGATCAGTCCATCACGCCACTCCCCTGTCGCTACGTAGTGCATGACAAGCTTGGCAGGGAATGCACACCACTAAGACCAGATCTTGGGTGCCAGCTCCCAACCGCCAAAGGAGTCTCCCGTGCCCTGCCACTTCTGCTGTGGTAGCAGTTAGCAATATGGACACTGACCTGCTGGCTTCCAGAATATCATGGCATACCATAGATGCCGAAGCCAGTAGTTGATGATACTGTCCTTGGCGCCGAGGGTCAGAAATTGATGGCACGAGAAGGATGATGATGCACTGGGACAAAGAGGCCGGACGCATTGTCGGAACAGTGACGCGTGGTGACTGGCATCAGGGGAGTGTCACTGGAGTGCTGCGCCTGCTCATTGCTCAGTGGGCCTGAAGCAGAGTCAGAGGAGTGATGGCACTGGGTCTTTTCCCTTTAGGGTGTGGTGAGCATTGCAGCCAGTGGCTCTGGCAGGCTGGTCACTCAGTGAATAGAGCAGTCTTCCGGTGAGGGTGTCGGTTTTAAATCGGTGGTCCTCCCAATAAGCCGGGCCGGGGATGGAGGCCTTTTACCCAGCACATTCCGTGCCCGCATGTTCGGGTATTGGGGCATTAAGCAGATGGGGTGTATCCGGTCATGCTGCGAGGGTGATTCTCAAATGCTGCTGCTCTGAACAGCGGTAGCTGCATCCACTGTTGGCAGCTTTCCACCCCACAGGTCCTTTTCTCTGCCACCTGTGCGCTCGGCGTACCAGGACCTCATGGCTGTGGATTCCGCCAAGGTTGGCTGCATTCCGCTGGGATTTCCCTCTAGCTGGGGAGTCTGAGCAGACACCTGATGAGTCCAACAGCTTTTCCCCTTGACAGAGCACGTTAGCCCAAGGTGCTCAGGAGTGCATAACAGGCTGAGGTATGGCCGGAGGACAGTGAGTTCCTGGGGAGGGCTCTGCCGCTGAGCTCCAAATGGTTTCATTGACTGCTTCCAGCGAAGGAGGAGGTTTTGCCAGAAGACTTCTCTGATCGGTTCTATCCTGTGAAAAGGAAGAAAAATTGACATTAAAGGGATTTTAAACTTAAGAGATGAAAGAAAAACTGGAGAGCAAGAAAGCCGTCCGCATGGCCGGATGGAAAGAACAGACTGAGGTGAAAAAGGGGCAGGCACTGCAATGGGGTGGTTGGCACATGCTCAGAGGAGTCTTATGAACTATTGGAGAGCTTATTCCGTCCATGGCACTGGCTGATGGCATCACCCATGTGTGGCTGACTCATCCTGCTTGTCCATGGAGAATCTCTGTCTAGGGCTGCAGCAGTTTTGGTGAGAACAATAGCCATTTTCTCTCCACTGGCCATTTCTCCTCAGCAAGCTAAGAAACACCAGAAAAAGCACAAACATTTAGTTTCAGCACCAAAGGCAGCTGAAACTACTGTTCTGGGCAGCCTGAAAAGTGTTTTTCCACGGAGTTTATTCTAGCTTTGCACAAGGCATTTTTACTAAAGAGAACATTTGGGGTACATGTTTCCAAGGCTTCTGTGCCAGAGAATTTGCCGAACACTCTGCAGGAGACCTCTCAAGCTGTGGAGGTTCTTCCAGCTAAAAAGAAAAGGATGGAGGATGGTCAACATTCGCTCTAACCTCCTCAGCTGAAATTCACAAACTCATCTCTACCTCTAACAAGACCTTCTGCCCCCTCGATCCCATCCCATCTTCATGGTTACTTACACCCTCTCTTTCTTTCCTTCCTTCCTTCCCCCTATTCTTTCCATACTAAATAATAGTCTCTCCACTGGAACTTTCCCCAACCCCTGGAAACATTCTTTAATCCGCCCAATCCTCAAGAAATCCTCCCTTGACCCTCTTGACCCAGTCCACTACCGCCCCGTCTCACACCTTCCATTCCTCTCTAAGCTCCTTGAAAAGATCGTCTTTGCACAGCTTTCGCACCATCTCGATTCCACCAGCTACCTTCACCCTCGTCAATCAGGTTTCCGGCCAGGTCACAGTGTCGAAACCACCCTCCTTGCTTTCACTAATTCCCTGCATGTGGCACACGATCGTGGTGACATTTCGGTTGCGGTAGCACTTGACCTTTCAGCGGCTTTTGACCTGGTTGACCACTCCCTTCTAGCCCGTCTCCGTGAAGCTGGTATTCATGGCACTGTCTACAGGTGGTTTCACTCTTTTCTCTACACCCGATCAGCTTCAGTCCTCTCTGCCTCTTCCTCTACACCACCTTCTGCCCCCTTCCCTTTACCCTGTGGGGTCCCCCAGGGTTCTGTCTTGGCTGCTCTTCTCTTTAATCTCTTCTTGGTGCCCCTCACACTAGTCATTCAACAATTCGGGATTTCTGCCTTTTACTATGCGGACGACATTCTTCTCCTTCACCACACGTCCCCCTCCCACCCTGATCTCACTCCCTTAAATAACTGCCTCACAGCTGTCACTCACTGGTTGACCCAAAACTGCCTTCACCTCAACCTTGCCAAGACCACTGCCATCTGGTTCCCTCACGGTCATCCCTCCCCCTCTCTAGCCCCATCCCTTTCCAACACTCCCATATCCTTGGTCACCACCTTCCGCTATCTTGGTGTCCTCTTTGATTCAGACCTTACCTTTCGCGCTCATATCTCTCACATTACCAAAACCTCTTTCTATTTCCTACGTCAAATTCGCGCTATTCGTCCCTTCTCTCCCCTTCTGCTCTCTCTAGTTATGTCCCGGGTCGACTTTTCTAATTCTATCCTAACCGGTCTGGCCTCCTCCCAACTTCACCGCCTTCAGAGAATCCAAAACACCGCAGCTCGCCTTCTCTCTCATTCATCCCCTTATCACCACATAACCCCTCTTCTCATCCATCTACATTGGTTACCTGTTCCCTTTCGTTCCCAATATAAGCTACTCACCTTGGTTCACAGGGCCCTGCACACCAGTACCCCACAATATTTAGATGATCTTATTCACTTTCACGCCCCCAGACATACCCCCCGCGCGTTCCATTTAAACCGTCTCACCCTTCCCCCCCCCTCTGCTGCTCATCTTCAATCCACCCGCTCCTCAGCCTTTTTCTTCACAGGCCCCGCACTTTGGAACTCCCTTCCCACTTCTCTCCGCCTTGAACCCTGCTACGCAGCATTCAAACAGCTAAAAACCCACCTTTTTTCCCTAGCCTTTAACCTCCCCACTTCCCCTCCCCCCTTGTAGCTCTACTCTCCTTCCTCTACTGTTCCTTAACCCACTTTGCTCTTACAATTTGTAACTTCTTTTCCTTTTCCGGCCTTGTGCCTTGCTTTTATTGGTTTTTATTTATTGTAAACCGCTTTGATTTTATTTTGAAGAGCGGTCAATCAAGTTTTAATAAACATAAACATAAACTAGGATTCACCTCAGTCTCTCCACTCAGAGGAACCTCTGGAGGGGGCAACAGACCTCTGGGGGGAGACAGCGGCTACTGAACTAGAGGAAGGGGAGATCCCTCAAGGGGAGGATCCCAATGCGGTTAGAATTTTTTACAAGAAGGAGCTGGCTGCACTGACTGCACACTTGCTGGCTGCACTGACTGCACACTTGCTGGCTGCACTTAATATTATACTGGCCCCTGCAGCAGCAGCAGAGGAGGCCCTAGAGCACGGGTGTCAAACTCCAGTCCTGGAGGACTGTAAACCAGTCAGGTTTTCAGGGTATTGCTAATGAATATGCATGAGATATATTTGCATGCACTGCCCCCACTGTATGCAAATATATAATGAATATTCATTAGGGGCATCCTGAAAACCAGACTGGTTTGTGGCCCTCCAGAACTGGTGTTTGACACCCCTGCCCTAGAGGACCCATTTCTGCAGGGATTTAAGTCCTTACCATTTACCTTTTCGGTGCACAGAGTCATCAAGAAAATGATATAAACAGAATGGGAGGCGCTGGAGGCCAGCCTTAGAGGGGTTCAGGCTATGAGCTAACTGTTCCCTATTCCTCAGGAGGAAAAAGATCTGCTTAAGATGTCTAAGGTGGATGCTTTAGTCTTGGTGGTGACCAAAAAGACCACCATTTCAGTAGAAGGCAGGGCAGCGTTGACAGACCTGCAAGACTGCAAATTGCACACCTTTTTTGTAGCAAATGTTTGATACTACCGCTCTGACTCTTCAGGCCTCGATTTCTGAGGCTTATGTGACCAGGGCTTCCATTCACTGGATCCAAGGTTTGACAACAGGAGAGCTGGAATTGCGAGGCGACTAAGCTGGAGTTGCCCTTGGCTTACGTAGTTGGATGCCTTTTATGACCTGGTACGAGCTTTGGCCAAGATCATGGCTTCGATTATTGCAGCCAGGTGCTTTCTGTGGTTAAGAAACTGGTCAGCTGAGGAGAGCAAGATGGCATCTGGCAGATAGCTGCAGCTCTTACCTCTCGACCTGTGCCAGTTCTTTTGGGATTCCTTGGCCTCAGATGGGGGGGGGGGGAGAAAGAGGAAACTGAAGAGACAGTCCTCCGGTTCGACGGCTTCTGACCTGGGGGTTCAGAGGATGCTTGTTGAGTGTGGATTGAGCCTGGAATATGGCAACAGCACTTCAGCAGGGCTGTTAGCATCATCAGAATCGGCCTTGGATGGGGGCACCTTTGAGCCCCATGGAAAACTGCACCTCTGCAACCTGGAAGCATTGCCAGTCCGCCCGTGTGGCTGTCGCCGGCTTCGGATCCAAGTGGAGGAGCCCCAGCAGCGGCATCTTATCCTATTGTGGGGGACTGTGTCACTGAGTACCGATGCTTTGGAGGAGAAGGCGGTATTTGAGGGAGATAAGCCTTATCTCCCGGGCCCTGGAGGTTTGAAGAAACCTGCAGTGGTTGCTATGGAAGCATTGTGGGAAGCATCAGCCCTGGCAAATTCTTCTCTGCAAACCTTAGGTACAGTTTCTTTGGATTTAATTTCTGTGAAGGACTCTATCAGCTGTCTCCCAGGAGCAGACTCAACAGGCATCTAGGTTGTCTGTTATGGAAGCTAGATTTGGGGAATTACAGGATATCCAGAGTGCAACGGTTAAGGATCCTTCAATGTTTCGGGAGATGGAGTATTTGGAGAATTCTGTGAGGAGAAATAACTTAGTTTATTAATTTTCCCAAGTCTCTATTGGTGCCACCTATTGAGATGGCCAGGAAATATCTCTGGGAAATACTGAAGTTACTGGCAGACAGTTTGCCACCGATTACTCGTGTGCAATGTGTGTCTAAGGGTTCCAGCGCCACTGTTACTTGACTGATACAATCTCAAAACCAGGTGGGCTCTTTTGATTTCACTGGTTTCTTGGAGAATTCCCTGGATGGTGTGACTGAACAGACTACTTTGCTTGTTAGTTTTGCTATTGAGATTGACCATCATATGGTGTTAAAATTATATTTTTGATATTTATTTATTTATTTTAGTGTTTTCTATACCGCCATATCGATAAATCATAGCGGTTTACATAAAACAACTGAGTTACATCGAACAAAGTGGAAGTTACATGTGTAAAGAGAACTATTAGATAATTACATGATCAGTAAACATTAAGTGATCAGGAATATATACATGATGATTTAATATGAACTATGTACAAATTATAAGGGTCCTGAGTTTTTTAGGGAAGGGATGTAACGTAGTGGATGGTGTGCTGCTTCTGGTATTTTAGTGCGGTTGAGTCGGGGCGGTTGGTGAATTTGTCTCATTTTCACCAAAGTGTTATATAAATAAAAAAGTTGTTAGTTGTGTTTGAAAGGTGGAGAGGTCTGTTATGTGTCTCAATGTATATATGCAGATATATGCAGGAGCTGTTTTTGGGGGACAGGATTCAAATCTTTCCTGATTTTTCTCAGGCTACCCAATTAAGGCATAAAGAATTCTTGGTGTTAAAACCAAGGGTTCTAGCCTTGAGTGCTACTTTTTTGTTAGTTTCCTAGTAGATGTTTTGTTTTCCTGAATTCAAAGAGGTTTCAGTTTTTTGACCCTAAGCAGCTTCTTCGTTTTTTGGTGAGTAGGGAGGGGTACTTGAGGGTTAGTGGCTTCCCTGATTATAGTAACATAGTATATGACGGCAGATAAAGACCAACATGGTCCACCTAGTCTGCCCAGCAAGGTGGCAAGAGTAGGTACACTTGCCATTCCGTGCAGGTCACCTCCCCCCATGCCTTTGTTTAGGGGTGTACCCACTGCTCCGTGTAGGTCACCCCTATTTGTTCATATATAAGAGATAGTTATGCTTATTGTGATTTTATTCTGTTGCTATAAAAGGATCCACTATGTCTATCCCATGCCATTTTGAATTCTGTCACTGTTTGCGCCCCCACCACTTCCATCGGGAGGGCATTCCAAGCATCCACCACCCTTCCAGTGAAAAAGTATTTCCTGATATTGCCTTTCAGTTTACTCCCTTATGCTGGCTGTGTTACTGCAATATCCTTAGTTATTTCCTTTTTGTTATATATAAAAGATTTTTACTAAACTTGTTCTCTAGGTGTGGGTTTGGTGGGCTTATATATCAATGTTTTGTATTTCTTGGGTGGAGGGGGGTGTTTTTCCTGAATTTGCTGTTTTCCCAGATTTTGCCTTTATTCTTGGTTTCTGAGAATGTATATATATTATAAATGCTAATAAATATAAAATAAAGAAAGGAACTGGTTGGCTCACATGTCCCCTAAGACTAGGCTCAACAAGCTTCCATTTAAGGGCAAGCTGCTCTTCGGAGATGCTCTGGACAAATTGATTAAAGATCTGGATGAGTCTAAGGGCGCTCGGTTGCTGGAAGACCATTTTAAAGGGCCAAAGCAGGGGACCGTCCCAAAGGGTCATTCTAGGGATTTTAGAAAGTTCTGATCTATTCGTTTTGCCCCTTTTTCAGTGAGGTCAGTTTTGAGAGGATGGTCTTTTTGAGGCTACAGAGGTTCGATTAGGGGGTACTTCTCTGCCCCTGCGGTTCCTCCTAAAAGTCCCAATAAAATGAGGCAAGCCCAAGCGGGGATAGTTCCAATAGGGGGTCATCTTCAACAATTTTACTCTGCCTGGATGTCTATTATCACCGACCAATGGTGCTGGAAGTTATCAGAGAGGGGTATGCTTTGTAATTGGCTTGTCCTCTCTCAGAGGCCTTCATGCAGTCCTCTTGCAAAACTCGCTTGAAACAGTGCTCAGCTCAGGATACATTACAGCGGTTGCTGGACCTCCAGGCTGGAGTACCTGTTCTGTACGACCAATGTGGATCAGGTCGATACTCCATTTACTTTTTGGTTCCCAGGAAAGAGAGTACCTTCCGTCCCATCTTAGACTCAAGCATGTAAACCGGGCCCGTCGGGTGCCACATTTTCACATGAAAACCTTGTGTTTAGTGGTAGTGGTGGTCAGGAATGGAGAATTCCTCTTGGCGCTGAATGTCATGGAAGCGTATTTTCACATCCTAATTCAACCAGTCCATCAGCAGTATCTGTGGTGCCGATGGCGCATTATCAGTTCCAGGCACTGCCATTCGACCTAGCCATAGTGCTGCAGACCTTCACCAAGAATCATGGTGGTCGTGACTCACCTGGTCTCCTTTGTGTTTCCTTACCATTCCCCCTAGATGTATCCCCTGTCTCCAGCCACTGTGTTGTCTGTCTTGACTACAATGTAAACTCTGATGAGCAGGGACCATCTTTTACATGTGTCTGTTCAGTTCTGTGTACATCTTGTAGTGCTATACAAATGCTCAGTAGTAGTAATGACAGCCTGTTGAGACAGGAGTGCGTGTTGGTTCATCCTTATCTCGATGATTGCTTTATCAGAGCAAAATCCAAGAGCGAAAGCGGGTGATGGAGTTTCTCAGGAATCTCAGCTGGGTGGTCAATTTGTCAAAGAGCAAGCTCAATCCGGTGCAGCATCTACTGTAGTCTATTTGGGAGCCCACTTCAACACCAAAGCAGGACTTGTTTTCCTCCCAGAAGAGCGGGCACAAAAGATTCGAGCTCAGATACGGTCTTTCCTTGGCATGATGGCACCTTCGGCATGATACTATCTTCAGCTCCTGGGCTCCATGGCAGCGGTCTTGGAGCTGGTGCCCTGGGCACGGGCTCACATGTGTCCTCTTCAGCAGGCTGTGCTCTGTCGTTGGTCTTCACAGCTACACCTACTTTCAAAGAAGCTGGTCTGTCCGCTGGTCGCCAGACAGGTCTTCTCTGGTGGCTGCAGCCAGAGCACCTTGCAGAAGAATGCCACTGGAATCGCAGGACTGGATTTTGGTGACAACGGATGCCATTCTCACGGGTGGGGAGCACATTGCAAGTCACAGAAGGAAATCGCCTGGAAATGAGGGCAACCTTTCTTGATCTTCCTCCCCCTGATTCTAAGGAGAGGCTTAAGTGACTGCCCCAACAACATGACAACAGTAGTGTACATCAATTGTCAGGAAGGCACAGGCAGTGTGATGGCAGAAGAGATTCATCCTCTGTTGCTGTGGGTGGAAGAGAACCTTGAGGTTCTTTTGATATCTCATGTGGCTGTCAAGATGAATGTTTAAGCAGATATTCTCAGTTGCCACCATCTAGACCCAGGAGGATGGGAACTAAACGCGGTAATGTTTCATTAAATCACCTGCCAGTGGGGTGTGCTGGTCATGGATCTCATGGCCTCTACCGCCAATGCAAACAGGTTCTTCAGCAGATGTCGGGAGTCCATGTCCAAGGCTTCAATGCTCTGGCACAGAGATGGCTGACGGAAGGACTCCTTTATGTATTTCCTCTGTGGCCTCTAATAGGACATCTCCTTCAACGCATTGAGGACCATCCCAAAAGGGTGGTTCTCTTAATTCTGGACTAGCTCTGAAGGCCGTGGTATGCCGACCTCCACAGGCTTTTTGATAATCAGCTCCTGGCGTCTCCTGAACAGAATCAATCTGGTCTCTCAAGGGCCAATATTAATGCCACAAGTAGATTGATTCTTGCTTATGGCCTGGCTCTTGCAAGTGCATGGCTGAAGCAGAAGGGCTATTTGATGATGGTGATAGATACTCTCTTGAAAGCCTATAAGTGTTTAATGGCTTGGCTTATGTCAGAGTGTGGAGAGTGTTTGAGAGCTGATGTGGAGACAATGGTCTCTGGGCCTTTTTGTCCTTGCTTCTGGATGTTCTAGCTTTTTTGCAGGTGGGACTGGACAAGGGGTTGGCCTTAAATTCTCTCAGTCTAGATGACAGCTCTCTCATGTTACTGTGGGCATGTGCAAGGGATCTTGCTGGCAGCTCATTCCAATGTGGCCCAGGTTCTCAGAGCAGTAAAGCAAGTGTGGCCACCCTGGCAGGTTATTGTTCTTCTGTGGGATTTTTTTTTGAAACTCTGTTTGATACACAGCAAACACTTGTACAACTCAGGTCAATACACATATACATAGGGCCCAGGGCAGGGTTGACTCTGATCCACTGCTCCAGGGCTTCAGCAAGCATGACCCGCCGCACAAAGTGGTACCCATGCAGCAGGCAGCAAATCCTTTTACAAGTTTCATTTACCCCCTACTTCTCCCCCCTCCCAATCCCCCTCCCACCCCCCACCCCTTGTTGCTGTAGCCTCTCTTACTTCCGTTAAGCCTACTGAGCACACTTAGGGACGCACGTGTCAATACTCCCCTGACCCCTCTAACCCTATACATTCTAGCTGTACCTTCATAGTATGGCACTTTGAACCTGTGGCCCTAGCCGCTGGAGATAAGGTTCCCAGGTCATTAGAAAGGAGGCCCACCGCTTAATGTTCCCCCGAGCTCCGCTCCTGCAACATTAACTGACGGAAGCTGTTGCGCCACTCCCAGAACGAGGGCGCCGTCCGCTCTCTCCACTTTAGCAGAATGGGACCCTTACCCACCAGACATGCCTTCCGCACCAGGATCCTCTCCCATCTCCCCTTTGGGTGGAGAGGTCGGAGTTGATCTAATACTACTAGGGACCCTGTCCATTGAAACTATTGCCCAATAAGGCTGCTCATATAATTACCTATCCGCACCCAAAAGCCATGGATTTTCAGGCACCCCCACCACATATGCCCTAAATCAGCCAAAGAACAGGAGCACTTCGGGCAACCGCCGTCCAAAGTGAGATGGCTATGCATTGCTCGTCTCGGTGAGAAGTGAGCACGTATCAGACATTTAAACTGTACCTCCCGCCACCTAGCCCCCTCCACTAGGCCTGAAATTCAACGTAGTGCTCTCCCAATCGACCCTGGGGCCACCTCCAGACAACTCCCTCGCCCAGAATGCCTCCTCTGCCAAATAGTCTGGGGGAGTGACGTACTCCCCAAGCCTTCTCTTAAAGTCTGCTATCCTGGACGGGCTCACATCGCCTAAGGCAAAAAATCCCAAGATCTTCTCCGAGCGCTCCAAATCCAACGCTTCTCTCGGCAACGAAGCCACATAGTGAGAAATCTGGGCATAGGCGAATAGATACCGGGAGGGCAACTCGTACTCCCTGCTGAGCTCGCTAAAGGATTTACACTTCCCCTCCCGGTCCACCACATGGCCCACACTCCTTATGCCCGCCCTCCTCCAATGTCGAAAAGCAGCAGTATCCATGCCAGGGGAAAATCGTGTATTACCCCCTATGGGCAGCCATCTAGACACCTCCGAGCTACCGCCCCAATTCTTCTGCAACCTCTGCCAAGTACGCCTTGTTGGCAACACCAACACACTACCCGTCATTCGACACGGCAGCACTGAGCTGTTCAAATGCAACACCGCAGCCAAGCTATGAGGCGCTACCAACTTCTCTTCTATCTCTATGGGGGTATACACAACTTTGTTGGCCAGCCAGTCCCCAATATGTCGGGCCTGGCGTGCCAGCATGTATGCCTCCAAGTCGGGGACTCCTATCCCCCCTTGTTTCCAGCCTCCTCTCAGCCGGTTCATCGGGATGTGCGCCCTGGCCCCCTTCCACAAAAAGCCCCGAATCTCCCTCTCTATACAACTTACATCCCTCCGGGACATCCACACTGGGAGAGTCTGTAGCCAATAGAGGATACGTGGTAATATCACCATCCCCAGGGCAGCCGCTCTCCCCAGCAAAGACAATGGCAAAGGAGTCCATGCCTGTAACTGTGCCCTAAGTTTACGGAACACCCTATCAAAATTCCTTTTATACAACTCTTTCAGATCTCTGGTCAAACGGATGCCTAGGTACACAAACGAGTCCTGCACCCATCTCAATGGGAACGTCCCGCCCCAGCGTGCCTGGAGCGTACCTCCGACATCCAAGGCCTCGGATTTCTCCATGTTGATACGCAGCCCTCAAAACAACCAAAGACTTCGAACTCCCCCATTAGGCACTGCAGTGACCACCTTGGGAACGTCAAATGTACCAACAGATCATCCGCAAAGGCCGCCATCTTAAACCCATGTCGCCCCATGCACACTCCATGGATGTCCCTAGATGACTCTATTTTCCACACCAAAGGGTCTAGAGATAACACAAACAACAACGGGGAGAGCGGACAGCCCTGTCGCGTACCTCTTTCCAAGCAAAACTTCTCCAACAGCATTCCATTGCACAGCACACCTGCCGTCGGCTGCGTATATAGCAAGTTTACCATGCTACAAAATGATCCCCCTATCCCATAGCACGGTAAGAGACTCTTCAGATACTCCCAGTTCACTTGATCAAATGCCTTCTTGGCGTCAAAGCTTATCAGAAGGGACTGCTGCTCGGTGGCCTTCACTCACTCCAGTGACGCCAAAACTTTTCGGATATTCCGCACCGCATGTCTACCTTTAACAAAGCCCACCTGAGCATCATGAACCAGCTCCCCCATAAAGTGTGCTAAACGATCTGCCAGTATTTTGGCCAATAGTTTTCAATCAAAATTGAGCAGCGAGATGGGGCGATACGATGCGGCCTGCAGAGGGTCTTTCCCCGGCTTTGGTATAAGTGTAATATGTGCGTGATTGTCCCCCCATACCAACCCCCCTCATTCAGATCGATGATGATACATCGCCACCAAGGGCAAGGTTATCTGATCTCCCAACATCTTATAGAATTCCACCCCAAAACCATCTGGACCGGGGGCCCGGTAACACTCGGCCTTCTGTATAACCCGATGGACTTCCTCAACCGATATCGAGGCGTCCAATTGCGCCATTTGATCCTCCGTCAGCCTAGGAAGCTGCACGTCCCGGAGGTATTGTTGCATAGCACCTACTGATCCCTCCCTTCTTGAATATAGTTTTTGGTAGAAGGATCGAAATACCTGCATTATGGCTCGACTATCCTTCTGTAAAATCCCCTGTTCATCTCGCAGAGCAGCCAATACACGAGAGCCTCGGCTACCCTGGAGGCAGCGTGCCAAAAGCCTCCTAGGCCTATCACTGAAGCGATACAGCTGGTACCGATAATACATTAAAGATTTTTTTGCCCTCCCATGCAGCTCTTCATTCAGAGCCGCTTGGGTACCCCCTAGTTTGTGTTTGTTGGCCGCACAGGGGTTAAGGCCAAACTGCCGTCTATCCTTCACCACCTGCTTTTCCAAGCGAATTATTTGCTCCGCTAACACTTTCCGCCTACACGCAACATACCCAATGATTTCCCCCCGCATGACCACTTTTGCCTTCTCCCAAAACAACTCTGGGGTATCTCGATGGCACTCATTATGAGAAACAAACTCTGTCCAGCTCTTCTTAAGGTAGGCCTGGAACGCTACGTCCTTATACAATTCCACTGGGAATCTTCAGAGTCTGGTAGGCCGTGCGGCTGCCATCCAGTCCAAGTCCACCCAAATCAGGGCATGGTCCGATATCTCGGTTGGGCCAATTTGGGCATCCCTCCACTCAGGCAAAGACTCTCTGTGACACCAGGATATAGTCAATCCGCGCACTCGTGCCGTGAGCCCGTGACTGATGTGAAAAATCCCTTTCTGTAGGGTGCAACAGTCGCCACAGATCCACCACCCCCAGCTGCCACCGCAGGCCCAGTAGGGCCTTCGTTGTCTGCACCCGCGCCCCATCCCCACCCCCTCTGGACATGTCCAGCTCAACATCCATTACCCCATTAAGATCCCTGCTCAAGATTAGGGGAGCTGGCGGCAACTGGTCCACACGGGAAGCCAAGCAGGCGTAAAGAGCTTGGTCTAGCACATTGGGGCTGTAAAGGCTCACCAACACTATAGGCTGCCCCTCTAGGGTTCCATGCAACAGTACATATCTGCCCTCAGGGTCCACAAAGTCTTTTTCCCGAACAAACCTGATCCGTTTATGAATTAAGATAACCACTTCATCTTTTTTTCCCCTTAGCCGGCGCCCCCCATACCTGCCCCACCCAATCTCGCTTCAATTTCAGGTGCTCTTCCACAGTTTGGTGGGTTTCCTGCAGCATGGCTATATCACATTTTTGTCGGGCCAAGGCTTGAAGCACTTTGTATCTCTTAATAGGGGTCCCTATCCCGCATACATTCCATGAAACAATCTTCAGGTTACTCACTCCCAACCGTTCCCAGTTCCGCCAGCTATCCAGCCCATTGTGGGAAGAACCTCCCCAGCCTGAGGCCTCCCAGTAGATTGTCAAAATATTATGCTCCCTTACCCATTTTATCACTTAAGCTACTCGCAACCCACCCCTCCCTCCCCATCCCCCGTCTCCCCCTCCCCCCCATCCCCCGTCTCCCCCTCCCCCCGCCACCCACCGCCTCCCCATTCCTCCCCCTCCCCCCACTCACTTCCATGAACCCCTCTAACCTAGTTCCTGACCCCGGAATCCTCTCCTCCTCCTTGATCATGTGTGATGTGTACGGATCCCCCTTCCCTATCCTAAAGCCCCTGACCCTCCATGGTACTCGGCTGTCCCCCCCCCCAAGCCTCCCACAACTCCCCCTCCCTGACACTCTGTATTACCCTTAGCTTAAAGGTGGGACAGCCGCGGTACTGCACCAAGAAATAGTGCTGGAGCAAGGGACCACGGCAAGGCAGACAGCCCCCCATCTCACTACAGCCCGAACCCCCCAAAGCCCCACTACCCACCTCCCCGGACCCGAAGTTCACCCGAGACCATAGCCATCCCATGTCTCTCCCCCCCCTTCTAAGGCCCTGCACAAGTGAGAGACGCACCAAAAAAGACGCAGCCCCAACACCTGGCAAGAGGCCTACTGAGCTCCACTCCAAAGAGCCCGCAACGCCATGTCTTCAGTGTGCTGAAGCCTCCATAATGGCGTTTTGGCCCATGACCCAACCTATCATACCATAGCACTGTCTTACAATAGTTATGCCATTTATACACTTTGCCCCATCCTTCCCAGTATACCCCCTGACCTCCCTACCCTCCCACCACACCCCAAGGGGGCCAAACAAACATTCCCTCTCCTCCATCGCACTCCTTCCCTTAATCTATCCACATATAGAAACATTCATTGCCCCTTCTCAGTTCATAGCCTTGTCCGCTCCATTCCCTGTAGATCGCTCTGCGGCTTTCATGCACTCCGTGTCCTGTATTCGCAGGTTCTCTCTGCACCAGCCCAGCTACGTAGGGGGCCGCCTCCATCGCCGAGTCAAACGCTTTGTGCACTCCCTCATGTGTTATATGGAGCCAGCCCAGGTACTGCATCATAAATTTAATGTTGGCCTCCACAAGTTGCTGGCAGATAGGCCCATAGGCCCTCCTCTTTTGGCTTAACGCCACGGAATAGTCCTGTGCCACTCGCAGCTTCCGATTATCCTGCACGATACCACCGCTCTTTCTGGCTGCCCGTAGCACTGCCTCCTTTTGCGCAAACTGCAAAAACTTTGCCAACACCACTCTTGGCCTAGAGTCTTTGGACTGCCTGGGTCCCACCCTGTGTGCGCTCTCTATAACAATCTGGCCCCCTTCCTCTCCTCCCTCCAAAAGGGATGTAGCCAGCGTCTCTTTATGAGCCTTTAAGTCTCTGTCCTGCACACTGTCAGGGATACCCAGGAATCGCAAATTATTTCACCGTGATCTGTTCTCCAGATTGTCTGTTTTGGCCTCCTGAACTTGCTGTGCCTCCTGAAGTCTCCGCACCTCCTGTGTGAGCGCTGTCAGCCCCTCTTCAGTCTGCATCATGTGGGTCTCCACCTCCTCCATCCGTGCACCAAGGGAACCCAGAGAGGCCTGCACCGCATCCATTTTGCCGCTCAGCGCCTCAAACTGAGCCGACAATGTGCCCGCCACTGCAGCCGAAATTTCCTCAATGTAAGCTGGCGGGGCCTGTGCGCTGGGGGGGTGTTGCCATCTTGAACGGCTCCACTGCTCGCTCCTTGTCGCGTCTGATTGCCCTTACTGCTGCCGCCATGCTCTGTTCTCCTCACACACCACCTCTCCGCTTTCTCCAGCACTCCACCGGCAGTCTGTAAGCCTCCAGTCAGCCAAATCACGGCTCTAATTACCGGTACCGGGGTTGGGGGTCCGGAGCACGAGCAGCACACGACCACTCGCTCTCACCACATCACGTGATCCCCTCCTTCAGTGGGATTTTAATCTGGTGCTATCGACTCTTACACAGTCACTTTTTAAGCCTCCCTTGAGAGCTTACTTCAAGGACCTTACCTTAAAAGGCAGTTTTCTTGGATGCAATCTGTACAGCGCATCAAATTTCAGCCTCTATCTTATAGGGAGCTCTTTCTATTCTTCTCTAATGAAAAAGTGGTGTTGAGACCGGTTTCCGGTTCTGTCTGGACCTGCGCAGGACCTTGCATCGGTATCTTAAGAGAACAGAGTCCTTCCATAAGTCTGAGCATCTCTTTGTTTTGTTGGGGGGGGGGAGCGCGCGCAGCTTCCAAAAGGTGATTTTTGCTGAATTTGCTGCTAAACTGTGAGTTCTATCTGTCTGTCTGTCTGTCTGTTTGTCTCCACATATTTATCTATTTGCCCTTCTTGGTGGGTTCCCTTACCTACTCCTTTGCTGTGTGCCCACTGTTCAGGAACAGCCTACTGGCCAGAGACACTTAGGTTCCCGCCCACCCCAGGGGCTACATTGCCTATATAGTGGTCACATATGTGCCATCTGTCATTCCTAACTTGGGTAACGCCCACATCTTCTTCAACTTTTCTTATTATTATTCTTCCTCTTCTGGGACTGCTTAATCAACATGTCGTGTATTCAGTGCAATAACTGTGGTACTTTCATTCAAAGAAGAATCATTTGGAGCCTAAGAGCTTGTCCTATATGCCTAATGTCAGCTGCCATGCATGAAGAACTGACTCTACTAAGGAAAGACCTAGCTGCCATGCATAAAGAAGTGTCTCTACTGAGGGAGGAACTGGCTGCAATGAAGCGCACCTCTTCTAGGATACAAACTGAACAAAGTCCACCACCGCTCCCACAAAGAATCAAACACCCCAGGAACAAATGGATCACAGTGGGTTCCGGAAGATTGCAACCTGTAACGCAGAGACATCCTACACATCAAGAGATATCCCTGCACTATGCCTTCTCTGCCTTGGCTAATGAGGATGCCCAATCCAAAGAAACTGAAGGGCCCTTAAATGAGTCAGACAATGCCCAATCTCCTGCTAAAGCACCAAATATGAAGAAAACCTCACCAAACAGAAAACTATTACTACTTGGAGATTCCATCATCAGAGGCACCAACTTGGGAACACAGTTCAAAGGAGAGAAGATGGTCATGTGCCTACCAGGCTCTTCAGCCAGCAGGAATACAAACCAAGTTGTTGAAATACTTAGTGCAAAACCTGATGTTATTATCCACTTGGGCACAAATGACCTGGCTAGAAACAGTGCCTCTACAGCCCAAAAGGACTTCCAATCTCTGGGAGAGAAACTCAAGCCCATTGTTAACACTGTTGCATTCTCAGAAGTTCTACCTGTTCTTGGTAAGGGGACAAAAAGGCTGCATCGCATTAACAGCTTTAATACATGGCTCCAGACCTGGTGCAAACAAGAAGGATTCAGATTTATTGGCAACTGTGGCAACAGATGGACCAACAAGAGACTATACTGTGCTGATGGACTACATCTCTCTGTCGCAGGGAAAAGAAACCTAAGTGAAAAATTCAGGCAGTATGTGGATATGCATTTAAACTAGGAAAAGGGGGTGACGGATGTGGAAGGTCAACATCTGCATGCCACCCCTGCAAAAGCAGAACAACATCAGAAACAGCCACACTCTTAAACCACACAGCAAAAACAAGTGGGAAGAAGTGGGCAGAATAAAATCAATGCAAAATACACACAAGCCAGGTAAATGCTGGAAAGCAATGAGCACAAATGCTCGAAGCTTAGCCAAAAAAATTCCAGACCTGGAAGCCCTAATAGTGGAAACGGATTTGGACATCGTGGCCATTACAGAAACATGGTTTAATGAATCGCATGATTGGGATATAGCCATAGCTGGCTATAATCTATTCAGAAGAGACAGAGAAAATGGAAAAGGAGGAGGAGTAGCCTTGTATGTCAAAAGCAGTATTAAAGCTACTGAAATGCAGGGAACATAGGGAAAAGAAGAAGTGCTCTGGATTGCGTTGGAAAGAGGAGATGGCACTGTCATCCATATTGCTGTAGTCTACAGACCTCTGACTCAAATTGACGAGAGAGATAACGAATTGATTTTAGATATTGCCAAGATAGCAACAAAGGGGGAAGCAATCATATTGAATGACTTTAATCTACCTGATGTGGATTGGATTACTCCTTCTGCACATCTGGAAAGAAGCAAAAAAATTGTGGATGCTCTCCAAGATGCATTACTTAGACAAATGGTGATGGAACCAACCAGGGAAAGCTCAACGCTGGATGTAGTGCTCACCAACAGTGATAACGTGTCGAATGTCTGCGTGAGTGCCCCTGTGAGCAACAGCGACCATCACACAGTGTGGTTTGAGATAAAAGCCATGGTACAGGCCAATCATAGCAAGCTCAAAGTCCTAAACTTCAAAAACACTGACTTCAATAAAATGGCCGAGTACTTAAAGGAGGAGATGACGGGGTGGAAGGAGATAAGGGAAGTGGAATTGCAATGGACTAAACTAAAGGCGGCAATAAAAGGGGCAACAGATAAATATGTAACAAAAAAAATAAAAACAAGAGGAGAAGGAAACCTATTTGGTTTTCCAAAGAGGTGGCTGCTCAAATAAAGGCAAAAAACACAGCATTCGCAAAATTCAAAAGCTTGCAAACAGAAGAACACAGAAATGAATACAGGATCAAGCTCAAATAGTCTAAAAGAGAAATAAGGATAGCAAAATCAAAGGTAGAGGAAAAGATGGCTAAAGATGTTAAAGGTGGCAACAAAACTTTCTTCAGGTATATTCGGAAAAGGAAGAAGATCAGAGTTGGAATTGCAGGACTCAAGAAGTGCTGGGAAAGGACTTGTGGAAAGTGACACTGAAAAAGCAAAATTGCTAAACAAATACTTCTGCTCTGCTTTTACTAAAGAAGATCCTGGAGATGGACCAGTTGTTACTCCCAAATATAAAAATAGGAATGAAGTAGATACCACACCATTCACAGAAGATGAGGTGTTAGAACAACTTGCTAAACTGAAAGTGGACAAAGCCATGGGACCAGATGGGATACATCCCAGGATACTGAAAGAGCTCAGAGAGGTTCTTGCAGGACCGTTAAAGGATGTCTTCAACAGATCCTTGGAAACAGGAGTGGTTCCTCAGGACTGGAGAATGGCTAATGTTGTACCTCTACACAAAAGTGGTGACAGGGAAGAAGTGTCAAACTACAGGCCCGTGAGCCTTACCTCGGTGGCAGGAAAAGTAATGGAGGTGCTCCTGAAAGAGCGAATAGTGAACTTTCTCAAAACCAACAGGTTGCAAGATCCAAGGCAACATGGTTTTACCGAAGGATGGTCTTGCCAAACAAATCTGATTGAGTTCTTTGATTGGGTGACCAAGGAACTAGATCTGGGGCATGCGATGGATGTCATCTATCTGGATTTCAGCAAAGCCTTTGATACTGTTCCTCATAGGAGGCTTGTCAATAAACTCAGTAGCTTGGGGATGGGTCCCAAGATAGTAAACTGGATTAGAAATTGGTTGACTGACAGACAACAGAAGGTGATGGTACATGGAGCTCACTCGGATGAGAGGAAGGTGATTAGCGGGGTGCCTCAGGGTTCGGTCCTGGGCCCGGCACTGTTCAATATATTTGTGAGTGATATTGCTGAAGGACTGAATGGAAAAGTCTGTCTTTCTGCAGATGACACAACAATTTGCAACAGAGTGGACTCCCCTGAGGGAGTGGTTAACATGAGGAAAGATCTACAAAAGCTGGAAGACTGGTCCAATGCTTGGCAACTACGATTTAATGTGAAAAAGTGCAGTGTCATGCACTTGGGTAGCAGAAATCCAAGGGAAAAGTACACGATAGGGGGTGAGAAGTTGGTATGCACGGTTCAGGAGAAAGACCTTGGTGTGATTATCTCTGATGATCTCAAGGTGGCAAAACAGTGCGACAAGGCGGTGGCAAAAGCCAGGAGGATGTTGGGCTGCATACAAAGAGGGATTACCAGCAGAAAGGAAGAGGTACTTATGCCACTGTACAAGTCACTGGTGAGGCCTCACTTGGAATACTGTGTTCAGTTTTGGAGACCATATCTTGCAAAAGATGTAAAAAGACTGGAAACTGTTCAGAGAAAAGCGACCAAAATGATTTGGAGCCTGCGTCAGAAGCCTTATGAGAAGAGACTTGAAGACCTAAATATGTACACTTTGGAGGAGAGGAGGGACAGGGGAGATATGATTCAGACCTTTAAATACTTAAAGAGAAACGATGAACAAACAAACCTCTTCCAAAGACGGGGAAGCTGTAAAACTAGAGGGCATAACATGAAGCTGCAAGGTGGTAAATTGAAAGGCAATGTCAGGAAATATTTCTTCACTGAAAGGGTGGTGGATGCTTGGAATGCCCTCCCGATGGAAGTGGTGGGGGCAAACACGGTGATGGAATTCAAAATGGCATGGGACAAACACAGTGGATCCCTTTACAGCAACAGGATAAAAGCAAAATAAACGGTACCATCTAACTTCTGAACTATCTAGCGTCTCAACAAATAAGGGTGTCCTACATGGAGTGGTGGGTTCACCCCAAAACAAAAACATGGGGAGGGGTGGCCTGCACAGAGCGAAAGGTGCACCTACTCTTGCCATCTTGCTGGGCAGACTAGATGGACCATGCTGGTCTTTATCTGCCATCACTTACTATGTTACTATGATACTATATTGCCTGGTGGGTCAAGGAGGCAATCGCTTCTGCCCATGTGCTAAAGAGTAGGCCGGTCCCAGCTGCTCTGAAGGCACATTCGCGAGATCTCAGTCGGCCTCCTGATAAACGTTTAGGCTAGTTCCGCCAGCTGGCATTTGCAGGGCGGCCACTTGGTCGTTCTTGCATACTTTTACATGTCATTACCGTCTGGATGTGCAAGCCTTGAATGATGTGTGTTATGGTGCTTCAGTACTCCAGGCTGGACTCACTGGTCTCTCCCAAGATTAGTTACTGCTCTAGTGCAGCCCACTCATACTGAATTTGACTGGAGGGATGATAAGGAAGGCAAAATGAGACCTTACCTGCTATTGGCTTTCCTTGAGTCCATTGACTGCAGTCTAGGACCCCCCCCCCTTGGGTAATGACACTCTGTATTTTGATTCCTAGAAGCACTGGATGAGTCTAGCTATTTGTTCTGGGAGGGTTTCCTTAAGAAGAACACTGGGGAGTCCTCTTGGACGTTTTCTTTACTTTATGGCAAGTATAACCCTGGCTTATTGCCGCCTTCTCACCTTGTAAACCATTCTTGCAGTTTTCATTTTTGAAGGGGCTTAGTTTTTGCTCTTGGTTTTATTGCCCATGTTTGTAACCTTACTATGCTTCCTTGGAGTCTGTTTTGTCAATAGGGTGCTGCTTTGATATTACTAAAAGGCACTCTACCCTGCCGCCACATACAAAAAGCCTCATGCATAATTAAGACAAAATCTGGAGAAAAATCACTGAGCTGCTGCTCTGCTCCCCCCGACAGGGGAGCCACACTTTGCCACTCCTGGGGACACTGTACGGATGTTTGCTGGGACGCAGACAGAGGACTCCCATCCGTCATCGGCGCCCCGGCTTGAATCTTGGACGTCTGAACTTCCATCTGATGTTCTAGAGAGGGGGATACTGCCGTACACCCCCGGCAGATTCCGGGCTCAGCAATCACTCCTCTACGGCTGCCACACACCACACACTGAAGGCATGCTGCCATAAAAGCTCCTGCAAAGCAAACAACAAAAATAGTGTTCCACGCTTTTTTTTTTTTTTTTAAACTATAAGGACTGGTCCAACACCAAACAGCCCACAGTCCCAAACACCCATAAGAACATAAGATATGCCATACTGGGTCAGACCAAGGTCCATCAAGCCCCATATCCTGTTTCCAACAGTGGCCAATCTAGGTCATACGTACCTAGCAGTTTCCCCAAAAGACACAGGTTCCGCAATGCTTGTACTGGGTCAAGCATTGATATCCTGGGTCCCTTCTTAATAATGGTTTATGGACCTTTCCTCCAGGAACTTGTCCAAACCTATTTTAAACCCAGCTACACTAACAGCCTTTACTACATCCTCCGGTAACAAATTCCAAAGTTTGATTACACGTTGAGTGAAGAAATATTTTCTTTTATTAGTTTTAAATAGTTTACCCTGTAGCTTCATTGCATGTCCTCTAGTCTTTCTATATTCTGATAACGTAAACAGTCGATCTACATTTACCCGTTCCACTCCGTTCATTAATTTATAGACTTCTATCATATCTCCCCTCAGCCGTCTCTTTTCCAGGTTAGAGCCCTAACCTTTTTAGCCTTTCTTCATAGGAGTATCCTTCCATCCCCTTTACCATTTTGGTAGCTCTTCTCTGAACCTTTTCTAATAACGCGATATCCTTTTTAAGATACGGCGACCAGAATTGCACACAATATTCAAGGTGCGGTCTCACCATGGAATGATATAGAGGCATTATAATATCTTTTGTTTTATTTTCCATTCCTTTCTTTCTGATACCTAGCATTCTATTTGCTGTCTTGGCTGTCGCTGCACACTGGGCCGAGGGTTTTAACATGCTATCCACAATGATGCCTAAATCTTTTTCCTGAGTGGTGGTTCCTAATGTGGAACCTTGCATCGTGTAACCATAGTTTGGGTTGTTCTTCCCTAGGTGCATAACTTTGCACTTGTCCACATTAAATTTCATCTGCCATTTTGATGCCCAGTCTTCCAATTTATCAAGATCCTCTTGCAATTTTCCACAATCCTCTTGGGTTTTAACAACTTTAAATATTTTTGTGTCATCTGCAAATTTGATAACCTCACTCGTTATTCCACTTTCCAGGTCATTTATGAATATGTCAAAAAGCAGCGGACCCAGCACAGATCCCTGGGGTACACCACTATTTACTTTTCTCCATTGGGAAAATTGGCCATTTAACCCAACCCTCTGCTTTCTATCTTTTAACCAGTTCTTGATCCACAGTAGTACACTCCCATGACTCTTTAGTTTTGCCAAAAGTCTCTGATGAGGGACCTTGTCAAAGGCTTTCTGAAAGTCCAGATACACTATATCAACCGACTCACCTTTGTCCACCTGTTTATTCACACTTTCAAAAAAACATAATAGATTATTAAGACAAGATCTTCCTTGTCTAAAACCATGTTGGCTGTCTCCCATTAGGCCATGACTATCTACATGCTGAGTAATTTTATTCAGCATATACCCTTTCTTCGAATTAAAAGAAAGGAAGCAGAAACTCTCTAGAACTAAATATAAAAGAACAAACAGAACGTAAATCTATAAAAACAAGAAACCCAAAGATAACTAACGCGAGATGGCCGAAATAACCGGCTTCCCAGCCTTTATTCTCCTCCCACACCGTAGAAAGCTGTTTGCACGTGGCCGCCACGAGGTCAAAATGGCCGCCGCTGACAGAGTGCAGGAAATGGCACCAAAGTCGCCCAACGCTCCATAGAAATGGCAAAGAAGTCTGCTGTTCTCTATGCCTGCCAGCACCCCTGCTTACCTTTTCTCAACGCTTAAAAGGTAAGGATGAAGATCACGAGTTTCCAATACCCGCGGCTCCACCACCTGCGGAATAAGCGCTGAGCCGCCGGAGGAACTACCAGTCTGTCAGCCTTCTGCTTCAGCTGGATCGTGGTGAGTGACCGGCGAAAGTCAAAGCAGTGTCCCGCTGCTGACTCTAGAGCTCTCCCCCGAACTGGCGAGGGTGGAGAGATCTAGGCAGTGAGGAAAGACCACACACACGCACAAATGAAACACCAGCAGGGACCGGCAGAAGAAAACTTCACTCCCGTCTTTTTTTTTTTTTTTTTTTTTTAAGACGCAGAGCCAAATCAATAAAAAAATCAAGAGATAGCTTGAAAGTAAATGAAAACTCCGAGATTGCTATCCTAATGCTCCTTAACCAAACCTAAAGTGAGCCCAGCACTAGGCTCACACGTCCTCCTGCTGCATGGAAACTGGACACACTGGGGATTGCTGGGAGAGCAGAGGAGCTACATGCAGTGATGTCACGTTTTTGGACATGCCCAGTCTCCAGGCTGCAGGAGGAGGTGCACTACCCAGAAGTATGGGACTAAACTGGATGACCAAAAAGGAAGAAGCCTTATAAAAAAAAACATCTTTCAGCAAAAAGAGGAAATTTTATCCTTCCTATACCCAGCAGAGTCTTATTCCAAAGAAAACAGGACACAGACCCATTTTAGACCTCAGAGAATTGAACAAATACCTGTTTTGAGAGAAGTTCAAAATGATTACTCTAGGAACTCTTCTGCCATATCTTCAAAGCCAGGATTGGCTTTGCTCTCTACACTTAAAGGATGCATACACTCACATTCTGATCCATCCAGATCACAGGAAATTCTTATGATTCCTTTTCAGGGGAAAACATTTCCAGTACAGGGTTCTTCCCTTTGGTCTAGCTTCAGCACCAAGGGTATTCACGAAATGCATGGCAGTAGTAGCTGCATTTCTGCAAACCCTGGGGATATTCGTCTTCCCTTACTTAGACGACTGGCTCATTCGAGCCCCTTCAGTTGCAGAGGCCAGCACTGCACTGTCTACTTGGGGTTGGTAATAAACTTCCCAAAATCCCAACTTGTTCCTTCCCAATGCCTGGAATTCATAGGGGCCTGTCTAGATACCAGACAGGCAAAAGCTTTCCTTCCACAGGCCCGGTTTCTTTGTATAATGCAACTAGCTTCTTAAGCAGCAGGGAAATCCTCCCTAACTGCTCGAACTACTACAGTTGCGGGGAGTTATGGCATCCACAGTTCATGAAGTCCCATATGCTCGCCTCCACATGCGAGCAGCTCAGTGGACACAGGCCACAGGTCTTTTATCAGACAAAATAATAAACTCTCAACGTCTAATTTTGTCCCTCCAATGGTGGCAATCACTAGAAAATCTGACAGTGGGGTCTCCTTTTCATCAACCCTTTTTTCAGGCCACCCTAACAACAGATGCATCACAGGTGGGTTGGGGAGCACACCTGAATCATCTCTCTACCCAGGGAACCTGGACTCCACAGGAGGTTGGTCTACACATAAACCTCCTGAAATTAAGAGCAATCTATTTAGCTCTTCGGGTATTCCACGCCTAGCTCAGCTACAAGACAGTACTATTCCAGACGGACAATCAAGTAGCCATGTTCTATGTGAACAAGCATGGCAGGACAGGCTCTCTGTCGTTATGCAACGAAGCTTTAGAACTGTGGGCCCTCGCCAGAGAGTATCAAATTCACCTTCTAGTGGTATATCTTCCAGGCACTCAAAACCTTTGGGCAGACAAACTCAGTCGGGTACTGCTGCCTCACGAGTGGTCCCTCCTCCTAGACCAGGTGGCAGAGAATTTTCATCTCTGGGGCACTCCAGACATAGACCTCTTTGCAAGTCCACTGAATGCCAAACTTCCCCAGTTCTGTTCCAGGATTCCGGCTCACAATTGTCAGGCAAGGGATGCCTTCCTCCTTCACTGGGGTCAGGACTTCCTTTATGCCTTCCCACCCATTCCCCTCATCCCCAAAACACTCTTCAAGCTTCAGAGACGGGAGTTGCATGATTCTCATAGCGCCACAATGGCCACGCCAAGTGTGGTATCCCCTGCTTCTACGTGTCTCTCAAGCTGCACCTC
Source organism: Ichthyophis bannanicus (assembly GCA_033557465.1). Lineage (NCBI taxonomy): Eukaryota > Metazoa > Chordata > Amphibia > Gymnophiona > Ichthyophiidae > Ichthyophis > Ichthyophis bannanicus. Next base: position 263,988,909 of record CM066040.1, read on the forward strand.
TGGAGTTAGGGCATGCTCCAGATCTCCTTTCCCAAGAGGACGGGACGCTATGGCACCCGAATCCCCAGTCCCTGCATCTCACGGCCTGGTTGCTGAAGGCTTAGACCGCCAGGATTTCAACCTGTCCCAGCAGGTAAAGGATATCCTTCAGGCTTCTAGGAAACTTTCCACAAGAAGATCTTATGCCTTCAAGTGGACACGTTTTACTATATGGTGCTCCAAGAGGGGATTAAACCCCCTTGTCATACCTTTAGAATTGATACTATAGTATTTCCTTCACGTATCGAATTCTGGTCTAAAGACCAATTCGGTAAGAGTCCATCTTAGTGCAATTGCAGCTTCTTATAAGCCTTTGAATGGACAACCAATTTCCTCTCATCCACTCATATCCCGATTTATGAGAGGTCTTCTATTAACCAAACCTCCCATTAAGCCACCACCGGTGGCATGGGATCTAAATCTAGTTCTCGGGCAGCTCATGAAGCCGCCTTTTGAGCCTTTAGCCACTAAAACCCTTAGGTTTTTGACCTAGAAGGTCATCTTCCTAATTGCAATCACCTCTGCACGTCGCATTAGTGAACTGCAAGCTTTAGTGGCTGATCCTCCTTATACTAGGTTTCATCATGATAAGGTTGTTCTTAAAACTCATCCACACTTTATGCAAAGGTGGTTTCGCCTTTTCATTTGAATCAATCAATTCATCTTCCTGTATTTTTTTTCGAGGCCTCACGCCTCCAATGCAGAAAGAAATCTTCATACTTTGGATTGTAAAAGAGCCTTAGCCTTTTACCTACAGAGAAAGCATGGTTACTCACCTGTAACAGGTGATCTCCGGGAACAGCAGGAATTTAGTCCTCACATATGGGTATCGTCGGTACCAACGGAGCCTGCGCGGGAACGCTCCCCAGCGTCCAAATAGAAAGCTTTTGGGAGCATCCCACAGCGCCTGCGTGCTGCCTTCCCGCCTTTCCCAACTGCCTCTCTCCAGTTGAGTTTTAAGCTGAGACAAAAAGAGAGAGAGGGAGGGGAAAGGAAAGAGATAGATAGAGAGATACAACTTCTAGGGGAGGTGGGTGGGTTGTGAGGACTAAATTCCTGCTGCTCCCGGAGATCACCTGTTACAGGTGAGTAACCATGCTATCTCCAGGAACAAGTAGGAATGTAGTCCTCACATATGGGGACTCCCTAGCTTTAGATGCCAGGGAGAGGCCCCAGAAGTTGTGTGTCCCTGAGAAAGGCTCCTCTTCCCTCCATGGATCTCTGGCATCCTACCAGGGATGGTGGGTAGGAGTTGATTAGGTATGGAACAGGTGTTGGAGAACAGCCTGACCAAACAAGGCATCCCGGCGGGAGTCCTTTTCCAAGCAGTAATGGGCTGTGAAGGTATGAACCGAGGCCCAGGTGGCTGCTCGACAGAGTGCAGATGAGCCATTGAGGCTGCCATGGCTCTCACATTGTGAGCTGTGACATGACCCTCCAGAGAAAGGTTCTTACTCTGATAGGCGAAGGAAATACACTGAGCAATACAGTTAGACAGTGTTCTCTTGTAGACTGGAAGTCCCAAATGAGAAGGATCAAAAGCAACAAAGAGTTGAGAGGACGTTCTATGTCGCTGTGTTCTTTGTAAGTAAAAAGCTAAAGCTCTTTTACAGTCCAAGGTATGAAGATTCCTTTCTGCATTTGATGCATGAGGCCTTGGAAAAAACACAGGTAGGTAGACCCCTTGGTTCAGATGAAAAGGCGAGACCACCTTTGTCAAAGTGTGGATGCCTTCCCGCCTTTCCCAACTGCCTCTCTCCAGTTCTTCTTTTTCCGTGGAGCCAGCAGGTCGTCGTTCCTGTCACCGCAGAAGAATTCTTCTTTATTTCTTTCTGTTTTGTGGTCGCATCTGCCTTCCTCGACGCTTTACCGGTACCGCCGTATATTTCTTCTTATTTTCTGTCTTTAAAAAAAAATATATATATATATATATATCTCTAATAGGATATTTCCTATTTTTTCTTCAGGAGCACGCGCCTTTTTGGGCCTTAGGCCCAAAAATATTTTCTTACAATGGAGAAACCTGCCTCAGGTTTCAAAAAGTGCACCAAGTGTGGCGGTACCATTTCCGTCACCGACACCTATGAATGGTGTCTAAAATGTTTAGGTCCTGACCACTCCATCACGGATTGTATGTCCTGCACCATGATGTCTAAAAGAGGTCGGCAGAACCGAGCTGCTAAGCTCAGTACCCTGTTTCCCTCTGATGCAGCTTCGGTGGCATCAACATCCTCCAGGGCTTACTCTTCCTCCCGTGGATTTCAGGTAACTAAACATAAGTCCAGCCGGTCCTCAAAGGGTAGATCTCCTTCTAAGCATCGAGATGCCTCTGGTGTTGCCCTTGAGGATTCTGCACCAGCAAAACTGCCCCGGCGGGAGACTTCGGCTTCCAAAGCATTATCGGGGCTCCAGGATGTTCTCGAGGCCTCGACCTCGGCAGAACTACTGGTGCCATGCTCTGGGGTACCGGCGGTCTTCTCCAGTACCGACATCCAGGCATCGGCAGCATCGATAGACCAGAGATTCCTGGCTATTGAGCGCAGTCTGGCGGCTCTCCTTGCGGCATCGACGCCCTCGGAACCGCGACAGACAATCCGGTCGGTACCAGCACTGGTACCGGTACCGATAGCATCGGCATCGGTGTCTGCTTTGCCGGTATCCAGTCATCCGATGCCCTCGGGTACCGATACCCCGGTTCCGATTACTCCTGGTACCGACTTCGGTCAGTACGGGTATCGGGCTCTTCAGGAGCATCCGGACAGACGGTACTTCGAGTCCTCAGAAGAATCTGAGGATTCTGATAGTTCTGTCGATGCCGGAATACTTCTCCCAGAGGAGCCCTCCTCCCCTAAGTGCAGGATGTCTCCTCCAGAAGATATTTTCTTCCAGGATTTTATCAGGGAGGTGGCTCGGGGTCTGTCCATTACTGTGACCCCTGAAACAGAGCCCAGAGCTAAGGAGTTGGACATTTTACAATATCCCAAAACTCCTAAGGAGGCAGCTACCTTGCCCATTCATGAGATTTTATATGATCTCATGTTAAGGATGTGGGAGACACCTCTTACCACCTCTCCTCATTCTCGTAGACTGGATACTCTGTACCGAGTCCCTCCTTGTCCTGGTTTCCAAAAGACTCAGCTTCCTCACCACTCTGTTGTAGTGGAATCAGCTATGAGAAGGATCAAGAGTGCAAAGAGGCATTCTCTAATCCTCCAGGACGTGAGTGCAGAACCCTGGATGCTTTTGGACGTCATGTCTTCCAAGCTTCCATGCTTTCTGCCAGGATCAGTTCCTGTAGTCTCTACATGGGAATGTTCCTGAAGGAGGTCACAGATGATTTAGAAGCTTTAAGTCCTATTCTTCCTGAGGATAGAAGACAGGATTTTCTCACTTTTGTCAAACATGCCCAAGATGTTTCTAAATTTGTCAACTGTGCAGCCTTTGACTGCTTTGAGTGCATAAGCAGAAGAATTGCTTGGCTCCAGGCATCCGATCTGGAGCTCTGGGTACAAGACAAATTGGGAAATATCCCATGTACTGGTGAGAACCTGTTTGGTAAAGATTGGCAGGGAAAGGCCAATGAGATGGATGCTGACAACTCCACCTTGGAAAGGTTATCCAAGTCCACAGCTGATCCGGTTCTGACCGCGGGGCCTTGTGGCACCAGTGATCCGGCATGGCCCCAAGACTCAGAGAGTTCTCGAGTTCTCCTCTGACTCTGAGTTGGACTGGGAGACTGACGATGAGTCCCCCGATAGCTGCCTCCATGGAGATGTCCTTCCAGACCCCTGCCCTCTGGAGGAATGGCGCAGGTCTCCTCCCAAGGACCTCTCCTTTCTGGAGTTTGGGACATGGCGAAAGCCTTGACCTTCACCATGGAGTCCGAGGAGGAGCCTCAGGTGGAGGACCTAGAGATCCTCCAGTATGAGGCCCCTCTGAAGGAAGGCACTCATGGTGCTGGTTCCTCTCATCCTGGAATGGCTTCTCTTCCGTATGTGGGAGACTCTTAGTGTCCATTGTGAGCAGGCGGCTCGTTACCATGTACCAAGTACATAGGTGCCCTGGGTTCCAAAAGGCACAGCTGCCTCATAACTCCATGGTGGTAGAGTCGGCCATGTGCAGGATCAAAAGCCAAAAGATACACTCTTCAGTGTCCCCCCCGGCAAGGAGGCCCGCTCCATGGATGCCTTGGCCAGAAATTGCCCAGGCCTACCAGCTCTACATGGGCATGTACTTGCGTGACATGGTGAGGGAGCTCACTGCTTTCCCCGCTGGACTGGCAGAAGAGCGTCTTCAGCAGTTCTGGACCCTGACCTCGACAGTCAAGGAGTGCTCCAAATTCATCACTCGCGCAGCCTATGACGGCTTCGAGTCGGTGGCCAGAGGAGCTGCAACGGGCATTAATGTCCGCTGCCAAATCTGACTACAGTCCTCTGACCTGGAGCAATGGATGTAGGACAAGCTGGTCAATGTCCCATGCTGGGTGGGAGAATCTCTTTGGCAAACTCATGACAGAGAAAGCTGCCAAGCTGGAGTCAGAGTTCTTGACCAAGACTAGGCTCTCCAAGAAAACCGCTGATCCTTCCAGACGGAAGGCTTTGGGCAAAAAGTCCCTTTACCCGAAGAAGAGAAAGACTTACGGAAACTATCCCCAGTACTCAGCCTTCCTAGCTCCCCAACAGGGTCAGCAGGCCAAAGGACAGGGGCATGGCCACATAAGCCTAAGGCCTCCAAACTCCAGGCTGCTCCCCAGCCACAACCTGGTTGGGGCTTTTGACTCATTGGGCATAGCCTCCTCCGCCAGGAGGTCTAGTCCCGCAGCACACGAGGGGGTGTCTGGTGTTCTTTGCCACCCGGTGGCCCAGCTTCATCACCAACACCTGGGTCCTTCAAGTGGTGGGGGAGGGTTACCTCCTCCATTTCGATCAGACGCCGCCCTCGTTCTTTCCAGGGGAACTTCTGATGACACTCATTCACCAAGATTTTCTCCAACGAGAGCTTACCAGGCTTCTAGCCAACAAAGCAGTGGAACTAGTCCCATCCCACCTCAAGGGCGAGGGGTTCTATTTCTGGTACTACTTGGTTTCCAAGAGGACCGGCGGCTTTCGCTCTATTCTGGATCTTCAAGATCTCAACAAGTTCCTGGTGAAGGAGACGTTCAAGATGCTCTTCCTTGAAACATTGTTACCTTACCTCCACCAGGGAGGTTGGCTATGCTCCTTTGATCTCAAAGACATGTACATGCACATTCCCATCCATCCGCATCACCAGCAGTACTTCCAGTTTGTTGTTGGAGGAAGCCATTATCAGCACAGGGTCCTGCCTTCGGCCCCAAGAGTGTTCACGAAGTGCCTAGCAGTGGTTGCTGCCCACCTGTGGCTGCAGTGGGTGTTTGTTTTTCCCTACATGGATGACTAGCTGGTCAGGTGACACAGCCGTCAAGATGCAACAGACAGCACGCTGCACCGTTCTCATTCTGGAGCACCTGGGGTTTGTCATCAATTACCCCAAGTCCCACCTGCAATCGACCCAAAGCCTGGAATTCATAAGAGCGTTGCTAGACACAGTCCAGGCCCAAGCCTTCCTCTCCTTTGACAGGGCCCAGCATCTAACGGCCCTCGAAAGGGAGGTTCAAGGTCGAAAATTGGCCTCTACCTGGCTCATGCTGAGCCTCTTAGGACACATGGCCTCCACAGTGCATGTCACGACCGACACCCATCTCCACATGCAGCCGGCCCAGTGGGCCCTCTGCTCCCAGTTGTCTCAGGCAACGGGGTGTCTGCAGGATAAGGTAACTTTCACCCATCCCCTTGTTGAGTCCCTTGACTGGTGGCAACAGCCACCGAACCTGCTTTCAGGCCCCGACTCCTCAGAGGGTCCTCACTATGGATGCCTCCAAGTTGGGCTGGGGAGCCCATTGCGGAGACCTCAGCACTAAGGTCCTGTGGTCAGCATTGGAGAGGCTCCAACAGATCAACTTCCTAGAGCTCCGAGCAATTGCCTACATTCTCCGAGCCTTTCAGCACCACCTGCTGAACCAGGCTGTTCTGATCCAGACGGACAGTTAGGTGGTGATGTTCTAAATCAACAAGCAGGGGGGCACGGGGTCATCCCTCCTGTGCTGGGAAATGGTCCATCTCTGCACTTCTGCCATCTTTTTCCCATCTTTTTCCCCACTTCCTCATACCAGTAGGGCGGAGGCTGCTCTCCATACACTAGACTTTAAACGGGCATTAGTCTGTTATTTAGAGCGGACCAAGCCCTATTGCTGCTCCTTGCAGCTCTTCATCACCTACGACCTTAATTGCTTGGGCATAGCGGTCTCCAAGCGAACTCTGTCCACCTAGGTGGCAGACTGCATTGCCTTCACCTGGTCTTTCACTAAAACGTCATGTCATGGCGCACAGCATCTGGGCCACGATGGTCTCTGTAGCGAACCTCCGCTCAGTTCCCTTAACAGAAATCTGCTAGGCCGCCACCTGTTCCTCAGTTCACACCTTCACAGAGCATTACTACCTGGAGGAGAAGTCCAGGCACGACATCGCCTTCAGCCAGGCATTACTCCATCATCTGTTAGCGGTTTAAGGCAACTCCTGCCCCTTCTGTGTGTCCAGTCTACCAGAGAGCTGGATTCCCTGGTTAATGCTGTGGTCGCTGCTGAGGTCTTGTGACTGAGCTGTACTCTTACTGTTCCTCATGGTTCATTTTTTTGGGGCCGCCTATGGCTTATAGGTTTTTTTTCGGTAACCTGTAGTTAGGGAGTCCCATATGTGAGGACTGACTTCCTGCTTGTTCCCAGAGAAAGCATAGTTACTCACCTGTAATAGGTGTACTCCGGGGACAGCAGGAATAAGTGGAGCTGCTTTTCTTTTTGTTGCCATCTTAAGCTATGTCATCATACTGAGGCAAGATGGCACCCTTGGGCAAGAAGGCAATCACGCATGCGTGATGGATCTCCCAAAGGCTTTCTTTGAAAGCTGGGGAGAGATTACCAGATGGGCTCTTGTCTGTGCCAACATCACCCATATGTGAGGACTGATTCCTGCTGTCCCCAGAAAACACCTGTTACAGGTGAGTAGTTACGCTTGAATGTCCATTCCTTTCCTTATGATTCCTAGAATTCTATTTGCTTTCTTGGCTGTCGCTGCACACTGGGCTGAGTGTTTCAACGTATTATCGACAACGCTGATAGAGAACATGGCAGCCTTATTATCCATTTGAATCATGATAATTTGGTTGGCCATCTGATCTCTGAAAGCCTTTAGAGCATTCAAAATAGCTATCAGTTTCAGGATATTAATCTGATGGAGACTCTCTTGGGTGGACCATAACTCCTGGCTGTGAAACCCATCAATATGAGCTCTTCTGCCCAGTTTGGATGCATCCATCATTAACAACTTTTGGTGAGGTCGCTCCTGAAAAAGAGAGCCCTTGGCCAGATTGGAGGGAAGCAGGAGAGAGATTCTCGAAGAAGCTTGATGACATCACTGAGCCTGTGAGCAGAGTGCATCCACTCATACTTGGGGTCCACTAAGATTATGTCAGATGGAAACGAGCCATGGGAGTGATATGAACTGTGGAAGCTATGTGGCCCAACATTCTCAACATGGTTCTCATTGATACCTGCTGACTTTTTTGAACTTACCCTACTTGCTGCAACAAGCGGGTGAGCTAGTATTTCAGAAGAAAGGTTCTCACAAGAGTCTTGTCTAGCAGGGCTCCAACGAATTCCAACTGATGTGTTGGAATTAAATTGGACTTGGGATAGTTGATGACAAACTCTAATAACTTCAACACCAGGATGATAATACGTATGGATTCTTGAATTCCTTCTTGAGTGGTGCTCTTAATGAGCCAATTGTCCAAGTAAGGAAACACATGCACCCCCAGTAAGTGTAGATACATTATGACAATGGCAAGGCATTTGGTGAAAGCCCAAGGAGCAGCTGCAAGGCCAAAGGGCAGAACATGTTACTGGAAGTGGTGTTTCGCTACAATGAAACTGAGTTACTTCCTTTGACTGAACAGTGCAACCTAGAACTGATGGTCCCTTTTTAGAGTGGATTAGACTGCTATTAGGTAATGAGGAAGCAGGAGCTTCTCAAATTTGAGAGGTTTCTGGACTGTATACATTAAGTCAACCTTTTTATTGACAAGGAGCCACAGAGAGAAGATCATCTCCCGTATTCTCATCTGCAGCTTTGCAGGATGTGGTGTCCAAATTTAAATGAAATGGCATCCATTTGCATAACAAACTCATGAAAGGGCATAGCCTCAGGAGGAGATTTGCATCATTAATGAGTTGGAGAGGAGTCTGTCAGAGGTTCTGGAGACCTCTCCTCTGAAAAATAGTCACTCAAGGGCTCTCTGCCTGAGACTAAGAGAAGTACTCCATTGAAGCCTGCATCTCTGCCTGGGCAGATTTCCATATTGCATGGGTGTCAGAGCTCCTCTGGAGTGTTGGTACATCAATAGGCTCCAGTGTTTCGGGGACAATTCTGCGCCCAATGCATTGGATACTAATATATTAACCACATCTCTTGCAGGCAGGTGCAGTGTTTTGAGAAATGGCTCAGTGCTGCAATGCTGCTGTTTTGGAACCATAAGAGCTGTCAGCTTTCACAGAGAAAGCAGAATCATGAGCTGCTTCTACATTCTCTTAGCCAAGCATTCCTTGATGGTTGTCATGAGTGAAGACATGGGGGTCTTAGCAACGTCATCAGAATTAATCCAAGGATATTGTCAGTCTGGCACAGCCCCTTTGATGGCATGGGGGATGAGCTCACGTTCGGGCTACTTCAGGGGTTATGCATTATGAGATTCCCTGATGCACCCGGCATCACACTCTGATGAACTCCAATGCTGATGTGACAAAGCCTCCACCCAATGCTTGACATCGGAGATTTTCAAAGCCAAGGATGAATCCTTTCTCTTCCTTAGGACAGGATCAATAGGGAATGTGCCCAGGACTGCCTACAGGTGCTCAGCTCCAAGTGAACTCAAGGACCCCTCAGTGCTGATGCATCGTCCAATGCAGCTCCTGGATTCATGGTGACCGATGCTGATGGGATGGATCTTCTCAGTGCCAGAAAATTGACTGCACTTCTCCTCCCGACTCTTCAACCCTCATTTTGTCATCTGCAAACACAAAGGACATAAAAGAGAGATTTGGTTGGGCTCCAGATATTGTACCATTTGTGGATGTCTGTGACTAACATGACGCTGCAGCAGTGGGTTTAGTTCTTAAACCTGCTGACAAGTTTCTGGGACATATTGGACAGAAAAATAGCCGCATCAAAATCAGATGGCTCAATTTTTTAAGAGTATAAAGAAAAAATTTATGAACTTGACCAGGTGCGCCTCAGGCCTAAATGCAACCTATGTGGCACTGAAGGAAAACCAAGGAAACTTACAAAATGGCCAAAAAAACCTGACTAAAGAAAACTATTAGGTAGAAGAAGAAATGTGACAGCAGACAGGAAAAAGAGAACAAAATGTACTATGTATACCACAAAAATTAGTCATAAATGACAGTGATGTGTGTGGACCTAAAAACAAGTGGTCGGCTCCATGGGAAAAAAATGAAGTCCTCAGGCACCATGGTGGAGGGCAGAAATGAGTGTGCATGCACAGAGGGCTTTCTAAAAGCTTCTAGAAGGAGCAGAGCAGGTTCCCACTTGGGGCTTCATCAGGGACATCACCCATAAGCAGGACCAGCCTGAAGGTTTCTGCTGCCCTAGGTATACCACCCCCTCCCCTCCTGAGGATTGTGGCACCGCCTGGCCCACCATGCTGCCCCCCCCTCACATCCATCTTCTCGCCTGGAAGAGGCAGGGCAGCATGGCGGTCTCTTTGCTGCATCAGGCCTTAAAGTGCCCATGCTGGCACACTCACTTTAAAGCCCAACGCAGCAGAGCCCCCTGCTCCAGTGAAGCAGCAGTTCAGCACTGCCCCACCTGCCATGCCGCCGCTGCCCCCACTATCCATCTTCTTGCCGGAGAGATGGGGATGGCAGCATGGCGATATCTCTGCTGTGTTGGGCTTTAAAGCGAGTGTGCCAGCATGGGCACGTTAAGGCCTGACACAGCGAAGGGATCACCATGCTGCCCTCTCCCTCAGGTGAGAAGAGGGATGCTGGGGGGGGGGGGGGGGCGAGCCTCAGCAGGCCAGGTGACACCGAATTACTGCTTTGCCAGGGAGGGGGCGATGCCACCCACCGGGTCCTGATACCCTAGGCAACTACTTAATTCACAGACCAGCCCTGCCCATAAGTGAATATTTATCCTGCTGTCCAATACTTGCTTCAGGTGGTTAACTTCATTTTATGCATGGATTGCTGACTCCTATGTGTTTGCTAGTCCATTTCTCGAGGGCAGCCACAGACTCCCCCTTCTCATGCAGCCACAGACTCCCCCTTCTCAAGACTGGCTGCACGTTACTTGATTGCAGCCAGTCTTTATGTAGCATTAGGTGTCTGTATTCATATCAGGTACTGATATATGTAATACTTCAGTATAGTTCTATTTTGAACTGATATATTTAAATTTTAAACCATCTTTTTCTTAAAGCTAATGGGAAACATGATCCTGGGAAACTTTAGGAACATCATTTTTTAAAATTCTTTTATTAAAATTTCTACTGAGATTTGTATGCACTCGGTTAGCAAGATCATGGCAGACCAAAAGTCAGCTCATGACATTAGGGTACTATTTTCAGGAGCTGCCCTGCTAGCGGCACTCTGCAACTGAGTCTCTAAGAATAGACCATGAATGCAACAAGCCATTCACGGTTTCTAAATTGGGAAAATTATTTATTTGATTTTATATATTGTACTTTTTTGAAATTGGAGTGGTTTACGCAGAACAGGAACTATAAACGTTTTACATTGAACAGGGGTGTCAACTTGGATAACAACTGGGAGAACTGTGTTACATAATGCTATCTGCTAAGGGCTTAGCGTGTGCCGTGAGACTGACAGGTCTATGGTAATATATGGTTATGTTGCTTGGTCATAGTAGAAGTGGAACAGATGAGTCTTTATTGCCTTTCTAAAGGCTGACATGTCAGAAATCATTTGGAACAGAGCAGGGAGAGTGTTCCATTGGGTTAGTCTACATAATGAGAATGCTCGGCTCTTAGCAGCTTGGGTACTTTTTGTTATTGCTGAAGGGTTTATGATTGTATTAGCCATTCCAGTTCTCCTTACTCTGTTAGGAGTCAAGTGTATGATAGCCGAGAGGGAATCTGTGGGCAGGTTATGTAGTACTTTAATTATCAGCAGTAAAGTTTTATATTTCAGGTGGCTTGATATCGGTAGCTGGTGTAATTGCCTTAAGATGGGTGTGACATACTCATATCTGGATGCTCCATGCAAGGTTTGAGCTGCAGCAATCATGGTCATTTGGAATGGTTGTAGTGTACATCCTGGTAGGCTTTGGAGTAGGATATTGGTATAGTCAAAGTGCAGGAGGAATATGTGCCTAGAATATGGTGCGGACGTCTGTTGCATCCAGAAGCGTGTGTGTCAGAGGGTTCTCATTTTATGATATATTGCCTTGGTAACATTATTTATGTGAGTCTGCATACTCGTCTTTGGTCCAGGGTGACTCTGAGATAGCACACTTCCTGCTTTGTCGTCAGTTCAGCATCTTTTACCCTAATAGCCATTGAAAGCAGATGTCTGTGAATGCTCCCTCCCCCTGCTACCGGGATCGCGAGTGTAGAACTGATTAAACCGCCACTGCGGGGGCGCGCACAGTATCAGGAGAGCAGAAGCCATTGAAAGCAGATGTCTGTGAATGCTCCCTCCCCCTGCTACCGGGATCGCGAGTGTAGAACTGATTAAACCGCCACTGCGGGGGCGCGCGCACAGTAACAGGAGAGCAGAAGCCATTGAAAGCAGATGTCTGTGAATGCTCCCTCCCCCTGCTACCGGGATCGCGAGTGTAGAACTGATTAAACCGCCACTGCGGGGGCGCGCACAGTATCAGGAGAGCAGAAGCCATTGAAAGCAGATGTCTGTGAATGCTCCCTCCCCCTGCTACCGGGATCGCGAGTGTAGAACTGATTAAACCGCCACTGCGGGGGCGCACAGTATCAGGAGAGCAGAAGCCATTGAAAGCAGATGTCTGTGAATGCTCCCTCCCCCTGCTACCGGGATCGCGAGTGTAGAACTGATTAAACCGCCACTGCGGGGGCGCGCACAGTATCAGGAGAGCAGAAGCCATTGAAAGCAGATGTCTGTGAATGCTCCCTCCCCCTGCTACCGGGATCGCGAGTGTAGAACTGATTAAACCGCCACTGCGGGGGCGCGCACAGTATCAGGAGAGCAGAAGCCATTGAAAGCAGATGTCTGTGAATGCTCCCTCCCCCTGCTACCGGGATCGCGAGTGTAGAACTGATTAAACCGCCACTGCGGGGGCGCGCACAGTATCAGGAGAGCAGAAGCCATTGAAAGCAGATGTCTGTGAATGCTCCCTCCCCCTGCTACCGGGATCGCGAGTGTAGAACTGATTAAACCGCCACTGCGGGGGCGCGCACAGTATCAGGAGAGCAGAAGCCATTGAAAGCAGATGTCTGTGAATGCTCCCTCCCCCTGCTACCGGGATCGCGAGTGTAGAACTGATTAAACCGCCACTGCGGGGGCGCGCACAGTATCAGGAGAGCAGAAGCCATTGAAAGCAGATGTCTGTGAATGCTCCCTCCCCCTGCTACCGGGATCGCGAGTGTAGAACTGATTAAACCGCCACTGCGGGGGCGCGCACAGTATCAGGAGAGCAGAAGCCATTGAAAGCAGATGTCTGTGAATGCTCCCTCCCCCTGCTACCGGGATCGCGAGTGTAGAACTGATTAAACCGCCACTGCGGGGGCGCGCACAGTATCAGGAGAGCAGAAGCCATTGAAAGCAGATGTCTGTGAATGCTCCCTCCCCCTGCTACCGGGATCGCGAGTGTAGAACTGATTAAACCGCCACTGCGGGGGCGCGCACAGTATCAGGAGAGCAGAAGCCATTGAAAGCAGATGTCTGTGAATGCTCCCTCCCCCTGCTACCGGGATCGCGAGTGTAGAACTGATTAAACCGCCACTGCGGGGGCGCGCACAGTATCAGGAGAGCAGAAGCCATTGAAAGCAGATGTCTGTGAATGCTCCCTCCCCCTGCTACCGGGATCGCGAGTGTAGAACTGATTAAACCGCCACTGCGGGGGGCGTGCCCGTGCCTTGCGGGCCCGCGCCTGAGGGCCTCGCCAGAGGGCCCTTGGGCGCGGCCCTTAGGCGCGGACCTGCAGGGCGCTGGACAGTGAGAGACAAAAGAATCATCTGCTCCTTGCTATATAGTTGGTTATTCTGTTTGAAGGTATGACTATGTATGTTTATTGTATTGTACTACATGTATTGTCATTCCCTATGTTTTGTAATCTTATTTCCAACCACTTTGATGTAATGATAAGGTGGTGCATGTCTTCCCTGCCTTTGTATGACTCTGTACTGTATTGTGAACCGCTTTGATTGAAGGAAAAGGCGGTATACAAAACATGTTAAATAAATAAATAAATAAATAAATAATAGAAGTAGGTGGGGTGAAGGTCTGTTTTTTTGTTATGAACACCACTTCAATCTTCTTACAGTTCACATTAAAGTTGTGTATACAGAGCTGTTCTGAAACTGCATCAAAGCATTTTGTTATCTTGGTGTAATCTAGTTTGTCTGTAGAGAATAGGGTATATGGTAGTACATCATCAGCATAAATATAGTATAATTTGCCATACGATTGTATTATTGGCTGAATGTAGATATTGAAGAACAGGGCAGATAGAGATGAACCCTGCGGGATTCCTTGTGTTTGCAGGTGTGTGTCTGATGCTTGAGTGCCTGTTTGCGGCGATCTGTTAAATAGGATCTGCACCAGTCCAGGGCTGAGGTTTGTGCTCCTTTTGGTTGTGGTTGACTTGTGTTGAATGCCAAGGCGATGTCTAGGAAAATTAGGATGAATCCTTGCTTCACTTAGGCATCGACAAAGATTAGTCTGTTGAGGAGGGTAGCCATGAGTGTTTCAACACCATGCTGTTGTCTAAACCCATGCTGCTGTGGGTCAAGTGGAGTGTATCAGTGTGGGGTTGTATATGTTGCTGGACTAGTTTCTCGATTATCTTAGCCAAGAATGGGAGACTAGATATGGGTCTATAGGAACTTATGTTGATTGAGTCTAATTTACTATTTTTAAGTAATGGTCTAATGGACATGGTCTTCAGTGTGGATGGTACAATTCACATGGTAAGGGGGAGGTCTACAGGTCTGCTCATGCTAACTTGATCCAGTGTTTGGGGCTTGAGTCGTTGGGAGAATCAATACTTGTCTCCAAACAATGACAGGTGCATACTGCTATCAAATTTACAGCAAGCATGCATTACATGAGGCTTTTCTACATAAATTGATTTTAAAACTCTCTCAGAAAAGATTTCATTTTTCTTAGGTTGTAAGTTCATGAGAAGTCTTCCAGCCTGCTTTCTGTATTAATTTGGGTAAGTTGTGTTTTTTTTTTCCTCATGTGGTCTCATAATAATACTGTTGGCAATTGGTCATAAAAATGTTTTTCTCTTATGCAGGGTACTGCCCCAAACCACCAAATAATGGTCTTCATGTTGGAACATGCTGCCTACAAGAGCAACAATATTATAAAACTTACACTATGCAGTGCAGTATCTGCCTTGGCCAATAGTGCATAACTGCAGGGTGAAGTTCATCAAATGGTCAAGGAGGCAGAGAGACATGCAGCATTCCCATCTGTGGGGAGAGGGCTTTCAGTGGCTGTTACAAATTACTACAAACTGGTTCACCTTGAGACAAATACTTTACTGTAGGATGCTACTCTGCTAGTCAACTCAAAAACGTTGTGCCAATGTGCTACCCTGGAGCAGTATGCCTTAGGGTCAGACTGTATAGTAGTGAGCTATTCGTGTCTTCCTTTTTTTTTTTTTTTAATATATAAATAGCATGCCAGTGGGAAAATTTATTTGATTAAATCTGTGTTGCTCCCTACAGTCTGTCCTTGTGAAGCAAAAGGTGAGAGGATTTGTAGCTGATTGGCCATGAGTTTCCTTCCCCTTTAATAAAAATAAAAAGCTACTATAATAAAGCCATACAGCTGCTCTGCTTTAGAATTAAAGGTACTCAAAAACTCATAGCCTGATTGTTTACCATTAGCAAGTCCAGAAAAAGTGCTGTTGCTTCACGCTTGCTCATCTTGAGAGAGCATTTTTGTTACCTAATAGCCCATTGATGATGGCATCTGGTTCCTCCTATCTACACATTCTTACTGTCATGGCCCCAGTATGTTCTAATAATGTCTGTACTAGCAGCATTTCACTAGTGTACAAAACCAGAAACGTAGAGGCCAGTTTCTCAGCAGAGCTTGGAAAGCTCTCAAATCATGCACTTTTTGAAAGAATTACTCATGCAATTTAATCCTAGCTGGTGGGCATAATCAAGTAGCAGCTGCATGTCTAATTCCAGTTTTGCCTTGTGCCTTTATTTTATATAAAAGCTTGGGTTCCTGTTCTAAATTTGACTAGCCCAAAAATCATTAGCTCTATTTT
Organism: Ichthyophis bannanicus; assembly: GCA_033557465.1. NCBI lineage: Eukaryota > Metazoa > Chordata > Amphibia > Gymnophiona > Ichthyophiidae > Ichthyophis > Ichthyophis bannanicus. The sequence continues at coordinate 264,004,541 of CM066040.1, forward strand.
TTTGTCTCTGTTTCTTTCAAAGACGACTTCTTATGTAGTAGCAAAGCTGTGACTGGTAAATGATACAGATCAGTTTGAAACATTTTACAGCTACAGTGTCTTCCTCGGTCAACATGTATCTGTTACATCTCCTATTTCATGCTAATTCTGTGTGTTCTCTATGTGCTGAATAAAAATGATACACAAATTCATCTTTTAAAAGAAACATGAGTATCCTTTCTAGAAGGCAGACTTAGATTCCTGAAAAAAATACACACTATGAACTCATCAGTTGTGATAGAAGTTGTTAGTTTAGATGAAGAGAATACAAAATGTAGTTCAATTGCAGATTTAATATACAAAACTACATGTTAAAATAAATATATTCTGATTTTCTTGCAGTGTTAGCTAACTGAATTAAAAACAGTACAGTTTTATTTCTAAAACAAAATGTTCATTTTCCTTAACAAAATGATATGGTTCAGGTTGTTTTAAAAAGCTGCAAGTGTAGCCAACAAGTTAATTGCCAACCCAATACTGCTTTGCATAAACACAAGCAAAGTACAGATGACATTGTACTAGTTTTATTAATATGAGGGGCAAGGCAAAGAGTAGGCATACATTATGCTGTACCACAACTCCTCTCCTCTGCCTACTCCCCTCTTACAAGGCATAAGTTACCTTATCTAGCCTACAGAACAACTGCTGCAGTGCAGACTCACAGCCTCTTCAGGTAGGGTTTTATTACAGTTATCCATATCCAGAGCAATTGCATGCTTCTGCATCTCTATAAATGGTTCCATTTGGCTCTCCTGAGCATCCAAGCAGATCATGCCCTGGTTTACTGCCATTACTTGAGGAGGTGGTGATTCTCGAAGTGACAGCAATGCCATCTAATTCATAGGGTCCCCCAATTAGATGCCCAACAGCCCTCTATAACACAGGCATTGCCATGATATAAAATCTCATTAGGAAACTACAGATGGGTCCCTATGGAAGCCTGCATAACATACATGAAGCCAAGTGGAAGGTGATTATATATATATATAATGGTTCAGACAATCCCATTCCAGTGTCTCTCCCAATCAAAATGGAGAAACCACAACTAAGATCACAATCTAGGTTTTCATGCGGCATCATTGCACCATGATCAAGCCAGTTCCACATTTCCCCTTTCTTTGTTTACTAAATCTAAACTATCCACTGAGGATTTACACCTTTCCAACTTGCTGCAGAAGTATTTCCCTTCCCGAGAGGACATCACATATGAGAGGCCCCCTTTAATAAAAGCTTTTTATCCCATTTTGTGTCTATGGGAAAACCAATTAGGTCCCTGTTTTTTAAGTTTGTACCCAAGGCAAGAAGAGCAGGAGGAAGATGTGAATTCTGCTTTCCCTAGTTCACAGCCTAATGCTCTAGCTAATAGGTTACCTCTTCCATGCAGGTGGCTTGATGCCAGAGTACATGATTTAAAGCAGAGGAAGATATCTCAAATAAACTTGACTAGGTAAAAGAATGAGATCTGTTACATTACTTCATATAGGAGGCTCATAAATAAGCTAAACAGTCTAGGAATTGGTGCTCAGGTCAGAGTGGTAGCTAATAGAGACTGAAGATTATGCAAAAAAAAAAAATAGAGTTAAACAGCAGAGCACCTCATAGCTCTCTGTCCTTTTCAATATGTTTATAGACAGTAGTGCAAACAAGTTAATCATGTGTAAACAAAAATAAACCGTTCTAAGATCTGAAATAGGCTGAACAGTCCAAATGAAGTGGGGGAATTGAGTGGCCAAGAGAGCATGGTTACAGAGATTTAGAGCAAAAAAAAAAAAAGTGTCATGTCAACAAAATGAGACACAAGGCCCTACCATATATATACCAACTTGTAGAAAAAAAGAGAGGTTGGTAGAGATCCTCAAAGTTATAAACAAAAAATGCAATGTGTGCCTTCAAGTCAGTAGAAATGAAGCTCGTCAGCACAGAGGGACATGATTATGAGGCTTTTAGGGGCAGAAAGCGTAGTTACTCACCTGTAACAGGTGTTCTCCAGGGACAGCAGGAATCAGTCCTCACATATGGTCAATGTCGACAGAGCCCCCATGAAGAGCAAATCCCCAGCTTTCGAAGACAGCCTTTGGGACTGCATCACGCATGCGCGGTCCCCTTCTCACCCAAGGGTACCATCTTGCTCAGTCAAATGACATAGCTAAAAAGACAGCAAAAGGATAAAAATTAATCAAAGGACTGCAACTCCAGGGGAGGAGGGAGGGTCGTGAGGACTGATTCCTGCTGTCCCTGGAGAACACCTGTTACAGGTGAGTAACTACGCTTTCTCCAGGAACAAGCAGGAAGTCAGTCCTCACATATGGGACTCCCTAGCTATAGGCTACCGAGAACACAACTGAAAAATAGGCTCCCTCTAGAAGAGCCGCAGCAGCCATGATAGGAGTTCAACTGAGAACATAACACTCTGGTAGCCTGACACCAAAGGGTCAGAAGGTAGGAGTTGCCTAAACCTCAAACAGATTACGGAGTACAGCCTGGCCGAAAGCACTGTCCCGTTGGGACTCCCTATCCAGGCAGTAATGGACCGCAAAAGTCTAGTGTGAAGACCAGGTTGCGGCCTGGCAGATGTCTGCCAGCGGAACAGAGCAGAAGTGAGCCATTGATGCGGCCTTAGCCCTGACCCGGTGGGCTGTGATCTGACCCTGCAACAGGAGATCGGCCACCCTGTATGCCCACGCGATGCAATCTGCCACTCAGGTGGACAACGTACACTTGGAGACAGGCATCCCCAGCTTACCGGGGTCAAAAGAGATGAAGAGCTCTTCAGTGTCCCCTCTTACAGTCCAGGGTATGCAGAATTGCCTCTGCCCGGCTAGCATGGGGCCTGGGAAAGAAGGTTGGAAGCACCACCTCCTGGTTGAGGTGGAAAGAGTAGACCACATTTGGCAGGAATTTGGAGTGTGTGCGAAGCACCACCCTGTTCCTATAGAACCATGTGAACGGTCTATCAGACACCAGAGCTTGAAGCTCACTCACTCGTTTAGCCGATGTGAGTGCCACCAAGAAAATCGTCTTCCAAGAAAGGAAGCGAAGATGGCAGGTAGCCATCGGCTCGAAGGTTGGGCAAGTAAGCTGCTGCAAGACCACATTCAGATCTCATTCGGTCACCGGGGGGCAAACGGGGTTTCAGCAGAAGCAGACCTCTCAGGAACCTGGACACCAAGGGGTGGACAGAGAGGTTGCCAGTCCACTGGAGAGTGGTGTGCTGATAAAGCACTAAGGTGAACTCGGACTGAGTTTGACTTAAGGCCTAAATCTGAAAGGTGAAGCAGGTACTGCAGCACCACAGCCACCTGGCAGGAGAATGGGTTCTCACTCTGCTGAGTACACCATACCTCAAACCTATGCCACTTAAATGAGTAGGTTTTCCTAGTCGATTGCCTTCTAGAGGCCAGCAGCACATCCTCTATCTTTTTTGGGAGGAGAAGTGGTGCAAGGACAACCCTTTCAGCAGCCATGCCATCAGGTTGAGGGACCTGAGGTTGGGATGCAGGAGTGAGCCCCCGTCCTGTGACAGAAGGTTGGGCAAAATTCCCAGAGGGATTGGAGTCTCCTCCGCCAGCTGCAGGAGGAGAGGAAACCAAGGCTGTCTTGGCCACCTGGGGGCCACCAGGATGACCGAGGCCTTGTCCTGAAGGATCTTGAATAAGGTCCGAGCCGAGCCACCAGAGGCGTGGGAGGAAACACATATAGGAGGCCCACCAACCAGGATATTAGGAAAGCATTTTCAGCTACCCTGTGTGGGTACGGCTGTCTGGAACAGAACCGGGGCAACTGGTGATTTTGAGGGCTCACAAACACATCTATGGATGGTTGCCCCCGGCACTGGAAGAGTTGCTGGGCTACATTGGGATCCAGCTGCCACTCGTGCGGCTGGAGAATTCTGCTTAGCTTGTCTGCTAGGAAGTTCTCCTGACCTGGCAAGTAAACCGCCTTGAGGAACATACCCTGGCTGACTGCGAAGGAGCATAGGTCCAAGGTTTCCTGACACAGGATACGAGAGCCTGTGCCCTCTTGTTTGTTCACATAGAACATCACTACCTGGTTGTCTGTCTGAATCAAGACAGATTGATGAGCCAGGGTTTGGCAGAAGGTCCGAAGAGCCAGGCATATCACTTGAAGCTTAAGGAGATTGATTTGCTGTGTGCTCTCCCACTGAGACCACACACCTTGAGTGCAGACCTGCTGGCAATGTGCACCCCATCCCAGCAGGGATGCATCCGTAGTCAGCACTCTGGAGTGCGTGGGAGGCTGAAAAGGCACTCCCTCCAGGAGGTTGTGAGGATGAAGCCACCATTTCAAAGACTGTATCAGGTGATGGGACACCTTGATGTTGTCCCTGAGTCTGCCTGTGGTTTGTGTCCACTGGTCTCTGAGGCACCACTGAGCTGTTCTCATGTGAAGTCAAGCATTGGGTGTCACATGCACTGTGGAGGCCATGTGACCAAGAAGGCGCAGAAACTTATAAAGTTTTAACAGTCTTGTCAATTGTAAATATGTATATTAAGTACCCTGTGTGAACCTCAACAACAATCAACTGTAAGCCTGTAACCCGTGTTTTTGCTGTGCTTCCCCCCCCCCCCCTCCCTAATCAGATTGTATACATCCTTAATTCTGGCTGGTACAGCCAACCTTACCATGTGTAACAACTGCTGCTGATCACTGGAAGCAGCGGGATATAAATGTACGCTAAATAAATAAATAAAAGTGTCTTGCTGAGATGTGGGATCTGCGACTCACTTGCTGCACTAGGGCTACCAGTCTTTGAGCCCTTTCTTCTGGTAGATAAGCCTTTGCTTGAAGCGTGTCTAACCTTGCCCCTATGAACTCCAGTCCTTGAGAAGGAACCAGAGTGGACTTTGTGTAGTTGATCACAAAGCCCAGGTGCTAAAGCAGCTGGATAGTGCGTGACGTGGCCTGTTGGGCCTCTAGAGGTGACTGGCCTCTGATGAGCCAGTCATCTAAGTAGGGGAAGACGAATACCCCCTGAGTCCTTAGAAAGGCCGCCACCACCACAAGGCACTTTGTGAATACCCTGGGTGCCGAGGCTAGGCCAAAGGGAAGCACTCCGTACTAAAAATGGTTTCCTCCCACTACAAATCTTAGGTATTGTCTGTGGTCTGGATGAATCAAGATGTGTGTATATGCATTTTGAGGTCTAAGGAGAAGAGCCATTCTCCCTGGCAGAGGTAAGGCAGCAATATTCCAAGGGCAAGCATCTTGAACTTTTCCCTCATGAGGAACTTGTTTAGGTTTCGCAGGTCGAGGATAGGTCTTAGGCCTCCAGTTTTCTTTGGTATCAGAAAGTACCTGGAGTAGAAGCTTGTGCCCCGCAGGTAGTGGGGCACCTGTTCTACCGCCTGATCCTCGAGAAGACCTGCTAACTCCTTCATGAGGAGGTCCCTGGGAAAAGGGGGTCTGAGAGGCTCCTCTGGAAAGTAAGAGGGGGACACCTGGGTGAGATGTAACCTATAGCCCATTTGGACTATCTGGAGGACCCAGGTGTCTGTTGTAATGGCTGGCCACCTGTGGGCATACAGGGTCAGCCTTCCTCCTGTGCATGGCCTTGCGTCCTTTGGGAAAGAGACTATGCTCTGGGAGTCAAAAGCCTCCTCCAGGCTGAGCCAGAACTGGCGCTTGGGGGCCCTTTGCTTACGCGGGCCTTGCCCCCGTCCCTTGGCCTGCTGCCCCTGCTGGGGAGGCCTGATACATGGGGTAGTTTCGGTAAGCTGATCCTTTCCTCGGGAAAAAGGGCTTCTTACCCGAGCCCCCCTTCTTAGAAGGGGCAGAAGTCTTCTTCTCGAGTCTTGTCCAGGTCAGGTACTCGGACTCGATCTCGGTAGCCTTCTCAGTCATGGGCTTGCAAAAGAGGTTCTCACCTTGGCAAGGGACATTGACCAACTTGTCCTGAACCCATGGCTCCATGTCTGACGACTGTAGCCATGCCCAGCATCGTGCACTGACGCCGGCCCCCGCTACGCTGGCCGAAGCCTCGAAGCCGTCGTAGGCTGCTCGAGTCAAACTTCAAGCACTCTCAGATCCCAGTGGACAAAACCTGGAAGCGCTGCAAAGGTCCCTCGGAAAGACCAGCGGAGAACCCGGCAATCTCCTTTGCCAGATCTCGCAGGCCCATGTACAGCTGGTATGTCTGGATTCGGCATGCCAGCATCGAACCCTGGTAGCACTTTCTGCCGAGAGCATTCATGTTGCAGGCCTCCCGGCCAGGAGGCACCAAGGAGTGCATCTTCTGGCTCTTGAGCCTGCGCATGGCTGATTCCACAATCATGGAGTTGTGCGGCAGCTGTGCCTTTTGGAACCCAGGGCTCTTGCGAACTCGATAGATGGAATCAATTCGCCTGCTGAGAACCGGCATCGAGGCCAGAGTCTCCCACATTTGGAACATCAGCCGTTCCAGAATGGGGGGGCACTGGTACATAAGGGCTTCCGTTTGAGGAAAGTCATACTGGAGGACCTCGAGCTCCTTGGCTCGAGGCTCCTCCTTTGGGATCCGCCAAGAATGACAAAGCCTTTGCCATGTCCTGGACAAAGTCCAGAGAATGACAAAGCCTTTGCCATGTCCCGGATGAAGTCCAAGAACTGGGTGTCCTCTGGGGGTGACTGTTTCCGAGGTTCAGAACCCAGGGAGTCTGACGGGATGTACTTGGTACGGTGGGTGCCTGGGGACTCCTCGTCCTCCGTCTCCCAGCCGGACTCCAAGGAGGATCGGCTCCGTCCTCGACCGCCCCGATGCTGAGGGAATCGGTGTCGACGACCTCTGTTCCGAACGGGAGGTCGAGGGGGACCTTGGCCGAGGATCGACTCGAGACCTCATTGTCTCGAGGATCAGCTCGGCCTCCGGGGTTGACTTGGACGTCGAAGTCCCGGTGGTCGGGGCGGATGGACGTCTAAGACCGGCCATCAGTGCCCGCTGCTGGTCCATGAAGGCAGAAACGCTGCGTTCCAAGGCCGCCAACCTGAGGCCGAGCTCAGGAGGCTCTGCAGCCCTTGGCTCGGGTCCTGACACCGGCTCTCCCGAAGGAGAGTCAACAACAAGGACAGTGCTTACCTTTCTCGGCGAGTCTGGGTCCTTTCGAGGGAGTTTGGCAGGCCTCTCCGACTCAGAGGATCTGGGGCAGTGAGCCGGGCTCCGTGACCGATCCCGCAAGGGACCAGGCTGTTCGGAGCTCTGAGACAACACCGCCCTCTTGGATTTATTTTCCTCCGGTGTTCCCGCGAGGGAGACCCCCTTTCAGAGGACACCAGACGCTGCTCTGGATCAGACAGCCCTTGAGAGGTCGGGGCCCGGGCGGGTGTGGACTCGGGAAAAATCCTGTCATGTTGCTGCTGCCTGCTCAATGCCTTCAAAGACATCTTTTTACACGGGCCACAGACCATGGGGTAATGGTTGGGCCAGAGGCAGCAGTCGTGTGCGTCAGTGAGAGACATAGGTTTCATGCACCGATCACACTTTTTAAACCTACTGTCAGCCATTGGGGGAAAAAGGGCCCCTGCAAGGTCAAAGGACCGGGCTGCCAGCTAAAAAGAAAAAAGTGTGCGAATGCTAGTCACTAAGGACAAAAACGAAAAAATAGATGACTTGATACCAGTATACTGAGCCTGAGGTGGGAAGGGGAACTGGTGTTGAACCGGCAAGCAGAAAAGCACAATTTTTCAGCTTTTAACTCTTCTTCCATGGGGGAACTAGGATGATGTCCGTTGAGCTCTGTGGAAAAAAGGAGACTGAGCAAGATGGCACCCTTGGGCGGAAGGGGACCACGCATGCGTGATACAGTCCCAGAGGCTTTCTTTGAAAGCTGGGGATTTGCTCCGCATGGGGGCTCCGTCGACATCAACCATATGTGAGGACTGACTTCCTGCTTGTTCCTGGAGAATCAGGAGCAACATGGATGTAATTCTTCACAGAAAGATTGGCAGATGTTTAGTATAGCCAGCACATACAGCTATTAAATGCAAAACTAGAAACAAAAGTCAAAGCAGCTTAGAAGCAGAACAGGGTATCCTTGACAGAAAAAAAGTGAACATAACACCAGAGAGTTAGCAGGTGAAATTTTAAAAGGAACAGAGGAAATAGGATTGGCAGATTTTTTTATTTTTTTTAAAATTAGAAACAATAGGAGAGCAGGTAAAAAGTCTCTGCATACAAAGATTCAACTTGTCCAAGCTATGGTATTTTTAACAACATATGGATACAAAAATTGGACAGTGAAGCAAGACAGGACGAAAATAGATGCCATTGAATTATGGTGCTGGTGAAGAATACCACATGTACCATGGACTGGCCAAAGAACAAATCAACTAGTACTGTTGAAGAGCAAACCTATGCTTTCCTTTGGAGGCTCAAATGAGAAGATTTTGACTTTCATATTATAGAAAATCATGTGAAGAAAACAATCATTAAAAGAAAGGCAACGTGCTTGGCAAGGTTGAAGGTCAGCGTAAAACAGGAAGGCTAGTAATGTGATGAACTGATACAATAGGAGCTATGTATGCCATTCTATCAAGTAGTTGCCTGACTAAAGATTGAACGCAGTATAGGACAGCTATCCACAGAGTCACCATGAGTAGACAATCAACCTGATAGCACTTCAAAATATTGAAAAAGAAAGCAACTGCTTTTATGACATTAAGAAAGGCAGGAGGAATCCTTGTCAGGCAGCTACACTGCTGATGAATGTGGAAACAGACCTTTAACAAGAACCATTTAGCCATCCATTATCATTTACTGTACAAGAGGTAACAAGTTGGAGCAGAATTCATATCTGCTGTAAATAAGAGGGCACTCGATCTGAGACGGGACAAAAATCACTAGGTTGGTTTTCCTAAACCATTTCTAACAGATAAATTGATTATTTAACCAAAATGACTATGTTTATAATCTGCATCCATCATATCATCTTTATCAAGTGGTGCACCCAGACCAGAAGGTTTTTATGGGGATGGGCAGCAGAGTTAACATAGGTGGGCGCTAGGCAAAGATACTTTCTAAAGTAGGTGCCTGGTTAAATAGCTACAGAGCACGTGCCTCCTGTCTGTGCCTGACTGTCTCCATCAGAAAAGTCTTAAGAGCTAGAATTCAAGGAAGCAGAGACGTGTGATTCTGCCACAAAGGGAATTTTCAGAAAGAACAAAAGAATGGAGAAATCAGACTAATCAAAGGCAAATTAAAAAAAAAAGGAAGCCTGGGCAACTCTGCTGTACTTTCAGGGCAATTAACACCACACACCATCTGGCTTATGGCCAGAAGATTTTCCTTTCAACTTCTGAAAAAGGAAATGTTAGCACCCATAAACCAGTTCAGAAATGTAGAATGGAAGTCTAATAAAAAGGTATCACTATTTTTTTTTTTTTTTTTACCTCCTGTACATGCAAGTAGATTCCACAAGCCCGTGCTGGCTTTTCTCAGCCCTCCGTACCCCCCCTTACTTTGGGACTGATCGTCCTAGTACAGCAGGGTGGTGAAGGCCTGCAGGCAGAGAGTAGACAAAGTTTTCTAGCATTCAGTGCTGCAGCTGAAGCTCTTGCCTGCTTGTTATACTGACCCTGCATTCCCTACAGGGTGGGGCTAAGCTAGGAAAAGCCCAAGCTGAACAATGGCAAGGCAGAGCTGATGAAGAAGAGGCTGTGCTGCTAGGGTAGATGGAGCCAGTGTAGAAGGATTAAGGGCTGGCTGCTGGTGCACTACAATTGGATAGGGGAGCCCGATTTGAGCCACTGCCCACTCTTAGTCACTGCCAGCATCCATACCTGACCCGATCTGTACTGCTGCGCCTGCAACTGGGTTAGTTGCAGGTGCATAGCTATGATCATTCTGCGCAGCTGCACGTGTGCCTGCTGCCAAAAGATAAGGCAATTGCTTGGCCAAATTCTGGGGTGGGGCAGCCTGTGCCCTTCCATGCTCATGTATGGCTATGCCTCTGAACAGCCGATGGATAGCAAGACAATGACGCAGGTGATCACAGTGCCCCAGCCCTCACCACTTTGCTCAATCTTTATAGAAACCACAATAGTTCCCAAAAGCAAATCATTTTTGAAAAGAATATCATATTGCTAGTTCACCCTTGTCCTCCTAAGAACTGCTGCTGTAACATACACATTAACGCCTTCAATCTCAACTTAATACACTTCTAAAGGTTCCCTCTCAGCAAAAACAACTATGCCTTCCTGTATGGTAAGTACTATCATTTCAACACACTATGTTGATGGTTTTTGCTTTCCTTAAATACACTGGTAAACATTCATTCAAGAAACATTCAGTTAAGTATGAAAAGACCATTTTATTTAATAATACTTTTGCATTATTCACCCCTCATGTATCTTTCTCCCACTATCAGAAAACTTTAAAAACAAATGACCAAATAAAATGGATTCTGTTCTTAGCCATGCAAGCTGCTTGCTTGAATCTTCATAGTGCAGCCTTGTGGCTTCAATACATTGTTCATGTCTATCACTATGACACTAGTGTTGCGGGCATCCTGAGTCAAATCCCATTCCCAGCATTCTCCTAGGTAAGCAGTGCTCCATTTTATGTTTCATTTGTCAGGCCAGAGCCTTAAAACTGATGATTATGGAATGGCAATGTGTGTCTTTAAAGGGATGCTCAATCTTCCTCAGTAGCCTGGATCTCAGTAATTACAACAGGCAGAATATAGTACAAATTAATGTATATCTTAAGTTTGAAATATAATTACTTGGAAAGCTCTTTTGGTTCTACAGATCATGTTTAATGGAAAATATATCACAAAGTGCTCCATAGGTTGTGAGGCACTTCAGTTATTAATCACACCACAAAACTGATGTAATGAAATGGTCTCTAGAAATCTCAGGAGTGCATAGGAAGGCTACATGGTTTGAAGAACATCAAACAGGGCAGATATGGTGATGTGAACCCAGGTTGGTGCATTATCCGCTCACCCTTGAATGTTGTATCAGATAACTCATTGTATTATTCAAGCCCAAAAAGGATGAGAGCGCAGATATGGGGGAGCAGACAGTTCAGCTTAAGGCCATCTTGGTTTGAAGAGGGGTTTATTCCTTTTGGTCAAATACAATCAGAATTTTTAATGCTCTTCTGGGGTATAAGCATTAACTTACATCGTTGTTGCCTTGCTGTACTGAGACCACAGTTCAAAATGCAATAACTTAAAAGGTGGCTGTAAATAGTTGCACTGTGTCAGTGCAAACAGCCCCTCCAACGTTATGAATCCACTACCAGGGCTTATGTCCTAATCCCTAAATCATTCTACATGTCCTATTATCCACAACCATTACTTTCCCTGGCACCATGATGATCCTGTTTTGGATCATCTGAGATCCTCTGCATGGGCAAATCTAATGCAAAGTCGACACAGGCAAACGTTTTAACAGAGAGCATAGCCCTCTGACATAAGCATGGTCTTTCCAGCACACCACAGGATGCTATTTCATAGTCATGTCATTTTCCAGCAATGTGGCACAGAATTTATAAACAGCTGAAGATAAAAGATATAGTTATCCTTTGATTAAGCCATACACAGGCCCTGCCATTGCTCATACCTTCATTATGCTGGAGTTCTCGGCTACATTTCCTTTTAATGTCCTTGTAAAACAAAGGCAAGGAAAGCTTGCCAAATGCAAACCCATAGCATTGGGCATGGTCTGCTACATTGTCAGTAGAGGGCTTAGGTAAGATGACAATACAGCCCTTACTTAACCCACCTTATGCTATTAAAATAAAAATCCTAGGAGAGAAGTGGAATACTAAGTAACTGCACTTGAGAACTAACACTTCTTTCCCAAAAGATGTGCATAATTTTAACACAGCTACAGATCAGCCCTGGCTTTATGGAAATGCGATGCAGGACAATGGAGCATTCCTATGCAGCTAAAGAAAACTGCAATATTTCTGGTGGGTTTCCTAACCATTATAAAAAATAATAAAATTTATCCAACCTTCCATAATGTCACCTATTATATACACATAATAACTACAATAACCTCTTGTGTTACATTCAGAGATATTACTACTCTGACAACAGCCTTTTTCCTACTCATGCATATTGCAAAAAACCCCAAAAACCCCCCAGTCACTGTTGTCAAATTTCCAATATACACAGTATCAATTTTATGGCTAGGATCCTTCCCATGCATCTCTATACAGCCTTTCCCAAAAAATAAAAAGTGTCTCAAATGTGCTTTGACCAGAAATATGGTCAAAATAATGTAAACTTGAGTTTGTAATGTATGCAGAAAAAGCATTGAGTGCAGCGTGTTAGCATGAGGTCAGAATATAGGTCCTGATCATTCCTTCTCGCAAGTCTCTTCACAACAGTACTGGTCTGGAGTTCCATCTTCTTTTGGCACTCCAGCAATCATGCCACCTGGTCCCGCCTTTTCTAACTCTGATCACCCTCTTAAAGCATAGAAGTAATAATCTTTCCAACAGTAACAAGTGTTAGCTGCAAGGATAGCATAGAAGTACCAAAGCTGCCCTTATCCACTGTTTCTTGTTGAAAATGCATAGAAGACTTAGAGCAATGGAATCTCTCTCGCTCACCCCCTTTCTACTCCCCCCTCCCATTAGTAGTGTTAACAAAAGCTCAATCTTCCAGTTTTAAAGTGCAAATGATTCAGATAAACAAGTGAGAAGGAAAAATGAAGTCCTCTTATGATATGCTTTCCAGGATATAAAAAATGAGTTCCATGACAATAGGTCCTTCGCTCAGCTGACATGCCCCTCCATGAATCACTGGAACTAAGGCACTGTCCAAGTCATTCATGTATTGAGCGGGCAGAGGCTGTCCATTACTCCCAGCCTGATACCCAACCTGAAAGAAGCACAAAAAAGGCACATAAGATCAAGTCAACCCTGACTGGCATCTTACATATGGCACAGCCGCATAAATTCCCAAGTTATTATTTATTTCCAATAGCATGCAAACACCACAGATTGTTTTCAGTCATATATGCATGTTACATTCTCAAATGCCTAGTTAGGACCAACGTGTAAATCTGAGCAGTTCAGATAACTTAATAATGCAAGCGAGTCTCAGCTAACTGCAATGATGTTATGTTACACCTGATTGGTCTCCATTCTGAAACTTTCAGGCAGCCGTGTGCCAGATAGATGCAGTCTAGGTTTCTATCCCACACATGGCTGCATGTTTATTTCTTAAACACTAAACTGTAAAGAGCATCTGAACTTTATTTACTACCTCATTCTTTGAAACCCCAGGCTGTACACAGCATTTTACATAAGTGAACATGGGTAAAGAAATAATAATCCATAGCACATATAGGCCTTACAGATAGTAATATGTGAAATAACCTAGATGCAAAAGCTTTCATTAAAAGACTCCATTCCTGCAGTGCATAATACACATAGAATAGAATTAAACACACTGAAAAAGCATATAATAATGCCGTAGAAGTGTCAGCAGCCCACAGTAGGAGATAAAAACCAAGACCCTTATACAAGATCCAAGATAATAACCTTAATGAATCATATGGGATATCTCAGCTATCAGTTAAATTCCCAGATTTCATATGCATAACTACAAAATACCAAGGGCAGCATCAACATTTAGAATAAGTGTTTCAGAAATCCAAATTATTCTTACTTAAATATTTTCTGTCCCACTGGCCTGTGACCTTGCACACCTAGGGGGTCATTCTGAGACACGAATAGCGGGGATTCGTGCCTCTTCCTGGTCCCATTTACCTTCCCTGCATCTTGTAGGGGAAGGTAGACAGGAATGGGAAAGGAGTGGATCGAGGGCGGCGTTAGAGCAGGGGAGTGGGCAGTCACTGGTTACAGACATAATGTCGGCCCTGTACGTCCGGGGCCAGCAACTTGCACAGGGAACTTATTCCACCTCCAAGGTGGAATAAATTCCCCTAGTCGCCAGCGATTGGCAGGCTCAGGGCACGGACTGGGCAGGGGGGGGGCCAAGGACATTCCCCGCAGTTCGACCCTGGCCTTAGGAGGCCCGATCGGAAGTTGGGCTGCGGGGAAATCACTGCTGGAGCTGGCGGCCGGAGTTCACAGCTCTTCAATGGAGCCACGGTGCCATGGCAACCGGACACCACGGCTCCACTGAAGAGCCCTGACTGAGTTAGCCGGTGAAGGCCTGTACGTGCAGGCCGGACGGAATCGGGGTCCCAGCCTGCACGTACAGGTCTGTCCACGATTCTGATCCTGCGGAGCTAGACGTGTCCCGCGGGATCAGAATCACGACTCCCTCTGTGCATCTGGTTCCGGCCGGATGCACAGAGGGCCCGGACATGCGGGATGGAATCAGGCCCCTACTGTTTCTACAGAGCACATGGTTCTGTTTACTTGTGGCACTATCTCCATTGGTGTGTGGCTCAGTCCATATTTATTACATAATTAACATGGTAAAACATCAAGCTGCTTGGTTTGACTGTCTCTGATTCATACAATATTGAAACACAGGCAGCAGATATAAAAGTTGCTCACCTGTAACAAGTGTTCTCCAAGAAAAGCAGGATGATAACATTTTACTTACCAGATAATGTCCTTTCCTTGAGTCCTGTTAGACCAGTCCAGACAAGTGAGTCGTGTTCCCCTACCAGCAGATTAGTGGAGACAAAGAACCAATGAAAAGACCAGGTTTCAATGATATCGTTCCCATGCCTCTATCCGCCTTAGCCACCAGAGGGCTCTTCAGTATCTCTCCCAAAGCATACAAGAGAACATGGCAAGCCTCCCCTTCAATGTGGGCAACAATGAGAGATCAAACAGAAGTGAATTATACACAGGAAAGCATAAATAGAAGACTGTCCATAGAATCTGGTCCTACAGATCCAAACATATAAATCATAGCGGACCCCAAGGTGCCACCACAGAATCAGAGAAAAAAAAGTTCTAGGGGCAGGCCTTGGACTGGTCTAGCAGGATTCAAGGAAAAGACAATATCTGGTAAAATGTCATGTATCATCCTGCCAGACTAGTCTAGATAAGTGGGATGTACCAAAGCTGGTAGGTTAGGCGGTTGCCTTGGGCAGGCCATATGCTTCAGTGCAAATAGCCTGCCGCTTCTGACCCCCCTCCGACAGGACTGAAGACGACATGGTGGCCCGGCAGATGTCTATCGGGACAGAGCGCAAGTTTGTAACCGAGGTTGCCATAGCCCCGACACTGTGAGCCATAACCCAGCATGCCAGTGGAAGCTCAGCCTGTTCGTAGGCGAAGGCAATGCAGTCTGCGACCCAAGTGGACAGGATCCGCTTGGTCACCGCCTCCCCCAGCCGGCTGGGGTCACAGGAGACGAAAAGCTGGGAGGCTTTGCAGTGGCCCTGGATATGCTACAGGTAGAAGGACAGGGCCTCCTACAGTCCAGAGTATGAAGTATAGCCTCCGTGTTGCTGGCATGAGGCTGTGGGAAGAAGGTGGGAAGCACCACCTGATTGAGGTGGAAGGAGACGACCACCTTTGGCAGAAATTTGGGGTGCGTGTCAAGCGTGGCCCTTTTCTTATAGAATCTTGCATATGGTGGCTCTGCCACCAGAGCCTGGAGCTTGCTGACCCTGTGAGCGGAGGTGAGCACCACCAGGAAGGCGACCTTCCAGGAGAGGTACCGCAGGTGGCTAGGGGCTCAAATGGCAGTCAGATGAGCCGTGTCAACACTATGTTAAGATCCCATTCCGCCAGGGACAGGCGGATTGGGGGCTTGGAGAGCAGCAGGCCCCACAGGAAGCAGGTGACGAGGGGCTGAGCCAAGAGAGGCTTGCCCTTGATAGGGTGGTGGTGTGCTGAAAGGGCACACAAGTGCACCCTGACTGTGTTGGACTTGAGTCCGGCATGGGAGAGGTGCAGCAGGTATTGCAGCAGAAGGGGTCTGCCCGTTTCTCCAAGCACCACACGGAGAATCTCCGCCACTTGAAGGCATAAGCTGGTCTTGTGGAAGGCTTGCGCAAGGCCAGCAGGACCTTCTCCATCTCCACAGAGAGTTTAAAGGAAGCCAAGGTTACCTGTTCAGCAGCCACAATGTTAATGCCAGAGACCCCAGGTTGGGGTGAAGGAGGGAGCCCTCCTCCTGAGTCAGCAGCCCCGGGGAGTACTTGAGGGGGACCGAGGTTCCGTCACTAGGTGGAGCAGTGGTACGAACCACGGCTGCCTGGGCCACCAGGGGGCTACCAGACTAGTGGTGTGGGTGGGAAGGTGTACAGATGACCTTCAAACCATGAGATGAGAAAAGCATCCGCTGCTACCCGGGATGGGTGAGGTTGGCGGGAGCAAAAACAGGTCAGCTGGGGATTGGCTGGACTGGCGAAGAGGTCCATCCGGGAGGTCTTCCAGAGATGGAATAGCCTGTGGGCTACTCCAGGGTTTAGCCGCCATTCGTGTGGTTGCAGGACTCTGCTTAACCTGTCCGCAAGGACATTGTCTTGGCCTAGCAGGTAGAATGCTCTCAGGAGTGTCCCCTGACTAATTGCAAATGAGCAGAGGGCTACTGCCTCCTGGCAGAGGGCATAGGAGCCGTGCCTCCCTGTTCGTTCATGAAGAACATCGCCACTTGGTTGTCTGTCTGGATGAGCATCAGCTGGTGCTGGAGATGGTGGTGATAGGCCTTGAGCACCAGGAATATGGCCTTGAGCTCCAGGAAGTTTATCTTTTGGTGGGCTTCAGCCCTGGATCAGGTGCCCTGTGTGCAGAGGCTCCCACATTGGGCTCCCCAACCCAGTAATGAGGCATCCATGATGAGGACCTGCTGAGGAGTGGATGCCTGCCCTCAGGTGTTATGTGGTCTGTCACCAGCAGAAAGACTCTGCCAGAGGGTTGGTCACGTGGGCCTTGTCCCGGAGACGGTCGGTGGCCTGCATCCACTGAGCCCCGAGGCACCATTGAGCCGCCTCATGTGAAGGTGTGCGTTCGGTGTGACGTGTACCATCGAGGCCATGTGGCCAAGCAGGTGGAGCATGGTGTGTGCCGGCACAGAGCGTATGCCCTGGGATTTTGCGGCAATGTCACTGGGCAAGAAGGCCTTCACCTGGAGGGTATCCAGGTGCACCCAATGAACTCCAAGCTCTGTGTTGGGGTGAAGTGGGACATGGGGTCGTTTATCATGAACCCCGGGTATTGCAGGACACTGATGGTGCGGCCTGTGGCCTGTTGCATCTCAGTGGCTGTGTCCCCTCTGATGAGCCAGTCTTCTAGGCAGGGGAAGACAAAGACTCCTTGGAGGTGTAGGTAGGCCGCCACAACTGCCAGGCACTTTGTGAAGACTCTGGGTATGGAGGCAAGTCCGAAGGGTAGTACCCTGTATTGGTAGTGGTCACCCCCAAGTACTGCCTGTGCCTGGGGTGGATGAGGATGTGGGTATAGGCATCCTTTAGGTCCAAGGAATATAGCCAATCTCCCTGCTGAAGCTAGGGCAGCAAGGTTCCAAGGGAGAGCATTTTAAATTTCTCCCACACCAGGAACTTGTTTAGGTTTCTGAGGTCTAGAATGGGCCTTAGGCCTCCTGTCTTTCAGGGGATGAGGAAGTACCTTGAGTAGAAACCCCTGCCCATTATTGATGGGGCACTGGTTCCACAGCCATGTCTTTGAGAAGGCCTGTGAGTTCCTGCTGTAGCAGGATCTGATGCAGGGGAGTCCTGGGGAGCTCTCCGGAAAGAATGGAGGGGGTGTCTGGTTCAGGTGGAGGAGGTAACCCTCTCTGACAACCTGGAGTGCCCAGGTGTTGGTGGTGATGGTCGACCACAGGTGGACAAAGTAGACCAGATGTCCCCCCATAGGTTGCTGATCTCTTTGAGACGGAGAGGCTATGCCCAGCAAGTCAAAGGCTCGGCCCAGGCTAGGGTCTTGGAGCCTGATTGTGAGGTCATTGTTCAGGTCCTCGGGGGCCCTGTTGAGGGGTCTATGTAGCCCAGTACTGCTGGTAGGTGAGGAATCCCAGGCCCTTCCTGGAGAAGGGGGGTTTCTTCCTGGGGACCTTAAGCTTGGGGCCAGAGGAAGTTTTGTTCGAGAGCCGGATCCTTGTCATGTATTCAGTCTTGAGCTCCGCAGCTTTGTCTGTGATGGCCTTGCCAAAGAGACTCTCTCCTAGGCAGTGGACATCCAGGAGCTTTTCCTGGACCCATTGCTCAAAGTCGGAGGATTGGAGCCAAGCCTGACTCCTGGCACCGATACAGGCGCTGGCGACCCGGACCATGGCCTCAAAGCCATTGTAGGCAGCCCGAGTGAGCACTCTGTGGGAATTTTGGCTAGCGTTTGGTACCTCTGAAGGGGTTCCCCGGAGAGGCTGGCAGAGTAGCCCTTTAGCTCCTTCATGGTGTCCCATGTAGAGGAGGTATGCCTGGATCTAGCAACCCAGCATGGAGCCCTGATAGCATTTTTTCCCCGAAGATGTCGAGGCTCTGGGCCTCCCTGCTGAAGCCTGGGCTCGGGCGGACCTTATACATAAGGTCGACCAAGCGATTGACTGTGGGTACCATAGCTAGTGTCTCCCACATACAGAGGAGCAGCCTCTCAAGGATCGCTGGGACTGGCACCGATATGGATTCCTTCATGGAGGGGGGCGTGGGAGTGGGGAGTTAAATTGGAAGATCTCAAGATCCTCCAACCAAGGGTCATCTGCCAACTCGGTAGTGAAGGCTAGAGCTCTGGCCATGTCCCACACGAAGTTAAGGAAGGCTTTGTCCTCGGGCAGGGACTGAGGCTGGGCCCCCGGTGGGGACAGGTCCGACAGAAGGTCTCAATGCCAGGGAAGTGTCATCCTCAGATTCCCAGTCCGTCATCAGATGTGGACTCGATGATTGATGGACCTGAGTTGGAGGCTCGTAAGCCTTGGCAGCATGGTTGGGGAGGATTGGGGTCCTGAGGAATGGGGCCGTGAACATAACCTCCGTCGGTGATCCGCCCAGGTGAGGGAGCTCCGGGAGACCAACTCAACGCTGGGGGAAGTCCTCGAGGTCGAGGTCCCAGTGTTCCTGGCAGATGAATCGGCGGAGTCGGACAGCACTGCCTGCTGAGTGGCCAAGGGGGCAGACAAGCTGCGCTTCAGGGCCTCCATCCTGGTCTCCAGCCTGGATGGGGGCACACCAATTTGTGTAGACACTTGGGTCTGGCGCTGGTGGAGGAGGAGAGTCCCTGGTGGGGATGTCCATGGGGACCTGGGGCCAATCGCCGAGGTCCATCGAGTCCTTCCAGGGAAGTTTTGATGGCTGCTCCTGCTCAGACACCTCAGACTTATCCGCCTTCCTTGAGTCTCGAGAGGAGTCCTGCTGGGCTCTTTTCTTCTTCTTCGGGATCCAGATCGGGGACATCCGGTCGGAGGACTCACGGCTCTGACTAGTGACCACAGAGTCACTGCGCGATCCTGAGGTCACGGACTGGGCCTTGGAAGGGGTTTCCAAGGCAACAAGTAAGACTCAGTACCACAACATCAGACCCATTTCTACAGCATCAAGGAGTAACTCAAGGCTCCTCATTATCCGCATTACTGTTTAATATCTACATGCAACCCATCTGTGACCTAATTTGCTCCTTTAACGTATCCTGCCTAGCTTATGCTGATGATATTCTCCTCTATATGCCTTTCATGACAGACCAACCTGATTTCACTCCACTGATAAACTGCTTCAACGCAGTTGCAGAATGGCTCCTCACACAGAACTTGAGAATCAACCACAACAAGACTGACGTAATGTTCATAACGAAGAACCAGGACTTCACATCCCCACGCACACTAAAGGTAAAGGGCACAGAACTGATAGCCAAATCTACCATCAGATATCTAGGCATCACCCTTGATCAGAGGATGGATATGAAGGTGCATATAAAAAACACAACAAAATCAACTTACCATAAGATAAGGACACTTCAACATTTATGACCACTACTCGAATACACGGACTTTAGAACAATCTACTAAGCCCTAGTGATGCCACACATAGACTTTGCAAATGCAATCCTATTCGGACTCCCACAAGCAACTCTAAACCCTCTCCAACTGGTAATGAACACGGCAACCAGGGTGCTAGAAGGAATATCAAGGACTGACCACGTCACACCAATCCTGAAAAGGTTACCACTTCAAGACAGAACACTATATAAGAATATAATCATGACCTTCAAAGCCCTAAACAATCAGTCCCCCGTAGCCATCACCAAACTGATACACACCTCACCCCAATAGAAGCAGAAGATCCATAGCAGTAAACACATTGTCAATCCCAAAAGAATCAACAAGATGCAAGAAAGCAACAACCGATAGAGCCTTCTGTTTCTATGCCCCCAAAGCTTGGAATGCCCTCCCCCCTGACATCAGAGCTATCACAGACCTCGCCCAACTCAGGAAGGCCCTACGATTAATCTGTTTTTTTATTCAGAAAAAAACCAACAAGTACAGCATCATAAAAAGTACAAGCAGAATAGTTACAAAGGGAAAGCCAGCATAAGCAGACAGTTAAACACACTGCCAAAAGCAAGGCCAACCAATACAATCCAAAGCACACAAAGGGGTACAAATCACCAGCTAGGACAACTGCAAGGCCCCCCAATTTTCCAGTGAGATCCCCCCAGAGAACCCAGTGCCAAGCCCAGGTCCCACAGCTCTCCACCTCCCCCAGCGGGCCCAACGAATAGGGATAGTATGCAAACACCCACCCTATCCTATGTAAACATGTGTATATGGAGAAATAGAAATTACGAAACACACATTGATCCCCGCAACACTCCCGATCCCAACAGCATGCAGAGTGGGCCAGGGCAAGTAAGAGAAGACAAAAAGAAGAAGAGAGGAAAGGAGATAACATCCCCACAGATAAAACCGGCCAGACTTGGGGTGTACTCTTCTCCCAAGTCCGCCAGCGAAAGCCACAGCACAAGGATAGGCCCTTGCCTTCCCGCCCTCCCCCCTAAGCCCACCCCCCTTCCCCCCCCGCCCCCCCCACCCCCCCCGCCTCCCCCACCCCCCCCAACTCCCCCCTCCCCCCCCCTAGCCGCCCTATCCTACCAAGGGGTGGGTATCACCAAAGCCTACCGGCCGCTCCAGCGAGCTAACAAAGAGGTGGGGCATACAGCCCGCTCCCCCATCATGGCCCTCAAGGCCGCCGCATTATCCTACTGCGTGTTCGCCAAGGAAGTAAATGTAAATGGGGACCCCATCCCTCCAGGAACCTCTGCCACCGCTGCTCAGTCCCCCGTGCCCGGAGCTGTTCCATGAGCAAAAGCCTGTGGAGGTGAACGCGCCAGAGACCATACTGAGGTCCTTTAGGATCAAGCCACTGCTGCAACACAGTCACCCGCGCGGTCACCAACACCAAGCGCATCCAGTTCCAGCAGACAACACCCAAGGTATCCTGCCATTCGGGGTCCCAAACATCCAGCACCACATTCTTAGCAGTCCACAGCACCCTCTGGCTAAGGCAGGCAGACAAATAAGAACGCACCCTCTCCCAGAACACCTGGGCAACTCGACAGTGCCAAAACATATGTCCCAGCCGGGCCCTAGCTGCTCCACAGCGCGGGCAGCGGTGATCATCTCCCACCCCCGCGCGCCATGCCCTGAGAGGTGCGAAATAAAGCCTTCTCAAAAGCTTGTACTGGGTGTCACGGTAAGAAATCATGACACTCAAAGAAGCCATATTGGTCAACCCCCGGAGCAAATCGTCCTCACTCACCGGTTCCCCTAAGTCCTCTGACCATGCAGACGCCAAAAGCGCCAATCCGTAAGGGGGGACCCCATCCCATAACATCTTATAAAGGCACGCAACCCGCATACCCTGTTCCCCCCTAGCAGCGCCACCTCCACCACCGTACTCACATCCCCAGTCCGAGATTGCTGGGGGACGGTGCGAACATAGCTACAAAGTTGGGCATACCGGAAAGCGTCGGTGGGACCCAAGGAATATTGCTGACACAAAGTAGAAAATCAACCGGTCCGCCCTCCGGGGTCAACACATGCTCCAAATTAATGATCCCCAATCGGCTCCAGCCCCTAAAAGGCGAAGACCCCAGGCCCGGGGTTAAAATCTGCATTACCACATATAGGAAGGTACGGCGTGTGCGCCGCCGTCAAGCGGCATCCCACACAAAAGCACCGCCAGGCCCGTCGAACCGGGTCAAGAAGAACACGCCAAAGAAGGGGAGAGCCCCCTAGCCCCCGGACCCCAGAAGCATGGAGAATATATCGCAAATGCCACGGGGAGACCACATCCGCAAGTGTCCCCGTCGGGGAATAATCTTCAAGATCCCACAACCAGTCCCTCACATACCGTAACAGGCAAGCAAGATTATACCGCCGCACATCCGGAAAGCCGAGACCACCTAAGTCACGGGGCTGACTAAGCACACTTAGGCGTACCCGAGGTCTTCTCCCCCGCCAAAGCAGCCGATTGAATATCCGATCGAACCGTCGAAGGTCTTGGCGTTTGAGAAACAACGGCAGCGTCTGGAGCATATAAAGTAGCTTAGGAAAAAGCGTCATCTTACACAAAGCTACGCGCCCACCGAGAGACAACGGCAGATCCCGCCATTTGTCCACCGCTGATGAGAGGGAATTAAAGACCCTGTCAACGTTCAAGCTGTAAAGGTTGCCAAGGTCCGCGGGCAGGTAGATCCCCAAATATTTAAAATAGCCGTCCGCCCAGCGTAAAGGAAAGTCTCCCGGCCATGCTCGGCCCACCTCGGCCCCTAATGGTAATGCCTCTGATTTATCCAAATTAAGTTTGAACCCCGAAACGAGCCCATAATCCTGTATTAGCTGTAGGAGAGACGGGAGGCCAGCTCGCGGGTCACCCAAATGTACAAGCAGGTCATCCGCGAACGCGGCCACACGGAATTCCTCCCGGCCCATGGAAATTCCTCGAAAATGCGGGGCCACTCGGATCCTATGTAAAAGAGGTTCCAGGGTAAGGACGAAGAGGAGCGGGGACAGCGGGCATCCCTGCCGAGTCCCTTTCTGAATTTCGAAATCCGCCGTCACCACACCATTCACCAAAAGGGCTCCCATGGGAGTAGCATATAACAGCCAGACCACGTCCACAAAGAAACCCGAGAAGCCCATCACCTCAAGAACCTGGTACATAAAACTCCACTGGACCCTATCGAACGCTTTCTCAGCGTCGAAACTTATGAGTAAGGAACCCTGGTCCCGGACCTGCTCAGCACAAAAGGAAAGCAAGATCCTCTGTAGATTATGAGATATCTGTCGACCCCGAACAAAGCCCACCTGGTTAGGATGTATCAAGAGCGGCAACAAAGGGGCCAGCCTATCCGCCATAATCTTGGCAAAAAGTTTAATATCGACATTAAGAAGCGAAATCGGTCTATATGAGCCCGGCAGAAGAGGATCCCGCCCTGGTTTAGGCAGACAGTAACAATGGCTTTATTCGCCTCAAATGGGGCCCACCAAGGCATTCCCCAAAATCTTATAGAATTCTCCACGAAAGCCATCTGCCCCCGGTGCTTTACCATTCTTCAAATGCTTAATACCGTCCTGAACCTCCTTCCCTGTGAGGGGCCGATTAAGAAGCACCAGTTGGTCAGCCGTGAGCCGCGGCAAAGCACAGCCCTCCAAAAAGTGCCGGCCTTCCTCCTCCCGATCACCTTCGTTCCCATAGAGGCGCCGATAGAAATCCGTGAACTCAGCTTCAATCTCTTTCCTATCACGCAAGAGGACCCCATCTGACCGCTTAATGGCTCCAATATGACGAGCACCCATCCCAGGTCTCACCAGGGCCGACATCAATTTACCAGCCTTATTACCATGGCAGTACAGCTTGAACCGATAGTACATCAAGGATTTCTGTGCCCGGTGATGAAGTAATGTTTCCAATTCCAATTGAAGGTCCCGCAACACACGTTGATGTACCGCAGAATTATTCGCGGACGCCTCTCTCCGCGCCTTGTTCAGGGCCCGCTCCAGAGACAGAATCTGTTGATTCAAACGCTTACGTTTCTGACCGTGATAACTAATAATTTCCCCACGCATGACCGCCTTGCCAGCTTCCCAAAGAAGAGCGGGGGAGGTCCCCGGCGTATCGTTGAAAGCCACATAGTCCGCCCAACATTTCCGTAGGTGGGCCTCGAACTGGGCGTCCCCGCAGAGGTCTAACGGATAGCGCCAAAGCCGGGCACCAACAGGGCCAGGCTTACGAAATTCCAGCGCGACCAATGCATGGTCAGAGAGAACAGAGGGCCCTATCGTCGACGCCGCCGTCCGCCCAAATAAGGCCTCCGAAATCAGAAAGTAGTCAATACGGGACCACGTCCCATGGGCCCGAGACATATGAGTATAATCACGCTCTCCGGGGTGCAAAACCCTCCAAACATCCAATAATCTATACGCCTCGCAAAGCCCCCACAACCGTCTACGCGCTCTCGGACTCCCGCCCCCCCCACCTCCAGAGCGGTCAAGAGCAGAATCGAACACCTCGTTGAAATCGCCGCCCAGCACTACCTGATAGCCCCCCGTATCCTCCAAAATATTGGCCAAGTCCCGATAAAACCCAGCTTCGTAGCTATTAGGCCCATACACCGAACAGATAGCCACCTTCTCCCCGTTCAACGTCCCCCAAACACAAACATAGCGTCCTTCTGGGTCTGTGGCAACCCGCTCCTCGACCCAGGTAACGGATTTGGTAAACAAAATGGCCACTCCCCTCTTCCTTCCTAAAGCTGGGGCCCCATAGACATGAGAAATAGATCCTTGACATAACTTAGCATGTTCCGCCGCGGACTGATGCGTCTCCTGTAACAGAATCACATTAAAACGGTGACGCCGTAAGTGCTGCAGCACTTTGTAGCATTTAATAGGAGAACCAAGACCACATACATTCCAAGTCGCAAATCGGACAGTACTATCCAGTATCAAAAATCCCGGAGAACCTCCAAAGAAGAATAACCTGCTCATCCATGAAGCGGAAACCCCCCCAGCCTAGGGTTCCCCCCTCCCCTCCAGACTATGCGCCCTCAGCCACCCACGATTATCCCAACACTCAGACAAACTCCCCCAGCAAACAAACCAACCCAACCACACCCAGATATAACACCCCCACCGACCCCCACAACCACAACCCCTCTCACCCCTCAGTACTGACCCTGCCCCTAAGCCCACCCCCTCACCCCTCCCCCTTCCCCCTACCCCTACCCCTCCCCCCTTCCACCCCCCTCCCACCCCTCCTCCCTCCTTCCCCCCCTCCTACCCCCCTCCCCCCCCTACCCCCCTCCCCCCTCCTTCCTGCCAGTTGACTCCTACTGACACCACCACGACTTCCATCACATGCAAGGCCACTCCCCCCCCACCCCAGCAACCAAAACAGCCCAGGCTACGGAAGCTCTACCAGCCCTCGCAAGAATACCCCTCACGTACGCATCCTCAAGCACCCTCCCTCACCCTAACAGAAGAACTATATCGGCTCCCTATCTGGCCTACCCCCCCTGCTCACCGTCCAGAGCCCCCCGACCTACCCACCAAGGCCCATCCCGTTACCACACAAGGATACAGCGGATTCCCCCACCCCCCTGCACCCCCTCCTCGGGTCGGTACCGGGCGCCCGTTACCGGGTCTCGCCCGCTTGCAAAATTCCCCCCCCCCCCCCCCACGGAAAGCAAAACCCAAAGATGTGAGAAACCCAAAGATGTAATAAGGAGGTGGGGAAGGATGAAGGGAAAGGGGAAGCCCCCAGGACAAGCATCTAGAAAGAAATAAAAAGAAGAAAGGCAATGAAAAAAGAGAGAAAAAAGGAGAGAGAGGTGGGGAACTTATAAGAAAAACAGAGACAACAATTCCACAAGACCCCCCTCCATAGGCCAACCCAAGCACCAGGCACTAAGCCAGGCCCCGCAGTGTCGAACCCCAAATCCTCCAATACAGCTTAGAATAACCAATACAGAGGTACATTATAAAACAGCATACAGAGTATACATGCAATGCCCAAAAGAAACATAAACGATTCAAAAATGCAAACAGTTAACAGTTAACTTCGCCCTCCAGCTTATGAGTAGCCCAGCTAAAGGAAAAGGAAAGAGGAAAGAAAAAGGGCAAAAGAAAATAAGGGAGAGGGAAAGGCCGCGGCAAACCGCACACAGCCTTCCCGGCTGACAGCAACAAGGCCGCCGCACCGTCTCCGTAGCCGCCGTTGCACATGCAGCAACCGGCTAAATAAACTACTGCCAGTAGGAGGGGACGAAACAAGAAAGAAGGGTAAAAATAGATGGGTAAAAATAAAAATAAAAAGTGAAAGTAAACGGAATAAGTGAAAAACAGAAAATAAAATAAAAAGAGAAGGAAAGAAACGATTAATACAAAAAGACCCCATATGGTAACATATACGTAGTACCAAAAATTTGTGAGGGAAGCCGGGTCCACAATAGCACCAACAGTCTAATAGGTAGAGGGCTCCCCGCGAGCCAGCGAGCCGGACCAGGGGAGCCTCCCGAGGCCCCCACCAGCGGGAATTTTCGACTCCAGCCCAGTGGAAGTCAGCTAAGTGCCCAGGAACCAAGCCATGGAAGGGCCGCAGATGGGCATAGCCGGCACAGATCCGGGCCAAGGTCCCTCAGGGACGCAAGCTCAACACTCAGCAGGTGAGGGGACCCATAAAACAAAAAGGAGCTCGGTCCGCGCCAGAGCTCAGAAGGCCAAAACCCCCACACAGTGTGGAGCAGTCACTGGGAGTCTAGGGCAGTTTGTTCAGCCAAGGTCGGTGCAGAAGTCCAAGGCTTCTTGTGGGGAAGAAAAGACCCGGCGGCCATTCGCAGAGTCCACTCGTAGAGTAGCCGGGTAAGCTAGTGTAAAGCGGATGCCTTTGGCCACCAAACGTCCACATGCTTCACGAAAGGCTTTGCGGCGCTGCGCTACACCGGCAGAGTAGTCCTGAAATATAAGCACTCTGTTAACATCAGGCCCCGATCGCCGGTATGCGCGGGAAGCTCGCAGCACTCCTTCCTTCTGCGCCGCATTCAAAAACCGGGCGATGACAGCCCGTGGTCTGTTGTCGCCGGCCCGGAGAGCCCCCAGCCGATGTACTCGCTCCAGCACAATGGGCCCCACGTCCTCCTCCAGGGGCAAGTGGTCCGGGATCCATTGTTCCAGAAACCCACGCAAATCTCTTTCCGACACTGTCTCAGCAATACCAATGAAGCGCAAATTATTGCGCCGGCTGCGATTTTCAAGATCCTCAATTTTGTCTTGCTGCCGGGCTAGGGTCTCTTCCAGGCGTTTAAGCCGGTTCTCATCCCGCACCTGTAGGTCCTCCAAGGCGCCAATACGGCTCTCAGCCCGTTCCACGCGGCCAGAGAAGTCCGCTACTGCTTGCGCCACTGCTGCCATTTGTGCTGCCAGCCCTCCCAGGCGATCCTCCAAGGCCACCACCACCGCCTTGGACACTTCCTCCACCATCGTTGGCACTTTTTCAGCCAGCGGACCGTCCTGGGCCCCCTCCGCCATCTTACCATCCCCGCCACGTGGCTTCTCACGGCGGGTGGATTTGGTCGCCATACAGGCGCTCTCCAGGCTCCGCAGCCAGCAATACACAGCCCCGTGTTAATAAAATAGCATTCGCTGCGTTCCAAAGGATTTCGAGGCCGTTACATGCAGAATATGGGGCAAAAGAGGAGGAAAAGCCTCGGAGCTAAGGGGGCAGCAACCCGCTCAGCTCACCATGCTACCGGAAGTCCTCAGGAAGGCCCTAAAACATCACTTATTCACCAGATACTTCCCGGTGTAACTCTGACAGAAGAATTACAATCACCATGTACATAACTGTAAATACTAGGTTGTATAACTGTTAACTACCCTGTTATCCAAGTTCTATTTCCTGTTCAAATGTAAATGCGATTCGGTAACCCTGAATGCATATGTTTCTGTTTTGATGTACACCGCACTGATGATAACAGCGCGGTATAAAAGAAATGCTAAATAAATAATAAATAAAATAAATACAGTCAAACCTCGGTTTTAATGATTAATCCGTTCTAAGAAGTCTGACTAAAACCGAAACGTACGAAAA
The DNA here is from genome assembly GCA_033557465.1 of Ichthyophis bannanicus. Classification (NCBI taxonomy): domain Eukaryota; kingdom Metazoa; phylum Chordata; class Amphibia; order Gymnophiona; family Ichthyophiidae; genus Ichthyophis; species Ichthyophis bannanicus. The sequence continues at coordinate 264,032,564 of CM066040.1, forward strand.
CCGAAGCAATATTTCCCATATGTATAGAGTTAAGAATTGTACATAGTTTCCCCCAGTTACTTCCAAGTTGATCTCCCTGTTTATTGTAAATACAACTCAAAGTTCCTTGTGTTGTATAGTTGATGTTAAATGTAAACCGCTCTGATCTAAAATAGAGCGGTATAGAAGAACTGTTAAATAAATAAATAAATAAATAAATTCAATTAATCCGTTCCAGACACCCAGCTCCTGTCACTTCTCTCACCTGCCCGATCATCCACAGGACAGCAAACACACAGATATTGTACTGTACGGCACTGTAATCTGATCGCTGACTCCGTCTCAACAGCAATTTGCAAGCGTACCCTGCAAGAGAAAGAACTGCCTCCCACATTCATGCAACATCTCCTGCTTACATTGACAGCTACCCTGCTACCTCCGAGCCTGAGGGGGCGCTCCAGAGAACAGGCAGGCGGTGGAGAGATCGGGGCCTTCCTCTCTGTGCAATCCTTGCATCTCTGGCTCGAGGATGTTGCTCAGCTGACTTTGGCTTCTCAACACGCGATCGGTGAGTCCGGGGGGGGGGGGGGGGTAGTGCTGCCGGGACTGGGCGGGCAGACCAGCGCGAGGGTGTATGTATTGCAGTACAGTATACAGTATAGGTTTTCAGATCTGGCAGCACTGGCTCACCATTCTTGACGAAAACCGAGGCGATATACGATAACCGAGACAAGATCTCAGTCAGAAAAGACGTCGAAAACCGAAACGAACGAAAACCGAGGTTTGACTGTACTCTGATCTGACCATCTGGTTGCTTCTCCTGCCTGCTTTTGACTGCTTTGGGGGTCAGCTTCTTGCAAGACCCAGAAATCGTGTGTGTTAGTGATAGAAAAATTACTGGAACACCAATCACATTTTTTAAAGCCGCTGGCCATCGGGAGGAAAAAGAGCCCCAGAGAGGTCGAAGACCCGAGGAACTGCCAGTGGAAAAAGGGCGCGAATCACGCAGAAAAGAAAAATTCAAGGGCTCAAGGATGCAGTGCCAAGGCAAGTGAACTCGGGGGTGGGAAAAGGACTGGCCACGGCCAGAGAGAGAAAGGATTACTCTGAGAAAAACATCAACTTTTTCCAGGGGATGAAACGCATGTCTGCTAGGCTCCACAGAAAAAATGAAACTGAGCAAGATGGCACACTTGGGCGGGAAGGGGACCACACATGCGTGGTGGCATCTTCCAAAGGCTTTCATTGAAAGCTGAGGAGATGCTTCCGCGTGGGCTCAGTTGGTGCAGACGTCAGCCGTATGTGAGGACTGACTTCCTGCTTGTTCCTAGAGAAATAAATGGAATATCTGCCCTTGCACCGATCATTCAGGGAAGCGAGCACCATTGCCAACAGAAGTAGCAAGTTGTCCAAGGTGATTTGAACAGCTGTCCTTTTGTTTGTGGACCCACAGGAGGAAATAAATGGGTGGGGGATCAGCTCTTGGCATTTCAAGACATATCCATGCTGAATGGTGTCTAGCACCCAGCAATCCTTGGTGACCCGGGCCCATCCCTGAGAGAAGAGGCAAAGCCTGCCCCCAACTGGAGGAACCAGGGAAGGGGCCCCCAAACCTTCACTGCGTAGCCTGGGAGGGAACCAAGTACCTGGGCCTATGAGCTCTCCAAGAGAGGCTAAAAAACAAGCCTGCGATGGAATTCTCGAGACCCCTAGGAGTCCAATGTGTCTTCAGAGAGCAGATGGAGGCTGATGGCAAAGGACTCCTGCCTGCTTCACAGGCCACTTACACCTGTCCTCCTGAAAACAGTAAGGTTTTGTTTTGCCCAGGTCCTTCACTAACTACTCCAAAGCGCCCGGGTAGGCCAACTGGGATTTGGGAAATGTGTCCGCTGCACAGTATCGGAGCCAAATCAAATGCTATGTCACCGTCGACAGGGCAATATCCCTGGCCACTAGACATACCAGATCACACACTGCACCAGAAAGGAGGCTGCAGCTGACTCCAAAGAGGGGTAGTATCATCTGGAGGGAGAGACTGAATACAGTGGAGCAGGGATCAAGGATGTCAGGCCTGCACAGACTGCCAACTGAAGAGCAGCAGACTGGATCTTCAACGCCAAATCCACCCTTTGGCCACAGTATCTTTTAAGGCTGAACCGCCTTCCACAGTAATGGTGGTCCGTCTGATAACCACCATGACCTGCACATCCATCTTGGGAAATCAAATTACACAATGCACTCTTTTTCCAGGACAGCATACATCTGGCTCATACATCCTTAGGCTCTTAGGTGGGGAGTCAGGAGAACCCCACTCTGACCAGATATCTTGATCACCTCTGGGAGCAGAATGAATGTAATGGATTTTGCAGTAGTGGATTAAACTCTGGCCCTGCTCTGTGCCTGGAGCATCTGCCAAGTCCAAGGTGGATAAGACCCTGGTAATCAAAGCTGCCAGTTCCCCCTTCTAGAACAGGTGGATGACGACACTAGCCTCTTCATAAGTCTCTGAAGGCGCAAGCACTTCATCATCCACAGCACAACGCAAGTTACAGACCAAATCTCAGACAGGCCCCAGGTGCTCCACATCTCCAGGAGACGACCTTCACTGGGGACACTTAGCCAGTGGCAATGAAAACAGGGCTTCTATTCTCAGCCTGCCCCTCATGAGACTGCACACGGGGGCACCCAGATTCCACAGGGTCTGAATTTCCATACCAAAAAAAACATGCCTGTAGTCAAAAGGAATAGAGTTCTGGGGAGGACAATCCAGGTTCCAGAAGCTCTCCTCTTGGAAGTGACCCCCCCCCAAATCAGGGGATAAAGCTGCTGCCCAGTCCCTAAGGGAATGGAGCAGTCAACAGTGCTGTCATCGGAACCTCCAGCCGGCTGGTCATCCTTACCCACAGTGTCATCTACCACCTCTTGCCCTGGGGCAGACAAGGCTGGACCAACTCCATCCCCCTGCTGAGAGGGGGGGAAATGGGCCCTCCAGGGATGATTTAGAAGCTGCCGTGCAAGAACAGCAGAGTTCAGAAGGCGTACTCCACTTGCCACAAGTCAAACAAGACCTGGAAGAAGACAAAGAGTTAAGGCAAGTGCAAGAGCAGTGTGCGCTAAGGCCATGGCAGCTGTAAGGTGTGCATTGACAGCTCTTGCACAGAAATGCACAAAACGGACACTTGGGTAGGAACAAGTGTTGGAGCCGCTTGGGCAGAATGCACGCTAGGACCATGCGACCGCCAGGCAGACAATAGTAAAAAATGCTAGAAGCACATGCAGAAAACGGCAGGAAACCCCTACACTATGACAACTGATGCCAGCAGTCCACCCTGAATTGTGCCCTAGATGGACAGAATCGGGAGCCCCAACCAGGACAATGATGAGGTCAAGTCGTGGTACTCCCCCCTGAGAGCCTTAACAGAAATCTGCCAGGCTCAGCTCTACTCCCCTGAAACTGTTTCTTTTGCTTTGCAGGAACTGCATTTAAGGTGGATGGCAGGCAGATTCTTCTGAGAGCCTTCTACAATCTTTGGGAGAGAGCAGGAGGGGGCATTAAAGCTGTGTGAGGCTGCTGAAATCTTCCAAATCCTTTGAATCCTTCCATTCTTCTGACTGGCTCAATAGGCTCTTATCATGATAAGAGCAGGGAACTGAACCAATTTTCCCTCCTCCTATGGCTACTGAAAAGATCGCAGTTTAGTGGAGTCTCCCACATCGCGCTCAAGTGAAAGTGTCATCCTCAAGGCGGTTCTTCACAAGTATTTAAATCAATCTTTTCCTCTCAATTATTCAGATTTTCTTCAGAGTGGAGAAAATCCATCCATCATCTGCTGTAGACAAAGAAATACTGACGAGCCTTCCTGTGGCTGAGGCGGATAGAGGCATGAGAATGATGTCATTGAAACCTGGGCTTTTTATTGGTTCTTTGTCTCTTCTAGTAGGGTAACACAACCCACTTGTCTGGACTGGTCTAGCAGGACGATATGGATGAGTTTTGACTTAAAGCTGCTGTCATTTGACAAGAGCCTACAGCAATGAAGAGAGCAACCAGCTCTTGAAAATTAGCTTTCTGTGCTAGACCTCTGGACACTGCCATTGCTACACAGGGCCAGCTTAATTCTGTGCCAAGTTAAAAGCAGTTGGGATGCAGGAGAAGACAACTGTTGGCAAAGATAAACTATAATCCTGTTTCAAAAAATTAGACAGAAAGGTCAAGGGTGGGTTTTATGACAAAAAGAAGACCAAACATACAACAAGCAACAGTGCCTTCTCCTTTGTAGCACCAATCCTGTGGAATAACCTCCCGGATCAATTAAGAGAGATGAAAGATATGCAAAAATTTCGAAAGGATCTAAAGACATATTTGTTCACTCAGTACTTCTCCAACTCAGTTAATAACATAACCATAACCTCCCAACCTCCATAAATTGGCATATACAAACTCACTTAAGTCAATTCAATACAAACCATGATAACTCAAATGATGATGTACCCTTAAAGATGTATATATGTAAAATTTACTGAATTGTGTACATAGTTCTAAGATGTTATAAACTTGTATATAGTTGGTTTTTTGCACACTGTTCCATGTAATGTTTCCATGTAGTGTTAAATGTTAACTGTTGACATGTTCTCTGTAAACCGCTCCTGATCTCTGGAAGGGGCGGTATAAAAATAACACACACATAAATAATAAATAAATAAATTTATTGTTAAAAAGAGAAATTGTGACTATGTCCTTTTGTGCCATCCTTTTCTAAATATTCTTATTTGCTTTTCTTGCATGTTAGTTGTTGTTAAGTGCCGTTGAGTCGGAGTCGACTCATGGCGACCCTCTGGATAGCTATCCTAAATTGTGTTTGGTAATGTTTGCAAATTTGTACGGTTTATATTCCACCAAATTGTGCATCTTTTGATGCAATGTTAATTTTTGGAATGGTTGCTGGTTTAGATTTTGACTATTCACATTTATGGGGGATTTTAATGTTCACGTGGCCAAGGCTGTGCCTCCACAATTGGCTAATGATGGCAATGCAAGGATTAGAAATCTAATAGTCCTTTGATTATCTCAAGGGATAAACTTGATTTAGTATTTCTCCATACCTCCCCGATGAACTGATCACTATTTGTTATCCCTGCCCTCTGTTAGGTGCCCTTTGAAAATAATGGACATAAGAATGTTTTTAATGAAACAGGCTGTATGAAGCAGTATTACCCTCTGGTTTAGATGTAGATGCCCTGGTTTCACGTTTGTGGGATGAGCTCAATTTGTATTCTAGACAGGCTCAAATGTAAGTGTGGAAGCAGGAATATGGATATGATTATGCACCACACTATACATATGACAGCTAAAAAAAAAAAAAATTTACAGCGTTTTCAGTGACGATGGTGTAAAAGTATAAGTGCAGAAGAAAAATTAGCTCATTAGAATGAGCTCTCTGATAAAAAAGATCTTATCACTTTTACCATCTTGACAACTCCTGGATAACCTTTCATTTTATGAAATAGAGAAAATCAAAACTATTATGGGTTGGATATGCTATAACTGTGTTTCAATTATTCTCACCAATGTTGGCGTAAGTGAAAGTACCCCTACTAGGATCAAAACCTTAGGTAAGATCATAGATTCCATTTTAACTATGGATAAACAGGTTCACACCCTGATCAAGAAAATTCTAAGTTGTGATGTGTTAGGTGGGGTATTTATTTAAAGATAGAAGATTTTCAGACCTTGATACAAGTACTGATATGAAACAATCATCAAACTGTTAATATTTAAGCCTATCGAGTAAATTACTCCTGTAGCTTCACGTTTTACAGAACATGGCAGCAAAACTTATATGAAGAGGCCACAGGTGGGAAAGGGCAATGCTGTTTCTAATGCAGTCACAATGGCTTCCAATTACAAGAATCCTTTTTAAGTTGTGTTTTGTTTTCAAGACTTATCATGGCATTATTCCAATATATATGTCGTGTTTGATTAATTTTAATGCATCTTCTAGAACATAACATTCGGCAACAAAAGATGTCCCTTCATGTAAAAATTTTGTCTATAAGCATCTTATGGACAAATGGTTGTAATATGGAGCTGCTTTGGAATGGAATGCGTTATCAGTGGAGATTAGAGAAAATGAAAATTATATGCATTTTAGACATTTGTTAAAAACTAGCTGTTTAGATAATACCTATTGATTAATCCATAATGATTATATTTGATGGCAGTTGCCAATATTTCCATGGTCCCGGCACCATGCTCCAATAAGACCTGATATTGATGTTTCTTTTCATCTGCTCAGTGTCTGAACTAAAGAGTCAGAATCCCTCAATGTCTTTAGGTGGACCTTTACCAATGAACCATCCTGATGGTAGCCTCTATTGATGCTCAACCTCAATGCCCTCTCAATGTCGATGCAGCTCATGAGACATGCAGATCGATGTTTCTGATGTAGGTTCTCCTGGATCAGATTTATTCTAACTGAAGCATGCTCTCTCACACACTTTTTAAGGCCATAAAGTCCTCGAGATGACATAAACTGATACTTATGACACTTTAAGAACATAAGATATGCCATACTGGGTCAGACCAAGGTCCATCAAGCCCAGTATCCTGTTTCCAATAGTGGCCAATCCAGGTCATAAGTACCTAGCAGTTTCCCCAAAAGACACAGGTTCCTCAATGCTTGTACTGGGTCAAGCAGAGATATCCAGGGTCCCTTTTAATAAGGGTTTATGGACCTTTCCTCCAGGAACATGTTCAAACCTTTTTTAAACCCAGCTACACTAACAGCTTTTACTATATCCACCGGTAACAAATTCCAGAGTTTGATTACACGTTGAGTGAAAAAATATTTTCTCTTATTAGTCTTAAATAGGTTACCCTGTAGCTTCATTGCATGTCCCCTAGTCTTTCTACTTTATGATGACGTAAACAATCGATCTACGTTTACCCGTTCCACTCCATTCATTAATTTATAGATCTCTATCATATCTCCCCTCAGTCGTCTCTTTTCCAGGTTGAAGAGACCTACCTTTTTTAGCTTCTCTTCACAGGGGTATCCTTCCATCCCCTTTACCATTTTGGTGGCTCTTCTCTGTACTTTTTTTAATAACACTATATCCTTTTTAAGATATGGCGACCAGAATTGCACACAATACTCAAGGTGCAGTCACACCATGGAATGATACAGAGGCATTATAACATCCTTTGTTTTATTTTCCATTCCTTTCCTTATGATTCCTTTGAGAAATATGATCAGGCTCTAGGTACTCCAGGCACCAGTTATATGTATCAATTACTGATATGGGCCTGATGCAACAACTCATTTTTTGAAGCCACAAGGGGGCTGCTTTCCTCTGGGATATCAACAGAAAAATTGCCAAAGCAAAATCAAACTGCTTGATATTCAAAAATCATTTGGCACTGGTACAAACCATGGCTGCATAAAATATTAAAGAAAGATTAATGCCAGAATACAGAAACAGAGAAAAATGATGGCAGATGATATGACCTATACAGACTGCGAATCCATACCAACTACTAAGCTCTTATCAGCTCTATATCGGCATGTACCTGAAGGAATTGTGAAGGAGCTCGGATTTTTGGCAGGCCTCTATGGAGAACCACTACAGAGGTTTAAGATCCTGACCTCGGTGGTAAAAGAGTGCTCAAAGTTTTTGTCTCAAGCAGCCTACGATGGCTTCGAGTCTTCGTCCAGAGTGGCCACCGCAGGCATCGGGGCACAACGCCAAGCATGGCTGCAGTCATCTGACCTAGAGCAATGGATGCAGGACAAACTGATTGATGTCCCCTACATAGGAGAGAATCTATTTGGGGAAACCCATGGCAGACAAGGCTGCAGAGATAGAAATCAAGTTCCTAACGAAAACCAGGCTCTCGAAGAAGACCTCAGTGCAACTCCAGAAGAAAGCCCTGAGGAAGAAGAGGGGGTTTTGGCTGTACCCTGCATTTCCAAGCCCTTCTAGGCCCCTCAACAGGGCCAGCAGCAAAAAGGCCAGGGACATGGTCCCCGAAAGTAAAAGGCCTTGAAGTCACAGGCACCGGCCCCAGCCCAGCCTGGGGGGAGCTTTTGACTGCCTGGTCGCGACCTCCCCCCCCCCCAGGGGGTCCTTTGCTGGCCACAGGGGGGCAACCTAGCTCTGTTTGTCCACAGGTGGACAGCCATCACCACCGATACCTAGGTGCTACAAGTGGTCAAGAAGGACTACCTCCTCCATCTACAGTGGGTGCCACCCTCGTATTTCCCAGGAGAGCCCACCAAATCTCTTCTTCACCAGACCCTGCTTCTCACTGAGCTAGCAAGCTTAATCCAGGACAAGGCAGTGCAGCCAGTGCCGAAACATCTCTGGGGCACAGGCCCATCCTGGACCTGCAGGAGTTCAACAGGTTTCTGTTCAAGATGCTCTCCCTTTGGACACTGCTACCATTCTTCCAGAGGGGAGATTGGCTATGCTCCTTAGACCTAAAGGATGCCTACATGCACATCCTAATTCATCCCAGCCACAGAAAATACCTCCGGTTCATGTGGGACAGCATTACTAATACAGCGTGCTACCCTTTGGTCTGGCCTCGTCATCAAGGGTCTTCACAAAGTACTTTGCGGTGGTTGCAGCCCATTTCCGGCTCCAAGAGGCCTTCATCTTCCCTTATCTGGACTACTGGCTCATAAATGGGGATACAGCTGCAGAGGCACAATGCGCCACCGGGCGCATCATAAATGCCCTGCAGCACCTGGGGTTCATCTAAACTACCCCAAGTCTCACCTCATTCTGGCCCAGTGCCTAGAGTTCATAGGGGCACAGCAAGATACGCTCTCCAGGCAAAAGTCCCGGCTTCTACTCCACCTGTTGGGACACATGGCCTCCATGGTTCACGTGACCCCATATGCCCGCCTAAACATGAGGGCAGCCCAGTGGTGCCCCCGCTCTCAGTGGACACAAGCCACAGGCAGGCTCAGGGACAGAGTGAATAATCCGTCAGATGGCAGATTCCCTCAGATGGTGGCAGATTCTATGCCACCTTTAGGCCAGGATGCCCTTCCAGGCACCTATTCCCCAGAGGGACCTCACCACAGACACCTCCCTACTGGGCTGGGGAGCACATTGTGAGGACCTCCAGACATAAGGCGGCTGGTCCCAGAAGGAATCCTTGATGCAAATCAACTTGCTAGAGCTCTGGGCAATATTCCTGTCTCTCCGAGTCTTCCGCCACCAGCTGCAGCACCACTCGGTGCTGATCCAGACTGTCAACCAGGTCACAATATTCTATATGAACAAAGGGGAAACAGGGTCGCACCCCCTCTGCCAGGTGGCAGTAGCCCTCTGCTCCTATGCGGCATGCAGGTGGATGCTCCTAAGGGCGGTTTACCTCCCGGGCCAGGACAATGCCCTAACAGACAAACTGAGCAGAGTCCTCCAGATCCAGTAGTAGCCTCCCGGCTGTTTCATCTCTGGGGCATCCTCTCAATAGACCTGTTCGCCAGTCCGGACAACACACAGTTGCCCCGATTCTGCTCCTGCCAGCCTCAACCGTCCCAGGTGACAGCGGATATGTTCCTCATCCCGTGGACGGAAGGCCTTCTGTACGTCTTCCCACAGACACTGCTGGTCACCAAGACCCTATTCAAGGTCCAGTGCGACAGAGCATCACTAATGCTGATAGCTCCTCGGTGGCCCAGACAGCCTTGGCTCCTATTGCTCCTCTCCCTATCAGCGGCGTCAACGAATTCCCTGGGCTGAGCCCTAGGGCTACTCTCACAAGAGCAGGGCTCTCTCCTTCACCCCAACCTGGGGTCCCTGTCACTCACGGCTTGGCTGCTGAAAGGGTAGTGTTAGCTCCCTTCAACCTCCCATGGGACGTGAAGGAGGTTCTTCTGGCCTCTTGTAAGGCCTCCACAGGAAGGGCGTACACCTTCAAGTGGCGCCGATTCTCGGTGTGGCGCGCAGACAGATGGGCAAGCCCGTTCTCCTACCTTTACAAGTGGTACTCCAGTACCTGCTCCACCTGTCGCAGGTGGGACTAAATTCCAATTCGGTCAGAGTACACATGAGCGTCATCACAGTGCATCACCATCCCAATGAGGGAAAGTCCCTCTTGGCTCAACCCCTTGTATCTCGATTCCTGCAGGGCCTCTTGTTATCCAAACCTGCCGTCCGCCCTCCAGTGGCGGAGTGGGATCTCAATGTGGTGCCTGCGCGGGAACGCTCCCCAGCTTCCCAAAAAGGAAAGCTTTTGGGAGCATCCCACAGCGCATGCTCGCTGCCTTCCCGCCTTTCCTAACCAACTCTCCTCAGTTCGAGTTTAAAGCTGAGACAATAGAGAGAGAGAGGAAAGGAAAGATAGAGAGAGATACAACTCCTAGGGGAGGTGGGAGGGTTGTGAGGACTAATTCCTGCTGTTCCCAGAGATCACCTGTTACAGGTAAGTAACTGTGCTATCTCCAGGAACAAGCAGGAATGAGCCTTCAAATATGGGGACTCCCAAGCTAAGAGGCCTGGAGCCCTAACATGTTGAAGATTGAAAACATGCTACAACTCATATGGCCAGGCATCCGGAGGATGGAGGGCAGGAGTTGGAAAGAGAGGAGCTGCAGGAAAAACAGCTAACCCTGCATCAGCCCATTTCCAGTCCTGGCCCCCCATCAGTCCATTTCCAGTCCTAGCTCCCCCATCCATTTCCAGTCCTATCCGAGTCCCTTCATCAGCTCATTTCCAATACCAGCCTCCCATCAGCCCATTTCTAGTCCTTTCCTAGCCCCACCATCAGCCCATGTTAAATCCTAGCTCCCCTCCACTCAGCCCATTTCTAATCCAAGCCCCCCATGAGCCTACTTCCAGTTCTAGCCCCTCCATGAGTCCATTTCAATCCAAGCCCCCACCACAGCCCATTTCCAATATTAGCTCCCCCCAACACCCAATTCCATCCTAGCCCCTCCATCAGCCCATTTCCTGTCCTAGCTCCCTCCCCTAAGAGCCCATTCCAAGCCCCCCTTCCCATCAGCTATTTGCAGTTCAAGCCCCCTTCCACTCAGCCCATTTCCATTCCAAGTCCCCCTCCCCATCAGCTATTTGCAGTTCACTCCCCCCACTTCCCGACAGCCCATTTCCATTCCTCGCCCCGTCACCATCAGCTATTTGCAGTTCAAGCCCCCCACTTCCCCACAGCCCATTTCCATTCCAAGCCCCGTTCCCATCAGCTATTTGCAGTTCAAGCCCCCTTCCAATCAGCCCATTTCCAGTCCTAGCAACCCCCCCCACCCATTACCAGTCCTAGCCCCCCAAAGCCCACTCCCATTCCTAATCCCACCAGCCCAATACCAGTCCTAATCCCCCCTCACCCAATTTTCAGTATAAGCCCCCCCATAGAACATTACCAGTCCTAACCTCCCCATCAGCCCACTCCCAGTCCTAATCCCACCAGCCCATTTCCAGTCCTAATCCCCCATCACCCAATTTTTAGTTTAAGCCCCCCATAGCCCATTACCAGTCCTAACCCCCCATCATCCCACTTCCAGTCCTAATCCCACCAGCCCATTTCCAGTCCTAATTCCCCATCACCCATTTTTTAGTTTAAGCTCCCCATAGCCCATTACCAGTCCTAACCCCCCCATCAACCCACTTCCAGTCCTAATCCCACCTGCCCATTTCCAGTCCTAATCCCCCATCACCCAATTTTTAGTTTAAGCCCCCCCATAGCCCATTACCAGTCCTAACCCCCCATCAACCCACTTCCAGTCCTAATCCCACCAACCCATTTCCAGTCCTAATCCCCCATCACCCAATTTTTAGTTTATGCCCCCCCAGCCAGCCCAGTGTCCATCACCACTCCTACCCCCCCCCCAGCACCCAGCACCACTCCTAACCCCCCCTCCAGCCCAGCCCAGCCCAGGGAAAATTTAAAATAAAAAAAAAGTTGTCTGCTGCCGCTTCCGGGGCCGCCGCGGCAGAATCGAGTGTGCCGCGGGACCCCCCCTGTGCCCGGCAGAGCCTGCCCTCCCCTGTATCAGCTCTCTCTTTCCAGCGGCAGTCACACGCGCCGGCTTTCAGAGCGCGAAGGGACTAGTTTCCCTTTCGCGGCTCTGTTAAGCCCGCGGGGGCTGATGGGAAGTTCCCATCAGCCCCCGCGGGCTTAACAGAGCAGCGAGGGAGAAACTCTCCCCTCGCGCTCTGAAAGACGGCGCGTGTGACTGCCGCTGGAAAGAGAGAGCTGATACAGGGGAGGGCAGGCTCTGCCGGGCACAGGGGGGGCCCCGCGGCACACTCGATTCTGCCGCGGTGGCCCCGGAAGCGGCAGCAGACAGCTTTTTAAAATTTTTTTAAAATTTTACTTTTGGATCAGAATGTTTTTTGCGCGGGGCCCCCTGAAACGCGGGGCCCTGTGCAAAAAACATTCTCGCTCAATGGACGGGCCGGCCCTGCCCAGTGCTGCTGTTCCTACCTGGGCTCCCTGGAGGGGTAAGTGCCAGTAACAAAATCTCTGGACCTCGCCACTGGAACAGAATTTGGCTTAAAGGGGGATGCGGGAGTAAATCTATCCTTACCATGTCAGCTTTCCCGCAGACCACAGAAGCTTGTGGGAGTGCAGTTTTGGCTCTGTGTAGCATTCCTTAAGAGGCAGCAGAGGATGCTTGCTTTGACAACAGCATAGGAGGCTAGATTCAGCTACGGTTCCCTTCCATGCTGTGGCTAGTGACTGTAAGCCTATATACAGCAGCTAGGTTTTAGCCGTGACTGTGCATGTGGACAAGCCCACCTCACATCTAAGCCACGCTTCAGAGGAGGGGGGAAGAGACATGCCAACTTATAAAAAGAGACACTGCTCAGCATATAAAGTATTGGGTCGGCACCATGGACTCTCTCTGTGCCCTGTGCATGGCAGATTCCAGGGCGGCCATCGAGAATGGATCCCATGGTCTCAGCAAACTCAAATTCTTCTCAGCATTTCTTTCCCTCAACTATAGGCACTGGAACTAACAAGGAGATATCTGCCATTGGCTCAAATCAAGCAGCATACAGCCCCAGCTGGAGCCTGTGGAAAAACAAAGTTAGGGTCAGCCTCTCACAGTGATGTACTATTTTCTCCAGACTTTTTCACATTCTTCCAGCAGGCACAGTTTATCTGGCAGGGCAGTGCTGTCCCTGGTTGGGAACCCTCCCAGATTCCAATGAACCCCTCAGCTTGGCGGGGGGTAGGTTTCTTGGCTAAATGTGATCAGGGACTGAACACTTTTCTGCCAAGGAAACAGGTTCATCAGTGTGAAACCTCCATGGGCTATGGGGGCATTCCACTGCTCGCTTGCCAATTTCCTCTCACCAGGACAATGATTCAGATGATATGAACTCTGGTAGGGAATCTAGCCTTGAGGAGGGTGTACTCTCTTCTCTAAATGAACTGGCGGCTCTGATTGTTCAAGCTGCAACTTCTCTTCACCAAACCAACGAGCCCACTGAGAGTGAGAAGCTGCAGGGGGATGCCATCTTATAGGGAGTCACATATGCCCTCCAGAACCTCTCTCTTTCTGCAAGTCCTTAGGAGAATGCTGTTTACAGAGTGGGATTTCTCTGGACACTCCCCTGAAGGGCATCAAGGTTATGAGCAAACTTTACACCCTGCCTCAGGTAGACATGGATAAGTGGCTATGTTTTCCAAAAGTAGATGTACATATGGCAGTGGTCGCTAAGCGTACTATCATCCCAGTGGAAAGCAGTGCCGACCGAGGGATCAAAAAGATCACAAGGTGGAGGTTCGTCTGAAGATACTATTCTTGGCTTTCTCCTTATTTCTTCAGGCTGCAATTTTAAGGAAGTGTCTGATGACCCATGCCCTACTATGGCAGGTGCAGTTGCTTCCCGCGGACTCCACCTCTGCTCAACTGGCATCCACAACAGCCTTCCTGATGGATACCATGTATAATCTTGTCCAGTTGCCTTCTAAAGACATTGTGGTAGCGACAGTAGCATGGCAGTGGCTCTGGCTCCCTCACTGGGTGGCAGACACTGTCTCTAAAACTTGATTGTCCAAACTGGCCATTAAGGCGAAGCTTTTCTTTGGGAAAGATCGAGAAACTTGTGAAGGATTTGGGAGAGTCCAAGCTATAGCACCTTCTGGAGGATAAGCCCAAAGGGTCCTGGAGGCACCCACTGCCTTCTCGGTTTTTCCGACCACATTACTGAGATGACCAGGATTCTCGATGTTACAAGCCTGCACAGCAACTGAACGTCTTTCCTAATTTCAGGCCAAGCATCAGCCCTTCCGTGATGCCTGCAGGCCCTGCAACTGCTCTTCCTCCTTGAGAAGCCCCCACTTCCCATTCAGCTCAATGATATGAAAAGGTCCCATTCCAGGATGCCTTCAGTGGGTGTGTGTCTGCCCTTTTTTTTTTTTTTTTATACCAGGAGTGGGCCAGGGTCACCACCGATTGATGAGTGCTCAACATCATTCAACATGGTTGCATCCTAGAGTGTAGAGTATTTTAGATGCCTTTGTGATCTCACCTTGTGATTCAGAAGCCAAAAAGGTTGCTGTCCAGTCCACCTTAGAGAGGTTTACAAAACTCTAGGCTATTGTGCCCGTACCTACAGCACAAAGGGGCAAAAAAGATACTCTATTTCATCATGCCCAAGAAGGATAGGATCTTTTGGCCGATCCTGGATCTGAAGGATGTCAATGCCTCTCTGAAAGTTCTGAAGTTCTCACTTCTGATTGGAAACACTAAGATCGGTCATTCAGGCTGTCCAGCAGGGAGAGTTCCTCACTTCTCTGGATCTGGCCGAAGCATACTTTCACATTCCCATTTGGGAATATCAGCAACGTTTCCTGTGCTTCATCATTCTCAGCGCACACTTTCAATTCTGTGTCCTACCTCTTTGACCTTGGTACAGCTCCCAGCACCTTCTCCAAAGTTATGGTAGCCACAGCAGGAGCACTGCGGCAAGAGGGCATATCTGTGCATCCTTATCTCAATAATTGACTCATTCAAGCTAAATCCTGGTCCAAAGCAGACAGGGTGATAACCTGGGTGGTTCAGTTTCTCAAGAGCCTTGACTGGATGGTCAACCACAGAAGAGTCATCTGGAGTACTCTCAATCCTGGAGTATCTTGGGGCCCTTTTTGATACCCATGTATGATTCTGACAGCTGAGAGAATGGCCAAGTTGCTGGCTCAGCTGAGCCTTCCAGCAACAGCATGCACCCAAGGTTTGGGATTATATTCAGCTAGTTGACTCAATGGCAGCCATGATAGTTCTTGGGCACATAGAAACATAGAAAAATGATGACAGAAAAAGACCACATGGCCTATCTAGTCTCTCCTTCCATTTCAACAACTACAGCAGTCCCCTTTTTTCCTTTAGGGCACAGGCTCATATGAGACCGCCCCAGAAGGTGCTGCCTGTTGGTCACCTCACACATAGGACTTTGTGATCAGGCTCCCCCCTCCTTCGATTAGCAGCGAGCAATTTAAGATAGTGGTGCCAACCTGCCAACTTTAAGAAAGGCATACTCCTGAAGAGTGGAGGAGTAGCCTAGTGGTTAGAACACTGGCTTGGTAACCAAGCAACCAGGGTTCGATTCCCACTAGCACTCCTTGTGGCCTTGGGCAAGTCATTTAACCCTCCATTGCCTTGGAAGAAAGGCCTGGCAATCTACTTCCGGTAACACTGCCAAGAAAACCCAGGAGCTTCTGGGTCGCCAGGAGTCAGGACTGACTCGAAGGCACACATTGCATTTTTACTCCTGAAGAATCCTCAGAGGGTCCTCATGATGTCGAATGCCAGCCTGTCAGGCTGGAGTGCTCACTGCTTGGGGCAGGCATAAGTCGATGTGGTCCATCAAGTGCCTCAAAACATGGGCCATTCATTTAGCCCTCGTACTTTGACTGTCTGTTCTAGGGCCAAGTAGTCTGGATCTTCTCAAACATTACCATGGCAGTCATATATGTCAACAGGTGGGGGGGGGGGGGTGCACCAGGAGTGCAGGAGTTGCCCTAGAGATCGCTCTGTTGTTTCTCTGGACAGATCACCACCCACTGGCACTCTTGGCACAGCATATTGCGAACATCAATGATGTCAAGGCATATTATTGTAGTCCACACTCCCTCGATCCGAAGAAGTGAGAGTTAGTCCCATCAGCATGCCAGCGAATTCAGGAAAGGTGGAGGTATCCCTAGATGGATTTTATGGCGACCCAGGCCAATGTCAAAGTGGAGAGGTTTTTTAGTCGCTGAAAGGAAATCAGGTCTGTAGACCTTGATAACTTTGGTACAGCCTTATCCTCAGAAGCCACTCCCTGTACATGTTTCCTCTGTGGCCCCCTTAATAAGGATGTGATCTGACAAACAGAAGACCACCCAGGCCTCATGAATCTTGTGGCACTGGATTGGCCGTGGAGGCCCTGGTTTGCAGATATCAAGCGGCTTCTTGTCAGAGTTTGCTTGCATTTCCCACAGGACAGTGGCCTGTTGCATCAGGGGACAGGTCCTGATGATGACCGGCTCCCTTCTTGCTTACAGCTTCACCCTTGAGTGGTAGCACTTAAGGCATAAGGGCTATTCATCTGTCGTTATCTCCACATTCTTGAAGGCGAAGCATGACTCCATGTGCCTATTGTATGTGCAGGTCTGGGCTGGGGTCGCAGATGCCATTTAGCTCTTAGGAGCACAGATTTGCATCTCCTTTCATGAGGGATATGAAAAAAGACTGACCTCAGTTCCCTGAGGGTACAGGTTGTGGCCTTGGCATGTTTTCAGGGACTGGTGGCCGACTGCTCTGTAGCTTCACACCCGGATGCTACCCGCTTCCTTTGAGGGGTGCAGCACTTATGTCCTCCCCTTCTGTCAATTGTTTCACCCTGAAACTTGGACCTGATTCTTCAGGCTTTAATGTCAGCACCCTTCAAGCCTTTGAAATGGGCTACACTTCAGGATCTGATTTTCCAGGCTGTTTTTGGTTGTGATCTGTTCAGTGCATCACATTTCAGAGCTTCAGGCTCTCTCTTGTAGGGACTCTTATTTGACCTTCTCATGACAGTCTGCTTCCATCCATTTGGTCCCTTTCTTTTTGCCTGAATAGTGTCCGCTTTTCATGTCAATCAAGAGGTCCCCCTCCCGTCCTTTTCCTCTGAACAGGGTAAGGGGAAGGAGAGGTACCTGTTTGGTCAATGTACGGAAGGTGCTTCTCAGATACTTAAAGGTTATAAAGCCATTCCACAGGTCCGACAGGTTCTTCATGCTTTCGACGGGGCTGTGTAAAGTTGAAGTGGCCTCTAAAGCTACCTTAGGATGCTGAATAAAGGAGGCAATGGCCTCTATGTATCTTTTAAAAAACAGAACCGTTCCAGAGGGATTGAGGGCTCACTCCAACTGGGCGCAGACTTCATCCTGGGCAGAGCAAAGTTCTGTCACCCAACTTGGCATCTGTCAAGCAGTAACATGCTCTTCCTTCTCTACCTTTGTCAAACATTACCAGTTGTATGTTCACACCAGGGCAGATAGGCTTTTGGTGCAGAGATTTTAAAAGGCAGCCACATCATCTTCCCACCTGGTGAAGGCATAGCTTTGGCACTTCCCACTGGTCTGGTCTGGTCTGGTCTGGTCTAGCAGGATAATCAGGATAAGGCAGACATGTTTAACAAATAGGGAAATTTTACTTACCTGATAATTCCTTTCCTGGAATCCTGCTAGACCAGTCCAGGATCCACCATGCTGTGCTCTGCTGCTTCTATTATGTTCATTTGGAAGATATTTTGCACATACTGTAGTTCTACTGTTTATTCCTTACTTTGTGTGCTATCCTCAAGAAAGTTGTGTTTGGAATGGGAATTTGTTGCATTGTCATCTTTTATCCCATGCTTTTTTTTTTAAACTGATAATGAAGTGTGCCTTTAGCGGTACCAGCACAAGTACCAATGATGATGCCACTAGAAGCTTCTAATTGTTTCTCTGTCTCCATCATCTGCTGGCAGGGGGGAAACAACCCACTGGTCTGGACTGCTTTAGCAGGACTCCCTCTTTTTATGATCTCTTGTATTTTATGAAGGCAACTCTCTTTCCTTACCTTTCCAGCTAGTTCCTTAGAGAACCATAGTGGCCTCTTTTTGATTTTACATTTCTTTACTTTACAATAAAAATATTTATTGCCCCTTTTCAGTTTTCTTCACTGCTTTTCTACATCCCCTTCCAGTTAAGGACTCCTTGAGACATTCCCCCTGAAAGTTTTCCTGGTCTAGAATCCTCATTTTTGAATGAACCATCTCCATCCTTGTCGTGATACAAATCACAGCATTCAGTGAGAAATGTTCATCAGAAACACTCTCTCTATTCGTAAGCATCAAGTCCAGAGTAGCCCTCCCTGCATGGGTTCAATTACCAGCTGTCAAAATAGTTTTCCCTGTAGAGAATCCAGGATCTCCTTACTTCTAAGTACTGTAGCAGAGATGTCCCAATGAATGTACTCACCAATCAATAACACTTCTCCTTTCATAAGACTGTGAATATCTTCAATTACATCTCTGTCTGCTTCTTCTGCCTATGCAGAAATCTGTATATCACACCAATAAAAATGGATTTTCCATTCCCTCTTTCCAAATTAACCCACAATGTCTTCTCCTTACATCATAAGTCCTTCAAGTCTACTGTTCTATTATTTATTTGTACATATAGTGCCACCCCTTCACCTTTTCCTCCTACCCTGTCCTTCCTGAATAAATTATAGCCTGGTATAATTATTTCTCCAGGACCAAGCAGGAAGTTAGTCCTCACATATGGGTGACATCGGCGCTGACGGAGCCCCCGTGCGCATTTCCCCAGCTTTCATAGAAAGCCTTTGGGAATGCAGTGCGCATGCGCGGTCCCCTTCCCGCCCAAGGGTGCCATCTTGCTCAGTCTTCTTTTTTACGCGGAGCCCGACGGATGTCTATTTGTTTCACCCGAGGAATAAGTTGATTTTCTCTGCGTTAACCTGTTTTTCTTCGGTTCGACGCCGGTTTCCCTTTCCCGCCTGGGCTCGATACGTCGGTATCGAGCCCGGATCTCTTTTTCGTTTTTTGTCCTTAGTGACTAGCGTTCGCGCCATTTTTTCGTTTTTCACTGGCAGCCCTGTCTTTTGACCTTGCAGGGGCCCTTTTTCCCCTGATGGCTGCCAGCAGGTTTAAAAAGTGTGATCGGTGTAAGAAACTTATGTCTCTCACCGACACACATGACTGCTGGCTCCGGTGCCTCAGACCCGATCATGACCCGATGATCTGTGGTCCATGTGGGAAGATGTCCTCTAAGGCGTTAAGGAGTCGGCAGCACCAAAACGAAAGAATCTTCTCTGACTCCGCGTCCGGTAGGGCCCGGACCTCGTCAGAGGCCTCGACATCTCGGGACTCCGGCCCCGAGCAGCATCAAGGCTCCTCTGAAAGGGGGTCTCTCTCGCGGGAGCATAGTAAGAAGAAAAAACCCGCGAGGGCGGCATCGGTGGACGCACTTGGTTCCTCGAGGGCCAAGTCGCATAGCCCCGAGTGCCGTCCCGGGTCTTTGGAGTTGGAGAGGCCTGCAAAACAACCTCGTGTGGAGATGGAGTCCCCGGGTCACGTGAGTACTGTAGTCCTCGTGGACTCACCTCCAGGGGAGGTGCCGGGCCCCGAGTCGGGGGCTGCTGAGTCTCCTGAGCTCGGACTCAGGTTGACGGCCTTGGAGAGCAGCCTGGCTGCCTTCATGGAACAGCAGCAGGCACTGATCGCTGGTCTCACCGTTGCATCTGCCCCGACCACTGGGACATCGACGTCCAAGTCGACCCCGGAGGCCGAGCTGATCCTCGAGTCCATGCGAGCTCGAGTCGATCCTCGGCCAAGGTCCCCCTCGGCCTCCCATTCGGGACCGAGGTCGTCGACGCCGGTACCCTCGGCATTGGGGCGGATGGCATAGATGCCTGCCCGACCAGAGCCACTCGATTCCTCCTCCGAGGAGTCTGGCTGGGAGACAGAGGATGAGGAGTCGCCTGACACCTTTCGGACTCTGTGCGTTCCTTCGGACTCGCCCGAGTCCGAGCCTCGGAGAAGGTCCCCCCCGGAGGATACCCGGTTCTCGGACTTCGTGCGGGACATGGCCAAAGCTTTGGCATTCCCTGCGGATCCCGAGGAGGAGCCTCGAGCCGAGGAGCTTGAGGCCCTACAGTATGATTCTCCTCCGAAGGAGGCCTTTACTGTTAAGGTTCCTCCGATGCTGGAACGGTTGCTCTTCCGCATGTGGGAGGCACCGGCATCAACGCTGGTTTTGAGCAAGCGGGTCGATTCCATTTATCGAGTCCGCAAGAGCCCGGGTTCCAAAAGGCACAATTACCGCACCACTCCATGGTTGTGGAATCGGCCATGCATCGCCTGAAGAGTCAGAAGATGTACTCCTTGGTGCCTCCCAGCCGGGAGGCCCAGAACCTGGATGCCCTCGGTAAAAAATGCTTCCAGGGCTCTATGCTTGTTTGCCGTGTCCAGACCTACCAGCTGTACATGGGCATGTTCCTTCGAGACCTGGCGAAGGAGATTGCCGGGTTCTCTGCTGGTCTCTCCGAGGAACCTTTGCAGAGGTTCAATGCTCTGTCCTCGGGTATTTGTGAGTGCTCGAAGTTTATATCTCGAGCATCCTATGATAGCTTTGAGGCTTCGGCCCGAGTAGCCGCGGCCAGCATCGGTGCACGCCGTCAGGCTTGGCTACAGTCATCGGACCTCAAGCCATGGGTGCAGGACAAGTTGGTCGATGTCCCCTGCCGAGGTGAAAACTTCTTTGGCAAGCCCATGGCTGACAAGGCTGCCGAACTCGAGACCGAGACTCTTACCCAGACAAGGCTGTCCAGAAAAACCTCTGCCCTTCTCAGAAGAAGAAGGGCTTGGGGAAAAAGACCTTTTACCCGAGGAAGTTATCTGCCTATAAACAGTACCCTCATTATCAGGCTTCTGTAGCTCCCCAACAGGGTCAGCAGGCCAAGGGGCAGGGTCATGGGCCCCGTAGGCAGAAGGCCCCCAAGCCTCCTACTCCGGCTCCTGCTCAGCAGGGTGGGGGTTTTTGACTGCATTGGCATAGCCTCTCCTCCTCAGCTGGCCCCAATCAGCACTGGAGGCAGGCTGGCCCGGTTCGCCCACAGGTGGTCAGCCGTCACAAGGGATACCTGGGTTCTAAGTATAGTCCAGAAGGGCTATCTCCTCCACTTCCACCAGGTACCCCCCTCCTATTTTCCAGGGGAGCCTCCCAGACTCCCTCTGCACAGGGACTTACTCCTGCAGGAGTTGGCAGGTCTTCTGAAGGAACAGGCAGTGGAACCGGTGCCCCACCACCTGAGAGGTCACGGCTTCTATTCCAGGTACTTCCTGGTACCAAAGAGAACAGGAGGCCTCAGACCCATCCTAGACTTGCGAAACCTGAACAAGTTCCTGGAGAGGGAAAAGTTCAAGATGCTTACCCTTGGAATCCTGCTGCCCTACCTCCAGCAGGGAGATTGGCTATGCTCCTTAGATCTAAAGGATGCTTATACTCACATCCTTATTCATCCAGACCACAGACAATATCTTAGATTTGTAGTGGGAGGAAACTATTATCAGTACAGAGTACTGCCTTTTGGCCTTACATCCGCCCCAGGGTATTCACCAAGTGCCTGGCGGTGGTAGCGGCCTACCTCAGGGTTCAAGGCCTCTGTCTTTCCATATCTGGACGATTGGCTCATCAGGGGTCAATCCCCGCAAGAGGCCAATCAAGCCACCCTTTGCACTGTCGCTCTGCTTCAGTACCTGGGCTTTGTCCAGTTTGCAACCCTCCCAGAACATGGAGTTCATAGGAGCTCGACTGGAAACCTTTCAGGCGAAGGCCTTTCTACCAGTGGACAGAGCCCACAGATTGATGACTCTAGCCAGGCTATTCCACAGCAATTCTCTGGTCTCCACCAGACAATTTCTGAGGCTCTTGGGCCACATGGCATCCATGGTCCATGTGACTCCAAATGCCCGTCTACACATGCGGCCAGCTCAATGGGGCCTCCGGACTCAGTGGCACCAGGCCACAGGAAGCCTCACATACAAAGTGAGGGTGTCCGGCCTACTACAGTCTTCTCTGCAATGGTGGCTTCATCTTCCGAATCTAGTGCAAGGGGTGCCTTTTCAGGCACCTCCACACTCTCAGGTGCTGACAACCGATGCTTCTCTTCAGGGTTGGGGTGCACATTGCCAAGAGGCATGTACTCAAGGCCTGTGGACTCCTTGGGAGGCCGCACAGCAGATCAATCTCTTAGAACTGAGAGCTATCCGCTTAGCCCTGAGAACTTTCTCTCATCTCATCTCTCATCAGTCCATCTTGGTTCAGACGGACAATCAAGTGGCTAGGTTCTATGTGAACAAACAAGGGGGCACAGGGTCCCGCCTTCTTTGTCAGGAAGCGCAGAAACTGTGCTCCTGGGCAGTCAATCAGGGCATTCTTTTCAAAGCAGTCTACCTTCCAGGTCAGGAGAATTACCTGGTGGACAGATTGAGCAGGATCCTGCAGCCGCACGAATGGCAGTTGAACCCTTTAGTGGTTCAACAGGTCTTCTTGAGATGAGGTCTTCCAACCATAGATCTCTTTGCCAGTCCTCTGAACCGTCAACTACCCAGGTTCTGTTCCAGAGAACCGCATCCTCTCAGAGTAGCAGCGGATGCGTTTTTCATTCCATGGTCTACAGGCCTACTATATGTGTTTCCTCCCAGGCCTCTAGTGTCCAAGACACTATTCAAGGTGATCCGGGACAAGGCCTCAATGATTCTGGTGGCCCCCAGGTGGCCCAGGCAACCCTGGTTCCCACTACTGTTGCAAATGGCGGTGGACACTCCTCTTCCTCTGGGGATGCAACCCGATCTCCTGTATCAGGAGCAGGGGTCCCTCTTGCACCCCAATCTCCAGTCCCTCAATTTGATGGCCTGGCTGCTGAAAGGGTAGTCCTAGTGCCTTTACTGCTGCCTCGGGAAGTGGCGGACGTAGTCTTGGCCTCTAGGAAGCAGTCCACCAGAAAGTCTTATGCCCTTAAGTGGCGTAGGTTCTCTACCTGGTGTACTCAACGCAACGAGAATCCCTTCTCATGCCTGGTACCAGTGGTGCTGCAGTATTTGCTTCACCTGTCCAACCTAGGCCTTAAGTCCAATTCTGTTAGAGTTCATCTTAGTGCTCTTTCAGCACACCACTCTCAGGTGGAGGGTCAGTCTCTTTCCAGCCATCCTTTGGTGGCTCGCTTCCTCAGAGGCCTACTTTTGCTTAAGCCTCCAATACGTCCACCTGCCACTGAATGGGATTTAAATGTGGTCTTGCAACGGCTTACTTGCCCACCATTTGAACCTATGGCTACTTGCCCTCTGCGTTTTCTGTTCTGGAAAACGCTATTTCTGGTAGCCCTTACCTCAGCAAGGCGAGTGAGTGAGCTTCAGGCCCTAGTATCAGAAGCACCTTATACTAGGTTTTATAGGAACAGAGTAGTCTTACGGACTCACCCTAAGTTCCTTCCAAAGGTTGTCTCCTCCTTCCACCTCAATCAGGAGGTGGTTCTTCCGACTTTCTTTCCCAGGCCTCATGCTAGCCGGGCAGAAATGGTCTTGCATACCCTAGACTGTAGGAGGACGTTGTCCTTCTACCCTGACCGTACGCGGGAGCACCGGAGGGCGGTTCAGCTCTTCGTCTCTTATAACCCCAATAAGTTGGGGTTGGCTGTCTCCAAGCGTACTTTGTCCATATGGGTGGCTGGCTGCATCGCCTGGGCTTACAGGACAGCCCGCCTCTCGTTGCAGGGTCGAGTTACGGCTCACCGTGTCAGGGCGAAGGTTGCGTCAGTGGCTCATCTCCGCTCTGTTCCGTTGGCAGACATCTGCCGGGCTGCTACTTGGTCTTCAAGCCAGACTTTTGCGGCCCACTACTGCCTTGAGAGGGAGTCCCACAGGGACAGTGCTTTCGGGCAAGCGGTACTCCATAATCTCTTTGGGGTCTAGGCAACTCCTACCCTCCGGCCCTGGTGTTGGGCTACCTGTCGGGGGCGTTATCAGAGAAGATTCTGTTCTTGCATGCTGAGGCTCTAGAGGGAGCTCATTTTTTCAGTTTGGGGCCTCTGGTAGCCCTAAGCTAGGGAGTCCCATATGTGAGAACTGACTTCCTGCTTGGTCCTGGAGAAAGAGTAGTTACTCACCTGTAACAGGTGTTCTCCAAGAGCAGCAGGAATCAGTTCTCACAACCCTCCCTCCTCCCCTTGGAGTTGCAGTCATATGATTTATTTTTGCTATTTTTGCTGTCTTTTAGCTATGTCATCAGACTGAGCAAGATGGCACCCTTGGGCGGGAAGGGGACCGCGCATGCGCACTGCATTCCCAAAGGCTTTCTATGAAAGCTGGGGAAATGCTCTGCACGGGGGCTCCGTCGGCGCCGACGTCACCCATATGTGAGGGCTGATTCCTGCTGCTCCTGGAGAACACCTGTTACAGGTGAGTAACTACTCTATCCCAGTCATGGTTCTCCGTGAATCATGTCTCTATGACTGCTACTAAATCCAAGTCCGTCTCTTCCATTATAGCTTCTAGATCCAATCTTATTTCTCATACTGCTTTCTTGATGTTGCCCCTTTTTTACATTTCTATAGAGGTATTTAATGTTTTGTTTTGTTTTTTAACAGAGTGCTTTTATTTACCTGGGGATTTATTTATTTATTTATTTATTAGCTTTTATATACCGCACTCTCAGTGAAATGAAGGAATACCACTCCGAATTCCTACTCCGCTCACTAAACAAACCTCACGATCTCTTCAACTTAGTGAAGTCCATGACGAAAGAACCTTCGCCTACACAGACTACAATGATACAACCACAGGATTATGCAGATTACATACTAGCCAAAACCAGCAACATCACCATAACCAGGAAACCCACTCCCGGTCACAACACAAGTCAACCAACACCACTCAACTCACTCACAACACCATCAGCCAGAGGCATTGAAGACATCATCGCAGCCATCAATGCCACCACAGCTCCAAATGACTCATGTCCAGCCCACTGGATAAGATCTCTGCGTAAAGAACTCAGCCCGACTCTAGCCAGGGTCATGGAGCGATCCTTTTCCACAGGAATGTTCCCAGCTTGCCTCAAGCAGACATCGATCCGTCCCCTTCTGAAGAACAACAAACTGGACCCCCGGAAAGTGGAGTCCTACCGACCAATCTCAAGCATTCCACTTCTAGCCAAGATCATTGAGAAGGTAGTTCAACGGCAAATCCAAGAACACATCGACTCCACTGCCTCCCTTGATCCATGCCAACAGGGAATCACAGGGAATCGAAACGCTTCTTGCCACGCTTTTTAACACATTAATCACAGGGATTAACAACTACAGCCATGGATACGCCTTGGTCATCCTAGACATCTCCGCAGCCTTCGGCTCTGTCAACCATGAGCAGCTCCTGACACGTCTCCAGGAAAAAAGAATCCAGGGCTCAGCCTGGAGCTGGTGCAAATCGTACCTAACAGACAGATGGCAGCAGGTACGCACAGGCTCCTCGACCTCCATGCCTTTCCAACAAAAACATGGAGTTCCCCAGGGTTCTTCACTATCCGCCCTATTATTCAACATATACATGCAGCCCATATGCAACATCATCCGCTCCTTCAACATCTCCTGCCTGATTTACGCGGATGACGTACTACTCTTCACCCCATTCACCGTCGATCAACCAGACTACTCCTCACTGGTAAAATGCTTTGATGCCGTCACTGACTGGCTTAACTCTCAGAGTCTCAAAATAAATTTCAGCAAGACAGAAGTGCTGTTCATCACGAGAAATCAAACCTTCTCCACCCCCAGCTACATTAAAGACAAGAGATGCCGAGCCACCCCACCATCCGCTACCTGGGCGTCACACTGGACCAGCACCTCGACCTCAAAGCCCACATAAGTAACACTGTCAAGAAAGTCTACCACAAGATGAAGACAATTCGACATCTCCGACCCTTACTGCAACCAGAGGACTTCCGGACAGTCTTACAGGCACTAGTAACCCCGCACTTTGACTACGCTAATGTGATCCTTCACGGACTCCCCAAGAACACGCTCAACCCCCTACAGTTAGCTATGAATGCCGCTGCCCGATTCCTACACGGGGCCTCTAGAAAAGAGCACATTACTCCAATCCTAAAGGACCTCCACTGGCTACCAATCTACTGCCAACTCATCTACAAAGTTGCTCTCTAGACTTTCAAAGCCATTAACAAAATAACCTCCGGCTTCTTGACAAACCTTATCCACCCCACGCCCACCTCCAGAGCGAGAAGGTCCTTCGCCACTAACACACTTATAACCCCCAGTGAAGTAACAAAATACACTCAGGCAACAAAAAACAGAGCGTTCATGTTCTATGTCCCTACCTGCTGGAACGAGCTCCTAGTGTCCATCCGCATGATCACTGACCTCACTCAATTTAGAAAAGCACTAAATTTATTTATTTATTTTATTTACATTCTCTTATATACCGTGCTATTCTGCATCAGTGCGGTTTACATTGAACAAACTGAAATTACATTGAACAGGGCATTATAACTTGGAGATAACTATTTTACAGGGAACATGGGCTATGGAGGGTTAAGTGGCTTGCCCAAGACCACAAGGAGCACCTGTGGGACTAGAAACCCCAGTCCTTCTGGCCCAAGGTTGCTGTCCTCTAGTGGGATTTGAACCCCCGACCTTCCGGCCTGAAGTACCTTGCCCTAACCACTAGGCCACTCCACTCCTCCACTAAAGCACCACCTTTTCCTCCTGCACTATGCCCAGGCTAACAACACATCCCTACCTGAAAAAGCACGACCCAATTCACATCCCTGTACATAGCTCGCAAGGAAACCTTTGTTACCATTGCCATGCAGCGACTCTCCGCCCACACTGTATATAGCCTGTATATAGCTTACATATAGCCTGTATTTACCTCCCCATGATTATTAACCCAAGTTGTATTCCCTGTTCTATGTAAGTGCAAAGCAGGCTCTTCCTGCTTTCCACAAAATGTTATCTGTAAACCGCACTGATTTTAAAGAGCGTGGTATATAAAAGCATTAAATAAATAAATAAAATAAATAAATTTGGTATCAGCGCGGTTTACAAAAAACGTAAACAGTCAAGCAACTTTACATAGAACAGGCATAAACATCAAATCAAAATCTAAATAACATAATAGGTAAGTAGAAGCAAGCAAAAATGTCAACATAAATGGATAAAGGTTAGAAGGGAGGGTAGAGGAAGGGCAGGGGGGTATGGGAGAACTAATTTTATGTTGTGCAGTCAGGCCTCAAGAAATAATCTATGTAAGTGAAGAAGCCAGTACTGAGAGAGCCCTTCATTAAGTTAGATGGTCATAAGCTAGTTGGAACAGGTGGGTCTTTAACGCCTTTCTGAACGTAGACCGGTCCACAATGGCTCGGACTGAAGCAGGAAGGGCATTCCAGAGGGTTGGTGCGTATAAGGAAAAGGCGCGATTCTTGGCGGCCTTGGTGCAAGTCCTTATTGTTGAAGGTGTGATCAAGGTATTTACCATATTTGATCTTCTCGTTCTGTTGTCTAGGATAAGTCAAATCATTGCTGACAAGGAAGATGCAGATGAGTCGTGAATGATCTTAAACGTAAGAAGAAGGGCCTTGTAGGTCAGACGGCTAGATATGGGGAGCCAGTGTAGTTGCATCAAGATGGGTGAGATGTGCTCGAACCTGGAAACACCTTGGAGTGATCGGGCAGCTGTGTTCATGGCCAGTTGGAGGATGTGTTTTGGGATGCCATGGAGAATAATGTTTGCATAGTCAAAGTGCGGGGGGATGAGAGCTTGGAAGACTGTACGAAAATCTGAGGGGTCAAGAAGCGGGCGTATATGATGGAGGATTCTTATCTTCTGATAGACAACCTTGATGACATTATATATGAGTGCAGCCATGGTCAGTCCTTGGTCCAAGATTACTCCCAGATAGCATACGTCTGGCTTTGTCAGGAGCTCTACATCGCTCACCTGCAAGGAGGATGGGGGGGGGTAAATGTTTGGTCTCTAGATATAAATAGGACTTCCGTCTTCCTGCAGTTAACCTTCAAGTTATGTGTAGCAAGCCAATCAGACACAGTGTTGAAGCATTCTGAGATGACTGAAAAGTCAGGGCTATCAATGGAGAATGGGGTATAGAGTAAAACATCATCTGCATAGATGTGATATAGGATGTTGAAGTACTGAATTATTGTACAGATTGGCTGTATGTAGATATTGAATAACAGGGTTGATAGCAATGAGCCCTGCGGGACTCCTTGAGTTTGCTGGAATGTGCTTGAAGAGTATGTTCCCAAGCGAACCTGTTGCTGGCAACCCATCAAGTATGATCTAAACCAGTTGAGGGCTATGTTCCATATCCCCTTTTGTTGTAAGCGTTCAAGAAGACGACTATGACGGACGGAATCGAAGGCAGAGGCAATGTCCATAAAGATTAAGATGTATCCCTGCCTCTTCTTATCTAAGCTGGTACAGAGTCTATCTAGGAGAGTTACTAGAAGGGTATCAACCCCATGCTACTGGTGGAACCCATGCTGCTGTGGGTCAAGAGGGGCATGGGAGTCGATGTGGTCCTGGATTTGTTGCTGGACAATCTTTTCTAGGATCTTGGTCAGGAAGGGTAGGCTGGAGATTGGTCTGTATGAGCTGATGTCTGCAGGGGTTGATTTATTGTTTTTTAGCAGAGGTCTGATGGAGGCACTCTTCAGGAGCACTGGGAGAGAACCTGTAGACAATGAAAGGTGTACTATTCTGGAAATAGCTACATTTAGGTTGGATCTTGCTTGCTTAATCCAGAATGCTGGGCAAGGATCAGCTGGGGAGATGGAGGTGTTGATTGTGTCGAAGATGTTTACTATTTGTTCAGCTGAGTATGGGTAGAAAGTATCTAGAGTAGGTATAGGTGCATCCCCTGTGGAGGGAGGTTCAAGAAAGGAAAGTTCATCATCAAGATTCTCTGACAGCGAGATAATTGAATTTGTTTTGCTTTGAAAGTGTGAGGCAAAGTCGCCCAGGCTGGGGATAATTGTTGGTAGGTTCTTGGAGGCGTCATTAGTGAGGGATCTAACGATGCTGAAGAGCTCACGGGGCTTGTTAAGGGAACACATAAGGGTGTTGGTATGGTATTCCCTTCTCTTGTGATTGAACTGCTTTTCGGTGTTCCTGTAGTTTGGCTAGGTAGGCAACATGGTCGAAGTCATGCCTAGAATACCGCCAGTGTCGCTCAAGCTTTCTGAGGAGTAATAAGGATTCACAAAGATCAGAAGTAAACCATATCGCTGTGTGCTTCCTCATGGTGGGCTTAGTGGAGGGTGGGAGGAGTGAGGCGTTAGCTAGGGTGTTCTTCCATGTGTTTGTGAGCTTAACTAGAACATTGGTGTCAGGTTTGAGGTCATCAAGAATGTCCCTGAGGAATGTTTCCTTATCGAAGGGTCTGAAGCAACGTCTGGGGGCTGAAGGATTGGAATTGGATGGCAGCTGATTTCCTTCGGGGTCTGTAGGAATATGGAACAGTATGGCATTATGATCAGACCAGGGGACAGGGAGGACCAGTGGTGGTTCCTGGCTGCTCAGACTGTGGAGTGGTGAAGGAGCACAGATGAGGTCCAGGATGCTGCCTCTCGAGTGGGTGTATTTATTTATTTATTTATTTAACATCTTTTATATACCGCACTATTGTCACCAGCGCGGTTTACATGTAACAAACATATACATACAAAGAACTGTAATGCATTTTACAAGTAACAGGGATTTTGAACTTGGGAATAACAAGGTACAACTATATAAGGCTAGTTAACTATATACAGATTATTGAAATACATTAGTCAAATTTGGAAACCCACAGAATGTATGTATTAGTTGATGGTAGTCGAGGGCTTTCATTGCATTGAGGAAGGCAGAGGAGTGCTTGGTGGGGAGAGCTGGGAGATTGAAGTCACCTAACAGCCAGAGTGGTTTGAGTTGGGTATTCTTGTTACAAGCTAGGTCGAGGATTGTGGCCAGCTCATCAGCGCGTGTAGATGGTGAGCGGTAGAAGAGACAGGCGGATAGGAATATATTCAAGATCCGATGTAGTCAAGGTATGGTGCACTATGAGCAGAACTGCACTGGAAGTGGAGATTACTTCTGGCAATTATGAGAATTCTGCTGCCTTTCTGACTTGCTCTCGGGCAATTAAAGAGGTCATAGATTGGTAAGGACCGTATCCGTTTTAGTCAGCCAAGTCTCTGTGACAAAAAGCAAATCCAGATTCCGTTGCTCAATATAGTCAGTGAGAACGGGCCATTTATTGCGGATGGAGTGAGCATTTATGAGCATGCAATTCAGGTGGTGAGGGCGAGAAGACTTTCTTCTGTGGGTTTCCAGCAGTGGTTGGCAGATTATGCGTATCAGCTGTCGCTGGTGCGCAAAAGGGCCATTTCCTCTGGAATTAAAAGTATCAGTATGGTGTAAGGAGGGGATTAGGCCATAATGATGTGTACAAGATTCAACCCAAGCAATGAGAAGAGCTATACAGAATAAGGCCAACAGTAGAGTATGACCCCACGTCATCGTGCTGGGCAACTTAAACTAATGGAAAGGCAATGGATTAAGGAAGAGCGCTTGAGGATAGCTACACAGAG
This sequence comes from Ichthyophis bannanicus, assembly GCA_033557465.1. Lineage (NCBI taxonomy): Eukaryota > Metazoa > Chordata > Amphibia > Gymnophiona > Ichthyophiidae > Ichthyophis > Ichthyophis bannanicus. The sequence continues at coordinate 264,063,220 of CM066040.1, forward strand.
CTTTTAAGGAACAGTCTGAGTGGTCTGAGAAGGGAACAGGTCAGGGTAGGGTTGCTTATGTATGCTCTTACCTCGTAGAGCCGAGTATGGGGGGATATCTGGTAGCAAACTCCAGAGGGATGGCGTTCACATCAGAATGGGGCTGAGGCCACAGCTAGATTTCTGAGGAGAATGGGGAGGTGGGGAGTAGCCACTTATACGGAACAATGGGGCCCCAACTCAAGGGCCACACCTAAGGGCCCTCAGGTGCGGGCATTGCTTTTGAACGGCTGGAAGGGCCCTGATTGGCCTGTTGCGGAGGACTGGGGAGGAGCTGTGCTTCCCGCTCCTTCGTGGACCGCCGATCGGGGCTCGGTTGTGGAGGGAGCTGTTCTGTTTCCTGCGCCCGATGGCGCATTGCTTTTGAACGGCTGGAAGGGTCCTGATTGGCCTGCTGCGGAGGATCGGGGAGGAGCTGTGCTTCCCGCTCCTTCGTGGACCGCCGATTGGGGCTCGGTTTTTGAGGGAATCGCAATCCCATTTTAAGCGCTCTTCAGTAGGTTAGGCAGTCTCTTAAGAAAGACACATCTATCCTTCTTGGATAGGTGGACATGATATCTTCTCATGATCCAGGAAACCAAAATGCTTGATGATTTCACTGACATAGCCATGCATTCAGCTCCAGATGTGAGTTTCCCTGCTTTTGTCTTTACTCTCAACAGGGAGGAATAAGACCACCACGTGTGCACTTATCTGCTTCACCTCTTTCCCAGAGCTATTGTCATTCTTAATACACTCAGAGGAATACCTACCAGATTCATTTGTGCCAACATGGATGAGCAGCATCAGATAATAGTCAATAAGCTTGATGAATCTCAGCAAACTAACATCTTAGATTTTGGTATCTGGCAGACAGCACCTCTCAGAACATCATGTCTGGTTGGCAGACGGATGCCTCAGCACGTCTCAGAAGGGAGTCACCAACCACCACTATTCTTCACTTCCTTGTGGTCAATGATTTGGCAGTTTTGGGGGGTTTTGAGCTCTGGTTCCTCCTGATTCTGAGATGCTCCACCTTCCACTTCCAGGGCTGTATACTGGTTCTTCAGTTCAAGGGACGGTGTGGAGCTGGAATGTTGAATCTACAGGCTATAGTGGCCCATGCCCAGCTGCCTTCTTTCTGTACCATACTATCTTCACCTCTGTTGAAGACCTTTGACACCTCAAGAACGATTCCATCAATGTAGCTCTTGCTGTCACAGATGCTTCTCAGCCTCACCACCTCCTTTTTCAGTTACTCTATTTGTTTCATGAGGGATTCAACTAGCAGGCATCTTGCCAACAGAACTAGTCCCTCCCCTGGGATCAAGATGTCCCTCTTGATAAAGGCAGAAGCTGTAAACAGGGGCAACTGCTTTGGTGACACTATTATTCCCAACCATGGTTCAGTTGTAGGAACTTTGGTATTTGTTGAAGGAAAGGAGAAAAAGGTGTAGCAAAGCCTCTACCTTTTCCTCAGCTGTCCTTTAAGACAAAAAGCATCCAATTTCTTTTATGTAAGATCTAACACCTCACTTCTAATTTCCTGTGTGTAATCCTGATTGTTTGCTCACCAGTTGTTGGGATATGAAGCAGTTTCTTATCCCTTTCAAGTAAGCAAAATCTGATTGATATTTCTGAGAAGTATAGTTTAATGTGCTCCTTTTGTAGAATTACCTAATTAAAGCTTCTTGAATTATATTGTAACTGTTTACTTTTAGCAGATACCCAAATGTGAAACTATTTACTTCCTAGATTTTCCCTTCCAACCAAAACCAAACATTTCTATCTTAATCAAAAAACTAATTGGAGAGGGAAATCGAGAAAGGAGAGGAAGATCTAGTGATGTGACCTAATATGGAAATCATGAAAAAAGGCTTACAATAAAAAAAAAGGACAAACTGTGGCTTACATACATCTGATGGGCTCCATGAATAAAGAGAACCGAGGTGGCCCCATGCAATGATGCCAGCATGGGAAGTCTTTCACATGTGCAGCTGACTGTTCTAGAAAGCTCTGTAATTTTTGAGAGCTAGTTCACCACAATGATCTTCACTGGATGACATCACTCATTAGTGTAAACTTTATAGCCGCTTGCCTCTGGACGACTTCCCCTTCAGCTATAAGAAATTTTCTGGAACTTACTTGATCAGAGTCAAGTGTGACACGCAGGCCCAGCTTAGCCATCCCATCTTCCTTCAGTAGTTTCAAGTGAGGGCAAAGGGCTAGACAGAAGGCCTTGGCAACATTTTCAGTCAGTCTGCTGTGGTCAGCAGGGTCACTTAAGCCATTCTGCTGGTCATCATTCTCCAGGAAAAATACCTAAACAAGGAAGAAATGTGACTTTTTACATTGTTTGCAACCAGCCACTTAACAGGTCTTATGAAGTGTCTATAAAGAGATTTTGAAGAGGTCTGCCTAGGTGGTCTTGACAGCTCACATATATCAGCATTTCTCTTATAAAGAGAAATGACACAGTGAAAACTACTGTAATAATTCTTGGATTTAAGACTGCCACACAATCTGAATAACATGCTCTAATAGCACTGCCAAACCTCAGCAATGGAAATGTGGTTACCCTGTGCTGAAAGGTTTCATTCATGCATTAGCTTGATGGATAGTTTTCCTACCTCTGTCCATCTGATGACCTTCCCATTTGCTTTATATTCAGATCCATGAAATATCTTCACACTGGTTATTGATTCCATGGATTTATCATCAATGGGACTTGAAACACTACAAGAAAAGAGGGATTAGACTAAGGGCCTAATATATACCTCACAACAAGGGGGGTAAGCTTGTACAAGGAATGTAAGAAAATGTATACATAGGGATCAGACTTTATTAGAAGTATGATAAAATCATAAATAAAATGTGAAATTACCAGTCTCTCCTGACACACTACAAAATTAGTGGCTGCTGCTGCAGGTCTAGTCTGGCAAGGAGGGGATAATGGCTGTAATGTCAGATTGGGGCCAGTGGCAGAAGCAGCATATCAAGGCTTTGGAGAGAGAGAGAGAAGCTGGCCCCTGCAGCATCCGAGCAGATTTGGGGAGGGAATTCATGAGCTATATATGGGGCACTTTCTAAAGGGATTCTTCACAGGTAAATGTATGTTCACCTTGGAGCCAGTTTGAGGACTGCTTCCTTCCTCCCTACGTTTGTTAGGAAAAGTACACATGCTGTCAACCGTGTACAATTTTCCTCTGGGAGAAAACATGCAGCAAAGGTGAGTATGCAATGTATATACGGGGATTTCATTTTGAAATTCCCATGCCTGCTGCCTCCTGCAAATTATGCAGAGTAAAGAATCCCTGCTACACCAGCCACACGAGTGTTTCTGTATACGTTTCCCCTTTGAAAACTGAACTGCAGGCCTCTGGGATATAAGGTATCCAGAATCCGCCGTGCTGCCTCCTCTCTGTCCCGTACTCTTCCACTCCTCTAACTCCTCCTCCTCCTCTCATCTGGAGATATCAATCCCAAACCTGGCCCCCCCCCTAGACCTTTGTCACACTCCCAGGACAGATCCTCATGCAACTACTCAAATCTTATTCATATCCCTCTCCTTTCCCCCTCCTCTCTCCCTTTCTCATGTGCCTTGTAGAATGCAGACACCATCGCAAATAAGCTTGTCTTTATTCGTGATCTCTTTAATATCTGTACAGCGCTGCGTATGCTTGTAGCACTATATAAATTAATAGTAGTAGTAGTAATAATATCCATCTTCTTGCTCTAACTGAAACCTGGCTCCTCCCAAAAGACTCAGCTTCAGTCGCTACCCTCTGTCATGGCGGCTACCAATTCTCCAACACTCCTCATCCCACTGGCCGTGGTGGTGGTGTTGGGTTTCTACTCTCATATTCCTGCCAATTTCAACCCCTCTTTCTGCCTCAGTCTCACTCCTTTCCCTCCTTGACATCCACTCCATCCACCTTTTTACTCCACTACCTCTCAGAATAGCTGTTATTTATCGACCCCCCTGACAAGTCCACCTCTACCTTTCTCACTGACTGACTCATGGCTTTCCTACTTTCTGGATTCATCTTCCCCTTCCCTTATTCTCTGGGATTTTAACATTCATGTTGATAACTCCTCTGACCCTTATGCTTTAAAGCTCCTTTCCCTTATCTCCTTATTCAACCTCCAGCTCTGCTCTATTGCCCCCACTCACCGGCATGGCCACTGCCTCGACCATGTCTTCTTCTCTAATTGCTTACCCTCAAACATCTTTATCTCAGTTCTTCCCTTATCTGACCATCACCTGCTAAGCTTTACTCTTCATCATCCCCTACCTCAGTCTTGCCCAGTCTTCTCTAATCTCTAGAAATCTTCATGCTATCAACCCTTCGGCGCTCTCCTCTACTCTCTCATTACCTCTTTCCTCCACTATGTCATCTCAGTCCGTTGATGAAACAATAACTTCCTATAACACTGCACTCTCCTCTGCTCTGGATGCTCTTGCTCCTCCCATGCCATGTCCTGTGAGGCACACTGCACCTCAGTCCTGGCTGTCTTCGACTATCTGCTACTTAAGTTCCTGTGCCCGCTCAGATGAGTGCATTTGGCTCAAATCCCCCACCCTTGCAGACTTTCTACTCATTCATGCCTGCCTGTACCTCAGCCATAGCACTCGCCAAACAAGACTATTATAGCCACTTGACTAACTCCCTTGCCTCTGACCCTTACCGTCTCTCTACAACTCTCAATTCTCTTCTCAAGGTGCCTCCGCCTCTGATCCCTCCCCTTCCCTGCCTGCCCAAACTTTGACCGACTATTTCCATGACCAAATCCACACTTGAATTCCCCATGAGGTCTGTTCCATCCCCTCTTCCCCTTCTTCACTCTTAACTCATTCCCTCCTTCACTCTTAACTCATTCCCTCAACCTTTGTCACCCTTTTTTCCTTTTCTAAGATCTTTGAGGAGGAAACCACACATCTTTTTTCCTCCTCCAAACTCACTATCTGCTCCTCTAATCCTATTCCCATCCATCTCCTAAGTTCCATCTCCTCCACTGTCATCCCTTCCCTCATATTCTCAACCTATCACTTTCCACTGCAACTGTTCCTGCAGCCTTCAAGCATGCTGTGATTACACCTTTGGAGAGGTGTACGTCCTCTCGCCTCCATGCCCTGCCTAAGGCACGGGCGCGCCTGCTGGAACTGCTTCTTATCAAGTGTCCCGGTGGGCCCTGATTGGCCTTGCGGCAGAGAGCGGGAGGAGTTGGAGCTTCCTGCTCTCTGCTCCGACGCTGTTCGGGGCTGGAGGTGGTGTTCGTCGCCTGCTGGAGCTGCTGCTTATCAAGTGTCCCGGTGGGCCCTGATTCGCCTTGCGGCAGAGAGCGGGAGGAGTTGGAGCTTCCCGCTCTCTGCTCTGACGCCAATCGGGGTTGGAGGTGGTCCCAGACACTAATCAGGGCTTGTGCTTTACTTGGAATGTGAATGCAAAATACACAAAGGACTTGCTAGTGAGAAGTATCAGTACCACAGATCTAGTCTCCCACCTGGAGGCATGCTTCGTCATGTCCCAGTAAGTAAATGCAGCTACATGCTTTCCCCATTTGTTATACTATTGCTACTTATTTTTATTGCCATTGGATGTACACAGTGCAGTACAGTTGTGTAAGTATGCAGGTACAATATGCCCTTTTCCCAACGGGCTTACAATCTGAATGGGTACCTGAGACAATGGAAAGTAAAGTGATTTACACAAGGTCAATGACATAAGAATAACACAGGTACACTACCAAAAAACTGCCTCCAGTTTTGCAACTGATTCCTATAGATTTTGGGGTGCTGAATCCAGGAAAAATAGCCAAAATGTTCCATCACGTCACGTTTTCTTGCAAAATTAGATTTCTTACCCATATAAGGAATATTCACATAATTTCTTTTTAGCCGACTGCAGTTTATTTTCTTGGCCCAAAATAGAGGTTGTAATGGTTAACTAACTAGAAACACTCCCTCATGATATTTTAGAGTGTTTTGTATTCATTTTATACATTAACAGGACAATTGGGAGGCGGGGGGCTAAATCCAGTACTCGCGCTGGCGCATGTTCTTTCCTGTTCGCCTCGCCTCGTTCGCTCGCTCAAACACGGTGGTTGCGACATGAACGTTCCTGTCAAATTTCAGTTTCTTGCAAGTTCATTATTACCTTTTGTTTGCTCAGTCGTAATCCAGCTTTATTCCGAAGTGGTTCACTACAGTTGTAGTTTGCAGTGCTGTGTATTTGTGATGGCTCACAGAGCCAGAGGTATATTTGTGGGGAATATACCGTGAAAAAGCGGCAGAGGAACATTTCTGCATTTATTAAAAAAGTATATTTCGCCTATTTCGGTTTGAAGTTAGGTGATCAAGACAAACCGTGGGCTCCTCACAAAGTGTGCAAGACATGTGAGGAAGATCTACGCTTATGGATGAAAGGTAAAAAACAAGCATTTCGTTTCGGAATACCTATGATGTGGCGTGAACAAAGAGACCACAGCAATGACTGCTATTTTTGCTCTTGCATTGTGAAGGGATACAACTTAAAAAATAAGAACGTAATAAGTTACCCCAACCTTCCCTCAGCAATTAGGCCTATGCCTCATAGCAACGAAGTACCTGTGCCTGAACCACCAAAATCTTTGGATCATATTTGTGTGGACGGTTCTGATCATGATGAGACTCATCAGATGGCTTTTCCCGATGAGTCCAGTACTTCCGAGTTTGAAACTGAACCAGATCCGAAACCTGAACTTTTCTCTCAAGCTGAATTGAATGATTTAGTCTGGGATTTAGGACTCCCAAAAGATGCTGCCCAACTGCTAGGTTCTCGGCTTAAACAGAAAAATCTATTGTCACCAGGAACAACTTTTTATTGGTACCGCAACCGCGAGACACAATTTTTGAAGTATTTCAGCAAAGAGGAAGATTTGGTATTTTGCAACGATATATACGGAGTGATGGAAAAGTTTAAACTCAAGTATGATCCTGCTGAATGGCGGCTGTTCATTGATTCGTCAAAAGACAGCATAAAAGGTGTTCTTCTTCATAATGGCAACACATTCGCTTCAGTTCCTATTGCTCACTCTGTTATTCTACAAGAAAAATACGAGAATTTGGCCCTGATTCGTCAGAAGATTCTTTATGATGAGCATAAGTGGATGATTTGTGGAGACTTTAAAATTCTATCCATGCTATTAGGGCAGCAATCCGGTTTCAACAAATATCCCTGCTTCCTTTGCTTGTGGGATAGCCGGGCCCGCGACCTACACTGGGGGAAAAAAGACTGGCCAATTCGGGAGTATTTGAGACCCGGTGAGAAAAATGTTCTTCATGAGAGCTTGGTACCTCGTGATAAAATTCTATTACCACCTCTCCACATTAAGTTGGGTCTCATTAAGCAATTCATCAAGTCCCTTCCAAAAGATGGTGAGTGCTTTCGGTACCTTTGCTCAAAGTTCCCCCGACTTTCTGAAGCAAAGCTAAAGGAAGGAGTGTTTGTTGGCCCTGATATACGGAAACTCATTTCAGATGGAGCATTCGCTGAAACGATGTCTGAGAAGGAAAAAGAAGCCTGGGATTCCTTCAAGGATGGTTGTTCTCAAATTCTTGGGGAACAGGCGGGATGAGAACTATAAGGATATTGTTGCCAGGATGCTCAATGCCTTCAAAGAACAAGGCTGTAACATGAGCCTGAAAGTCCATTTCTTGCACTCCCATGTGAACTACTTTCCCGAAAACTTGGGGGCGTACAGTGAAGAACAAGGTGAAAGGTTTCACCAGGACATCAAGGACGCAGAGAGAAGGTACCAAGGAAGATGGAACACCACTATGATGGCTGATTTCTGCTGGTTGCTGCTGCGGGAAACCCCAGATGAAAAATACGCCAAGCAGCGCACCAAGAGAAGCATTCGGGGGAAGAAGAAACGGGCCCACCAGGAGATTGATTGACCCAAGAATGACTTTAAAATCGAAACTGTGTTGACAAATATCGTGTTTTTACTAAACTTTGAAATAAAAATTTGCTAGTTATTACCACAGTGTCGGATCTCATTTATTAGAATTTTATTTTCACACCATCGGGTGTTTGTCTTCATGTATTGCAATGGTGCGGTTTGCGTTTTCTATTCTTACATACATACCTGTACAACATTTTTTGCACATTTCTTTGCTTTGTTTTGTGTCTAACCTCGCTCTTATATGCTCAATGTTTGTGCACATGTATGTGGCTGTTTTAAGTGCAGACAATTTTGCTACCATCACAGTGTGTTTTGTTGACATTACTCTATTCTTATGTGCTGCCTTGTTACAATTTTCTTTATTCTTATTTGAATAACTACTAAACAATTAGTATAAAGAATTCATCCAAGAAACTTTTATCTCGATCGCACTCAATCTGAAACGTTCACCTCAAACTGCTAACCCAATGTAGCAAAAAATCTGTACGTGATGGAGCAAATTGGTTACCAGATTTGGATTCAGCGCACCAAAAAACGTAAAAATCAATCGAAACATTAGAGGCAGTTTAAAAAAAAATTTTTTTAGTGTACCTGTGTAATTTACAAAAAACACCAATCAAGTGGAAAATTCAAAGTGCAGTAGGCAAAACTACATATTCCAGCCGTAAAACACAGAAAGCTATTTGCAGCTTATGTAGCAGAATTAGCAGAATATTGAAACACACAAAGCAAATTTTCCAAAGATGTCCTGATTTATTTACCCCTTGTTGAAGTTTTTGTCATCTTCCACCCACTGTATATAAACCTGCTCCTGGGGCTCTTCAGCATCCACTTTGCCACAGGTGATGGTGAAGTCTTTCATCTCCCTCAGGGCCTGTCTCAAGGCATCCATGCTCTCCGTAGTGATCTGGACCATAACACCATCTGGGGAAAAGAAATCCCAGTAAGTTATCAAAGACAGTCTTTACAGGTGTACAGGGTGAAAATGCAGAAAAGGTAATTTAGTCCTGATCAACTTTCACCATAAAACACATTCCACCTATTCCTTTAAGACAGCCTCCTGGTATATTACTGAACTCCACCCAGGAACTCATTCTTACGTTCAAATGTTCTATCTCAGCCTGTGACCAATCTTCCTAACCTTTAGGATAAATACAGCTATAAAGGTTACAATTTGGCCATTTAAAATTTTATTTATATTATTTATTTTTATTTTTTGTCTTAGCCAAAAAAAGGGTGCAACCACCCCCATTCGATAAACACATACATTGAGGTTCACAAGTTCCCAAGCTAACATGAATGTACATTGTGTTATCTCAACCCATTTAAATTCCAGGTTCTTGAAGTGTGACCCACACCATTCTCCAGCTTTTCGTCCCATTCATCCCCTCGTGCTTACTCAATCCTCCACCCCCCCCCCCCCTTTAATTATATTCAGCTTCCACTCACAGGTCTTTGCCCTTGGAGTACTGCTTCTGGAACTGCATCCACAGCCATTTGTATCTTGCCATTCTGGCTGGTTTTTTTTTATATCTTTGGAAACCTGCAGTCCTACTGCTGCCCTTTCATGCATTTCCTGCACCCAGTGCTGAAGTGGGCGGTGCTCTTCTCCCACCAAATGGCACAAAATGAATTTTTTCACCATCAGAATTGCTACCTGGACAAATTTATTTTCCACTTTTGACAATTTCTTTTCATTCAGAGGTGTGTCATTCCCCAGCATCAATAGCCCCTAAGTTCATTCCAGTTCCCTAATAGCCAACAGTGTCTGCCTCCAAATCTCTGTCAACTCATGACATCCAAGGAGAGCATGAAAGTTCTTCTTTGTACATTATAGTTCTCTCTCCTCAAGTTTAGCTAGACTTCTCTTTCTTTGGTTATGTAAGATCTTGTACAGAACATAAGAAATGCCATATTGGGTCAAATCAAGGGTCCATCAAGCCCAGTATCCTGTTTCCAACAGCAACTAATCCAGGTCACAAATACCTGTCAGGTTCCCAAAAAAGATACAAATTCCATGCTGCTTATCCCATGGGTAAACAGTGGATTTCCCTGGTCCTCTATACTGGTTTATGGACTTTCCTCCAGGAACTTGTCCAAACCTCTTCTAAATCCAGCTACACTAACAGCTTTTACTACATCCTCTGGTAACGAATTCCAGAGTTTGATTATGAGTTGAGTGAAAAAAAATATTTTCTCCGATTAGTCTTAAATGTGCTATATTGTAGTTTCATTCATGTCCTCTAGTCTTTCTACTTTTTGAAGGCGTTTACCCATTCCACTATTTTGAAGGGATTTACCCATTCCATTTGATCTACGTTTACCCATTCCACTATTGCATTTCTTGCAGCCCTACATTCTTAGTTTCTTTATTTATACCATTAAATTAATTTTCCATGTGGCTGGACTCAAGCTCTTCTGCCTACCATTCAGTGGCCAGAAAGTCCAGGTATTTGTCATCTAAGTTTTCCCTTGTCACTTTATAGCATATTGTCAATCTATTCCAGAAAGAAGTCAACCTTCTAAAATCTTTGTCCATTTCGCTAGGTCTCATCCCCCAAGGCTGCCTAGCTTCTAGCATCGTCCAACAATGTTGCAAAACTTATAACGTGGATTGTTTGGGATATTCCATTTTTCTTTAACCTGCGTGAACACCGGAAACTCACCCTTATTCAGGGCTAGTAACTGCCCTATGTCCCGACACTCTATGCTGCCACTCCTTGAACCTCAATCTCCACTGACCTGGCTCAAACCTCTTGGCGTGCAAGTTCATGAAGCCATAGGGCGCACATCACCTCTCCTGGAACAAATTTTGATTTTCCTTTCTAGGGCTTGGGGACCATTTGCTTCCCCAGATAAATTTCTAGATCACATTCTTAAATACCATTTCATCCTTTTGTGTGACCCAAATGGGCATCAGCTACAGCTGATAAAGTATTTTGGGAAGCATCACCATCTTAACTAAGGCCACTCTTCCATACAAAGTCAATGGAAGTTCTCTCTCTATTTACTGCATAAAGCTTTGATTTCCTCCAGCTTTTCAATTACATGTTTTTTTTTTTGTATATTTATTTATTTATTTTAACATTTTTTTTATATACCGTTGCATAGAACATGATTACAACAAACAAGCTACATGGAATATGAATATTTACGCAGTTAACTATTTAAAGTTTAACCCTTAGACAGTTAACTATTTACTGTCTAATCTGTAGACTGTTAACTATTTACAGTTTGAATAGCATGGGGTCCAGTTTTCAGTGTATTTCTGTCGTTTAGGTGTAAGGAAGATTAACAGTTTGCCCGTAACATTCCAGGAAGATGTGAGTTTCAAGTTTCTTCCTGAAGTCCTTCAGGTCAACTGTTGCTCTCAAATTACTCAGGAGGGAATTCCATAAGGTAGGTCCGTGCGATGACATGTTTCTTGCGCACTGGTTGTTTCCTGCTTGGAGACATTAAGGAGGTTCGTGGTTTGGTCTCTTCTTGGTCTGTTGTCTGTAGGTGTGTGTATGAGCGATTGTAAGCAGCCAGCAGTTAGGTTGTGCATACTCTTGAAGATATTCATGATTGATCTGTATTGTATTCATGTTTGGATGGGCAGCCAGCGTAGCTCCTTTAATACTGGGGTGATATGTTCTTGTCTAGGTGTCTGTGATATCAAGCGAGCTGCAGAGTTTTGAGCTATATGGAGTGGGAGGAGTGCACATTTTGGTGGTCCTTGGAGTATGGAGTTCCAATAATCCCAGATAGGGGAAATGATTGCTTGGCAAACCGTGTGGAATAGATTATAGAAACATAGAAACATGACGACAGAAAAAGACCACATGGCCTATCTAGTCTGTCCTTCCATAACAACAACTACAACAGTCCACTTTTTACCTTTAGAGATCCTCTGTGTTGGTCCCATGCTTTTTTGAATTCAGTTACTGTCCTCATCTCTACCACCTCCACTGGGAGACTATTCCACGGATCCACTACTCTTTCTGTAAAGAAATATTTCCGCATATCACTCCTGAATCTATCTCCCTTCACCCTCATCCCATGTCCCCTCGTAGCAGAACTTGCTTTCAATTGAAAGAGGCTCTCTCCCTGAACATTTATGCCACGGAGGTATTTAAACATCTCAATCATATCACCTCTATCCCGCCTTTCCTCTAAGGTGTACATATTAAGATCCTTAAGTCTGTCCTCATATGCTTTATAATGAAGCCCATTAATCATTTTAGTAGCAACCCTCTGCACCGACTCCATCCTGTTCACATCCTTTTGAAGGTGCGGTCTCCAGAATTGCACACCATACTCCAAATGAGGTCGCACCAAAGACTTATACAGAGGCATTATCACCTCCTTTTTTCTGCTAGCCATTCCTCTCCGTATGCACCCAAGCATCCTTCTAGCTTTTGCCGTCGCCTTTTCTACCTGTTTAGCTACTTTAAGATCATCAGACACAACCACGCCTAGGTCCCGCTCTTCTTTAGTGGACAAAAGTACTTTACCTCCTATACTGTATTGCTCCCTTGGATTGCTGCAGCCCAAATGCATGACCTTACATTTTTTAACATTAAATCCCAGCTGCCAAATTCTAGACCATTCTTCAAGCTTAGCTAGATCCCTCCTCATGTTATCTACACCTTCCTGGGTGTCTACTCTATTGCAGATTTTGGTATCATCTGCAAAGAGGCAAACCTTACCCGACAGCCCTTCCGCTATATCACTAACAAAGATGTTAAAAAGAATCGGACCAAGGACAGATCCCTGGGGCACACCACTGGTAACATCCTTCTCCTCAGAGTGAGCTCCATTTACTTGTACTCTTTGTCGCCTCCCACCCAACCAATTTCTAACCCAAGCAGTAACTTTAGGGTCCATCCCTAGGGTGCTCAGTTTGTTTATAAGTCGCCTGTGAGGAACAGTGTCAAAGGCTTTACTGAAATCTAAATACACCACATCTAGAGCTCTCCCTCGGTCCAACTCCCTGGTCACCCAGTCAATCAGATTTGTCTGACAAGACCTGCCTCTGGTGAATCCATGCTGCCTCAGATCCTGTAATCTGCTGGACTCCAGAAACCTCACTATTTTCTCTTTCAGCAGCGTTTCCAATAATTTACTCACCACCGAAGTTAAACTAACTGGCCTGTAGTTTTCAACCACACCCTTACTTCCGCTTTTGTGTAAAGGCACCACATAAGCCTCTCTCCAGTCCTTTGGCACCACTCCCGACTCCAACGAGGCATTGAAAAGGTCAGTCAGTGGAGTTGCTAGAACGTCCCCAAGTTCCCTCAGTATTCTAGGGTGTATCTCATCCGGTCCCATCGCTTTGTCTACTTTAAGTTGAGCTAGTTTCTCACGAACACAGTCTTCTGAAAATTGTTCAAGATGTCCCTCGCTTCTGTTCTTATTTGTGGGTGTTTTCTGAGGTCCTGCTCCTGGTTCTTCATCTGTGAACACACAACAAAAATATTTGTTAAGCAATTCCGCTTTATCCTTATCAGCTTCTACATATTCCCCCCCTGCACCCTTGAGTCTGACAATACCACTTTGCCCTTCCTCTTCTCACTAATATATCTGAAAAATGTCTTATCCCCCCATTTTATTGCATTGGCTATTTCCTCCTCCTTTTGAATCTTTGCCTTCTTGACTACTTTGCTAGCTTCTCTAAGTTTTTCCAAATACAGATGCCTGTCTTCCTCTCTCTGTGATCTCTTGTATTTCATGAAGGCCTCCCTCTTTTTCTTCACTTTTACAGCTACTTCCTTCGAAAACCATAGCGGTCTCCTGTTCCTTTTGCCTTTACCATTTTAACAAAAAGGTTGGTTGCCTTTAAAATACCCCCTTTCAGTTTTGCCCACTGTTTTTCTACATCCCCCAGCTGTTCCCATCCCACTAACGACTCCCTGAGGTATTGGCCCATCTTCGCAAAGTTAGTCTTCCTAAAGTCTAAGATCCTCACCTTGGAATGGATTCTAACAGCCCTAGTCCTAATACTGAACCACACCATCTGATGATCACTGGATGCAAAATGATCTCCCACTACAACATCAGAAACACTTTCACCATTGGTAAGCACCAAGTCCAGTATGGCCCCTTCACGTGTGGGGTCTATTACCAATTGCCTGAATAGTTCTCCCTGTAGAGAATCCAGGATCTCCTTACTTCTAGATGATACTGCAGCAGGAATGTGCCAATCAACATCTGGCATATTGAAATCTCCTATCAGTAGCACTTCCCCTTTCCTAGCAATGCTGCGTATGTCTTCAATTAACTCTGTCCACCTCTTCCTCTTGTGAGAGAGGTCTATATATCACACCAATGCAAATAGATTTCTCTTTCCCTCTTTCTAGTTTAACCCACAATGCCTCCTCTCTCCCTTTTAAGCTCTGTAATTCCAAAGCTTTAATAGTAGTTTTTACATATAGTGCCACTCCTCCTCCCCTTCTTCCTACCCTGTCCTTTCTGAATAAAGTATAGCCAGGTATAGTTACATCCCAGTCATGGTTTTCTGTGAACCATGTTTCTGTAATTGCCACTAAATCCAAGTCAGCCACTCCCACCAAAGCTTCAACTTCAGGGATCTTATTTCCCAAGCTACGGGCATTAATACACACTGCTTTCCATATGTTACCCCTGTTACCCATTTCCATAAAGGTATTTAATGTATCACCTACCTGGGGGCTTTCTTCACCCATCCCCAACGAATCTAGTTTAAAGCCCTCTTCAGTAGATTAGCCAGTCTACTACCGAAGATGTGTTGACCTTTCTTGGACAGATGGATGCCATCTCTGCTCTGCAACCCTTGGAACAGCATCCCATGGTCTAGGAAACCAAAACGCTCTCGATGACACCATCCACGCAGCTATGCATTCATCTCCAGGGTGCGAGCCTCTCTGCCTTGGCCTTTACCCTCAACAGGGAGGATTGAAGAGAACACCACCTGTGCACCTAACTGCTTCACCCTCTGTCCCAGAGCCATGAAGTCACTTCTGATACGTTCCGAGGTATACCTGGCAGTATCATTTGTTCCAACATGGATTAGCAACATTGGGTAATAGTCAGTGGGCTTGATGAGTCTCGGCAAACTCTCCGTAACATCTTGGATTTTGGCACCTGGCAGACAGCATACCTCTCTGGACATCAAGTCTGGTCGGCAGATGGACGCCTCAGTACCCCTCAGAAGAGAGTTTATATGAATTTATGATCCAAAAACACAGAGGTTATGTAGAGTCTTTATTTTTTGATATGCCGCTGCAGTTGTTTTCTTAATGTGTGCTTGGAAATTCAGTTTCTGGTCTAGAGTCACACCAAGGTATTGATTTCTGACTTGATGGGGATATTGTGGTTGTTGATTGTGAGTTTCTCTACTGGAACGTAGGTGCGGTCTCTGTTCACCACTAATGTCTCAGTTTTGCTCAAATTCAGCATGAGCGAGTGTTCATGTAGCCACTATGTCACTTCATTGAGACATATAAGGATGGTGGAAAAGTCCGGATTCTTGTTGCAACTGGGGTATATTAATATCATCTGCATAGATATGATACATTAAGCTGTGTTTCCAGAGGATGCGACATATGGGCTGGATATATAGGTTAAATAAGAGGTCTGAGAGAGCTGATCCTTGAGGCAGTCTTTGGTGTATTTGAAATGGTTTTGAGGTGTTGTTTTCCAGTTTGACCTGTTGCGTGCGGTCGGATAAGTATGAGTGGAACCATCTTAAGGGTATCCCATTTACTCAGATTTCTACCAGGTGAGTAAGGAGTCTTCTGTGGTTTATGGAGTCAAAGGCCACTGAGATGTCTATAAATATAAGGATGAATGTCTGTATGGATCCTTCCATTCCCTTAAACAGGGTGTCAAGAAGAAAATTCAGAAGTGTTTCAGTACCATAATGTTGTCGGAACCCCTGTTGCTGGTCATCAAGAGGTGCATTTGAGTCTATAAATTCATGGAGTTGGAGATGAACTGCTTTCTCTATTCACTGGTCAACACAATTTTTGTTACAGACCTGCTCTGACCTGTTTCATATGCAATTTTTCCCATTGTTTACAAATATGATTTTTCTATCACCCATACTTCAGGAGATATCATCTAGTAAAGTGTGTACATTACTGTAAATTAGCCGTTACAGTTTTGTTTCAGTAAACAAAGGTTGAATATGAAAAATTCAATCATAATTATTATTGTATGTTGTCAGCCACAACCAAAAATGCTGAGTCATGTAGCTATAATATAATTAATTAACCGGGCCCCTTGCCCTACTGGTTCGGCAGATACAAGCAGAAAACGCTGAGTCATGTATTGGTATGCTTTTTGTCGCCGTCAGCGATTGTGGTTTGTATTGTTTGAAAAAAAACAGAATCTGAATGGATGTGAGTTTGTGTTAATCTATTTCATAAACAGCAGTTGGTTAATAAATATTACGGTTATCGCTTGTAGTTGTTTAACAATGCCTCGAAAGTGTGTTAATCGTCCGGATTCATTTTGCTACATTTGCGGTGAGGTTACTTTTAAGAAGCAGAGAAGACGTTTTACTCCGCTTGTTAAGACATGTTATAAGCTGTACTTTGGATGTCAAGTCGGTGACCAGGACAAAAATTGGGCGCCTCACGTCTGCTTTATTACCTGTGTCAGACTCCTAACTGCTAGGTACGTATGACCTAGATTGGCCACTGTTGGAAACAGGATAGTGGGCTTGATGGACCTTGGTCTGACCCAGTATGGCATATCTTATGTTCTTATGTTCAGGTTGGGTAAAGGGTGTTCGACACATGAATTTTGCTGTTCCAATGATCTGGAGGGAACCAAGAGATCACTTGCCAGATTGCTACTTTTGCCTTACAAACATTGCAGGCGTTACTTCAAAATCAAAACACACTGTAAATTACCCAAATTTACCGTCTGCCATGAGGCCTGAGCCTCGCTGTCGAGAAATGCCGGTGCCAAAACCTCCAGAAAATCTTACAGTGAATGAGGATGAAGAAGAAGAAGAACCAATGAATGCTGATGATGTTGACGATGATTGCAATGCTGTAATGCAGGATCCAAGCTTTGAAGCATCCGGTTCCTCTTCTGAACCACATTTACTGGACCAATGCGATTTGAATGATCTCGTCAGAGATTTGAATCTTTCAAAGCGACAAGCAGAACTGTTAGGGTAACAACTGAAAGGCTGGAATCTTCTTCAGAAAGAAACCAAAGTGTGCACTTTTAGAAATAGTTATACCGAGTTTGTGGATTACTTTGCCTTTGAGGATGGAATTGCTTTTTGTTGTGAAGTTAAATCCCTGATGGAAACACTTTGTCCGGATTATAGAACAGAGGATTGGCGACTATTTATTGATTCTTCTAAATATAGCCTAAAAGCTGTGCTTATCCACAATGGAAATATTTTACCATCAGTTCCAGTAGCTCATGCCGCCAATATGAAAGAAACTTACAGCAGTATGCATCTCCTACTAACAAATATCAAGTATGAAGAACACAAGTAGAATATCTGTGGCGATTAAAAGTAATTGCCCTCTTGCTTGGGCAACAGCTTGGTTGAAAAAAGTATTGTTGCTTTCTGTGTGAGTGGGACAGCAGGGACAGGAAAAATCATTACATCCGGAAACAGTGGCCAAAGAAAACATCACTAGTCCCAGGCCAGAAAAATGTTGCACATGACCCACTTGTGGAGCCGAATAAAGTATACCTACCTCCACTCTATATAAAGATGGGTCTTATGAAGAACTTTATAAAAACCATGGATAGAAGTGGACTTGGATTTACATATCTAAGAAAGACATTTCCACAAATCAGTGAGGCAAAGATCAAAGAAGGGATCTTTGTAGGACCTGATATTAGAAAACTGATGAAAGATGAAAACGTTGACGGTCAGTTGAATGAAACTGAAAGAGCTGCATGGGAGTCCTTTAAGACTGTTTGCAGCGACTTCTTGGGAAATAACAAGGCAGACAACTAGGCAGAATGAGTGGATGCTCTACTGAAATCTTACCAGAAAGCATAGTTACTCACCTGTAACAGGTGATCTCCGGGAACAGCAGGAATTTAGTCCTCACATATGGGTATCGTCGGTACCGACGGAGCCTGCACGGGAACGCTCCCCAGCATCCAATTAGAAAGCTTTTGGGAGCATCCCACAGCGCCTGCGTGCTGCCTTCCCGCCTTTCCCAACTGCCTCTCTCCAGTTGAGTTTTAAAGTTGAGACGAAAAGAGAGAGAGGGAAAAGGAAAGAGATAGATAGAGAGATACAACTCCTAGGGGAGGTGGGTGGGTTGTGAGGACTAAATTCCTGCTGTTCCCGGAGATCACCTGTTACAGGTGAGTAACTATGCTGTCTCCAGGAACAAGCAGGAATGTAGTCATCACATATGGGGACTCCCTAGCTTTAGATGCCAGGGAGAGACCCCAGAAGTTGTGTGTCCCTGAGAAGGGCTCCACTTCCCCCCCATGGATCTCTGGCATCCTACCAGGGATGGTGGGTAGGAGTTGATTAGGTATGGAACAGGTGTTGGAGAACAGCCTGACCAAACAAGGTATCCCGGCGGGAGTCCTTGTCCAAGCAGTAATGGGCTGTGAAGGTATGAACCGAGGCCCAGGTGGCTGCTCGACAGATGTCGTCGATAGACACAGAGTGCAGATGAGCCATTGAGGCTGCCATGGCTCTCACATTGTGAGCTGTGACATGGCCCTCCAGAGAAAGGTTCTTACTCTGATAGGCAAAGGAAATACACTGAGAAATCCAGTTAGATAGTGTTCTCTTGGAGACTGGAAGTCCCAAATAAGAAGGATCAAAAGCAACAAAAAGTTGAGAGGGCCTTCTATGTTGCTGTGTTCTTTGTAACTAAAAGGCTAAAGCTCTTTTACAGTCCAAGATATGAAGATTCCTCTCTGCATTTGATGCATGAGCCTTGGAAAAAACACAGGTAGGTAGACCGCTTGGTTCAGATGAAAAGGCGAGACCACCTTTGGCATAAAGTGTTGATGAGTCCTAAGCACTACCTTGTCATGATGGTACCTTGTATAAGGTGGATTAGCTACTAGCGCTTGCAACTCACTAATGCGACGTGCTGATGTGATTGCAATAAGAAAGATAACCTTCCAAGAAAGGAATCTTAAGGAGGTAGTAGCTAAAGGTTCGAAGGGTGGCTGCATGAGCTGCCCAAGAACCAGGTTTAAGTCCCATGCCACCGGTGGTGGCCTAATGGGAGGCTTAGTTAGAAGAAGGCCTCTCATAAATCTTGCTATAACAGGATGAGAGGAAATAGGCTGTCCATTTAGAGGCCTAAAGGAAGCTGTAATAGCACTCAAATGGACCCTTACTGAGTTAGTCTTAAGTCCTGCATTGGATAAATGGAGGAGATATTCCAGTAATGATTCCAGAGGTATCACAAGGGGGTTAAGACCCTTTTGCGAACACCACATGGTAAACCTTTTCCACTTGAAAGCATAAGAGCGTCTTGTGGAATGTTTCCTGGAAGCAAAAAGAATATCTTTTACTTGCTGAGGGAGATTAAGATCATGAAGATCTAGGCCTTCAGCAACCAAGCCCTGAGATGCAGAGACTGGGGATTGGGATGCCATAACATTCCGTCCTCCTGAGATAGGAGATCTGGAGCAGACCCTGTCCAGGGAGGGAGCTTGAGAGAGATGTAGAAGCAGAGGGTACCACACTTGCCGTGGCCAATGTGGAGCTATGAGAATCATATGGCCTCTGTCTCTCTGAAGCTTGAACAGGGTTTTGGGAATTAGGGGAATGGGTGGAAAGGCATACAGGAAGTCTTGACCCCAGTGAAGGAGGAAAGCATCCCTGGCCTGAGCCCCCTGAGTCGGAATTCTGGAACAGAACCGGGGAAGTTTGGCATTCCACGGACTTGCAAAGAGGTCTATGTCCGGGGTTTCCCAAATTTGAAAAATCTTGGTCACCTGGTCTGCATGCAGAGACCACTCGTGTGGAAGCAGAACTCGACTGAGTCTATCTGCCCAAGAGTTTTGTATGCCTGGAAGATACACTGCCAGGCGATGAATCTGATGCTCTCTGGCGAGGGCCCATAGTCGCAAAGCTTTGTTGCAAAGCGACAGAGATCCTGTTTCCCCCTGCTTGTTCACACAGAACATGGCTACTTGATTGTCCGTTTGAATGAGGACTGTCTTGTAGCTGAGCAGGGTATGGAACACTTGAAGAGCAAGGAAGATTGCTCTGAGTTCCAAAAGATTGACATGTAGATGAGTCTCCTGTGGAGACCAGGTGCCTTGGGTGGAGAGGTCTTGCAGATGAGCTCCCCAACCCGGAGAAGCATCTGTAGAGTTGCTTGGGGTAACGGTTGTTGAAAAGGGGACCCCAGCAACAGGTTTTGAGTGGACTTCCACCACTGGAGGGACAAAATAAGGAGACTTGTGTTTGCTATTTTGTCTGACAGGAATCCTGATGCCTGGGTCCATTGAGTGGATAAAGTCCACTGGGCTGCCCTCACATGGAGACGAGCATAGGGAACCACATGCACGGTGGATGCCATGTGGCACAGTAGTTGTAACATTTCTCGAGCAGTGAGATGAGACTTTAGCACTGCTTGAGAAGCTAACTGCACCATGCGAAGACAACGGGCCTGGGGGAGGTAGGCCCTCCAAAGACTGAGTGGGAGTTAACCTGGATTTTGGGATGTTTATGACCAGACCCAAATACTGAAGGATATGCATTGTGTAGGCTAGATAAGTCCTGGCCTCTGACTCTGTTGGGGCTCGAATGAGCCAGTCGTCTAAGTAGGGGTAGACAAATATCCCTAGAGTGCGGAGAAAGCACAGTTACTTACCTGTAACAGGTGATCTCTGGGAACAGCAGGAATAAGTCTTCACATATGGGTATTGTCGGTACCGACGGATCCTGCGCGGGAACGCTTCCCAGCGTCCAGTAAGAAATCATTTGGGAGCATCTCACAGCGCCTGCGCGCTGCCTTCCCGCTTTTCCCAACCGCCTCTCTCCAGTTCGAGTTTTAAAGCTGAGACAAAGAGAGAGAGAGAGAGAGGAAAGGAAAGATAGAGAGATACAACTCCTAGGGGAGGTGGGTGGGTTGTGAAGACTTATTCCTGCTGTTCCCAGAGATCACCTGTTACAGGTAAGTAACTGTGCTTTTTCTGGAGGGCCATGTCACAGCTCACAATGTGAGGGCCATGGCAGCCTCAATGGCTCATCTGAACTCTGTGTCTATTGACGACATCTGTCGAGCAGCCACTTGGGCCTGTTACAGGTAAGTAACTGTGCTATCTCCAGGGACAAGCAGGAATGAGTCTTCACATATGGGGACTCCCAAGCTCAGATGCCCATAGGGAGTCCTAGCATGTTGCAAGTTTAGAACGAGCCATGCTATTGCTTAAGACCTCAGACATCCTAGGGATGGAGGGTAGGAGCTGTGGAACAGCTGCTAGAATAGGGTTGCTAAAGAGAAAGACCCTGTATAGAGGGTATTTTGTAATCTGTATAGAGGGTATTTTGTAATCTGGGCACAAGTTCACTGAGATACATATGGATCTGTTAGAAGAACCAGTGAATGTGCTAAAAGGGTACCTCACTGAGAAGTAGAGGTAGTAAAAATAGAGAAACACAGTGGAGGACAGAATCCCTCAGGGTGAGAAATAGCCCCAGGGGAAAGACTGGGGTAGTATAAAAGGTAGAGCTTCAGCGGAGACGCAGAAGGTAGCATGACAGAAAGCTTAAGCTGATCAGATCCAAAACAGTATAAATTTAGGACCAACAGGAAAATAGAGTCTGACCTAACTGGACTGGGAATGGAATCAGTCCATGTAGGGAGGAAAGGGTATGGAGACCCTTGTATCTGATAAGAAAGTAAGGACAGACTCAGGAGCGCTAAGCTTTAGATTGACTGAAGCTCCACAATGTCTTTCCTAAATGGGGTCAATTAGGAAAGAAGAAGGTACATGGAGAGCTTCAGGAGTACCCAACCTACATGGTAGGTGTTAACTACCACAGGAAGTGGTTATAAGTGTAGACCCATAAGTATGCTGGCATAGCATAGATAGGGGTAGTGCCCATCTGTCAGGATCATATAGGAATGTAAGGACATTTGAACCTAACAGAACAGACAGATAAGTATATGGATACATATCTATTTAAAAATATATCTCAGTAGATGTATAAATATATCTATGTATATATACATATATATATAGAATATATACACATATAGGGTATATATGCATATATCTACAGGAGATATGTATGGGCAGAAGACACACATATAGATATATATGAATATATATATACATATATATATGTGTGTGTGTGCATATATATATGTGAATATGAAGACCCATAGACACATACCTCCAGGTATGTGGAAGGAGAGAGGTCTATAGAAGCTGATCCCCCCCTAGGAGGAAGATTCATCTAACAGCAAGAAGGTTACTACCTGCTTGAATAGATATACAGAGAATTCTCTTTTCCTGGTTATGATTGGCAGAGTCAGAGGAGAGGTCTCCCTGACAAGAAGAAGTCTGGATTCTCTTTAGAATGTGAGCCTTTGAATAACCAGGATGGCCTACATGAAAAAAGGCAGAGGATAACTTCAGTCTGTAGGCAGGAAGGCCAGATGTCTCCAGAATTGTCATATGGAGAATGGATAGAGGACGCCACTGGAGGAAGATACCCTAGTGACTTGCCAATGAGGGCAAGAAGGGTATTGGGCGTTCCCTAACTGCCAGTGAAGAAGATTATCTCTGACGAGAAGACCAAAGGAAATATGGCCAGGGAATTGGCCCTTCTTTAGGTTTTCACGTAATGAAAGGCCTGAGACTGATGTCTCAAAAGAGATTTAAGATGAGATGGTAAGGGTAGGAAATACCTACCAGTCATGGAAACATGACTGGGGGAACCCTGTTAACCATCTGGGGTTATCTGCTAGGCAAGATACTAATGCTCTCTAGCAAGGGCCCATAGTGCAAAGCTACACTGTAGAGTTGCAGAGAGCATGCTGCAGGTTGGTTAGAAGAAAAAGTGGCTGTGGGAAGCCAGCAGGCAACTAACTATTCTGCCAAGGACAAGGGGGCGAAGAATAGAAGTTATCCAACCAGGCTGTTATAAGAGGGTTTCCCAAACGAGGTTGATAACCTGTTTGGGACCTAGCAGTGAGGCTAGAAGGATTGCTAGTGGAGGAGAATCCCTGGTTGTGTGGTGGACAGAACCAGTGGCTTAACACTAGGAATTGCTGTATCTGCAGCAACGTACCAGGGCAGCGGAGAACATTTCTCTTTCCTCTTCCTCTTTTAGATGTGGAAAAAGAAACAACAGACCTAGTAGGATTTCCTATTGTCTGATGGGCTGCCCTAAGGTAACAAGGGGGGGAGACAACTCCAGAAGGGAGGATCCCCCTGTAGAAGACGTAGAGGACTATAGGAGCTTACCAGTGTAAAAGGGGTCCCTCTTACAAACCAAACGGTATAGTAAGAGGGAGGTAAGACAGTGTCGAAAGAGACTGACTATGGAGGAAGTCTCTGACAGGTGAGATGATACAACAACTGTCTATTAATAGTTGTTAGTTCTCTTTCCTCCAAGGAAAAGAGGAAAACCCTGTTAAGTACGGGCATGATCATCATAACATAGAAACATGATGACAGAAAAAGACCACATGGCCTATCTAGTCTGTCCTTCCATAACAACAACTACAACAGTCCACTTTTTACCTTTAGAGATCCTCTGTGTTGGTCCCATGCTTTTTTGAATTCAGTTACTGTCCTCTTCTCTACCACCTCCACTAGGAGACTATTCCACGGATCCACTACTCTTTCTGTAAAGAAATATTTCTGCATATCACTCCTGAATCTATCTCCCTTCACCCTCATCCCATGTCCCCTCGTAGCAGAACTTGCTTTCAATTGAAAGAGGCTCTCTCCCTGAACATTTATGCCACGGAGGTATTTAAACATCTCAATCATATCACCTCTACCCCGCCTTTCCTCTAAGGTGTACATATTAAGATCCTTAAGTCTGTCCTCATATGCTTTATAATGAAGCCCACTAATCATTTTAGTAGCCACCCTCTGCACCGACTCCATCCTGTTCACATCCTTTTGAAGGTGCGGTCTCCAGAATTGCACACCATACTCCAAATGAGGTCGCACCAAAGACTTATACAGAGGCATTATCACCTCCTTTTTTCTGCTAGCCATTCCTCTCCGTATGCACCCAAGCATCCTTCTAGCTTTTGCCGTCGCCTTTTCTACCTGTTTAGCTACTTTAAGATCATCAGACACAACCACGCCTAGGTCCCGCTCTTCTTTAGTGGACAAAAGTACTTCACCTCCTATACTGTATTGCTCCCTTGGATTGCTGCAGCCCAAATGCATGGCCTTACATTTTTTAACATTAAATCCCAGCTGCCAAATTCCAGACCATTCTTCAAGCTTAGCTAGATCCCTCCTCATGTTATCTACACCTTCCTGGGTGTCTACTCTATTGCAGATTTTGGTATCATCTGAAAAGAGGCAAACCTTACCCAACAGCCCTTCCGCTATATCACTAACAAAGATGTTAAAAAGAATCGGACCAAGGACAGATCCCTGGGGCACACCACTGGTAACATCCTTCTCCTCAGAGTGAGCTCCATTTACTTGTACTCTTTGTCGCCTCCCACCCAACCAATTTCTAACCCAAGCAGTAAAGCACAGTTACTTACCTGTAACAGGTGATCTCTGGGAACAGCAGGAATAAGTCTTCACATATGGGTACGTCGGTACCGACGGAGTCTGCGCGGGAACGCTTCCCAGCGTCCAATCAAAGAGCTTTTGGAAGCATCCCACCACACCTGCGTGCTGCCTTCCCACCTTTCCCAATTGCCTCTCCTCAGTTAAGTTTTAAAGCTGAGACAAAGAGAGAGAGGAAAGGAAAGATAGATAGAGATACAACTCCTAGGGGAGGTGGGTGGGTTGTGAAGACTTATTCCTGCTGTTCCCAGAGATCACCTGTTACAGGTAAGTAACTGTGCTATCTCCAGGAACAAGCAGGAACGAGTCTTCACATATGGGGACTCCCAAGCTAAGATGCCTGGAGTGCCAGCATGTTATAGATTGGAACATGCTATACCTAATAACACCAGGCATCCTGAGGATGGAGGGTAGGAGTTGAAAAGAGAAAGGTGCTGTGGGAAACAGCTTAACCTAGCATAGGACTGAGGACAATAAGTCCATGTGGGGATGATAATTGTCATCAATGATATTGAAATGAAATATTGCAATATGGACCTCCCCTAATAGGATATGACAAAAGTATGGAGGTCCATGGGATCTACTGGGGAACCCAGTAGAGGAATCTCGAAGAGGACCTCACTGTAGGAAAAAACAGTGGAGGTCAGAATCCTGAAAGGTAACAGGTAACCCCAGTAAGAAAAAACTGGGGTAGTACAAAAACGGTGGGCCTTCAGCGGAAGGCTTTAAGACAAAAACCGAACTCTTTTGGCGGCAGAGTGGCTCACTCTTAGGAGCAAAAAGAGAAAGGCTAACCGATTTGGACAAACAGGTACAGTCTTTATGGGGAGAAAGGGTATGGGAACCCCTTGTATCCCAAAAAGAGAGGACAAATGCCTGAGGCGTTAAGCCTGTGAGTAAAGGAAGATCCGCAATATCTCTCCGAACTGAGGTAAGCTAGGAGAGATATTGGAGCATGGAGAGCTTCAGAGGTACCTAAACCCTAAGGTTATGGTATAAAAGTTGTTGACTACCACAGGAGTGGTTGTGTGTGTAGAACCCCAAACCTGCTGGATAGCATAGGAATGGGTAAGCCCATATGTCGGAATCATATAGCTATATGAGCATAGACAGTCAGATAGATAGGTATGTGGATACATATCTATCTGTAATAAAATATCTCGACAGATACATACATATATATATATATATATATATATATATATATATATATACATATAGATATAGATATATAGATAGACATATAAGAATATATCTATAGTGAGATATGGAAGGGCATAAAATACACACAAAATATAGATATGAATATGTGGAGAGGAAAGATTCATCTAATAACGAGGTGGAACCTACTTGAGAAGATATATAGAGAATCTATTCCTCCTGGTTATGATCTGCAAGGATGCTAGCTAGTGAAATAACCAGGACAGGTACGTGAAAAACAGAGGATAATCTGAGTCTGCAGTCAGCAAGTCTTCCAGAACTCTAGCATGGTAAGAGGACAGAAGACGCATAGAGATGAGATACCATGTTGACCTGCTTAAGGGCAAAAGTATCATGTGTTCTTACCATGAGGACGAGCTGCAAGGAGAAAGAGCATATCCCCGATTGGGAATACTATGGACCAAAGCAGGGAATTGGCAACTCCTTATGTTTTCACGTAAGAGAAGGCCTATGTCCCTTATATCAAAAAGGAGATAGGAAGAGAAGGGAGAACCCTTCTAGTCATGGGAGACATGACTGAAAGCCTTTCCAACCATCTAGGATAGCTGTTGGAGGAAAAAACCCCATGCTCTCTAGCAAGGGCCCATAGTGGAAAGCTTCTTTGTAGAATTGCAGAGAGCATGATGCAGGAGAATGAGGAGATAGAACTGGCTGCTGGAAAGCCAGTATCTCTGCCAACTATGCTGCCAAACCCAGGAGAAAGGAGATGGCAGAAATAGAAGACAATCCAGAAAGCTTGTAGTGAGATAATCTCCAAGACAAAAGAAAGCACTGTCTTGGAGCCACTACTAAGTGATGAGTAGAGTGGAGTAGCAGCCTAGTGGTTGGGGCAAGGTACTTCAGGCCGGAAGGTCGGAGGTTCAAATCCCACTAGAGGACAGCAACCTTGGGCCAGAAGGACTGGGGTTTCTAGTCCCACAGGTGCTCCTTGTGGTCTTGGGCAAGCCACTTAACCCTCCATAGCCCATGTTCCCTGTAAATAGTTACCTCCAAGTTATAATGCCCTGTTCAATGTAACTTCAGTTTTTCAATGTAAACCGCACTGATGCAGAATAGCGCGGTATATAAGAGAATGTAAATAAATAAATAAATACTAAGATTAGACAGAATGTTAGTGGAGGACAAATCTGGTTGTTTGTGGACAAGAACCAGTGGTCCAAACATTAAGACGTCCTGCCGGCTCCGCGGAAAACGAAAACTGAGGAGAGGCAGTTGGGAAAGGCGGGAAGGCAGCACGCAGGCGTGGTGGGATGCTTCCAAAAGCTCTTTGATTGGACGCTGGGAAGCGTTCCCGCGCAGACTCCGTCGGTACCGACGTACCCATATGTGAAGACTCATTCCTGCTTGTTCCTGGAGATCTTTAGGGTCCATCCCTAGGGTGCTCAGTTTGTTTATAAGTCGCCTGTGAGGAACAGTGTCAAAGGCTTTACTGAAATCTAAATACACCACATCTAAAGCTCTCCCTCGGTCCAACTCCCTGGTCACCCAGTCAAAGAAATCAATCAGATTTGTCTGACAAGACCTGCCTCTGGTGAATCCATGCTGCCTCGGATCCTGTAATCCGCTGGACTCCAGACCTGTAATTCGCTGGACTCTATAAAGACTCTTAAAGTTGAAGAAAAGATGTCTCAACAAGAGATATCTAGGAAGGTTAGAATAAAGTCAGTGCAGGCACTGCAAATGAAAAGAAGCAGACTGCTACTCTAACCCCCAACCAAGAAGGCAATGATGAACTATTTGAAACCCTGGGACTGCTGGGTTTGTTGACCCTGCTGAGGTTGTGGATTCATCAGACCAGGGTGATGTTTCCCCTGTTTGGGAACATCTGTATGATGGGCAGAAGATGGATACAATTTTCTTCCCCTAGGGGAAGAAATTTTGGCAGGACCTTTCCTACTAACTGGGAAAGGAGAAGGCGTAGAACAGCCTCTGGAAACAGGACAGTCAGTTGTTAACTGAGCAACCTGGAATAAAGACTCCTTGTTAAAGAGATTTTCTCCAGTGCAAGGAGTATTTCCCAGTCTAACTTGTGCCCATTTGTCCAAGTCTGAAGCTTGGAGCCAGGCTTTACATTGTGCTCCTATAGCTATAGCAGAAGTCCTGCTAACAGACTCAAAGGAGTCTAGGGAAGCACGAGTAAGAAACCTAGAGATATTCTGAGCATGACTAACCAGTGAGGAATAGTCTGCAGTGTTGGGCTCTTGAAGAAAAGGAGTCAAAAGATGTAATTTCTTTGTGACCTCCTCAAGAGATAAACCCATATAAAAAATATATGAGAGAATTCGTGCTGAAAGCATGGATGCCTGGAAAGTTTGACATGCAAAGGCATCTAAAGTCTTAGACTCACGACCTGGCGGATAAGAAGAGTGCTTTTTAGTACTCTTCACCCGCCTCATTGCTGATTCTACAACAATGGAATGATGAGGAAGTTGAGTCTTTTGAAATCCTGGAGAAGGGGGCACCTGATATAGAAGATCAGTTGCTCTGGAAAGTTGGGGTACCTTTAAAGGAGCTTCCCACATTCATAGAAGGAGGTCCTGCAAGGAATGATGCAAAGGTAGCATGATGGTTTCCTTTGTTCTCTCAGGAATATAGAGGGATCCTGTATTGCCTTGTGTAGGCCCTTGTCCAGGAACAGAAATGGCAAGGGTTTTTGCC
The DNA here is from genome assembly GCA_033557465.1 of Ichthyophis bannanicus. Classification (NCBI taxonomy): domain Eukaryota; kingdom Metazoa; phylum Chordata; class Amphibia; order Gymnophiona; family Ichthyophiidae; genus Ichthyophis; species Ichthyophis bannanicus. The sequence continues at coordinate 264,091,771 of CM066040.1, forward strand.
ATATCCAGGATGAAAACCTGAAAAGAAGGATCCACAAAGGGAACGTCCCTTGGATAGGCTAGAGCTGATGAAGAACTAGCATTGGCACCAAGGGATCTATCCAAGCTCTTAGGAATAGAAGATCCTGGATGGTGCAGTATGGAATCCTTATAGGAAGGTCGCTGGTACTGTGGAATGACGGGACCAGCGCCAGTCGGTAGCAGATCGACCATGCTAGGGATCGATTCCAAACTCGGTATCGAGGGAAGCGAGCCCGACGAGAGAAGCATGGAAGGCACCGACAGCAATGGTAATGTGGATATCGGTACCGGCTTCGGTACCGTATCCGATACCGGTGGACGAAGGCCAGCCGGTGGCAACTCTAACGGTTTCGAAGGAACCGAGAGTTGCGGATCCGAATTATCGGAACTGAGCTGTCGGTACCAAAGCGAGTCGGTACAGCGTAGTTACTCACCTGTAACAGGTGTTCTCCAGGAGCAGCAGGAATCAGTCCTCACATATGGGTGACGTCGGCGCCGACGGAGCCCTCGCGGAGCAATTTTCCCCAGCTTTCACAGAAAGCCTTTGGGAATTGCAGCGCGCATGCGCGGTCGCCTTCCCGCCCAAGGGTGCCATCTTAGCCAGTCTGATGACATAGCTAAAAGACAGCATAAAAATTTGCAAAAAAACTTAAGCAGATGATTGCAACTCCACGGGGAGGAGGGAGGGTTGTGAGGACTGATTCCTGCTGCTCCTGGAGAACACCTGTTACAGGTGAGTAACTACGCTTTCTCCAGGACCAAGCAGGAAGTCAGTCCTCACATATGGGACTCCCAAGCTTAAGGCTACCGGAGACCCTAAGCACAAAAATGAGCTCCCTCTAGCTCAGCAGTACAGAAGGAAGGAATCTTCACTGAATTATCACCCACCGGTAGCCCCCATCCGGGATGGAGGGTAGGAGTTGCTCAAACCTCGAAGAGATTTCGGAGGACTGCCTGTCCGAAAGCACTGTCCCTGCGGGACTCCCTCTCGAGACAGTAATGGACCGCAAAAGTCTGGCTCGAAGACCAAGTAGCGGCCCGGCAGATGTCTGCCAGCGGAACAGAGCGGAGGTAAGCCACTGACGTAGCCTTCGCCCGAACACAATGAGCCGTGACTCGACTTTCTAAGGAGAGTCCGGCTGCCCCATAAGCCCAAGCGATACAGTCAGCAACCCAGATGGACAGAGTACGCTTGGAGACCGGGAGCCCCAATTTATTGGGGTCAAAAGACACAAAAAGCTGAGCAGCTTTACGGTGCTCCCGCGTACGGTCAAGGTAGAAGTTCAATGCCCTTCTACAGTCCAGGGTATGCAGGACTCGTTCAGCTCGGCTGGAGTGAGGCCTGGGAAAGAAGGTTGGAAGTACCACCTCCTGATTGATGTGAAAAGGGGAGACAACTTTTGGAAGAAATTTTGGGTGAGTCCGTAGGACTACCCTATTTTTGTAGAACCGAGTGAAGGGAGGATCAGACACGAGGGCCTGCAATTCACTTACGCGTCTAGCGGAAGTGAGGGCTATCAGGAATAAGGTTTTCCACGAAAGAAAACGCAGAGAACAGGTAGCCATCGGTTCAAAAGGCGGACAGGTGATCCGCTGTAAAACCACATTCAGATCCCAGTCAGGTGCTGGCGGGCGCAGAGGTGGTTTAAGTAGAAGGAGACCTCGGAGAAACCGTGCTACGAGAGGGTCGCTGGAAAGAGGTCTGCCGTCCACCGGCACATGGTGTGCTGAGAGAGCACTGAGGTGGACTTTGACGGAGTTGGACTTAAGTCCCAGATTAGAGAGGTAGAGCAGGTACTGCAAGATCACCGACACCGAGCAGGAGAAGGGATCCTGAGACTGCTGTACACACCAAACGGAAAAGCGACGCCATTTAAGGGCGTAGCATTTGCGGGTAGAAGGTCGCCGAGAAGCTAGGACGACCTCTTCCACCTCTGCCGGCAGGAGAAGGGGAGCAAGGACTACCCTTTCAGCCGCCAGGCCATTAGGTTGAGAGATCTGAGGTTGGGGTGTAGCAGAGACCCCTGATCCTGTGTTAGGAGATCCGGTTGAAACCCCAAAGGGAACGGATCCTCCGCCGCTAATTGTAACAGGAGTGGGAACCACGGCTGTCTGGGCCAGCGAGGAGCCACCAGGATCATGGACGCTTTGTCCCGGAGAACCTTGAACAGAGTTCGAGAGACTAGCGGGATGGGAGGAAAAGCATAGAGAAGGCTTTCCGACCATGAGAGCAGAAAAGCATCTGCCGCTACCCGAAGGGGATGTGGCTGACGAGAGCAGAAGCGAGGAAGTTGCCGGTTGAGAGGACTGGCAAAGAGATCGATCGTGGGGAGGCCCCACTTCAGAAAGAGCTTCTGAACTACCAAGGGATCCAGACGCCACTCGTGCGGCTGGAGTATCCTGCTGAGTTTGTCCGCCAGGCAATTTTCTTGGCCTGGGAAATAAACTGCTTTGAGAAGAATGCCGTGACTGACGGCCCAAGAGCAGAGCTTCTGAGCTTCTCGGCAGAGAAGGAAGGAGCCCGTGCCCCCCTGCTTGTTCACGTAGAACATGGCAACTTGATTGTCCATCTGGACAAGGACGGACTGGTGAGAAGTCAGGTGGGAGAAAGCCTTGAGCGCCAGACGAATAGCTCGGAGCTCCAGGAAGTTGATCTGCTGCGCAGACTCCCACGCGGTCCAGAGACCTTGAGTACATGCCCCCTGGCAATGAGCTCCCCAACCCAGGAGGGAAGCATCGGTCGTCAGCACTTGAGCCGGCTGAGGCGACTGAAACGGCATTCCGAGTACCAGGTTCGGCCGATGAAGCCACCACTGTAGGGAAGAGGCCAGCGGTCTGGAGAGGCGCACTAAGTCGGCTAGTCCGCTTGTGGCTTGTTGCCACTGCTGGCGAAGGCACCATTGAGCCGGCCGCATGTTCAGGCGAGCATTGGGGGTCACGTGGACGGTGGAAGCCATATGGCCGAGTAGTCTCAGGAAGCGCCTGGCGGAGACCAGGGACTGGCTGCGAAAACGGCCGGCTAGGTCCATGAGCCGTTGAGCCCTGTCGAGAGGCAGGAAAGCTCGAGCCTGAGGAGTGTGCAGTCTTGCGCCAATGAACTAGAGATCCTGTGAGGGGAGCAAAGTGGACTTTGCGAAGTTTATGACAAAGCCCAAGTACTGCAGCAGAGTCACCGTGCGGTGTGTGGCATTGGCGACTGCCGGAGAGGACGACGCTCTGATGAGCCAGTCGTCGAGGTACGGAAAGACATAGAGGCCGTGAAGCCTGAGATAGGCCGCCACCACCGCGAGACATTTTGTGAAGACTCGCGGTGCGGAGGATAGGCCAAAGGGCAGTACTCTGTACTGGTAGTGATTTCCTGCCACCACAAACCTTAGGTACTGGCGGTGGCTTGGGTGGATGAGGATGTGCGTGTAGGCATCCTTTAGATCCAAGGAGCATAGCCAATCTCCCTGCTGGAGGTAGGGCAGAAGGATTCCAAGGGTAAGCATCTTGAACTTTTCCCGCACAAGGAACTTGTTGAGGTTGCGCAAGTCCAGGATGGGTCTGAGGCCTCCTGTCCTTTTTGGTATTAGGAAATACCTGGAATAAAAGCCTTGACCTCTCAGGTGGTGGGGCACCGGTTCCACAGCCTGGTCCTGAAGAAGACTTGCTAACTCCTGAAGGAGTAAGTCCCTGTGCAGAGGGAGTCGAGGAGGTTCTCCCGGAAAATAAGAGGGAGGGACCTGATGGAAGTGGAGAAGATATCCTTCTCGCACGACTTGAAGCACCCAGGCATCTGAAGTGATGTTGGACCACCTGTGGGCGAAGTGAACCAGCCGGCCTCCGGTGCTGGGAGGAACCAGCTGAGGGGGAGAGGCTATGCTGAGGAAGTCAAAAACCCCCACCCTGCTGAGCAGGGGCTGGTGGTGCAGGCTTGGGGGCTTGCTGCCTACGGGACCCGTTACCCCGTCCCTTGGCCTGCTGACCCTGTTGGGGAGCTGGAGGGGCCTGATATTGGGGGTAGTGTTTATAGGCAGCCGCCTTTCTCGGGTAAAAGGACTTCTTTCCCGAGCCCTTCTTTTTCTGGGAAGGGGCGGAGGTCTTCCTAGAAAGCCTGGTCCTGGTGAGAGTCTCCGTCTCGATTTGTGCAGCCTTTTCAGCCATGGGCTTGCCAAAGAGGTTCTCACCTCTGCAGGGGACATCGACCAACTTGTCCTGCACCCAAGGTTCAAGGTCAGACGACTGAAGCCAAGCCTGTCGGCGGGCACCGATGCCAGCTGCGGCCACACGAGCCGATGCTTCAAAGCCATCATAGGCTGCTCGGGACATGAATTTGGAGCATTCCCGTATACCAGTTGTTAAGGCTAGGAACCTCCGCAAAGGTTCCTCGGATAGTCCAGCGGAGAATCCGGCTAGCTCTTTAGCCAGGTCTCAGAGATACATGCCCATGTATAGCTGGTAGGTCTGGACACGACAAGCCAGCATAGAGCCCTGGAAACACTTCTTACCAAGGCCATCCAGGTTACGGGCCTCCCTGCCAGGAGGCACCGAGGAGTGCATTTTCTGGCTCTTAAGCCTATGCATGGCCGATTCCACTACCATGGAATGGTGTGGCAGCTGTGCTTTTTGGAAGCCAGGACTCTTGCGGACTCGATAGATGGAATCGACCCGCTTGCTCAAAACCGGCGACGAGGCCGGACTCTCCCACATGCGGAAGAGTAGTCGTTCCAGCATGGGAGGCACCGGTACAGTAAAGTGCTCCCTGGCGGGAGAGTCGTTCTGGAGGGCGTCGAGCTCTTCGGCTCAAGGCTCCTCCTCGGGATCCGCAGGGAAGGCCAAAGCCTTGGCCATATCCCTGACGAAGTCCGAGAACCGGGCATTCTCCGGAGGGGACTGTTTCCGAGGTTCGGACTCAGGTGAGTCCGAGGGGACACACCGAGTCCGAAAGGAATCAGGTGACTCTTCCTCTTCAGACTCCCAGACCGACTCCGAGGAGGAATCAGTGGGGTCGGCTCGGGCAGGCGGAGGCGTCGGCCGCCCCGATGCCAAGGGAGTCGGCGGCGACGACCTCGGTCCCGAACGGGAGGCCGAGGGTGACCTCGACCGAGGATCGACTCGAGTTCGCATGGACTCGAGGATCGGCTCGGTCTCCGGGGTCGACTTAGAGGTCGACGTCCCGGCGGTCGGGGCAGCGGCGCCAGCGAGGCTAGCGATCAGTGCCCGCTGCTGGTCCATGAAGGCAGATAGTCTGCTCTCCAAGGCCGTCAACCTGAGTCCGACCTCAGGTGACCCAGCAGCCCCCGACTCGGGCCCCGACGGCGTCGGACCTCTCGGAGGCGAGTCCAGAAGGACCACAGGACTTACCCGAGCAGGCAACTCCGACTCCAGGCGAGGCCGCTTCGGGAGGTGCTCCTTCTCCAAAGACCCGGGACGGCTGTCGGGGCTATGCGACCTGGCCCTCGCGGGGCCAGGAGCGTCCACCGACGCCGCCCTCGCGGGTTTTGTCTTCCGTCGATGGTCTCCGGAGGGAGAACCCCTGTCGGAGGAGCTTCGGCAATGGTCAGAGCTGGAGCCTCTGGACGCCGAGGCCTCCGACGAGGTCCGGGTACGGCTGGGGTCAGCGAAGATTCTATCCCGCTGATGCCGCCGACTCCTCAACGCTTTTGGAGGACATTTTGCCACAGGCTCCACAGATCATTTCTTCATGATCCGGGCCCAGGCAGCGGAGGCAATTATCGTGTGTGTCAGTGAGTGACATATTTCTGTCACACTGACCACACCACTTGAAACCACTGGCAGCCATCGGGGGAAAAAGGGCCCCTGCAAGGTCAAAGGACCGGGCTGCCAGCGAAAAAACCGAAAACGAAACTGACCAAAAATCAGAAAAACCGAAAAATAAGAGAAGGACTCGCAATGGCGTCGCGAGTCCGGGCAGGAAAACGACCGGCGTCGAACCGAATTGAAAAAACGAGAAAACTCACGAAAATCAACTTTTTTAGCGGGGACAAGACGGGTACGTCTGTAGGGCTCCGCGGAAAAAAGAAGACTGGCTAAGATGGCACCCTTGGGCGGGAAGGCGACCGCGCATGCGCGCTGCAATTCCCAAAGGCTTTCTGTGAAAGCTGGGGAAAATTGCTCCGCGAGGGCTCCGTCGGCGCCGACGTCACCCATATGTGAGGACTGACTTCCTGCTTGGTCCTGGAGAACCAGTCCTCCAGACTGGAGATCGATTCCAGACTCGGCATCAAAGGAAGCGAGTCTATCGATGCACGTCTGGAGGGTACCGACGTCGGTACTAGTATCCGTGCCGGTACCGATACTGGAAAATCGGTCTGGAGCATATCCACCGGCCCCGTAGGTACCGAGGACGCCAGATGACGATCCTTGGTGAGGAATGTTTCATCCAACACCATTGCCGATGCCGGGGTATCGGTACCGCTTGAAGTGGATGTCACCACCGGGCATGGCTCAGGTATGTTCTGTGAGGGGTGAACCTCAGGAACAACCTGAAACCCCACACAGGCTTTGGAGGCCGAAGACTCCCACCGGGGTTTTGAAGCCAGTGGATTCTCGAGGGCAAGGTCGTAGACATCTCTATGCTGTGCATGAGAACTGCCGCTCGAGGACTGGCTAGTATTAACAGACTATTTTTGGGTTACCTGATCCTGTGTAGAAGAAGATATGGTCGGTACTCTGAAGTTGGATGGGGACCGTGTGTCGAGGGGAACTCGATGTTGAGAACTTCTTCCCACAATACTATTTCCCGAGGGCTCCGGAGGAAAATGGTCAGGACCCAAGCAGGTTAGACACCAATTGTGAGTGTCTAAAAATAAGGTTGTACGCCACAATTTGTACATTTTTTGGGAAGAGTGGCTGGCGGTTCCATGAAGGAAAATGAAGAGACCTAAGAGGCCTGAGAACCGTGAGACACTAAGGAGGAAAAATATTCCTTAAAAAGGAAAACTTTTACAAGAAAAGAAAAAAGAAACACAAGCGGTACCGGTGGCGTCGGGGAAGGCAGCCGCGACCACAAGAAAACGAAAAAATAAAAGAAAAATTTTCTGGGGTGACAGGACGACGTCCTGCCGACTCCGCGGAAAAACGAAAACTGAGGAGAGACAGTTGGGAAGGCGGGAAGGCAGCATGGAGGCGTGGTGGGATGCTTCCAAAGGCTTTCTGATTGGACGCTGGGAAGCGTTCCCGCGCAGACTCCGTTGGTACAGACGTACCCATATGTGAAGACTCATTCCTGCTTGTTCCTGGAGATAGGTTCTTACTCTGATAGGCAAAAGAAATACACTGGGCAATCCAGTTAGACAGTGTTCTCTTGGAGACTGGTAGTCCCAAATGAGAAGGATCAAAGGCAACAAAGAGCTGAGAGGATTTTCTATGTTGCTGTGTCCTTTGTAAATAAAAAGCCAGAGCTCTTTTACAGTCCAGGGTATGAAGATTCCTCTCTGCACTTGATGCATGAGGCCCTGGAAAAAAGACAGGTAGGTAGACCTCCTGGTTGAGGTGAAAGGGCGAGACCACCTTAGGCATAAAATGTGGATGAGTCCTAAGGACTACCTTGTCATGATGGAACCTTGTATAAGGTGGATTAGCTACGAGTGCTTGCAATTCACTAATACGATGTGCTGATGTGATTACAATAAGAAAGATAACTTTCCAAGAAAGGTATTTCAAGGAGGTGGTAGCTAAAGCTTCAAAAGGCGGCTTCATAAGCTGACCAAGAACCAGGTTCAAGTCCCATGCCACCGGAGGTGGTCTAATGGGAGGCTCTGTTAAAAGGAGGCCTCTCATGAACCTTGCTACAAGAGGATGAGAGGAAACAGGTTGTCCATTCAGAGGCTTAAGGGAAGCTGCAATAGCACTCAAATGGACCCTTACTGAGTTAGTTTTAAGGCCTGCATTAGACAGATGGAGGAGGTACTCCAGCAAAGATTCCAGGGGTATGGCAAGGGGGTTAAGACCCTTCCCAGCTCACCAGATAGTAAACCTCTTCCACTTGAAAGCATAAGAACGTCTAGTGGAAGGTTTTCTGGAAGCATAAAGAACATCTTTCACCTGTTGAGAAAGATGAAGATCTTGGAGATCTAGGCCTTCAGCAACCAAGCCCTGAGATGCAGAGACTGGGGATTGGGATGCCACAACTTCCCGTCCTCTTGAGATAGGAAATCTGGAGCAGACCCTAACTCGAGGGAGGGAGCTTGAGAGAGATGTAGAAGCAGAGGGTACCACACTTGCCGTGGCCAATGAGGAGCTATGAGAATCATGTGGCCTCTGTCTCTCTGAAGCTTGAACAGGGTTTTTGGAATTAGGGGAATGGGTGGAAAGGCATACATGAAGTCTTGACCCCAGTGAAGGAGGAAAGCATCCCTTGCCTGAGCCCCTTGAGCCGGAGTTCTGGAACAGAACTTGGGAAGTTTGGCATTCCACGGACTTGCAAAGAGGTCTATGTCCGGGGTTCCCCAAATCTGAAAAATCCTGGTCATCTGGTCCACATGTAGGGACCACTCGTGTGGAAGCAGAACTCGACTGAGCCTGTCTGCCCAAGAGTTTTGAATGCCTGGAAGATAAACTGCCAGAAGATGAATTTGATGCTCTCTGGCGAGGGCCCACGGTCGCAAAGCTTCGTTGCAAAGCGACAGAGAGCCAGTTCCCCCCTGCTTGTTCACATAGAACATGGCTACCTGATTGTCCGTGTGGATAAGGACTGTCTTGCAGCTGAGCAGGGTGTGGAACACTCGCAGAGCAAGGAAGATTGCTCTGAGTTCCAAGAGATTGATATGTAGACAAGTCTCCTGTGGGGACCAGATGCCCTGGGTGGAGAGGTCTTGTAGATGAGCTCCCCACCCCATTGGAGAAGCATCTGTTGTGAGAGTTGCCTGGGGTAGAGACTGCTGAAAGCGGGACCCCAGCAACAGGTTTTGAGGGGACTTCCACCACTGGACAGACAAAAAGAGGTGACTTGTGTTTGCTATTTTGTCTGACAGGCAGTCTAATGCCTGGGTCCATTGGGTGGATAAAGTCCACTGAGCTGCTCTCATGTGAAGGTGAGCATATGGGACCACATGCACGGTGGATGCCATGTGGCCTAGTAACTGTAACATCTCTCGAGCAGTTAAGAGAGGCTTCAACTCTGCTTGAGAAGCTAACTGCACCAAGAGAAGGCAACGGGCCTGGGGGAGATAGGCCCTTGCCTTTGTGGTATCCAGCAACGCCCCTATAAACTCCAGAGACTGAGTAGGGGTTAAATTGGATTTTGGGATGTTTATTATCAGCCCTAAATACTGAAGTATACTCATTGTGCAGGCTAGAGAACTCTTGGCCTCTGACTGAGTGGGAGCTCGGATGAGCCAGTCGTCCAAATAAGGGAAGACGAATATTCCCAGAGTGCGCAGAAATGCAACTACCACTGCCATGCATTTTGTGAACACCCTTGGAGCAGAGGCCAGACCAAAAGGGAGCACTCTGTATTGATAGTGCTTCTCTTGAAAAAGGAACCGAAGAAACCTTCTGTGAGTTGGATGGATGAGAACATGGGTGTACGCATCCTTGAGATCTAGAGAACAAAGCCAATCCTGACTCTGAAGGTATGGCAGCAGAGTTCCCAGAGAAATCATTTTGAATTTTTCCTGGACTAGGAATCTGTTCAATTCACTGAGATCTAAAATAGGTCTGTAGCCTCCTGTTTTCTTTGGAATAAGAAAATAGGGGGAGTAGAAACCTGTGCCCTGTTGTTGAAGAGGCACTTCCTCTATTGCCCCCTGGGTGAGAAGGCTGGCAACCTCCTGCCCCAACAGGCTGAGGAGGGAGGATGGAGAATTGAACTGGTGGACTCTTGTGTGAGGGGGCAAGCTTGAAAAATGAAGTTTGTACCCCTCTCTTATGATGGAGAGTGTCCAATGCTCTGCTGTAATTTGTTCCCATCTGGGAGCAAAATGACATAACCTTCCTTGAATGGTGGAGGGCTCTGGTCCTTCCAGAGCCAGAAAGGCTAAGTTCTCTAGCGTAAAGTCAAAGGCCCTGAGGGGGCTGAGGTTGCTGGGTCAGTGGAGGCCTAGCAGCCTTTTCTTTGCTCTGTTTGGATGATTGCTGACGTTTGGTAGGGAACTGAGCTGCAGAAGATGCCCGCTGACCATAAGCAGGATAGAATCTTCCCTTTTTAGAAAAAGGTGCTTTCTTGAACAACCTTTTCTTAGCAGGAGCAGCTGTGGATTTGGATAGTCTATCCAAGGCAGAGTTTTCAGCATCCTTCTGATTGGCTTTTGCTTGCCAATCTTTACCAAACAGGTTCTCACCTGTACAAGGGATATTTCCCAATTCATCTTGAACCCAGATCTCCAAATCAGATGCTTGAAGCCAAGCAATTCTACGTGCACCTATGGCAATAGCTGAGGCTCTGCTGACACATTCAAAGGAGTCGAAAGCTGCACGGTTGGAGAATTTGGAGATATCTTGGGCATGTTTAAGCCAAATGAGAAAGTCCTGTCTTTTATCTTCAGAAATGAAAGGACTTAAAGTCTGCAAATGATCAGTGACTTCTTTTAAGAACATTCCCATGTAAAGACTATAGGAATTAATTCTCGCAGCAAGCATGGAAGTTTGGAAGACTCTTCTTCCAAAAGCATCCAGGGTTCTACATTCACGTCCTGGAGGATTAGAGGCATGTCTTTTGGCACTTCTAATCTTTCTCATAGCAGACTCAACCACAATAGAGTGGTGAGGAAGTTGAGTTTTATGGAACCCAGGACAAGGAGGGACACGATACATGGTATCCAACCTGCGAGAATGAGGGGAGGTGGTCAGAGGTGCTTCCCACATCCTTAACATGAGATCATATAGAATCTCATGAACAGGCAAGGTAGCTGCCTCCTTAGGATTTTTAGGATATAGTAAAACATCTAGCTCCTTGGCTCTGGGCTCTGTCTCAGGGGCCACCGTAATGGAAAGGCCCCGAGCCACCTCCCTGATGAAGTCTTGAAAAGACAAGTCCTCTGGAGGAGATATCCTTCATTTAGGAGAGGACTCCTCCTGTGGAAGGAGCATCACTGCAATGACCGACTCTTCAGAATCCTCCGAGTCCTCAGAGGAATCGAAGTATCGTCTGTCCGGATGCTCTTGCAAAGCCCGATACCCGTACTGAGTGGGATCGGCATCAGGAATAACTGGTACCAGGGTATCGGTACCGGAGGGCTTCAGAGGACAGAGTACCAGCATAGCGGACACCGATGCTGATGTCGATGCCAGTACCGGAATCGGTAACGATGGTGATGCTATAGCCGGTACCGGTGGGGTAGTCTGTTGCGGTACCACGGGCGTCGATGCCACAAGGAAAGCCGCCAGACTGCGTTCCATGGACAGAATCCTCTGATCCATCAACGCCGCCAATGCTTGGAAGTCGGTACCGGTGGAAGCCACCGGTACCCCAGAGCATGGCACCAGGAGATCTGTCGAGGCCACGCCATCGAGATAATCCTGGAATCTCGATGATGATGCTTTAGAGGCCGAAGCCTCCCGCCGGGGTAATTTTGCCAGTGCAGAATCCTCAAGGGCAATGCCAGAGGCATATCGATGCTGTGCATGAGAACTGCCGCTCGAGGACTGGCTGGATTTATGTTTAGTTACCTGAGATCCATGTGAGGAAGAAGCAGCCCTGGAAGACGTCGATGCCACTGAAGATGCATCAGAGGGAAACAGGGTACTGAGCTTGGCAGCTCGGTTCTGCCGACCCCTTTTAGACATCATAGAACAGGACATACAATCGGTGATGGAATGGTCAGGACCTAAACATTTTAGACACCAGTCATGGGTGTCGGTGACAGAAATTGTACCGCCACATTTTGTGCACTTCTTAAATCCTGAGGCAGGTTTTTCCATGTTAAGGAAAAAACGTTTTGGGCCTAAGGCCCAAAACGCAAGTGCACCTGAACAAAAGAAAAGGAAAAAAGATTTTTTATTTTTATAAACAAGAAAGAAAGAAAAAGACCAGCGGTACCGGTGGAGCGTCGAAGAAGGCAGACGCGACACAAAAGAAATAAAGAAAAATAAAGAAATTCTTCTGCGGTGACAGGAACACGACCTGCTGGCTCCGCGGAAAAGAAGAACTGAGGAGAGACAGTTGGGAAAGGCGGGAAGGCAGCACGCAGGCGCTGTGGGATGCTCCCAAAAGTTTTCTGATTGGACACTGGGGAGCGTTCCCGCGCAGGCTCCGTCGGTACCGACGATACCCATATGTGAAGACTCATTCCTGCTTGTTCCTGGAGATACAATGTTCCACAATGGGGGCTGAAACCAACCGAGTCCATAATCTCGAACGATGCTCCTGCAATCGAGTTTTAATTGGTCATTTTGTTCTACCTAGATATAATCAGTAACTATACTAGGCTATACTTTATTCAGGAAGGATGGAATAGAAGAAAAGGGTGGAGAAGTGGCACTATATGTAAAAAATAATATTAAAGCTAAAGAATTACAGGGCTTAAAAGGGAGCAAGAAGGCACTATGGTTTAACATAGAAAGAGGGAACGGGAAATTCATTTGCATTGGTGTGATACAAAGATCTCCTTCATAGGGAGAAGAAGTGGACAAAGATTTAGTAGAAGACATACACAGTACTGCCATGACAGGAGAAGTGCTAATGATAGGTGATTTCAATATGCCAGATGTTGAATGGCAAATCCCTGCTGTGGTATGATCTAGAAGTAAGCAGATCCTAGGATTCTCTATAGGGAAAACTATTCCAGCAACTGGTAACAGAATAGATAGGTGAAGGGCCATATTGGACCTGGTGCTTACCAATGGGGAAAGTGTTTCTGATGTTATAGTGAGAGATCATCTCTCATCCAGTGATCACCAGATGGTGTGGTTCAGTATTAGGACTAGGACTGATAAAGTCTAGTCAAAAGCGAGGGTCTTAGACTTTAGGAAAACTAACTTTGCCAAGATGGGACAATATATCAAGGAGTCATTAGTGGGATGGGAACAGCTAGCTGGTGCAAAAATGAATGGGAATATTTTAAGGACAACAAAGCTTTTTGTTAGAAAGGTAAATAAATGTAAAAGGAAAAGGAGGCTACTATGGTTCTCAAAAGAAGTAGCTGAAACGGTGAAGAAAAAGAAGGCGGCCTTCATAAAATACAAGAGGTCACAGAAAGTTGAAGAGAAGCATCATTATTTGGAAAAACTTAGAGAAGCTAGGACGTAGTCAGGAAAGAAAAGATACAAAAAGAAGAAGAAATAGCCCATACATTAAAACCAGGGGGGCGACAAGAAATATTTCAGATATGTTGGCAAGAGGAGGAAGTACAAAAGTAGTATTGTCAGACTCAAAGGTGAAGGGAAGGAATATGCAGAAGCTGATGAGGATAAAGCAGAATTGCTTAACAAATATTTTTCTTCTGTGTTCACAGATGAAGCACCCAGAGCAAGACCTCAGAAAATACCCACAAATAGGAAGAGAAGTTACAGGGATCATAAACGATTTTCAGAAGACTTTGTTCGTGAGGAACTAGCTTAATTAAAAGTAGACAAAATGATGGGGGCAGATGGGATACATCCAAGAGTATTGAAGGAATATGAGGAAGTTCTAGAGGCTCCACTGTCTGACCTTTTCAATACTTCTTTAAAGTCGGGAGTGGTCCCAGAGGACTGGAGAAAGGCACATATGGTCCCCTTCATACAAAAACAGAAGGATGAGGTTGAGAACTATAGGCCAGCTAGTCTGATTTTTGTAGCGAGTAAATTAATGGAAACATTGCTAAATCAGATGATAGTGAGGTTTCTGGAGTCCAATGTTTATGTTTTTATGTTTATTGAGATTCTTGACATACAGCACCTTATTACCTTCCCCTATGTGCTCACCTTAATCCATAACACCCCCATTCCAATTATCTACTCCCACAGGCACCTATATTCCATTCCACCTCTCTCTTATACCCTTCATAACCACCATGCATACTACCGTCCATGCAAACTTAAGGCCATTCCTATAAACTCTAACCTTAAACCCTACTCCTCATCTGAGCTCCCTCTTCCCCCCCCTTAAATGTGCCCTAATCAATGCCCATTCAGCCAGGAACAAAATCCCCTTACTTGCTGACCTTATTACTGATCATAACCTCAATATTCTTTGCCTCACTGAAACCTGGTTTCAAGACTCAGACACAGTTCTAACAAATCAACTATGCCCTAAGGAATTTTCTATCAATATATGTAACAGACTTCATGGAAGAGGAGGAGGTGTAGCTATTATCTCTAGATCTAACTTACAATTCTCTTCTGTAGAATCTACTTCCACCCCAGGAATGGACACTATTACTGTCTCTAATTCCATGCTTTCCCTGCACTTGCTATACCGTGCCCCCCAAACTGACTCATCTGATCTCTCCACGATCCTAGACACAGCCTGCCCTCCTCAACCTACCTCACGCCCTCTAATTATCCTAGGAGATCTAAACCTGCACTCCACATCCTCAATCCAATCATCCTCCTTCCTTCAAGCAATGAAGGCTCTTAACTTTACTCAAATACTCCAACTCCCTACTCACTCTAAAGGAAACATCCTTGACCTTATATTTATCCCACAACATCCTCGTCTCAATGATCAGATCCAACACTCCATTCAACCCATACCCTGGTCTGATCATGCACTCATCCTTTTCTCTGTCCCCTACTCTACCCACAGTAGCCAACCATACAGCCATCTCCAACATACCCGTAAATTCAAGCAATTTAATGTACCCAACTTCTTGGAACAAACACTCCCTTCACTTGACCAGCTAAACAACGACAACCAAAACCAAGAGTCATTCATATCTAATTGGAATCAAATTTTATCCGCAGCCTCCCTACTCCCCCCCAAACAACTTCCTCAAAAACACCGAAGAAGAACCCCCTGGTTCTCTACAAACCTGAGAAACCTTAAAAGGGATCTCAGACGTCTTGAACGTAAATGGAGACGTATTCAAGACCCCAATATACGCGTAGCCTACACAACCAAACTCCAATCCTACTGCTTAGAAACACTCACTCACAAAAGAGAGTATAATGAGAATATCATCCAAAGAGCTCTTAATAAACCACGAGAACTCTATCACCAAATCCCTAATCAATGAACCTCTACAACATGACCACCCACCAAAAATATCCGCACAAACTATAGCCAACCATCTTACTTCTAAATTCCTCCCACCTTTAACCAATAACCCCCTACCCACTTCTTTCCATGACACCCTAATACATGAGGCAACCCTTCCATTCTCATGGAAGGAGTTTCATACCAACACATTAGCCAATGTAACAGATGTTATTAAAGAACTGAATGCTTCAACTTCTGCCCTCGACCCTTGTCCTGTCCCCTGGATTAAGTCTACCAGAGGTTCTCTCTCCCCTTACATCTTGAATATTGTACAAGCCTCTCTTCAGTCAGGCTCCGTCCCACCTTCACGTAAAAGTGCCTCTATCCGTCCAATCCTAAAAGGTACAAAGCTAGACCACACCTCTCCATCTTCTTACAGACCCATATCTAGTATCCCCTTCCTTGCAAAAATAACCGAGAAACGTGTCCAAATCCAACTTCAAGACTATATTGATGACCACTCCCCCCTTGACTTATTCCAACATGGATTCAAAAAGAACCACGGAGTTGAAACCCTCCTCACTTCCTTACTAGATTCCCTGTATGCACACACCCAGAACTCCACCCAAGGATGCCTACTTATTTTCCTAGACTTATCCGCTGCTTTTGACTCCCTCCCCCACCATCAACTCCTATACAGACTTCATGATATAGGTCTGAGAGGCACAACCCTAAAATGGTTCCAATCCTACCTAGATGGCAGAACCCAACAGGTCCGTATTGGAAATGATACTTCCCTCCCTTTTACACTAAAACAAGGAGTACCTCAAGGATCCAGTCTATCTGCGTTACTCTTTAACATCTTCCTCCAACCTGTATGCACGATCTTCCAAAATTATGGCATCCAGTATCAAATATATGCGGACGACATGATGTGCTTCACCCCATTTAACCTCTTTAACCCCAATTTTTCTAAGCTAAATGAATGTCTAACCAGCCTCAAATCTTGGCTCTCTCAACACAATCTAATAATCAACCAGTCCAAAACTGAAGCACTCCAAGTTTTCTCTAACCCCTCTTACATCCCCCCACAACCCTCACCTTTGACGACCTCACTCTCACTATAAAAAACCAGGTGAAATATCTTGGAATCATACTCGATCAGAACTTGTCTTTCTCTGATCAAATTCAGAAAACCACTAACACAGTATACGCTAAGCTACGCACTCTCAAGAACCTCAAACCTCTCCTAAGCCCTGACTACTTTCGCACTGTCTGTCAGGCCCTTACAACCCCCTCGCTTGACTATTGTAATCTGATCTATCAGGGCCTCCCCAAGAACTCTATTCAACCCCTCCAACTAGCCCAGAATACATTAGCGCGTCTCATAACAAACAATCCTAGAAGAGCTCATATTACACCAATCCTCTATGATCTCCACTGGCTCCCAATTCATCACTGAGTGAAATTTAAGGTTCTTGCTCTAATACACAAAATTATTTCTAAGGAGTCAGCTCCATGCCTCTCCCCTCTCCTTGCCTTCTCCAACAACAAAAGAAATCACCGTTCTATCACTAAAAACTTACTGTCTATACCCACAACTAAAAAACACTGTAAACAATCCACATGTAACAGGACCTTCTCCCTCTTTGCTCCCTTTGGAACTCCCTTCCGCATGAGCTACGCAACTGCGTGAGCCACACTGACTTCCGGAAAAAGTTAAAGACTCACCTCTTCCTTGATCATTTTTTTCTCCCACCCAAAACCTAAACCCCTTATTTCTACCTTCCTGCCCTTACTCCATCAAACTTTACAATATCCCCATCCGTAGCCCTACACATACATATGTAAATATGTACATAGTTGATCATTGTTCACTATAATTAATTGTATATTATAATTTAGTTCTTCATGTTTTATTCTGCATTCTGTTATTCGTTCCTTGTAAACAGTTGAAAAACACTGCTTTTATTGTTCTATGTAAACCGTTTTGATTCGTAGAAAGACGGTATATAAAAAATGTTAAATAAATAAATAAATAAAATTAAACCAGGGCGGTTTACAAAATTCCAAAAATAAAAAGAGAAAGGCCATTGGCCAGAAGAAGGAAAGGAATGCCATCAAATGACAGGACAGTGAAAAAAAGATAGGAGAGAAGGAGAGAGTAGAGAGCGGAGGGAGCTGGGGACCTAGGGATGGATTGCAGAATCCAAGGCAGTATGGGTTTACTAGAGGAGGTCTTTTCAGACAAACCTGATTGATTTCTTTGACTGGTTGACCAGACAGTTGCACCGAGGGAGAGCCCTAGATGCTGTGTAAGCGTAGTTACTCACCTGTAACAGGTGTTCTCCAGGGACAGCAGGAATCAGTCCTCACATATGGGTGACATCGGCGCAGACGGAGCCCTCGTGCGGAGCAAATCCCCAGCTTTAAAAGAAAGCCTTTGGGATTGCATCACACATGCACGGTCCCCTTCCTGCCCAAGGGTGCCATCTTGCTCAGTCAAATGACATAGCTAAAAAGACGGCAAAAGGATAAAATTTAAATCAAAGGACAGCAACTCCAGGGGAGGAGGGAGGGTCGTGAGGACTGATTTCTGCTGTCCCTGGAGAACACGTGTTACAGGTAACTACGCTTTCTCCAGGAACAAGCAGAGTCAGTCCTCACATAGCTAAAGGCTACCAAGAACCCATAGCTGAAAAATGGCTCCCTCTAGAAGAGCCGCAGCAGCTGTAATAGGAATTCAGACGAGAACGCAACACCCCCCGGTAGCCTGACACCAAAGCGTTGGAGTTGCCTAAAACTCAAATAGGTTACGGAGTACCGCCTGGCCGAAAACACTGTCCCGTTGGGACTCCCTATCCAAGCAGTAATGGGCTGCAAAAGTCTGGGCCGAAGACCTGGTGGCGGCCAGGCAGATGTCTGCCAGCGGAACAGAGCGGAAGTGAGCCACTGATGCGGCCTTAGCCCTGACACAGTGGGCCGTGACGCGACCCTGTAACGGGAGGTTGGCCGCCCTGTACGCCCAGGTGATGCTGTCTGCCACCCAGGTGGACAACGTGCGCTTGGAGACAGGTAGACCCAGCTTACTGGGGTCATAAGAGACAAAGAGCTGAGTAGCCCTTCGATGTCCCTGCGTACGCTCCAGGTAGAAGGCCAACGCCCTTTTACAATCCAGGGTATGCAGGACCGCCTCTGCCCGGCTGGCATGCGGCCTGGGAAAGAATGTTGGAAGAACCAACTCTTGATTAAGGTGGAACAAGAGACCACTTTCGGAAGGAACTTGAGGTGGGTGCGAAGGTGGGTGCGAAGGGTACGGTCTATCAGAAACGAGAGCTTGTAGCTCACTTACACGTCTGGCAGATGTGAGTGCCACCATGAAGAGCACCTTCCAGGAGAGGAAGCGCAGATGGCAAGTGGACATCGGCTCAAAAGGTGGGCGAGTAAGCTGCTCCAAGACCACATTCAACTCCCACTCAGATGCCAGAGGATGAACTGGGGGTTTTTAGAAGAAGTAGACCTCTGAGGAATCTGGACACCAAGGGGTGAGCTGAAAGAGGTTGACCTTCCACAGGAGAGTGGTGTGCTGACAAAGCACTCAGGTGGACCCTGACAGAGTTAGACTTGAGACCTAATTCTGAGAGGTGAAGCAAGTACTGTAACACCACTGGCACAGGGCAAGAGAAAGGGTTTTCGTTGTGCTGGGTACACCACACCTCAAACCTATGCCACTTGAAGGCATAGGATTTCCTAGTGGACTACCTCCTTGAGGCCAGTAACATTTCTACATTCCTAGGTAGGAGGAGAGGAGCCAGCACTACCCTTTCAGCAGCCATGTCATCAGGTTGAGGGCCCTGAGGTTGGGGTGCAAGAGAGAGCCCTGCTCCTGAGACAGGAGGTCGGGCTGCGTCCCCAGAGGGAGTGGGGCTTCCACTGCCAGCTGAAAGAGAAGCGGAAACCAAGGCTGCCTCGGCCATCTGGGGGCTACCAGAATGACCGAGGCCTTGTCCCAAAGGGTTTTGAACATTCAGGCCACCAGAGGCGTAGGAGGAAACGCATACAGGAGGCCCACTGACCAGGAGATTAGAAAAGCATCTGCAGCCACCCTCAGGGGATGTGGCTGTCTGGAGCAAAACCTGGGCAACTGGTGATTCTGCGGATTGGCAAAGAGATCTAAAACCTGCTGGGCCACTTCCAGATTCAGTTGCCATTCGTGAGGTTGGAGAATCCTGTTCAGCTTGTCTGCTAGGAAGTTCTCCTGACCAGGCAGGTAAACTGCTTTGAGAGACATACCCTGCCTGATTGCAAAGGAGCCAGAGGTCCAGTGTCTCCTGACATAGGATACAAGACCCTGTGCCTCCCTGCTTGTTCACGTAGAACATTGCTACCTGGTTGTCTGTCTGCACCAAGACAGACCGATGTGAAAGAACATGACCGAAGGTTTGAAGAGCGAGGCGAATCGCCCGCAGCTCTAAGGTTGATTTGGCGTGTCGTCTCCTGAGGAGACCAGAGCCCCTGAGTGCATGATCCCTGGCAAAGGGCTCCCCAGCCCAGCAAGGAGGCATCTGTCGTTAGCACTCTTGTGTGCGAGGGAGTCTGAAAAAGCACTCCCTCGAGCAGGTTGGGTGGCTGAAGCCACCACTGCAACGACTTCACCAGTCGTTTGGACACTGTTATCCTGTCTCGGAGGCTGCCGGTGGCTTGTGTCCATTGATCTCTGAAGCACCACTGAGCTGTTCTCATGTGGAGATGGGCATTTGGAGTCACATGTACCGTGGATGCGTAGGAAGTATCTCGCTGAGACCTGAGACCTGTGTCTGACCTGGTGTACTAGCGCCAGCAGCCTCTGTGCCCTGTCTTCTGGCAGGTAAGCCCTCGCCTGAAGAGTGTCTAGTCTTGCTCCTATGAACTCTAAGTTTTGAGTGGGGAGCAAAGTAGACTTTGTGTGGTTTATGACAAAGCCTAGACATTGTAGCATGTTGATGGTGCGAGAAGTGGCCTGTTGGGCCTCCTGAGGCGACTGCCCCTGATGAGCCAGTCGTCCAGGTAAGGGAAGACAAAAATCCCTTGGTTTCTGAGGAAGGCCGCCACCACGGCCAGGCATTTGGTAAACACTCTGGGAGCAGAGGCTAGGCCAAATGGGACTACCCTGTACTGAAAATGGTTTCCTCACACTACAAATCTCAGATATTGTCTATGGTCTGGATGTATGAGGATGTGCGTATAGGCATCCTTCAGGAATAAGGAGCATAGCCAATCTCCCTGGTGGAGGTAAGGCAGCAATATTCCAAGGGAAAGCATCCTGAACTTTTCCCTCACCAGAAACTTGTTTAAGTTTTGCAGGTCGAGGATAGGCCTTAGGCCTCCAGATCTCTTTCATATCAGAAAATACCTGGAGTAGAAGCCCTTTCCCTGAAGGTGGTGAGGCACCGGTTCCACCGCCTGATCTTCTAGAAGACCTGTTAACTCCTGCAAGAGGAGGTCCCTGTGAAGTGGGGGTCTGAGAGGCTCTCCTGGAAAGGAGGAAAGAGGTACCTGGCTGAAGTGAAGCAAATAGCTCCTTTGGACTATTTGCAGGACCCATGTATCTGTGGTGATAGCTGGCCACCTGTGGGCGTACAGGGTCAGCCTTCCTCCTGTGCAAGGCCTCACAACTGGTGGGAGAGAGACTATGCTTTGGGAGTAAAAAAAACCCTCCCGGCTGGGTTGGAGCCGGGGCCTGGGGGGTCTTCTGCTTACACGGGCCATGCCCCTGTCCCTTGGCCTGCTGTCCCTTTTTGGGAACTGGGGCGGCCTGGTAAGTGGGGTAGTTGCAGTAAGCAGCACCCTTCCTCAGGAAAAAGGACTTTTTACCCAAGCCCTTCTTCTTAGAAGGGGCAGAAGTCTTCTTGGAGAACCTTGTCCGGGTCAAGTACTCAGACTCGATCTCAACAGCTTTCTCAGTCATGGGTTTGCCAAAGAGGTTGTCACCTCGGCAAGGGACATCGACCAACTTGTCCTGAACACATGGTTCCAGATCCGACAACATTAGCCAGGCCTGGCAGCGTGCACCGATGCCAGCCGCGGCTACTCGAGCTGAAGCCTCGAAGCCGTCATAGGCTGCTCGAGACGAACTTCGAACACTCCCGAATCCTGGCGGACAAGGCCTTGAAGCGCTGCAAAGGTGCCTCGGAGAGGCCAGCTGAGAACCCAGCAATCTCCTTTGCCAGGTCCCTCAAGTACATGCCCATGTACAGCTGGTAAGTCTGGACCCGGCATGACAGCATCGAGCCCTGGAAGCACTTTCTGCCGAGGGCGTCCAGGTTCCGGGTCTCCCGGCCAGGAGGCACCGAGGAGTGTGTTTTTTGGCTCTTGAGCCTGTGCATGGCCGATTCCACAACCATGGAGTTGTGCGGCAGCTGTGCTTTTTGGAACCCAGGGCTCATGCGGACTCGATAGATGAAATCGACCCGCTTGCTGAGAACTGGCATCGATGCCGGCGACTCTCACATGTGGAGCATCAGCGGTTCCAGCATCGTAGGAACCGGAACAGTAAGGGCTTCCCGAGGGGGAAAGTCATACTGAAGGGCTTCGAGCTCCTCAGCTCGAGGCTCCTCCTCAGTATCCGCCGGGAATGCCAAAGCCTTGGCCATGTCCCTGATGAAGTCCGAGAACCAGGTATCCTCCGGAGGGGACCTTCTCCGAGGCTCGGAACCCGGTAAGTCCGATGGGACATACCGGGTCCGATGGGTGTCTGGGGACTCCTCATCTTCTGTCTCCCATGCCGACTCCTCCGAGGAGGAATTGAGCGGCTCCAGCCGCGAGGGCTTCCGTCACGACTGCCCCAACACTGAAGGCACCGGCGTTGACAACCTCGGTCCCGAACGGGAGGTCGAGGGAGACCTCGGCCGAGGATCAACTCGAGTCTGAAGAGTCTCAATGATCGGCTCGGCCTCCAGCGTCGACTTGGACATCGAGGTCCCGGTGGTCGGGGCGGATGGACTGGTGAGACCGGCCATCAGCGCCCGCTGCTGCTCCATGAAGGCAGACATGCTATGCTCCAGGGCCGCCTTCGGCTCGGGTCCCGACGCCGTTGGGCCCGAGGCCTATTCTCCCAGAGGAGTCCATGAGGACAACAGCAGTTACCTTCCTCGGCGTCTCTGGCTCCGTGCGAGGCAGCTTTGCAGGCCGCTCTGACTCCTAGGACCCGGGGCGGCAGACAGGACTCCGCGACCTGGTCCTCGAGGTCCCAGGTCGATCAGAGGCATCCAATGACACCGCCTTCATGAGTTTCTTCTTCCTCCGGTGTTCCTGGGACAGAGACCCCCGCTCAGAAGACCCCTGACGCTTCTGAAAAGGTCCGGACTTGGGGGATGCGGACTCGGAGAAAATCCTTTCACGCTGCTGCTGCCTACTCCTAAGTACCTTGGAGGACGTCTTCCCACACAGGCCACAGACCTTCAGGTCATGGTCGGGGCCGAGGCAGGGGAGACAGCAGTTGTGTGTGTCAGTGAGGGACATTAACCTTTTACACCGATCACACTTCTTAAACCCGCTGGCAGCCATGGGGGGGAAAAAGGGCCCCTGCAAGGTCAAACGACTGGGCTGCCAGTGAAAAATGAAAACAGCGCGAACACTAGTCACTAAGGACAAAAATGAAAAATTTGACCGGACTCGATACCGGTGTACCAAGCCGAAGGCGGGAAGGGGAACCGATGCCGAACCAGTAAAAAAAGAAAAGTAATGTCTCACTTTTAAACACCTTTTTCTCGGGGACACTGGGACAACGTCCGTTGGGCTCCACAGAAAAAAGGAGACTGAGCAAGATGGTACCCTTGGGCGGGAAGGGGACCGCGCATGCGTGATGCAATCCCAAAGGCTTTCTTTGAAAGCTGGGGATTGGTGCTGATGTCACCCATATGTGAGTACTGACTTCCTGCTTGTTCCTGGAGAACTTATATTTCAGTAAAAGTCTTTGACACCATTCTGCACAGATGACTTATAAATAAATAGAGCATCCTAGGGATGGAGCCTGAAGTGACTGACTGTGTCAGAAATTGGTTGAATGGGAGGCAATGAAGTGTACAGGTAAATGGAACTCACTCTAAAGAGAAAACATTTACCAGTGGTATGCCGCAGGGATCTCTCTTTGGTCTGATTCTTAACATTTTTGTTAGTGATATTGCGGAAGGGCTGTCAGGTAAAGTTTGCCTCTTTGCGGATGGTACCAAAATCTGCAATAGAGCGGATACCCAGAAAGGAGTAGATAACATGAGGAAGGGATCTAGCTAAGCTTGAAGAATGATTGAGAATATGGCAGCTAAAATTTAACGCTAAAAATGCAGGGTCATGCATTTGGACTGCAAAAATCCAAGAGAGCAGTACAGTATAAAGAGTGAAGTACTTCTATCCACAACAGAAGAGCGGGACTTGGACGTGATTGTTTCTGATGATCTTAAGGTGGCTAAAGAGGTAGAAAAGGCAATGGCAAAAGTCAAAAGGATGCTTGAGTGCATGGGGAGAGGAATGGCCAGCAGAAAAAAGGATGTGATAGTGCCTCTGTATGTCTTTGCTGAGAACAATTCAAAAGAATATAAACAGAATGGAGTCTGTACAGAGGGTGGCTACCAAATAGGCCAGTGGTCTTCATCATAAGGCATATGGGGACAGATCTCAATATGTATACATTGGAGGAAAGGCAGAATAGAGGAGATATGATAGAGACGTTTAAGTACCTCTGTAACATAAATGAACAGGAGGAGAGCCTCTTTCGATTGAAAGTAAGCTCTGCAACGAGGGGACATAGGATGAAGGTGAAAGGGGGATAGACTCCGGAGTAATATGCGGAAATATTTCTTTACGGAAAGAGTGGTAGATGAGTGGAATAGTTTCCCAGTAGAGGCAGTAGAGATGAGGACAGTATCTGAATTCAAGAAAGCATGGGACACACATAGAAGATCTCTAAAGGAAAAAAGGGACTATAGTAGTTGATATGGAAGGGCAGATTACAGTAGATAGATGATGGCAGAAAAAGACTATATGGCCTATGTTTCTATTTTCCTACATGGGCAGATTATAATGTAAACCACAAATGTTGTTAAACAAGTGGTCCTATGGTTTGCTTGAACCACTTCATGTTGGGACAGTCCCAAAGAGTTCCTTCTATTGCTATTTCACACAACTCACAGTTACCACATGCAAAATAACCTTTCAGTTCTTTCTCTATTGATGTTTGATCTTGCCCTTCCTCTGTCATTATTCAGAAGGGGAGTTCTTTTTAAGATAATTGTAATAAATACGTCAGTTTTGGAATGACCATCATTGCCATGCTAGTTGCATAGACAGGATGTGAGGAAACTGAAGTCTGCTGTGCATGGGTTCCTATGGAGAGGGAGGTGACCCAGACTGAGATTGGATAAATTTATTTTGCCAAAAGATAAAGGGGAATTATTTCATGGGGGAGAGGGGAGTGGGATTTCTTGGATGATATGCAACCCACTAGGGTAACTGGTAATTCTATTCCTCACGCGCATTCAAGGGGACAAGACAAAAGGGTCGGAGAGCTGGCCGCTTATTGGAGCAAAGTATTGAGAAAGGAAGTTACTCCGCAAGAGGTTCATTTGTGGTTTACGTTTGGTACATGAGAGAATGTCAATGAAAATTACTGAGAAATGCAATTTAAGATTTTGCACCACTGCCACATTGATATGGTTAAACATCACAAGATGGGAGAAGTAACTTAATGGTTACAGCACTGGCTTGGGAACCAAGAGACCGAGGTTCAGTTCCCACTAGCACACCTTGTGGCCTTGGGCAAGTCACTTAACCCTCCATTGCCTCAGAAGAAAGGCCTGGAAATCTACTTCTGGTCACATTGCTAAGAAAACCCAGGAGCTGCTAGGTTGCCAGAAGTCAGCATTGACTGGAAAACACACATTACACTGCATTGCATTGCACAAGATGGAATCAGGGAGGGTCCATCCACTAGGCAAGCTAGGTGGCCAGCATTATGCTGCTGCTGCTTTGTTGTCTATGGTAGGCCAAGCCCCCCTCCCACTGCCACCGATTCCGTCTTGGGGCGGAGAAGTGTGGCGGCAGCATTTTCCAAAGCCACCACTTTGTTTCCCATGGCAGGCCATGTGCTTCAGCAACTACTGTCGGATGGGGGTCAGAAGTGGCAGGCCATGTGTGCTGAAGCACATGGCCTGCCGTGGGAACAAAGCAGCAGCTTTGTAAAATACTGCCGCTGACTGCCTCCCACCCAAGATGGAATCTGCGGCAGCGTGGGAGGGGGGATATAGAGGGGTTTCTACCACCCTAGGCAGAAACCCTTGGGCCAATCCTGAATGGGATTGGTTGACTCAGCAGAAGATAGTGTTGGGAGCAGTGAGAAACTAAGAAATAATTATGCACTCTGGATTATGGCTCACAAGTTCATAACCGCATCTGCTCTATATCTGAGTAATCTTTACCAAGGTTTGGTTCTGAATCTATTTATTAGATTCTGGCACAAAGGGGTATCAGGCATTACAGAGATAAATCAAAGGCCAGAGAAATTAGACAATTAGAAATCATCCTCTCGCCAAATTACCACCAGTCATGTAAATAAGTGATACTAGCTAACTCCCCACAAGTAATGTAACATTTCTTGTACATTACCTCCATAGGATGCCTTGCATTTTATGGGCTATCAGGCAGCACTTGTCAGCTCAGAATGAGATAAAGAAACAGGCAATAAGCAAGACTGCCAGCAAGAGTTTTCCTCTTATGAGTCTGGGTGAGAGAAATATTTGAAAAAGTGAAATTGCTAAACGGATACTTCTGCTCTGTTTTAACTAAAGAAAATCCTGGAGAAGGACCACCTGTGACTCCCAAATATAAAAATGGGAATGGAGTAGATACCACACCATTCACAGAAGATGATGTGTTAGAACAACTTGCAAAACTGAAAGTGGATAAGGCCATGGGACTGGATGGGATACATCCCAGGATACTAAAAGAGCTCAGAGAGGTTCTTGCAGGGACGTTAAAGGATGTTTTTAATAGATCTTTGGAGACAGGAGAAATTCCTCAGGACTGCAGAACAGCTGATGTGGTACCTCTTCAAAAAAGTGGTAACAGGGAAGAAGTGACAAACTACAGGCCGGTAAGCCTTACCTCGGTGGCGGAAAAAGTAATGGAGGGACTCCTGAAACAGCGAATAGTGGACTTCCTCGAAACCAACAGGTTGCATGATCCGAGGCAAAATGGTTTTACCAAAGGACGATCTTGCCAAACAAATCTGATTGAGTTCTTTGACTGGGTGACTAGAGAACTAGATCAGGGGCATGTGATGCATGTGATCTACCTAGATTTCAGCAAAGCCTTTGATACTGTTCCTCATAGGAGGCTTATCAATAACCTCAACAGCTTAGGGATGGGTCCCAAGGTGGTGAACTGGATCACAAATTGGTTGACTGACAGAAGACAGAAGGTGATAGTAAACGGAACTCACTTGGATGAAAGGAAGGTGATTAGCAGTGTGCCCCAGGGTTCAGTTCTGGGATCTGAACTGTTCAATGTATTTGTCAGTGATATTGCTGAAGGACTGAATTGAAAAGTCTGTCTTTTTGCAGATGACATGAAAATTTGCAACAAAGTGGACTCCCCTGAGGGAGCAGAGAACATGAGGAAAGATCTACAAAAGCTGGAAGAATGGTCTAATGCTTGGCAGTTAAGATTTAATGTGAAGAGGTGCAGTGTAATGCACTTAGGAAGCAGAAATCCAAGGGAAATATATGCGATAGGGGACCTCGAGAGGTTGGTTTGCATGGAACAGGAGAAGTACCTTGGAGTGATTATTTCTGAGGTGAAACAGTGCAACAAGGCAGTGGTAAAAGCCAGAAGAATGCTGGGTTACATACAAAGAGGAATTACCAGCAGAAAGGAAGAGGTACTAATGCCACTGTACAAGTCACTGGTGAGGTCTCCCTTGGAATACTGTGTTCAATTTTGGAGACCATATCTCGCAAAGGATATAAAAAGACTGGAAATGGTTCAGAGGAAGGCGACCAAAATGATCTGGAGCCTGCGACAGAAGACTTGTTTCTCTGTAAATACAGAGCACCTCAGTCTGCACTATATAAGCCACTGTTGTATGTAAACCGCACTGATATTAAATAGCATGGTATAGAAGAGACATTAAATAAATAAAATTATGAGAAAAGACTTGAAGACCTAAATATGTACACTCTGGAGGAGAGGGAGGACAGGGAAGATATGATTCAGACCTTTAAATACTTAAAGAGTATTAATGAACAAAGAAACCTCTTCCAAAGACGGGGAAGCTGTAAAACTAGAGGGCATAACATAACGCTGCAAGGGGGTAAATTGAAAGGCAATGTCAGGAAATACTTTTTCACTGAAAGGGTGGTGGATGCCTGGAATGCCCTCCCAATAGAAGTGATAGAGGAAAATACAGTGAGAATTCAAAATGGCATGAGACAGACACAGTGGATCCCTTTATAGCAACAGGATAAAATCAAAATAAACATAACTATCTCTTATATCTCAACAAATAGGGGTGCCCTACACGGAGCGGTGGGTAACCCCTAAACAAAGGCATGGGGAGGGGCGATCTGCACGGAGCGGCAGGTGCACCTACTCTTGCCACCTTGCTGGGTAGACTAGATGGACCATACTGGTCTTTATCTACTGTCATACTATGTTACATGCAGAGAAGATAACAGTCAGAGGTAAAGAGAGAGACTGAAGGAAGGGTCTTGCATCTTCTTGATCACCATCAGTCAGGAACAAAAATCCAAAGGACCCCAGCACACCACTGAAAGAAAGTGTCCTTGATTTTTCTCTTGCAGTCCTTAGAAATACTTTCTTAATTGCCGTGTGGCTAGCTGATCCCAGGTGTGTCTTCAGAATGACTGGCCCAGGCCAAGTATCTGAGAACTTGAAGTAGGCAATCAAAGAAAATCTCCAAGGCATGGGACAGTCACGTGAAAAGTCATGATTTGGTCAGGGCTGCTAGTCTTGTGCACTTTATGGTGAGCCAGTTTATGGTACTGGACCCCAGAAGCAAACACCAACAGTATATATTTCCAGTTCAAGAAAATGGCCACCTTATCTAAGTACCAAGATTCAGCTTGTGTACATACAAGCTGTTAGTATTTTTAGTGCTGTCTCTCTCTTTTGCAGTATTGCCAAGCTCGCAGAGACTCCATTCTGTGTAGCCTACTCCCATTTTGTAGCACTTACCTGTGTAGTTTGCGCCATAGCCACTACAAGGGATTTTGATACATACTTTCCTGCATTGGATTGACTTACAGAGTTTCTGGAGAGATGTGCAAGAACTGATATATCATTGTATGACTGTCAGAGTATGTAAAGAATAAGTTGTTTTATTATTGCCTGAGGTGCGAACAGCTGGCATTTGTAATAAAGGAGAATCGCATGCAGATGAAATGTTTGCATGTGGTTTATACACACAAGATGTTGCCTGATTCGTATATGACAGCTTGGCTTTGTTTTCATGATCTGTTGACCAAGACACAAAAAAGCACCTTAAAGAAAAAGGATATGAAGTAGGATAGCATGGGGGAGGGGACAAGTGAGGGCGAAAACATAAAAGGAGCAAACATGCTTACTACTGTCTTGGTTGCATATTTTGATCTCAGTTCTAAGTGTCCTTGTTTGATGGAAATCTAAAAATGTGATCTCTTGATGGATTCTAGTTTATGGAAGAGTTCATGTGGCGATAATGGTGTTCTGTCAAAAATTTTAAAAAAGTAATCATGAGGGGAGTCCGGTGACGTCACTGAGCAAGATGGCTGGCTGAGCTCGAGCTCCTGCTGGCCTGCTGAGTAAAAGTAGCTACAATCCGGCTCCCTGCCCTCTACAGATCCAGCACTAATGGAGGAAGCAAACTGAGGACCCCGATGGCAACGAAAGCAAAAAAAAAAAAACCAGACCTCAAAGAGTTCTCCTATGCGGGTGCACCCGCCCCGCAGAAACACGAAAAGATGGCAGGATCAGCGGGCCGCACAGCAGGAAGCTCCAGCCCAAGACCACAAAAGGTAACACCTGAAAAGAACTTGATATATCGCAGGTACGCACGGAGGTGGTGGCTAGTATTGAAGGCCTGCGCTCCAAAATAGGGGACTTGGGCAGAAGAGTGGAGGAGGTTAAAGAGCAGATTGAGGACAGCACAGAAGCTATGGGAAACCTTGAAAATAAATTGCAGGAACTGGATGCTCTCAGAGAGAAATTAGAAGATAAAGTTGAGGATCTAGAGAATAGGTCTCGACTAAACAATCTCCAGTTCCACAGCACTGCAGAGACAGAGATGTTTGAAGACCTCAAGACTATTGTGACAAACATTGCTCAAATGCTGCTACAAAAAGCAGGACCTGCAACTGAGAGCCTGTATTTATGCATAGATCATGCACATAGAGCACTGAGCTGCCCAGGGCCATCCACTAACAATAACAACAGCCCCAGAGACATAATTGCATGTTTCCACGATTATAGGGCAAAAGAACAGACGGCGGCCCAGGCATGCACTCAAGAATCTGTTTGCTGGGAGACCAATACAGTGGAAATCTATGCAGACTTGATGCAGATAACCCAAAAAAAGACGCGGCATGCGCCATATATGCACAAACTACGTGAGGAGAGTATTCAGTATGCCTGGACTTTCCCATTTGGCTTATCTATTTACGCTTCTCGGGAAAAGACTGCGAGTGCAGATGCGGGAGGAGGCGGTGCACTGAATGCTGGTGGCAGGAATTATGGGACTGGAGGAAGCACCCAGAGGGGAAAGAGCAGCACCGAGAGCACTACCAAAATGGCAACATGTGACCCATGGGCGGAGGCAGCTCAGGCGACAGTCAGCAGGCTGTGGCAATGACTGGGACAACAGCAAGAAGACATGACTTAACCACCGGGATATGGGACAGTGAAAATTTTAATGGAAGGCATCCCTACGTTCTGCACTGTTGTTGCAGTGGCAGATGTAAGACAAAGATGGGGGCCCTGCCAGGACAGGACACCTGGGAGGGGAGCAGTGGCGCGTTCAAGTGAAGATTTGCAAGCTCTGTTTGTTTTACTGTTTCTTGTTGGGAGGGCTCCTTTTGCTGTGGAGTGGGGGTAGGGGGAGGAGGGGTGGAGGGGTGGAGGGGAGTGCAGAGATATTTGACTGCATGATTCTGTGGAGGGTAGGGGTGAAGGGAGAGGATACTGGGATAGCAGCGGGGCGGGGATAGACGACGAGATCACTTGCGAGGGCAATGTTGACTCCATCTATTTGGGAGGGGGGAGTCGAGAAGGGGGAGGGGAGGGGGAAGGAGAAGGTAGGAAGTAGTTGAGCTAAGGGTAGCAGGAAGGGGAGGAGTGGAGGAGTGGCCTAGTGGTTGGGGCAAGGTACTTCAGGCCGGAAGGTCGGGGGTTCAAATCCCACTAGAGGACAGCAACCTTGGGCCGGAAGGACTGGGGTTTCTAGTCCCACAGGTGCTCCTTGTGGTCTTGGGCAAGCCACTTAACCCTCCATAGCCCATGTTCCCTGTAAAATAGTTATCTCCAAGTTATAATGCCCTGTTCAATGTAATTTCAGTTTGTTCAATGTAAACCGCACTGATGCAGAATAGCGCGGTATATAAGAGAATGTAATAAATAATAAATAAATACAAAGACAGGTGAGTTCATTTTCCTCAATGTTCAAGGGCTTAACTCACCCTATAAATGCCAACAATTTAATAAAGAAATGTTGCAGCTTAAAGCCAATATAAACTTAGTGCAAGAGACCAACTTACACAAGAAACATGAGAAGATGGTGAACCCCAAAGACTACCCTCAAAGCCTTTACACCTCTAATTTGGTAGAGCAGAAGAAAGGGGGAGTGGCAATATATCTGGCCTCGCATTTGAGGGCAGAAGTAGGAGACATAGTACAATATCGGGCAGGGAGATATCTCCTGGCACGCTTGAAGATAGGGGGTGAGTGGCTCTGGATGATGGCTATATATGACCCTAATGGGAACCAAGAAGGGTTTTTTTTTCGTGAGGTGGAACAACAGTTGGGGAACTTAGGAGATGATCTGTTAGTTTGTGGAGAGGACTATAACTTGATCCATGACCCCAAACAGGATAACACTGGAAGGAAAGATGGCCACAGGGTGGATAGGACTCGATTAAAGAAGTTCCTGCATGCTCTGGGGCTGGTGGATGCATGGTGTTTCCAACATCCAAGGCAATGACAATTTACGTTTTTTTCCTCAATGCATGGGACATACTCCAGGACAGAGATTATATGGATTGGGAAAGAATGGGCTGATAGAATAAAAAGCACAAGCATTTACGTCATGCACCAGTAGAGTTACGTTTATAGATTAGGGGAGAAGAGAGGAGGGCAAATTCTGGATACTCAATAATTCCCTCCTGGAAGATGCTAAAGTGATCCAGGAGATAGAACTAATCCCGGAAAATGTTGCCACTAATGATAACGGGAAAGAGGGGTGGAGGGTGGTATGGAATAGTTTCAAAGTGGTAGTGAGGGGGATGCTAGTAAAATGGGGGGGGGGGCGAGGAAAAAAAGAGAACGGATCGAACAAGCAACTAAATTACACAGACGGCTGCAACAGCTAGAAACTGAGGACGCTCTAAACCCCAGGGACCAATTGTGAGGGCAGGTCCTAGCAGTTAAGGCTCAATTGAATACCCTAGAAATGGCAGAAATTCAGTTCCATAGGCAACAATTATGCCAAGAATATTTTGAAGGGGGAAATAAAGCAGGACAGTATCTAGCACAACTGAGGTGAAAGAAATTTCGGTCACACATCCTGACTGTCCGAAGGGAGGGAGGGAGACAATGACGCAGGGGGGGGGGGGGGGAGATGAGGGAGTAATTTGCAAATTTCTACAAACACTTGTACAAGGCACCCAGTCCACCCCCACCCCCCAGCAGAGCATGTAGAAAGTTACCTTGAATCAGTTTCCCTCCCCTGATTGGGGCAGGAAGAGTGGGAGGCACTGGATAAAAAGGTGGCAGAGGGGGAAGTGCTCCAGGCAATCAAAGATCTAAACGATAATAAGGCCGTGGGGTTTGACGGCCTCAAAGCGCGATTTTATAAACAATTGGGAACTCTCTTGCAGGAACTGTTAACACAGTTATTTAATTCATCTAGGGAAGGGGGTGAGTTGGTGAAAAAAATGGGGTGGGCGGGGATCTCCTTAATCTCCAAGGAGGGGAAAGATCCACAAGCATGTGCCTCCTATCGCCCAATCTTGTTACTGAATATTGATGCGAAATTACTCGCAAAAATTATGGCCCAATGCCTTAATAAAGTTATTGGGAACCTGATCCATGAAGAACAGGCAAGCTTTATACCGGGGAGACAGGCAGCAGACCATACATGGAAAGTTTTGAATCTTATCTGGGTCACAAAACGCAGGCAGGAACCCTCATTGCTGGTTTCGCTAGACACAGAAAAAGCATTTGACCATGACTCCTGGAACTTTATGTTCCAAGTACTAGCGAAAATGGGACTTGGAGAAAGCTTTATAGGGTGGGTATGGGCTTCATATCGTACACCCAGAACTTGCATGAAAGTAAATGGCAACACTTGGCATTTTTCCCCCGAGAAAGAGGCACACGACAAAGCTGTCCACTATCTCCCCTCCTATTTGCGATCATGATGGAGCCCCTTGCGGCATGAATTAAGCTAAGCCAGGACATACAGGGGATTGTAGTTGGTGACCAGGACTACTGTGCCTCATTGCTTGCTGATGATGTGATCCTGGCGGTGTCTAAGCCCAACATATCCCTTCCTTTGTTTAGTGGGAATTAAGAGAATACAGTCGCCTAGCAGGGTTCCACCTGAACTGGGACAAATCCATTATTCTTAATTTAACAGTAGCTGACAATTTAAGAATAGGTCTCTACAAGCTTCTCTGCCCTTCCGTTGGGCAGAAAAAGATATTTGATATCTAGGGGTCTGCATGGGAAGTAACTATAGGGATCTCTACACATTGAACTATGTAAAAGTAGTGCGGGAAATGGACTCTCTCCTGAGCAATTGGGGAAGGAAACCCCTTTCTTGTTTGGGTAGAATTGCAGCGGTAAAAATGATGCTGTTACCACGGTTTCTATACCTTTTCCAGGCCATACCCATTGAGATACCTCATTGGATTTTGTTACAGATACAGAAAAAAGTAATACGGTTTGTATGGAAGGGGTGGGCCCCTAGGGTGACAAGGTCGGTTATGCATAGAGTTTGAAGTGAGGGGGATATGGGACTCCCTGACTTTAATAAAGCAGCACAGCTAAAGGCAGTTCATTCATGGTTAAGGGAAAAACAGCAGCAATGGGTGTCCATAGAAGAGATGCTATCAGGCACTGATCCATTAGATGTCTTAATATGGAGGAGGGGGAAAATCTGGGGGTCGACTTCGCCCTTTCAAGAGCCAAGCAGTAAGTGAGAATCAATCCACTTGAGACATACACACTGGCCCCTGGCAGAGAAGATCCTGTCTATGGGGAAGTCGCCAAGGGCGATCTACCGTCAGCCACAGCAGGTCCGCATAACATGGCCTGCGGAGCTAGTCTGGGACGGTGAGGATGACTAGCCCTTGATGTGCCTGTATCCTTTGAACCAGACAGTCGATTAGTGCCCACAGTGGAAACACATACAGCAGTCCATTCGTTGGCCAAGACTGCACCAGGGCATCCAACCCTTCCAACATCTGCTCCCTCTGCCTGCTGGAGAAGCAGCTCAATTTGGCAGAGATAAAGGTTGCCATTAGATCCATGATCGGTGACCCCCACCTGTTCACAATTTGCACGAAGACCTCCTCGCAGAGCGACCACTCTCCCGGGTCCAATCGAACCCAACTGAGATAGTCTGCCATTACATTGTCAGGTCCCACGACGTGAGCTGCCGAGATTGCTTTCAAGTTTTCTTTTGCCCATTCCAACAACGGGGCTATCTCGGCCTCAAGCTGCACACTGCTCATATCTCCCTGTCGATTGATATAAGCTACCATAGTGCCATTGTCCAATAACACCTGCAATGCCTTGCCCTGTACGATGGGGTGAAACTTCTGCAGTGCTAAGAAAACTGCCCACATTTCCAGATGACTGATGGACCACCCCTTCTGGTTCAAACTCCTTGCGCAATGAAGTCCTGACAATGTGCACCTAGAGACTGGCATTTGTCATCAACAGTATCCAGATGGGTGCCTCCAGGGACACACCTACTAATAACTGTTTCAGTCGCAACCACCACAGAAGTGCCCCCCCGCAAGTCCTTAGGGCATGGTACGGATGTGTCAATGGATGGTGCTGTACCAACCATTGCCAGAGCACAACTCTCTGAAGAGGCTGTATGTGAACCCGTGCCCACAGCACCAATTCGATAGTCGCTGCCATGGACCCTAGGAGTTGTAGATAATGCCACGCCGTAGGTAACTTCATGCTAAGTAACTGCCTGATCTGCTTGTGCAATGTCAGCATCCTGTCCTGTGGCAGGGCTACTCTGCCCTTGTCTATTTGAAACCGGGTTCCGAGATATATGACATCCTGGGAAGGCAACAGTCGGCTCTTTGCAAGACTGAGCACCCAGCCAAGTTCCTGAAGAAACTCTATCACACTTGCCATGGCATGCTCGCTCTCCTCTGAAGACTGCTCTAATGAGCCAGTCGTCTAGATAGCGTACTCACCTGTAACAGGTGTTCTCTGGGAACAGCAGGAAATCAGTTCTCACATATGGGTGACATCGGTGCCGACAGAGCCCACGTGGAGCATTTCCCCAGCTGCAAGAGTCTACTCTATGCATTCCTATCAACCTCCCTGGTAGCGGAGCATTTCCCCAGCCTTTGGGGCATGCTACCACGCATGCATGGTCCCCTTCCCACCCAAGGGTGCCATCTTGCTCAGTCAGATGGCATAGCTAAGACAGCAGTATAGAGGCAATTCCCAAGGGAGGAGGGAGGGTTGTGAGGATGATTCCTGCTGTTCCCGGAGAACACTTGTTACAAGTGAGTAACTACGTTTTCTCCAGGAACAGGCAGGAAGTCAGTCTTCATATATGGGACTCCCTAGCACCAGGCTGCCGAGGACCGAACCAGGACAGCACCAGTGGCGACCAATCAGGTGGCCATGAATTGCAGAAGATGAGACTCCAGCTGAGAGACTCAGCGAAACCATCGAGTCTAGTGACACTATTACTCTGGTAGCCTGAACACAGAAGGGTTGGAGGGCAGGAGTTGCCTAAACCCCGAGAATATTATGGAGTACTGCCTGACCGAAGGCACTGTTCCTACGGGACTTGCTCTCCAGGCAGTAGTGGGCTGCGAACGTATGAACTGACAATCATGTGGCAGCCTTGCAAATCTCTGTCACCAGCACTGAGCGGAGATTGGCCGCCGGCGTGCAAATCGCCCTTACACGATGCGCTGTGATCCGGTGCTCAAGGGAGAGGCCAGCTCATTTGTAGGTGAAAGCAGTACAGTTTGCCACCCAAGTGGACAGAGTTTGCTTGGTCACAGGGAGCCCCAGTCTGCTGGGGTCATAAGATACGAAAAACTGCGGCGCTTTTCAATGGGCCGGTTGCAAGTAGAAGGTTGGGGCCTGTTTGCAATCTAGCATATGAAGAATCAGTTCCTCCCTGCTGCCATGAGGCTGTGGAAAGAAGGTGGGGAGGACTACCTCTTGTTTGAGGTGAAAAGGAGATACCACCCTTGGGAGGAATTTGGGATGCATGCAGAGCACCACCCTGTTCTTATAGAACCTTGTTTATGGTGGATCTGCCACCAGGGCCTGGAGTTCACTCACTCTTCGAGCGGATGTAAAGGCTACTAAGAAGGCCACTTTCCACGATAGATACCGCAGGTGGCAGGGGGCAAGTGGCTCGAACGGTGGTCTGGTGAGTTGGAATTGAGGTCCCATTCTGCCGCCAGAGGTCGGAGAGGGGGCTTGCATAGCAAAAGGCCCCGGAGGAACCCGGAGACCAGGGACTGGCTAGAGAGAGGTTTTCCAACGATGGGGTGGTGGTGAGCGGTTATGGTGCTCAGGTGCACCCGTACCAAGTTAGATTTCAGCCCAGTGCGTGATAAGTGCAGCAAGTACTGGAGGACGAGCTGCACATGGCAGGAGAAGCGATTCTCCCCTCCGACCGTACACCAGACGGAGAACCTCTGCCACTTAAAGACATATGCCCTTCTGGTGCAGGGCTTCTGGGAGGCCAGCAGGATTTTCTCCCATTGGAAGATTGAAAGGGGCCAAAGCTACCCTTTCAGCAGTCACACTGTGAGCATCAGGGACCCCACATTAGAGTGCAAGAGTGAGCCTGGAAAAGGAGGTCTGGGGCTCGGCCCAGTGGGACTGGGCGTGCCGCAGTCAAGGAGAGCAGCAGGAGGAACCAGGGTTGCCTAGGCCACCTGGGAGCAATCAGTATCACTGATGCTCTGTCGCTCTGAACCTTGAAGTGGGTCCTGGCTACCAGGGAGGTCGATGGGAATGCATACTCTCGGCCCACGAGATTAGGAAGGCATCTGCTGCCATTCTCTCCAGGTGCAGCTAATGGGAGCAGAAGCAAGTCAGCTACGTGTTGTCCAGAGAGGTGAATAGGTCCATCATGGGCCTGCCCCAGAAGCTGAAGAGCAGTCTCGTTACCCTGAGGTGCAAGTGCCACTCGTGTGGCCATGGGACTCTGCTCAGTCTGTCCACTAGGTAGTTGTCCCAGCCCAGGAGATATACGGCTCTCAGCAGCATGCTGTGGTGCGCCGCAAAGGAGAGGAGGGCCACCGCCTCCCAGCAGAGGGAGTACGAGAGCATGCCCCCCCCCCCCCGCCTGTTAATATAAAACATGTCCACCTGGTTGTCTTTCTGGTTCAACACTGGCAGATGCCACAGATGGTGGCAGAATGCTCATAGGGCCAGAAAGATCGCCTGGAGCTCTAAGAGATTGATCTGTAGGAGGGACTTCTCCAGAGGCCAACTGCTTTGTATGCACAGGCCTTCGCAGTGCGCTCCCCAACCCACGAGGGAGGCATCTGTGGTCAGGATCACTTGCGGTGTGGGTGCCTGGAAGGGCTTTCCTGCCTGTAGGTGGTGCAAGTTCTGCCACCAGTTTTGTGAGGCCACCAGTTGGTGGATGACCTTGACCCTGTCCCTCAGCCTGCCTGTGGCTTCAGTCCACTGTGAGCAGGCATTATTGGACCGTCCGCATATGCAGGTGGGCCAAGGAGATGACGTGGACCGTCGAGGCCATGTGGCTCAGAAGACGGAGGGAGACAGCACACCAGAACCATCCTGCAGCGCTGCACCTCTCCTGCCAGCTGCTGGTGGCATTCTGCCCTTGCTTATATTATGTCCAGGTGTGTCCCTATGAACTCTAGGCCTTGAGCCGGGGAGAGATGGGATTTGGGGTAGTTGATGACAAACCCCAGGTGCTGCAGTAGGCAGGTTGCCTGCCCTGTGGCCCGGCTGGCCTCGAGGACCGTTCTGCCCCTGATGAGCCAATCGTCCAGATAGGAGAAGCCGAAGGCCCCTATATAGGGGCAGGTTACTACTGCCAGGCATTTTGTTAAAACCCTTGGCGATGAGGCCAGGCCGAAGGGAAGTACCCTGTACTGGTAATGCTGTCCTCCCACCACAAACCTTAGGTACTGTCTGTGGGAGGGATAGATCAGGATGTGGGTATTTGTGTCCTTCAGATCCAAGGAGCACAGCCAATCTCCCTGGTGGAGGTAGGGCAGCAGTGTCCCAAGGGAGAGCATCTTGAACTTCTCCCTCACCAGAAACTTGTTCAAGTTTCATATGTCCAGTAGGGGACCCGAGGCCCCCAGTTCTTTAGGGGACAAGGAAGTACCTGGAGTAGAAGCCTTTTCCTCACTGATGTCTGGGTAGAGGCTCCACTGCCCTGTCCTTGAGCAGGCCTGCGAGCTCTGAGAGGAGCAAGGTCTGGTGAAGGAGAGGCTGCACCGGCTCTCCTGGGAAGAACCCCAGGGGTATTTGCTGGAGGCAGAGGAGATATCCCTCCCTTGCAGGACCCACTGATCCATGGTGACCCCAGCCCAACTGTGGGCAAAGAGTGCCAGGGGCACCCTGTGGGCTGGGGAGGGTCTCAT
Organism: Ichthyophis bannanicus; assembly: GCA_033557465.1. Classification (NCBI taxonomy): domain Eukaryota; kingdom Metazoa; phylum Chordata; class Amphibia; order Gymnophiona; family Ichthyophiidae; genus Ichthyophis; species Ichthyophis bannanicus. Next base: position 264,129,948 of record CM066040.1, read on the forward strand.
GGGGGGGGGAGGTGGCCCTGCCCATGGATCAAATGCTCCCCCCAGGTTGGGAGGGAGCTGGGGCCTGGGGCTTCTGAGTCTTTGGCTTGCTCAGTTCAGCACTGACTCTTGGGCTGAGGGCCTTCTTCTTGTTCTCCCGAGAAGGGCTGGTAGTGACTCTGATAAAAGGACCACTTTTTCCTCGGGAAAGAGGGTCTTTTGCCTGATTGCTTTTTCCGGGAAAGGGCTGAGTTCTTCCTCGAGAGCCTCTGCCTGGTCAAGACCTCGGCCTCTATCTTAGCCGCCCTGTCGGCCATGGGTTTGCCAAATAAGTTTTCCCCAGTGCAGGGATATCGAGCAATTTGTCTTGTACCCATTGCTCGAGGTTGGAGGTCTACAGCCAGGCTTGGCGTCGGGTGCCAATTCTGGCTGTTGCCACCTGGGCTGCTGATTCAAAGTCATGATAGGCGGCACGGGACAGGAATTTTGAGCAGTCCCTGATCCCAGCTGTCAGGGCTTGGAACCTCTGGAGAAGGTCCCCAGTGAGGCCCGTGGAGAAACCTGAAAGTTCCTGGATGAGGCCCTTGAAGTACATACCTATGTATAATTCATAGGTCTGTATCTGGCAGCCAAGCATGGAGCCCTGAAAGCATTTGCGCCCAAGGGTGTCGAAGGCTCGAGCCTCTCTGCCCAGGGGAACAGAGGAATAATTGTTCTGGCTCTTGAGTTTCTACATAGATGACTCCACAATCATGGAGTTATGTGAGAACTGTGCCTTTTGGAAGCCAGGGCTCTTCTTGAGAGGTAGATGGCGTCAAGGCATCAGTTGACCACCGGCACCGAGGCAGGGGTATCCCGCAATCGCTATCCCGAATGAAGTAGTGGAAGACCATGTCCTCTGGTGTTGAAAGGTCTCTGGGGAGGCCTCGTCATCGGAACCAGAGAGTGTCGAGATCTCAGAGGCTCGGGATTCCCGTGCCTCGAGACCGGATCTGGGGAACCAGGCTCCCCCAGAGGATCTCAGGTCCGACTCCCGGAAACTGGCCGGGGAGGACTGGACACACGAGGATCGGGACCGGGACCTCAATTGGTGTCAAGGGCTCGCCAGATGTCGGTGGCACTCGGAGCCTAACTCTACACTCAGGGACTCCCCCGCAGTCGGGGGCCCAGTTGTCAGGGCAGATGATGCAGACGAGCCAAATATTGTCTGCTGCAGGGCCAGGATGGCAGACATATTCTGCTCCATGGCCGCCATTCTGGTTTGAAAGCCAGAAGGCTCCGCAGCTTTTGGCATTGACACCGAGGTTCTTAGGCCCAACACCGGCACTCTTCCAAGTGCGTCCTCGATGAGGACCATGGCCTCAAGGAGTTTCACACAGTCTCCGCCAGCCAAGGACTCCTTCTTCGAGATCTTAAGGAGGCGCTGCTCAGAGTTGTCTGTCGCTCCATGGCACCTTACCAGGCTTCGCCGGTGGAACCTTGACTAGCTCTGAGGATTTTTTTTCTTTTCGGGCCTTGTCATACCATTCCTGAATGTAGATGTAAAACTTTTAGCGGGCCGCCTGCATACAATCTTGCCTCAGTTGGTGTACCATGATTAGGTGAGATTTGTGGCTAACTGGCAGGTGGCTGATGGCATACGTCAAGTGCTGCAGTGGATATACATGGTTTGGCGCCCTTCTTTTGGGAATTGATGCAGAGAAAGCATTTGATAGGGTGAATTGGGAGTTTTTGTGGCAGGTGCTGGGAAAGATGGGTTTTTGATCTCATTTTATGGAGTGGTTGAAAAGCTTGTAGCAGGCCCCTAGGGCGTGCATTCGAGGTAATGGCGGTAATTCAAAATTTTTCCAGCTGGGACATGGGACAGGCCAGGGTTGTCACTATCCCTTCCTCTGTTTGTGCTGGTTATGGAGCTGTTGGCCCAGCAGTTTTGGGCCTCTTCGGATGTTAATGGGATTCACAAGGGGGGCACAGAGTATAACATTGCACTGTTTGTGGATATCTTGCTTTCCCTGACGCAGCCTTTGCTGTCGCTGCTCAATGCTATGCATTTGTTTGAGTACTCCTCGCGGGTGAAAAGGATTTCAGATTTACTATGCTAAGTCAGAGATCTTCCAGCGGAGCAGAGTGCTCGTCTCCATGCCAGCTTCCCTTTCAGATGGGTGAAGTCTTTTATGCACTACTTGGAGGTGAACCTGACAGCAGACTCTAGGGCGCTCTATAGTGCTAACTACATCCCACTTCTCTGGCAGGTGTGTAGGGACCTGGAGGTTTGGTCTGGGCTGCTTCTGTCTTGGTTTGGAAGGATAGCAGCACTCAAGATGGTCATCCTCTTGTGCTCTCTTTATTTATTTCATGTTCTTCAGATTGGATTGCGCCCCAGGGATGCAGGCTCATGCAGGCGTGGAATGGATGAACCCTGCCAGCGATAAGTGTTGAATGCATATTGAGAGAGCGCTAGTTGGGACATATGATCGGGGGGGGGGGGGGGGCAGATGTGGCTGCGGGTGGGCCTCTGCATGTATGGGGGCTGTGGCAGTGCTTGTGTGGAACATAAGGTGTTGGGATAGATACTTTTGGCGGCGAGGAGTTTCTCTTACACAGTTATCCACAATTAGGTAGGGGATCCACTCTGTAATTTCCAGCTCTGGAGAGAGGCTTGGTTACAGAGGGTTGGCCAATTGTTTGAGGATGGCCGACTGCTCTTCTTTCAGGAGCTACAAGAGGAGCTTGGCCTGCAAAGTCATCATACTCAGGTGGTGCATTGGGTGGGCCGGAAGGAGGTCAAAAGTCAGGTGACGTGGACACTTGCTGAGATGGAGCCATTGTGTGAGGACTAGGCCTCTACTAAGGGGTTAATCTCTGTTCTCTAGGCCCATCAGCAGAAGCTTGCCTTTAAAGTGGGGAAACATCAAGAATATTGGGCACAGGAGCTGCAGCTGCAGTATACTGAGCAACAGTGAGAGCAAATTGAGAGGCAGCTGTGGTGGAGTTCCTTAGCGGTTAATACCTGGAAGAATAACTACAAAAGTTTGTATGGGTGGTATATGACCCCAGCGCGGTTAGCCCGAGCTTACTCTGTGCTGTCCAGGTTGTGCTGGTGCTATTGTGGGGAATGAGGGACAATTGCGCATTGAGTGGCTCAGTGGCTCAGTGGTTGGGACAGGTTATGTCAGGCCGGAGGGCCGGGGGTTCAATTCCCACATGGGGACAAGTAACCTCAGGCCGGAGGGACTGGGGTCTCTAGTCCCATGGCTGCTCCTTGTGGCCTTGGGCAAGCCACTTAACCCTCCATTGCCTCAGGTACACTTAGATTGTGAGCCCTGCGGGGACAAGGGAATAAAAAGTACCTGTTAGTATACATGTAAACCGCTCTGATGCATAAGTAAAGGGCGGTATATCAAATGCCTAAACCATAACCATAACCATAAACCATATATCTGGTGGAACTGCCCTAGACTTCAGGGCTATTGAAAGTGCATCCAATATCGGTGCGACACATGCTTGGTTTGACCATCCCCTGGGATCCAAGTATCTTTCTATTTAACAGGACGGTGCATGTGGCTAATGCTCCACAGATAGTGCTGATTAAGCACTGTATGAACGCAGCTAAACTAAATTTGGCTTAGGCGTGGAAGAAGGTTGCTGCCCAATCCTTAGCTTGGTAGTTGGTACGAATATGGGACCTCCATAACATGTTAACGGGTGATATGTTCTTGTAAGTTGAGACAGGTGCATTTTGGGTATACTTGGGAGACATTTGTGCGAGTGCATGGACTAAGTAAGCAAACTGATGATGGCTGTAGGCATGGGCAGTGTTATTTCCACCGAGGGGGGGAGGCTGGAGGGTCTGGCGGGGGTGGGGGAGGGTCAGAATGGTTCCTGGCTGCCCTAGGTTGGAATTTTTGTTGTTCCAGAAAAACAGTTATAAAAACGAGGCTCTCTGTTTAGCTTGGAGTATTTATTTATTTATTTATATTTCTTATATACCGCACTATTTGCAATCAGCGCGGTTCACATGGAACAGAAACATCCGACAACTTAAATATGTCTGGTGATTACATTAAACAGGAAATGCAACTTGGAAAAAGGGTATTCTTGTTTGTAATATAGTAACATAGTAAATGACGGCATGGTCTATCTAGTCTGCCCAGCAACGTAGCAAGAGTAGGTGCACCTGCCGCTCCGTGCAGGTCACCCATACCAATGCCTTTGTTTTGACTTGTGTTGTTCTGTTGGAATACCTTGCATGCTGTATGACTTAATAAAGCTGCGTGTTTATAAACAAAGAAAAGGCCAGGTGAAATAAAAGTGAGTTAGGAGCCATCTTTTACATACCCAAATGAACAGATAATCAGACACTTAGAAAAGCCACAGAGAGGGTTACACTAAAGGAGATCACAAGCGCATTATATTCAGTTTCCCTCAGCCACATATCAGATCTCACTTTGATGATGATTCCATTTCAGCATAAAAACATATCTTTGCCTTACAGTTAATTGTTACTAAAAAAAAAAAAAAGCCAGAGTAAATTATGTTTAATTACCTTCCACAATACTGGACTTGGCAAGGTATCCTGATGAGGACTTTAATGCTCCACTGAACACAAAAAAGCTGGCCCCTGTCACTGTAACAATAAGTAGAAATTGTGAGACCTTCTACAACCTCAAAAGTATAAACTGATAGCTTTACAGAAGGTATTAAAGAGCTATATCACACATAAGGAGAAAAAGAAAACGCCTATAGGTGGTAATACCAATGAACTCTTTCAAAAGGACAACACATTACTGCTAATATAAACTTATCACTGCCTCTAATGAACAAGATACAATTAGCCATCAGCAAAATCAGGCTGCTGTCAGTGCTAAGAAAATGCCAATATTTATGGAACAGAGATATTTGAAGGGCTCTCCCTTGGAGAAGAGCCTACTTTCCCACTACTGGCCACCTGGGAAACTCAGATTTATGGAAGGTTCAATGGGGATGTGGGGAAAGGGAGACATAAGTCTTTTTGTATCTATCCAATGTTATGCCAATGGTAAAATAAATCTTGGGGAATACAATACTTGCAGTTGCCAACCTATTCCTGCTACTCATACATTAATATGCATGTCTGACGCATCATGTTCTGCTACATCATGCTCTGACAGAGCTGGAGATGAGATAAAATCCATGGCAAGTAACGCAGAATGACATCCACTCTAATAGCAAGCTGAGCAACAGCGAGAACAAATATAGGGAAAAGCGGTATTATTATAAAAGGAGGGGGAGCTATGCAGAGAGCTCAACTCATCTATTCCTCTGAGTTAAAAATACTATATGTAACACCACAAAACCTTTAATATTTTGTAGATACTGTAAAGGCAAAAATACTGTGCCATCTAAATCCAAATCATGCATGCATTTATTTGAACTTCTTTACTCCCCTAGTAACAGATCCAAAGTAATACACAAGTAGCAATAAAATAACCACATCATCATCTTATACTCCTTATCCCAACTCTTCCATCCCACATGCTATATAGGGTTGCCAACTAGATCCATATTTGCCTGACAAATTTGATCCAGTCCCGAGTTTATCCCTTTGCATGCAGAGACTTATAGTCTTGCTTTTCTTTTGGAGTACAATAGAGATATCAGAACTACAAGTCCCTACATGCAATGGGGTAAAGTCAGGACAGGATCAAACCTGTCAGGCAAATTTGGAGCCAGATGGAAACCCTAATGCCATCCCCTAGCCCTTCCATGCAGTAACACTTCAGTCACTCAGAATGTTGCTTAATTTGCATATGTTTGTCCAAATAATCATGCTTTTACCAAGTTCTCAAATATGGATAATTCCTTATACTTTCAGGCAAGGAATGCCAAAGAAAGCGTGGGTACTCACCTGTAACAGGTGCTTTCCAGGGACAGCAGGAATTAGTCCTCACATTTGGGTGATGTCGCACAGACGTTGCCCTCGCAGAAGCATCTCCCCAACTTTAAAAGAAAACCTTTGGGAGATTCCACCATGTATGCGTGGTCCCCTTCTTGCCCAAGGGTGCCATCTTGCTTCAGTCTCATGACATAAATAAGACGCCAAAAATAAATCATCAAGGAAGCAACTCCACAGGGAGGAGGCAGGACAATCCTGCTGTCCCCGGAAAACACCTGTTACAAGCGAGTAACTATGCTTTTTTCGGGAGCAAGCAGGAAGTCAGTCCAGACATATAGGACTCCCTAGCTAAAGGCTACCAAAAGTCCATAGAAAACCATGGTTGACCCCAAGGGGAACCGTGAGCAGCAGCAATTGAGTCCAAGGATACAGACTCCAGAGCAGCCTGGGTGTCCAGTGAGGAACCAGCACTCTGGTAGCCTGAACACAGAAGGGTCGGATGGTAGAAGTTGCCTAAACTCCGAACAGATTACAGAGTACAGCCTGGCTGAAGGCACTGTCCCGTCGTGACTCCCTCTCCAGGCAGTAACGAGCTGCGAAGGTATGAACCGAAGACCACGTGGTGGCTCGGCAGATGTCTGTCATCAGTACAGAATGCAGGTTTGCCACAGAGGCCACCATGGTCCTGACGCTGTGTGCAATGACCCTGTGCCCAGCCTGCTCAAAGGCAAGGGCAATGTAGTCCTTCACCCATGTGGACAGAGTCTACTTGGTCACTGCCTCCCCCAGCCGACTGGGCCATAGGAAACAAAAGGTTGTGAAGCTTTGTAGTGGCCCTGGATACATTGAAGGTAGAAGGACAGGGCTCTCTTACAGTCCAGAGTATGAAGGATGGCCTCTGCCAGACTGGCGTGAGGCCGCAGAAAGAAGGTGGGGAGCACCACCTCCTGACTGAGGTGGAAGGGGGACACCACCTTCGGAAGAAATTTGGTGTGCATGCAGAGCACGACCCTGTTCTTGTAGAGCCTGGTGCAAGCAACTCCGCCACCAAGGCTTGGAGCTCGCAGACCCTGTGAGCGGAAGTGAGCGCCACCAGGAAGATGACTTTCCATGAGAGATACCTCAGGTGGCAGGTAGCCAGGGGCTCGAATGGCGGCCTGGTGAGCCTTGATGACACCACACTGAAGTCCCACTCTGTCACTGGTGGGCAGATGGGGGGCTTGGACAACAGAAGACCCCGCAGTAAGTGGGTTACGAGAGGCTGTACAGAGGGGGGCTTGCCCTCAAAGGGGGGGTGGTCCACCGCAAGAGCACTCAGGTACACCCTGACAGAACTGGATTTGAGCCCGACTTGCGACAGATGAAGCAAGTATTACAGCACCAGCTGCATCGAGTACGAGAATGGGTTCACCTGCTGCTCTCTGCACCACAGTGAAAATATGCACCATTTTACGGCATAGGTCCACCTGGTGGAGGTCTTATGGGAGGCCAGGAGGACCTCCTCCACCTTCCCTGAGATTGAAAGGGGCCAAGGCCACCCTTTCAGCAGCCATGCTGTCAGCGACAGGGATCCAGATTAGGGTGCAGAAGGGAGTCGTCCTCCTGAGACAATAAATCCTGGGGCACTCCCCAGAGATAGTGGGACCTTGGCAAAGAAGCAGCTGGAACTATGGTTGCCTGGGTCCCCATGGGAACACCAGGATCAGCGATGCCCTGTCGCAAAGAGCCTTGAAAAAAGACTTGTCAATCAACAGTGTGGGCGGGAAGGTGAACAGAAGACCCTCTAACCACAAGATAAGGAATGCATCCACAGCCACACAGGACAGGTGGGGCTGCCGAGAGCAGAAACGGAGCAACTGGGAATTGTCTGGGCTGACAAAGAGATGCACTAGTGGTGACCCCCAGAGCAGGAAGAGCCGATTGGCCACTCTGGGGTCCAGCTGCCACTCATGCGGCTGAAGGACCCTCCTCAGTCTGTCTGCCAGGGTATTGTCCTGGCCCAGCAGATACACCGCCCGCAGGAGCATCCCTTGGTGGATCGCATAGGAGCAGAGAGTCACTGCTTGTTGGAAGAGGGTGTGGGACCCCATGCCCCCTTGTTTATTGATGTAAAACATTGCAACCTGATTGTCCGTTTGGACCAGCACTGACTGGTGCTGCAGACGGTGGCGGAAGGCCCAGAGGGCCAGGAATATGGCCCGGAGCTCCAGGAGATTGATCTGCTGCTGGCTTTCTGCTTGGAACAACTACCCTGAGTGCAGAGTTCCTCGCAATACGCTCCCCAGCCCAGCAAGGAGGCGTCCATAGTGAGGCCCCTCTGGGGGGTGGGTGTCCCCGCTTGAAGATGTTGTGTGGCCTGCCACCAGCTGAAGGACTCCATCAGCTGGCAGGTCACTGATACTCTGTCTCATAGCCAGCCCGTGGCCTGTGTCCACTATGAGCGGAGGCACCACTGTGCCGCCCTCATATGAAGATGGAGGTCTGGGGTAACATGAACCATGGAGGCCATATGGCCAAGTAGGCATACAGACACTGAGGGTCAGTGCTGTACATCTGCTGCCAGTACCCTCAGACGGTCAGCCCTGTCCAGAGGAAGGAAGGCTCTGGCCTAAACAGTGTCTAGCCCTACCCCAATGAACTCCAGACACTGTATCAGGAGGAGGTGGGACTTGGGGTGGTTTATCACGAAGCCCAGATGTTGCAGGACATGGATGGTGTAGGTCATGGCCTGGTCACATTTTATGAGTCAGTCGTCCAGGTAGGGAAAGACGAAGGCCCATTGGAGATGGAGGTAGGCCCCGACTACCACCAGGCATTTGGTGAAGATCTGGGAGCAGAGGCCAGGCCGAAGGGAAGTACCATGTACAGATAGTGGCCACCCCCCACCATGAGAGATAGTGCCTGTGGCTGGGAAGTATGATGATGCGGGTATAAGCATCCTTCAGATCCAAGGCGCATAGCCAATCTCTCTGCTGGAGGTAAGGCAACAGTGTTCCATGGGAGAGCTTCTTGAACTTCTCCCTCACCAAGAACTTGTTTAGGTCCTGGCAAGTCCAGGATGGGCCAAAGGCCCCCGGTTCTCTTGGGTATGAGGAAGTAACAGGAGTAGAGCCCTTTGCCCCAGAGATGCTGGGGCACCAGTTCCACTGCCCTGTCCTCGAGGAGACCTGCAAGTTCTTGCATTAGTAGATCCCAGTGAAGGGGAGTCCTGGGGGGCTCTCCCAGGAAGAAAGGGGGAGGTGTCTGTGCCAGGTGGAGGAGGTAACCGCTCCTGGACCACCTGGAGTACCCAAGTGTCGGTGGTGATGGCTGGCCACCGATGGGCAAAATGGATCAGACGTCCCCCTGTGGGCTGCTGACCTCCTGGGGATGGAGAGACTATGCCCGAGGAGTCAAAAACTCCCACTAGGCTGGGCCTGGGCAGGTGCCTGGGGCTTAAGAGCCTTCTGCTTACGAGGACCATGCCCATGTCCCTTGGCCTGCTGACCCTGCTGGGAGCTGGGGAGGTCTGATACTGCAGGTAGTTTCTGTAAGCAGTTCCCTTCCTCGCGTAAGGGGGCTTTTACTCGAGCCCTTCCGTCAAGGTAGGGTAGCGGTCTTCTTGGAGAGCCTGGCCCTCATCATGAATTCGGTCTCCAACTCTGCAGCCTTATCAGTCATGGGTCTGCCAAAGAGATTCTCTCCCTGGCACGGGACATCGACCAATTTATCCTGGGGACATAGCTCAAGGTAAGACAACTGTAACCAAGCCTAGCACCAGGCACCAATGCCCGCCACGGCTACTCTAGCCGCCAACTCGAAGCCATCATAGGCTGCTCGAGTCAAACTTGAAGCACTCATGGACGGCATGGGTCAGGTTCTGGAACCGCTGGAGGGGTTTCTCAGAGAGGCCAGCCAAGAAACCGGCGAACGTCTTCACCAGATCCCTCAGGTACATACCCATATACAGCTGGTAGGCCTGGATCCGGCCAATAAGTATCGAGCCCTGGTATCTTCTGGCTCTTGAGCCGATGCATGGCCAACTCCACCACCACGGAGTTATGCAGCAGATATGCTTTCTGGAAGCCTGGGCTCCGACGGACTCGATACATCAAGTCAAGCCATCAGCTCAGGATGGACACAGATGCCGTTGTTTCCCACATGTGGAGGAGCAGCCATTCGAAGACGGGAGGGATGAGCACTGTTAGTGCTTCCCTTGGCAGGGCCTCGTACTGGAGGATTTTGAGCTCCTCCGTGCGAGGGTTGTCCTCCGACTTGGAGGCAAATGCCAGCACTTTCCCGTATGAAGTCGAGGAACGCCATGTCCTCGAGCAGGACCGACATTGAGTCTCAGAGGGGGATGGATCTGAGGGCACATCTTGGTGTCGGCGAGTGTCCAGGGATTCCTTATCCTCACTCTCCCAGTTTGAGTAATCAGTGGAGTCGTCGAAGGAGGGCTGGGCTGGGTGATCCGGCCCAGAGACCAATGGTCCAGGTCCCTCGGAGGCTCCATAGGAGGAGCCTCAGGCACTTGCCAGGGAGGACCTTGGTCTATGGAGCAGGACTGGGATCGAGACCGATGTCAAGAATTGACTTGAGGCTGCAGGATCTCAAGGATTGGTTCGACATCCGGGGGTGTCCTTGAGGTTGAGAGTTCAGTGGTCTGGTGGATGACCAGGCAGAGTCAGGCATCATGGTCCGCTGCTGGGCCATGAAGGCAGACAAACGGCGCTCCGAGGCTGCCATTCTAGTCTCCAGTCTAAAAGGCTCCGCAGCAGTCGACATGGGCACCAAGGGGTTCGGGCCTGTCACTGGTTCCACTGAAGGGAAGTCCTCAACCAGGATGGGCTCGGGAGTCTGAGGACGATCGCCAGAGACTGATGATTCTTTTTGGGCTACTTTGGTAGGCCTCTCCTGCTCCGAGCCCTCGGACAAGTGGCATGGACTACGGGATCTGGCTCAGGACTTACCTGCCTTCCTGGATCCATCCACAGATGAGTTCCTTGTGGGTTTCTTCTTCTTCTTGTGTTCCCCCCTTCCGTGGAGCTCCTCTTGAAAGACTCACAGCCTCAATTGGGGCCCACAGAGTCACCACGCGATTCCAAGGCTTCAGAGGGGGCCTTGGAGCACGGTGTCACTAGAGACTCGGGGAAAATTTTGTTATGCTGCTGTTGACACCTCTTGATGGCCTTGGGTGACATAGGCCACAGTCCGAAGGGTTGTGGTCCAGCCCCAGGCAACAGATGCAGCAGTCATGTGTGTCAGTGAGGGACATGGTTCTCAAGCACTAATCACACTTTTTGAAGCCACTGGCAGAAGCCATGGGAGGAAAAAGGGCTTTGCCAGTGGATAAAAAAAGGCACGAAACAGCACCAGGGAAAAAAGTAAAAGAGACAAACCCGAGATGCGATGCCGAGGCAAGCGAGCTCAGGGGCGGGAAGAGTACCGGTGCAAGACCAGAGGAAAGCGAGATACTCAAAAAAAATCTAGCACTTTTTCCAGGGAAAAACAGACAGAGCCAAGATAGCACCCTTGAGTGGGAAGGGGATCACATATGCGTGGTGGCATTTCCCAAAGGTTTTCTTTGAAAGCTGGGGAGATGCTTCCATGAGGATTCCGTTTGTGCCAACGTCACCCATACGTGAGGACTGACTTCCTGCTTGTTCCCAGAGAATTGAAGCAATCAGAAAAAAGAGAAATTAGACTTACCTGCTAATTGTTATTCCTTGAGGAACTCCAGTTCAGTCCCTCACCTCTGGGTTGTGCACCACTTTCCGCAGCATGGAGACTGGGCATGTCAGACTTGTGACATCACTGCTCATATCCGGCTGGCACCACCCACCAGCTTCCAGTGATCTAATGACAAAGCAGACTCAGAGGAGCAACAATAAGTAGCTATAGTATTAAATATAACATCTAACTTGTAAACTGAACTAAATCCCCATTTATCTAGAGGATAACTCTCTCTCTCCCGCTAACATAGAAAGAACAGAACCAACAGGAGAGACAGAAAAAGGGCAGAATATACCACCAGAAACAACAGAACATACCTTGTCTAAATATAGCAAAATCCAGTTTCTTTCTCTACAGTTTAGTTGCTGTCACACGTCCTGCCTGAAAAAAGGACTCTGCGGTACTGAACAGAATACGGGCGGGAATCGGGACTGAAATGGAGTTCCTTCAAGGAACAACAATTAGCAGGTAAGTTTCTCTTTCCTTATCGTCCCTCCAGTTCAGTCCCTCACCTCTAGGATGTAACAGAGCAGTAAATCAATGGGAGGGACCTGTCCACCCGGACCGCAAGACTGCAGAACCGAAACAGGCATCTCCCGCCACCTGAACATCCATGCTTACTGAACGCATGCAAAGAAGACCACGTGGCCGCTCTGCAAATCTCCACCGGAGGAACCAAGCTATGTTCCGCCCACGACGCCACTTGCGCCCTAGTAGAATGAGCCCTCAGCCCCAAGGGCACCTGCCGACCTTGCAAGATATACGCTGAAGCAATCGCATCACGGATCCATCTGGAAATCGAAGCTTTGGCTGCTGCTTCCCCCTTACACAGCCCTCCAAAAAGTACAAAAAAACGCTTTGACTTGCGGAAGGGCTCCGAGACCTTCAGATATCACCTCAGAACCCTCTTTATGTCTAACAAACGCAAACTACTGTCTGCCATGCTATCATCTGAGTAACCTAAAACTGGCAAAGAGACAGATTGATTCACGTGAAAAGCTGAAACTACCTTTGGTAGAAAAGACGGCACGGGACTAACACCACTTTCTCCCTAGAGAAAGTCAGAAATGGTTCTCGACAAGACAAAGCCTGCAACTCCGAGATACAACGTGCCGCGCAAATGGCTACCAAAAACACTGTCTTCAAAGTCAAATCCTTTAGAGAAGCCTGATGCAAAGACTCGAAGGGGTCCCTGGTTAGAGCCCCTAAAACCAAGTTGAGATCCCATGGAGGAGACACCACCCTGTGTGAAGGACGCAGACGTGAAACCGCTCTCAGAAAACGCACTACATCGGCATGGGCCCCCAAGGCGACACCTTGCACTTTACCTCGATAACAAGAAATAGCTGCCAGCTGGACTCTTAATGAACTGGCCGCCAATCCCTTATCGAAACCATCCTGCAAGAAACTCAACACTACCGAAACCGACACCATAGCCGGGTGAACCCAACGCCGCTCACACCAGTCCTCAAAAATACGCCACACGCATATATATATGTCAAGGACGTCGACCTCTTCCTAGCCAACAGCAAAGTGGTAATGACCGTATTGGAATAACCTCTCTTCCTTAACCTTGGCCTTTCAAGGGCCAAGCCGTAAGCGAGAACCGAGCCACCTGCGGCATCCACAGAGGACCTAGTAACAGAAGATCCTCCCGAAGCGGCATTCGCCATGGGTTCCTGTCGAGAAGACGCACTAGATCGGCATACCACGGCCGACGAGGCCAATCTGGAGCCACCAAGACCACTCTTCCTCAATGAGCTTCGATGCGCTGAATCCCACACCCTATGAGAACTCACGGAGAAAAAACAGAGGAGACCGTGCGCGGGCCACTGCTGAAGCAAGGCATCCAGACCTTCCGACATCCTTTCTCGCCTCCTGCTGAAGAAACGATTCGCCTTTGCAGACCGAAATGTCGCCATGAGATCCATAACTGGCAATCCCCACTTGGTGACTATTTGAACAAAGACCTCCGGGTGAAGCTCCCACTCTCCTGGATCTATCCTTACTTGGCTGAGATAGTCCGCCGTCACATTGTCCGATCCAGCAATGCGCGCTGATGACAGCGTCTGGAGACACAGCTCCACCCACGTGAAAAGATCTTCTGCCTCTTCCTCCATTGCCGCACTTCCTGTGCTGCCTTGCCATTTGAAGTATGCTACTATTGCTGCATTGTCCAATAGTACCTAAACTGCACGACCCTTTACGGTGGTCTCGAAGGTTTGAAGTGCCAGAGCTACCGCCCGCAACTCCAGATGGTTGATCGACCACTGGGACTCCTGAACTGTCCAGAAGCCCTGCACGAAGAGCTTCGCACAATGAGCTCCCCAACCCGCTAGACTGGCATTCGTCAGCACCGGAAGCCAACGCGGCTGTTTGAGAGGCATGCCCACCTCCAGATTCAGTGGACAAAGCCACCAATGTAGTGACTCCCTCACCCGTAGCGGACAGGGAAGGCGTCTGGCCAGAGAATCGTTCTGGTGCAACCAGCGGCGGAGCAGCGACCTTTGCAACAGATGCATGTGAGCTCTGGCCCAAGGCAGACCTTCAGAGTCGCTGCCATTGTTCCTAACACCCGTAAATAATGCCAGGCCGACGGAGCCGGAGTCTTCAAAAAATTGCGCACCAATTGCTCGGGCCAAACGCTCCGGAAGAAAGACTGCTCCCAGTCGAGTGTCGAAACGCACCTCCAAGTATTCCAGAACTTGCGTTGGGACCAGTCGGTTCTTGGTAGTATTGACCACGCAACCGAGACTTTGCAGGAGCTGTACCACTACCGTTACCCGCAGACTTTCTGTCCTGGATTTCGCTCAAATCAGCCAGTCGTCGAGATAAGGATGAACCAATATCCCCTCTTTTTGAGAGCCGCCGCTACCACGACCATCACCTTTGTGAAGGTACACGGGGCTGTCGCTAGGCTGACGGGCAAAGCTTGGAATTGAAAATGCCCCCACGGCAATGCAAACCTGAGAAACATTTGATGATCTGGTCTGATTGGGATGTGCAAATACGCTTCGCTGAGATCTAGAGATGTTAAGAACTCTCCTTGATGAACCACTACCATAACGGAATGCAAGGTTTCCATCCAGAAATGAGGTACGCGCAGGCAGCGATTTACCCCCTTGAGATCTAGAATTGGACGGTAGGCCCCGTCCTTCTTTGGTACTACAAAATAAAGAGAGTATGATTAAATTAGACTTACCTGCTAATTGTAGTTCCTGGAGGAACTCCAGTCTGGTCCCGGAATCTCTGGGTTGTCAACCTCCTCTAGCAGCTTTGGAGACTGAGAAATTTCACTCCTGTGATGTCATCGGTATATAAGACCTGGCACCTCCTCCATACACCAGTTTACCTATTGACAAAGCAGACTCACCGGAGCAACAAGTAAGTAGGGAAATACAGCACTAAAATAACCGCTGCACTGAACCGGAAAGGCCTGACGGCCCAACTATGAACAAGAAGGTTAAGCAGAAAGTTACCTACGAAGTACTTTCCGTATGCCTTGAGCTCCCCCCTTCACCCCCTGCCAACAATGCACTGAACACTACTCTTTTCCAGGCGAGAACCCACGCCATCCTGACCCCCGCCCCCCAAAAAAAAATGAAAGTACTGCTTACCAGTAAAACCAGCTCCTGCTTCAGGCCACAGCGCAGAAAGGAACCCGGGCGGGATACGGGACCAGACTGGAGTTCCTCCAGGAACTACAATTAGCAGGTAAGTCTAATTTAATCTTCCTGATCGTCCCTCCAGTCTGGTCCCGGAATCTCTGGGGATGTACCAGAGCAGTAAACACAATTAACGGGAGGGACCTGCCAGCCCGGCCTGAAGCACTGCTGAGCCAAAACAGGTGTCCCTGCTCGCCTGAACATCCAGACGATAATGCTTCACAAAGGTATGCAGAGACGACCACGATGCCGCCTTACAGATTTCCACTGCTGGCACCAAACTACACTCCGCCCAAGATGCCGCTTGCGCTCTTGCGGAATGAGCTCGCAGCCCATCGGGAATCGGGCGACCCCGCAAGATGTATGCCGAAGCGATAGCTTCTTTCACCCATCGCGCAATCGAGCCCTTGGAAGCCGCCTCCCCTTTCCGAGCCCCTGCAAATAGCACAAACAGCCTGTCGGACTTAAGGAACGACGCCGTATGCGAAACATACTTCCGCAACGCCCTACAAATATCCAAGCGATGAAGGCGCTCTGCTACCTGACCCTTACCTTTCTCGCGAAAAACCGGTAAGGACACCACTTGATTCAAATGAAAGGCCGACACCACCTTCGGCAGGAAAGACGGAACGGGCCGCAACACCACCTTAGAATCACCGAAAGACAGAAAAGGCTCCCTACAAGACAGCGCCTGCAACTCGGAAACCCGTCGGGCCGAAGCCACGGCCACCAAGAACACCACCTTCAGGGTAAGGTCCTTCAAAGACGCATCCGCTAAAGGCTCAAACGGCGACTTCGCCAAGGCATCCAAAACCAACGGCAAATCCCACGCCAGGACCAAGCGCCGGCGCGGCGGCCGAAGAAGAGCGACCGCTCGCAAGAAACGCTTCACATCCGGATGAGCCCCCAGAGCGATACCTCGCACTTTGCCTCTATAGCAGGATAACGCTGCCAACTGCACTTTCAAGGACGCCGCAGCTAGGCCCTTCTGAAAACCATCCTGCAAGAAGGCCAGTACCTGCGGAACCGAAGCCCGTAGGGGAACGCAGTTTTTGTCCGTGCACCAAGCCTCGAAAACTCGCCACACCCGGACATATGCCAAGGAAGTAGAGCGTCTCCGTGCTTTCAGCAAAGTAGCTATCACTGCCCCCGAATAGCCTCTCGCCCGCAACCTAGCCCGCTCAAGAGCCATGCCATAAGCGAGAATCGATCCACCTGAGGCATGCAAAGAAGACCCTGAGTGAAAAGATCCCTGTGACAGGGAAGCCTCCAAGGCTGTCCCACCAAGAGCCTGACCAAGTCCGCGTACCACGGCCTCCTCGGCCAATCCGGCGCAATCAAAGCACTCGCCCTTTGTGTCATTCTATGCGCTGTATCACCCGACCGATCAACACCCACGGTGGAAAGATGTACAGCAGCTGCTCCTCCGGCCACTTTTGAACGAGGGCGTCCAGTACTTCTGCCATCCGCTCCCTTTGCCTGCTGAAGAACCGATCCACCTTTGCCGACTGAAAAGTCGCCATGAGGTCCATCACCGGGAGACCCCAGTGCTCCACCAGCAGCGCAAACACCTCGGGATGAAGAACCCATTCCCCCGGGTCCACTTTCACTCGACTCAGAAAATCGGCTTCCACATTGTCCACCCCTGCGACATGCGCCGCCGACAAGGCCACGAGATGCTGTTCCGCCCACTCGAACAAACTCTCCGCTTCGTCCTCTAGTGCGACGCTGCTGGTGCCGCCTTGACGATTTACATAAGCCACCGCCGTGGCGCTGTCTGAGAACACCCGAATGGCTTCGCCCTGAACCCAAGGGGTCAAGTCCCGCAGCGCCAGTGCTACCGCCCGCAGTTCCAATCGGTTGATCGACCACGTCTTCTCCAGGTCGGACCACTGGCCCTGAACCAGGCGACCTTGGCAATGGGCACCCCAGCCGTAGAGACTGGCATCGGTCGTCAGGGAAATCCAAGCCGGAGCTTCCAGTGACATCCCTTTTTCCAGATTCCCTGGCTTCAGCCACCAACCTAAAGCCAGACGAACCTTTGGCGGGCAGGGTAACTTCTGTCCCAGCGAATCTCGTTGATGTGACCACCTTCCCAACAGAGCTCTTTGCAACGGCCGCATGTAAGCCCGCGCCCACGGCACCAAGCTCAACGTCGCCGCCATTGTCCCCAACACCTGCAGATACTCCCAGGCCGTGGGACAATGTAGCCCGAGAAAACGGCCCACCAACTGACGGAGGCCGAGAACCCTCTGCTGAGGCAGAAAAACGCACCCCACGCTCGTATCGAAACGCGTGCCGAGGTACTCCAGGTCCTGAGACGGGACCAACTTGCTCTTTGCCACATTGACTACCCAGCCAAGACTTTGCAACAGGTCTATCACCTTTGCCGTAGCCGAGACACTCTCCTCTCGGGACTTCGCTCGGATTAACCAATCGTCGAGATACGGGTGTACCAAGACCCCGTCCTTGCGTAATGCCGCTGCCACCACCACCATGACCTTGGTGAAGGTGCGGGGCGCCGTCACCAGGCAAAAGGGAAGCGCCTGGAACTGGAAATGCCCCATTGGTACCGCAAACCTGAGGAACTTCTGGTGCTCCTTCTGGATCGGAATGTGCAGATACGCCTCCGACAGGTCCAGGGACGTCAGAAACTCCCCCTTTCGCACCGCAACAATGACGGACTGGAGGGTCTCCATCCGAAAATGAGAAACGCGAAGACAGCGGTTCACCCTTTTTAAATCCAGGATGGGCCGCCATGTTCCCTCCTTTTTCGGGACCACGAAATAGATGGAGTATCGACCGCAGCCTAACTATTCGGCCGGAACCGGGACAATAGCCCTGAGACGCAGGAGTCTCTGTACCGTGTCCCGCACCGCCTTGCGCTTTGCCACAGCGTTGCACGGCGACCTCACGAAAGAGTCGGACACCGGACGCAGCAGCTCCAACGCATAACCTTCTCGCACCACTTCCAAGACCCACTGATCGGACGTGAGTCGGGTCCAGGCAGGATAGAACTCCCGTAGCCAACCCCCCACGGGAACCAACTCCCCCTGGACCCCCCTGACTTCATTGTGACTTTTTGAAAGTGGAGGACGAGGACGCAGGGGCAAATCCCCTGGACGCTCCTCGAAACCCCTGAAAGCTATGGGACCGAGCAGAGAAACGCCCCCTTAGCGTTTGCCCCGCACGCGGAGGATTGAAGCGACGAAAATCCCGCTGCTAACCCTGAGGCCCGGGAGCCGAACGGCCCTGCTTCTGCTTGTCCTCGGGCAACCTACCACCTTTAGATTCTCCTAAATCCTTCACCAACTTGTCTAAATCCTCTCCAAAGAGCAGCTTACCCCGAAACGGAAGCCTACTCAACCGCGCCTTGGAAGACCCATCAGCCGCCCAGCTGCGCAGCCAAAGGCAGCGTTGTCCCGCGACCACAGAAGCCATACTCTTCGATAAGCCGCGGATCAAATCATAATGAACGTCGGCGAGATACGCCGCTCCAGACTCCAATCTGGACACCTCCTCGGTCACCTCGACCGCGTTGTCACTCTGGACTCGCTGCGCCCAGCGCAAACAGGCACGAGCCACCCAGGCTCCACAAAGGATAAGGATTAGCCTCAAAGACCTGCTTCAGCAAGGTCTCCAATTTACGATCTTGAACATCTTTCAGTGCCGCAGACCCTTCAACGGGGATAGTAGTTTTCTTAGTCACTGCTGACATGGCCGCATCCACTCTTGGGGCCTTAAATAACTCCCGATCCTGATCCAGCAGAGGGTACAGCCGTGCCATAACCCTAGCTCCCTTAAGGGCGGCTTCAGGCATATCCCATTCCTCCTGAATCATCTCCTTAAATACTCTGTGCACTGGGAAGGCCCTCTGAGTCCTCCGAACCACCTGGAGCAGAGGATCCTCCAGGGTAGCATCCTCCGCCGGCGCCGACTCAGGCATGTTAAGCGCCTTGAGCGACTCCGCAATAAGCGCCGGTAGTTCTTCCCTCCGGAACACCCGAACTACGCGCGCCTGATCTTCCTGCTCTCGAATCTCACCTTCCTCGAGATCCCCTAGAACCCCGTCCATATCCGCCACTTCCGATCGCACGTCTTCTGACACCACAGACTGATCCAGGAGATCCTTCTCCAACCTAGGCGCCTTAGCACCCACGCCCGACGCTTCCACCCCTAAGGAGGAACTGGGTCTCTTCTGCCCCAGGCCAGCCCCGGAGGTACTCGCCGTAGGCACTCCCTGAGAGCCCGCCAAAGATCTCTGGAGCAGAGCCATGAAGTCCGTCGAGAAAATAGACGCCAAACCGCCCATCACCGGCTGCTGAGCCACCTGGAGCTCCTGCCCCAAAGCAGCGCTGGGCCCCGGCTCCATAGCCACCAGGGAGGGGAGAATGGCCTCCACCACCACCTCCTCCACCCTGTTCTGCTCATCCCCTTTGGGGACGGGGACCAACTCCCTGGCCTCCAATTCTGGAGCACAGCCCCTACAGACGCCGTCCTGTGAGACGGAGCTCCTCTTAGCCCCACATAAGAGGCAGAGCTGTTTTGACGGCATTCTGAAAGGAGAAGCACGCAGCAAGTGGCCCCCCCCCCCCAATTATTATTTTTTTTTTTAACTTTTGAATTGGAATCGCTTCAGAATCGCTCCCCCAGCTGATTCCCGAAGAAACCAACGCAAAACGAGGCTCAGAACACAAGATAAAGGCCGTCAAAGCCCGGCACTTTAAAACGGCGATTTTCCCGCTTCTAACACACGCGGTCCGGCCTGCACCCCTCAGAGCCGCCAATTCCCGCCGAAACAGATCGCTTACCTCAGGAGAGCGTTTAGGCAGAAAGGCAGGAGCTACCGCCGCTCTTGACAGCCGCTCCGCAGACTCTGCAAAATCAAGGCAGACCCCCAAGGCCCAAGACCGGGAAAGCACTGCCGATTGCAGAACACAGCTCTAAGCGCCGGCAGGCAATGCTTCTGCACGTGCTGAGCTCAGCGGCCCTCCGGATCCTGTCCCCTCTCAGCGGGAAGGTAAACCGGGTGCCGGTCCTCTCTCCTCCATGTACATAAAATAAAAAACAAAAACAAAAAACCCCGACTGCTGACAGCCCCAACAGGAAAGAAGGAGGAAGGCAGAGGACCTCAGGGCAGAGGAAAGTAGCTCACCCCCCACCCTGCAGGCAGGGAAATGTCCCATTAGCTTTCCTATGCTCCCCCCTTTTTTTTTTTTTGGTGTCTAATCTAAATTCCTAACACTCTATTCCTGCTCCCTACTCAATCGTTTCTCAAGTGAGCCCCGAAATCTCTGGGCTCACCACCCTACCAGCTGCTTTGGAGACTGATAAAACTGGTGTATGGAGGAGGTGCCAGGTCTTATATACCAATGACATCACAGGAGTGAAGTTTCTCAGTCTCCAAAGCTGCTAGAGGAGGTTGACAACCCAGAGATTCCGGGACCAGACTGGAGGGACGATCAGGAACGACTGACGCCGTACAGTTCTTGCGGTACCAGAACCACCGCTCGTAGCTGCAGCAACCGAGACAGAGACTCCCATACCGCCACTGCCCTGTCTCGGCCCCTGCAAGGGGACTGGACAAAAGAATCGACCACTGGGCGGGCCAACTCAAGAGACTAGCACTCGCGAATGACCTCCAACACCCACTGGTCTGATGTTATCTGGACCCAGGCAGGAAAAAGCTCCCGAAGACGACCCCCTATTGGCTGAATTCCTGCCTGGGCCCCCCTCGCTTCATTGAGTCTTCCTAAACCCGGAGGCGGCGGGAGCCGCAAAGCCTCTGCCCGCTCCTCTAAAGCCTCTATAACATTGCCCCCGAGAGGAAAACCTCCCTCTTTGAAAGTTTTCCAAACGGGAGGTACGAAAACACCGAAAGTCCCGAGACTGACTCCACAAAGTTAATTGAGTGCGTCCCAGCTTCAGCTTATCCTCCGGTAAGCGACCTTCTTTTGATTCTCCCAAATCCTTAACCAGCTTATCGAGATCGTCGCCAAACAACAACTTCCCTTTAAAAGGAAGTTTGCTAAGATGCTACTTGGAGGACACATCTGCCGCCTAATTCCTGAGCCAAAGATAACAGTGAGTAGCTACCAAGGAAGCCATGCAATGCGCCAAATCTCGAATCAGGTCATACTGTACGTCGGCTAAATAAGCTGAACCAGACTCCAGCCTAGTTAAATCCTCCTGCATCTGCTGCCCTGGCTGCTGTAAACGCTGCAACCATCGAAGGCATGCTCTCGCTACCCAAGCCGTACAAATAGAGGCTTGAAGACACAGAGCATTAACATCAAAGGCTTGCTTCAATAGGACATCCACCTTCCGATCCTGTGTGTCCTTTAAAGCCACACTGCCTTCCACTGGAATGGTAGTCTTTTTTGTGACCGCCGAAACCGCAGCATCTATACGCGGAGAATGAAACATCTTCCGCTCCTGATCAGCCAAGGGATAAAGACGATTCATTGACTGCACACCACGCAAACCTGCCTCCGGCAAATTCCACTCATCCTGAATCATCTGTTTGACGACCCTATGAACAGGAAACACCGCTTGGGACTTTCGCACCACTTGTATGGGAGGAACCTCTAATCCCTCATCCTCTGCAGGTGCACTTGAAGAAAGGTTGAGCGCCTGAAGAGACTCAGTAATGAGCGCTGTGAGCTCTTCTCTCTGAAAGACCCGGATAATCTTGGCTTGATCTTCAGGCTCCTGAATTTCACCTTCCTCTAACTCCTCCATTCCTGCTTCTGGCTCCATGTCAAAATCCTCGGCTTCCGGCCAATCCGGACCTAAGGGCTGCTCATCCACTGACCGAGGTCTCTTAACTGGTCTGCCTTCAGCACGCCCAGCCCTGACTGAGGCCACTTGGACTCCCGTTGCCCCATGAAGCAACGCATCCGCGAACGCCCCCTGTTGGCGCAAACAGTAGGCCTGATGAAGCAGTAACACAAAGTCCGGTGTAAAATCTCCCAGTGCTGACACCGCTCCTAGCGGCACCGCGGACACACCAGGCAACACCGCACTAGCTGTAACAGGAATAGCCGAGGGATCCAGCAGTGCTTCCCCCTCCGATGCCCCTGTAGAACCCTGCATTCCCAACAGAGCCTCCCTATAGTCTTCTCCTGGGACTCCTGCTCCATATTAAGAGCTTCAGCAGCGCAGCCCCGACACACCAGTTTCTGAGACCACGCCCCGACGGGAGCCACACACTAGGCACTGAGGGCGTGCTGGCATTAGCGTTACGGAATACCCGCAAAATTATAATTGACCTTGGACAAGCAGAGCTCCAAAAATGCAATCAGGAATCAAAAAGGTAAACAGCTAAAGCAAACAGGTATTTTTTTGTATGCTGTCCCTTTAAGAATAGCAAAAACAATAAAGCGTAGTTACTCACCTGTAACAGGTGTTCTCCAGGAGCAGAAGGAATCAGTCCTCACATATGAGTGACGTTGGCGCCGACGGAGCCCTCGTGTGGAGCATTTCCCCAGCTTTCAAAGAAAGCCTTTGAGAATGCAGCTCGCATGCGCGGTCCTCTTCCCGCCCAAGGGAGCCATCTTGCTCAGTCAGATGACATAGCTAAAAGACAGCAAAAATCAAAATGAAGGATAGGACTGCAACTCCAGGGGAGGAGGGAGGGTCGTGAGGACTGATTCCTGCTGCTCCTGGAGAACACCTGTTACAGGTGAGTAACTACGCTTTCTCCAGGACCAAGCAGGAAGTCAGTCCTCACATATGGGACTCCCCAGCTCTAGGCTACTGTGAACCCAGAGCTGAAAAAATGGCTCCCTCTCAAGAGCCTCAGCATCCGTGATAAGAATTTTCTCTGAAAATGCACCCCATACTGTAGCCCAACACAAAGGGCCAGAGGGTAGGAGTTGCCTAAACCTCAAAGAGATTACGGAGTATCACCTGGCCGAAAACACTGTCCCGCCGGCTCTCTCTCTCCAGGCAGTAATGGGCTGCAAAAGTCTGGCTTGAAGACCAAGTTGCAGCCCGGCAGATGTCTGCCAACAGAACAGAGCGGAAAGGAGCTACTGACGCCGCTTTCGCCCTGACACAGTGGGCCATGGCCCGACCCTGCAAGGGGAGGTCGGCTGCCCTGTACGCCCAGACGATGCAATCTGCTTCCCAAGTGGACAACGTACGCTTGGAGACAGGTAACCCCATCCTATTAGGGTCAAACGAGACAAAGAGCTGAGTAGCCCTTCGATTCTCCCGCATACGTTCTATGTAAAAGGACAACGCCCTTTTACAGTCCAGGGTATGCAAGACTGTTTCAGCCCAGCTGGCATGCGGCCTGGGAAAAAAGGTCGGAAGAACCACCTCCTGATTGAGGTGGAAAGAGGAGACCACTTTTGGGAGGAACGTGGGATGGGTCCGTAGGACCACCCTGTTCCTATAGAACCGCGTGTAGGTCTATCAGAAACCAGAGCTTGTAGTTCACTCACACGTCTGGCCGAGGTAAGAGCCACCAGGAAGAGCGCTTTCCAAGAGAGGAAGCGCAAATGGCAAGTAGCCATCTGCTCAAATGGTGGGCGAATAAGTTGCTGCAAGACCACGTTCAAATCCCACTCAGTCGCCGGTGGACGAACCGGAGGCTTGATTAGAAGCAGACCTCTGAGAAATCTGGACACCAAGGGGTGAACTGACAGAGACTGACCTTCCACAGGTGAGTGGTGCGCTGACAAAGCACTGAGGTGGACCCGAACAGAGTTAGACTTAAGGCCTAGGTCTGAAAGGTGAAGTAGATACTGCAGTACTACTGGCACAAGGCACGAGAAAGGATCTTCATTGCGCTGACCACAACATATCGTAAACCTACGCCACTTGAGGGCATAGGACTTTCTGGTGGACTGCTTCCTAGAGGTCAAGACCACCTCCTCAACCTCCTTAGGTAGAAGTAAAGGAGCTAGCACTATCCTTTCAGCAGCCAGGCCATCAGATTGAGGGACCTGAGGTTGGGGTGCTGAAGGGAACCCTGCTCTTGAGACAGGAGATTGTGTTGCAGCCCCAGAGGGAACGGAGCTTCCACCGCCAACTGTAGAAGAAGCAGAAACCACGGCTGCCTCGGACATCTGGGGGCTACCAGAATCACCGAGGCCTTGTCCCAGAGGATCTTGAACAGAGTTCGGGTCACCAGGGACGTGGGAGAAAATGCATACAGGAGGCCTGTAGACCAAGAGATTAGAAAAGCATCTGCTGCCATCCTCAGGGAATGCGGCTGTCTGGAGCAAAAGCTGGGCAGCTGACGGTTTAGTGGACTTGCAAAGAGATCGATGGAAGTCCCCAGAGGAGGAAGATCTGCTGGACCACCAATGGATTCAATTGCCATTCATGAGGCTGGAGAATCCTGCTTAGCTTGTCTGCTAGGAAGTTCTCCTCACCAGGTAGATAAACTGCTTTGAGAAACATGCCTTGTCGGACTGCAAAGGAGCAAAGGTCCAGTGCCTCCTCACATAGGGGCCTGGACTCTGTGCCCCCTTGTTTGTTCACGTAGAACACTGCCACCTGATTGTCCATCTGAACTAGGACAGACTGTTGAGAGAGAGCATGGCAGAAGGTTTGCAGAGCTAAGCGGATTGCTCGCAGCTCTAAAAGGTTGATCTGCTGTGTGGCCTCCCGAGGGGACCACAGGCCTTGAGTGCACGTGTCCTGGCAATGTGCACCCCAGCCCACTGAGGAAGCATCTGTCGTCAGCACCCTTGTGTGTGCTGGAGCGTGAAAAGGTACACCCCTGAGAAGGTTTGGCAGATGTAGCCACCACTGTAAGGAGTTCAGAAGTCGCCTGGACACCTTTACTCTGTCTCGAAGGTCGCTGGTGGCTTGTGTCCACTGATCTCTGAGGCACCACTGAGCAGCCCGCATGTGCAGACGGGCATTCGGGGTCACATGTACCGTGGATGCCATGTGGCCCAGGAGCCGCAGGTAGTGCCTGGCGCAAACACGAGAATTGCTTTGGAACTGGCTGGCCAAGCCCATAAGTCTGTGGGCCCTGTCCTCGGGCAAGAAAGCTCTTGCCTGAAGGGTGTCCAACCTGACCCCTAAAAACTTTAAAATTCTGAGAGGGGAGCAAAGTGGACTTTACATAGTTTATGACAAAGCCCAGATGCTGAAGAAGAGAGGCAGTGCGAAGAGTGGCCTGTCGGGCCTCCTGGAAAGACTGGCCCCTGATAAGCCAGTCGTCCAGGTACGGGAAGACAAAAATCCCCTGATTCCTGAGAAAAGCCGCCACCACCGCCAGGCATTTGGTGAAAACTCTGGGGGCAGAGGTTAGGCCAAAGGGAAGTACCCTGTACTGAAAATGGTTTCCTCCCACTACAAATCTGAGTTATTGTCTGTGGTCTGGATGAATGAGGATGTGAGTATAAGCATCCTTTAGGTCTAAGGAGCATAGCCAGTCTCCCTGCTGGAGGTAGGGCAGCAGTATCCCAAGGGTAAGCATCTTGAATTTTTCCCTCTCTAGAAACTTTTTCAGATTTTGCAAGTCTAGGATAGGCCCAAGGCCTCCTGTTCTTTTTGGTACTAGGAAGTACCTGGAGTAGAAGCCTTGCCCTTTCAGGTGGTGGGGCACCGGTTCCACTGCCTGTTCCTTTAGAAGACTTGCCAACTCCTGAAGAAGGA
Organism: Ichthyophis bannanicus; assembly: GCA_033557465.1. Taxonomy (NCBI): domain Eukaryota; kingdom Metazoa; phylum Chordata; class Amphibia; order Gymnophiona; family Ichthyophiidae; genus Ichthyophis; species Ichthyophis bannanicus. Next base: position 264,155,802 of record CM066040.1, read on the forward strand.
GGTTCCTGTGTGGAGGGAGTCTTGGAGGCTCCCCTGGATAGTAGGAAGGGGGTAGCTGGTGGAAATAGGAGCATATAGCCCTTTTGGACTATGCTCAGTACCCAGGTATCCCCTGTGATGGCTGGCCACCAGTATGTGTACAGGGTCGGCCGACCTCCTGTGCTGAGTGGAGCCACCGGCAGAGGAGAGGCTATGCTGTGGGAATTAAAAACCCCCTCCCTGCTGAGCAGGAGCCGGAGCTGGGGGCTTGGGGATATCTGCCTACGGGGCCCATGCCCCTGCCCTTTGGCCTGCTGGCCCTGTTGGGGAGCTGGAGAGGCCTGATATTGAGGGTAGGTTTTGTAGGCAGCACCCTTCCTTGGGAAAAAGGGCTTCTTTCCCGAGCCCTTCTTTTTTTGAGAAGGGGCAGAAGTCTTTCTGGACAGTCTTGTCCTGGTGAGAGTCTGTGTCTCGATTTCTGCAGCCCTTTCAAGTCATGGGCTTGCCGAATAGGTTGTCACCTTGGCACAGGACATCGACCAACTTATCCTGTACCCATGACTCCAGGTCCGACGATTGTAGCCAGGCTTGACGGCATGCACCGATGCCGGCCGCTGCTACCCGGGCCGAAGCCTCGAAGCCATCATAGGCTGCTCGAGACAAACTTCGAGCACTCTCGGATCCCTGAAGACAAGGCTTTGAATCTCTGCAAGGGTTCCTCGGAGAGGCCAGCCGAGAACCCGGCAATCTCCTTTGCCAGGTCCCGTAAGTATATGCCCATGTACAGCTGGTAAGTCTGGACACGGCAAGACAGCATAGAGCCCTGGAAGCACTTTCTACCGAGGGCATCCAGGTTCCGGGCCTCCCAGCCGGGAGGCACCAAGGAGTGCATCTTTTGACTTTTCAGCCTGTGCATGGCCGATTCCACAACCATGGAGTTGTGCGGTAGCCACTGTTCCCTCTAAGCTGTGCGCGTGTGCGCGCGCACACACCTCGCCGAGTGAGCGCACATACTTTACAACAGAGCGCACAAAAATTATGGTTCTGATTCTGATAGAAAACAACACAGACGTCTTAAAATTTAAAAGTTGTTGTGTATTTACGGTTTTCACAAGTTCTGCAATATTTTCTAGTGCAATCAATGTGCTGTACATACTGTATTCTGACGTGTAGTCAAATTTTAAAGTATATAACTCCGAGTGTCGTTATGTGGCGCACAAAAATTTAACCTTCCTTCAAAAGCTGCACACAGCTGATATATTATGCGCACACAGCCTACAGAAAATTAGAGGGAACATTGGCGGTAGCTGCGTCTTTTGGAACCCAGAGCTCTTACGGACTTGATAAATAGAATTGACCCACTTGCTAAGAACCGGCGCCGAGGCCGGTGCCTCCCACATACGGAAGAGCAGCCATTCCAGCATCGGAGGAACCGTACAGTAAAGGCTTCCTTCGGAGGAAAATCATACTGGAGGGCATCGAGCTCCTCGGCTCAAGGCTCCTGCTCGGCGTCCGCAGGGAATGCCAAAGCCTTGGCCATGTCCCTGACGAAATCCGAGAACCGGGTATCCTCCGGGGGGGATCATCTCCGAGGCTCGGACTCCAGGGAGTCCGATGGGATGCACCGGTTCCGGAAGGTGTCAGGAGACTTCTCGTCCTCCGTCTCCCACGCCGACCCCTCCGAGGAGGAGTCGAGCGGCTCCGGCCGTGTGGGCCTCGATGCCACCCGCCCCGACGCCGAGGGCACCGGTGTCAACCACCTCGGCCCCGCATGGGAGGTCAAGGGAGACCTTGGCCGAGGATCGACTCGAGACTTGATGGACTCGAGGATCAGCTCGTCCTCCGGGGTCGACTTGGACATCGAGGTCCCGGTGGTCAGGGCAGATGCACCGGTCAGACCAGCGATCAGTACCTGCTGATGGTCCATGAAGGCAGCCAGGCTGCTCTCCAGGGCCGTCAGCCTGAGTCCAAGCTCAGGAGACTCAGCAGCCCCCGACTCGGGCCCCGACGGCATCGGGCCCGACGTCAGTTCTCCCGGAGAAGAGTCAACGAGGACAACAGAACTTACATGACTCGGGGCTCCAGATCCAGGCGAGGTAGTCTGGACGGCCTCTCTGACTCCGAGAGCCCGGGATGGCGGTCAGGGCTACACGACCTGGCCCTCGAGGACCCAGGTGCCTCCACTGATGCCGCCCTCATGAGCTTCTTCTTCCTTTTGTGCTCCCAGGAGGGAGACCCCCTCTCAGAAGACCCACGACGGCGCTTGGGGTCGGACTCCCTAGATGTCGAGGCCTCTGATGAAGTCCGGGCCCAGCCGGACGCGGACTCAGAAAAAATTGTTTCACGTTGATGCTCTATGGTTCTGAAGCGTTTTCGTCGACATCTTGCTGCATGGGCCACAGACCAGCAGATCATGGTCGGGCCCGAGGCATCGGAGGCAGCAGTCATGTGTATCGGTGAGAGACATAAGTTTCTTACACCAATCACATTTTTTGAACCCGCTGGCTGCCATCGGGGGAAAAAGGGCCCCTGCAAGGTCAAAAGACCGGGCTGCCAGTGAAAACAACAGAAAAAGCATGAACGCTAGTCACAAAGAACAAAAACCGAAAAAGAAGTTCCGGACTCGATACTGGTGTACCGAGCCGAGGCGGGATGGGGAACTGGCGTCGAACCGGACAAAGAGATGCGAAAAATCGCAGAAAAAAATCAACTTTTACTGGGTGATATGAACTACGTCCATTGGGCTCCGCAGAAAAAGAAAGACTGAGCAAGATGGCACCCTTGGGCGGGAAGGGGACTGCACATGTGCGCTGCATTCCCAAAGGCTTTCTTTGAAAGTTGGGAAATGCTCCACACGAGGGCTCCATCGGCGTCGACGTCACCCATAGGTGAGGATTGACTTCCTGCTTGGTCCTGGAGAAAATAAGTTAAAGAATTGAAAAAGCCCCAAAACTGAACGAATTTACTGACTGAAGGGTTTCCTGACAGAAAAAAACCCTCTGCCAGCAAAAACCATGGGAAAAAATGGGACCTGAATCTCCTCAGCACTGCCTGCTGATAAACAAAACTCCCATGTGGCAGCAGGCCCCAATCCTTCACCCGATCAAAGAAAAAAATCATCGGAGCACTAACCTCTGCCTCCAGACTCTTTTAGTGCCTCTGCTCACTCCCCTGACCAAGGAGAAGTCCTGCCTGCAGCCTGGCCCCGATCTGAATTAAGTTCAGCTGCAGCAGCTCACTCTGTCCGATGATGATTTCAACAGAATGAGAGTGCTGAAAAAATTTGAGCCGGTTCAGGAGGAGAACAAACGCTGGACAGCTCCCCTCCGTACAAACAAGAAGGGGAGAGCAGACAGAAGAGCTAAAGATGACACGGAGAGTGATAGGTATCTGTCCCAAACTCCTCCTTCATCTTTCCTGACCTTTGCTTTTTTGTTTTGTTTTTCATTTCCAATAGCTTTAAGCACAGAACACCCAAAAGAATTAAGATATATGTGAAAATCAATGGCAAAAAACCACAACTAACTAGCCTGAAGCTCCTTATTCGCTCCTCTAGTGAGCCCAGCATCTAGGCTCACTACCTCCAGCTGCATGGAGACTGGACACACTGGAAGCTGGTGGGTGGTGCCAGCCGGATATGAGCAGTGATGTCACAAGTCTGACATGCCCAGTCTCCATGCTGCGGAAAGTGGTGCACAACCCAAAGGTGAGGGACTGAACTGGAGGGGTGATAAGGAAATGCCTTGCTACAGGTTTTCTAAAACTGTACTACTCAAACTTCTGGGATTAACCACAGTCCCTCACCTGATGAACAGAGTGACTGATTCAATTAATATGAAAATCCTTGGCTAAAGGTAAAAGGCATTAAGTAGCCAAGGGTTAAGCTAAGTAAGAACAATCTCTTTAAATGGAACCCTCCATTTATTACTACTACTACAACCCACGTTTCCAAAGTAACAACCAAAGCAGTGTACAATAAAAAAAAATAGAAAGCATGAAGAAAAGAGTTAAATTGACATTCTAAATGGAGCAGTAACAACTCATTAAATGTAGCACATCAGGCCAACCCTGTGATTAAGCATAGGAACTCGAGTCTGAGTATTTTGATTGATGGGGTTTTAGCATATCACAGAGGCAATATGTTCAGTGTCACAGCAGCTGGGTTGCAGGTGGACTTTGTTCGCAGTTTGACCTCCCATAGTCGATCTAAGCATAGCGCTTATTGATTTATATTCTGCTGTAAGCTGTAGTTTGTTTCACACAGTCATCAGAGTAAAAAGTGGAAAGAGGAAATGTCAAAAAATTCACAATGCTAAATCTACATGAAAAAAATAACTGGAGAACTATGATGCTGATGATCATGCAAAAAAAAACATGATACATGTGTGTGTGTGCACGTGCGCGAGTGGTTAGTCACAAATATGTGTCAAGAGAAAATAGAAATGGGGATTCTTAGAAAGTATCCATGGCTCACCTTTCCTTGGCTGGTTATGAATACTGATCGCCTGTGTCTGATAGTTCCCATCATCATTCTGCACACAGACCAGCTGGGAGTCTGCTTTCTCATTGAAGCATGCTCCACCTGCTAGAACATGCTCATTGGATTTGTTCAAGGCTTTCATCATCTGTGACCAAGAAGAAAATGCAGCAACCTCAGTATGGCCAAATTTTCTACAAAGGCAACAGACATAGGCACACCCTATACCAGAGGTACTCAAATCCAGTCTTGGAGGGCCGCAAACCAGTCAGGTTTTCGGGATATCCCTAATGAATATGCATGAGATATATCTGCATGCACTGCCTCCATTGTATTTGAATCTATCTCATGCATATTCATTAGGGATATCCCAAAACCTTGACTGTTTTGCAGCCCTCCAGGACTAGATTTGAGTATCTCTGCCCTATACCATGAACAGGGCTGGCCCAACCATTAGGCAAAATTAGGCAGTTACCTAAGGCAGCCACAAAGAGCAGAAATATTCAAAGCAAAATAATAGATTCTCACAGCCACACAAACTCAAAGAGCCATCACAACATCCTTTTGATGCAGGAAGAGCAGGCACATAGATATATACAAAGCAAAGTTCAATATTTTTAAAGGAAGATGTCAAATTATGCATTTTTACAGGACTGCTGTTGGAAGGGTGGTGTTCAGATGATCACGATTGTTGAGTTTAATTATAAAAATATTTTTTGGGGGGGTAAGGCTTTGCCTAGGGCACCCACTACCTTGCACCACCCCTGGGGCCGACCCAGACTATGGTTGGGAGCACTGCAAACCTTGATTTCTGACGTCCAAATAAAGTCTTCAGAAACCTATAACAGCTTATCCTTCCTCATTCAGAAAGAATATGGCTCACAGACTGCTTCAGTAGTGCAGCTATGCTTTTCTTTATTCTAAATACTTAGTACTAGGAGTCACTATCAGACTCATATGGATGAGTGTCTCTCAAGTAAGCCTAAGTGATGCAGGTAGAGGCATTTCATAGCTCAAGAGGCGATACATGCCCCTCTTAACTAATGCTGAATCAATACTTTTATAAGCAACTCGAATGCATAGAATAGTGTTTTAGAAACTCAAGTAGACGTCGTAAAATTATCAGGTAACTATACACATAAAAGTAGGTGTAAATGTTCCCAGCAGCAGAGAATGGGTAGAATTGTCATGGGTGAAGCACTATGCATGTATTGATTTCTAGCTGTTCATACAAATACAAAGTTACTCCTGCTTTGAAGCAGGTGTAACTTTGTGGGGGCTTTCAGTAGACTATTTTCATAAAAGGCACATATATTGCCTTTATAAAATAGGTGCAGCATATATGCCTTTACAGTCTGGGCGCCTTGTTATAAAATTGCCCTCTTATGGGAGCAATTTTTAGAAGGTATTTCTATGGGTAAATCAACGCTGCTTAACAGTAATGCACAGCAGGATTAATCAAGCACACAAGTAATTGACATAATTTGACGATGCTAGGATGGAACAGCTCTCCCAGAGCTCAAAACTAGAGTCAAGCTCTTAACATATGCAGCCTCTCCCCATGTGCAGCAGTCCCATTAGTAACAGCTCACAATCAATTCCTGGGGAGATGGATAAGAGCCCTGCCATCTACAGGTAACACCTGCTACAATTAATCAACATTCCTCATCAACAAGCAGATATGAACCAACTACACAAGTGGGTACCTCTCAAGCTAAGGGTTGCTCCAGCACCTGAAAGAACTGTTGAGAAGAAATCTGCTGATATATTAATCTGAGTGTTAAACAGTTCATATAGACAGATTGTTCAGTAGTGCTTGACTGAAGACACTGTCTGAAAACTGGACCAAGCAACTGTGTAAAGTAAAAATATAGACAGAGGACCAAGTAGTTGCTTTGCATATGCTCTCCAGTGATGCAGACTCAAGAAAGCTATCATGGCAACAGTGGCTCTGATCTGAATAAATTTTACTATTAGTCAGAGCATATTAGCATGATTATAACAGAACTGAACACAGGATGCTAGTCAATATGCTAGTGCTCCCTTTGCCACAGGAGTATCAAGCAAACTGAAATCAAAGGAGATGAAAAGCTGAATAGATTTTCTGACTGACTTGTCCTTTTTAGGGAGTATGCAAGAGCTCATTGACAGTTCAAAATACAAAGCATTTTCTCACATGGATAGCTATAAAGTTTAGGATAAAGAATCTGACAAACCTTTGTTTAATGTGGAAAGATGTGACTATCTTCAGAAGAAATTTAGGATGTGTTCTTAAGACTAACTTACTGTGACAGAACTGAGTGTATGGTTCGTATATAACTTAAGACTTGATGTTCACCAATATCTTTTGGCCTAGGTTACTGCTACTAGGAATATTACCTTCTATGTCAGAAACTTTAAGAATGAAGATTCCATTGGCTCAAAGGTGGTTTTATGAGGAAAGAACGCACAATGTTCAGATCTCATGGAACTAGTGGCTTCTGAATTGGAGGTTTGATATGCAGAAAACCCTTCATGAATTTGGACCGGACATTGAGAAGCCAGAGTTTGGTTTATTGAGACATAAATGGATAAAGTACTGATGCGTACTCTGATATGAGGACATCTGAATACCCAAGTGGCAGAGATGATATAACTATTCAAGTATCATTTTGGGTGGACAATGAAAGGAGTCCTGGCCTTCAGCAGAACATCAGATGGAAAATTGTTTCCACCTGAATGCATAGGATTTTCTCATGAAAGGTTTCTGTGCTGCCACTAGAATGTCTTGAATTGGAGGTGGCAGTCCCAAGGAAGCAACTAAGCACTGCTTAATTTCCAGGCTGTCAGAACCTGCAATTTGAGTCAGAATGCAAGCCAGCACCTTGATTCTGTGTTAAGGCTTAAATAATTGCAGCTTGAGTGGGGGCTGAACCAATGGTCTCTTGAGATAGGGAAACCAGTTCTGTTGAGGCCACTGTGGGGGTGTAAGAATCATTGTAATCAGTGCATGGAATGTCTGTACAGTTCTATTAGGGATATGGGAGAATAAGCAACAAGTAGGAAGCAAGTCATCTTGTGCAACTAGACTCAAAAAAGTCTATCTTCAGCAATAGAGGCTGCTGGTGAACAGATCTATTTGAGGTGTGCCCCATTTCTGGAAGATGGACTGGACCTAATTCTGAATCCATCAACCACTTGTGAGATTAGACTCTGCTGAGTCTGTTTGATAAGCAGGGCAAGCTCAAGCATTAAGCATGACTAGGCAGTCACCTAGAGAAGCAGCTTCCGAGGGACAGCAAAGAGCAGCAGCAATCAAAGCAGAGATATGACCTCGGCTGGAGATGGCAAGCTCACTCCGAGACTCCAGAAGGGGGCTTGGAGCACAATGTCGCTGGAGACTCCAGGGCAGAATCTGACCTTTGGAAGATCTTGCTGTGCTGCCGCTGCTGACGACTCTTGATAGTCTTGGAGGACATATTTTCACAGAGTCCACAATCCAAGGGGTCGTAGTCTGCCCCAAGACAGCAGAGGCAGCAGTCATGTGTGTCAGTGAGGAACATGGTCCAGGAACACCAATCACACTTTTTAAAGCCGCTGGCAGAGGCCATGGGGGGAAAAAAGGGCCGCAGAGAGGTTGAAGACCCGTGACTCTGCCAGTGAAAAAGGCGCAAAACTGTGCTGGTAGAAAAATAAAGGGGAAAAGAAAAACAAGCTTGAGGCACGAAGCTGGGGCAAGTGAGCTCGGGAGCAGGAAAGGGAACCGGTGCAACCGGGGAAGAAAAACCTCCAAGAGAAAAAAACGGACTCTCTTCCGGTGGGCTCCACAGAAAAGAGACAGAGACAAGATGGCAGGAAGGAGACCACGCATGCATGGTGTATCTCCCAAAGGCTTTCTTTGAAAGCTGGGTAAAAGCTTCCACGCAGGGCTCCATCAGCATCATCCATATGTGAGTACTGACTTCCTGCTTGTTCCCAGAGAATCACAAAATCCCATAACCATCCTGATCATGGACATAGTTAAAGGGATCCCATTTCTCCTTGTATGACGACACAAAATATTTAGCTTAATTTACTTCAAGAGGTGCATGCTTTTGCTAATCTCAAGCACAGGAAAGGCCATTGTAGACTTCCAAATCTCTTGAAGGAGGGGATGGATCTGTGGCCCTTGTTCTGCCATTGGAGGGTCAGTCAAATGCAGTGCAAATGACATGGGAGAGATCAGACCCACTGGTTTGTCCTTCCTAAACAGGCGGATAATACTCGTTTCGCTGTGTTCTTCCAAAACAGGAGAAGAAGCATGTCCTTCAGGTTGAAATCATCGCTCGAGGTGTAGGAGCTGGACTCTGGGCCTCGGCCAAAGGACAGCTGATCCAAATCTCCAGACTCCAAACTTTGCCAGGAGCATTTAGAAGATGGCACCTGGGCCAGGCTTCAACTTGTTATTGGCATCCTCTTCAAAGCAAGCGGAGAGAGATCGAGGACCCAGAGGCTCCAGGGTCTAAGCTGCCACAGTAGAAAGAACATGCTTGCTGCATAAAGGAGAAGAATTCCAGGGAGAACAACCCAGAGACTAAGAGATGCCTGTCAGGAATAGAGTCCCCATCCTCAAGGGAAACACCGGCCACTGGACCTTAAGAGAAGGGGAGCAGCCAGAAGAGCGAGCACTCGAACTCTAGGCCTGGTGATCATCCCTTTTAATTACCACGTCTACTGATTTCTGCAGCAAAGATAAGGCCAGGACATCTATGTCCCCTTGTTGCGAGAGGGGAGACAGGCCCTCAAAAGGGCATTGGAAGCTTCCATACAAGAATCACAGACATCAGAATTCAGCGATGAGGTTCTCCACTTTCTGTAGATGAGGTAGCGCTTCTTAGAGGTAGGCATATGAGAGTTGGACTACACAAGTTCAAGACAAGCCAAAATGGCACACTGCAATGTGCGCTAGTGCTGCATCTGCAGAAATAGCATGCACTAGGGCCATGTGGGCAGTAACAGCATGCACTAGGGCCACACGAGCAGTAATATTGCACACTAGGGCCACGCAGGCAACACACCACGCACTACAGATACACACAGAGCAAAGGTACATAAGAGGCACAGAAAAGCACGAGAAGTGCAACAAACATCTGCAGGCAGCTGGACGAGATGGGAAAAACTGGTGCCGTACAAATGGACACCTTAAGCGGCCCAAACCCGACTTGTGCACTTGTTCAATGGACAAGGTTGGAAAGTCCCTACAAAATAAGACATAGGCTTTATTTGGGTACTCAACGCTGGGGAGCCCAAGGCAGGTAAAAACCATATTTATTTATTTATTTATTTATTTAACATGTTTTGTATCCCGCCTTTTCCTTCAATCAAAGCGGTTAATACAGCACAGAGTTAAACAAAGGTGAGGGAAACATACATTGCATTATCATTACATCACAACAAAACACTAGGAGTACAAACAGGGAACACAGTACATAACTTACATTACATTACCTTACATTAACTACAAACAGCATACCGCTGAACAGAATGAGCATATAGAATAAGCATATAGTAGCAGATAGTGGGTCCCGCACGGTCCACCGCCTAAGGGCCACGCCAAAGGGCCCTCTTGCGAGGCCCTCAGGCGCGGGCCCGCAAGGCACGGGCGCGCCATTGCTGAAGGGATTCTAAATGATTTGAAAAGTGCTCAGATTGGCTGCAGTTTTCTCTCACACACAGTTCCCAACTAAGTAGGCACAGCTGATTCTCACTCACTGCTCACAGGATCGTTGAAGCCTTTGCTGAAGGGATTCTAAATGATTTGAAAAGTGCTCAGATTGGCTGCAGTTTTCTCTCACACACAGTTCCCAACTAAGTAGGCATAGCTGATTCTCACTCACTGCTCACAGGATCATTGAAGCCTTTGCTGAAGGGATTCTAAATGATTTGAAAAGTGCTCAGATTGGCTGCAGTTTTCTCTCACACACAGTTCCCAACTAAGTAGGCACAGCTGATTCTCACTCACTGCTCACAGGATCGTTGAAGCCTTTGCTGAAGGGATTCTAAATGATTTGAAAAGTGCTCAGATTGGCTGCAGTTTTCTCTCACACACAGTTCCCAACTAAGTAGGCACAGCTGATTCTCACTCACTGCTCACAGGATCATTGAAGCCTTTGCTGAAGGGATTCTAAATGATTTGAAAAGTGCTCAGATTGGCTGCAGTTTTCTCTCACACACAGTTCCCAACTAAGTAGGCACAGCTGATTCTCACTTACTGCTCACAGGATCATTGAAGCCTTTGCTGAAGGGATTCTAAATGATTTGAAAAGTGCTCAGATTGGCTGCAGTTTTCTCTCACACACAGTTCCCAACTAAGTAGGCACAGCTGATTCTCACTCACTGCTCACAGGATCGTTGAAGCCTTTGCTGAAGGGATTCTAAATGATTTGAAAAGTGCTCAGATTGGCTGCAGTTTTCTCTCACACACAGTTCCCAACTAAGTAGGCACAGCTGGTTCTCACTCACTGCTCACAGGATCGTTGAAGCCTTTGCTGAAGGGATTCTAAATGATTTGAAAAATGCTCAGATTGGCTGCAGTTGTCTCTCACACACAGTTCCCAACTAAGTAGGCACAGCTGATTCTCACTCACTGCTCACAGGATCGTTGAAGCCTTTGCTGAAGGGATTCTAAATGATTTGAAAAGTGCTCAGATTGGCTGCAGTTTTCTCTCACACACAGTTCCCAACTAAGTAGGCACAGCTGATTCTCACTCACTGCTCACAGGATCGTTGAAGCCTTTGCTGAAGGGATTCTAAATGATTTGAAAAGTGCTCAGATTGGCTGCAGTTTTCTCTCACACACAGTTCCCAACTAAGTAGGCACAGCTGATTCTCACTCACTGCTCACAGGATCGTTGAAGCCTTTGCTGAAGGGATTCTAAATGATTTGAAAAGTGCTCAGATTGGCTGCAGTTTTCTCTCACACACAGTTCCCAACTAAGTAGGCACAGCTGATTCTCACTCACTGCTCACAGGATCATTGAAGCCTTTGCTGAAGGGATTCTAAATGATTTGAAAAGTGCTCAGATTGGCTGCAGTTTTCTCTCACACACAGTTCCCAACTAAGTAGGCACAGCTGATTCTCACTCACTGCTCACAGGATCGTTGAAGCCTTTGCTGAAGGGATTCTAAATGATTTGAAAAGTGCTCAGATTGGCTGCAGTTTTCTCTCACACACAGTTCCCAACTAAGTAGGCACAGCTGATTCTCACTCACTGCTCACAGGATCATTGAAGCCTTTGCTGAAGGGATTCTAAATGATTTGAAAAGTGCTCAGATTGGCTGCAGTTTTCTCTCACACACAGTTCCCAACTAAGTAGGCACAGCTGATTCTCACTTACTGCTCACAGGATCATTGAAGCCTTTGCTGAAGGGATTCTAAATGATTTGAAAAGTGCTCAGATTGGCTGCAGTTTTCTCTCACACACAGTTCCCAACTAAGTAGGCACAGCTGATTCTCACTCACTGCTCACAGGATCGTTGAAGCCTTTGCTGAAGGGATTCTAAATGATTTGAAAAGTGCTCAGATTGTCTTCAGTTTTCAGTCTCACACAGTTCCCAACTAAGTAGGCACAGCTGATTCTCACTCACTGCTCACAGGATCATTGAAGCCTTTGCTGAAGGGATTCTAAATGATTTGAAAAGTGCTCAGATTGGCTGCAGTTTTCTCTCACACACAGTTCCCAACTAAGTAGGCACAGCTGATTCTCACTTACTGCTCACAGGATCATTGAAGCCTTTGCTGAAGGGATTCTAAATGATTTGAAAAGTGCTCAGATTGGCTGCAGTTTTCTCTCACACACAGTTCCCAACTAAGTAGGCACAGCTGATTCTCACTCACTGCTCACAGGATCGTTGAAGCCTTTGCTGAAGGGATTCTAAATGATTTGAAAAGTGCTCAGATTGGCTGCAGTTTTCTCTCACACACAGTTCCCAACTAAGTAGGCACAGCTGATTCTCACTCACTGCTCACAGGATCGTTGAAGCCTTTGCTGAAGGGATTCTAAATGATTTGAAAAGTGCTCAGATTGGCTGCAGTTTTCTCTCACACACAGTTCCCAACTAAGTAGGCACAGCTGATTCTCACTCACTGCTCACAGGATCGTTGAAGCCTTTGCTGAAGGGATTCTAAATGATTTGAAAAGTGCTCAGATTGGCTGCAGTTTTCTCTCACACACAGTTCCCAACTAAGTAGGCACAGCTGATTCTCACTCACTGCTCACAGGATCGTTGAAGCCTTTGCTGAAGGGATTCTAAATGATTTGAAAAGTGCTCAGATTGGCTGCAGTTTTCTCTCACACACAGTCCCCAACTAAGTAGGCACAGTTGATTCTCACTCACTCAGTGCTACTCTCTGCTGCCAGACCTGCAGTCATATACCTCCAGGGTGCTTTAGATGTATGTACCCGAAACGTGGCACGTCGGAAGAATTGGAAGAATTGGCGTTTAGCGAAGCGATTGAGAACAGCCTAAAATTGAGTCACCTACCAGCTAAGTAAAGCTGCTATGTTTTAGCACTGTTTCACTTTATTAAAATGGAAAAGCCACAGCGGTGGTAGGTATGGTTCCTATTCACTGGGCTGGCACTTCCGACACAAAAAATTTGCAAGATTGATTTTGAGGGGTTGGTTTTTTCAATAGCCAGGTCTTTGTTTGAACGTGATTATTATTGACTTTGGCAATAGGGAATCAGTTGGTGGTCATATACCTCTAAACAGTCTTCTTCGAATCTTTGGGGGAAGCAGAGGGAAGGAGGAGGGAGAAGCACTGAGGTTGTGTGAGGCTTGAAGAATCCTTTCCAAACTCTTTTTCCAATCTTCTAGCTGCTCAACAGGCCCTTAACATGAGGAGCTGAAACAATTTCCCTCCTCCTTATGGCCATACTCAAAAGAGCACTGGTTTTAAGGGTGATTCCACTACAATCTCCAGCATTGTGCTTCAGGGAAAGTGTCACCTCATGGGTGGTCACTCACGAGTGAAATAAATAATTTTTTTTATTTATTTGGTTTTATATACCGCACTATTTATAATCAGTGCGGTTTACAGAAGAACAATTCATTCCTCAATCTTTCTTTGCTTTTCCAGATTTCATCAGAGTTGTAAAAACTTTCATCCACCATCTGCTGGAGACAGAGAAAGCGTAGTTACTCACCTGTAACAGGTGTTCTCTGGGGACAGCAGGAATCAGTCCTCATGTATGCAAGATGTCGACACCGACGGAGCCATTGTGGAAGCATCCCCTCAGCTTGGGAGATGCTATCATGCATGTGTGGTGCCCTTCCCGCCCAAGAGTGCCATCTTGCTCAGTCAGATGACATAGCTAAAAGAAGGCAAAAAAATAAAAGATTGTAAAGAAGCAACTCCAAGGGGAAGAGGGAGGGTTGTGAGGACTGATTCCTGCTGTTCCCGGAGAATACCTATTACAGGTGTGTAACTATGTTTTCTCCGGAAACAAGCAGGAAGTCAGTCCTCACATATGGAACTCCCTAGCTACAGACTATAGCAAGCCCATAGAGAAAAAAACACAGTCGCCCTCAAGGGGAGCCGTAAACAGCAGCAATTGAGTCTGCATATACAGACTGCAGTAGGACCCGTGTGTCTGATGGGAACCAATGCTCCATTAAGAACATAAGATATGCCATACTGGGTCAGACCGAGGTCCATCAAGCCCAGTATCCTGTTTCCAACAGTGGCCAATCTAGGTCATACGTACCTAGCAGTATCCCCAAAAGACAGGTTCCACAATGCTTGTACTGGGTCAAGCATTGATTATCCTGGGTCCCTTTTTAATAGTGGTTTATGGACCTTTCCTCCAGGAACTTGTCCAAACCTTTTTTAAACCCAGCTACACTAACAGCCCTTACCACATCCTCCGGTAACAAATTCCAGAGTTTGATTACACGTTGAGTGAAAAAATATTTTCTCTTATTTGTCTTAAATAGTTTACTCTGTAGCTTCATTGCATGTCCCCTAGTCTTTCTATATTCTGATAGCGTAAACAATTGATCCACGTTTACCTGCTCCACTCCATTCATTAATTTATAGACCTCTATCATATCTCCCCTCAGCCGTCTCTTTTCCAGGTTACCCTGAATACAGAAGGGTTGGAGGGTAGGAACTGCCTAGACTCGAAAAGATTAAGGAATACGGACTGGGCGAAGGCGCTGTCCCATTGGGACTCCATTTCCAGGCAGTAATGAGCTGCAAAGGTGTGAACTGAAGACCAGGTGGGGGCCCGGCAGATGTCCAGCATAGGGACACAGAGGCCACCATGGCCCTGACATGGTGTGCCATGACCCGACCATCCAGAGTAAGCCCAGCCTGCTCATAGTCGAGGGCGATGCAGTCTGCCACCCAGATGGACAGTGTCCATTTGGTTACTGCCTTCCCCAGCCAACTGGGGTCATAGAAAACAAAAAGCTGAGAAGCTTTCTGGTGGCCCTGGGTACACTGAATGTAGAAAAACAGGGCTCTCTTACAGTCCAAGGTATGAAGGACCGTCTCCATCCTGCTGGAGTGAAGCCTTGGAAAGAAGGTGGGCAACACCACCTCCTGGTTGAGGTGAAAAAAAGATACCACCTTTGGAAGGAATTGAGGGTGTGTGCCTAAAATGACCCTGTTCTTATAGAACCTGGTATACAGTACTACTGCCACTATGACATGGAGCTCGCTGACCCTGCGAGAAGAGGTGAGTGTCACCAGGAACACAACCTTCCACAAGAGGTCTCTCAGGTTGCAGGTAGCTAGAGGATCAAATGGTGGGCGAGTGAGCTGCGCCAATACTATGTTGAGGTCCCATTCAGTTGCCGGAGGGCAGACGGAGTGTTTGAACAACAGAAGTCCTCTCAAAAAGCGGGTCACCAGAGGCTGGACTGAGAGGGGCTTGCCTTACACCAGGTCATGAAGCACCACCATGGCACTGAGGTGCATTCTGATGGAGTTTGATTTGAGCCCGGATTGCGAAAGATGAAGGTGGTATTGCAGCACCAGATGCACTGGGAAGAAGAACGGGTTCACCCGTTGTTCTGCGCACCAGACCGAGAACCTCCACCATTTGAAGGCGTAAGCTCTCCTGGAGGAAGCCTTACGGGAGGCCAGCAGGATCTCTTCCACTTCTCCCAAGAGGTTGAAAGGGGCTAGGGTCACCCTTTCAGCAGCCACGCCATCAGTGATAGGGACCCAAGGTTGGGGTGCAGGAGGAAGCCCTCCTCCTGAGACAAGAGCCCTAGGGAGCTCCCTAGTGGAATGAAAGTCTTCACTGTCAGTCAGCGGAGCAGCGGGAACCATGGCTGCCAGGGCCACCAAAAGGCTACCAGGATCTGTGAGGCTTTATTGTGAAGAGCCTTGAAAAGTGTTTGGGCAATCAGTGGCATGGGTGGGAAGGCATACATGAGACCTTCCGACTATAGAATAAGGAACGCATCTTCCACCACCCAGGAGGGGTGGGACTGCCGGGAGCAGAAGCGGGGCAACTGGTAGTTGTCCGGGCTGGCAAAGATGTACACCCATGGGGTCCCCCAGAGCAGGCAGAGCTGGTTGGCTACTCTGGGGGGTCCAGCTGCAACTCATGCGGCTGGAGGACACTGCTCAGTTTGCCAGGGTGTTGTCCCGGCCTAGTAGGTATATCGCCTGTAGGAGTATCGCCTGTAGAAGTATTCCCTGTTGAACTGCGTAGGAGCAGAGTGTCATCACTTCGCAGCGGAGGGTGCGAGACCCCGTGTCCCCTTGCTTGTTCACATAGAACATCACCACCTGATTGTCTGCTTGGATCAGCACTGTTTGATGCCCCAGGCGGTGGCAGAACGTTCGGAGGGCTAGATATATCGCCCAAAGCTCCAGGAGGTTGATCTGCTGGCTGCTCTCAGCCTAAGTTTTTCACAGTGACTTCCCCATCCCAGCAGGGAGGCATCTGTATTGAGGACTCTTAAAGGGCTTGGGGTTTGGAAGGGCATCCTGCCTGGAGGTGATAGGGGTTTTGCCACCAAGTCAAAGATTCTGCCAACTGGTGGGTCACTGAGATTCTGTCCTGGAGACTGCCTGTAGCTTGTGTCCACTGGTCTGGAAGGCACCACTGAGCAGCCCTTATGTGCAGATGGGCGTCTGGGGTGACATGGACCATAGAAGCCATGTGCCCGAGTAAGCGTGGAAGAAGTCGAGCTGACATCGAGGGATGGTGTTGTAAATATTCAGCCTGTGCCCTGAGATGGTCTGCTCAGTCCAAGGGGAGGAAGGCCTTTGCCTGAGGAGTGTCCAGCTTTGCTCCTATGAACTCCAGACATTGTGATGGGAGGAGATGGGATTTGGGGTAGTTTATCACAAATCCCAGATGTGGCCTGCTGCACCTCTGTGGCTGTGCCTCCATTTATGAGCCAGTTGTCCATATAGGGGAAGACAAATACCCCCTGGAGGTGGAGGAAGGTGGCCACTACTGCCAGACAGTTGGTGAAGACCCTGGGGGCAGAGGCCAGGCTGAAGAGTAATACCCTGTACTGGTAGTGGCCGCCCCAACATGAAGCGAAGGTACTGCCTATGGTTGGGTGGATGAGGATATGGGTATAAGCATCCTTCAGATCCAAGGAGCATAGCCCGTCTCCTTGCTGGAGGTAAGGCAGCAATGTTCCAAGGGAGAGCATCTTGAACGTCTCCATCACCAGGAACTTGTTCAGGTTGCACAGGTCCAGGATGGGCCTTAGGCCCACTGTTCTTTTTGGTACAAGGAAATACCTGGAGTAGAACTCCTTGCCCCTGAGATGTTGGGGTACTGGTTCTACTGCCCTGTCCTGGAGAAGACCCGCGAGTTCCTTCAATAGGAGGTCCCGGTGAAGGAGAGACCTGGGGAGCTCTCCCAGGAAGAAAGGAAGAGGTGACTGAGCCAGATGGAGGGGGAGCCCTCCCTTGACCATCTGGAGTGCACAGGAATAGTGGTGATGGCTGGCCTCCTTGGGGTAGAGAGGCTATGCCCAAGGAATCAAAAGCTCCCCCCTGGCTGGGCCGGAGCCAACGCATGGGTCTTGGGAGCCTTCTGCTTACAAGAGTCCTACCCATATCCCTTGGCCTGCTGACGAGGCCTGAAAATGTGGGTAGTTTTTGTAAGCAGCCCCTTTCCTCGAGTAAAAGGGATTTTTACTCAGGCCCTTCCATCGGAGAGAGGCAGCGGTCTTCTGAATCATCTTTCTCCCCTTCAATCTGCTCAAAACTCAGCTGCATGACTTATCTTCTGCCAGTGTTGCTATGCACAAGTTACCTCTCTTTATCAAGTCACTTCACTGGCTCCCTATCCATTTCCGTATCCAGTTCAAACTTCTCCTATTTAGCTATAAGTGCATTCATTCTGTGGCTCCTCACTATTTTTCCTCTCTTATCTCACTCTATACTCCTCAGGAACTCCACTCCTCTGGCAGATTTCTTTTATCCGTGCCCTTCTCTGCCACTGCCAACTCTAGACTTCCACCTTGCTGCTCCATTTGCCTGGAACAGACTGAGCCGGTGCGTTGCACTCCTTGTTTGGCCCTATCCAAGACCCATTTCTGAGTCGGCTTTTGGATCCTGATGCTCCTCATTCTTGTGTCCACTAATGTGTATCTTGCCATACTCTAGTCCCCGGTTCTGCAATGCTTTTTCATCTTGATTAGATTGTAAGCTCTGGTGAGCAGGGACTGTGTCTTACATCTATATGTACAGTGCTGCGTACACCTTGTAGCACTATACAAATGATTAGTAGTAATAGTACATGAATAAAGCTCTGCATTGGTCCTGACCTCTGGGAGAGCTGTTCCATCTCAGTAACATTGGATGATGCCATTCACTTGTGTGGCTGATTCAATACTGCTTGTTGACAGCAAAACAGGGGTTTACCTGTAAAAAAACACCTTTTCAAAACTGATCTCCTCTCCACCCCCCTCCCAACAGGGAAAGAAGGCAGAGCTAGGGGCAAGGAAGCCTGGCTGGAATATGGACTAGAATTTCTATTTGAAATCTTGGTGTACTCTTTCCCCACATACTTTGCAACAGCAAAGTATATAGGAAATGAGCAGTAGACAATGGACCTTTAAAGGAAAGCTCTCAACTCAATGCAGCAAACTATGCTATACTCTAGCGCAGCATTTTGCTAGTCTTGCTCTCTGATGCAGAAAGCAAGCTAAAGCGGGAAAATCACGAGCAAAACCACTGCACTAAAGCACAGCACACTGGGCATGCAAAAGGAGGAATTTGATATCACATTGTATGGATTCAGTCCAACTACTAAACTTTACAGTCCCTTTTTTTCCCTTAAACATCTTGTGTTTGACTCATGCTTTCTTGAATTCAGATACCGTCTTTGTCTCTACCTTCTTTAAATTTAAGTTTCAATTTAAAACACAGAAGAGAGATTTTTGGTTCAATTTAGAATCCAGCAGAGAGCTTCTAGTTTAAATTTCATAATAAGTCAGAGCCTAGCAGCAGCAAAGAGCTTTAATTTAAATCAAATCAGACTATAACTTAGCATAAAAGGCAAAATGGGGTCAGTATTCTTTGAGCAACAAATAAAGTTTTCTAGAGACCTTTATAAAGAGGCCTTCTACCTAGGGGTTGAGACCTGTGAAACCTTTTCAATAGGTGTTAACGCCAGGTGGCAAGTCAAAAGGCTATTTTGAAAGACTCCTTCTATCCAAGCAAGGACTGTTAATCACCCAGGAAGTTGGTCACAGCTTACCTCAGAACCACAGGACAGGGTACTGTGCAGCAGCCCTCTTTTAATAAGTGTTATTTCCCTCCCTCCCTCACAGCCTCCCACCCCTGGGATAATCGTAGCTTTATAGGTACTCACACATCTTAAAGGAAAGGAGGTGCTCTCAGGTGCAGCTAGTTATCCAAATCAGTCATACACTAAGGACCTGAGATTAATTAAGCTTCAGGTGAACAAGGTATATTAAACATATTAGGTACAATTTTATTAGTATTAAGTATCCATAGCAAACCTTAGTAAATAAAGAACTTAAAGATCTAAACACAAGCTTAAAACTAAGATGCAGACAGCAGTCCAACAGCAAGATGGGGGCTTTCCAGTCTTTTGCATTGAGTGTCACATGTATGATTTTCTCCCAGTTGGTGAGAGGTCTTACGTGAGCACTAGGTGCAAAGGAGCTCTTTGCTCCCAGGGAACGAGTCCGTTCTCTAGATGCTAGAGTAGCAGACTTGGAAGACATAAGAAAGACAGAGAGATACATAGACAAGACCTACAGGGATATAGTCCTGAAGTCCCACCTCCAGTCTGGCAGCATCCCTGTTGCCATGGAGGAGAGAGGTCACGTGACAGGAGAGCATCACCCTGGTGTGGCAGGAAGTGATCCTGTAACTAGGACCTGTCCTCCAAGTGATGTAAAACCCTCTCGCACCGAGAAAGTTTCTCCAGGGCCATGTGCCCATAAGGGAAGGGTTAGGACAGCCATTATAGTTGGTGATTCGATCATTAGGCATGTAGATAGCTGGGTGGCTGGTGGACATGAGGATTGCCTGGTAACATGCCTGCCTGGTGCGAAGGTAGCGGACCTCACGCGCCACCTAGATAAGGTCTTAGATAGTGCTGGGGAGGAGTCTGGTGTCTTGGTACATGTCGGTACCAATGACATAGGAAAATGTGGTAGGGAGGTTCTGGAGGCTAAACTTAGGCTTTTAGGTAGGAAGTTGAAATCCAGAACTTCCAGGGTAGCATTCTCTGAAATGCTTCCAGTTCCACGCGCAGGACCCAAAAAGGCAGGCAGATGAGACGATGTTGAGACGATGATGAGAGGATGAGAGGATGATGAGATGATGTTGCAAGGATGAGTGTTTTGGATTTGTTAGGAACTGGGGAACATTCTGGGGAAAGGAGGGGCTCTTCCAAAGGGATGGGTTTCACCTTAACTAGGATGGAACCAGGCTGCTGGCATTAACCTTTAAAAAGGAGACAGAGCAGCTTTTAACTAGATAATAGGGGAAAGCCGACAGTCGCACAAGAGTGCATGGTTCAGAACAATGTATCCTTGAAGGATACTACCAAAAGCAGAGAGGTTCCAAAAAAGAGTAAAGTAGCCCAAATGCCCTCGAGTATGGAGCAGACAGAGCTTAAAGATCCCAAATTACCCATGCCTACCAATAGCCAAATTAATATGAATAAAATACAGTCTCTAAAATGCTTGTATGCAAATGCTAGAAGTCTAAAAAATAAGATGGGAGAGTTAGAATATATAGCACTAAATGAGAGGTTAGATATGATTGGAATCTCAGAGACATGGTGGAAGGAGGACAACCAGTGGGACACTGTGATACCTGGGTACAAACTATATCGTAATGATAGAGCTGATCAAATTGGTGAAGGGGTTGCGCTCTATGTTAGAGAGGGCATTGAGTCAGAAAGGATTAAAGTTTTGCAGGAAACAAAATTTGCTGTAGAATCTCTATGAATTGAAATTCCATGTAAGAGGAAGGAGTGAGCTGGAGGGCCGGGGGTTCAAGTCCCACCTGGGGACAGCAATCCCGGGCTGGAGGGACTGGGATTTCTAGTCCTATAGGCCCTCCTTGTGGTCTTGGGCAAGCCACTTAACCCTCCATTGCCCATGTTCCCTGTAAGTATTAGCGTATGGGTCTCATATCCCCTCATGTTAAATGTATCCCCCAATTGACCGTTTTGACCTGGTGAAAAGCGGGATATAAATACAGCTAAATAAAATAAATAAATAAAAATAAATAAATAAATATAAAGGGGAAGGCGATGGCAGTGAGGGTGTACTATCAACCGCCTGGCCAGAATGAACAAATGGATGATGAAATGCTCAAAGAGATCAAGGAAGCTAACAAAAGCTACAGCACAGTAATAATAATGGGTGATTTCAATTACCCCAGAATTGACTGGGTCAGTGTCACGGCAGGACATACTAGGGAGATAAAGTTCCTAGATGAAATAAATGACTGCTTCTTGGAGCAGCTGGTTCATGAACTGACCAGAGGGGAAGCCATATTGCAACTAGTCCTTAGTGGAACACCAGATCTGGTGCAAGAGATAAGGGTGTTGGGGCCACTTGGCAATAGCGATCATAGCATGATTGCGTTTGATTTAATTAGTGGAGGAGGGATAGTAAGGAAATCCACAGGAATACCTTTTAACTTTCGAAAGGGAGACTATGATAAAATGAGGAAAATAGTTCAGAAAAAACTAAAAAGAGCAGTTGCAAAGGTTAAAGACTTATTTATTTATTTATTCTATTTATTTATTTAACAGATTTTATATACCGTCTTTCTACAAATCAAGACGGTTTACATAAAACAACGTGGCAGTATGTTTCAACTGTTTACATGGAACCAAGTAACAAAGAAATATAGGAAAAGAAAAATAATATAAGGAAAACAAAGTGAACAATTACATGATCAGTGAACAACTATTTACAATGGTATATCCTGGGATATCATACGATCGCATGTTAAGGTTAGAGAGTGGTAGACAGTAGCGAGGAAGTGGAGGTAAGGGGTTATTTACTAAGGAGGTAGGGAAAAATGTTCAAGGAAAAGAAGAGTTTTTAACTTCTTTCTGAACTCAGAGTGGGTAGGACAGTTCCGCAGCTCGTGAGGAAGGGTATTCCATAAGGATGGGGCATAGAGGGAGAAGGCCCTGTTGCAGGTGGATTGTTTGCTATGTCTTACATCAAGCTTGGGTGTTGTTGAAAAATACTATCTTGGAAGCCCAGACCAGCTGTATTCCACGCTTTAAGAAAAGTGGAAGGAAGTCCATAAAACTGCCAGAATGGTTTAAAGGTGAGGTCAGAGAGGCTGTTGTTGCCAAAAAAGCATCTTTCAGGAAATGGAAAAAAGAGCCAAACAACAAAACCTGGAAACAGCACAAGCACTGACAAGTTAAATGCAAGGCATTGATAAGGCAGGCAAAGGGAGAATTTGAGAAGAAGCTTGCTGCAGAAGCAAAAACGCGTAAGAAAGACTTTTTCAAGTACATTCGTAGCAAAAAACCTGTGAGTGTGTCAGTTGGTCCATTAGATGATAGAGGGATTAAAGGGGCACTAAGAGGCGACAAGGCGATAGCAGAGAGACTGAATGAATTCTTTGCTTCGGTCTTTACTGAAGAAGATGTAGGGATGTTACCCATGACTGAAGTGGTATTTAAAGGTGCGGAAGAATTGAAAGAAATATTGATACATCGGGAAGATGTATTACAACTATTAGATAAACTGAAGAGTAGCAAATCACCTGGGCCGGATGATATACATCCAAGGGTGTTGAAAGAACTGAAATATGAGATTGCAGACCTGCTATTAGTAATCTGTGTACAAAAGGTCCTTTCAACAGAGCGAATCAACTATTGAGTATCACAAAAAAAACGCTCCACTACTCAACTTGTCAGCAAAATCTAATGCCGTTCATAATGCTATACCTCACACTGGCATTTTTAATGAACAAGATTTATAACTTGTAACACAAGCAACCGGTCTCAGACTTAATGGGGCTCTTAAAGTCTATACCAAACTTCTTCCCCCCAGTTGCATCAACGACCGTTTGTGTTGCTTTATGGGGTTTTTTTTTATTTTACAGCTTCAAAATCAACTTCAAAATCACTTTAAATCCACTCCAAACTCACTCATGTCCATGTGAATAACTTAACTGGTGATGATTATGAAAAATCATTGCTTGTCATGATAGAGTGTTCAGAAGTGTTCCCAAAATCTCTTCAGATACACTTCAAATTCACTAATGTCCATGTGAATAGCTTAACTTAAACTGCTTATCTTAATTGAGTTTTCAGAATTTTTCCTCCGACGCCAAAACTTCAGCACTGTGCATTTCACTCGGTAAGTTTCTTCCGGGATTATTTGCACAAATAATTATTTACACTGAAGGTAAAAACGGAAACACAAACTGATTGATGTGCAGGGCTCTCTTACAGCAGTATGCGTTCCTCCCTGCCGGCGTGAGACCTTGGGAAGAACCACCTCCTGGCTGAGGTGGAAGGGGGATACCATCTTGGGGAGGAATTTAGGGTATGTGCGGAGCACCACCCTGTTCTTATAGAAACTTGTATATGGCGGATCCACAATCAGGGCCTGGAGTTCACTCACTCTCCGAGCGGACATGACGGCCACCAGAAAAAACACTTTCCAGGATAGGTATCGTAATGGCAAGTGGCCAGAGGCTCTAACGGCGGTCTGGTGGGTTGGGAGAGCACCACATTCAGATCCCATTCTGCCAAAGGGGGCAGAGATAAGGCTTTGATAGCAAGAGACCCCACAGGAACCTGGAGACCAGGGGTTGGTTTGAGAGGGGTTTTCCCTCCATACGGTGATGTGCGACTATGGCGCTCAGATGTACTCCAATCGAATTTGACTTCAGACTGGCATGTGAGAGGTGCAGTAAGTATTGCAGTACAAGTTGCACGCAGCAAGAGAAGGGATTCTCTTCTCTTTCTGCACACCAGGTGGAGAATCTTCTTCATTTGAAGGCATACGCCAGACTGGTGAAAGTTTTCAGGAGGCCAGAAGGATCTCTTCAACCTCCCCCAGGAAATTGAAAGGGGCCAGGGCTACCCTTTCAGCAACCACACTGTAAACATTAGAGACCCCAGGTTGGGGTGCAAGAGGGAGCCCTCCTCCTGGGATAGGAGGTCCGGGTCCCGACCCAGTGGACCTGGGAGCGCCAGCAACAAGGAGACCAGCAGAGGGAAGCAGGGTTGCCGGGGCCATCTGGGGGCGATGAAGATCACTGATGTTTGCTCGCTCTGGACCTTTAAGAGAGTCTTGACCACTAGGGGAGTCAGTGGGAAGGCATAGAGGAGGCCCTCTGACCACGGAATCAGGAAGGAATCTGCTGCCGCTCTCCCTGGGTGCAGCTGGTATGAGCAGAAGCGGGGTGGCTACGTGTTATCCAGGGAGGCGAACAGGTCCATCACAGGCCTACCCCAGAGGTGGAAGAGTCTTTGCGCCACTCTGGGATTCAGACACCATTCATGCGGGCGCAGGACTCTGCTGAGTTTGTCCACTAAGCAATTGTCCTGACCTGGGAGGTATACCACTCGCATGAGCATTCCATGGCGCACAGCGAAGGAGAGCTGAGCCACCGTCTCCTGGCAAAGGGAATGTGAGCCCGTGCCCCACTGCTTGTTTACATAAAACATGGCAACCTGGTTGTCCGTCTGGATAAACACAAGTTGGCTGCACAGCAGGTGGCAGAACACTCGCAGGGTCAGGGAGATGGCCCTGAGTTCCAGGAGGTTGATCTGTAAGAGTGACTCCTCTTGAGACCAGCTGCCTTGAGTTCAGAGTTTTCCACAGTATGCTTCCCAACCCAGAAGGGAGGTGTCCATGGTCAGGACTCTTTGTGGGGCAGGCACTTGGAATGGCATCCCTGCTTGGAGGTGGCGTAGGGACTGCCACCAGCTGAGGGAGACTGCCAGCATGGCGGGTGACCTTGACTGTTCCGCAACCTGCCTGTGTGGCTTGAGTCCACTGACAGTGGAGGCACCACTGGGCTGCCCGCATGTGCAAGTGGGCTAGGGGCA
Organism: Ichthyophis bannanicus; assembly: GCA_033557465.1. Lineage (NCBI taxonomy): Eukaryota > Metazoa > Chordata > Amphibia > Gymnophiona > Ichthyophiidae > Ichthyophis > Ichthyophis bannanicus. Next base: position 264,180,788 of record CM066040.1, read on the forward strand.
TGACGTGGATCGTTGAGGCCATGTGGCCCAGCAGGAGGAGGCGGCGGCAAGCCAGTACCAACTGGTGAATCTGTACCTTTCCTGCCAGTTGTACAAGGCGATGTGCCCTCTCTTTTGGGAGGAAGGCCTTGGCCTGTAATGTGTCCAACTCGGCGCCTATGAACTCCAGGTTTTGGGCTGAGACAGGTGGGATTTGGGGTAGTTGATGACATACCCCAGGTGCTGCAGAAGGCGGATTGTTTCCCATGCGTCCCGGCTGGCCTCGGAGCCGTGCTGCCTCTGATGAGCCAGTCGTCCAAGTAGGGGAAGATGAAGGCTCCTTGCAGAAGCATGTAGGCTGTCACGACTGCCAGGCACTTAGTGAAACCCTTGTTGATGAGGCCAGGCCGAAGGGAAGTACCTTGTACTGGTAGTGCTCTCCTCCCACCACAAACCTTAGGTATTGTCTGTGGGAGATGTGGATGAGGATGTGGGTATACGCATCCTTCAGGTTTAAGGAGCACAGCCAATCTCCCTGGTGGAGATAGGGCAGCAGTGTTCCAAGGGAGAGCCATCTTGAATTTCTCCCTCACCAGAAACTTGTTCAGGTTTCGCAGGTCCAGAATGGGCCTGAGGCCCCAGTTCTTTTGGGGACAAGGAAATATCTGGAGTAGAAACTCTTTCCTCACAGATGTCTGGGTACAGGTTCTACCGCCTTGTCTTTGAGCAGGCCTGAGAGCTCTGAGATGAGCAAAGTCTGGTGAAGGAGAGGCCACACTGGCTCTCCTGGGAAGAACCCTGGAGGTGTTTGCTGGAACCGGAGGAGATAGCCCACCTTTACCACCTGTAGGACCCACGGTCCATGAAAAAGCGCCAGACTGTGGGCTGGGGAGGGTCTCCTGGGGGTGAGGAGTCCCTGCCCATGGAGTCAAAAGCTCCCCCTAGGTTGGGTGGAGCTGGGGGCTGAGGCTTCTGAGCCTTTGGCTTTCTCGGCCCCTGACCCAAATTCTTAGGCTGAGGGCCCTGCTGTTGCTGCTCCGAGAAGGGTTGGTAATGACCCTGGTGAAAAGATCCCTTTTTCCTCAGGAAAGGTGGTCTTTTCTCCAATGGTTTCTTTCGGGGGAGGGTCAAGGTCTTCCTCGAGAGCTTCTGCCTGGTCACAACCTTGGCCTCAATCTCAGCCATCTTGTTGGCCTTGTTGCCAAATATGCTTTCCCCGGTGCAGAGGACGACTAGCAGTTTTTCTTGCACACATTGCACAAGGTCGGAGGTTTGCAACCAGGCCTGGTGCTGGACCTCGATGCCTGCTGCTGCTACCCAGGCTGCTGACTCAAAGCCGTCCTAGGCAGTGTGGGACAGAAACTTTGAGCAGTCCCGGATCCCGGCTGTCAGAGTTTGGAACCTCTGGAGTGGTTCCCCGGTAAGGCCTGCAGAGAAGCCTGCCAGTTCTTGGATGAGGCCCTTGAGATACATGCCTATCATAGGCCTGTATCCAACAGCCCAACATGGAGCCCTGGAAGCACTTGCGCCCGAGGACATCGAGGGCTCTGGCCTCTCTGCCCGGGGGAACAGAAGAATAGTTCTTCTGACTTTTGAGCTTCTGCATCGAGGACTCCATGACCATGGAGTTATGTGGAAGTTGAGATTTTTGGAAGCCAGGGCCCTTCTTGACGCGATAGATGGCACTGAGGCGTCGACTGACCACCAACACCGAGGCTGGGGTCTCTCACATCCGCAGGAGCAGTCGCTCGAGAATGGGCTGGAACGGCACTGTAAGAGTCGTCTTCTTCGGTGAGCGGGTCCTCCTCTGATTTGGTTGGGACCGAGAGAGCCCGGGTTATGACACAGATGAAGTTGTGGAAGGCCACGTACTCAGGGGGAGAATGGCGCCAGGGCTCCGGGGGAGACGGCACCAAAGGGACATCTCAGTGTTGAGAGGTCTCAGGAAAGGCCTCGACATCGGTTTCCCAGAGCCAGAAAGCGTCGAGGATTCCGAGGCTAGGGACTCCCGCGCCTTGAGGCCTGCCCTGCGGAACCGGGATCCCATGGTGGGTCTCGGGTCAGACTCCCAGAAACTGGCCAGGGAGGACCAGACTCCTAAGGATCGGGACTGTGACCATGACTTTGAGCAGTGCCAAGGACTCGCCCGAGGCTGGTGGCGCTCGGGGCCTGGCTCAACACCCGGAGACTCACTTGCAGTCAGGGCAGATAATGCGTACGAGCGAGACATCATCACCTGCTGCAGGACCAAGATGGCAGAGATATTCTGTTCTAGGGCTGCCATTCTGGTCTTGATACCAGAAGGCTCCACAGCTGTCGGCGTGGCCACCGAGGACCTCGGGCCCGATGCCGGCACTCTAGCAAGTGCGTCCTCGATGAGGATCATGGCCTCAAGGAGCCTCACATGGTCGCCGCCAGCTGAGGACTCCTTCTTAGAGACCTTGAGGGGGTGCTGCTCAGAGTCGCCCGAGTCCCGCTCGGGACCTTACCAGGTTTCACCACTGGAGCCTTGACTGGTTTTGAGGGTTTTTTTATTTTTCTTTCTAGGGTCCAGTGTATTTACAGAGGAGCCGCTGCCGTGGGACTCTGAAGACGCCCTGGCCTCACAGGAGGTGCTCAGCTTGGGGCGCAGCGTCGGGGAAGCCGGGGCCGAGTCGGACCACGGGAACATCCTTTCCTGCAACTCTGACCTTTTCTTGTTGGTTTTCAGAATCATCACCTGTCACAGGTCACAGTTGGTACTGTCGTGGTCTGGGCCGAGAAAGTGCAAGCAGTAGTCGTGGGTATCTGTAACAGGCATGATCTGGACTGCATTGCTCACACTTTCTGAACCCACCGGGAGACATGGTGGGAGACATCCAGTCGGGGTTGGCGACCCCTGGGCAAAAAAGGGTGCAAAGGCCGGTCAAGGCAAGCTTTGAAAAAAGGAGGGAGAGAGCCGGGGATGGCACTGGCTCGAGGCAGGAACTAGTACACAAACTGGGAAAAAACACACTTTTTAAGGATAATTTTTTTAGAGGATTTTTCCGGGGAAACAGGACAAGCATCCGTTGAGCTCCACGGGAAAAGGAGACTGAACAAGATGGCACCCTTGAGCAGGAAGGGGACTACACATGCGTGGTAGCATTCCCAAAGGCTTTCTTTGAAAGCTGGGGAAATGCTCCACGCGGGCTCCATCGGCGCCAACATCACCCATATGTGAGATTGACTTCCTGCTTGTTCCTTGAGAACCACAGCATCCAACATAGCAGTTGAACCTGTCAAAAGTTCATTCTCCTCAGCCCAAGGAGTATGCCTACACTGAGAATCCACTAGCGAACAAAGAGAACCCACAGCCAGGACAGAGTGGCACTTGACTTGTTTGGCCTGAACAGCCATAGCATGTGGCCTCCCCCAACATATCCCCAGCATGTATGCTCCAAACTCAATGTCTCTGGGCTGCCTTTACTGCCTGCCTTCCATTTCCTTACCATTAGAGACTACACTCTCATTTCAAACCTTTCTTTTTTTTTTGTTTAACCTTATCCAGTGTCCCAGATCCTGCACCTCTGGCTCTCAACCAGACGTAGAGGAGAACGATAGAACGCGGCACAGAACAGCTCCCACCCAAGTGTTGTGGGAGGGAAATGGGAGACAGGAGGAGGCTCCCAGATAATTTGGGTTTTTACACCCCCAGGCACCTTGAACCTGTCACAGCCAGCCCCTGCTTTTTTGCTAAGGTGGACACCCAGCACTAATGCACTGCAGTCTGAAGGAGCCTTTTGCCTTTCCCCAAACTTCTTATAAATATTTAATACTTACTTTCTTTTTCTTTTTACAGGTTTCCCCCAACTAGAAGGGCTCCTTGAGGTTCAACCCCAGAAGCACCTCATCATCCCGTCAGGTCAGGTCAGACCAGGCTACACAGACCTGCCTGCCTACCATATGCTGGAGACTGAGAAATCTGGTTAGCTATGGCATCATCCAACCAGTGGCATCATTCAACATCTGCTGCTAGGGGAATACAAACCCATGCATCTGGACTGGTCTGGAGGGACGAAGAATGGCCCCTTAAAATTCAGAAAAGCTCTGCTTCCTTCACCTAAAACATGCATCCCTTTCTAGTAAAACACTTTGGATAAAAGTGCTGTCCAAATTCTCAAACAGTAATGACATCCAGCACTGGCACTACATCAATAAATGCCAACCATCCCCTCATAATTCTCATAAACCAGCTTTTCAAAAGAGTCAGGTCAACTATCTGCACACAGAAAGCTCCCAAGGTTAATTCTATTTAAGTACTTTCTGTCAACCACTAATTGTTCACTGAAATCACAAATCTTTAACAATTCAACAAGCTGCGCATTCCTTGACAATGTTTCCCATACCTGCTCTCTCTGTAACCAAGGCCACTACAGCAGTTTGCATTATTTATGTGTATTTATTTATAGCATGTTACCTCATTGTATCTGTTACTGGGAATCTTAATGCTGGTTTTTCTGACTTCCATCTCCATCACCAACCCTTGGACCACAGGCAGGGTATACTGGTAATTTCTGAAGTCCTTGTTCATACAAAATAAAGGAAAATATTCTTTAATGTTAAGGTGTGTCTTATAGTAATTAATTACCATTACTGTATTAACAAGTAAAAGATATATTTAAAGAGTCATAACATTAAAAAAGATGAAATTAGACCTTACCTGCTAATTGTCTTTCCTTGAGCTTTCTCCGGGCCAGTCCAGGGAAAGGTAGGGTTGTCAATCCCCCATAGCAACTGAGGACTGAAGACTTCAACTTTTTTCCTGAGAGGTGAAGCCACTCCCCCTGAGGGTAATCCAGCAGTCTACTTCTGACAAAGCAACTAAAACGAAAAAACTGACACACAGCAGATTAACCCTTGAAAACTGAACATATTCTATAGTCCGTCAAAACTCGGAAGCTAAGAAATGTGATTCTCTTTACTGTTTTTTTTTTTTTTTTTAAATATATACAAATTCAAATATATACCAACATACAGAATAGAGGAGCACTGAGTGAACCTGCAAAGCCCCAAATCGTTCCCCCACAGATGAACATGCAGAAAAGGTGGAATTCTTATGGTTATGCAAAAACAAACCGCTCAGAAAAGCAAATGGGGTGGGACCCTGGACTAGCCCGGAGAAAGCTCAAGGAAAGACAATTAGCAGGTAAGGTCTAATTTCATCTTCCTTATCGCTTCTCCGGGCCAGTCCAGGGAAAGGTAGGGCAGTATCAAAGCAGTACCTAAATCCGGGAGGGACCCGCCAGACCTGCGATAAGAGCCGAGGCCCCCACTTTCGCATCGTCTCTGGCGTGAACATCCAACCGGTAATGTTTCGTAAAAGTATGCAAAGAAGACCACGTCGCCGCTCTGCAGATATCCACTGGAGGGACAAAGGCATACTCTGCCCAGGAAGTCGCCAGAGCTCGAGTAGAATGAGCTCGCAAACCATCCGGCAACGATATATGTTGAGCAGCGTAAGCTGCAGTAATAGCGCTGCGAACCCAACGAGCAATGGTGGACTTAGACGCCGCCTGACCCTTGCGAGGACCCGCACACTGTACAAAGAGCCTGTCCGTTTTACGAAAGGGTTCCGATACCCTAAGGTACGTCTTCAAGACTCGCTCCAGATCCAAAGACTTGAGTGCCCGGTCCATAGGAGAATTGGACAAATTAGAAAAAACTGGCAATGCCACAGATTGGTTAATATGAAAAACCGAAAGGACTTTTGGCAAAAAAGAAGGAACCGTCCGTAGCAAAACTCGCTCGGGAAGAAATTGAAGATAAGGTTCTCGGCAAGACAAGGCCTGCAAATCCGAAATACGCCGTGCCGAACACAACGCTACAAGAAAGGCCGTTTTCCAGGAACACTCCCGGAGATTTCGAGAGCACAGGGAGGATAAAGGAGACCGGGAAAACGCTTCCAACACGATATTCAAATCCCAAGGAGGTACGACGGACCGCAATGGAGGGCGGAGAATCTTTGCTGCTCGTAGAAAGCGACGTATATCGAGATGTGCCGAAAGACGGCGTCGCTGCACCGATCCCCGAAAACTAGCGAGCGCCGCTATATGTACCTTAAGGGTACTAAGCGCCAACCCTTTGTCCAAGCCATGCTGAAGAAAGAGAAGCAGTTGAGGTAAGGTAGAAGACATGGGATTAACATTGCGCTGACTACACCAAGTTTCAAAAAGACGCCAGATGCGCACATAGGCCAAAGAAGTCCCCGACCGCTTAGACTGAAGTAAAGTGTCTACTACGGAACTCGCATAGCCCTTGCGTTCTAAGCGAGCCCTTTCAAGAGCCAAGCCGTAAGCAAGAAGCGATCCACTCGAGGCATGAGAATCGGCCCCTGATGTAACAGATTGACGCGGATTGGAAGAGGCCAGGGCTGAGCTACTAGGAGTTGAAGCAGATCGGCATACCAAGGACGACGAGGCCAATCCGGAGCGATGAGAATCACCCTTCCCCGGTGCTGTGATATGCGCTGAATAACTCGACTCAACATAGGCCAAGGCGGGAAAACGTACAGGAGAGAGTCTTGAGGCCAGGGCTGCACTAGAGCATCTAGACCTTCGGACATGTGTTCCCTGCACCTGCTGAAGAAACGTTGGCCTTGACATTTGCGCAGGTTGCCATAAGATCCATGATCGGTTGTCCCCAACGCAACGTCAGATCGTGATAAACCGCCGCGTTCAATTCCCATTCCCCGGGGTCGAGAAGATTGCGGCTGAGATAATCGGCCTGCACATTCTCTTTGCCAGCTACATGTGCCGCTGAAATCGCCAGAAGATTGTCCTCCGCCCAAGTCATCAAATCCTGACATTCGGAGAGAAGAGAAGAAATCTTGGTTCCCCCTTGCCGATTGATGTATGCGACCGTCACGGCATTGTCGGAGAAAATCTTGACTGCCGTGCCCTTGAGGAACGGTGCGAAGTGCAGAAGAGCAAGACGCGCCGCGCGGAGTTCCAGTCGGTTGATGGACCACGAAGCTTCCTCTGTTGACCAAGAACCTTGAGTCATGTGAGTCTGACAATGAGCTCCCCAGCCGGAGAGACTGGCGTCCGTGGTGACTAACACCCACGCTGGCTCCTGTAAGGGAACACCCGCTGTAAGATGATCCCGCACTAACCACCAGTCGAGACTGCGCCTCACCATGTCGGGACAGGGCAGGCGCTGCGAGAGTGGGTGGAGCTGAGGCGACCAACGGGAAAGCAAGGCTTGTTGCAAAGGCCGCATGTGAGCCTTGGCCCACGGAACGAGATCGAGCGCTGCCGCCATGGACCCTAAAAGCTGTAAATAGGTCCACGCCGACGGAGCCGTGAGCCGTAGAAAAACCTGCAGTTGGTGCAGAAGCTTCTCGACTCGAACCTCGGGCAAAGAGACCTTCCTGCGCTCGGTGTCGAAGACCGCCCCGAGATAAGTTAGCTGTTGCGTTGGCTCTAGGCGACTCTTGGCCCGATTGATTACCCAACCGAGCTGTTCGAGAAGCTGCACCACCTGCGCGGTGGCTGTCAGCGCCGCCGAGCGAGACTCGGCCCTGATCAACCAATCGTCGAGATAAGGATGCACTCGGATACCTTCTTTCCGTAGTGCCGCTGCAACAACTACCATTAACTTTGTGAACGTCCACGGAGCCGTAGCGAGACCGAAGGGCAGCGCTCGAAACTGGAAATGTCCCTTCGGAAGTGCAAAACGCAGATATTTCTGATGAGATAGTCTGATTGGAATATGAAGGTAGGCTTCCATGAGATCGATGGAGGAGAGAAATTCTTGCGGACGTACTGCTCGAATTACTGTCCGTAGTGTCTCCATGCGAAAGTGAGGCACCCGTAAGGTACGGTTTACTCCTTTGAGATCTAGCACGGGACAAAAAGAACCTTCCTTTTTGGGGACCACAAAATAGATCGAGTATCGACCGCAACCGTATTGGTCTAGAGGTACGGGAACGATCGCCCGGAGTTGCAGAAGGCGAGAGAGGGTGTCCGCAATAGCCTGTCTCTTGAGACCGGCCGGATAGGGAGACATGACAAAAGCCGGTTCCAAGGGACAGGCGAAGTCGAGAGCATACCCCTTTTGTATTATCTCCAACACCCATTTGTCGGACGTGACGGTGGTCCAGGCAGTCAAAAAACTCTGTAGGCGTCCGCCCACAGGAACCAAGGCCTGGACCAGCCGACCTTCATTGTGGTTTCTTAACAGACAGCTGGGAGGCACCAAAGTAGGACCTGGCAAAACCTCTGGCACCCCGAAAGGAATGTCCCCGAAAACTAGAATGACCCCTGGAATAGGGAGCAAAGCGCGCCCCCCGGAATCTATGGGAGTCGCGACCGGAGCCGCGATAACCCGGCGCACCTCTCGCCGGCTTAGGCCTATCCTCAGGCAACCGACCCCCTTTGGAGTCGCCCAAATCATTCACAATCTTTTCCAACGCCTCGCCGAAAAGCAATTTCCCTTTATAAGGCAACTTACTGAGACGCAATTTTGAGGATACATCGGCAGACCAGTTGCGCAACCAAAGAAAACGCCGCGCCGCCACTAGCGAGGCCATAATTTTAGCCGCAATACGCAGCAAATCATAAAAGGCATCCGCCATATAAGCCGCAGCGGACTCCAATTTAGCCGAATCCGCAGGTTCCAAAGAAGACTCCCCAGAAGAGTCTCCCTGCAACCATCTAATGGACGCCCGAGACACATATGCTCCACAAACAGCAGCTTGCAGAGCCAAAGCCGAAGAATCAAAAGCCTGCTTGAGAAGAATTTCTAATTTCCTATCCTGTAGATCCTTAAGAGCTGCCGCCCCCTCCACAGGAATGGTAGTCTTCTTCGTCACAGCCGATATAATGGCATCAACCTTTGGCATGCGCAAGAACTTCTTTTGGTCTTGCGGAAGGGGATACAAGCGCGCTAAAGCGCGGCTGCCACGCAATGTAGCTTCAGGACATTCCCATTCAGATTCAATCATCTGCTTGATTATTCTGTGGATGGGAAAACAGCGTTGCTCAGCCTTAAAGCCTTGCAGCAAAGGATCCTCCAAAGGTTCCTGAGAGGCAGAGGGAAGAATCAAATGTAATGCCGCCAAAGATTGCGAAATAAGAGCTGAAAGCTCTTCTTTTCGGAAGACCCTAAAAATATTGGGATCTTCCCCGGGAGCAATCTCCCCTTCTTCCAAGTCCTCTGCCTCCAGATCCAAACCTGGGTCAGCCAAAACCTGAGAGTCCTCTGGACCTAGAAGAACCGAGGGCAGAGACAAAAAGGGATCCGCAGGTCCCTTAACCACATTGGCAGCCTGAGAAGACCCCTCACCAGGATCTTCTGGCAATTGTTCATTAACAGAAATAGGCTCAGCACGCAGACCCTCTGAAATAAGGTCAGGCTGAGAAGAGCGAAGTAAAAAGGCCTTGTGCATCGCCAAGATAAACTCTGGCGAAAAAAAGGAGTCCATGCTCTCCTGCGCTGCACAAGCTGATGGCAAAGGCTGTTTGAGAGAAATGTTGTCCTTAGAAGACTTAGTGCGCTTTTTATGCGGCCGGGACTGCTCTGCCGAAGAATTGACTGAGGGCGCTAAAATGGCCGCCTTTCCCGCGGGCAAAGATGGCTCATCTACTTTTGGTGTCGGCTAGTCTGCCATAAGGAAAAACGTGCCTCTGCGAGAAAAAAAGGAAGCGGACCACTGCGAACGGCTCGGAAGGAAAAAAAAAACCCCGACGGAGAAAAAAGCAAACCGGAACTAGAGCCGAGCGCTGCGACGCGATGGCGCCAGAGAGAAAATAAAAGTCACACAAAGACTCACCGAAATCACCGAGAGGACGCAGTGAAGCTGGAAATAGTCCCGCTTTCACAGACCGGTAAGGAGTAGTGCAGAGGATAGACCCGGGGCCCCCAGGCTCACTCTGATGCGATAGACAGAGACGGTGAAAGAGGGAGGCTCTACCTCACACCGTTCAGTATTGCAGTCTGTCTGTCTCAAATTTCTTTAAAGTCACAGCGCCCCCAAAAAGTAACTGGACTATAGAAATAATCAGCCCTGCTAGAGCCAGATTACTATACTTAATAAACAAGAAAGAAAAGGAAGCAAAAATTTGTCAATGAGGGAGAAAGAGGGATTCGATCCTCCTTAGCTGCTGAGGACTGATAGACTGCTGGATTACCCTCAGGGGGAGTGGCTTCACCTCTCAGGAAAAATTTGAAGTCTTCAGTCCTCAGTTGCTATGGGGGATTGACAACCCTACCTTTCCCTGGACTGGCCCGGAGAAGCGATAAGGAAACAGCATAAACATAGGCAAGGAGAACTCGACTATTTTAAAGGGTTATTTAGCAGAAGTGAAGTCACCTTGCTCTATAACTGCTTAAGCCTGAGGCTCCAAGCTATTCTCGTACAAAGGAGCTAATTTGTCAGCACCCAAGTGGCTTTGAGGCACCTTTCCAATACCTGTATTCCTACTGGATCTGGTACACCAGTCAGAAATGGCTTCTAAGAAAAGAAATGCTCTGATCTTCAGGAATTTTCTTATAAAGATATTAACTTCTTTCAGCAGACATGTTCCATGATGGCATCTGCAGCCATTTGCTGTTATCACCTGGGGAGGAGGGAGCATGCATGAGCATGAGGAGGATGCTGCAGAGCAGGCAGCCTTCACTGAATTGAAACAGTGGCTTGTAGAGATGAGGTCCCAGATGGGGACAGCATGCGGGGTTGTCCTGGAAGCTACTGAACAGCAAATAGAAGTGAAGGTGAATGCAAAATCATCTCTCTTCCCCTTAATTTGTTCAACACTTTGCTGCATGGCTAATCTTCCGCAGCCATATCACGCTCATATTACCCCTCTTCTCAAGTCACTTCATTAGCTCCCTATCCATTTCTGCATCCAGTTCAAACTTCTCTTGCTGACCTATAAGTGCATTCACTCTGCAGCTCCTCACTACCTTTTCTCTCTTATCTCTCCCTACAACCCTCCTTGGGAACTCCGCTCTTCTGGCAAATCGTTTCTGGAGTAGCCGCCTAATGGTTAGAGCACTGGCTTGGGAACCAAGAGACCAGGGTTCGATTCCCCTTGTGGCCTTGGGCAACTCACTTAATCATCCATTGCCTCAGAAAAATCCAAGTTATCAATGTCCCTGTTTAATGTACATTACCAAGTTTAAGTTACAATGTAAATTTCTGCTTAAAATGATAAAGCAGTACTAAAAAAAATGATAAATAAAATATCTCTGCCCTTCTCCTCTATTGCTAACTGTAGACTTCGCTCCTTTTACCTTGCTGCTTCTTATGCCTGGAACAAACTACCCGAGTCTGTACATCAGGCGCCTTCTCTGACCCTTTTGAAATCCAGGCTGAAAACTCACCTCTTTGCTGCCACTTTTGGATCTTGACTCACCTGATCTCCTTTGTGTTTCCTTACCATTCCCCCTAGATGTATCCTATATCTACAGCTACTGTGTTATCTGTCTTGACTAAACTGTACGCTCTGATGAGCAGGGACCATCTTTTACATGTGCCTGTGCAGCGCTTCATATGTCTTGTAGCGATATACAAATGTTCAGTAATAGTAGTACAAAACCACAAGTAGCAGGAAGATCAAGTTAAAGCTGATTTATTAATACACATGATACTACATTTATTCTTCGTAGGACCCTACACAGCCATGTTTCGGGCTTGTGCCTTCATCGGGGGTCTCTTAAAAACATAAAGCAATATAAACCATGAATAACAAGACAATAAGACATGATGAACATGTATACAAAAATCAGTATAAATTGTTCAACAATAAAAAAAAGGGAAAAGGAATAAAACAACAACAACGAAGTCATCTGCTGCCCAAATTAGATATTCATATTATAAAAATGAAATCATACACAATACAAATCTAAATTTTTAAGATAAAAGAGGAGGATGTTAATAAGTATATCAACCATATTATGTACAAAAAATAACAAATTGTGTTGTTTTTCTTTTTTATTTACCCTCGCTTCTATCCGCTGCTTGGTATCCTGAGAGTATGACTGCCTACTTCCGTCTGGGAGATACTGCCCCACAGAGTATGATACCATGCTTGGTAAAATAAAGTTACTCACCTTTAACAGGTGATCTCTGGGAATAGCAGGAATTTAGTCTTCACATATAGGTGACGTTGGTAACCACTGAGCCTGTGCGGGATGCTCCCCAGCGTCCAATTGGAAAGCTTTTGGAAGCACTCCACTGCGCCTGCACAACTGCCTTCCCAACTCCCTCTCTTCAGTTGAGATTGTAGCTGAGAAAAGAGTAAATGAAACCCTATAACTCCTAGGGGAGGAGGGTAGGTTGTGAAGACTAAATTCCTGCTGTTCCTGAAGATCACCTGTTACAGGTGAGTAACTACGCTACCTCCAAGAACAAGCAGAAATGTAGTCTTCATATATGGGACTCCATAGCTCCCAGATGAAGTGACCTCAGAACCGGTAGAAGTTAAACTCTGAGTAAGCATGATGAGGTCATGGATCCGACATAGATTTCTGCTATCTTCAAAGTCCAGGACGGAGGGTAGGAGTTGCATCTAAGTCTGAAAGAGGTGCTAGAGTACAGCCTGACCAAACATGGCATCCCAACGGGAGTCATTGTCCAGACAATAATGGGCAGCAAAGGAATGGATGGAAGACCAAGTTGCTGCTTTACAAATTTCGCCAATGGCTACTGAATGTAGGTTTGCCATCGAGGTAACCATGGCGTGAACGCTGTGAGCAGTGATATGCCCTTCCAGGGAGAGTCCTGCTTTGTCATAGGCAAATGAAGTGCAGTCTGTTATCCACAAGGAGAGCGTATGATTAGAAACAGGTAATCCCAGATGACCGAGGTCAAATGAGATAAATAACTGTGAGGCTTTATGATGATCTTGAGTCCTTTGGAGATAGAAAGCCAATGCATGCTTGCAGCCAAGAGTGTGCAGAGTTGCTTCCGCTCTAGACGCATGCGGTTTAGGAAAGAAAACTGGAAGCTAAATTGACTGCTTTAAATGGAAGGGAGACACCACCTTTGGCATAAAGTGTAGATAAGTCCGAAGGACTACTTTGTCATGGTGGAAACAGATATAGGGAGGATCCGCCACCAAAGCCTGAAGCTCACTAATGTGCCTAGCTGACATGAGGGCAATTAGAAAAATTACCTTCCAAGAGAGGAACTTAAGTGAGGTCATGGCTAATAGTTCAAAGGTCAGCTTGAGAAGCTGCGCTAGAATGACATTGAGGTCCCAAGCTACCAGAGGTGGCTTAATGGGCGGTTTGGACAGCAGGAGTACTCTCATGAAACGTACTACTAGTGATTGCATGGAGATGGGTTGTCTATTGAGTAGACAGTGAGAGGCCGCAATGGCACTGAGATGGACCCTCATGGAGTTTGTCTTTAGACTTGTCGAGGACAGGTGGAGGAGATACTGGAGGAGTGACTCCACTGGAGCAGAAAAAGGACCGAGATCCTTCTGGGAACACCAGTTGAGAATCTACACCACTTAAAAGTGTATGAACATCTGGTGGAGAGCTTTCTAGAAACCAAAAGGGTCTCCTTAATCTCTTGAGTAAGGTCAAAGCCTTGTAAAGCTATGTTCTCAGCAGCCAAGCTGTGCGGCGGAGAGACAGTGGACTGGGATGGAGTAGTAAGCCATCGTCCTGGGAGAGAAGATCAGCCGCTTATCCCAATCAAGAGGATGAGTCTGAGTTAGAATCAGATGTAGTAGCAGTGGAAACTACAGTTGCCACGGACAGTGGGTGGCTATGAAGCCCTTGTCGAACTGAAGCTTGAAAAGCGTCTTGGGAATAAGGGGTATAGGAGGGAAAGCATAAAGAAGACCCTAACCTCAGTATAGGTGGAAGGCATCCACTTGTTGGTTGGTGGATGTCAGAGTTCTTGTGCAGATGCGAGGAAGCTTGACATTTTGGGGAGTTGCGAACAGATCTATGTCTAGATGGAGAGACCATTCGTGGGGAAGGAGGATGCGACTCAGTCTGTCTACCAAGACATTGAACTCCTCTGGGAGGTACACCGCTTGGAGGTGTATTTGATGAGCAATGGCAAAGAACCACAGGTGTAGTGCCTCCTCGCAGAGGGTCCAAGAGCCTGTTCCTCCCTGCTTGTTCACATAGAACATGGCAACCTGATTGTCTGTCCTGACTAGGACTTCTTGTGCTCTGAGGTGATGTTGAAACACCCGGAGGACATTTGAGATAGCACGATGTTCCAGGAGATTGATCTGGAGTTGTGACTCTTGTGTTGTCCAGAGCCCCTGTGTAGTCAGGTTACCCAAATGGGCTCCCCAACCCAGTTTGGAGGCGTGCATTGAAGTGGAGGCATTTGAAAAGGTGACCCTATGAGCTGATTTTCTGGATAACACCACCACTGAAGGGATGTGGTTAGACAGGCAGTGACTTGGATACTGTCCCATAGACGGCCCGATACCTGCTTCCATTGGGAGGCAAGAGTCCACTGGGCTGTCCGCATATGTAGTTGAGCATATGGAACAACATGTACTGTAAAGGCCATGTGCCCCAGGAGTTGCAGCATCTCTCGAGCGGTCAGATGGTCTCTTAGGAGCATCTGGGACACTAGTTTGACTAGATTGGCACAATGGAGGTGGGGCAGACATTCCCTGGACTGTTGGGTGTCTAGTAGGGCTCCAATGAACTTTAATTTTTGAGTTGGAGTGAGCTTGGGATTTTATCACAAATCCAAAGTATTGTAGTACTGTGATGGTATGAAGCAAGGAAAGCAGTACCTTTTCAGAGGTGTCGGCTTTTATTAGCCAGAGATCTTAGATAAGCGGCTACGACCACCATGCACATTGTGAATACTCTTGGGGCAGAGGAGAGTCCAAAGGAAAGGACTCTGTATTGATAATGTTTTTCTTGAAAGGTGAAGCGTGGATATCTCCTGTCTCCTGGATGGATGAGGATATTTATTTATTTAACAATTTTTCTATACCGCCTTATCATATAATCAAGGTGGTATATGTGTGTACACTTCTTTTAGATCTAGACAACAAAGTCAGTCCTGACTCTGGAGGTTGGGAAGAAGAGTCCCGAGACAGATCATCTTGAACTTTTTCTGGATTAGAGACTTGTTGAGGTTTCTGAGGTAATGAATGGGACTGTACCGTCCACTTTTCTTTGGAATGAGAAAGTACGAAGCCCATTCCCTGTTGGGATGTTGGGACCCCTTCTATGGCACCCTGAGACAGAAGAGAGGACACCTCGTCCTGTAGGAGAGCAGTGAGTGGGGGTTGTGTTTGTTATTCTCCCGTGAAAGTGGAGAGACGCAGAGTTTGTAGATGAAGGATGTACCCTTCCTGGACTATGGTGAGTGGCCACTGCTCTGAGGTGATGAGGTGCCATCTGTGGGTGTAGCGACACAGTCTGCCTGCTATGTGGAGGGGTGGGGGTCCTCCAAAGGCAGGGCAGCAATGTTCTCTAGAAAAGAGTCAAAAACCAGAAAGAGAGGAGAGGTCAAGATACTTTTTTTCTAAGACTTTAATCCAACAACACTTGAGTGAGTGTTTGACCCTGGTGGCTGTTATGTGGCTGTTCAAGCCTTGTTGCTTTTGGTTTATTATGGTCCAAATAGCTGCCAAACCTAATTCCACAATCTTTAGAAAGAGAACTGTTATGCTGGGAGAGGGTCAGTGGGTCCTTGGGGGCAGAGAGGATTTAAATTTGCTTTTGTTCTGGGAACTTGATACTACTAATTTATTTATTTATTTACCATTTCTTATATACCGCACTATTCAGCATCAGCGCGGTTTACATGGAACATAACAATCAGACAGGGTACATAAGTCTGAGTTTACAATTAACATGGGAACCAAACTTGGATAACAAAAGGTAACTATTTACACAACGGTGTCATAGAAAAAGAAAAAACATAGCATGAGATTCAATGGTCAAGGACCCCTTGCATGGTGTGGTCGCCTGGCTGACATGGTGTGTTGGTACAGATGTAAGTATTTGAGTGGGGATGTGGCTACTGGCTATAGCAGAGGGAGACAGGCTGATCAAAGTCTTGAAGGACTACAAAAAGGGACCAGCTACTTCTGGAGAGAGATCTGCAATTGTAAGTATTTACTTCTGGGAATTTGTCTAAATCTTGGGGAAAAAGGAATTCTTTAGATTAAAGCTGATTAATCTGTGTAAATTAGAATCCAGTATATTTGTTAAACCAGTCAGGGCCTAGTATCAAACAGCTTTTAGTTAAATTAAAAACTCAACGGCTATCTTTCAGTTTAAGTTTAAAACTCAGCAGAGAGTTTTCAGTTTAAATTCGGAACCCAGCAGAGAGATTTCAGTTTAAATTTAAAACCAATCAGAGAGCTTCTAGTTTAAATTTAATACTCAGTCAGAGCCTAGTATCAGCAAACAGCTTTAATTTAAATCAAATGAGAGTATAACGTAGCATATTTTCTAGAGACCTTTACAAAGAGGCCTTCTAGATAGGGGGCAAGAGACCTGTGAAATTGTTTCAAATAGGTGTTAAAGTCAAGTGACAGATCAAAGGGGCAGTTTGAAAGACTCCCTCTATCCAAGCAAGGGCTGTGTGAATCACCTAGGAAATTGGTCACAGATTAACTTCGAAGCACAGGGACAGGATACTGTGTAGCAGCCAGCTTTTAATAAGTCTTATTTATTTATTTAATGTCTCTTCTATACCGCGCTCTTTAAAAATCAGTGCGGTTTACAGATACCCGATTTGTGCAGTGCAAGCAAGCCTACACTGGACTTACAATAAACAGGGGATTATATACAGGGTTAACAGGGTAACTATGTACAGGGTAACTTGCTGTCATAAGTTATGAGGACAGCTCGACACAATTTACACATTGGCTCAGCTATATACATGCTGTCATATGTCATGAGGACAGCTTGACTATTTACACATTGGCTCAGCTAAATACATGATGATAGGGCAGGGGAGTATACCTCTACCCGTTGAGTGGATTGGGGTCTAGCAGGCTGGGCAGCAGACTCGTGGAGTGGCTGCGTCGGGGGCATCAACCTGGGTCCTGAGTGTGACTGACTGCGGGTTGTCATCAGGTTCGGTGTAGTGCTGGAGGAACAGATAGTGCTTCAATGCCTTCCTGAACTGGGTGAGGTCATTGATAGCCCGGATGGCAGGTGGCAGGGCATTCCAGCATGTTGGTGCATATAGCGCAAAAGCTCTATTTCTAGTTGCCTGCGAGCATTTTGTGATCGCCCTCGGGAGTTTCAGAGTATTGAGGGCGGCCAGTCTCCTTACTCTGTTGAGGGGGGGTGGTCTGTATGAGATCTGTGAGAGAGGTGGAGGAGCATTTGTTGATGGCTTTGTAGGTTGTTAGAATCTTAAAGGAGATCCTGCAGTGGACCGGGAGCCAATGCAGGTGTTTCATGATTGGGGTTATATATTCCCTCCTGGAGGCTCCATGCAGGATTCTGGCGGCTGCATTCATTACCAGTTGCAGGGGATTCAGCATGTTTTTCGGGAGACCGTGTAGTATGGCGTCGAAGTGAGGAATTACAAGTGCTTGATAGACTGTCCGAAAGTCTTCTGGTTCTAGCAGTTGTCGCAGGTGGCGAAGCATCCGAATTTTGTTATAGATCGCCTTGACCATGTTGTTTATTTGGGCCTTCATATTGAGCTGTTGAACCAGCGTTTCCCCTAGGTACCGAAATATGGGCTTGCTGAGGAGCTCTGCATCCTGCACCTTCAGTGAGGTGGGTGGAGTGAATGTTGGGTTCCTGGTGATAAAGAGGACCTCTGTTTTTTTAAAATTTCTTCTGAGTTTCTGCGTGTGTAGCCAATCCGTGACAGCATCAAAGCAGGCGGATAGTGGTGAGAGGTCTGGATGATCTGCCGAGATAGGCATGTATAGTAAAACGTCGTCGGCGTAGATTAGGCAATTAATATTGAAAGAGCAGATGAGGTTGCAAATAGGCTGCATGTATACGTTGAATAGTAGGGCTGAGAGCGAGGATCCCTGTGGCACGCCTTTCTCTTGCAGGAAAGATGAGGAGGTGGAGGGGCCGGGGCGAACATGTTGCCATCTATCTGTTAAATACGATGCACACCAGGCTAGCATGGTGCCCCAGAGGCCCTTCTCACTGAGACGTGTCAGGAGTATTTCGTGGCACACAGTGTCAAAGGCTGCTGCAATGTCCAAGAAGATAAGGGCAAACCCTTGTCTGATGTTATCCAAGCCAATGGTCCATGTCTTGAATAATGTGGTCAACAGCGTTTCCACCCAATGTGATTCCCGGAATCTGTGCTGGCAGGGGTCAAGGGGTGCGCTAGTGTCAATGTGGTCATGAAGTTGGCGTTGTATGGCCTTCTCAATGATTTTTCCTCTATCCCTCCCCGATTCAAACCCACCCTGGGATAATCATGCTTAAACCTCTTAAAGGAAAGGAGGTGCCATATTCACTCTCAGGTGCAGCAGTTTATCCTCATCAGCCATACATTATGGACTTGAGATTAATTAAGCTTGAGGTGAACAAAGTCTATTAAACGTATTAGGTATAGTTTTATTAGTATAAGTATCCCCAGTAAACATTAGTAAGTAAACAACTTAAATACCTAAACACAACCTTAAAACTAAGATGCAGGCAGCAGTCCAGCAACAAGATGGGGGCTTTGCAGACTTTTGCATTGAGTGTCACATGTATGATTTTTTCCCAGTTGGTTGGGGGGGGGGGGGTCTTACGTGTGCACTAGAGCTCTTTGCTCTCAGGGAACAAGTCCGATCTCTGAAGGCTAGAGTAGCAGAATTGGAGGACATAAGGAAGACAGAGAGGTACATAGACAAGACCTACAGGGGTGTACTACTGAAGTCCCACCTCCAGTCTGGCAGCAACCCTGTTGCCATGGAGGAGAGAGGTCACGTGAAAGGAGAGCATCACCCTGGAAGTGAGCCTGTAGCTAGGACCTGTCCTCCAGGTGATGTAAAACCCTCTCGCACAGAGGTGGTTTCTCCAGGGCCATGTGTCCACAAGGGAAGGGTTAGGACAGCCATTATAATTGGTGATTCGATCATTAGGCATATAGATTGCTGGGTGGCTGACAGACGTGAGGATTGCTTGGTAACATGCCTGCCTGGTGTGAAGGTAGCAGACCTCATGCATCACACTGTCTTAGACAGTGCTGGGGAGGAGTCTGCTGTCTTGGTACATGTCAGTACCAATGACATAGGAAAGTGCAATAAGGAGGCTCTGGAGGCTACATTTAGGCTTTTACGTAGAAGCTGAAATCCAGACCTTCAAGGGTAGCATTCTCCAAAATGTTTCCTGTTGCACACACACGACCCAAAAGGCAGGCAGAACTCTGGAGTCTCAATGCGTGGATGAGACGATGGTGCAAGGAAGAGGGTTTGGGATTTGTTAGGTACTGGGGAACATTCTGGGGAAAGGAGGGGCTTTTCCGAAGGGATGAGCTCCACCTTAACCGGGATGGAACCAGTCTGCTGGCATTAACCTTTAAAAAGAAGATAGAGCAGCTTTTAAACTAGATAATAGGAGAAAGCTGACAGTCGCCCAGGAGCGCATGGTTCGGAATACTAACAAAAGATTGAAGTTAGGGCATATCAGCAGAGAGGTTCCAATAAAGACAAAAGTAGCACAAATGCCTTGAGTACAGAGCAGGTAGAGTTTAAATATTCCAAATTACCCCTGCCTACCGACAGCCAGATTAATATGAATAAAATATAGCCTCTAAAATGCTTGTATGCAAATGACAGAAGTCTAAAAAGTAAGATGGGAGAGTTAGAATATATAGAATTAAATGAGAGGTTCGATATGATTGGTATCTCAGAGACATGGTGGAAGGAGGACAACCAATGGGATACTGTGATACCTGGGTACAAACTATATTGTAATGATAGAGCAGATCAAATTGGTGATGGGGTTGAGAGGGCATTGAGTCACAAAGGATTAAAGTTTTGCAGGAAACAAAATTTACTGTAGAATCTCTATGGATTGAAATTCCATGTAAAAAGGGGAAAGGAAAGCGACGGCAGTGGAGGTGTACTATTGACCGTCTGGCCAGTGATGATGAAATGCTCAAAGAAATCAGGGAAGCTTACAAAGGTTACAGTACAGCAATAATAATTGGTGATTTCAATTACCCTGGTATCGACTGGGCCAGGGACAGGGCAGGACATGCTAGAGAGATAAAGTTTCTAGATGAAATAAATAACTGCTTCTTGGAGCAGCTGGTTCATGAACCGACCAGATGGGAAGCCATTTTGGACCTAGTCCTTAGTGGAACACAAGATCTGGTGCAAGAGATAAGAGTGTTGGGGCCACTTGGCAACAATAATCATAGCATGATCGTGTTTGATTTAATAAATGGAGGAAGGATGGTTAGGAAATCCACAGTACTACCTTTCAACTTTCAAAAGGGAGACTATGATAAAATGAGGAAAACAGTTAAGAAAAAATTAAAAGGAGCAGTTGCAAAGGTTAAGGATTTACATCAAGCATAGGTGTTGTTTAAAAATATTATCTTGGAAGCCCAGACCAGCTGTATTCCACGCTTAAGAAAAATGGATGGAAGTTCAATAAACTGCCAGCATGATTTAAAAGTGAGATCAGAGAGACTGCTGTTGCGAAAAAAAACATCTTTCAGGAAATGGAAAAAGGAGCCAAATGATGAAAACTGGAAACAACATAAGCACTGGCAAGTTAGATGCAAGGCATTGATATAGGCAAGCAAAGAGAGAATTTGAGAAGAAACTTACTGTGGAAGCAAAAACACGTAATAAAGACTTTTCAAGTACATTCGTAGCAAAAAACCTGTGAGAGAGTTAGTTGGACCATTAGATGATAGAGGAGTAAAAGGGGCACTAAGAGGGACAAGGCCATAGCGGAGAGACTAAATGAATTCATGCTTGATTCTTTACTGAGGAAGATGTAGGGATGCTACCCATGACTGAAATGCTTTTTAAAGGTGATGTCACAGAAGAATTGAAAGAAATATTGATACACCGGGAAGATGTGTTACAAATATTTGATAAACTGAAGAGTAGCAAATCACCTGGACTGGATGGTATACATCCAAGAGTGCTGAAAGAACTGAAATATGAGATTGCAGACCTACTATTAGTAATCTGTGAACTATCATTAAAATCATCTGTAATACCAGTAGATCGAAGGATGGCCAATGTAAAGCCAATTTTTAAAAAGGGTTCCAGGGGTGATCTGGGAAACTACAGACCGATGAGCCTGACATCAGTACCAGGCAAAATGGTAGAAACCATTATAAAGAACAAAATTACTGAACATGTAGATAGTCATGGCTTAATGAGAGACAGCTAACATGGCTTTAGCCAAGGAAGGTCTTGTCTTAATAATCTGTTATGTTTTTTTGAAGGTGTGAATAACAGATAGACAAAGGTGAGTCGGTTGATATCTGGATTTTCAGAAAGCCTTTGACATGGTCTCTCAGAGACTTTTGGTGAAATTAAAAAGTCATGGGATAGGAGGCAGTGTACTATTGTCGATCAGGAACTGGTTAAAAGATAGAAAGCAGAGGGTAGGGCTAAATGGCCAATTTTCCCAATGGAGAAAAGTGAATAGTGGAGTACCATAGGGATCTGTGCTGGGTCCGCTGCTTTTTAATATATTCATAAATGACCTGGAAATGGGAACAACAAGTGAGGTAATCAAATTTGCAGATGACACAAAATTATTCAAAGTTGTTAAAACCCATGAGGTAAAATATTTAGGCGTCATCCTTGACAAGAAGTCATCCTTGAAAAGACCCTCAACTTGACTGCCAACTTAAAACAAACAGCCAGAACCACCATCTTCAAATTAAGGATCATTCAACAACTCAGACCTCTTATTGACACAGATGATTTCAGATACATAGTCCAAGCATTAATCAAACCTCACCTTGTCTATTGTAATAGCATTCTACAAGAAACTATTAAAAAGAATTTAAACATACTCCAAATGGCTCAAAATGTCACCGCCAGAATAATATTTAAAGCCAGCTTATCCGATAACATCACCCCCATTTTGTACTTCCTCCACTGGCTCCCAATTGCCAGTAGGATAAAATACAAATCCATAATGACTACATTTAAGCTAATCAACAATATAGCACCTTCTCATCTTACAATCCTAATACACACACCCCCAGACAACAGAACTAGAAGATGGAAGAACCTTAACACTCTCAGTGCCTACCTCAATTAGAAAAACTAAGCAAATAACAAATAACAGTGCATTCTCATATGTTGCACCTGCCCAATGGAATGCCCTCCCGGAAAGTCTAAGAGAAATTAAAGACCTCCAAGTCTTCTGAAAGGAATTAAACACTTTTGTTCATACAACATTACAATAACCCTAATTCCACCTCCGATCAAATCCCTCATATCAACATGACCCCCTAAACCACTTAACACTAGTACACACCATACCAACATGTTCCCTGAACTACTTAGCACTAGTACACATCAAACCAGCCATAATCCCACATCCACCCAATTATGATCCATATCACCTATCATTTCTGAAAACCCCCCTCTCTCACCTTGATACCCATAATGTTCTAGATATAATAAAGACCTCACTGTAAATAGTTATTACTTTAAATTGTTTAGGGTAAATAGTTCCCCGTTTCTAATATGTTCGATTCATTATGCTTGTTACATTGTAAATCACCCCTGATCTCTGGAAGGGGCTGTGTAGAAAAGCATCCAAATAAATAAATAAGAGGACCTTGATAAATTGGAAGACTTGGCATCCAAATGGCAGATGAAATTTTATGTAGACAAGTGCAAAGTTATGCACCTAGGAAAGAACAACCCAAACTATGGGGTGGAGGAGTGGCCTAGTGGTTGGGGCAAGGTACTTCAGGCCGGAAGGTCGGGGGTTCAAATCCCACTAGAGGACAGCAACCTTGGGCCGGAAGGACTGGGGTTTCTAGTCCCACAGGTGCTCCTTGTGGTCTTGGGCAAGCCACTTAACCCTCCATAGCCCATGTTCCTTGTAAAATAGTTATCTCCAAGTTATAATGCCCTGTTCAATGTAATTTCAGTTTGTTCAATGTAAACCGCACTGATGCAGAATAGCGCGGTATATAAGAGAATGTAAATAAATAAATACACGATGAAAGGTTCCACATTAGGAACCACCACCCAAGAAAAAGATTTAGGCGTCATCATGGATAACATGTTGAAACCCTCTACCCAGTGTGCAGCAACAGCCAAGAGAGCAAATAGAATGCTAGGTATCATAAGGAAAGGAATGGAGAATAAAACAAAGGATATTATAATGCCTCTGTATCGTTCCATGAATATTGAGTGCAACTCTGAATATTGAGTGCACCTTGAATACTGAGTGCAACTCTGGTTGCCATATCTTAAAAAGGATATAGCATTGTATTACTAATTAAAGATTTATTTGGATTTTTGGATCAGCGAAGAATATTGTATATAGAATATTTCATGTAAGAGTTGGATCAACAAAGAATATTGTACTCTTGAGCCATGCTGAATTAGGAATTAGCTTGCTAGCCCAGGAACTGATAGACCCAGGAGCTGATAGCTGAGCCTGGGGTTACTTTAGGACAAATTCTCTGAGCAGGCAACAGGTTTGGCCGGACAAAACTGGATGAATGACTCATAGATAGCTGACACCCTGTTATACAAGACCACGGGTACAACATTAACCCTAGCCAATCATGATTTGAGCATGCAGCATGTTAACCAATTATTTGTAATAGCATGCAGCAGGCACGATCTTAGTTAGGTACTTTAGGGGGACTCTCAGGAGGAGAAGATGGGACTGCAACTGATATACGAGGCAGGCGTGTCTCTGTAGTTTTTTCCCGGATTTTCCTCCTGAGAGTGATCGCTGAACAGTCCCCCACCTGGAGTGAGCTACAATAATCCGGTGATGTATTGATGCTTATCTCTGTGCTTATTATTATTCCAAAAGGACTTAATTTAATAAAACTCATATTGCATTTACTAAAGTGTCTATGCCTAGTCTGTGAGCTAGTGAATGACAGGGTTAACTTGTATTTGCCAGAGTGCTTATGCCTAGTCTGTGAGCTAGTGAGTGATAGGGTTACAGGAAGTGTAAAATTTGGCAATACATAAATGGCGACGAGGATGGGATTGCCTAAATTATTACATAATGGGTTGGCAGAGTCCTGGGATAATAAGCTCAAGGGAGCAGGGACCCTAGGACGAAAGACCTGGGTGTTGTTAATAGCATATAGGAATCAAGCACTGGATAGAGAAAATCCAGGGCAGAGAGAGTATAGATCTGCTTGGCCAGGCATGAAGAATCCCAGACGTCTACAGCTTTCGGGACTGTATGATGAGAAGTCTGGTGAAGTAAATTCAGGACAGAGAGAGAATGGATCTGCTTGGGCAGGCATGAAGAATCCCAGACGTCTACAGCTTTCGGGGCTGTATGATGAGAAGTCTGGTGAAGTAAATTCAGGACAGAGAGAGAGTTGATCTGCTTGGGCAGGCATGAAAAATCCCAGACTTCTGCAGACTCCGCTGAGTTCTCCCAGCTGATGTTACTGGACTGCATGATGCAAGTTTGGTGAAGTAAATATTCTTTGTAAATAGCTGCAATATCTCATAACTCTTTCAGTGAAGTATTACCGGTATTCTTCTGTAATTAAGTGTGTTTAGTTATTATTCTAATTGCTTTCTAATTTTCTTTTCTGACCACTCATGTGTGACTGGGAGAGTTGCTTGCTTTTCTGGATAAGTATCCTTGCTTTGTTTGTGGATAAACTGCATGTCTTAATTACAAGGTGTTAACCTTTGATGTAGTAAAATATTTGGTACTAGGAGTGAGGTTCGAGAAAAGATAATGTTGAAAGAAGAGTGAAGAAAGCAAATAGTGTAAAATGTGAATATTGTAATTGTTACTTGTTTTTTTAAGGTCCCTGCTTAAAAGAAACTCTGATCAGATAGGTAAAGCACTTGTAAGCTTTAATTTGTTCTGTGTTCAAATGTTTGTTTATAGTAAAAAACTGTTTTTCTTTCATTACTGGCTACTCCAGTAGATTTTATGGTCCCTGAATGCTGAAGTGACTAGATCAAACAAACAAGGCATGAAAATAAGGAGACTGTTTTTGTGAGTCAGTTTGCAAATGATTTAAATCCTGAGTAAATGAGAAGGTAATCTGTATCATTAATATGTTATGTATCTATTCTTGGTCTTTGACTGTATATGCTACCAAGCAAACTTAAAAGTTAAAGGAGGATTTTTATATTGTGGCGTAGTTGGCAGGATCATTTGTCACCAGCTCTCCTTAAACCCCCGAGTAGAGGTTAAGGGAGTGGGTTATTCCCTATTGAAAAAGCTATTTCACAGATCCTGGGGCAATGCCCCTTGGGAAATGTAGTCTTTTCACTCAATCAATAAGGAGCAGTTGTGGAAAAAGTGGTTAAGCAACCAAAGGATTTTATTTCCCCTCCTGGGGTGGATTTTACCATGAACAGAAAACACAATCCAGGCATTTACTGGTATTTGGACAAACAAAAGTTCCTTAACAGAAAAAGGCTTTCTTCAGCATTAACCACGGTGAAAACAAACATTCAAACAAAACCACGCTGTTTCCTCACAGCTCTCGGTTTCCACGTGCTATCTGTGCTGTACTCTCTTTTCAAGCAGGCTTTCACCGTAATGAAACTATTCCATTGGCCAGAGATAATGTACAGTCCATTATATCTATATCTTCTCCAGTATCAATACACTCTGGTTCACAGTCCATTAATTCCTCCTGCTCATAAGGAAATGTTTGAACCGGCACTGCTGGTGCCACGCCCTTTCTTACTGCTCCAGGCTTTACACGATATGCTTGGGTCAAATACTGGCTTTCACACAGACTATCAGGCCCAGTATTCTTTTCCCAGCACCACCCTTCTGGATAGAAACAGTCACTATAATTAAGTGTATTCAAGCCTTTTGGCTTACCTTTCAGCCTTACTGGTGGAGGTTTTCTCTGGTGCTTTTGAATAGCTGTAGGTTCCCAACCTAAGCCCTGCTCATAGCATTTCACTTGCCTCCTAGGCTTTCTGTCCCTCCCGTGCTCCCCAGGTTATTGCAGACAATCTCCTTTGCCTTTGTTATATCCTGTCCTCAGGGTTTCTTTCTTTCTCCTCAAGAAGGAATCTGTCTCTCCTTTCCATAGAGACTCTGGCTTACTCTGGGCATAGCTGTCTTCAGTGTAGCTCTCAATAGCTTCTCTCTCCAGCTCATATGCCTCACTTCCTGCTTCTTCAGCCAACTCTTCATTACTTCCTTCTCTGCCTTCCTTACTCCACCTACTCCACTTACTTAACTCACCTGAACCTTCTTTAATAGGGTGAATTCTGGGGCCGTGCTCAACTCCACCCCCTAGCAGGTGTCCTGCATTACCTTGTGATTCACCCCTTGACTGATAGCACCGGCGTTTCTCTTGCCTCCGTGCTTGGTTCCCACGGTAACCAGGAGCCATGTGCTTCTGTTTACAGCTCAGCTCTACTTTTGTTCCGGGCTTTTTAGCTTCATTAAATGGGCTAGAAGGACCCACTATGTCACAATAGCTATCCAGAGGGTCGCCATGAGTCGACTCAGACTCGATGGCACTTAACAACACCACCACCACACAGACCACCATACATGTATATATCTCACTAGTCTGTATATGAGTGTGTGTGTGCATGCGCATATTATATATACATACACACACATACATACAGTGTCCCTTCAATCATAAAAAGTCTACCTCCACAACAGGCTAAATCTCCAGTTCCTCCTCCACTACACAAGACATTAGTATCATTGGTAAATGTGACACTCACTGCAAGAAGATTCATAATTGTGTGACCAGTCTCCCCGAACAATGGCTTCCGAAAACGAACACTGAAAAGTGGACATGGGTAAACTAGGAACAAAAAGAAGAGAAATAAGCCTTTAGTAATTTTATTAGACAGGAGGCAAATGGGTCTTATAGTTTAGTAAGGTCTGGCATATTACATGATACACACACAAGCAAAAATAAGAGCAAAGACAACTAAACCAAGCTTTCAATGAAATATTGATAGATTTTGTGTCACTGCATATATTACAATGTGTTTGTTTTTAATGGAGATTTTTTTGTTTCTTTTTCATGCAATGCTGACCTCCAGAGAGGGGATTCTTATTGTATAAAAGACATTGGAGGATGCTAAGTTACAATACTTACACTGGCTTTTACTGTGTTGCATTATGCTTTCTTCCTTGTAAGAGAGCATCAGTACGTCAGCTAGGCAACTGCATTTCCTTACAGATCCACAGTTTATTGCACAAAAAACTATCACACAGCAGATGTGCAAAGAACACATATTACTCACGTCTATATTCAGCTCCAAGTCTCAGCATCAGTCGGATGGGAAATACTTTGGCCCAGGGAGTCTCCCACTTCTGAATAAGAAGGCCAAATAGGTAGGGAGCACTGGGTAGCACTAGATCTTGCAAGGACTGATACGTGGGTGTAACATAAAGGAAGCCACCATGTTCTTTACTACCAAGAAAACTCTGGTTGAGAAAGGAGTGACCCAAATTGCCCACCACATTGCCTGGAACAGGAAAAGGTACCATTTAGCAACACAGAGGTCCATACCAAAATCCAAGCTATAAAAAAGTGACATCAAGTTTCCTTGCAAAGCAAATGCAGCAATAAACTTTTTTTTTTTAGATTTATATCCCTATATATATTATTTTATTAATTCATTTTAACAAAGGTGATAAAGGGACATGGAATAATAAGGGGTTATAAACAGAGGGGAATTTTCAACCCCCCCCCCCCACACACACACACACTGAAACAAAGACGGCACAGACCTTTTACCAGCATTCTTTGCAACAATTCTCAAGTGAAAGTGAATATACACTCTGAAAAACTGCTAAAGATGCAAAATATATGCCGTTACCTGCACTTGCTTTTTTGTATGGTTGGAACTTTGCTTAAAAAGTATGTTTGTAGATTTGAAAATGCAATCTATGTGTACACTTTCTTCCACCATCCTAAACACTCCCAGCTATACCTTCTCTATACATGACTAAAGACAATTTTAAAAGCTTTTTGCCTTTGGAAATCAATCTTAAATTTACTTTTTATTCATAATTACAAATGTCAGCCTAAGCAAAGCAAACCTGAGTGTCAAAAAAGTGTTCTTAAATAACATGCATTTCAGTCATTTTCCAGCTTATAATGCAAGGTGGCTTGCATAAAGGTGAAATTTTACTTATCTGATAATTTTGTTTCTTGGAGTACAGCTAGACCAGACCAGACACGGAGACAGTGACCCCTGCCAGCAGATGATGGAGACAGAAAAATTAGTCTCCAGTGACTTTGTCACTGGTATTAGAATTGGTGCCGCTAAGGGCACTCTACAGTATAGACATCACAAAATTGTTTGATAAACAAGTACAGGACCAAGTGACCCGGAGGAAGACAATCCCAGGAGAATTAAAACCCAAAACTCTGAACAAAGAGCACATGTCCCAGTAATAGACACCAAATCTTTGAATTCACAGAAGCAGCAACAATGAACCTCCTAGGTTGAGTCCTGAACTGGTCAAGCAGGACTACAGGAAAGGAAATTATCAGGTTAAGTAAAATTTCACCTTCCAGACCCACCCTGCAAGACCTATTCAAATATGTAAGCAATGAAGCTACAACTTGACTGGGAGGGAAAAAATCACAGCTGCTCTAAGAACCTCCATCCCAAAGGCCACATCTGTTCTCGCTTGAAGATTCAAACAATAATGCTGGACAAAGATAGTCAGAGAAGACCACATGGCTGCCCAACAGATATCTATTGGGTCACCAAATTTTCCTCCACCCAGGACACCTGCGCCCAGGTGGACACACAAGCCCACCAGCACAGGTTTCCCCCTCAGAATGTAGGCAGAGACCACCATCTCCTTTATCCAGTGCCACAGTGTGGCCTTGGAAGTTGCTTCACCCTTATGTGATCCTCCATACAAAACAAACAGCCTGTCCTACTTACAGAAGTAATTAGTCACCTTCAAGTAACAGAGCAACACCCTGAAGACATCATCTGATATAGGTCCTTATCCTTATCCCGATACAGAGCAGAGGAAAATGCCGAGAGAGAAACCATAAGAACATAAGATATGCCATAAACTGGGTCAGACCAAGGTCCATCAAGCCCAGTACAGTCAAACCTCGGTTTTCATGATTAATCCGTTCAAAAAAGTCTGACTAAAACCGAAACGGACTAAAACCGAAGCAAGATTTCCCATAAGAAATAATGTAAATTCAATTAATCCGTTCCAGACACCCAAAAATATTGACAAAAAATACATTTTATAGAGAATAACTATATTTTTACATACAGAAAACAATGAGAAATACATATAAATGACTAATGAAATGGATAAATGAGCATGTAACATCACTTTTACCTTTATTGAAGACTTTTGTTGGCATATGGGACGCACTCCAGCCAGCTCCAGCTGCTCTCCCCTCTGGGGATCGAGCAATCACCACCAGCAGCGGAGGTGGGAACAGCCATCTTGGCCGTCTGCACAATCGGGGCTCCAGCCTGCCTTTTAACTTAGCAGCCATCACACCCAGTTACCAAGCTCACAGTGTCAGGAGAGGTAGTGCCAATGTCAGCAAAAGTAAGGGCACCAGAAAGAGGACAGTGCCCGAAGTCACACCAGCCTGTAGGGCAGCCACTCCTACACAGTGTCGGGAGAGGTGGAGAGGCAGTGTCAGCCAAGCAGCAGGCAGTTGAGAAACAGTGGGACAGAGAGTCTTAGGCTGCCTCCGGCCCCCCTAAGGTAGTAGCCTGACACAGGTGAGAGTCAGAGAACAGCGTGGGGCTGTGCCAGCAGGAGCCTGCAGCTGCAGACTGCAAGGTTTCAAGGAGAGGCCGCGTGTGCAGGCCTGCAGGACACCCAGAATCCAATCGGGAGGGCAGGGGCCCCGGCGGGAGACTGGGCCGACAAGGAGAAGCAGATTCGGTCACCAGCTCCTGTCCCGGTTCAAGGGATGTGCAGGGGAAGAGGCAGCAGGCAGACGTACCCCTCTCAGGATAGATCGTATTGGTGAGGGATGGTGACAAGCGCCGGCGGCTGCCACGTGGATGTCGCTTGGTCCCGATAAATCTCCCCTTCAGTTCTGCAGCGCGACAGCCAAGCTCCAGACGTTTGTAATAGGTTCCTCCTCCCGTTTATCAGACCGCTGCTCAGACCGCAGGCAATAGTGAGGGCTCAGCCCGCAGGCCCCGCAGGAGCCTATCAGGCAGCTTTCTTCTGTGCCGGATACCGCGGCTGGCAGCAGCGTCAATCGGGGGAGAGTCCGGGGCAGGAAGCAGTTTCGGGCAGGCCACGCTGGAGCGTTGAACTCCTCGGCTCCCCAGAGGTCCCGCAGAATCGCTGGCTCAAGCTCCGTGGGAGATCGCTGGCTCACGCTAATCCATGGCAGGTACGGGGGGGGAGGGTAAAATGCTGTACGAAAACCGAGACAACGTACGAAAACCGAAACAAAATCTTGATGAAAAAAGTCAACGAAAACCGAATCGTACGAAAACCGGGGCATACGAAAACCGGGGCATACGAAAACCGAGGTTTGACTGTATTCTGTTTCCAACAGTGGCCAATCTAGGTCATATGTACCTAGCAGTTTCCCCAAGGGACACAGGTTCCACAATGCTTGTATTGGTTCAAGCATTGATATCCTGGGTCCCTTCTTAATAATGGTTTATGAACCTTTCCTCCAGGAACTTGTCCAAACCTTTTTTAAACCCAGCTACACTAACAGCCTTTACTACATCCTCTGGTAACAAATTCCAGAGTTTGATTACACGTTGAGTGAAAAAATATTTTCTTTTATTAGTCTTAAATAGTTTACCCTGTAGCTTCATTGCATGTCCCCTAGTCTTTCTATATTCTGATAAGGTAAACAATCGATCTACGTTTACCCGTTCCACTCCGTTCATTAATTTATAGACTTCTATCATATCTCCCCTCAGCCGTCTCTTTTTTAGTTAAAGAGCCCTAACCTTTTTAGCCTTTCTTCATAGGAGTATCCTTCCATCCCCTTTACCATTTTGGTGGCTCTTCTCTGAACCTTTTCTAAAATCGCTATATCCTTTTTAAGATACGGCGACCAGACTTCCACACAATATTCAAGGTGCGGTCTCACCATGGAACGATATAGAGACATTATAATATCTTTTGTTTTATATTCCATTCCTTTCCTTATCATACCTAGCATTCTATTTGCTCTCTTGGCCGCCGCTGCACACTGGGCCGAGGGTTTTAACATGGTATCCACAATGACGCCTAAATCTTTTTCCTGGGTGGTGGTTCCTAATGTGGAACCTTGCATCGTGTAACCATAGTTTGGGTTGTTCTTCCCTAGGTGCATAACCTTGCACTTGTCCACATTAAATTTCATCTGCCATTTTGATGCCCAGTCTTCCAATTTATCAAGATCCTCTTGCAATTTTCCACAATCCTCTTGGGTTTTAACAACTTTAAATAGTTTTGTGTCATCTGCAAATTTGATAACCTCACTCGTTATTCCACTTTCCAGGTCATTTATGAATATGTCAAAAAGCAGCGGACCCAGCACAGATCCCTGGGGTACACCACTATTCACCTTTCTCCATTGGGAAAATTGGCCATTTAGCCCTACCCTCTGCTTTCTATCTTTTAACCAGTTCCTGATCCACAATAGTAAACTGCCTCCTATCCCATGACTCTTTAGTTTTGCCAAAAGTCTCTGATGAGGGACCTTGTCAAAGGCTTTCTGAAAGTCCAGATACACAATATCAACCGACTCACCTTTGTCCACCTGATTATTCACTCCTTCAAAAAAACACAACAGATTAGTAAGACAAGATCTACCTTGTCTAAAGCCATCTTGGCTGTCTCCCATTAGGTCATGACTATCTACATGCTGAGTAATTTTATTCTTTATGATGGTTTCTACCATTTTTCCCGGTACTGATGTCAGGCTCACCGGTCTGTAGTTTCCCGGATCACCCCTGGAACCCTTTTTAAAAATTGGTGTTACATTGGCGATCCTCCAATCTTCAGGTATTAGAGATGATTTTAATGATAGTTCACAGATTACTAATAGCAGGTCTGCAATCTCATATTTCAGTTCTTTCAACACCCTTGGATGTAAACCATCCGGCCCAGGTGATTTGCTACTATTCAGTTTATCTAATAGTTGTAATACATCTTCCCGATGTATCGATATTTCCTTCAATTCTTCCGTAGCTTTAAATACCACTTCAGTCATGGGTAACATCCCTACATCTTCCTCAGTAAAGACTGAAGCAAAGAATTCATTCAGTCTCTCCGCTATCGCCTTGTCGCCTCTTAGTGCTCCTTTAACCCCTTTATCATCTAATGGACCAACTGACTCTCTCACAGGTTTTTTGCCACCTGTTTAACTTGAAAGACTGAAACCACCCTTGGCAAAGGAAGAAAAAACAGGGCGAAGCATAATGGATTCCGCCAAGATGGTCAAGAAGGGATCTCTAGACATCTGGTATAAGCACAGCAAAGGACAGATGTGTTTAGGACAGCTCCGGCTCCCGATTCCCCCCCCCCCCCCCAAACGAGCTTCTTAACGAAGGGTGGAAACCCTCTTCAAGGGAGAGAAAATGCCAAACGGTGAGGCTGAAACCGGTAAAGCATAGTTACTCACCTGTAACAGGTTATCTCCAGGAACAGCATGAATTTAGTCTTCACATATGGGTATCGTCGGTACCGACGGAGCCTGCGCGGGAACGCTCCCCAACGTCCAATAGGAAAGCTTTTGGGAGCATTCCACAGCGCCTGCGTGCTGCCTTTCCGCATTTCCCAACTGTCCCTCTCCAGTTGAGTTTAAAGCTGAGACAAAAGAGAGGGAAAGCGAGAAAGAGAGAGAGATAGAGAGATACAACTCCTAGGGGAGGTGAGTGGGTTGTGAAGACTAAATTCCTGCTGTTCCTGGAGATCACCTGTTACAGGTGAGTAACTATGCTCTCTCCAGGAACAAGCAGGAATGTAGTCTTCACATATGGGGACTCCCTAGCTGCAGATGCCAGGGAGATGGCCCCAGAAAGTTGTGTGCCCTTGTGAAAGGGCTCCACTTCCCCGCATGGATCTCTGGCATCCTACCAGTTATAGTGGGTAGGAGTTGATTAAGTGTGGAACAGGTGTTGAAGAACAGCCTGACCAAACAAGACATTCCGGCAGGAGTCCTTGTCTAAGCAGTAATGGGCTGTGAAGGTATGAACCGAAGCCCAAGTAGCTGCTCGACAGATGTCGTCGATAGACACAGAGTGAAGATGAGCCATTGAGGCTGCCATGGCTCTCACATTGTGAGCTGTGACATGGCCTTCAAGAGGAAGGTTCTTACTCTCATAGGCAAAAGATATACACTGTGCAATCCAGCATGACAGTATTCGTTTGGAGACTGGAAGTCCCAAATGACTAGGATCAAAAGCAACAAAGTGTTGAGAGGACTTTCTATGTTGCCGTGTCCTTTGCAAGTAAAAGGCCAACGCCCTTTTACAATCCAAAGTATGAAGATTCCTTTCTGCATTTGAGGCGTGAGGCCTTGGAAAGAATACAGGACGGTAAACCGCTTGGTTTAAATGAAAAGGCGATACCACCTAGGCATAAAGTGTGGATGAGTCCTAAGGACTGCCTTGTCATGATGGAACCTTGTATAAGGAGGATCATCCACCAACGCTTGCAATTCACTGATGCGACGTGCTGATGTGATTGCAATAAGAAAGATGACCTTCCAAGAAAGGAATTTCAAAGAAGTAGTGGCTAATGGCTCAAAGGGCAGTTTCATGAGCTGCCCAAGAACCAGATTTAAGTCCCATGCCACTGGAGGCGGCTTAATGGGCGGCTTAGTCATAAGAAGGCCTCTCATAAATCTCGCTATGACAGGATGAGAGGAAATAGGTTGTCCATTTAGAGGCTTGAAAGAAGCTGCAATAGCACTCAAATGGACTCTTACTGAATTGGTCTTAAGCCCTGCATTTGATAAATGAAGAAGGTACTCCAGTAATGATTCCAGCGGTACTGCAAGAGGGTTAAGACCCATCTGCGAGCACCATACGGTAAACCTTTTCCACTTAAATGCATAAGAGCATCTTGTGGAAGGCTTCCTGGAAGCATAAAGGATATCCTTTACCTGCTGGGAAAGGTTAAGACCGTGACGTTCTAGGCTCTCAGAAACCAGGCCCTGAGATGCAGAGACTGGGGATTGG
Organism: Ichthyophis bannanicus; assembly: GCA_033557465.1. Taxonomy (NCBI): domain Eukaryota; kingdom Metazoa; phylum Chordata; class Amphibia; order Gymnophiona; family Ichthyophiidae; genus Ichthyophis; species Ichthyophis bannanicus. The sequence goes on from CM066040.1 coordinate 264,215,011, forward strand.
GATGCCACAGCATCCCGTCCTCTTGAGAAAGGAGATCTGGAGCAGACCCTAACTCCAGAGGCGGAGCTTGAGAGAGATGTAGGAGCAGAGGGTACCACATTTGCCGTGGCCAACGTTGAGCTATGAGGATCATATGACCTCTGTCTCTCTGAAGCATGAACAGGGTTTTGGGAATTAAGGGAATGGGTGTAAAGACATATAGGAAGTCCTAACCCCAATGGAGGAGGAAGGCATCCCTGGCCTGACAACCCTGAGCCAGAATTCTGGAACAGAACCTGGGAAGTTTGGCATTCAGCGGACTTGCAAAGAGGTCTATGTCCAGGGTTCCCCAAATTTGAAATTTTTGGCCACCTGGTGTGCATGGAGAGACCATTCATTTGGAAACAGAACTCGACTGAGTCTGTCTGCCCAGGAGTTTTGAATGCCTGGAAGATGCACCGCAAGGAGATGAATCTGATGCTCTCTGGCGAGGGCCCATAGTCGCAAAGCTTCGTTGCAGAGCGACAGAGAGCCTGTTCCGCCCTGCTTGTTCACATAGAACATGGCTACTTGATTGTCCGTTTGAACTAGGACTGTCTTGTAGCTGAGCTGGGTGTGAAATACTCAAAGAGCAAGGAAGATTGCTCTGAGCTCCAGGAGATTGATATGGAGATAGGCCTCCTGTGGAGTCCAGGTACCCTGGGTAGAGAGGCCTTGCAGATGGACTCCCCAACCCACCTGTGAAGCATCTGTTGTTAGATTGGCTTGGGGTGGGGGTTGCTGAAAAAGAGACCCCACCAGAAGATTTTGGGGTGACTGCCACCACTGAGGGACAAAATAAGGTGATCTGAGTTTGCTATTTTGTCTGACAGACAACCTGACGCCTGAGTCCACTGAGTGGATAAAGTCCACTGGGCTGCCCTCATATGGAGGCAAGCATAAGGAACCACATGCACGGTGGATGCCATGTGGCCTAGCAACTGTAACATTTCCCGAGCAGTGAGGTGAGGTTTTAGCACTGCTTGGGAAGCTAACTGCAGAATGCAAAGGCAGCGGGGCTGTGGAAGAAAAGCCCTTGTCTGTCTGGTATCCAGCAGAAGCTCCTATAAACTCTAGGGATTGAGTGGGAACAAGGTGGGACTTTGGGAAGTTTATGACAAGTCCCAAATACTGAAGGAAACGCACTGTGCGAGAGAGAACAGCCCTGGCCTCTGGTTCTGAAGGGGATCGAAAGAGCCAGCTGTCTAAGTAAGGGAAGACGAATATTCCTAGGGTGCGGAGAAATGCTGCCACCATAGCCATGCATTTTGTGAACACCCTCAGTGCAGAGGCCAGGCCAAAAGGAAGAACCCTGTATTGGTAGTGCTTCCCTTGAAACAGAAAGCTAAGGAACTTTCGGTGAGTTGGATGGATGAGAACATGAGTGTACGCATCCTTGAGATCTAAAGAACAAAGCCTATCCTGACTCTGAAGGTATGGCAGCAGAGTTCCCAGAGAAATCATTTTGAACTTCTCTTTGTTCAATTCTCTGAGGTCTAAAATGGGTCTGTGACGACCTGTTTTCTTTGGAATAAGAAAATAGGGGGAGTAAAACCCTGTACTCCACTGGGGAATGGGTACCTCTTCTATTGCCCCTTGAGCAAGGAGCACAGTGACCTCTTGACCTAACTGGTCGTTGAAAGAGGTCTGAGAATTGAACTGTCTTACCATTGTAGGAGGGGGCATGCTGAGGAAATGAAGCTTGTAACCCTCTCTTACAATAGACAGAGTCCAATTTTCTGCTGCTATCTGACCCCATCTGGGGGCAAAATGACATAACCTTCCTGGGATGGTTGAGGGTTCTGGGCTGTTCAGGGCCAGGAAGGTAAAGTTCTCTAGATAGGAGTCAAAGCCCCTGTGGAGGCCGAGTCTGCTGAGCCAGTTGAGGCTTAGCTGCTTTTGGCTTCCTTGTCTAGGTTGTTGCTGCTGTCCCTTTTGAGCAGACTGACCTAAACGATGTCCCTGCTGGGTATAGGAGGGATAAAACTTTTTCTTCTTGCTGAAGAATGCTTTCTTAGAGGATCTTTTCCTCGCAGGATCAGCTGAAGATTTAGACAATCTATCCAAAGTGATATTGTCAGCATCTATCTCATTAGCTTTTTCCTGCCAATTCTTGCCAAAGAGATTCTCTCATGTGCAAGGAATATTCCCTAGTTTGTCCTGTACCCAAATTTCCAAGTCAGATACCTGGAGCCAGGCAATCCTACGTGCACCTATGGCAATGGCAGAGGTTCTGCTTATGCATTCAAAGCAGTCAAAGGCTGCATGATTCACAAACTTGGAAACATCCTGAGCATGTTTGACAAGGGCGAGATAATCCTGCCTTTTATCATCAGGAAGTAGAGGGCTCATAAGCTCTAAATCTCCTGTGACCTCTTTAAGGAACATTCCCATATACAAGATATATGAACTGATCCTAGCAGAAAGCATGGAAGCCTGCAAGGATCGACGTCCGAAGGCGTCAAGAGTCCTACACTCATGTACTGGAGAATTAGATGCATGCCTTTTTGCACTCTTTATCCGTCTCATGGTTGATTCCACCACCATAGAATGGTGTGGTAATTGAGTCTTGTGAAACCCAGGACAAGGAAGAACTCGATACATCGTGTCGAGTCTTCGGGAGTGAGGAGATGTGGTTAGAGGTGTTTCCCACATCCTTAACATAAGATCATGCAAGATCTCATGAATAGGTAAGGTAGCTGCCTCCTTGGGAGCTTTAGGGTACTGTAGGATTTCTAATTCCTTTGCCCTAGGCAATTTTTCAGGAGCCACTGTGATGGAAAGACCTCGGGCAATATCTCGGATAAAATCCTGAAAGGACATATCCTCTGGTGGAGACATCCTACGCTGAGGAGAAGAGGAATCCTCAGGAAGAAGTACTCTGGTATCGGCAGAGCTTTCAGAGTCTTCAGACTCCTCCGAGGACTCGAAGTATCTCCGATCCGGGTGATCGTGCAAGGCACGGTACCGGTACCGATCGAAGTCGGTATCGGAGTGGTCCGGTACCGACTTGTCGATTCCGGATAGAGACGCATGACTCGGTCCTGGTGGAATACCTCCAATGTCGATGCAGTCGGTGCCGGTACCGGAGTTGGTGCCGGTACTGGTTGAATTGTCTGAAGCTGTTTCAGGGGCATCGAGGCCGTGAGAAGAGCTTGGGTATCAGTGCCGGATGAAGCGGCCGGGACCCCAAAGCATGGCACCAGTAGTTCTGCTGAGGTTGAAGCCTCGAGAACATCCTGGAGCCCTGTTAGAGCTTTGGAAGCCGAAGCCTCCTGCTGGGACAATTTTGCCGGTGAAAGTCCCTCAAGGGCAACGCCAGAGGCATCTCGATGTTTAGAAGGAGAACTACCCTTTGAGGACTAGCTAGATTTATGCTTAGTTACCTGAGATCCATGGGGGGGAAGACGAAGCCCTGGAAGACGTCGATGCCACGGATGCTACATCGGAGGGAAACAGGGTGCTAAGTTTAGCAGCTCGGTTTTGCCGGCCCCTTTTCGACATCATCCCACGGGCAACACACTCCGAAATAGAGTGGTCAGGACCTAAACATTTGAGGCACCACTCATGGGTGTCTGTGACGGAGATGGTACCGCCACACTTAGAACACCTTTTAAAACCCAAAGCGGGTTTTTCCATTCTGAAGGAAAAAGTTGGGCCTAGTGCCCAAAATGGCACGTGGCACCTGAGGAGAAAATTACTGGAAAAGACTCCAGAAAGAAAGTTTTTGTTTTGTTTTGTTTTTTAAGCAAAATAGAAAGAACCACCGGCGGTACCGGTGTAGCGTCGAGGGAAGGCAGACGTGACCACAAAAAAGAATAGAAGGGAATTTTTTCTGCGGTGACAGGATGTGCGACCTGTTGGCTCCACGGAAAACGAAGAACTGGAGAGGGACAGTTGGGAAAGGCGGGAAGGCAGCACGCAGGCACAGGGGGATGGCTCCCAAAAGCTTTCCTAATGGATGCTGGGGAGCGTTCCCGCACAGGCTCCATTGGTACCGACGATACCCATATGTGAAGACTACATTCCTGCTTGTTTCTGGAGATAGACTATTGTGGAGTTATATTCAGCTAGGGGGAAATTCTCGGGATCCGTGGAGGGAGGGGTGCAAGGCCTGGCAATCCCCAGCGTCGTCTACAGTAAAGCAAGGGAGATGGCAATGGGGGAAGCAGTGAAGCGGATCTCCTTACTATACTGCAAGAGATAAGGGACTCTAAAACAGAAATTGTTAACAAAGTCCTTGGGAAGCTAGAAGAGAAGTTTGCGGCGGTCGGGATTCAGCTAGAGGAGGCCGAAGCCCGGTTCAGTTCAACGGAGGACGCACAGACGCAAGTGGGGAAGAAGGTTTCGCGCTTACAAAAGCAATTAAGTCGGCTGCAAGCTAAAATGGAGGACATGGAAAACCGGGAGAGAAGGGCCAATGTGTGGATCTTTGGGGTGCCTGAAGGGGAAGAAGGCAGAGACCCTATAACATTTATCAAAACCTTATTAGTACAATGTTTCCCAGACTGCCCATCAGTGGAGGCCTACGAGATCGAGAGGGCGCACCATGAACTCCGTTCCCACCCGGAAAGCAATGCATGGCCGCATGCCTTCATAGTTAAGTTACTGCAATTTCAAGATAGGGAGGCATCATCCATCTAGCCAGGAGAACGAGATATGTCACTGACAAGACATGGAGGGTCTCGGTTTTCCCATATGTCGCAGCGGAGACCATGAGAAGGCGCAGGGACATGGTGACTTACAAACACTCTCTAGCACAGAAAGGGATACAGTTGGCAATTTGGTATCCAGTGTGCCTGGTTTTAATGGAGAACGGTGTGAGAAGATTTTTTTCAAAGTGTGGAGGCACTTGAGAAACATCTTAAGTCCAGAGCAGCGCATCGAAGCAGCGCCCTCATTGTGGATACGGATAGAAGAGGGGGCGAGATCACATGGATAGAGGCGGCAGAGCTGGCTGAGCAGGAGCGGGAACGCAACGCATCAGTGGAATCAGCAGAGGAACGGAGTGCAAACCAGGCTACAGAGTCGCAGAACTGAGAACTTAAGGAGAGAGCTAAACTGGAGATGACTCTGGATCTGTGGCCTGGGAGTGGTTGGATTGTGAAGGTTTAAGATGTAGGGTCCCATTGGGGAGCCCAGCAGTGAACTGTGTAAATATTTGATGCTACTGAGGAGGGTCGGGGGGGGGGGGAGGAGGGGTGCGAGACGGGGTAAGAATATCTTAAGCGCAGCGGAAGCGGAAAATGGCGGAAAAGTGGAATGCAGAGGATGAGGGGAGGAGGAAGGAGAAGTAGTATGTGATGTTAAATGTTTTATGTTGTTTTAATGTATTGAAATGGCCCAGTGTTGACAGTGTTGCACAAAAGGAGGAGATGAGGACTGGAGAAGCCCAAAGAGGGTTATGGGGGACTATGCAATTGCATCATGGAATGTTAGGGGAATACATAGCCCCATTAAATGGAAGAAAATACTGACAAGCTTAGTGCGGGAGAAGGCCGACTTTGCTCTCCTGCAGGAGGCACATTTAACTAGAGAGGAACATGAGAAATTGAAGAGTGCGGGGTATACCCAGATGTATTGTTCGGCATACAACTCTAAACAATGGGGAGTAGCTATACTTGTCCATAAGAGGGTCCCTTTTATTCTGGGAGAGGTAGGGGGGACACACAGGGTAGAGGGGTGTGGATCGTAGGACGGGTAGATCAAGCGGAGGTAGCTCTCTTGAATGTCTATGCTCACAACGGACCAAAAGGTAGATTTTATAGGCAGATCCTAAGGGATTTCGCTAAAGTTGCTCGGGGGGATTGGATAATAGGGGGGGGGGGATATGAACTGCATGTAGGGGAAAGAGGATAGGTCGAACTTATGAAGGTTCACGGGAAGGAAGGGAAGGAGCTTAGACGTTGTTTGAAGGAGTGGGATCTGATAGATGTGTGGAGGGTGGAAAATGGAGGGCGGCAAGGGTTTACTTACTTCTCGGCAAAGTCAGGGGCATATTCTTGGCTAGATTACTTTATAGGGCATAGGGATCAAATGGGAATGGTAGGGAAGTGTCAATTCCACCCACTTACTATTTCGGAACATGGGATGGTCGCCTGCCAATGGCAACCGTCAGGAAGGGGGGGGGGGAGAGAGAAGGTATAATGGGTGGAGGGCGAACACTCAACTCCTGTCTAAAGAAAAGATTCAAAGGCAGATTCATGGAGCATGGAAGGAATTCCTTCTAAACAATGATAAGGGCGAAGTGAAGGAGGCTATGCTTTGGGACGCAGGGAAAGCCTATATGAGGGGGATTTTAATACAACGGAGTGAAAAAGAAAAGGGAGAAGGAGGAAGAGCAGAGTTATCTGCTCAGCCTGATACAGGATCTTCAAGCTAGCTAAACAGTGCAACGGGAGGGCAAAGGGTGTATCATAGATTGTGTGACGCACAGACCAAGCTGAATGCTTTAGATACAGTGCGGGTTGAAAGGCTGTTACAGGTTACCAAGAGGTCCTATATGGAAAGTGGGAATAAGCCGGGGAAATTGCTGGCTAGGCAGCTTAAGAAACGGAGGGAGGAGCGGTTGGTGGTGGAAATTCATCACCCAGGAGAGAAGCGGGTGTACGCGAATGCAGACATCTGCGAGGAATTTAGGAAGTTCTATGAGCATTTGTACAATACAGAAGGTGAGACCCCACCGGACCAAATGGGTCAATATCTGGAGAAACTTAAGCTACCGAGATTGGCAGGGGAGGAGGTGGAGGCACTGGGGAGGGCTATACAACCAGAAGAATTATAAAATTCCTTCCGCGAGAGAAGATGGGTTTCCTGCCGAGTACTATAGATAATAGCGGGGGAGGTTGCTCCCCTCATGGCGAGGGTTTTTTCAGGAGCCCTATGTGGGAAACGGCTCCCGTGGTCATATGCGAAGGCAAATTATCATTGTCCTCCCGAAGGAGGGAAGATCAAGGGAACACCATGGTAGCTAATTAGCGTCAATAAATTGTGATGCGAAGATATTTACCAAGGTGCTTGCCTTCAGATTGGAACAGATCCTGCCCCAGCTGATACACCCAGATCAATCAGAGTTTGTCAAGGGAAGGGTGATATCAGACAATGTGTGGCGGGCAATTTTTACTTCACGTAGTGAAAGAGAGGAAGGAAAAGGCGCTCTGTGTGGCGTTAGATGCCGAAAAGGCATTTGATAGGGTGGATGGGGCTTCCTTTTATGATGTTGGACCACTTGAATGTGGGGGAAGGGTTTAAAAGGGGGATAAAGGCTCTATACACAGCTCCGAAAGTCAGGGTTCTGGTCAGTGGGCAACGGTTGGAGGAGTTTCAGCTATATAGAGGGACGCGGCAAGGGTGTCCTAGTTCCCTGATGCTCTTCACGATAGTTATTGAGGCTTTAGCGGGGAAGGTGAGGGAAAATGGACAGATACATCCAGTAAAGGTGAGAGGGGAGGAGCACAAGATTCTGCTCTATGCAGATGATACTCTGATCTTTACGTCTAAACCTGAGGAATCAGTGCTGGCGTTATTGTATGAGTTATATATGTTCACAAAAATGTCAGGGTTTGGCATGAGGGAGAACTGGCGGAACAACAAGATGGCAGCAGGAAGTGTTTAAGCTGCAAGTCGCACTCTGGAGGTGTCGCTGACTACGGAGCTTGCACCGTGTAATTGAACATGGGGCGGAGAAAGCGGAAGCAGGCATCCTTACCTTTGGGTCTGACCAGCTGAGTTCTTCGGGCCAGCTTACTCTGAAGGAATGTGGATTTGTAGCTGAGACCAGAGCAGTGTCTTCAGCAGAAGCGACGGGTGTTGAGTCGCCCCTGTGCGTGTCTGGTATCTGGCTCTCTCCAGAGCAGAGTACCCCCCCCCCCCCCCGCCACGACCCGGAAGCGTTTCTCTGTCCGGCGCTACTCTGCCCGAAGGAGGGAGGATGAGTACTCCGCTTCGGGAGACTTCAGGAGGTGTGCTGGCTGGTGTTGTTCCCTTCACTGAGGCTAGAAGGCTGCCAGAGAGTTGGGAACCATCGGAGGAGAGTCCCGCGGCTGTGCCTGTACAGGTGGAGGCTGCTCCGGGTATTGTCACATTGGTGAGACCAGCGGTAATTTCTTTAGAAACGCTATGGGAAGGACTGGCTGCTTTAAATGCCTCCCTCATTAAAGTTGTGGGTTCTATAAGTGTTGACTCTGTTGGGGTTAAAACTGTAATTGACTCCATTTCTAATATCCAAATGTCACAAGGAGAAAAAAATCACCAGATTGGAGGAGGAAGTGGAGCGGCTGCGAGACCTGACTACTGCTCAAGTTAGAGATAGATCAGTGACTCTTAGAAAGGTTGAATATCTAGAGAATCAGGCACGCAGATGTAATTTGCGGTTCTTGAATTTTCCCAGATCTCCTGTTTTGTCAGCTATGGAGATGGTGAGGAAATATTTTGGGGAGGTTTTAAAGATCCCCCCCGGAACAATTTCCTCCTATGGTTAGAGCACAATATCTAACTTTGAGCTCTAGGGTTCAGGAATCTGGTTCTCCCCCTGTTCCTTCTGGGATAGAGGACCTTACAGGGTTTCTGGAAAGCTCCCTGGAGGTTGTAACAAGTAGATCTACCCTCCTTGTTACTATGGCATTGGAAGTGGATAAATTTCATATTCTTAGGTTGTATTTCAGGAATATGAATGAAGATTTCCTGGGCTCTAAAGTTAGAGTGTTTCCTGATGTGTCTCGAGATACACAAATGAGAAGGAAGGACTTTTTAGTCCTACACCCCAGAGTCTTGGCTCTAGGGGCTACTTTTCAGTTGAAATTTCCTGTTAAATGTTGTGTTTTTCTTAACCAAAAAGTATATATGTTTTTTGAACCTAGGCAACTTCTTCAGTTTCTTGAAGCGAGAGAGGTTATAATTGTTAAAGTAGCTGATCCATCTCATACGGCTGACACATAAGTCTTCGCCTGCCTAATTTGATGTGTATTTGATTGTTCAGGACTTGTTCCTGTTCATTATATTGATTTACCTATTTGTTCCCCTTTATTTCTTTATTGGGGTCTGATATTAATGGGGTTATATGTTTCTTTATTGATATGTATTATTGGGTTACCCAATGTTTTTGCTTTCAATCAATCTATTTGCTTGGATGTAATAATTTGAAATTATAAAATTAAGTAAAAAAAAAATGTCAGGGTTTAAAGTGAATTTGGCAAAAACAGAGGCTCTCACCTTGGGGAGTTTGCAACACTGGGAACTCCTGAATTTTCTGTTTCGGTGGGTTAATGGGCCAGTTGAAGTACCCGGAGGTTAGGATATCGGAAGATCCTAGGGAGTTGTTTGGGTTGAAATATACACCTGTAATACGGAAGAAAGGGGAGGAATTAGATAAATGGGGGGAGGTCCACCTGAGTTGGATGGGAAGAGTGGCAGAGCAGAAAATGAGTATAATCCACAAATTTCTCTTTTTGTTTGCACAGCTTCCTATTCCCATTAAAATGGCAACAATTGGGGCGTGGGAGAGGAAACTGGTTAAATTTACGTGGAGGATGAAGAAAGTAAAGGTCGGATTGGAAAGACTGGTGAAATCCAGGAAGAAAGGGGGGATTAGATTCCCCTCTTTGAAAGGTACTATAGGGCAGCAGTGCTTAGGGCATTAAGTGATCACTACCAGCAAGGGCAAGGAGCCTCATGGGTCGGGATAGAGAAAGCGCTACTGAACCTGCAATCAATTTTCGAGTGGGTGGGAGAGGAGGAGGGGTATGGAAAAGAGGGGGGGAGCTCTGGAGAAGCAACCATTTCTTAGGGCGCTAAGGATAGTGGTAAGAGGGGAAATAAAAAGGGGAGCGTTACCAAGTCTGTTTAGCGAATGGACACAGTTAAAGGATATACATCCCTTCTCCGCTAGGGAATTTGGTGGGTTGAGACAGGACTTGGAAGTAGCAGGAATGACCCGGTTTAGGAATTTGTTGGGGAGAGGAGGAATGCTGAGTAAGCAGGAGGTGGAGGGGCATATTGGAAGGCGGATTCCCTTCTTCCAGTACTTCCAATTACGATATTATGACTTGCTTCCAGATGTTATGTGGAACCTAAAGAGGCCCAGCACGCAATTGGAGAGGGTATTGTATAAAAGGGGGAAGGCAAAGGGGTTCTTAGAAAAGTTATATAAGGGCATTTGAAGGAGACAGAGGGGGTTCACAAGGAGAGGTGGGAGCGATGGATAGGGTAGGGGTTAGAGGAGGATACATGGACGCATATACACAGAGGGATAGCACAGTTACTTAGCTGTAACAGGTGATCTCTGGGAACAGCAGGAATAAGTCTTCACATATGAGTATCGTCGGTACCGACGGAGCCTGCGCGGGAACGCTCCCCAGCGTCCAAAAGGAAAGCTTTTGGGAGCATCCCACAGCGCCTGCACGCTGCCTTTCCGCCTTTCCTAACCGCCTCTCTCCAGTTCGAGTTTTAAAGCTGAGACAAAGAGAGAGTGAAGAAAGGAAAGAAAGATAGAGAGATACAACTCCTAGGGGAGGTGGGTGGGTTGTGAAGACTTATTCCTGCTCTTCCCAGAGATCACCTGTTACAGGTAAGTAACTGTGCTACCTCCAGGAACAAGCAGGAATGAGTCTTCACATATGGGGACTCCGCAGCTAGAGAAGCCTGGGAGATCACCCAGGTTATGAGTCCCTGGGAAGGGCTCTACCTCCACTCATGAATCTCAGGCATCCAGCCAGGGATGGAGGGTAGGAGTTGGTTAGGTATGCAACAGGTGTTTGAGAACAGCCTGACCAAACAAAGCATCCCGGCGGGAGTCCTTGTCCAAGCAGTAATGGGCTGTGAAGGTATGAACCGAGGCCCAGGTGGCCGCTCGACAGATCTGGTCGATGGACACAGAATTTAGATGAGCCATAGAGGCTGCCATGGCCCTCACATTGTGAGCTGTGACATGGCCCTCCAGAGAAAGCACAGTTACTTACCTGTAACAGGTGATCTCTGGGAACAGCAGGAATTAGTCCTCACATATGGGTACGTCGGTACCGACGGAGCCTGCGCGGGAAAGCTCCCCAGCTTCTTAGAATAGAAGCTTTTGGGACCTCCCACTGCACATGCGCACTGCCTTCCCGCCTTCCTGAACAGCTCTCCTCAGTTTCGAGTTTATAGCTGAGTCAACAGAGAGAGGACAGGAAGATAGATAGATAAAAGATACAACTCCTAGGGGAGGTGGGTGGGTTGTGAGGACTAATTCCTGCTGTTCCCAGAGATCACCTGTTACAGGTAAGTAACTGTGCTATCTCCAGGAACAAGCAGGAATAAGTCCTCACATATGGGGACTCCCTAGCTTAGATGCATGGGATCCCCTGTAAAGGTTCGCCATCTTCGTATGGATCTCAGGCATCCATTCTGGGAAGGTGGGCAGGAGTTGTTTAGGAATGGAACAGGTGCTTGAGGACAGCCTGGCCAAACAAGGCATCCCGGCGGGAGTCCTTGTCCAAACAGTAATGGGCTGTGAAGGTATGAACCGAGGCCCAGGTAGCGGCTCGACAGATCTGATCTATGGAAACAGAGTGCAGATGAGCCATAGAAGTTGCCATGGCCCTCACATTGTGAGCAGTGACATGGCCTTCCAGAGAAATGTTTTTGCTCTGGTAAGCAAAAGAAATACACTGAGCAATCCAATTGGAAAGTGTACGCTTGGAGACTGGAAGTCCCAAATGGGAAGGATCAAAGGCCACAAAAAGTTGAGAAGACTTTCGATGTGGCTGAGTCCTATTAAGGTAAAAAGTGAGAGCTCTTTTACAATCCAGAGTATGAAGGTTCCTCTCTGCATTGGATGCATGAGGAGCTGGAAAAAAGACAGGTAGATATACCTCTTGATTAAGATGAAAAGGCGAGACCACTTTAGGCATAAAGTGGGGATTCGTCCTAAGGACCACCTTATCATGATGAAATCTTGTGTAAGGTGGATTAGCCACTAAAGCCTGCAGCTCACTGATGCGGCGAGCCGAAGTGACTGCAATGAGGAAGATGACCTTCCAGGAAAGAAATTTCAAGGAGGTGGAAAACATTGGCTCAAAAGGTGGCTTCATAAGTTGACCGAGCACTAGATTCAAATCCCATGCGACCGGGGGTGGTCTGATGGGAGGTTTAGTGAGAGTCAGGCCTCTCATGAATCTTGCAACAAGAGGATGAGAGGAGATAGGTTGTCCATTTATATGTTTCAAGGATGCTGCAATAGCACTTAAATGGACTCTTACCGAATTCGTCTTGAGGCCTGCATTGGATAGATGCAGGAGATAATCAAGAAGAGAATTCAAAGGAAGTGCCAGAGGGTCAAGACCCTGCTGAGCACACCAAATGGAAAAACGTTTCCATTTGAAAGCATAGGAACGCCTGGTAGAGGGTTTCCTAGAGGCAGAAAGGATATCTTTCACTGGTTGGGAAAGATGAAAGTCTTGAAGGCTTAAGCCTTCAGTAACCAAGCACTGAGGTGAAGGGATTTGGGGTTTGGGTGCCACAAAGTCCCCTCCTCCTGAGACAGGAGGTCTGGCGCAGCTCCCAGATCCAAGTAGGATCCCTGGGAGAGCTGTAGAAGTAGAGGGAACCACACTTGGCGTGGCCAGCGTGGAGCTATGAGGATCATAGTTCCATGATCCCTCTGGAGTTTGAACAGAGTCTTGGGAATCAAAGGAATGGGTGGAAAGGCATATAGGAATGCCTGATTCCAATTCAGGAGAAAGGCGTCCGTAGCCTGAGCTCCCTGACACGGAGTTCTGGAACAGAACCGGGGAAGTTTGGCATTCCACGGACTTGCAAAGAGGTCTATGTCCGGGGTCCCCCATTCCTGAAAGATTCGGTTTATTTGGTCCAAATGTAGGGACCATTCGTGTGGCAGCAGAACTCGACTGAGCCTGTCTGCCCGAGAGTTTTGAACTCCTGGGAGATACACTGCTAGCAGGTGAATCTGATGCTCTCTGGCGAAGGCCCATAGTCTTAGAGCTTCGTTGCAAAGCGACAGAGAGCCCGTCCCTCCTTGTTTGTTTATGTAAAACATGGCCACCTGATTGTCCGTCTGAACTAGGACAGTGAGGTTGGCTAGGAGGGAGTGGAAGACCTTGAGGGCAAGGTAAATTGCTCGCAGTTCCAGAAGATTGATATGAAGGGTGGTCTCCTGTAGAGACCAAGTGCCCTGAGTGGAGAGAGTTTGCAGATGGGCTCCCCACCCTGTTTGGGAGGCATCTGTTGTGAGGGTTGCTTGGGGTAGCAATGGTTGAAATGGAGCCCCCAACAACAGATTCTTGGTGGAAGTCCACCAGTGGAGGGACCAAAACAGACGATCGGAGGTTTGTATTTGGTCTGAGAGCGCTCCTGACGCCTGAGTCCACTGAGTGGCCAGGGTCCATTGAGCTGCTCTCATATGAAGACGAGCATAGGGCACCACATGCACTGTGGAGGCCATATGACCCAGTAGGCGTAGCATTTCCCTGGCTGTCAAGTGAGTGCTGGACTGAGCTTGGGAGGCCAAACTCAGGAGGCGCTGGCCTCGAACATGTGGAAGGTAGGCCCTTGCAGTGATGGTGTCCAACTGGGCCCCTATGAATTCTAGAGATTGAGTAGGGATGAGTTGGGACTTGGGAAGGTTTACTACCAGTCCCAGATACTGCAAAAGGCTCCTTGTGTGGTCCAGGGAAATCTGGGCCTGTGACTGAGTTGGAGCTCGGATGAGCCAGTCGTCCAGATATGGGAAGACAAAGATTCCCATGCCTCTTAGAAATGCGGCTACGACTGCCATGCATTTTGTGAATACTCTTGGAGCAGAGGCTAGACCGAAGGGGAGTACTCTGTATTGGAAATGTTTTCCCTGAAACAGAAAGCGAAGATACTTTCTGTGGGATGGATGGATGAGTATATGTGTATACGCATCCTGTAGGTCTAGAGAACAAAGCCAGTCCTGACCCTGGAGGTAAGGAAGGAGAATGCCGAGAGACAGCATTTTGAATTTCTCCTTGAAGAGAAATTTGTTCAATTCTCTCAGATCTAGGATTGGTCTGAATCCCCCTGTCTTCTTTGGAATGAGAAAATAAGGGGAGTAGAAACCGGACCCTTGTTGAGGAAGAGGAACCTCTTCTATGGCCCCTTGGGCAAGAAGAGAGGAAACCTCTTGACCCAACAGGGTTAGGAGAGATGGGGGAGAATTGAATGGTCTCACCATATGATGGGGAGGAAGGCTGGAGAAATGAAGCTTGTAACCCTCTCGAATGATAGAGAGGGTCCATTGTTCTGTTGTGATTTGTTCCCATCTGGGAGCAAAGTGAACCAACCTTCCGGGTATGGTGAGAGGTTCTGGTTGTGTTAGAACCAGAAGTGGCAAGTTCCCTAGGAGCAAGTCAAAACCCCTGAGGGGTTGGAGCCTGCTGAGCTACAGTAGCTGCTGCAGGCTTAGCTCGTGCTTGTTTGGATTGCTGACGCTTAGCAGTATAGCGAGGTTGAGAAGACTGCTGGCCAGTATTTGAAGCAACTCTGGCCTTCTTATAGTAAGGCCTTTTAAAAGACTTTTTCTTAGTAGGAATTGAAGTGGACTTTGAAAGTCTTTCCAAGGTGGCATTTTCAGCATCCATCTGGGTGGCTTTGATTTGCCACTCTTCCCCAAATAAGTTCTCACCTGTACAGGGCAGATTCCGTAAGCCATCTAGAACCCAAGGTTCCAGATCAGAGGCCTGGAGCCAAGCAAGACGTCGGGCTGCAATAGCAATGCCCGAAGCCCTACTGGCTCCCTCAAAGGAATCATATGCTGCCCTATTAGAGAACTTAGAAACCTCTAAGAGTTGTTTCACTAGGGAAAGGAATCCCTGCTTTTTATCCTCAGGGATAAAGGGGGCAAAATGCCGCACCTTTTTGGCAAGTTCCTCCAGGAACATGCCCATATAGAGACTGTAGGAATTAATCCTGGCTATAAGCATACTAGCCTGGAAAATTTTCCTACCAAAAGAGTCCAAAGTCTTACATTCCCGTCCTGGAGGGGTGGAAGAGTGCCTTTTGGTACTCCTAATCTTCTTCATTGCAGACTTCACCACAATAGAGTGGTGGGGCAATTGAGTCTTTTGGAAACCAGGAGAAGGAGGGACCCTATACATGGTGTCCAACCTACGGGAATAAGGAGACAAAGTCAAAGGATTTTCCCAGAAATCCATCAGTTGTTCTTGAAGGATTTCATGGATAGGCAGGGTAACTGCCTCCTTAGGGGCCTTTGAGTATCCCAAAATATCCAGTTTTTTGGATCTGGGTTCCTTTTCAGAGGATGTGGTAATAGAAAGGGCTGTAGCCATATCTAAAACAAAGTCCTGGAAGGACAAATCCTCTGGAGGGGACATTCTCCTTTTAGGAGAAGAGGGCTCCTCAGGTAAGTTGAGTGAAAACTCAGCAGAATCATCAGAGGAGTGAAAATCCTCAGAGGAATCGGTGCTTTCCTCTAACGCACGATACGCGTACCGATCGGTATCGATATCGGGCGTATCGGGTATGGAACCGGTATGGAGCGAAAGCCCATACGGTACCGACTTGCGTTTAGAGGTGGACGGCCTCGATACCGGCATGGCGGACGATACCGGTATCGGGCCCGGAACCGCTGAAAGCGGAACCGATGGCGTTGCAGCTTTAATGAAAGCCATGACGGCCTGCTGCATGGACTGTACAGTATCGCCCATGGACGCCATAGCTGCCTGGATGTCGGTACCGGAGTGACCCGGTACCCCAGAGCAGGCTAACAGGTGATCTGTCGAGGCCGTAGCATCGATATCAACCTGAGACCCCTGAATTGGCGTTTTTGGAAGTTGGACTTCCCGCCGGGGTTGTTTGGCTGGGGCAGGGTCCTCAAGTTCTAAGCTAAGAGCCTCTCGATGCTTTGAAGGAGATTTGCTCTTTGAGGACTTGCCCACAGAAGGTTTGGTTACCTGAGATCCATCCGGAGAAGAAGACCTGGATGACTGTGATGCTGTATTCTCTGAAGCAAACAGCACATGGAATTTGTTGGCCCGGTTCTGCAGCCCACGTTTAGACATGTGGGAGCAAGATGGGCAGTCCGGTATGGAATGGTCAGGCCCCAAACATTTCAGACACCAGTCATGGGTGTCTGTGACTGAAATAACAGCATTACATTTGGTACACTTCTTAAATCCAGGGGCTGGCTTCTCCATGAGGAGAAATTGAGTAGGCCGAGAGGCCTCTCTGAAGTGACCAAAAGCTAAAAAATAAGAAAAAAGAATTATAATTTTTTAAAGAAAGAAAGAAAAGACCGGCGATACCGGTATCGGTATGGGGAAGGCAGGTACGCGGTCTAAAGAAACAAATAAAATAACAATTTCTTCAGCGGTGACAGGAACACGACCTGCTGGCTCCGCGGAAAAAGAGAAACTGAGGAGAGCTGTTCAGGAAGGCGGGAAGGCAGTGCGCATGTGCAGTGGGAGGTCCCAAAAGCTTCTATTCTAAGAAGCTGGGGAGCTTTCCCGCGCAGGCTCCGTCGGTACCGACGTACCCATATGTGAGGACTTATTCCTGCTTGTTCCTGGAGATAGGTTCTTACTCTGGTAGGCGAAAGAAATACACTGAGCAATCCAATTGGACAGAGTTCTCTTAGAGACTGGAAGTCCTAAATGAGAGGGATCAAAAGCAACAAAGATTTGAGAGGACTTTCTATGTTGCTGTGCCCTTTGTAAGTAAAAAGCAAGAGCTCTTTTACAATCCACGGTATGAAGATTCCTCTCTGCACTTGAAGCATGAGGTCCTGGAAAAAAGACAGGTAAATAAACCTCTTGGTTCAGAAGAAAAGGTGAGACCACTTTAGGCATAAAGTGTGGATTAGTCCTGAGGACTACCTTGTCATGATGGAACCTTGTATAAGGAGGATTAGCCACCAAGGCTTGCAGCTCACTGATGCGGCGAGCTGAAGTGACTGCAATGAGAAAAATAACCTTTCAGGAAAGGAATTTCAAGGGGGTAGTGGCTAAGGGTTCAAAGGGTGGCTGCATAAGCTGGCCAAGAACCAGATTCAAGTCCCATGCCACTGGAAGTGGTCTGATGGGAGGTTTAGTCAAGAGAAGGCCTCTCATGAATCTTGCTATAAGAGGATGAGAGGAAACAGGCTGTCCATTGAGAGGTTTAAGGGATGCTGCAATAGCACTCAAATAGACCCTTACTGAATTTGTTTTAAGGCCTGCATGGGATAAATGCAGCAAATACTCTAGTAAAGAATTCAGAGGTATTGCAAGAGGGTTAAGACCCTTCTCTGCACACCAAATGGTAAACCTTTTCCATTTAAAAGCATAGGAACATCTAGTGGAAGGCTTTCTGGAAGCATGAAAGATATCCTTCACTTGCTGAGAAAGATGCAAATCTTGCAGGTCTAGGCCTTCAGCAACCAGGCTCTGAGGTGAAGAGACTGGGGATTTGGGTGCCACAACGTTCCCTCCTCCTGGGACAGGAGGTCTGGAGCAGATCCCAAGTCCAGGGAGGGAGCTTGAGAGAGATGCAGAAGTAGAGGGTACCACACTTGGTGTGGCCAATGTGGCGCTTTGAGGATCACAGACCCCTTGTCTCTCTGAAGTTTGAAGAGTGTCTTGGGAATTAGGGGAATGGGCGGAAAGGCATAGAGGAAGTCTTGCCCCAAATGGAGGAGGAAGGCATCCCTGGCCTGAACTCCCTGACACAGAATTCTGGAACAGAACCGGGGAAGTTTGGCATTCCACGGACTTGCAAACAAGTTTATGTCTGGGGTTCCCCAAATTCAAAAGATCCTGGCTATCTGGTCCCCATGGAGGGACCATTCGTGTGGAAGCAGAACTCGACTGAGTCTGTCTGCCCAACAGTTTTGAACCCCTGGAAGGTACACTTCCATGAGATGAATTTGATGCTCTCTGGCGAAGGCCCACAATCTCAGAGCTTCATTGCAAATCGACAGAGAGCCAGTCCCGCTCTGTTTGTTCACGTAGAACATGGCTACTTGGTTGTCCGTGTGGATGAGGACTGTCTTGTAGCTGAGCAGAGTATGGAAGACTCAGAGCTAAAAAAATTGCTCTGAGCTCTAAGAGGTTGATATGTAGAGATATCACCTGTAGAGACCAGACATCTGTTGTAAGGATTGCTTGTGGTAACACCTATTGGAAGGGGGACCCCAGCAACAGATTTTGAGTGGACTTCCACCACTGGAGGGACCAAAAGAGGCGACTGGAGGTTGCTATTTTTTCTGACAGGCAACCTGATGCCTGGGTCCATTGAGTGGACAGAGTCCACTGAGCTGCCCTCATGTGAAGGCGAGCGTAAGGAACCACATGCACAGTGGATGCCATGTAGCCTAACAGTTGTAACATCTCTCGAACAGTTAAATGGGATTTTAACTGAATTTGTGAGGCTAACTGCACCAAGCGTAGGCAACAGGCCTGGGGAAGATAGGCCCTTGCAGTTGTGGTATCCAGCAAGGCCCCTATGAACTCTAGAGACTGAGTAGGGGTGAGATGGGATTTTGGAAAGTTTATTACAAGTCCCAGATACTGAAGGATACGCCTTGTGCAGGTTAGAGAAGTCTGGGCCTCTGAATGGGATGGAGCTCAGATGAGCCAGTCGTCCAAATATGGGAATACGAATATCCCTAGAGTGCGTAAAAATGCAGCTACTACTGCCATGCATTTTGTGAACACCCTTGGTGCAGAGGCCAGACCAAAAGGAAGCACTCTGTATTGGTAGTGCTTCCCTTGATAAAGGAACCGAAGGAACCTTCTGTGTGTTGGATGGATGAGGACATGGGTGTATGCATCCTTGAGATCTAGAGAGCAAAGCCAATCCTGACTCTGAAGGTATGGAAGGAGAGTACCGAGAGAAATCATCTTGAATTTCTCCTTGCATAGAAACTTGTTCAATTCCCTGAGATCTAATATGGGTCTGTAGCCCCCTGTTTTCTTTGGGATAAGAAAGTAGGGGGAGTAGAACCCTGAGCCCTGTTGAAAAAGGGGACTTCTTCTATTGCCCCTTGGGCAAGAAGGGTAGCAATCTCCTGACCCAGAAGGTCGATGAGAGATGTCTGAGAATTGAACTGTCTCACCATGGTGTGAGGAGGAAGGTTTAAGAAATGAAGCTTGTACCCCTCCCTTATGATGAAGAGGGTCCATTGCTCTGCTGTGATTTGTTCCCACCTGGGAGCAAAGTACATAAGAACATAAGATATGCCATACTGGGTCAGACCAAGGTCCATCAAGTCCAGTATTCTGTTTCCAACAGTGGCCAATCTAGGTCATATGTACCTAGCAGTTTCCCCAAGAGACACAAGTTCCACAATGCTTGTACTGGGTCAAGCACTGATATCTTCGGTCACTTCTTAATAATGGTTTATGGACTTTTCCTCCAGGAACTTGTCCAAACCTTTTTTAAACCCAGCTACACTAACAGCCTTTACTACATCCTCCGGTAACAAATTCCAGAGTTTGATTACACGTTGAGTGAAAAAATATTTTCTTTTATTAGTCTTAAATAGTTTACCATGTAGCTTCATTGCATGTCCCCTAGTCTTTCTATATTCTGATAACGCAAACAATCGATCTACGTTTACCCGTTCCACTCCGTTCATTAATTTATAGACTTCTATCATATCTCCCCTCAGCCATCTCTTTTCCAGGTTAAAGAGCCCTAACCTTTTTAGCCTTTCTTCATAGGAGTATCCTTCCATCCCCTTTACCATTTTGGTGGCTCTTCTCTGAACCTTTTCTAAAATCGCTATATCCTTTTTAAGATACGGCGACCAGAATTGCACACAATATTCAAGGTGCGATCTCACCATGGAACGATATAGAGGCATTATAATATCTTTTGTTTTATTTTCCATTCCTTTCCTTATCATACCTAGCATTCTATTTGCTCTCTTGGCTGCCGCTGCACACTGGGCCGAGGGTTTTAACATGGTATCCACAATGACACCTAAATCTTTTTCCTGAGTGGTGGTTCCTAATGTGGAACCTTGCATCGTGTAACCATAGTTTGGCTTGTTCTTCCCTAGGTGCATAACCTTGCACTTGTCCACATTAAATTTCATCTACCATTTTGATGCCCAGTCTTCCAATTTATCAAGATCCTCTTGCAATTTTTCACAATCCTCTTGGGTTTTAACAACTTTAAATAGTTTTGTGTCATCTGCAAATTTGATAACCTCACTCGTTATTCCACTTTCCAGGTCATTTATGAATATGTCAAAAAGCAGCGGACCCAGCACAGATCCCTGGGGTACACAACTATTCACCTTTCTCCATTGGGAAAATTGGCCATTTAGCCCTACCCTCTGCTTTCTATCTTTTAACCAGTTCCTGATCCACAATAGTACACTGCCTCCTATCCCATGACTCTTTAGTTTTGCCAAAAGTCTCTGATGAGGGACCTTGTCAAAGGCTTTCTGAAAGTCCAGATACACAATATCAACCGACTCACCTTTGTCCACCTGTTTATTCACTCCTTCAAAAAAACATAACAGATTAGTAAGACAAGTTCTTCCTTGTCTAAAGCCATGTTGGCTGTCTCCCATTAGGTTGTGACTATCTACATGCTGAGTAATTTTATTCTTTATGATGGTTTCTACCATTTTTCCTGGTACTGACGTCAGGCTCACCGGTCTGTAGTTTCCCGGATCACCCCTGGAACCCTTTTTAAAAATTGGTGTTACATTGGCGATCCTCCAATCTTCAGGTATTAGAGATGATTTTAATGATAGTTATGGAATGGTGAGAGGCTCTGGATGTTCTAGAGCAGGGGTCTCAAACACGCGGCCCGCGGGCCGCATGCGGCCCGCAAGAGAACGTTGTGCAGCCCGCGACGGCTTCTGCTGCTGCCGTTGCCGCCGTGGCAACGGCAGAATCGACGGTCAATTTAAAAAAAAAAAAATGGCTTCTGCTGCTCAAGCAGCAAAATCAGCTGTCTTGCGGCCCCTTCCTCTCTGCCCGGAGATCCCCGAGAGTGCTTCCATCAGCGGGTGCTTTTCAAGCCGCGAAGAGAGTATTTCCCTCTCGCGAGGCTTGAAAAGTGACTAGGCTTAAGCCGCGCGAGAGGGAAATACTCTCTTCGCGGCTTAAAAAGCACCTGCAGATGAAGCACAACTCAGGGCTCTCGGCGCAGAGGGGAAGGGGCCGCGGGACAGCTGATTTTCTGCTGCAGCAGCAGAAGCCAGGTTTTTTTTTAAAATTTACCTGGGTTGATGGGGGGGGGTGTAGGACTGGAAATGGGCTATTGGCAGGAGGGGGGTTATGACTGGAAATGGGATATTGGCAGGGGGGGTATGACTGGAAATGGGCTATTGGCAGGGGGGGGGTTATGACTGGAAATGGGCTATTGGCAGGGGGGGGTATGACTGGAAATGGGCTATTGGCAGGGGGGGTTATGACTGGAAATGGGCTATTGGCAGGGGGGTTATGACTGGTAATGGGCTATGGTGGGGGCTAGGACTGGAAATGGGCAGGTGGGGGTTAGGAAGGACTGGAGGTGGGCTGATGGGGGGAGTTAGGACTGGTAATGAGCTATGGAGGGGCTGACTGAAATGGGGTAATGGGGGTTAGGGCTGGAGATGGGCTCTTGGCCGGGGGGTGATGACTGGTGATGGGCGATGGTGGGGGCTAGGACTGGAAATGGGCTATTGGCGGGGGGGGGTTATGACTGGAAATGGGCTATTGGCAGGGGGGGTTATGACTGGAAATGGGCTATTGGCAGGGGGGTTATGACTGGTAATGGGCTATGGTGGGGGCTAGGACTGGAAATGGGCAGGTGGGGGTTAGGAAGGACTGGAGGTGGGCTGAAGGGGGGAGTTAGGACTGGTAATGCGCTAGGGATGGGCTGACTGCACTGGGGTAATGGGGGTTAGGGCTGGCCGTGGGCTATTGGCAGGGGGGTTATGACTGGTAATGGGCTATGGGGGGGGGTAAGACTGAAAACGGGGTGATGGGGGTAAAACTGGAAGTGCGCTATGGGGAGGTTAGGACTGGTAATGGGCTATGGGGGGTCTAGGACTGGTAATGGGCTGGGGGGGGGTTGCTAGGACTGGAAATGGGCTGAGTGGAAGGGGGGCTTGAACTGCAAATGGCTGATGGGGAGGGGGGCTTGGAATGGAAATGGGCTGTGAGGGGAGGGAGCTAGGATTGGAAATGGGCTGATGGGGGGCTAGGATTGGAAATGGGCTGATGGTGAGGCTAGGATAGGACTGGAAATGGACTGATGGGGGGACTAGAAGGGAGCGGATGCTGGGTGGGGCTGGAACTAGAAGGGAGCTGATGTTGGGGGAGGATTAGAATGGGATGGAGCTGGGAAAGTGAAATGGAGAGGGGAAAAATATTTTGTCTGGGAGAGAAGACAAATCTACAATTGGCCAGGTATTGGGAGAGTAAGTGGGGATTGAGGATGGAGGGGTAAAATTTGAGTGGATGAAATAGGAATGAGGAAAGAGAAAAAGGAGAAAGATTAGTATGTTAAAGCAGATGTAGAGAGAGAATGGAAAAAAAACTAGGAGAGAAGAAAGGGCAAATGGACAGCAGACGATGGAGAGTTAGCAGAAGACATGAAGAAACCAGAAGAAAGTGGCTGGAACAATTGCAACTGAAAAAAAATGCACAAAAGGTAGAAAAATATCTCTTTATTTTGAATTTATTAACTGGAATATGTCAGCTCTGGGAAATGTGCATCATTAATGTTTGCGCTTTGTTTAGTACAAGAGGAAATTAATTTATAGTTTTATTTCTACAGTGTTGTTGTACATTCCAAGTTTGGCTTTTGGGGTTCCCAGTTTAATTATTGTCTTCTTGTTTCTAAATCTTTTAGTCTTTCTTTAT
Organism: Ichthyophis bannanicus; assembly: GCA_033557465.1. Classification (NCBI taxonomy): domain Eukaryota; kingdom Metazoa; phylum Chordata; class Amphibia; order Gymnophiona; family Ichthyophiidae; genus Ichthyophis; species Ichthyophis bannanicus. Next base: position 264,237,849 of record CM066040.1, read on the forward strand.
CCATACTCATTAAAGAGGCATGTTTACTAAAAGTTAGTGTATGGTAACATTATGCAAATATTTATGCAAATGAGGCCCCTTATGCAAATGAGGCCCCGTGTCTTATGCGGCCCCTGGGTTACTTTACAAGTCCTCATTTGGCCCTCAAAGCAATTTGAGTTTGAGACCCCTGTTCTAGAGCCAGAAAGGCTAAGCTCTCTAGTTGTAAGTCAAAGGCCCTGAGGAGGCTGAGGCTGTTGGGCTGTAGCAGTCCTAGCAGCTTAGGCTTGGCCTGTTTCGGTTGTTGCTGTCTCTTTGTAGCAAAACGACCTGCAGAAGATGACTGCTGACCATAAGCAGAATAATATTTCCCTTTTTTGGGAAAAAAACCCTTTTTGAACAACCTTTTCTTAAAAGGAGCAGAAGTAGACTTTGAAAGTCTATCTAAAGCAGAATTTTCAGCATCCATTTGGGTGGCCTTTGCTTGCCAATCTTTGCCAAAAAGGTTTTCACCTGTACAAGGAAGGTTTCCTAGTCCATCTTGAACCCAGGGTTCCAAATCAGAAGCTTGTAACCAAGCAACTCTGCGTGCACCTATGGCAATGGCCGAGGCTCTGCTGGCACCTTCAAAAGAGTCAAAGGCTGCACGGTTGGAAAACCTGGAAATATCCTGGGCATGTTTGAGCCAGGTGAGGAACTCTTCCCTTTTATCTTCTGAAATAAAAGGAGATAAAGTTTGCAGGTGATCTGTAACTTCTTTTAGAAACATCCCCATATAGAGACTATAGGAGTTGATTCTGGCAACAAGCATACTGGCCTGGAAAATTCTCCTGCCAAAGGCATCTAAGGTTCTGCATTCTCTTCCTGGAGGAGCAGAAGAGTGCCTTTTTGTACTCTTTATCTTCTTCATAGCAGACTCCACCACAATGGAGTGGTGAGGAAGCTGAGTCTTATGGAAGCCAGGACAAGGAGGAACACGATACATGGTGTCCAACCTGCGAGAATGAGGGGAAGTGGTGAGAGGGGTCTCCCATATGCCCAACATGTGATCATAAAGAATCTCATGTATTGGTAAAATGTCTGCCTCTTTAGGAGCCTTAGGATATTGTAAAATATCTAATTTTTTGGCTCTAGGCTCTGTCTCAGGGGCCACTGAGATGGAAAGGCCCTGGCCACTTCCCTAATGAAGTCTTGAAAAGACAAGTCTTCTGGAGGAGACATTCTCCTTTTTGGAGAAGAGGGCTCCTGAGGATGAATCACCGATGCTTCGACAAAGACCTCTGATTCATCAGAGTCTTCAGAGGAATCGAAGTATCGCCTGTCTGGATGCCGCCTGTCTGGATGCTCCTGCAGAGCCCGTACGCGTACTGGGTGGTATCGACATCGGGAGTGATCGGTACCGATTCAGTACCGATGGGCATCACAGAACAGTGTACCGCTGCAGTCGACACCGAAGCAGATGTCGATGCAATCGGTACCGGTGCCGGAGTCGGTACCGGCAACGGAGTTTGTTGTGGTATCGAAGGCGTCGCAGCTTGTATGAATGCCGTGATGGCACGCTGCATGGTCAGGATATTCTGATCCATTGACGCAACCAATGTCTGGATGTCGGTACCACCGGTACCCCAGAACATGGCAACAGGTGATCGGTCGAGGCCGAGCCATCGATGTCAACCTGTGACCCCATAGATAAAGCTTTGGACGTCGGAGCCTCCCGCCAGGGTAATTTTGCCGGTGCGAATTCCTCGAGGGCAAGCCCGGAGGCATCTCGATACTTAGAGGGAGATCTACCCTTCGAGGACCGGCTGGATTTAAGTTTGGTTACCTGAGATCCATGTGAGGAAGAAGCAGCCCTGGAAGACGTCGATGCAACCGAAGCTGCATCCGAGGGAAACAGGGTACTGAGCTTAGCTGCTTGATTCTGTAGACCTCTTTCAGACATCATGGAGCAGGACTCACAATCCGCAATGGAGTGGTCAGGACCTAAACATTTTAGACACCATTCATGGGTGTCAGTGACAGAAATAGTGCCGCTGCACTTTGTGCATTTTTTAAACCCAGAGGCGGGCTTTTCCATGAGGAAAAATGTCCTAGGCCTAAGGCCAAAGAAGAAAATGCACTGAACTGAGAAAAAACAGTATTATTATTATTTTTTTTTTTTTAGAATAAAGAAAGAAAAGACCGGCGGTACCAGTCCAGCGTCGAGAAGGCAGATGCATGACCAAAGAAATAAAATAAAATAAAGACATTCTTCAGCGGTGACAGGAACACGACCTGCTGGCTCCGCGGAAAAGAAGAACTGGAGAGAGGCAGTTAGGAAAGGCGGGAAGGCAGCGCGCAGGCGCTGTGGGATGCTCCCAAAAGCTTTCCTTTTGGATGCTGGGGAGCGTTCCCACGCAGGCTCCGTTGGTACCGACGATATCCATATGTGAAGATTCATTCCTGCTTGTTCCTGGAGATACATAAGTACACATGGGTCACTTCGTGGCGGCAAACTCAATTTCAAATAGTGCACAGAGCTTATAGCACCCCAATGAGTCTGTATAAGGCAAAATGGAGGGACACCCCTGAGTGCTGGCAGAGTTGTGGGGCAAGGGGCAGATTTTTCCTTATGTGGTGGAGGTGTCCAGTGATTAAAATTTATTGGGAACAGGTTCGAAGGGAGATAGGGAAGATAGTGGGAGAGCAGGTAGCTGACGACCCAGCAGTGGTGTTATTGAAGGTATCTGGGAGAGGGATGAAAAGGGCCATCCTCGTACAAAAGATGTTGTTAGGAGCCAGAATCGGAGTGGCTTGGAGATGGAAGTCAGTAGGGGGCCCTACAATGGAGGATCGGAGGGGGAAGCCCTGAGATTTGATCAAATATCATATCGACTAAAAGGGAGGGAGGGACAATATAAGAAAATATGGGGTGCATACTTAGAGTCTGGAGGGGAACAATCTTCAGGATGACGGGGAGGAGGGACTGGGAGGGAATAAAAGAGCAGCGACTGTGAACACGTTAAGGGCCATATTAGTTGTTAGTAATGAGTTATATGTATCAAGCAATGGGAATGGAGAGACTTCAATATATTATTTGGAATGTAGCTGATTAGATATGTTAATTGCAAGTTTGGAATATGCAACACGGGACTGGGTGATATGGGAGGGAATGGTACGAGGGAGTTAAGACAGGCAGCACTGTGTTGTAGGGGGGAAATATGTATAATATGGAAAGTGTTGTGTTGCCTGTTTGAGCATATTCTACAATTAATAAAAACAAGTTTATTAAAAGAAAAGAAGGGATCTCTACACGATAAGGCCTGCAACTCAGATGCACCAGGCTGAGCAAATGGCTATTAAAAACACAGCTTGAGAGACGTATCCTTCAGCATGGCTCACTGCAAAGACTCAAAGGGAGTACTGGGCCAAGATCCCAGAGCAGAACTAGAGGCTGAAAGAGGGGACGTAAATGCCACAATCCCCGGAGAAAATGTAATGCAGCAGGATGTGAAACCAGCTACCAGCCCTCTGAAGCATGTCAATGCTACGACTTGAACCTGTAGGGGAGCTTAACGTGAGTTCTTTTTCCAAACCATCTTGAAGGACCCACAAACAGACTTGGCAGGTCTGCTCATCATGGTGAAATCCTATGCTTTTTAATCATGCTTCAAACAGGTGCCAAGCCAGAACATAGGCCAGACAGGTAGATAGATCTGTGCCTCACTTTCAAAAGAATGGAAATCACCACTGAAGAGTAAGGGATATTGCTAGGTACGTAGGACCTAGATTGGCCACTGTTGGAAACAGGATACTGGGCTTGATGGACCTCGGTCTGACCCAGTATGGCATGTCTTATGTTCTTATGTTCTTACTTCTGCCTCAGGTGGCACCTCTTGAAGGCCAAGTTGCAAGAAAAAACAAACCCAGGTCATGCAGGATAGGCAACTGCCACAGCAGACCCCTCACCGGGGAAAAAAGAAAAAGGCCAACTCACTAGTAGCCTCACCAAATCAGTTTACCAGAACCTCGAAAGCCCAGTCCAGAATAACCAGGATCACCAACCGTGAATGTTTCTCTATCCTCCATAGCATGTGACCAATCAGAAGCCATGGCAGAAAGACATATAGGAGGGACCCAGTAGCCTTGGCTGTACTAGCGCATCCATGCAGTTGGAACCAACCTCCTTCCATCTGCTAAGATCTTCACCTTGGCATTTGCTAACATAGTCATCAAGTTCAGGGGCGGATGGTCCCAGTAGCCTACCATCTGTTGGGCGATCTGCAGCCAGTCCCAATTCCCTGGGATAGGTGATGTGACAGCAGAGGAAGTCCACCTTGACACTTTTGATGCCAGCGAAGTGCTGTGCTGAGAGCACCAACAAAAGGCATTCTGCCCAAGGGAACAATAGCCGCATCTCATGAGTAACCATCACTCTCTTGGTGCCCTCTTACCTGTTGACATATGGCAACCACTGTCACATTGTCCAAGAATACCCCTGAACCAAGTGACAAAACTGGCCCATGTCTCCAGACAATTAATCGATCAGGCCACTTTGCGGGCAGTCCACTGACCCTGAACATTTGACCCAAAGCAGCGAGTCCCCCAGCTCAATTTGCTGGCATCTGATGTCACCCATTAACCGCTGTGGATTTTCCAGGGCCATGCTCTTCATCAAATTTGAGAACCAGGACTACCAAAGCAGACTGTGTTAATGACAGAAGCAAAGAAAGTCAGATCTCATAATCCTGCAATAGAGGGGACCACCAAGCAAGCAACATGCTCTAGAGCAGGCACATGTGCACCCTTGCCCTCAGAACAAGATCTTTCATTGTCCTCACTGTATCCAGAAGTGGCAAATTAATCCAGGCCCTGGATGCTGGCTGGCTCCATAATGCTGTGAGCTTGTCCAAGAGCTTGGCTTGCCTCTCAATGGTCAGGAAAACTCTGCCCAAGCAGGTATAAAACAGTGCCCCAAGGTACTCGGCAGACTGCGAGGGCACCAGAGGATTCCTGGAGCAGCTCTCCAAAAACTGTACCTCCTGGGCCTTTGTGAACTGAACATCGAACTGCAACTTTACTCTGATGAGCCAGTCATCCAGATTGAGGTGTACCCAGATCCTTTCATGACAGAGAGCATGGTTACAATCCACAACCTTGGAAAAGGTTCTGGGGGCTGTCACCAGGCCAAATGGGCAAGGCACAAAACTGAAAGCGATTAATATGTTGAAACCTTCTGTCCAGTGTGCAACAGCCGGCATGAAAGCAACTAGGAATGCAGAATAAAATCAAGGATATTATAATGCCCATATACCGCTCCACGGTGCGATGGCACCTCAAATATTCTGTGCGATTCTGGTTACCATATCAAAAAAGGACATAGCGGAATTAGAAAGGGTACAGAAAAGCATCTGGGCAGCAGCAGAATGGGACAGTATTGGCGGCGGAGGATCACATTTCTGCGACAACGGCAACAACACTAGAATTACCTGCGTAGAAGAAAGGCCTGTCTATCTAAAAACCCAATGGACAGTCGCAGCAAAACAAATTGCACTCTAGTGTTAAAAGATGAGACCCCCAGGTCAGAAGGCACTCAACTGGCTACTGGGGAGGAGCTGAAGACTTTTCAGAGTAAAGCCAGCATTTATGATGTGGTTGGATCAAAGTCCTCAGGATGTCCAACTGTTGATGTAGCTGCGCATGAATTGAGAGTCAGAAGCTGCAAAGATGTCTTACATATTGGGACATGGAACATACGAAGCATGAACCAAGGGAAGTTAGAGGTGGTCAAGAATGAAATGGAACATGTACAACTCGATCTGTTGGGTGTCAGCGAACTGAAATGGACTGGCATCGTGCACTTTGCATCTGATGATCACATGGTCTACTATGCAGGAAATGAAAGACAAAGAAGAAATGGTGTTGCAGTAGTGGACTGCAAAGGTGTGTACCGAAGCCCAAGTGGCTGCTCTACAAATGTCGTCAATGGACACTGAGCGAAGGTTAGCCATAGAGGCTGCCATTGCTCTCACATTGTGAGCTGTGCTATGACCTTCGAGAGAAAGTCACTTACTCTCATATGCAAAGGATATGCAATTTGCAATCCATTTAGACAACGTTCGCTTGGAAACTGGAAGTCCAAGATGACTAGAGTCAAAGGCAACAAAAAGCTGGGAAGACCTTCTATGTTGCTTAGTTCTCTGAAGGTAAAAGGCCAAGGCTCTTTTACAATCCAGAGTGTGAAGATTCCTTTCTGCAATGGAGGCATGAGGCCTAGGGAAGAATACAGGAAAGTAAACCGATTGGTTTAAATGAAAAGGCGAAACCACCTTTGGCATAAAATGGGGGCGAGTTCTAAGAACTACCTTATCATGGTGGAATCTTGTATAAAGAGGAACAGCCACTAAAGCCTGGAGCTCACTGATGCATCTTGCAGAAGTGAGAGCAATTAGGAAGATTACTTTCTAGGAAAGAAAATTTAGGGGGGCTAAGGGTTCGAAGGGCGGTTCCATGAGCTGCCCAAGGACAAGATTTAAATCCCATGCCACTGGTGGTGGCTTAATGGGAGATCTAGTCAAGAGTAGACCTCTCATAAATCTTGCTACAAGTGGTTGAGAGGAAACAGGTTGTCCATCTAAGGCAGGGGTTCTCAACCCTGTCCTCGGGACCCACCTAGCCAGTCAGGTTTTCAGGATAACCACAATGAATATGTATGAGAGAAATTTGCATACACTGCCTCCATTATATGCAAATCTCTCCCATGCATATTCATTGTGGCTATTCTGAAAACCCGACATCTTAAGGGCTTGTGGAAAGCTGCAATGGCACTAAGATGGACCCTTACTGAATTGGTCTTAAGGCCAGAGGATAATAAATGGAGGAGATAATCTAGTAACGCCTCCACTGGCACTGAAAAGGGATTAAGTTCCTTTTTAGAACACCAGATGGAGAATCTTTTCTACTTAAAGGCATAGGCCCGCCTTGTGGAAGGTTTTCTTGAAGCCAAAAAGATATCCTTAACCTGTTGGGAAAGGCCGATATCCTGGAATTCTAGGTTCTCAGCAGCCATGCCCTGAGGTGTAGAAACTGAGAATTCGGGTGCAATAGCATCCCGTTCTCCTGGGAAAGAAGATCTGGAGCACATCCCACCTCCAGAGGTCTGGCTTGAGAGAGACGTGGAAGCAGAGGATACCACGTTTGTTGTGGCCAGTGTGGGGCTATGAAGATCATATGGCCCCTGTCTCTCTGAAGCTTAAACAGAGTTTTGGGAATGAGAGGAATGGATGGGAAGGCATAGAGGAAGTCCTGACCCCAGTGGAGGTGGAAGTGATGTATATATAGATATGTGTATATATATATATATATATATATATATATATATATATATATATATATATATATATATATAGGGGCATAACTTATGCACACACAGCTTACAGACATATGTATGTATAGAAATATATAGAGATATATACATACATGAATATATAAGTCTGAAGATACATGTCTGCAACTAAGCCCCATAAGAACATTCACATGGGAGATGTGAAGGGGAAAGATTCATCTAATAACAAGAAGGTGGAACCTACTTGAAAGATATATAGAGAATCTATTTCTGCGGGCTAAGAGGGTGCAGGAATGCTATCCAGTGAAATAACCAGGATGGTTGCGTGAAAAAAAAAGGATAATATCAGTCTGTAGAGAGCAAGTCGTGAGTTCTGTAGAACTCTGACATGGTAAATGGACGGAAACGCATAGAAGGAGATACCAGGATGACCCACTCGAGGGACACAGGGGTATCATGCGTTACTAGTAGAATATGTGCTGTCCATGAGGAGTAGGATAGCATGAGGCCAAGCTGTAAGGAAAAAAAAGAGCATATTCCTGCAGGATTGGGAACTCCTTGGATATTCACGCAGAAAAAGCTTATATTCTGTATTATAACAGGAGACAAGAGGGTGTGGAGAACCCTCACAGTCATGGAGAATGACTGATAAGCTTTTTCTACTATATAGAATAGCCATCAGAGACAAAGTTCAATGCTCTGTAGCAAGGGCCCATAGTAGAAAGCTTCTCTGAAGATTGCAGAGAGCATTATGCAGGCGAATTAGGAGATAAAACTGACTGTAAGTCAGGTGTGTTGCCACATCCAAGGAAATGGAGATGGCCAGAAAGAAGATAATGTGAGAAGCCTGAAATGAGAAGGATTATCCAAGATAGATGAGGACTATCTTGGAATCACTACTAAGGCTAGACAAAAGTAGTGGAAGACAGACTGGAAACTTGTGGGAAAGTACCAGTAGTTCAATCACTGGAACTCCTGCATGAACAGCAGCTGAAAAAGACAGCAGAGAGAATCTTCCTGTGTAAAACAGAGAGAACAGACAAAGGGAGAGGAAATATTCCTGTCCCTGTCTGATGAGCTGTCCAGAGAATTTATTCAAGGAAAAAAAAGTCTACACTGGAATGAAAGGCTAGAGAAGCTGTTCAGTATGGTACCACTCATTCAGGGGAAAACCCTGGATGAGAGGGTAGAGAAAACAGGTAACTGAAGGGTGACTTATCATATGGTGAGTCAGCTGAAGGAAAAAATGTTCATGTTGGGACAGAAACTATCATGGGATAGTTGTAACTTCTCTTCTTGTTAGGAAGAGGAGAAATCTGTAACCCATGGACAAGAATATCCTGACAGCTTAGCATACTGAAGAAGGGAAACCACGTGTAGAGCTTTAAAGAAAAAACAGTGAACAAACTTCTGCTAAGAAGAAGTTAACTGTAGGTTGCAACCTTCAGGAACCTATGGTTGCTGGGTATGCTCAGAATGGCTAGAGTTTGGATTCTTCAGACCAGGACGAGGTGTCCCCTGCTTGGGTACATCTGGATGATGGGCAGGAGAAGAGTGAAACCTTCTTTTCTTAGGGAAAGAAGGTTTGGTAGGACATTTCCTACCTCCTGGGGAAGAAGGCGGCTTAGGATGGTCTCCAGAACCAGGGAAATCAGTGGAGCAATGAGCAACCTGACGTAAAGACTCCTTATTGAAGAGATTTTCTCCAGTACAAGGAGAATTACCCAGTGTGTGTTGTGCCCATCTGCTCAAGTCTGAAGCTTGGAGCCAGGCTCTACGACGTGCTCCAATGGCAATAGCAGAGGATCTGCTAACAGACTCAAAAGAGTCTAGAGAAGCACGAGAAAGAAAGTAAGAGATATTCTGGCTATGACTAAGAAGCAAGGAATAGTCTGCAGCCTTAGGCTCTGATAAAAAAGGAGTCAAAAGAGATAATTTCTTTCTGACCTCCTGGAGAGATAGACTCATATAAAATATATAAGAGATAATCCTTGATGCCAGCATAGATGTTTGGAAGGTTTGACATCCAAAGGCATCAAGTGCTCTAGATGCACGACCTGGCGGATAAGAAGAATGCTTCTTCTTGCTTTTTACCTTCCTCATTGCTGATTCCACTACAATGGAATGATGGGGAAGTTGAGTTTTTTGAAACCCTGGAGAGGGGGGCACCTGATACAGAACATCAGTTGCTGTAGAAGGTGAGGGAACCCTTAAAGGTGATTCCCATATTCTCAGAAGAAGATCCTGCAAAGAATGATGTAAAGGAAGCATTATATTTTCCTTTTCTGCAGGATAGCCTCGAGTAGGATCACAGCCAGGGATAGGAATAGCAAGAAAGGTTGCCATGTCAAGGAGAAATTTCTGAAAAGAGGGATCTCCAATGGGAACTATCCCTGGGTAGGCTAAGGTTGAAGGAGCAGCCTGAGCACCAGAGGATGTACTGGTCTGGTGCAGAAAAAGAACCCCACTAGATGGATAGTGGTACTGGCAGTCACGATTTGAGGCAGTCAGTACTGCATCGTCCATGCCAGGTATTGATTCCAAACTAGGCATAGAAAGGATCGATGGTACCGATGTAACTGCAGGAACCGACATCGATACCGATACCGGTAGCTGAGTCGGAATCGGAGACGGTAATGCCATCGAAGCATTCATCGGAGGCTGCTCAAGCGGTACCGAGGCAACCAGAAACGCTTGGTGAATATCCTCGGTACTGCGTATCCGGAAACGATAAGGGTCGGTTCCGAGACGCATCGGTACCCAGTCATCTAGACTAGATATCGATTCTAGACTCGGCATCGAAGGGAGCGAGTATATCGATGCATGTCTAGAGGGTACCGACGTGGGTGGTGGTATCGGCGATGTGGCCGATACAGGAAAGTCAATCTGGGTCATATCGATCGGTCCTGAAGGTACCGAGGACGCCAGATGACGATCCCTGGTGAAGAGTGGATCACTCAACACCGGTGCCGATGCCAGGGTATCTGTACCGCTCGAAGCGGATGCCACCCCCGAGCATGGCTCAGATACAGGAAAGTCAATCTGGAAGGTATCGATCGGTCCCGAAGGTACCGAGGACGCCAGATGACGATCCCTGGTGAAGAGTGGAACACTCAACACCGGTGCCGATGCCACCACCGAGCATGGCTCAGGTATGTTCTGTGAGGGGTGAGCCCCAGGAACAACCTGAAACCCCTGAAATGCTTTGGAGCCCGGAGACTCCTGCCGGGGTTTTAATGCCAATGGGGTCTTGAGGGCAAGGCCGGAGCCATCATCATGCTTGGCATGAGACCTACCACTCAAGGATTGGCTAGTCTTAACAGACTGTTTGTGGGTTACCTGATCCTGTAGAGAAGAAAAGGCCGGTGCCCTCACTCCGGGAGGGAAAACGGTATCGAGGGAAACTCGAAAGAGGGAAGTTCTCACAGTTTTGTAGCCTGATTGTTCAGGGGGAAAAGGGTCAGGACCCAAACAGGTTAGACACCAGGCATTGGAGTCTAAAAAGAAAACTGTGTTTCCACAGTGAAGGCACTTCTTAGGAGAAGAAGGCTCCATGATGGAGAGGCCTTGTAGGCCCAAAAAGGTTAAGACAAAAACAGAGGGAAAAATCTCTCTGAGTTTAAGAAAAAGAAAAGAAAAAACCCACCGGTGGTACCGGTGGCGGCGGGAAAAACAGCCGCGACCACAAGAAAACAAGAAATAAAGAATTTAAAGAAAAAAGTTTCTGCGGTGACAGGAGGACGTCCTGCCGGCTCCGCGGAAAAACAAAAACTGAGGAGAGGCAGTGGAAAAGGCGGGAAGGCAGTGCGCAGGCGCGAGGGATGCTCCCAAAAGCTTTCTGATTGGATGCTGGGGAGCATTCCCGTGCAGGCTCCGTCGGTACCGACGTACCCATATGTGAAGACTCATTCCTGCTTGTTCCTGGAGATCATAGTCAATCCTGACTCTGAATGTAAGGAAGAAGTGTTCCGAGGGAGATCATTTTGAATTTTTCTCGGAACAGATACTTGTTCCACTCTCTGAGATCCAGTATGGGTCTGTATCCCCCTGTTTTCTTTGGTGATGAGGAAGTAGGGGGAGTAGAAACCCATGCCCTGTTGGGATATGGGTACCTCTTCTATTGCCCCTTGAGCAAGTAGTGAGGTGACTTCCTGAGACAAGAGAGTAGTGGAAGGGCCCCGAGAACTGAACTGTCTTGTTATGGTGGGAGGGGGCATAGTGTGAAAATGGAGTTTGTACCCCTCTCGTACAATGGAAAGAATCCAGTTTTCTGATGTTATTTGTTGCCATCTTCTGGCAAAATGACAGTCTGCCGGGGATGGTGAGAGGTTCTGGACCTTTCAGGGGCAGAATGATTAAGTTCTCTAGGAAGGAGTCAAAGCCCCTGAGGAGGCTGAGTCTGCTGAGCTGGTTGAGCTCTGGGGACTTGGGCCTTCCTTTGGGTTGCTGTTGCCCCTTCTGGGGAGCATGAACTGGACAGTGGACAGCCTGGGTGTAAGATGGGTAGAATTTATTTTTCTTGTTGAAAAAGGGTTTCTTAATTGTCTTTTTCTTTGCTGGGTTGGCTGTAGCCCTTGATAATCTGTTCAAGGTGGTATTTTCAGACTCAAGCTGATTGGCTTTGTCTTGTCAATCCTTGCCAAAGAGATTTTCTCCTGTGCAAGGAATATTCCCCAGCTTATCTTGCACCCATTGTTCTAAATCTGATGCCTGAAGCCAGGCAGTGCGACGTGCACTGATGGAAATATGGTAGTAGAAGTTCTGCTAATGCACTCAAAGCAAAGATTTTCTCCTGTGCAAGGAATATTCCCCAGCTTATCTTGCACCCATTGTTCTAAATCTGATGCCTGAAGCCAGGCAATGTGACGTGCACCGATGGAAATAGTAGAAGTTCTGCTAATGCACTCAAAGCAATCAAAGGTTGCACGATTCATGAACTTAGACACATTCTGGGCATGTTTGACCAGATTGAAGAAGTCTGTTCTTTTATCATCAGGGAGAAGTGGAGCCATGAGCTCTAAATCACTTGTAACCTCCTTTAGAAACATTCCCATATAGAGAATGTAAGAGCTGATCCTGGCTGATAGCATCGAGGATTGAAAGCATTGATGCCCAAAGGCATCGAGTGTCCTCACTTCATGGCCTGGAGGATTGGAAGAATGTGTTTTAGCACTCTTGATCCTACGCATCGCCGATTCCACTACCATTGAATGGTGTGGTAGTTGTGTCGTCTGAAAACCAGGGCATTGTGGAACTCAGTACATGGTGTCGAGTCTCCGAGAATGTGGAGACACCGTTAAAGGAGCTTCCCACATCCTTAGCATGAGGTCATGCAAGATCCGGTGAATGGGAAGGGTAGCAGCTTCTTTAGGAGCTGCCGGGTACTGAAAAATTTCTAATTCCTCTGCTCTCGGTTCCTTCTCAGAGGTCACCGTGATTGAAAGTCCTCGGGCTACATCACGTATGAAATCCTGAAATGACATGTCCTCTGGAGGAGACATCCTACGTTGAGGAGAAGGAGAGGGATCCTCTGGTAGAATCACTCCTGTACCGGCGGAGTCCTCGGAGTCACTGGAATCGGAGGACTCGAAGTATCTCCGTGCCGGGTGCTCTTCCACTGCTTGACGCCGGTATCGATCAAAGTCGGCATCGGACTGTCTCAATACCGGGCCCTCGATACCGGATATTGATTCAAGAGCCAGCATGGGGGGAAGCACATCTGTTAAAGCAGGTGTGGTCGGTACCGGTACCGATAACTGCGGAACCGTCTGAAGCAGTCTTAGCGGTACCGAGGCTGCTAAGAGAGCTGCTAGACAGCATTCGATGGCCAGGATGCGCTGATCCATAACCCCTGCTGATGCCTGGATGTCGATACCAGTGGAACAGGCCATGACACCAGAACATGGCACCAGGAGTTCTCCCAATGTGAAAGCTTTGGGAACATCCTGGAGCCCCGTTAATGCTTTGGAGGCCGGGGCCTCCCGCAGGGGCTGTTTTGCCGGTATGTTTTCCTCGAGGGCAACACTAGCAGCATCTCAATGCTTCGAAGGAGATCTACCCTTTGAGGACCGGCCAGTCTTGGAAGACCTGGGTTTAGTTACCTGAGATCCATGTGATGAAGATGAAGCCCTGGAAGTCGTCGATGCAACGGACATCGCATCTGCGGCAAAGAGGGTGCCGAGTTTTGCAGCTCTGTTCTGCAGCCCTCTCTTGGTCATCTTTCTACAGATGAGACACTCCGATGGCAAATGGTCAGGACCTAAACATTTAAGACACCAGTCATGGGTGTCGGTAGCAGAAATGGTACCGCTACACTTTGAACATTTTTTGAAACCTCTAGATGGTTTCTCCATTTTAGAAGAAAAGAGGGCCTAGTGCCCAAAATGGCGCCTGGCACCTAGAAGGGACAGACCCTCCTAAAAGAAGAGTTCTTTTTTCTTTTTTTTTCTTTGGAAAAGTAGTAAGAAAATGAAGAAAAGATCGGTGGTACAGGTATAGGCGTCGACGGTGAAGGCAGATGCGACCACAAAAAGAAAATTTTCTGAGGTGACAGGGTTTTCTGCCTGTCGGCTCCGCGGAAAACGAAAAACTGAAGAGGGAGAGCTGGAAAGGTGGGAAGCTCCCAAAAGCTTTCCTATTGGACACTGGGGAGCTCCATCAGTACCGGCGATACCCATATGTGAAGACTACATTCCTGCTTATTCCTGGAGATAGACTGATAGAATTCTGCAAGACCACTGATCTATTCATCTCAAACACCTTCTTCCCGTAACACAAGCGGCGACTATACACATGGACTTCACCTAATGGATTGTACAAAAATCAAATTGGCTACATCTGTGCAAGTCAACGATGGAAAAGCTCTATAACATCAACAAAGACAAAATCAGGAGCTGACTGTGGTACAGATCACCAACTACTAGTATGCAAACTCAAGCTAAAGTTGAAAAAGAGCAAGCCACTCATGACTGTAGCAAAATATGGCCTTGAGAATATACCACTGGAATTTAAAGACTGCCTGCAAAATTGATTTGCTGCCTTAGATACAAATGACAGAGCTCCAGAAGAGTTAGGGGATGATAGCAAGAAGGTTGTGTTGGAAGAAAGTGAGAAATCTCTACAAAAGGTGAAAAAGCAAAAACGGTCAAAATGGATGACCAAAGAAACTCTGAAAACTGCCCAGAAACACAGAGAACTAAAGCCAGAGTAGAAATAGAGGCAACTGCAGAACTCAGAGATTTCCAACGTGCAGCAAGACAAGACAAGGAGAAGTACTACAATGATGCATGCAAGGAAATGGAATCGGAAACTATTAGAGGAAGAACAAGATTGGCTTTCTTAAAGCTACAAGACATAAGAAAAAATTCCAGCCTCGAATTGGAATGTTACAAGTGGCTCAAGAATCCATGCTGAATGATGCTGAGATCAAGGCGACCTGATTGCTAAGCCTGTATATAGTTACCCTCGTTAATCCCAACACCTATTCATTGTAAGTACAATGCATATTCCACCTGCATTGTACAAGTTATCGTTACCTGTAAACCGCACTGATTCTAAAGAGCGCAGTATAGAAAAGATTTTAAATAAATAAAATAAATTAAAAAATCAAGAAAAGTTGGAAAGAATTCACAGAGTCACTATACGATAAAGATCAAGTGGACCAACAGCCATTTCAACCTGTACCTTATGATCAGGAACCATTAGTGATGAAAGAAGAAGTTGAAGCAGCACTGAAAGCCTTATCAAACAACAAAGCACCAGGCATTGATGGTATTCCCACTGAAGTATTACAACGATCGGCTGCAGCTGTTAACATACTTACAAGACTCTGCCAGAAAATTTGGAAGACACCATCATGGCCAACTGACTGGAAAAGATCTGTGTTTATACCAATACTGAAGAAAGGTGATCCGACGGATTGTAGAAATTATCACACAATCGCTCTGATCCCACATGCCAGCAAGATTCTCCTCGAGATCATTCAGCAGAGACTACAACCATACTTGGAATGAGAATTGCCTGAAGTGTAAGCAGATTTCAGAAAAGAGCGAGGAATGAGACAAATCACTCTGGATGTGAGATGGATCCTTGAAAAGACTAAAGAATACCAAAAGGATATCTATATGGGTTTTATTGACTAAAACAAGGCTTTTGACAGTGTAACCCATTAAAACTCTGGGCCACATTAAGAAGCATGGGTATACCACAACACCTGATAGTTCTCTTGCACAACCTTTACATTGATCAAAAAGCAAAAGTTCGTACGGAACAAGGAGAAACAGAACAGTTTAAAATCAGCAAAGGTGTACGACAAGGCTGCATACTTTCCACCTACCTGTTTAATTTATATGCAGAACAATTTATCAGAAAAACAGGACTGTATGAAGACAACCGAGGTATGAAGACAGGTGGAGAACTCATCAACAACCTTCGCTATACTGATGATACCACATTACTGGCTGAAAGCAAAGACGATCTGAAACATTTGCTTCTAAAGATCAAGGAACATAGTCTTAAAATGGGCCTGCACCTTAATGTAAAGATGACAAAAATCCTGACAAATGGCAAAATCAATAAGTTCATCATTGATGGAGAAGAAATTGAAATAGTTGACAACTTTAACCTACTTGGATCAACTATCAATAAAGAAAGGACAAGCTGTCAAGAAATCTGATGACGCATTGCTCTTGGCAGAATGGCTATGAAGGACCTAGACAAGAGCTTCAAGAGCAGAGATGTCTCTACAAAGATGTGGCTTGTTTAAGACAATGTATTTTCAATAACATCATATGGATGTGAAAGTTGGGACAAAGAAAAAGATAGACAAGAAGAAAACCGATGCCTTTGATTTATGGTGCTGGCAACGAATACTGTGTATCCCATGGACTGCCCGAAGAACAAACCTGTCAGTACTAGAGGAGATCAAACCTAAGCTTTCCTTAGAAGCTAAGATGACAAGGCTCCAACTTTCATATTTTGAACACATCATGCGAAGAGAGATATCATTAGAGAAAGACATCATGACTGGCAAGATAGAAGGTCAATGCAAGAGAGGAAGGCCAGCAATGAGATGGATCGATACAAGAACAGCAACTATGGGTGTCAGTCTGTACAATGAGTTGCTTGACTGAAGACTGAACACAGTTTAGGACAACTATCCAGAGGGTCGCCATGAGTTGAGACAGACTCGACGGCACTTAACAACACCACAACAGAGAAGAGCGATCAAAATGATAAAGGGACGTGCCTACGAGGAAAAGCTTAAAAGGTTATGGCTCTTCAGCATGGAAAAGAGATGGTTGTGGGGAGATATGATAGAGGTCTGTAAAATGATGAGTGGAGAGAACTTCAAGACACCTTCAAGAAATAGAAAGACTAGGGGACACGCAATGAAGCTACAATGTACCACATTTAAGATTAATCAGAAAAAGAGTAGTTACTCACCTGTAACAGGTGTTCTCCAGGAACAACAGGAATCAGTCCTCACTTATGGGTGACGTCGGCGCCGAATGAGCCCTCGCGGAGCAATTTCCCCAGCTTTCGAAGAAAGCCTTTGGGATTGAAGCGCACATGCGCGGTCCTCTTCCCGCCCAAGGATGCCATCTTGCTCAGTTGAATGACATAGCGGAAGACAGCAACCATAAGAATGACTGCAACTCCAGGGGAGGAGGGAGGGTAGTGAGGACTGATTCCTGCTGCTCCTGGAGAACACCTGTTAAAGGTGAGTAACTACTCTTTCTCCACGACCAAGCAGGAAGTCAGTCCTCACTTATGGGACTCCCTAGCTTAAGGCTACCGGAGACCTCAAGCTGGAAAAGAGAGCTCCCTCCAGCTCAACCGCACAGAAGGAAGGAATCTTCTCTGAATACGAATCCGGCCGGTAGCCAACATCGGGGCCGGCGGGTAGGAGTTGCCTAAACCTCAAAGAGATTGTGGAGGACTGCCTGTCTGAAAGCACTATCCCTGCGGGACTCCCTCTCCAGGCAGTAATGAGCCGCAAAAGTCTGGCTAGAAGACCAAGTAGCGGCCCGGCAGATGTCTGCCAACGGAACCGAGCGGAGGTGTGCGACAGACGCCGCCTTCGCCCGGACACGGTGCGCCGTGACTCGACTCTCCAAAGAGAGGCCGGCTGCCCCATACGCCCAGGCGATGCAGTCAGCTACCCAAATGGACAGAGTACGCTTCGACACAGATAACCCCAACCGATTGGGGTCAAAGGAAACGAAAAGCTGGGCAGCTTTCCTATGCTCACGCGTACGGTCAAGGTAGAAGGACAAGGCTCTTCGACAGTCCAGGGTATGCAGAACAGTCTCAGCTCTGCTGGTATGTGGCCTGGGAAAGAAGGTCGGAAGAACCACCTCTTGATTGATGTGGAAAGAGGAAACCACCTTAGGAAGAAACTTAGGGTGAGTCCATAAGACAACCCTTTTCCTGTAGAACCTAGTGTAAGGGGGCTCAGGCACTAGGACCTGTAGTTCACTAATGCGCCTAGCGGAGGTGAGGGCTACCAAGAAGAGAGCTTTCCATGAGAGGAAGCGGAGGGGGCAGGTAGCCATGGGTTCGAAAGGCGGGCAAGTAAGCCTTTGTAAAACCACATTGAGGTCCCAGTCAGGAGCCGGAGGGCGCAACGGGGGCTTAAGCAGAAGCAGGCCCCTGAGGAAACGCGCCACCAAGGGATGCGAGGAAAGGGGCTGGCCCTCCACCGGCGAATGATGTGCAGAGAGAGCACTGAGGTGGACTCTGACAGAGTTGGACTTGAGGCCTAGATCGGAGAGGTGCAGCAAGTACTGCAGTACCACCGACACTAGGCAGGCGAAGGGGTCCTCAGAACGCTGAGAACACCAGGCGGAGAAACGACGCCATTTGAGTGCGTAAGACTTCCGGGTAGAAGGTCGCCGAGACGCTAGGACGACAGCTTCTACCTCCGGGGGGAGTGAGAGCGGGGCCAGGACTACCCTCTCAGCAGCCAGGCCATCAGGTGAAGGGCCCGGAGGTTGGGGTGCAGAAGAGTACCCTGATCTTGGGTCAGAAGATCGGGCTGAAACCCCAGAGGGAGAGGGATGTCCACCGCTAACTGCAGGAGCAGAGGAAACCAGGGTTGCCTCGGCCATCGGGGGGCTATCAGGATCACGTAGGCCCCGTCCCGGGCAACCTTGAAGAGCGTCCGGGACACCAGCGGCGTGGGAGGAAAGGCATACAGTAGGCCTGTGGACCACGAAATGAGGAAAGCATCCGGGACCACTCTGAGGGGATGCGGATGCCGAGAGCAGAACCGGGGAAGCTGCCGGTTCAGGGGACTGGCAAAGAGGTCCACGGTGGGGGTGCCCCACCGGTGGAAGATTTGCTGGGCAACGCCGGGGTTCAACCTCCACTCGTGGGGCTGCAAGACCCGGCTCAGCCTGTCGGCCAGGCAATTCTCCTGCCCGGGCAGGTAAACAGCCTTGAGGAGGATGTTGTGGTCGACAGCCCAGGAGCACAGTCGCCAGGCCTCCTGACAGAGCAGGAGGGCGCCCGTGCCCCCCTATTTGTTCACGTAGAACATGGCCACCTGATTGTCCGTCTGCACCAGTACGGACTGGCGAGAGATGAGGTGAGAGAAGGTCCGCAGAGCTAGGTGGATCGCCCGCAGCTCCAGGAAGTTGATTTGTTGAGCCGCCTCCCAAGGAGTCCAAAGGCATTGAGTGCGCGCTCCCTGGCAATGCGCTCCCCATCCCAAGAGAGAGGCATCGGTCGTCAGCACCTGGGAGGGTGCGGGAGACTGAAAGGGCATGCCCCGTACCAGGTTGGGCAGGTGGAGCCACCACTGCAGAGAGGAGACCAGGCGGTCGGAGATCTGTAGAAGGTCCGCCAGACCTCCTGTGGCCTGATGCCATTGAGTGCGGAGACACCACTGGACAGGCCTCATATGCAGTCGGGCGTTCGGCGTGACATGGACCGTGGAGGCCATATGACCGAGCAGCTGCAGGAACCTCTGGGCCGGAACCGGAGACGCACTGTGGAACCTGCCGGCCAAAGCCATGAGCCTGTCGGCTCGCTCTCGAGGCAAGAAGGCACGAGCTCGCAGAGTGTCGAGCCGAGCTCCTATGAACTCGAGATCCTGAGAGGGGCGCAACGTGGACTTCCCGACGTTTATGACGAAGCCCAAGTGCTGAAGCAGAGCCACCGTACGTTGCGTGGCCTGCGCGACCTCTGGGGCCGACTGCGCCCGTACGAGACAGTCGTCCAGGTAAGGAAAAACGAACAGGCCCTGAAGCCTCAGGAAGGCCACGACCACCGCCAGGCATTTTGTGAACACCCTGGGGGCGGAGCACAAGCCGAAAGGCAGCACGCGGTACTGATAGTGTTTCCCGGCCACTACAAATCTGAGATATTGTCGGTGGTCCGGATGAATCAGGATGTGAGTATAGGCATCCTTTAGATCCAAGGAGCATAGCCAATCTCCCTGCTGGAGGTAGGGCAGCAAGATTCCAAGGGTAAGCATCCTGAACTTTTCCCGCTGCAGGAACATGTTGAGGTTGCGCAAGTCCAGAATGGGTCTGAGGCCTCCCGTCCTCTTTGGGACCAGGAAGTATCTGGAGTAGAACCCCTGACCCCACTGAGGTTGGGGCACTGGCTCCACAGCCTGCTCCTCCAGTAGACCCTGCAGCTCCTGAAGGAGTAAGTCTCTGTGTAGAGGGGGCCTCGGAGGCTCCCCCGGAAAATAGGGGGGAGGCACCTGGTGAAAATGCAAGAGGTAGCCCCTTTGAACCACCTGCAGCACCCAGGAATCGGATGTTATGGCTGGCCACCTGTGAGCGAAGGGGATCAGCCTGCCTCCCGTGCTGAGCGACGGGCGCGGAGGGGGAGAGGCTATGCTGGCATAGTCAAAAACCCCCACCCTGCGTGGCCGGGGGCTGTGCAGCGGGCTTGGGGGCCCGCGGCCTGCGGGGGCCATTCCCCTGACTCTTAGTCTGTGGGCATTGAGTGGAAGCCGCCAGTACTTGGTACTGAAGGTGGGATTGCTTATAGGCAAGCACCTTCCTCGGGTAAAAAGGCTTCTTCCCCGGACCCTTCCTCTTCTGCATGGGAGCGGAGGTCTTTCGGGACAGTCGAGTCCGAGTGAGAGTCTCGGACTCGGGTTCCGCAGCCTTATCGGACATGGGCTTGCCGAAAAGGTTGTCACCTCGGCAGGGGACATCAACTAACTTGCCCTGTACCCACGGCTCGAGGTCGGATGACTGGAGCCAGGCCTGTCGGCAGGCACCGATGCCGGCTCCGGCTACTCGGGCCGACGCCTCGAAGCCGTCGTAGGCAGCCCGAGAAAGGAACTTCGAGCACTCTCGAATACTACCGGACAAGGCCAGGAACCTCTGCAAAGGTTCCTCGGAGAGACCAGCCGAGAACCCGGCGAGCTCCTTCGCCAAGTCTCGGAGGAATATGCCCATATACAGCTGCAGGTGAAAATGGAACCCTGCAGGCAAGCATGAAACCCTGGAAGCACTTCCTACCGAGGGCATCCAGGTTACGGGCCTCCTTACCCGGGGGCACCGAGGAGTGCATCTTTTGACTCTTAAGCCGATGCATCGCCGATTCCACAACCATGGAGTGGTGTGGCAGTTGCGCCTTCTGGAACCCGGGGCTCTTGCGGACTCGATAAATCGAATCGATCCACTTGCTTAACACCGGTGTTGAGGCCGGGCTTTCCCACATGCAGAAGAGCAGTCGCTCCAGCATCGGAGGGACCGGCACGGTAAAGGCCTCCTTCGGGGGAGAGTCGTACTGGAGTGCCTCAAGCTCTTCCGCGCGAGGCTCCTCCTCTGGATCCGCGGGGAAAGCCAAAGCCTTGGCCATATCCCGCACAAAATCAGAGAAGGGCGTATCCTCCGGAGGGGATTGCCTTCGAGGCTCCGACTCGGGCGAGTCGGAGGGGACGCACCGGGTCTGAAAAAAGCCGGGCGACTCGTCCCCTTCCGTGTCCCAGTCCGACGCCTCCGTGGAGGAATCGAGGGGCTCCGTGCGGGCGAGGGTTCGTCCCGGCGCCGACGCCGGCGTCGACGACCTCGGTCCCGAACAGGAGGCCGAGGGAGACCTCGACCGAGGATCGACTCGAGCATGGATTGACTCGAGGATCGACTTGGCCGCCGGGGTCGACTTGGGCGTCGACATCCCGGTGGTCTGGGCGGATGCACTGGTGATGCTGGTCATCCAAACCCGCTGCTGGTCCAAGAAGGCAGAGATACTGCGCTCCAAGGATGTCAATCTGAGGTCAAGCCCAGAAGACCCGGCAGTCACCGACTCGGGCCCGACGACGGTTCTGTAGGAGAATCCAGGAGGACAATAGTACTCACGTGCGGCTCCACCTCGAGTCGAGGAAGTTTAGAAGGTCTCTCCGCCTCCGAGGACTCAGGGCGGCTGGCGGGGCTATGCGACCCGGCCCGCGAGGGACCAGGTGCATCCTCCGACGACGCCTGCGTGAGTTTCCTCTGCCGACGATGCTCCCGTCCAGGGAACCCCCGCTCAGTGGAACTCCGACGGAGCTCGTGGCCGGAGTCACGAGACGTCGAAGCCTCCGACGAGGTCCGGGCCGGACCGGACTCGGGGTCAGAGAAGATTCTGTCCTTTTGCGATTGCCGACTCCTCAGCGACTTGGAGGACATCTTGCCACACGGACCACAGCTCCCAGAGTCATGGTTGGGTCCGAGGCAACGGAGGCAGAAATTATGCGTGTCTGTAAGAGACATTAATTTAGAACAATGATCACATTTTTTGAACCCGCTGGTAGCCATAGGGGGAAAAAGGGCCCCCGGGGTGGAAAATAAGTGGCGGGAACGCCAGTTAAAAACTGAAAACAAAAAAAGAAATGTGAACGGACTCGATAAGGAAAACAATCGAGGCCGGGCAGGAAAAGGACACGCGAACCGAGAAAACAACAAAGAATTAATCAACTTTTTCAGCGGTGGTAACAAACTACGTTTGTAGGGCTCCGCGGAAAAAAGAAGATGGCATCCTTGGGCGGGAAGAGGACCGCGCATGCGCGCTGCAATCCCAAAGGCTTTCTTCGAAAGCTGGGGAAATTGCTCCACGAGGGCTCCGTCGGCGCCGACGTCACCCATAAGTGAGGACTGACTTCCTGCTTGGTCCTGGAGAACATATTTTCTCACTCAACACAAATTCTGGCATTCGTTGCTGGAAGATGTAGTAATAGCTGTTAGTGTGGCCAGGCTTAAAAGAGGTTTGGGCAAGTTCCTGGATGAAAAGTCCATAAACCATTATTAAAGTGGACTGGAGAAATCAAATGCTTACCTCTGGGATAAACAGCACGGAATCTGTATACCTTTTGGAAACCTGGCAGGTACTTATGACCTCGAGTGCCCATTGTTGGAAACAGGATACTGAGCTTGATGGACCTCTCGCATGACCCAGTGTGGCATATCTACATAAGAACATAAGATCTGCCATCCTGGGTCAGATCAAGGGTCCATCAAGCCCAGTATCCTGTTTCCAACAGCTGCCAATGCAGTCACTAGTACATCTCAGGTTTCCAAAAAGGCACACAGATTCCACGTTGCTTATCCTGGGGGATAAGCAATGAATTTCCCTAGTCCTCTTTAATAACTATTTATGGACTTTTCCTCCAGGAACTTGTCCAAACCTTTTTATCTACATTCTCTTATATACCGCGCTATTCTGCATCAGCTACACTAAACCCAGCTATACTAACAGCTTTTACTACATCCTGCACTAATGAATTCCAGAGTATGATTACGTATTGAATGCAAAAATATTTTCTCTGATTGGTCTAAACTGGGCTACAGTGCAGCTTCATTGCGTGTCCCCTAGTCATTCTACTTCTTGAAGGAGTAAACCACTGATCTACATTTACCTCTCTCATAGCTGCCCTCAGCTTTCTTTTTGCCAAGCTGAAGAGCCCTAACCTTTTAAGCCTTTCCTCTTTGGGGTATCTTTCCATCCCCTTTACAATACTGGTGGCTCTTCTCTGAACCTTTTCGAATTCTACTACATCATTTTTAAGATATGCAGACCATAACTGCACATGATACAGAGGCATTATAATATCCTTGGTTTTATTCTCCATTCATTTCCTTAGGATTCCTAGCATTCTGTCTGCTTTCTTGGCCACTGCTGCACACTAGGCATATTATCAAACAGGATGCCTAGAGATCCTTTTCCTGGGTGGTGGTTCCTAATGTGGAACCTTGCATCAGTGCAACTGTCGTTTAGATTGTTCTTTCCTTAGTGCATAACTTTGTACTTGTCCACAATAAATTTCATCTGCTTTTTGAAATACCCAGTCTCCCACACTGAAAAATTTGGTATCATCTGCAAATCTGACAACCTTACTCGTTATTCCCATTTCCAGGTCATTTATAAATATGTTAAAAAGCAATGGGCCCAGCACAGATCACTGGAGTACTCCACTATTCACCTTTCTCTATTGAGAAAATTGGCCATTTAGCCCTACTCTCTGTTTTCTATCTTTTAACTAGTTCCTAATCCACAATTATACACTGCCTCTTATCCCACGACTTTTTAATTGCCATAAGAGTATCTCATGAGGGATCTTGACAAAAGCTTTCTGAAAATCCAGATATACTGTATCAACTGGCTCACCTTTATCTACCTGTTTATTCAAACCATTAAAAAATATATGAGATTAGTGAGACAAGACTTTTCTTGACTAAATTTATGTTGGCTTTCTGCCATTAAGCCATGGCTATTTAAATGTTCAATAATTTTGTTCTTTATAATAGTTTCTACCATTTTGTCTAGTACAGATATCAAGCTCACCAATCTGCAGTTTCCTTGTTCACCCATGGAACCCTTTTTAAAAATTGGTGTTACACTGGCCACTCTCCAAACCTCAGATACTACAGGTGATTTTAATGATAGCTCACAGATTAAAGTAGGTCTGCAATCTCATATTTCAGTTCTCTCAGCACCCTGGGATATATGCCATCTCGTCCAGGTGATTGGCTGCTCTTTAATTTATCAAATGCAGTAACTGTATTACATCTTCCTGATTTATCGAGGTGTGTTTAAATTCTTCTGAAATACCACTTTTAAATATCATTTCTGGCACGGGTAAGTTTTGTACATCTTCTTTAGTAAAGACTGAAGCAAAGAATTCATTCAGTCTCTCCGCTATGGCCTTTTCCTTTTAGTGCCCCTTTTTTTATCCTTCTATCACCTAATGATCCAACTTGCTTTCTGAGGTGTACGAATGTACTTGAAAAAATTATTATGCACTTTTCCTTCCATGGCAAGCTTCTTTTCAAATTCTCTCTTTGCCTGCCTTATCAATGCCTTGCATTTAACTTGCCAGTACTTATGTTTCCTGTTTTTGTCATTTGGCTTTTCTCCCATTTTCTGAAGGATTCTCTCTTAGCTATATAATAGCCTCTCTGACTTTACCTTGAAGCCATGTAGGCTGTTGTTTCGCCTTCCTTCCACCTTTCTTAAAGCATGGAATATATCTGATCTGGGCTTCCAAGATAGTATTTTTAAATAATGACCAGGCCTAATGTAAACTCCTAACCTTTGCAGTTACTTCTTTTAGTTTTTTCTTAACCATTTTCTTCATTTTATCATAGCCTCCTTTTTGAAAGTTAAATGCTAGTGCACTGGATTTCCTCGTTATCCTCCTTCCATTTATTGGATCAAATGTAATCAAATTATAACAACTATTGCTAAGCGGCATGAAAACAGTTACCGCTCGCAGTAGAGCCTGCATTCTATTAAGCACTAGATATAAAATAGCTTTCCCTGGTGCTGGTTCCTGAAGTAGTCATTTATTTTATCTAGAAACTTTATCTCCCTAGCATGACCTGATGGAACACTGACCCAATCAATACCAGGGTAATTGAAATCTCCCATTATTACTGTGTTGTAAACTTTACTAACTTTCCTAATTTCTGTTAGCATTTCATCATCTGTGTGATCATCTGGCAAGGTGGATGGTAGTACACCCCCACTGCCATTCCCATCCCCTTTTTACATGGAATTTCTATCCATAGAGATTCTACAGTGTATTTTGTTTCCTGCGAAACCTTTATCCTATTTGACTCCATGACTTCTAGCATATAGCGCCACCTCTCCACCTATGTGATCTACCCTATCATTGCGATACAGTCTGAAGCCTGGTATCACAGTGTCCCATTGGTTATCCTCCTTCTAATAGGTCTCTGAGATGGCAATTATATCTAACCTTTCATTCAATATTATAACTCTCCCATCTTATTTTTTTAGACTTCTAGAATTTGTATATAAGCTATTTAAAGTTTGTTTTTTCTTAACATTAACAGTCTAGCGTATCGGATGAAAGGCACTATTTGGAATCTTTCAACTCTGCCTAATTTTTACTTAAAAGCACTTGGGTTACTTTTACCTTTATTAGAAACTCTCTATCGGGATGACCTAACTTCCCTGTTTGCTAGTTTCCTTCAAAGATACATCATTCTGAAAAATGTGCTTTTGGACAACTGTTGGCTTTCCCCCTTTTTCTAGTTTAAAAACGGCTCTATCTCCAATTTAAAGGTTAATGCCAGCAGCCTGGTTCCACCCTCGGTAAGGTGGAGCCCATCCTTTCGGCAAAGCCCTCCCTCCCCAACCTTCCCCAGAATGTTATCCAGTTCCTAACAAATCCAAAACCCTCTTCCTTGTACCATCATATCATCCATGCATTGAGACTCCAGAACTCAGCCTGCCTCTTGGGTTCAGCGTGTGGAAAGCGTAGTTACTCACCTGTAACAGGTGTTCTCCGGGGACAGCAGGAATCAGTCCTCACATATGGGTGATATCGGCACTGACAGCCCATGCAGAGCATTTCCCCAGCTTTCAAAGAAAGCCTTTGGGAATGCTACCATGTATATGTGAACCCCTTCCCGCCCAAGGGTGCCATCTTGCTCTGTCAGATGACACAGCTAAAAGACGGCAAAAATAAAATATGGTAAGGGGCAACTCCAAGGGGAGGAGGGAGGGTTGTGAGGACTGATTCCTGCTGTCCCCGGAGAACACCTGTTACAAGTGAGTAACTACGCTATCTCCGGGAACAAGCAGGAAGTCAGTCCTCACATATGGGACTCCCCAGCTACAGGCTACCGAAAGCCCATAGCAAAAAAAGGGGGCTCCCACAAGGGGAGCCGCAAGCAGCAGCAATTGAGTCTGTGCCCACAGACCACAGTAGGACCCCTGTGTCCGATGAACCATCACTCTGCTAGCCTGAACACAGAAGGGCCGGAGAGTAAGAGTTGCCTAAATCCCGAAAAGATTATGAAGCACAGCCTGGCCGAAGGCACTGTCCCATTGGGACTCTCTTTCCAGGCAGTAATGGGCTGTGAAGGTATGAACTGAAGACCAGGTGGCGGCCTGGCAGATGTCCCCCATTGGGACGAAGCACAAGTGTGCCACAGAAGCCACCATGGTCCTGACACAGTGCGCCGTGAAGCGGCTGTCCAGCGGGAGCGTCACCTGCTCGTACACGAAGGCGATACAGTCCGCCACCCAAGTGGACAGAGTACGCTTGGTCATTGCCTCCTCCAGCCTGCTGGGGTGGTAGGAGATAAAAAGCTGAGAAGCTTTGAGGAGGCCCTGAGTGCGTTGGATGTAGGATGACAAAGCCCTCTTACAGTCAAAGGTGTAGAGGACTGTCTCCGCCCAACTGGCATGAGGTCTCAGAAAGAAGGTAGAGAGCACTACTTCCTGGTTGAGATGGAAGGGTGAAACTACCTTCGGTAGGAATTTAGGGTGCGTGCAAAGCACCACTCTGTTCTTATAGAACCTGGTATAGGGCGCCTCTGCCAAAAGGGCCTGGAGCTCGCTAACTCTGTGAGCAGAAGTAAGCATGACCAGGAAAGCCACCTTCCAAGAGAGGTAGCAGAGGTGGCAGGTAGCTAGAGATTCGAAGGGTGGGCGAGTAAGCTGCCCCAGCACCATGTTGAGGTACCAGCTTTGGTAAGAGCAGGCCCCGAAGAAAACAGGCCAATAATGGCTGGACTGAGAGGGGCTTACCATCCACTGGATGGTGGTGTGCTCTCAAGGCACTGAGGTGCACCCAAACGGATTTAGACTTGAGCCCAGACTGAGAGAGATGGAGAAGGTACTGCAACACCAGAGCCACCAGGCAGAAGAAAGGGTCAGCCCCATGATCTGCAAATTAAACAGAGAACCTGCGCCATTTGAGGGCATAAGCCTTCCTAGTAGAGGCCTTGCAAGAGTCCAGCAGGATGTCCTCCATTTCAACCAGGAGGTTGAAGGGAGCCAGAGTCACCCTCTCAGCAGCCATGCTGTCAGTGACAGGGACCCCAGATTGGGGTGCAGGAGAGAGCCTCCCTCCTAAGTCAGGAGTCCTGGGGCGGTCTCCAAGGGGATGGGGTGTCCACCATCAACTGTAGAAGCAGCAGGAAACACGGCTGCCTGGGCCACCAAGGAGCTATCAGGATGAGAGAGGCCCTATTGCGGAGGATCCTGATCAAGGTCTTGGCGATCAAAGGGGTAGGAGAGAAGGCGTACATGAGGCCTCCCAACCATGAGACCAGGAATGCGTCCGCTGCCACCCTGGAGGGGTGGGCCTTCCGGGAGCAGAAGTGGGGCAAATGAAAGTTGTCCGGGCTGGCGAACAGGTTCATCACAGGTTCTTCACAGAGCAAGAAGAGCCGACTGGCTACCCTGGGGTCCAGCTTCCACTCATGTGGCTGGAGAACTCTCCTGAGCCTGTCGGCCAGCTGGTTGTCATGACCAGGCAAGTACACTGCACGCAGAAGGATGCCCTGTCAGACTGCGTACGAGCAGAGGGCTAGAGCCTCCCGACAAAGGGTATGAGACCCTTTGCCCCTTGTTTGTTCACATAGAACATCGCCACCTGATTGTCCGTCTGGACCAGAACTAGCTGGTGATGCAGGTGGTGATGGAAGACCCTCAGGGTTAGGTACATGGCTTGGAGCTCCAGGAGGTTGATCTGCTGGGTGCTCTCATCTGGTGACCAGTTCCCCTGAGTGCGGAGATCTCCACAGTGAGCTCCCCAGCCAAGCAGAGAGGTGTCCTTGGTAAGGACCTTCAAAGGGCTTGGGGCCTGAAAAGGCATGCCCACCTCGAGATGCTGGGGCAACTGCCACCAGACCAGGGAGTCCGCTAATTGGCAGGTCATGGAAACTACGTCTCGGAGGCGGCCTGTGGCCTGGGACCAGAGGTCCAGGAGACACCACTGCACTGCCCTCATGTGGAGGCGAGCATCTGGGGTGACGTGGACCAGAGAGGCCATGTGCCCAAGGAGGTGCAGGAAAAGCTGGACGGACACCGAGGGACGGTGCTGCACATCCTGAGCTAGAGACCTGAGAGGGTTGGCTCGGTTCCTGGGCAAGAAAGCCTTTGACTGAAGAGTGTTGATCTTTGCCCTGATGAACTCCAGACACTGTGTCGGGAGGAGGTGAGACTTGGGGTAGTTTATGAAAAGCCCAGGTGTTGTAGAACCTGGATCATGTGTGCAGTGGCCTACTGCACCTCTGAGGCTGTGCCTCCCTTTATGAGCCAGTCATCCAGGTAGGGTAAGACGAAAGAGTAATTAGACCTTACCTTCTAATTAGCGTTCCTGAAAGAACTCCAGTCCACTCCCTCTTCACTGGGTTGTGCCCCCTTCCAGCAGCCTGGGAGACTGAGCACGTCATCATCTTGATGATCCTTCTGCATAAGTACCTCTGGCACCACCCACCTGAGCCAATATCCTATTGACAAAGCAGACTCAACCGAGAGACAAATTTATCGAAAAAACTCTCAACAATTCAACTACATAACAGTAGTTGCTTACCTGAGCTTCGGGACAGTTGTATTATTCTTCCCTGAAAAACCAACCACAAACCAGGCGGGATCAGGGATTGGACTGGAGTTCTTTCAGGAACGCTAATTAGCAGGTAAGGTCTAATTACTCTTTCCTAAGCGTCCCTCCAGTCCAGTCCCTCTTCACTGGGATGTATCAGAGCAGTTCACACCTGGGAGGGGCCTGCAAGACCGACCCGCAGAACAGCTTCTCCAAACCTAGCATCCTCCACCGCCTGGACGTCCAGACGGTAGTGCTTGGCAAAAGTGTGCACGAAAGACCAAGTTCCCGATCTAGTGGAGGTACGAGACTAAATTCCGCCCAGGAAGCCGCTTGGGCCCAGGTAGAATGTGACCGTAACCCCCCTGGGACTGGTCTTCCCTTCAGCATATACACCGAAGCAATAGCCTCCTTAATCCACCTGGAAATGGAAGCCTTAGAGGCCGCCTCTCCTCTGCGCGGCCCTCCAAATAACACAAACAACTGCTCCGATACCCTGAATGCCGCCGTGCATGTCAGGTAGTGCTTGAGTACCCTGCGCACATCCAGAGAACGGAGCCTCCCATCCTCTGGATCTTGACTCTGCCTGACCAGGGAAGGAAGGGCTACCATCTGATTCAAATGGTAGGACGAGACGACCTTAGGCAAAAAGGATGGAACCGTTCGCAAGAACAACCTTCTCCTTGAAGAACGACAGGAACGGTGGGCGGCAGGAGAGAGTCTGCAGCTCCAAGATGTGCCTAGCGGAACAGATTGCCACCAAAAAGACCGTCTTAAGGGTCAAATCCTTTTCCGAAGCTTGCACCAACGGTTCAAAGGGTGCTCCTGCTAGCGAATTAAAAACGAGATTAAGATCCCATAGAGGCACTGACGATCTCTGTTGCGGACGTAGTTGACGGACTGCCTTCAGAAACCTATTCATGTCGGTGTGCTCCCCAAAAGACCTACCCTGAACTTTACCCCATAACAGGAAATAGTAGCCAGTTGGACTCGCAGGGAGCTGGCCGCTAACCCCTTCTCGAATCCTGCCTGTAGGAATTCCAAGATCTCCGGAACCGATACAGCCTTAGGCCTTTTTCACTGAGCCTCACACCAGTCCTCAAAGGCGCGCCTCATCTGCACATAAGAAAGACAGGTAGAACACTTGCGGGCTCTCAGCCGTAAGCGAGAACCAATTGACCTGCGGCATCCTCAACAGGCCCTGAACCAAAAGGTCGTCCCTTAGCGGAAGCCGCCACGAGCGGCCATCTAGCAATCTCATGAGGTCGGCATACCATGGACGATGCGGCCAATCCGTAGCTATAAGTATCACTCGTCCTCTGTGGGATTCTATTCGATGGAGTGTCCTGCCGATCAGTGCCCACGGCGGAAACATGTACAGAAGCCCCTCCAAGGGACACTTCTGTACCAACGCATCTAGACCTTCTGACATCCTTTCCCTTCTTCTGCTGAAGAAGCGGTTTGCTTTGGCCGCCTCCCAGCGAGCATCAGATCCATGACGGGAGCCCCCCATCTGCGTACCACCAGCTCGAACACTCCCTGACAGAGCTCCCATTCGCCATGAACCACTCTGACTCTGCTCAGATAATCTGCTGTGACGTTGTCCACTCCGGCCACGTGTTGCGCCGACAGGGCACCAGATGGGTCTCGGCCCATACGAATAGACCCTCCGCCTCCTCTTCCAGCAGAGGGCCAATTGATGTATGCTACTGTGGTGACATTATCCAACAGTACTCGGACCGCCCTTTGGCAGACCAATTGCTCGAATGACCTGAGAGCGAGACACATTGCCCTCAACTCTAATCTGTTGATGGACCACGGAGCTTACCGAGGACTCCATGTCCCTTGCGCAAACCGACCTTCGCAGTGGGCTCCCCACCCCCCCAGACTGGCATCCGTTGTTAACTGCAGCCAATCCGGAGGTTCCAGGGGCATGCCCCTTGTGAAATTCCGTGGACGAAGCCACTACTGCAGCGCTCTCTGTGTCACCACGGGACATGGCAGCAGCACTGACAATGCCTGTCTCTGATGAGACCACCTGCGAAGAAGCGCTCTCTGAAGCGGGCACATATGAGCTCTGGCCCATGGGACCAGATTGATGGTCGCCGCCATGGTCCCCAGCACTTGCAGATAATGCCATGCTGAGGGAACCTCCATGTCCAGAAACTGCCGCAACAGGCGGCGAAGATCCTCTGCTCTCTGTTCCGGCAAGAAAACCTTGCCCGAGGAAGTTCGAATCTTGCGCCGAGATACTCGAGTTCCTGCGAGGGACCCAATCTGCACTTTGTCAGATTGATGACCCAACCAAGGCTCCTTAGGAGCCCTACCACTCTTTCCGTTGCCTTCACTCTCCTTTCCTTGGACTTGTCACGAATTAGCCAGTCGTCGAGGTACGGGTGGACCAAGACTCCTTCTTTGCGAAGTGCCACCGCCACCACCACCACCACCACCATTACCTTGGTAAAGGTCCGAAGCGCCGTCACTAGACCGAATGGCAGGGCTCAAAACTGAAAATAGCAACTCAGCACCACAAAACGTAGAAACTGCTGATGCGATTCCCTGATGGGAATATGCAAATATGCCTCTGTGAGATCTAGTGAGGTCAGAAACTCTCCCTTCTCACCACAACAATCACCGATCTTAGAGTTTCTATCCGAAAGTGAGGGACCCGGAGACATCGATTGACCTGCTTCAGGTCGAGAATTGGCCGAAAGGAGCCTTCCTTCTATGAAACCACAAAATATATGGAGTATCGACTGGATCCGCATTGGTCTCTGGGAACCGGCACTACTGCCCCTAAGAAGCTGAAGATGGGTTAGGGTCTCTTCTACCGCCAATCTCTTGGCTGGAGAACTGCACGGGGACTGTACAAAAGATGGAAGAACTGGTCTTGCCAATTCGAGGGCATATCCGTCTCGAATCACCTCAAGGACCCACTGGTCGGACGTGACCCGGGCCCAGGCGGGGAGAAACTGCCGTAACCGCCCCTACCAGCGGCACCCCCGCCTGGACCCCCCTCGCTTCAGGTCCTGAGGAGGAGGAGGCGGCTCCTAACCCTCTTCCTGCCCCCCAAAACCTCCGAAAGACTTGACCCCTGGATGAGAAGCGACCCCTCTGAAAGGACGTATTGTGGATCAGGAACTGGTTAAAAGATAGAAAGCAGAGGGTAGGGCTAAATGGCCAATTTTTCCAATGGAGAAAGGTGAATAGTGGTGTACCCCAGGGATCTGTGCTGGGTCCGCTGCTTTTTGACATATTCATAAATGACCTGGAAAGTGGAATAACGAGTGAGGTTATCAAATTTGCAGATGACACAAAACTATTTAAAGTTGTTAAAACCCAAGAGGATTGTGAAAAATTGCAAGAGGATCTTGATAAATTGGAAGACTGGGCATCAAAATGGCAGATGAAATTTAATGTGGACAAGTGCAAGGTTATGCACCTAGGGAAGAACAACCCAAACTATGGTTACACGATGCAAGGTTCCACATTAGGAACCACCACCCAGGAAAAAGATTTAGGCGTCATTGTGGATACCATGTTAAAACCCTCGGCCCAGTGTGCAGCGGCAGCCAAGAGAGCAAATAGAATGCTAGGTATGATAAGGAAAGGAATGGAAAATAAAACAAAAGATATATAATGCCTCCATATCGTTCCATGGTGAGACCGCACCTTGAATATTGTGTGCAATTCTGGTCGCCGTATCTTAAAAAGGATATAGCGATTTTAGAAAAGGTTCAGAGAAGAGCCACCAAAATGGTAAATGGGATGGAAGGATACTCCTATGAGGAAAGGCTAAAAAGGTTAGGGCTCTTTAACCTGGAAAAGAGATGGCTGAGGGGAGATATGATAGAAGTCTATAAATTAATGAACGGAGTGGAACGGGTAAACGTAGATCGATTGTTTACGTTATCAGAATATAGAAAGACTAGGGGACATGCAATGAAGCTACAGGGTAAACTATTTAAGACTAATAAAAGAAAATATTTTTTCACTCAACGTGTAATCAAACTCTGGGATTTGTTACCGGAGGATGTAGTAAAGGCTGTTAGTGTAGCTGGGTTTAAAAAAGGTTTGGACAAGTTCCTGGAGGAAAAGTCCATAAACCATTATTAAGAAGTGACCGAAGATATCAATGCTTGACCCAGTACAAGCATTGTGGAACTTGTG
This sequence comes from Ichthyophis bannanicus, assembly GCA_033557465.1. NCBI lineage: Eukaryota > Metazoa > Chordata > Amphibia > Gymnophiona > Ichthyophiidae > Ichthyophis > Ichthyophis bannanicus. Next base: position 264,271,130 of record CM066040.1, read on the forward strand.
TCTCTTGGGGAAACTGCTAGGTACATATGACCTAGATTGGCCACTGTTGGAAACAGAATACTGGCCTTGATGGACCTTGGTCTGACCCAGTATGGCATATCTTATTTTCTTATGTTCTTATGACGTCGCCCCAGCTGATCGGAACTTACGAAATTCCTTAGGCTGGGACCTAGCTGGGGCAGGAGCCTGACTCTGCTTAGGTCTATCCTCTGGGAGGCGACCTCCCTTGGACTCCCCCAAATCTTTAACTAGCTTATCCAACTCTTCACCAAATAGGAGCTTACCCTTAAAGGGGAGCCTGCTAAGGCGTGCTTTGGACGAACCATCCGCTGCCCAATTATGGAGCCAAAGGTATCAATGCGCCACCACCACCGATGCCATATTCTTAGCCAGGATCCTGATGAGGTCATAATGGCTGTAAGCCAGGTATGCCGCTCCAGATTCAATTCTGGCAGCCTCCCTGGCCGAATCCTCAGGAGGGGAGCCTGACAGTTGCATCTGTTGAGACCAATGCAAGCATGCCCTGGCCACCCCAGCTCCTAAACAGAAGCCAGTAGGACCAGGGCACTCACATCAAAGGTCTGCTTCAACAGAGTATCCAATTATCTGTCCTGAGTGTCCTTTAGGGCCGCACTTCCCTCTACCGGAATGGTCGTCTTCTTGGGGACCACCGAAACCACGGCATCCACCCTGGGTGACAGCCACAGTTCCCTTTCAGTCTCCGGTAAAGGGTACAAACAAGCCATCGAACGCACGCCTCTAAGACTGGATTACGGCTGATTACATTCGTCCTGGATCATCTGCCTAACCACCCGGTGGACTGGAAAGACTCTTTGCTTTTTCCAGACTGCCTGAATCAGCGGGTCCTCCAAGGATTCCTCATCAGCCAGAGCCCCCGCAACAATGTTGAGGGCCTTTAGAGACTCCCCAATTAGAGCCGGTAGCTCATCACGGCGGAAAACCCGCACGATTCTCGCTCCTTTAAAACTCCTTGTTTCTTTTTTTTTTTTTTTACTGAAACCAAAAGCCCCCGGCGTGGGCCCCCCCCCCCCCCCCGGGCCTAACAAACAGCCGCGGCCCAAAAGTGCCGCCCACACCTACCTCCTTAACCGGGACTCACCGGAGGTGGCTGGCCTCACATTCGACCACAGCCAGTGATCCTGCGGTAAATCACACCCTCCGCGGGAATCGCCAACACGCTGGGCCGCTCCTGCGTCTTTTCAAGCCCACTTTTCTTCCCCAGCCAGGGCGCACTTTCCAGCCCTCGTGCACAGCCACCAGCAGGGCTTCAGCCACGAGGCGGGGACGTGCCACTCGCGCTTAGAGCGCTTGTCTCCGCGGCTCCTTCTCTTGCTGCCGGCGCTGCGATTCTCTCCTCTCCTCTCTGCTTGCTGCCGCCGCCGCGATTCACTCCCCTCCTCTCTGCTTCCACTAAGCCCAGCCAAGCACAGCCTAAGAAAGGGGAGGGAAAGAAAAGAATAGAGGGAAGGGAAGGAAATCTCTCCCAGAAGCCCTCTAAAATTATCCCTTACTGAAAAATAAAGAAATATATATAAAATATACCAAACCAAAAGGGGAAAAAAAACCCTCTCCTAACTCTAGCATCTCTCCAAAAAGCCTGCCCTGAGTCAGTGACTCCCTGCAGCTGCTTTGGAGACTGAGCAAATACTGGCTCAGGTGGGTGGTGCCAGAGGTATTTATACAGAAGGGTCATCAAAATGATGACGTGCTCAGTCTCCCAGGCTGCTGGAAGAGGGGCACAACCCAGTGAAGAGGGACTGGACTGGAGGGACGCTTAGGAAGGCCCCCTGGAGCTGGAGGGAGGCAGCCACGACTGCCAGGCATTTTGTGAAGACTCTTGGAGCAGAGGCTAGGCTGAAGGGGAGCACCCTGTACTGAAAGTGCCTGCCCCCCACTACGAACCGCAGGAACTGCCTGTGGTTGGGATGGATGAGAATGTGTGTATAAGCATCCATGAGGTATAAGGAGCATAGCCAGTCTCCCTGCTGGAGGTATGGCAGCAAGGTTCCCTCACCAGGAATTTGTTGAGGTTGCGCAGGTTGAGGATGGGCCTTAGGCCCCCTGTCCTCTTTGGCAGAAGGAAGTACCTGGAGTAGAACCCCTTGCCCTTGAGGTGGTGGGGCACCGGTTCCACCGCTTTGTCCTCAAGAAGACCTGACAACTCCTTCAGAAGGTGGTCCCGGAAGAGGGGAGACCTGAGGGGCTCTCCTGGGAAATAAGAGGGAGGTGTCTGAGTCAGATGGAGGAGGTAACCCTCCCTGACCACCCGAAGAGCCCATGAATCGGTGGTGATGGACATCCACCTCTGGGCAAAGAGGGCCAGATGGCACCGATCACACTTCTTAAAGCCATTAATAGCCATGGGGGAAAAAAGTACCCCTGCGAGGTTGAAGACACTCCGGGCTACCAGCGGGAAAAAAAGGGAGCGAAGACGCCAAAAAGAGAAAATAACGAAAGACTACAAAAACAAACCAAACCTGACGCAGAGGCACCAAGGTCAGTAGATGGGAAGAGTACCAGTGCGATACCGGAGGCGAGTGTGAAACCGGAGAGAGAAAAAAATCAACTTTTTCCGGGGACAAGCCAGACAACATCTGAAGGGCTCTGCAGAAAAAAAGAGCAAGATGGCACCCATATGTGAGGACTGACTTCCCACTTTTCCCAGAGAATGAGAAGCACCTCTGAGAATGCTATCCTTGAAATTCTGGATTTCAACTTTCTATCAAAAATCCTAAAGCATTAATTTAGCTTCCAGAACCTCCCTCCCGCACTTTTCTATGTCACAGATATTAACATGTACCAAGATAGTAGGCTCCTCCCAGCACTATCCAGGTGGCATATGAGGTCCACTACCTTCACACCAGGCAGGCAGGTAACCATGCAATCCTCACGACCACTAGTCACCCAGCTATCTACATGCCTAGTGATCGTATTGCCAACTATAATAGCCATTCTAATCCTTCTCTCATGGGCACATGGCTCTGGAGACACATCCTCGGTGCAAGAAGGTATTAACATCACTTTGAGGACTGGTCCTAGCTACAGGATCACTTCTTGCCACACCAAGGGGATGTTCTCCTTTCACATGACCTCTCTTCTCCATGTAGCTGGAAGGCTGCCAGACTGGAGGTGGGACTTCTCTATTACATCCCTTTAGGTCTTGTCTATATACCTCTGTCAGCCTCAGCTGCTCCAAGTCTACTACTCTAGCCTCCAGAGATCAGATTTGTTCCTTGAGAGCAAAGAGCTCTTTGCACCTAGGGCATACATTAGGCCTCTCAATAACTGGGAGAAAATCATACACGTAATACTCCATGCAAAAGACTGGATAGTCCCTATCTTGTTACTGGACTGCCATCTGCATCTTAGATTTAAAGATTTCCTTTAGCTATTTAAAGTTGTTTAGATATTTAAAGTTGCTAGGGGAATACTTGAACCAATATATCATTTAAAGTTGTTTAGATATTTAAAGTTGCTAGGGAAATACTTGAACCAATATATCATCATCTGATAAAGCATAGTTACTCACCTGTAACAGGTCATCTCCAGGAATAGCAGGAATTTAGTCTTCACATATGGGTATCGTTGGCACCGACGGAGCCTGCGCGGGAACGCTCCCCAGCGTCCAATAGGAAAGCCTTTGGGAGCATCCCACAGCACCTGCGTGCTGCCTTCCCGCCTTTCCCACTCTCCTTCGTCAGTTGAGTTTATAGCTGAGACAAAAGTAGAGAAAAAGAGAGAGAGAGAGAGAGACAACTCCTAGGGGAGGTGGGTGGGTTGTGAAGACTAAATTCCTGCTGTTCCCGGAGATCACCTGTTACAGGTGAGTAACTACGCTATCTCCAGGAACAAGCAGGAATGTAGTCTTCACATATGGGGACTCCCCAGCTAAGAGATGCCAGGGAGATGGCCCCAGGAAGCTGCGAACCCATGGTGAGAATGGGTCATGCTTCCCCCAATGGATCTCTGGCATCCAAACCCGGATGGTGGATAGGAGTTGCATTAAGTCTGAAAGAGATGCTGAAGAACAGCTTCGCCAAACAATGCATCCCTACGGGAGTCCTTGTCTAAACAGTAGTGGGCTGTAAAGGTGTGCACTGAAGCCCAAGTAGCTGCTCTGCAGATGTCTTCTATAGACACAGAATGAAGGTTAGCCATAGAAGCTGCCATGGCTCTCACATTGTGAGCTGTGACATGGCCTTCGAGAGAGAACCCTTTAAATGAAGGATATGCACTGTGCAATCCAGTTAGACAGAGTTCTTTTGGAAACTGGAAGTCCCAAATGACTAGAATCAAAAGCAACAAAAAGTTGAGAAGATTTTCTATGTTGCTGAGTTCTTTGCAGGTAAAGGGTTAAGGCTCTTTTGCAGTCTAAGGTATGAAGATTCCTTTCTGTATTGGAGGCATGAGGCCTCAGAAAGAATACAGGAAGGTAAATCGCTTGGTTTAAGTGGAAAGGCGAGACCACCTTTGGCATAAAGTGAGGATGAGTCCTACGAACAACCTTATCATGGTTAAATCTTGTATAAGAAGGATCAGCCACTAAAGCTTGTAACTCACTAATGCATCGTGCAGATGTGATTGCAATTAGGAAGATGACCTTCCATGGAAGGAATTTTAGAGCTGTAGTGGCTAAAGGCTCAAAGGGCGGTTTCATGAGCTGCCCGAGAACAAGGTTCAGATCCCATGTCACCGGTGGTGGTCTAATGAGAGGTTTTGTTAGTAGACCTCTCATAAATCTTGCTATAAGTGGATGAGAGAAAATAGGTTGTCCATTTAGAGGCCTGTAAAAGGCTGCAATAGCACTAAGATGGACTCTTACTGAATTGGTCTTAAGACCAGAATCTGATAAATGAAGGAGATAGATTGCAAGAGGGTTAAGTCCCTTTTGAGAACACCACATGGTAAACCATTTCCACTTGAAGGCGTATGATCGCCTTGTGGAGGGTTTTCTGGAAGCCTGAAGGATATCCTTTACCTGTTGAGAAAGATTGAGATCCTGAAGTTCTAGGCTTTCAGTAACCAGGCCCTGAGATGCAGGGACTGGGGATTCAGGTGCCATAGCATTCCGTTCTCCTGGGAGAGAAAGTCTGAAGCGCATCCCAACTCCAGAGGTGTAGCCCGAGAGAGATGTAGAAGCAGAGGATACCACGTTTGCCGTGGCCAACATGGAGCTATGAGTGTCTCTCTGAAGCTTGAACAGTGTTTGGGGATGAGGGGAATGGGTGGGAAGGCATAGAGGAAGTCCTGACCCCAATGAAGAAGGAAAGCATCCCCTGCCTGACAGTTTTTCGCTGGAATTCTGGAACAGAACCGGGGAAGTTGGGCATTCTGTGGACTTGCAAAGAGGTCTATGTCTGGGGTTCCCCAGATTTGGAATACTCGGGCAATCTGGTCTGAGTGGAGGGACCATTCGTGTGGCAGCAGTACTCGGCTGAGTTTGTCTGCCCAAAGGTTTTGAATGCCTGGAAGATATACCACGAGGAGGTGAATTTGATGCTCTGGCGAGGGCCCATAGTCATAAAGCTTTGTTGCATAATGACAGAGAGCCTGTTCCGCCCTGCTTGTTCACATACAACATGGCTACTTGATTGTCTGTATGGACTAGGACTATCTTGTAGCTGAGCTGGGCTTGGAATACTCGGAGAGCAAGGAAGATTGCTCTGAGTTCTAGGAGGTTTATGTTAAGACAAGCCTCCTCTGGGGTCCAGAGGCCCTGGGTGGAGAGATCATGCAGGTGGGCCCCCCATCCCAACTGGGACGCATCTGTTGTTAAAGTGGCCTGGAATAGGGGTTGATGGAAAGGAGAGCCTATGAGAAGGTTTTCCAGCGATTGCCACCATTGGAGGGACGAAATAAGACATTCTGAGTTTCTTATTTTGTCCGACAGGCGACCTGAGGCCTGTGTCCACTGGGAGGATAGGGTCCACTGTTCTGCTCACATGTGAAGACGAGCATAGGGAACCACATGTACAATGGATGCCATATGTCCCAGAAGCTGAAGCATTTCCCAAGCAGTTAGGGGGATTTTTACCGCTGCTTGGGAAGCTAGCTGCACAATGCGAAGACAGCAGGGCTGTGGAAGGAAAGCCTTTGATTGTCTAGTATCTAGGCAAGATCCTATGAATTCTAGGGACTGAGAAGGAGCAAGATGGGATTTTGGAAGGTTTATGACCAATCCCAAGTAATGCAAGACTCGCATTGTGCGAGTAAGAGCAGAGCTGGCTTCTGGAGCTGTGGGTGCTCGAATGAGCCAGTCGTCCAAGTAAGGGAAGACGAATATCCACAGAGTCCGTAGGAATGCAGCTACTACTGCCATGCATTTTGTGAAAACTCTTGGGGCAGAAGCCAGACCGAAGGGAAGAACACTGCATTGGAAGTGTCTTCCCTGGAAAAGAAATCAAAAGAACTTCCTGTGATCTGGATGGATGAGTAAATGAGTATAAGCATCCTTTAGATCTAGAGAACATAGCCAATCCCGACTCTGAAGGTATGGCAGAAGTGTTCCGAGAGAGATCATTTTGAATTTTTCTTGGAACAGATATTTGTTCTATTTTCTGAGGTCCAAAATGGGTCTGTGTCCCCCTGATTTCTTTGGGATGAGAAAATAGGGGGTGTAGAACCCTGTACCCTGTTGAGGTATGGGTACTTCTTCTATTGCTCCCTGGGCAAGAAAGCACAGTTACTTACCTGTAACAGGTGATCTCCGGAACAGCAGGAATTAGTCTTCACACGTGGGAGACATCGCCGACGGAGCCCGCACGGGAATGCTCCCCAGCATCCAAACACAAAGCCTTTGGGAGCACCCCCCGCGCCTGCGCGGTGGCTTCCCGCCCTTCCTACTGCCTCTCCCCAGTTGAGTACATAGCAGAGAGAGAGAGAGAGGAAGAGGAAGAGGAAGGAATAGAGAGATACAACTCCTAGGGGAGGTGGGCGGGTTGTGAAGACTAATTCCTGCTGTTCCGGAGATCACCTGTTACAGGTAAGTAACTGTGCTATCTCCAGGAACAAACAGGAATGAGTCTTCACACGTGGGGACTCCCTAGCTGAGGGTGCCAGGGGAGATCCCATAAAATGCGGAGCCCTGGCAGGCAGGCATTTTCCCAACCTGGATCCCCGGCATCCCCTGAGGGATGGAGGGTAGGAGTTGAGAAGAAAAAGATTCCAGAGGAACAGCAAAACCAAAGATTACATGGGGAGAGTAGGCTTTAGAATGCAAGACAGTATCATTAAATATTTAATGAACTAGTACCACAAAGAGCTCACCTACCGGATCGTAGGAAGGAGAACTGTGATGGAAAGTACCGTAGACTCAGTAGCGAAGTCTTCGAGGGAACTCCACAGCAGTGAGGGGGAAGTTCCAAATCCGGAAGGGCAGGAGACCCAGGTGTCAACTGGTGCAGGAGAAGAACGGCAGGTCTTCAAGGAAGCTTTATGGGAAAAGCTGAGCACTCCGTCAGGAGCAGAGTCCCTAACCCTGAGGGCTAGAGGTAGAAGACTGGCCGATCTGGAGAGCCCAGTCCGGAGGAGAACAGGGGCGTACCCCTGAACCGAAGAGTACACCATCAGCCCTAGCTGAGAAAAGGAAGACATAGGGCCTGAACCTCAGGAAGAGGTGCATAACAAAACAAACAGAAGCTGTTGGCTTCGCCGCAGCAAGTTGAGTATAACTGGTCCCAGATAGCGAGCCGTAAAAAATAGGCAAGCGGACTGGTCGGACCCCGTAAGGGTTAGCGCAAGTACCTGCAATAGGGAGGTAGACAATAATACACAGGGCGCTGTGGACATGTCCCAGTGGGCGCCTACCGATACAGATAAATATGTAATATATATATCAAGGTAAGTAAGGCAGCCCAGGTACTAAAACATGCATGTCGAGGGACAGACATACGGGAGTATAATACTGATAAGTCGGACCTGCCACTGATCCACAGAAGAGCGCCCACCTGGGAAGGTGGCGAGAAGAACCAAGAACAAAAAAAGAGGGGGGGGTCTAAGTCTGTGGAGCAGTGGTAGATCAGCGAGATTAACAGTACGGTTGCGTGAAGGGCACATCAGGGGAAGGTCTACGATGTGTCCCCATGGCAGGCACGCAGGAAGAACTCGTCCCCTGCACAAAACGGGAGACAAGAGGGTATAGTCACCGAGAGTCAAAGGAGTGACTAAGAAGACCATTCCCTCATATGGAAAAACCCTCAGATACAAGGGTCCCTGCCTTATGGGAAGCTGCTGTGACGATTGCAGAGGGCAGCGTGCAGGAGGCGGGGGGAAACTGATAGGAGTCAGAGGCATCGCCCCATCCCGGAGGCTAGAAGGTAACCTGCGGGGAGTGGCAATACGCCAGGTAGCAGAGCATCTGGCAGAAGCAGTAAGCCCGCTTGGTGACTCCTGCACGCACAGTAAATGACAAAGAACAGGGGAAGGGTCTACACTGGGAGAAGAAATTACGGTATGGCACCCGCTCAAGCAGGGGAACCCTGGAGAGAAGGGTTCGAGGGACTTACCTAAGGGTAAGGCAGTTGAAGGATAGAAGGCCCTGTGGCCAGAACCATCAAGGAAGAGCGGTGACCTCCCTCTACCAACAAGGAGGAGGGAATACTGTAACTCCCGGACAAGCATCCGAACCACCTGCCATACTGAAAACGAGCCCCAGTGTAGAGCTAGAAGAATAAACTTCCGGTAGAGAAGTTAATCGTAGGCCGCCGCATACAAGTGCCTAAGGCCGCTTGGTATGAGCATCCTGGCATGGGCCCGGAAACCGCCGACCGGAGTGAGACGACCCTTGCTTGGGCGCACCTGGCGGGTGGGCGGACGGCTAAAACTTTCTCTTCCTCGGGAAAGGAGGTCTGGCAGGACATTTCCCACCCCCGGGGGGAAGAGAGGGCTTAGGATGGCTTCCAGTGCTAGGAAGGTCAGCGGAGCACTGAGCAACCTGACGTAACGCTTCGTTATGGAAGAGGTGTTCTCCAGCACATGGAGAATTACCCAGATTATGCTGTGCCCATCTACCCAAGTCGGATGCCTGCAGCCAGGCAGTAAGACGGGCTCCAACGGCAAGAGCAGAGGACCTGCTAACAGACTGAAAGGAGTCTAGAGAAGCACGAGAAGGAACCCAGAGATATTCCTGCAATGATAAAGAAGCAAGGAATATTCAGAGGCCTTAGTTGCAGACAAAAAGGGGGACAAGAGAGATAATCTCTCGGTGACCTCCCGGAGTGTCAGGCTCATATAAAACATATATGAAATAATTCTGGAAGCCAACATGGACGTTTGGAAGGTCTGACGCCCAAAGGAGTCCATCGCTTTAGAGGCACGACCAGGAGGGCGAGAAGAATGTTTCTTCTTACTTCCGACCTTCCGCAGCGCCAATTCCACCGGGGAGGGGGGCACCCGATACTGAGCATGCATGGCTGTAGACGGTGCAGGAACCCTCAAGGGTGACCGCCAAACCCCCAGCAGAAGATCCTGCAGAGAGGGGTGTAGAGGAAGCATTACGGCTGCCTGTTCCGCAGAACCTGGACTTAGGGGAGGCCCCGGGATAGGGATGGCAAGCAAGTCCGCCATGTCAAGGAGAAAATCCTGAAAAGATGGCTCTCCCAGCGGGGCTATTCCGGGGGAGGCTAAGGCGGAAGGCGCCGCCTGGACACCAGCAGGCCTAGCGGGCTGGTGCCCACTGGACAGAGAAGGACACCAACAGTCCCGATTCGAGGCCGCAAGTACTGCGTCTACGGTTCCGGGACCTGATTCCCAGGTAGGCATCGACGGGGTCGATGGCACCGACGGAGCCGCAGTAATCGGCCTCGGCCCCGACCCCAGCCTCAGGGACGGCACTGCCCCCGGCAGTAAAAGGGGGTCCGAAGTACTCGGAGAGTGGAGGTCAGCAATCTCTGCACTGTGTCGCCCGAAACTTGTCGTAACCAAGCCTTCAAGACTGGATACCGACTCGAGACAGGGCATCGAACCGAGCGAGGGGACCGACCCCCTCCTAGAGGGCCCTGGCGGCGGTGGCGGTGTCGGCGAAGCCGAACCCGGAAAGCGAATCGGGATCGCATCGATCGGAGCCGCAGGCATCGAGGACCCCCGAGGGCGAAGCTCGGTGAAGGGGGAGACACCCGACACCGGCGACGACTGCGGGAGATAGGTACCGCTAGACGCCGGTACTCCTCTCGAGCCTGTCTTACCGCGAGGAGAACCCCTCCGGGGCTTATTAACCGGCCCCGAGGGTACCCAGGTAACCCGGCGACGGGCCCCGGCGGGGAGTGAAACGCACAACCCCGGCGCCGGGGCACCGGCGCTTCTTGACGCCGGGACCAACCCCGCTGTTTGCCGGGATGACGGACAACCCGGCTGGGTCGAATCGATCGAGGTCCCCGAGGCCCCCCTACTAGCGACGAGTGGAGCACTCGACGTCCGCATCGATGCCAGGGGATCGCCCGTCCGGGACAGATCGATAGGTCCCGAAGGTACCGGGGGAGCCAGGCGGCGACCCCTGGTGAGGAGTGGAGCACTCGACACCGATGCCGGCGCCGGGGAGGCGGCGCCGCTCAAAGCCGGTACCACCCCCGCGCAGGACTGGGATGCAGGAAAGCCAGTCCGGGCCGAATCGAGCGGCCCCGAAGGTACCAAGGGCACCAGATGACGATCCCCGGCTACGAGTGAAACACTCAACGCCAACGCCGAGGAATCGGTACCGCCTGAAGCGGGTACCACCTCCGCGCATGGCGGGGATGTAGGAACGCCAGACTGGGTCGAGACGATCGGCCCCGAAGGTGCCGAGGACACCGGCTGACGATCCCCGGTGAAGAGTGAAACACTCGGCACCGACGCCAACGCCGGAGGATCGGTACCGCCCGAGGCGGGCACCACCCCCGCGCATGGCTGGGATGCAGGGAAGTCAGACTGGGTCGAGTCGATCGGCCCCGGAGGCGCCGAGGACACCAGCCGACGATCCCCGGCGAAGAGTGGAACACTCAACGCCGACGCCGATGCTGGGGAATCGGCACCGCTCGAAGCGGATACCACCCTCGAGCATGGCTCAGGAATGTTCTGTGAGGAGCTAACCCCAGGAACAACCCGAAACCCCGCAGATGCTTTGGAGCCCGAAGACTCCCGCCAGGGTTTATTTGCCAAGGAGGACTCGAGGGGGAGGCCGGAGCCGTCGTCAGGCCGCGCATGAGACTCACCCCTCAAGACTTGGCTAGTCTTAACAGACTTTTGTGTTGTTACCTGATCCTGGAGAGAAGAGAAAACCGATGACCGCACCTTAGGAGGAAAAACGTCATCGAGGGATACCCGAAAAAGGGAAGGTCTTCTCCCGATACTGAAGCCCGGAGGACCGGGGGAAAAGGGATCAGGGCCCAAACAGGAGAGGTACCAGGCAATGGAGTCTAAGTAGAAAACGAAGTCTCCACAGTGAGGGCACTTCTTAGGGGAAGAAGGCTCCATGCTGGAAAGCCCGATAGCCTCAAAAGGACCAGAGGGAAGGTTCCCTCAAGTGATTAAAGAAGAAAAAACACCGGTGGTGCCGGTGACGGCGGGAAAAAAGTCCGCGACCACAAGAAACAAGAAAAGGAAAAGAAAAAGAAAGAAGTTTCTGCGGTAGCAGGAGGAACGTCCTGCTTGCTCCGCGGAAAACGAAAAACTGGGGAGAGGCAGTAGGAAGGGCGGGAAGCCACCGCGCAGGCGTGGGGGGTGCTCCCAAAGGCTTTGTGTTTGGATGCTGGGGAGCATTCCCGTGCGGGCTCCGTCGGCGACGTCTCCCACGTGTGAAGACTCATTCCTGCTTGTTCCTGGAGATGTATTGTGACCTCCTGACTCAGGAGATTGGCGACAGGGGTTTGAGAATTGAACTATCTTATGATTGTAGGAGGGGGCATGCTGTGAAAATGAAGTCTGTACCCCTGTTCTGATGTTATTTGGTGCCATCTGGTGGCAAACTGACATAATCTGCCGGGGATGGTAGAGGGTTCTGGACCCTGCAGGGGCAGGAAGGTTAAATTCTCTAAAGAGTCAAAGCCACTGATGAGGCTGAGCTGGCTGAACTCTTGGGACTTTTGGTTTCTTCTGTTGTCTAGTTTGTTGCTGTTGTCCCTTTTGGGCAGCATGGACTTGACAGTGACCCTGCTGTGATAACAAGGATAAAACTTCTTTTTCTTGTTAGCTCTTTTCTTTGCTGGGTTGGCTGTAGACTTTGACAACCTGCCCAAGGAAATATTGTAAGAATCAATTAGCTTTTTCTAGCCAATTCTTGCCAAAGAGATTTTCTCCTGTGCAAGGAATGTTTCCTAGTTTATCTTGTACCCAAATTTCCAAGTCTGATGCCTGAAGCCAGGCAATACGACGTGCACCAATGGAGATAGCAGAGGTTCTGCTAAGGCATTCAAAGCAATCAAAGGCTGAACGGTTGACAAACTTGGAAACATCTTGGGCATGTTTGACCAGAGAAAAATCCTGTCTTTTATCATCAGGAAGAAGGGGGCTCATAAGCTCCAAGTCTCCTGTAACCTCTTTAAGGAACATCCCCATGTATAGGATGTATGAAGTGATTCTAGCTGAGAGCATCGACGCCCAAAAGCATCGAGAGTCCTGGACTCGCGGCCTGGAGGATTGGAAGAATGTCTTTTTGCACTCTTTATCCTGCGTATGGCCGACTCCACTACCACTGAATGGTGTGGTAACTGAGTCTTCTGTAAGCAAGGACAAGGTGGAACTGGGTACATGGTATCGAGTCTGCGAGAGTGTGGAGATGTGGTTAAAGGAGTCTCCCACATTTTGAGCATGAGATCATACAGGATCTTATGAATGGGCAAAGTAACTGCCTCTTTAGGAGTTTTAGGGTACTGAATCTCTAACTCTTCTGCCCTAGGCTTCTTTTCAGGAGCCACTGTGATTGCAAGGCCTCGAGCCACATCATGAATAAAATCCTGGAAGGACATATCCTCTGAAGGAGACATTCTACGCTGAGAAGGAGATGGATCCTCCGGAAGAAGTGCTCTGGTATCGTCAGAGTCATCGGAGTCATTGGAATCGGAAGATTCAAAACATCTCTGATCCCGATGTTCGTGCAAGGCACGGTACCGGTATCGATCAAAGTCGGTATCGAGGTGTCTCGGTACCGATCCTTCGATACCGGGGATGGACACTAGACTCGGCATGGGGGGTATACCTGCAGAGGCCAGTGCCGATGCTACCGGTACCGATGTCAGTACCGGTGCCTGTTGAATGGTCTGAAGCGGTTTCAATGATACCGAAGCCATTAGAAGAGCCGCTAGACTGCATTCAATAGCAAGAAATCTATCACTCCTGCCGATGCTTGTGTGTCGGTACCGGTAGAAGCGGCCGGGACCCCAGAGCATGGCACCAGTAGTTCTGCCGAGGTGAAAGCCTCAAGAACATCCTGTAGCCCCGTTAGTGCTTAGGAAGTCGAAGCCTCCCGCCAGGACTGTTTTGCCGGTGAACTTTCCTCAAGGGCAACGCCGATGGCATCTCGATACTTTGAAGGAGATCTACTCTTTGAGGGCCGGCTAGGCTTTGCAGACTTATGTTTAGTTACCATGGGAGGAAGATGAAGCCCTGGAAAACGTTGATGCCACGGACATCGCATCTATGGCAAAAAGGTTAGAGTTTTGCAGCTCTATTCTGCAGGCCCCTTTTGGTCATCTTTCTACAGGAGAGACACTTCAATGGAGAGTGGTCAGGTCCTAAATGAAAGAAAGCTTGATTGTACCAGGTTGGATACACAGTCAGGCCCTGTGAATAACATTATATTGCTATAGTCCCTAAAAAAGAGTTAATATCATTTGTAGCTCCTATTTAATACTATCCTTGAAAAGTCTGTAGAAGAAATTGGGTTAAAGTTTTAGATAACATATGTCATGAGGCACAAGATCAGAGCCCAGGGAGACAGAGAATGTACTTCAGAATGAATCCACTTTTGACAGGTTAAAGGAAAACATGGAGGAAGGTTGGCATAGAAACCCCAAACAAACTATGTCACACAGTACTAGGGAACGCCCAAACCAGGAGCTAACCCATGACTCATTAGGAGAGGGGAGGCAGCTGATGAGGGGCGGAGCCCAAGCAAATGAGAAAGGCAACACATTTAAAAATCCCCTAGCTGGGAGTAGTGAGGAGAGAGGGAGGAGAAGAATTAACCAAGGACCCAGCCAAAGGAGAACTGTCTTGGGAACAGAGTGGAAGGACGAGAGAAGGGAAGGGAGTCCCAATCTCACCCAGGAAAGCTCCTCTGAAGAAGGGAGTCGTGGGAGGCACGCTGACCCAAAGAGACAGGCAGTTCCACGCTGTAGGAGGCAGTGCACGGCTAGTCAGTGCACTGAGGAACTCTATTCCCCAGAAAGCAAGGAACATTGCTTTAAAACCCAGATAAGGCAGTCTCAACCTTATAATGCTAAGTACTCTGACGGAAAAGTTTATTTCCCAAAAGCTGAGCTTCTGCCTGTGAGAAAACCCAGGAAAAGCAGAAAAGAAAAGTTTTACCTTGAGCCGTGTTGCAGTCAAGGGAGGTTCCTGGAAAGGAGTTTGCTGGAAGGTAGGAAAATACCACCTAATAGCAGAGCAGAGGAATCTAACCAAGTTCCTTGTACGTACCAGGAGCTGTGTGAAAGAGCCAATAGTAATTATGGTAAACACCCAGGCTCCTCTAGGCTGTTGGGGGAAGGGAACCTTTTACCCTTTGCAGAGGAAGTGATTAAGCAGGGAAAAGAGTTCACCCCACGGGAAGCTGAGGAGGACGTTGATGGTATGCAATGTGATTTTTACCAAGCTCCAGACACGGAGATATTCATGGACTGTACGTACACGCTGTCAGATAGCATACACTCTCTATGCTAGTATTGCTATACTATTATTATAGGAAGGAAAACCGTCCAAAGAGTGTTTGGAAGTTAAACTGTTTTCTATGCCTTTTTGTGTTACCTTAAGAAGCTGAAGACAAGCATTGCATAAGTTTGGTTATCCTTTTGTTTCACTGTACCAGAAGTATGGACTTTATGTTGCTGTATTTTCAAGGTTAAAATCCAACCCTGGGAAGGGAATAAATCCTATTTTTACCTTACTATCTCGTGCACAACTATTTACTTCATAAGCTATTGAACTACAATACCCAGAAGGCTTTACCAAGCCTCAAAATAGTGGTTCACAGCCTCAAGAAGAACATTACCTCGCTCACCTTACTCACACTAAGGCCTCTGGGAGGGTGAGTGGGTGACACATAAACATTAGTCTTGTTATTAGAAAGATAAGTAAAAGGCAAGTTGTTTACCTAGCTTCACAGTCTCGCTGTCTCTGGTCAGAGATATCAAACTGTCAATTAGAATTAAGGCCTACATAGTCATGCCTGAGAATATATGTATGTGTTTTCATGATTGTCTATGATGTGCATGCCTATAGAAAAGTATATTATGAATATACGTAACACTAGACGTAGAATAAAATATGTATATTATGAATATACGTGATGTGAGACGTAGAATAATAAAGCGAAATTATGCTGTGTAATGGAATCTTTACCTATAAATAAAGAGGCCTAAAGCTTTGATTTCAGAGTAAACATAGGCAAACGCCTAGCTTGCTCTCCCAAAGCGCTTTGGTCCTGTGTTTATAATACAAGTGTGTTGTGTATTATTTACAGATTTGTGTATTATTTAAAGATTATGATCAATTAACCTTCTCCTTGTTTTGTGTGTGGATTTCTGTGACCCAAGAGCCCTATCTGTTATTAGGTGAGGGGGGGTGCAGAGTATCTTTCAGTTGGTGCAGTGACTTGGATCAGATCTCTGCATTCAAGGCAAGGGCAGAAGGTGCCTGAAGATTTGTGAGTATTGTGTAAATTACCAGTGATGGGTAATCTGTTAAGGCAAGGGCAGAAGGTGCCTGAAAGATTTGTGAGTATTATGAAAATTACCAGTGATGGGTAATCTGTTAAATAGACAGGCTCTGTCTCAGATGCGTGAATGGCATGACAGAGCTAGGGCTTTAGTGTTTAGAAAAGGTAGCCCTTATTGTATGCTTCTATTGTATGTGTGAGAAGCATAGGTGATGTAGCCATCGATTCCGTAGCACATAGGGATTCAGTGACAAAAGGTAATGTGAATTTGCAGTTTCCTTTGGAGGGAACTTTCTCTGTAGATAAGGTCCATTGCCTGAGATATGAGTTAGCGGTTAAAGGTAAACCGTGCAAAAGTGCTTACATGGTGGGAATGGATGGTACATGATGAAAACATTAGGAATGTTTATGTTTTGAAACAAAAGTTGTTTGTGTTAGGAAATGTACCTATTGACCAGCTGAGCAAGTGCGGGTCACTCGTTTAGCAGAGCTAAGAGAAAAAGAAAATATTTAAAAAGAAATAGAAGTTAGGGGGAGTAGAATTGTGTATTTTGGATATTTGGAATGTCTCCCAGCTCAAAGAATTGCGAGCATGTTTGAATCAAGAGACAGAAAGTGTTGTAATAAGAATCTTAGAAGTAGCAATAGGTCATAGAGTTTCTGTTACAAAAAAAAATTAGCATTATTGGGAAATAAATTACCTATGCCTGGAGTTCAGGATAGCAGTAATGATTTGAAATTCAAAGCAGTATTTATAGGTCTTTAAGCAGATTTGTTATTGTGTACTTCTCATTTGTGTGTACTTTTCAAAAAGAATTAAGTGTTTCTGATGAAGTGTGATCAATTATATTATGATTTAGGCTCTATTCAGGATGTTCTATTCAGCCTAATTTATTTTCTGCCACTGTGAAACTGAAGCAGCTGTGGGAAATGATATTGTGACTACTTAAAGAAGTGTTTGATTTGACTAAAACCTTTCCGAATTACAGGGATAACCCTAGTAGATTTGTGTCTTTATGGTCTCAGATAATTAACAGTTATAATCCTACTTGGGCAGATCTAGATAATTTGCTCAGATCTGTTTTTTTTTAATCCAACTGATTTTCATAAGGTTACTCATCCAATTAGGGATGACAACTGGCAATGGCCACTGACAGACCCTGTAACAGATTTTCTAGAAAAAACCCCACAAAGAGATAATTTTGTTTTATGTAGAGAAAAATTGTTAGAATCTATAAAGGTAGTATGTAAACCTGTAAAGGATTGGTCGAGGTTAACATCTCTAAGGCAGGATAGGGGTGAAAAAGTTACAGATTTTCACACTAGGTGTATGTAGCTTTTAAAGACTATTCTGGTGAGGCAGAAGACACACCTTCAGGATTTACTAATACTTTTGTAAATGGATTGATTCCAAGAATAAAGGAAATTTCAGAAACTTCAATAATAGGTTGGCCAGCTAGAACAGCCAATGCTATTTTGGAAGGGGCTCGATACAGTGAGTTGAAGTTCCTCAAGGAACAACAAGAGCAACAAACCAGATTAGATGTAAAAAAAGTGAAGTTGCTTAATTTGCAGATTGCTTCCATGCAAACTCCCATGGGAAGGGGGAGGGGTAGATTCAGAGCTAGAGGAGGTTATGTGAATTCTCAGCGAGGGCGTGGACAGTCCAGAGAGCTGCACACCTGTTACACTTGTGGAGAGGCTGGACATTTGCAGCGAGACTGCCCCCGGAATCGGAATCCTGATGGCCAGAGAGCTGATTTCCCCCCTCCCCCTCCAGTACAAGCTGAATTCACTCCAGTATATCAGTGCTTCTCTAACCCAGAAGATTGTGGAGGTGATACATGGGATGCATGACTATTCCTGAATTTGACTGTAACTCCTCATGGTGAGTTAGAAGCTAAACTGGGAGGTTCTAATTTGAAATTTGTTATTGATACTGTAGCTACAACATCAGCACTGCGTTTACAGGATTTGCCTGCTATCTATCATGCTCAATTAGCACAAGCACCGATAGTACATTGTGAAGGCATTGAGGGAAAGATAATTCCTCATCGTAGACTTGAATATCTACCTTTGCAGATTGGAGAGATTGTATATCCAACTACTTTTCTTGTGGGAGACACTTTGCCAGTGAATCTTCTAGGTCGGGATTTTTTTTTTGGTGTCACATCATGCTACTCTATCCTGGATGGGTGACAAGTTCTCTTTCCAGCTGTACTCTCTCTCTGAAGTGCCGTCTCCTGCAGATGCCAGTACCATTCATCCTGCTCTTGGAGAACGTCAGTCTACTTTGTGGGCAGTGCCGGGATCAAATGTCGGATGCCTTTCTATCCCGCCTGTGACAATCACCGTAAAACCTGGAGTTCAGCTTCCTAAACTCAAGCAGTATCCACTGCCAAGCAGCTGCCATTGATGGAATTCGTCCCGTGATTGCAGATCTCCAGAAACAAGGTGTCATTTATCCTACAACTTCACCATGCAATACTCCAATCCTTCCTGTACTAAAGGCTGACGGTAAGACTTATAGATTTGTGCAAGACCTGCGAGCAGTAAATAATGTGATTTTGCCAATTTTTCCCTTGGTACCTAATCCACATGATATCTGGACGCAGATACCTTCAGGGACTACCTGGTTTTCTGTTGTGGATTTAAGTTC
The DNA here is from genome assembly GCA_033557465.1 of Ichthyophis bannanicus. NCBI lineage: Eukaryota > Metazoa > Chordata > Amphibia > Gymnophiona > Ichthyophiidae > Ichthyophis > Ichthyophis bannanicus. The sequence goes on from CM066040.1 coordinate 264,289,654, forward strand.
TGCTTATTTTTCAGTGAAAATTAGCAAAGACAGCCAATTTTTATTTGCCTTCTATTTTGACAATAGGCAATATACCTGGACCACTTTGTGTCAGGGGTATACTGATAGTCCTGCATATTTCTCGCAGGCCCTAAGAACTGCATTATTTGATGTAAGACTCGACCATTCCTCTTTAGTTCAATATGTGGATGATTTGCTTTTATGTTCACCATGTTATGAGTTTGTCTCTATTAGCTCATGTTACTAATTTAGGTTTGAAGGTTAATCTGTCTAAACTGCAATTTGTATCTCAAAATGTTACTTTCCTGGGTGTTGATTTAACACCATCTGGTCGTGCAATTACCTCTGCTAGATTGAAACCTATTCTGTCATTGCCTTTTTCCAGCGACACCAGAGTTATTGTGTAGCTTCCTGAGTTTATTTTCTGTAAATAATAGCTAGCGCATTTCTCAAGATCTTACTGCTCCACTTTATGCTCTTATTGGGAAAGAAGGATCTGAAGGCCTTATTGTACCCACATTATCACAGTGGGAGGTTTGTTTTAAATGTAAAAAAAAAAAAGAAATTACACTGGGAAATGCACCATGTTTATTGTATATGATTATTCTTTACCATTCAAATTGTATGTGGCTATTTCTGATTCCTCTACTACCTGTGTGCTTTTACAAGCTTTCCCAACTGGTTGCAAGCCGGTAGGCTATTTCTCAAAGCGATTTGATGCAGTGACTTTGGGACTCCCACTATGTCTACGTAGTTTGGTAGCAGTAGCTTTACAATCAAAACTTACTAATTTTCTGGTTCTACAGCGCCATTTGTCCTCCACACGTTTTATTGACTCTGGAATTAATCATTTCTCCGCTTCATGTTTCAGTATGTACTACATCACTATGCAACCTTTCAACACTTCTGGAGGAAGATGGGTCTCATAATTGTTTCCAAATTGTACCTCTACCAGCCCCAGATTAAACCTTTGTTTGTGGATAGTTCTGCTTTTAGAGATGACAAGGGCAAACTTCGTGTAGGCTATGAAGTCACTACGGTTTTGTGGAATGCAGTTTAAAATGCAAAGGACATTCTTCTGCTGAAGATTTTGTGTCAAATTTTGCAAACCACGAAGCACAGCAATAGCAAGATACTTCCTTTGAAAACCCAGACTCTGACTTTGTGGGGTGCATCCTGTGATGCTCAGGGCTGCTGGAAAGAGGATTATCTGCTTATTTGTCTTGACAGTCTTTTGTTTCTACTTGCCCTGCTCCTGCATTATAAGCTTTGCCGCTGTGGCTATGAATTATGTCTTTTTGGTTCTCCGGTATCACCTGAAGTCTGTTATTTTTTTCTTTGGCACAGCTTGTCTGCACTGTTTCAAGACTGGCACTGTAGGGTCAGCTTAAGGTCAGTAATTAAGATTTCTGCCTTCCGAACTCTTTTTGATTTTGCAGCCTGTTTTGCAGAGCTGCCAGAGGAAGGAGGTGGTATTTGTCCGGATGGGTAGAAGCTTATCCATTACCAGTTTATTCCTGTCTGGGGTGTTCCTTTTGTTCTTTCTTGTCTGGGTCCAGCCATTGTTGCGAGTGTCTGGGAGGGTATTGAAAATTTGGTTTGATATTAAGAGACAACTGCATACTCCTTGTCATCCGCAAAGCTCTGGCCAGGTGGAGCGGATGAATAGGACAATCAAAGGTCACTTGCGTACTATGACACAGGATTGGGCTACAGATTGGACGGAAGCCCTTCCTTTGCCCTTATGGCAGTGTGTAAATCCCCCAGCCTGACATCATATTAAATAGTTACTGGACGTCCAACTACTTCTCCACATTACTTGGCAGTTATCCCAGATCCCCAATTGTTGCGCAGCGATATTTTGACTTATTGCTCACAGTTGCACTCAGTCCTGTCTGTTTCCATTTTATTGCAAGTGAATCCTCAACGAGATGACAGAATCATCATATCCAGAATCATCATATCCGGAAGTGAAGTCACCTGACTGGGTCCTGATTAAGAATTTGCATCCAAAGACGCTTCTGGTTCCCAAGTTTCTAGGTCCATTTCGTGTGCTCCTGGTGGGATACTCGGCTTGTAAAGTGGAAGGACATTCTTGTTGGATACACCTTACACAGTGTAAAAAGGCTCCTTCATAGACTCCAGACGGCGGCTCCCTCCATCAGTGAATCAAGAAAATACAACGCAGAGACTTATTGAACATTACATTGATATTACAGAAAAGATCATCAGGATTTACATGCTTTTTGAATGAACTACTTATGCAAAAACCTTTTGTCCAGCATTTATACTACTGATTAAGTGGATAAAGGTGGTTTGATTTAGTATTTTACTAATATATAAGCAATGACCTTTGGGTATTTAACCTCTACTTCATGACGTAATTGAGAATTAAGGGGTAGTTATAGCTATACTATATATCTTCATCATATTAAGAAGAGTAGGTGTATTTTTATTATGTCTTAGCACGTTTATTTTTGGGTGATTATGGAGTGGAGTAGCCTAGTGGTTAGAACACTGGCTTGGTAACCAAGCAACCAGGGTTCAATTCCCCCTAGCACTCCTTGTGGCCTTGGGCAAGTCACTTAACCCTCCATTGCCGCGGAAGAAAGGCCTGGCAATCTACTTCCGGTGACACATTGCCAAGAAAACCCAAGAGCTTCTGGGTCGCCAGGAGTCAGGACTGACTCAAAGGCACACATTGCATTGCATTTTGCATAGTTTCAGATATTTAGAGGTCTGCTAAGAATGTTTCAGTATTTGGTCTTAGTTGTGCTGTGGCATGTTATTGTTAATGAAGCAGTGCTGCATTTAGAATCTTGGGAAAGTTATGAGGGATATCCAAATATTTTTGAGTCGCATTTACACTCAGTTACAAAATATTTTAATCTGTCACGTTGTGCGGTCTGCCTTCCAACTGTGATAGCCACTCAACATGGGTTTTTACCACAAGTTAGGCCCAAAGCCTTTGAAGAGTTTCGTGATACAGCTTTTAATCTAACTGCTGTACGATGGTCTCATACAAACACAGAACCTAGAGTAGTTAGTTCTATGCCTTTAAAGTCCCCTCCAATATGTTTTATGGCTCAAGGTACAGGGAAAAAGGTAGGGACACCCCATGGAACGTTTGTAAAATAATAATGCTACATAATTCTCCCATCTGGTATAAGAAATCCCACGTACAGAAACCTTATATTTCCGTAGTACAATTAATGCAAGTTCAAGGGAATCAGGTGCATGATTATGACTTGTTACAGTATAATAGTTCTGGCTACCTTTTGAATGACTCAGTCCGAGACATACCTAACTGGAGTTGCCCCTTATTAGGATATTACCATCCCTGGGAACGTAATCTATCTGTAGGAATTAAGGAAATGAACATTACTCAGTGGGCTTTGAATAACTGTACGCAGAATCTAGTCTGTCCCCGTAACTTGACAATTTGGGAAAATGGATTAGTGGCTTTAAAGGGAGACTATTTTTGTGTGTGGTAATCTTGCATATACAGAACTTCCCAGAGGTTGGTCAGGGGCTAGCTATGTTGCTCAGTTAGATACCCTGTGGCGGTTTATACCTTACCAAAATGTTACTTTATTATCAACCTTGAATAATTCCTTAAGAAGAAAAAGGGATGTTTACTGTTTGGCTTTCAACCTTTGGAGTCATAGCACCCACTAGAGAATATGGTACCCAGATTATGCGATTACAGGGAGTTGTTGAACTTACAGCCCTGGATCTCACAGAGGCTATTAGTGTGCTACAAGGTGAAGTAGACAGGGTGTCCACTTATGCAGCTCAGAATCGCATGGCTTTAGACTAACTACTAGCGAAGGAAAATGGCGTATGTGGCCTAATTTCTGATTACTGTTGCAGTATGCTTGATAATGAAGGAAACATAGTGAAAGGTTTGCTGGATAGGGTTAGAAATCGTACATTTGTATCAAGTAGTAGTTATGTAAGTTCTTTTTCTGATTTTTTTGATTCTGTTTCTTCTTTCTGGAATTTATTATCTAGGCCCCTGCAAGGCCTATTAGCTTTATTATCTGGCTTATTAGGGATTATCATTTTAGGAGCATTAATTCTGTGTGTAATATCTGCTTGCCGGCCCACACTTTTCATGATTGTCTATGACGTGCATGCCTATAGAAAAGTATATTATGAATATACGTAACACCAGACGTAGAATAAAATATGTATATTATGAATATACGTGATGTGAGACGTAGAATAATAAAGTGAAATTATGCTGTGTAATGGAATCTTTACCTATAAATAAAGAGGCCTAAAGCTTTGATTTCAGAGTAAACATAGGCAAACGCCTAGCTTGCTCTCCCAAAGCGCTTTGGTCCTGTGTTTATAATACAAGTGTGTTGTGTATTATTTACAGATTTGTGTATTATTTAAAGATTATGATCAATTAACCTTCTCCTTGTTTTGTGTGTGGATTTCTGTTACCCAAGAGCCCTATCTGTTATTAGGTGAGGGGGGGGGGTGCAGAGTATCTTTCACTAAACATTTGAGACACCAGTCATGGGTGTCAGTGATGGATATGGTACCGCCACACTTAAAACATTTTTTAAAACCAGTAGCTGGTTTTTCCATTGTAAAAATAAAATGGGCCTAGTGCCCAAAATGGCACCAAGAGGAAAAAGACTTCTGAAGAAGTACTTCAGAAAAGATATTTATTTATTTAAAGTAAAGAAGAGAACTGGCGGTACCGGTAGGCGTCGAGGGAAGGCAGACGCGACCACAAAAAACAAAGAAGTAAAAAAGAATTTTCTGCGGTGACAGGGTATGCGACCTGTCGGCTCCGCGGAAAACGAAAAACGGACAAAGGAGAGTGGGAAAGGCGGGAAGTCAGCACGCAGGCGCTGTGGGATGCTCCCAAAGGCTTTCCTATTGGACGCTGGGGAGCATTCCCGCGCGGGCTCCGTCGGTGCCGACGATACCCATATGTGAAGACTTCATTCCTGCTTGTTCCTGGAGATGTATCTTTTAGTTTTCACCTCAAGGTGAACTGCAAGGACTTAATTATTTATTTATTTCTAGCTTTTCTATACCACGCTATTTGACATCAGTGCGGTTTACAGTTAACAATTTAATCTACTCCTAAGGCATAATAACTTGCTGATTATTTTAATCAGTTAAACCTGAAAGTGAGTAAGTCCACTTCTTTTCCCTTAACTGGCAGCTATAAAGCGTAGTTACTCACCTGTAACAGGTGTTCTCCAGGGACAACAGGAATCAGTCCTCACTTCGGCACCAACGGAGTCCTCGCAGAAGCATCCCCCCAGCTTTCAAAGAAAGCCTTTGGGAGATGCCACCATGCATGCGTGGTCCGCTTCCCACCCAAGGATGCCATCTTGCTCAGTCAGATGATATAGCTAAAAGATGGCAAAAACAAGATGGTAAAGGAGCAACTCCAAGGGGAGGAGGGAGGGTGTGAGGAATGATTCCTGCTGTCCCCGGAGAACACCTGTTACGGGTGAGTAACTACGCTTTCTCCGGGAACAAGCAGGAAGTCAGTCCTCACATATGGGACTCCACAGCTACAGGCTACCGAAAGCCCATAGCAAACATAGGGGCTCCCTCACGGGGATCCGCAAGCAGCAGCAAATAAAACCCCTTTATCCGATGAAACCAGCACTCCGGTAGCTTGAACACAGAAGGGTCGGAGGATAGGAGTGGCCTAAACCCTGAAAAGGTTATGGAGCACAGCTTGGCGGGAGGCACTGTCCCGTCAGGACTCTCTTTCCAGGCAGTAATGGGTTGCGAAGGTATGGACTGACCAGGTGGCAGTCCGACAGATGTCCACCATTGGGACAGAGTGCAAGTTTGCGACTGAGGCCGCCATGGACTTGACACAGTGTGCTGTGATGCGGCCTTCCAGCGGGAGCCCCGCCTGCTCATAAGCGAGGGCGATACAGTCTACCACCCAGGTGGACAGCGTACGCTTGGACACCATCTCTCCCAGCCTTTCTTACCGCCACAATAACGGACCTCAGAGTCTCCATGCGAAAATGAGACACCTTCAGACACCGATTCACTTTCTTGAGATCCAGAATGGGCCGAAAAGATCCTTCCTTTTTTGGCACTATGAAATAAATAGAGTACCGACCGCACCCTAACTGGGCGGGCAGGATCGGTACGATCGCTTTGAGAAAGAGCAGTCTCTGCACCGTCTCCCTTACCGCCTTGCGCTTGATCTGCACGGCGACTGAACGAAGGAGTCTTTCACCGGCCGCTGAAACTCCAACGCATAGCCCTGTCGTATTACCTCCAACACCCACTGATCTGAGGTGATTTGGACCCAGGCAGGGTAAAACTCCCGTAACCGACCTCCCACAGGAACCAACCCCAGCTGGGCCCGCCTGACTTCATAGGGATTTCTTGAAATTTGAGGATGCGGAAGAGGCCGCAAACCTTCTGCCTGCACCCCTAAATCCACGAAACCCCTGGTTCCTACCTGGAAAACGGCTCCTCTGATTCTGGACAAACCTCGGAGACCGGAAACGCCGGAAGTCCCGCTGCTGTCCCCGCAGCACGGGGGTGGGCCGCCCCTGCTTCTGTTTGTCTTCCGGCAATCTCCCGCCTTTGGACTCCCCCAAATCCTTTACCAGCTTATCCAAATCTTCACCAAAGAGTAACTTACCCCTGAAGGGAAGCTTACTTAACCGCGCCTTAGAAGAGCCATCTACCACCAAATTGAGCAGCCAAAGACACCGCCGCCCCGCTATCGCCGAAGTCATACTCTTTGCTAACCCCCTGATAAGGTCATAGTGAATGTCGGCTAAATAAGCAGCCCCGGACTCAAGTCCGGCCGCCTCCTGGTCCGCCCCCTCGGAGCGGGCCCCCTGAATTCGCTGCACCCAGCACAGACAAGCCCTAGCTACCCAGGCCCCACAAATAGAAGCCTGTAACAAGAGCGCATTGACCTCAAAGACCTGCTTCAACAAGGCCTCCAACTTATGGTCCTGCGCATCCTTGAGCCGCACTCCCCTCTACTGGTATTGTGGTCTTCTTCGTAACCGCTGACACCACCGCATCTACTCTAGGAGACTTAAACAAGTCCCTCTCCTGATCTACCAGCGGGTAAAGCTGCGCCATAACTCTAGATCCCTTCAACGCGGCCTCCGGCATGTCCCACTCTTCCTGTATCATCTCCTTAAACACCCTATGTACGGGGAACGCTCTTTGCTTCTTTCGAAACGCTTGCAATAAGGGGTCCTCCTCCAGCGTAGAATCCTCGGCCGGACCTTCTGTCGGCATATTCAAGGTCTTGAGCGACTCTGCAATGAGAGCCGGCAACTCTTCTCTACAAAACACGCAGACCACCTGCGCTTGGTCCTCCTGCTCCGCGATCTCACCTTCCTCTAGCTCCTTGTCTAGGTCTGCCACGTGATCCGGATCCTCCAACCCTAGCCCTTCTGACATGACCGACCCATCCACTCGGTCCCCATCTCCTCTGGGCCTTTTCGCAGTTATGCCTGTCACCACCACCGACAACGGCATACTCGGTCTCTTATCCCCCAGCCCCACCTCGACCGGGCCGGCTGCAGGCATATTAGTCGAGCAGGTCAAAGCCTGCCGCAGCAGGGCCACAAAATCTGGCGCAAAAATTGCCGCTAGGCCTCCAGGTAACTGAGGCTGGGCAGCTGGGGGGGGTCTGGGGCCACAGAAGTACTAGGCACCGGTTCCCACGTGGCCCCCGCGTCCAAAGGAGGCTCCAAAGGACCCGCTGATGCACCCTCTGGAACCCCCTCCTCAGCTGCGTTCTGCTCCATTGCCACTGACTCTTGAGTACAACCTCTGCAAACCCCCTCCAGGGACACGGATCCCTTCTAGCCCCGCACATCACACAAAGTGGCCTAGAAGGCATCCTGCGTGCCAGCTCCCCTCACAGACTAATGCAGATATTAAGCAGCTTGCAGAACCGCGTTACTGCTAAGCTGAAGAAAAACTTTTTTTTTTTTCAACTGAATTAACCGCAGAAACGCCTCCCCAGGCTAAATATGAAGAAAGCTTCTCAAAACGAAGCTCTGCGGCCGAGATATCCTACTTTTAACAGGCTTCAACTGCACTCCGCGATTCCCGCGCAAGTGCCACGCGGTCCGGCCTGCACTGCCGCGAACCGCTCCTCCGTGCCCCTTGAAACTGCTCTCCACCCCTCTGAGGTCTCCTACCTTGTCGGGTACCGGATCTGCATGTGCTGCCTTCTGTGCTGTGCTCTACCATCTCCCGGGAGCTGCAGACACAGACTGATCAGGGCCGGAACCTCTCTTCTGAGCTGCCGCTGGAACCGCCGGCTTCAGACACGATTGCAGACAAACCTTCTGCAAACGCTGAGCTCGCGGTCTGCCGGTTCCTCCCCCAATTGCTGGGATCGGGCACCGGTGGCTGCGCTGTCTCTCCCTTCAACAGCTCCCAATGCTACTTCCAGGCAGGTAAAGGATAACGGAGGGGGGGGGGAAGGGGGAAAAGCAGAGGACAAACTCAAAGGCAAGGAAAGAGCACCTGAGCAGCAGAACGGTTTAGCTCAAACACCCCCCCCCCTTTTCTTTTTTTCTTACATAAATCTATCCAACAACTGTACTTAATCAATCTATGCGAATCTCTCCTTAATCGTCTCTCTAGTGAGCCCCCAAACCCCTGGGCTTACTCAACCTCCAGCTGCTTGGAGACTGAGATAACAGGTAACTGGTGAGGAGAGGCTGTTCCGGGGCTTATGTACCAGTGATGTCACAAGAATGACACTTCTCAGTCTCCAAGCTGCTGGAGGAGGATCACAACCCCAGAGATTCAGGGACTAGACTGGAGGGATGATCATGAAATAGCTTTGACCTTGTTTCAACCAATAGCATATCATTAACAACTATAGACATGCATTTCTATAAATAAAAGGTGGTCCCAGCATCCCATCATCATCTAGGGAGCTTAATTAGAAAAAAAGGACCTCCCAAAAACTATTAACATTTAGGAGCATGTTTCCTTAAGTATGCTAAGCATTTAGGGTGGGTTTTACTGCATGGTAACTTAGCATGAGTCCATGCTAACAGTTCCCAGGCAATAAAACAATGCCACAGTAAAAATCACGCACTTGGGCAGAATTGGATTGGAAAGTGAGTGCAGTGGCTGGTAAGAACTAGAAAACAGGACAGTACCATGCCCTAGTTGGTCACAACTCCCAATAGTGCAGCTGCAGTTAATGCCATCTAAAGAGGTGCTTTTAAGGACAGCCATGCTACCAGCAGTCTGGTAAGCATAGCTGATGCCTCAATCCTCTTCCTGAAAATCAAAAGCAATAGCTGCAAGTGCAACTGGCCCTTCCCACCTTCCCAATCACAAACATGCTGAAGCTGACAACTCACCCACCCTCCCAATCTGATATCCCCTCCCCAATAAAAGTTCCCCCAGCTGATCCCCTTCCAATTAGACAGTATCCACTATCCCCTGCCACACATCAACCCCGCATCACAAACCCCCTTCCAGCTGAAGCCTATCCCCCCCCCTCACCACACACTTCCAATGCCCACCAGACGCTTACCTGCAGGCATCCCTGGTGTTTAGCGATGGGGCAAGAGCTCCTGCCCCTTTGCTGCAGCAGTGCAAAATTGCAGATCTGACTCCTAGCAGTAAACCTTCAGTACTATAGGGGACAATTAGGGGGAGGGAGGTTTGAGCTTAAACTGTGTGGGGGGGGGGAGTTGTAATAAGGAAGACAGGGATGTATGGCAACAGGGTAGCAGATCCTGTCTGCTTTTTTTTTTTTTTTTTTTTTTGCAAAATCTGTTTATTAAACAACACAGCCAAGTTACAACCATTGTGAGAAACATTCTTACATATTTTTCCCCCCCTATTGTTCCCCCCTCTTTCCCAAGTGCTTTTGCTTGCTAACAATCCCCCACTTGCAATCTCTTGGGCAGGGTTGTGTCTTATCCACTACCCAAGAGCCAATAAAACACAAGGGAAAAAGAACAGTGAGAGAAATAGGGTACCAGCAGCAATCCTGTCTGCTTTTAATGAAAAGGGGGGATTAAATAAAGGAAACTTTTCATGTGGAGGGAGATTGGATCGGATCATGACAGTGGGTGGGTTGACAGTTTCAGCGTTTGGGGTCAAAAGGGGCCACAGCTTTCAGCAGTGCTTGCTGCTATTAGTTTTGTTTTTTGGGGGGAGGGTTGAGGCAGCATCAGGCCCTATGATACATGCAGCAGCATACTGTGGTTCAAGTGCACCCATACTATCTTTGGCTGCATGTAACATGGGAACTCATGCTGTGGCTGCCCTGTGCCGTAAATGCAGGGCAGATGCTTGCCACTCCCCCCTATGCTTACTGCACAGGCTTTGCATTAACGCACCTTATCTTTTGCAGTTAAGGCACGGTAAACGCAAAGCTTTACCACACATTAGCAAACAGGCCCCACATTGAAGGAGTAAGCTGACATTTTACTTACCAGATAATGTCCTTTCCTTGAGTCCTATTAGGCCAGTCCAGACAAGTGGGTTGTGTTCCCCTACCAGGAGATTAAGTGGAGACAGAAGACAATAAAATACCCAGGTTTCAATGACATCACTCCCATGCCTCTATCAGCCTGAGCCACTAGAGGACACCTCAGTATTTGTCCCAAAGCATTTGGGAAAGCATGGCAAATCTCACACAATCTCAATGTGGGCAACAATGATGAATTAAACAGTGGAGAAACCATGCAGAAAACTATGTATATGAAAAACTGACCAAAAGGCTGTCAGTAGGAAATGAACCTGCCGAGCCAACCAGAAAAATCCTAACGGACCAAGATACTACCACAGAATAACAGACTAAACCCAGCTCCAGGGGTGGGACCCAAACTGGTCTAGCAGAACTCAAGAAAAGGACATTATCTGGTAAGTAAAATGTCACCTTCCATATCGTCCTGCTAAGCTTCCACTGGGCGGGAAGAAGACACAGCAGCTAGCAAAACCTTGCAGCCAAAGGCCGTATTCGCTACAGCATGGATATCCAAGCTGTAATGCTTGACGGAAAGTGGTGCCCACAGTGCCGCCCAACAAAGTTTGAAGGGGCTACCAAGCTACGCTCCATCTCCAAGAATGCTGCCACCCAAGAAGAATTGGCACGCAAATCTCTAAAACCAGCTGGCTCCATAGCAGATATACAGAGGCAAAAGCCTCTGTGATCCAGCATCCCAAGGTAAACCATAGTTACTTACCTGTAGCAGGTGTTCTCCGTGGACAGCAGAAATAAGTCCTTACATATGGGTGACATCCCCAATGGAGCCCCACGCAGGAATGCTCCCCAGCTTCCATTGGAAACTTTTTGAAGGCTCCACTGCGCATGCGTGCCTGCCTTCCCGACTGCTGCAGTGCCATCTTCTCCAGCAACTCCTCAGTGAGGTGGGAGGGTTGTGAGGACTTATTCCTGCTGTTCACAGAGAACACCCGCTACAGGTGAATAACTATGCTTTCTCCGTGGACAAACAAGAAGTAAGTTCTCACGTATGGGACTCCAAAGCTACAGGCTACCGAAACAGAGGCGGCCAAAAGCCCAACAGGGGCAACAAAACTGGAGAAACAATAAACAATGTAGTAAGGCCCTCTAGGAGACTCAAATGATTCAGCATCGTTAGCATATAGCTTTACTGAGAGGTGTTTCTTTTTTTTTGTGGCCTGGATGGACAGAAGGGCTGGTGGGAAGGAGTTGACTTAAGTCCCAAAGAGGTGCTGGAGTACAGCTTGGCCAAATTTACTGTCACTTATCGAATCCCCATCCAGACAGTAATGAGCTATAAATGTGGAGAGAACACCACATTGAAGCCCTGCAAATCTCTTCCATGGAGACTGAGCACAGGTTGGCCACCAACGCAGCCACGGCTTGAACATTGTGAGCCATGACATGGCCATCAAGACTCGGGCCTGCCTGGGCATAAGCAAGAGAGATGCAGTTTGCTAGCCAAATGGACAGCGTGCATTAGGAGATGGCAGCCCCAAGCTTGCTAGGGTCGAAGGAGACAAACAACTGGGTGGACCTTCAGTGGGCCTTCACACACTCAAGATAGAAGGCCAAAGCTCGCCTGCAGTCCAGCATGCAGCAACACAGCCTCCCTCTGGTTGGCTGAGGACTGGGAAAGAAAGTTGGCAAAACAACTGATTGATTCAGGTGGAAAGCAGAGACTGCCTTGAGCAGAAAACACAAATGTGTTTTCAAGGCCATCCTATTGTGGTGGAACCTGGTGTATGGTGGGTGAACCACCAAGGCCTGGAGCTCACTGACATGGCGTGCTGAACTAACCACCACCAGGAACATGACATTCCAGGTCAGAAATTTCAAGGAACAGGAAGTGAGCGGCTCAAAGGGAGCCACCAAGAGCTGTGCAAGAACCACACTGAGATCCCATGTCACCGCATGGGGCTTGAAAGGAGGTTTAGAAAGAAGCAAGTCCCGCATGAAGGGAACCATTAATGGCTGAACGGAGATGGGCTTCCCCTCTGAGCCAATCATGCCTAGGTGGACCCTGACGGAATTGGACCCGAGACCTGAGCTCGAGAGGTGCAGAAGGTACTCAAGCAACTTGTCGACAGCATAGGAGAAGGGCTCCAGAGCCCTGTCAGCGCAACAGGAGAACCTGTGGCATTAAAATGATTAGGATCTGCACATGGAATTCCTTCCAGGAGGCCAGCAGGACATCCGTGACATTCTCAGGCAAGCTGAGCTTCAAGAGGACTACCTGCTCAACATCCAGGCCATGAGGGTCAAGGATTAGATGCTGGGGTGCACCAAGGTCCCGTCCTCCTGAGAGATGAGGTCTGGGGCAGAGCCCAGACATAGAGACAACAGACGAGAGAGCTGAAGCAGCAGGGAGAACCATGGCTGCCTGGACCAATATGGAGCGATGAGGATCATCGTGCCCCTGTCAGCCTGAAGCTTCAGAAGCATTTTCACCGCCAGCAGAATAGGAGGATACACGTAAAACAGACCCACTCCCCAGTGGAGGAGAAAGGCATCCAGCGCCAGCTGGCCACCACCCTGGAGCAGAACTAGTCCACCTGGGCATTGCACAGAGTGGCAAATAGATCTATCAGAGGGGTACGCCACTCCTGAAAGATCTGACCCACAACTTCCCTGTTGAGATCCATTCGTGTAGTTGGAGGATGCAGCTCAGTTGGTCCACCAGGGAATTGAATTCCCCGGGCAGATAAGTTGCCCTCGGTTCCATACTGTGGGCGATGGCAAACTTCCACAAGCGGACTGCCTCCCAGCACAGGAGGTAGTCCGCCCTGCCTGTTCACGTAGTACATAGCCGCCCTGCCTGTTGACGTAGTACATAGCCACCTGGTTGTCAGGATCAGCACCACTTGGTTGGTCAACTGCCCCTGGAATGCCTGGAGGGCATTTGCATTTGCCTGCAGTTCTAAGAAGTTGACCTGGTGAAGGCTTTCCTGCTCTGACCACAGGCCTTGCACGCGCAGGCCGTCCACATAAGCCCCTTAGCCCAGTTTGGACATATCTGTCGCCAGCGTTCTATGGGGTGGTGACACCTGAAAGGAAGACCTTTGAGCAGGTTCTGTTGTTCTGTCCACTGGCGCAGCAACTGGGCCACAGGCATGGTGACTGCCACCAGGTCCCATAGGTGGCCAGTGGCTTGTTTCCACTGTGTACTCAGAGTCCATTGAGCTTGTCTCATGACATGCACCACAAAGGCCATATGGCCAAGGAGTTTCAGCATGCCTCGGGATGATGTGCGGCACCTCCGCTGGACACTGATTGACTACCACTGTTAGCCACTGGGAGAAAAGTCAAAGCATGAGTGGTTTCAAGAAGGGTCCCTATGAACTCTAGCTGCTGTGAAGGCTGGAGGTGAAATTTGGGATAGCTGATCACAAACCCCAACTGCTCGAGTACCTAGATGGTCAGGCAAGCCGACTGCTGGACACCATACGAAGCTCTTTATGAGTCAGTCATCCAAGTAGGGGGAGACAAAGATCCCCAGGGTCCCAAGATAGGCTGCTACCGTCGTGAGGCATTTCATGAAGACTCAGGGTGCCGATGCCAGTTCGAAAAGAAGTCCTCGAACTGGAAGTGACGATCCCCCAGAACAAACCTGAGGTACTTTCTGTGAGAGGGATGGATCGGTATGCATCCTTGAGATCAAGGGAGCATAGCCAATCGTCCTTTTGTAGGTAACACTGGTCAACATTGAAATCGTTACTGACTTTAAAAGGCGCTAATCTGTAGTATCTTGGTGAGCTGAACACGAATATAACATTAAAAAAATTTTATTGGCTCTCGTTTTGAAGATATTGCATGTAGTTCATTTTTGATGTTTCGCTGTGTAAATTTATCCAGTAGGACATCAAACACATCCCAAATAAGCCTTGAATGATGTAATATTGCATCACATTGCATAATACCAGCATGCACACATCATCCAGAGTTGATTGCATCATTTTCTGATGCAATGCAATAATACTACTGCCAGACGGCTGCTGAAGCCATCTGACGTCAGCAGTGTACTATACGCAGTCGGAAAGGTTGAGCATTTAAAATATTTGAGACTGTGTGCGAGACAGTTTAAGCTACTGTTACATGTATCTTTTATTAATCATATAATTTTAGCCATTTAGGTACAATACAGAACAGTAATGCCGCGAACGTGCGTTAATACCGTTAACAATTTCTGCTACATTTGTGGGGAAGTGACATTTGCCAACCAGAAGAAAAGTATCACTTCTCAACTGAAGAAAGCATATCATCTTTACTTCGGATGCAAGATTGGTGACCAAGACAAGCCTTGGGCCCTGCATATATGCTGCGCTACATGTACAACACAGCTTTCACAGTGGTTGAATTGCAAAAGACCATCAATGTCGTTTGCAGTCCCATGGTGTGGAGAGAGCCAAGCAACCACATCAATGACTGTTACTTCTGCTTGGTTCCTCCTCTTTCCAGCGGAATAACGAAGCAAAAGAAGACGAGCATAGTCTACCCAAACATTCCATCTGCATAGAGACCAGCTCCACATGGTGATGGACTTCCTATTCCAGAACCTCCATCAGAATATTCTCTTGATTCATTTGATGAGGACAAGGGTGAGCTGACCTGTTCTTCTCCTGGTCCGTCAGCATGCAGTGACCCAGATTTTCACTGGGATGCATATCAATTCCACACAGAATAATACAGGAGGAACTAAATGACCTGGTTTGTGATTTGGACTTATCCAAGAACAAGGCAGAATTGCTAGGATCAAGACTCGAACAATGGAATCTTCTAGAAGAAGATGTCAACATTAGCTCATATCGAAAGCGCCACCAGCAGTTGGAGCCTTTCTTCAGAAAGGAAAGTAATCTGGTATTCTGTTCCGATATTGAAAGCCTCATGAATGCCTTAAAAATCACTCATGACCCACAAGACTGGAGACTATTTATAGACTCTTCGAAACTGAGTCTGAAGGCTGTGCTTTTGAACAATGGAAACAGTCTTCCATCTATTCCAGTAGCACATGCCATCCACATGAAAGAGACATATGATAACTTAAAGCATCTACTGACTTCCATTAACTATAACAAGTACAGCTGGCACCTCTGTGGTGACTTGAAGGTAGTTGCCCTTTTAATGGGACTGCAGCAGGGATATATAAAATACATGTGTTTCTTATGTGAGTGGGATAGCCGAGCAAGGGATTGGCACTACTTGCAGAAGGAATGGAATCGCAGACAAAATGTAACAGTTGGAGAGAAGAATATCCAGCACCCAGCTCTGGTTGAGGCTCACAAAATCCTGCTACCACCCCTTCACATCTAACTAGGTTTGATGAAAAACTTTGTGAAAGCCATGGACCGCACTTCACCAGCTTTCCGATACCTGCATCAAAAATTCCCTCGACTCAGCGAAGCAAAGATTAAAGAGGGAGTTTTTGTGGGTCCTCAGATTTGAGAGCTCTTCAAAGATGACCGGTTCAACAATTTGCTGCAGGGTGATGCGAAACAAGCATGGAATGCTTTTCGCCTAGTGTCAACAAACTTTCTCGGGCATGTAAGGGCAGAAAACTACAAGGAACTAGTAGAAGACATGCTGATGCAGTATCAGAAACTTGGCTGCAATATGTCTCTAAAGATCCACTTCCTTGATTCCCATCTCAATTTCTTTCCTGACAACTGTGGTATGGTTAGTGATGAACAGGGCGAACGTTTTCACCAGGATATCGCAATGATGGAGCAAAGATACCAGGGAAAATGGTCCACTACAATGCTGGCTGACTGCTGCTGGACACTCCCCAGAGAAGCTCCCGAATAGCTGTACAAAAGACAGGTGAAAAAATCTAAGTAGTCTATGACTTGGTTTTTTACAGGTATTAACCGAAGGCCTATTATATTTACTATTGACATACATTTCGTGATGTAAACATTAATTCTTGTAGATTACAAAAACTAGAGCCAACTTTGCAATTTCACTGTCATATTCGTGTTCAGCATATAAATATTGATAAGAAATTGACTATTTTTATTTCAGTAACATGACTTTTGTAAAAATTTGTTGACCAGTGTAATGGAACAGGGTACCCAGCGAGACCATCTTGAACCTCTATCGCACTAGATAGGTGTTGAGGTCTCGGAGGTCCAGAATGGGCCGAAACACCATCCCCCCCCCCCCCCATCTTCTTGGGGACCAGGAAGTATCTAGAGTAGAATCCTCACGACCTGAGCTGGGGGGACCGGCTCAATGGCGAGCTCAGTGAAGAGAACTCCTCCTGTAGCAAGTTTTGATGCCGCAGGTCCAGGGGATACTTCCTCAGGGATGGAAGGGGGAGGCAGCTTGGTGAAATGCAGCAGCTATCTGCTTTGGACTATCTGCAGCACTCATCCATCTGAGGTGACGAAAAGCCATCTGTGGGCAAAATGGATGAGCTGCACCCCCCCCCCCCAAGAGGGTGTACACCCCTTTGATCACTGGCAGAGTGCTATGCTCCAAAGGAGCCAGTGAAAATCCCACCCCAGCTTGGGCTGCGGGGTGGGTTGAGCCTTCTGAGGCTTCTTCCATTGCTGTTAGCGAGGGGCCTACACCTTCAGCTGAGAGCTCTGAGGGCTCGGGTAGCACCGGCGCTTGTCCTGGAAATAGGTCTTTTTGGCTTGCTACATTTTCCAAGAGGAATCAGTAGTCTTCTTCAAGAGTGGACCCTGAACTTGGAGCAGTCCTTGCCATGGCCCATGAGAGCACAAAAGGAGGCTAGGCACTCAGAAGGGATGTGTGAACCGAAGTTAGCTAGGTCCAGCATGTCATCTGAAGAACATGCTTATGCATAGCTGGTACGAGGGGACCCGAGCTACCGGCATGGAATCCTGGAAGCACTACCTTCCAAAGGAGTCCAAAGTTCTCGCTTCCCTACCCAGGGGCAACGAGGAACGAGTCTTATTGCTCTTGATCCTCTTCATGGCTGATTCATCACCATGAAGTTATGTGGGAGCTGAGGTGTCTCAAATCCCGGGACCTTCTGGACCCAGTAAATCGAATCCAGCCATTGGCTGATTGCTGGCACCATGAGGGGGTTCCTCCCACATCCTCAAGAGCAGCCTTTGTAGGATGTGGGGCACGGGCACCGTCCTGGCCTCCTTGGGGGCAGAGGGGTACTGAAGGATCTCTAGCTCCTCCACTCTAGGCTCGTCCTCTAACTTCAGGGAGAAGGATATGGCCTTGTACATATCTCTCACAAAGCTCTGGATGGACATATCTTCTGGGGGTGACTTCTGTCTTCATACGGAGGTGAGAGGTCCGAAGGAATGTCCAGGGAACCCCAGTTGGACACCACCAATTCCTCCTCAGTCTTCCAGCCATCAGTCCGACTCCAAGAGGAATTTCAATTAGCGTCGAGCCTCCTCTCAACACTGTCGCTGGCTGTGTGGCAAGGCAGGGCATGGATGGGATCGATAGTGCCCCAAATGCTTCTGCGGTTGCACCATGACACTGAGGAGAGAGATGGCCATGGGAACTGGCAGCAATTCCAATCTTCGGCCCAGTGCACTTGTATCAAAGGCAGCTCATGGGTCTTGAGAACTGGCTGGATGGACTGTGGTGGCAATGCCTGGGGCACCTAAGGGCTAGCCCACTGCTTGGCCAATACCACCACCATATAGGCCTAGAGGGCATTCCTTCAGAATTGCTGTCTCTGAAGGCATCAGGCTAGAATTATGACTTCAGACACTGACTCCGGTACCCCTGTAGAGGGCTCCACAATGGTAGGGACATCGGGAGATACCAGACAGCCCTCCTGGACCCTGTGAGCAGATTCCTCCTGCTGGGGCACCTTAGCAGGCCACTCGCGACATCGCGACAGGAAGGGCTCCAGTGACTATGCACATGGGTTGAGGCTCCATGCTCGGATGCCCCCTTCGACAATGAGGAGTCAGTCCTTGGTTCTTGGCAGAGGTCTATGGAGAGCCTCTATTCCGGGCCA
The DNA here is from genome assembly GCA_033557465.1 of Ichthyophis bannanicus. Taxonomy (NCBI): domain Eukaryota; kingdom Metazoa; phylum Chordata; class Amphibia; order Gymnophiona; family Ichthyophiidae; genus Ichthyophis; species Ichthyophis bannanicus. Next base: position 264,308,097 of record CM066040.1, read on the forward strand.
CAGCAGCCCCGAGTGTGCTCCAGCACTCCTCGATGAGGATGTCTCTGTAGAACCTTGCAAGGACATCGATACAGATACTGAAGCCAAAGCATTGAAGGCACCAATTGTGCCACTCGGTGACCAAGATGGTCCGGGCACACTTTCTAAACCTGCTGGCTAGCTTGGACATGTCCAGAAACACAGCCGTGGCTAAGTTGTAGAGTTCAATGGTGCCAGCAGTGGAAAACGCAGAATAAAAGAAAAAAGAAAAAGCAAATAAACAGTATCAGTCCTGGAGCAGATGCTATTGGCGACAGGTGGCAAGTCTAGAAAACAATTATTATTTTTATTTTTTCAAAAAGAAAGAACCCACAAGGGGGTAGAAAAATGAGATTTTTTCCTAGGGACTGCGTGGAAAAAAGACAACTGGAGAAGATGGTGGCACCGCAGGTGGGAAGGCAGGCTCACATGCGTGGTGGAGCCTCCTAAAAGCTTCCAATGGAAGCTGGGGAGCATTCCCGCGACTCTCAGAGCAGCATGACAGAGGTTCAAAGAACCCTGAGCACCAGACAGAAATCCCATGAAGGGACAAATGACCAGAGGGGAGGATGCAGACGCCTAACTCCTTGAAGAAAACATGAAAAGTCTGGGTGCAAGACTGAAGATTTTCCAGCCACCAGACCGTCGAAACAGGTCAAGACTGCCACCTGGACTTTCAGGAAAGTAAGGAACAAACCCCTTTCCCAGACTGTCCCGCAAAAGACCAACAGAGCATCACCTGGGCAGACTTAGGAACAAGCTGTTGTGTGGCACATCCACACTCCAAGAGGTACCAGGCCCGCACACATGCCAGGCAGGTAGAACCCTTCTGGGCACTGAGCAGAGTGGAAGCTACTGCAGGAGGATAGTGCTTATGCATTAGCCATTTCCCTTCAACAGCCAAGCCGTAGGCAAGAAGGGAGCCAGATCAAACAGGACACATAGCCCCTGATGCAAACGGCTCTGAGGAACCACCTGCAGGAACCTCATCAGGTCCCTAAACCACACTCTCCTTGTCCAATCCAGCACCAGCAGTACAATCCAGCCTGGAAGATGCTTCAAGCCCCAACAGCAGCCATGGAGGAAGCATATACAACAGGTATTGCCATGGCCAGGACTGAAACAGGGTGACAAGCCCTTGGACTCAGTTTCCATATGGTGACTGAAGCAACAGCACACTTGAGATTGGAGTGGGATACCTTCAATTCCATCCTGGAGCAACTCCAATGGCGGAGAAGCATCTGAAATGCCTTCTGACTCAATGCCCACTCCCTGGGATCGAGACAGTGATGGCAGAAGATGACCATTTTCACCTTGACCACCCTAGCAATGTTCCAAGCCGACAGAGCTAGGAAACTCATCTGGGCAGAGATGAACCAGAGAGTCATCCCAGGGGCCATTCTTTACAGCTTGTGCTGCCTTGGTAATTAACAGATGCCACAGTCATGGCATTGCCCTTGTACTATCCTGCTCTTGACCAAGAGTGGGAAAATGCAATCGGGCCAGTCAGATAGCCCTTGTTTTGAGACGGTTAATGGACCACACCACCTGCATGTGGCTCCAACAGCCCTGGGCTGCTCAGTCTGGACAAGAGCTTCACCGACCGTAAGATGGGCACCCAATTCCAGAAGAATCCAGAAGAATATCCAGTGGCATGCCCTCTGCCCCGTAGCCGCCTCCTCAAGCTGGTCACTCCCACTTCGAGCGGGACCCTGAGCTCGAGCTCCAGAAAGGAAGAGCTGACAAGAGTAGCCTTATATGAGTATACCCATGGCACTAGTTGACTGCCACTGCCATCAAGCTGAGATGATGGGAATAATCCCAAATCCTGAGAGCCTGTCGAGAACCGCATAGTGCAAATCATTCCAACCATCTCTGCACACTCTACTCTTGCAGGAGGACTCTTCTCATTCGAGCAACGAACTGCACTCCCAGGAAGTCCAGGAATTGGGAAAGCATCAATGGATGCTTTCCCCGATTGACCACCCAACCGAGGCCTTCCAGAAGGGCACCACTGGGACTGAAACCAGAGAGGCCTCTGACAGAGAATGAGCTCAGATAAGCCAGTCATCCAGGAATGGGTGTATGCATACTCCTTAGTGCAGCAGCCACTGCCACCATGAACCTGGAGAGAATCCTCGGGACCGGAGAGAGGCCGAAGATAGGGCGGCAAACTAAAGGCATGAGCCAAACATAGCAAAAAGCAGACATCTCTGCTGATCCTCCCAGATCATGATATAAACACAAAATTCAGCCAAAACCAAAGAAGCCAGAAACTTTTTTTTTCTTCAGTCAGAGGCTGGTCTCTGAACCAGCAATCTTTGGGTTAGAAGGAATGAAACTTGCAGAAAGCCATCACATCTCAGGAGTTAGAAATTCCCTTTGGAGCATCGTCAAAATCACTGATCTCAGAGTTGCCATTTGGAAGCACAACACATGCAGAGGAGCATTGACTGCCTAGAGGCCATGATCGGAAGGAGTCATCCTTCTTTGGCATCCCAGCTGTCCTTGCCCCGCTTAGTAGGGGCCCTAGCAACACAGTCTGTAGACACAGTAACTCATCTAACGTGACCCATGCATTGGCTCTCATGTAAGCCAAACCCATATGGAGAGATGACAAATGCCTCCAGGAGTGACTGCTTGCAATCTAGAACATAGTCACTCTGAATGGTGCTTAGCACCCTTCTATGCTTGGTGACTGGAGGAATGGGCCCCAAAACCTATATAGTGAAGAACAGGAGGAAGCCTCTCTGGAGGAGACTGGGGCCATGAGCCTTATAGAAAGGACTAATTATGGAATTGCAATCCAGAAGTGGAAAAGGGTTTTTCAGAATGAAACACCAGGAGTCCAGAGATCCCCAGAAATCAGTCCAGAGCATCCACACTTGACACACGGAGGCCAAGGAAGAAAGGACCCTGCTTGTTTCCCAGGCTCTTTTGGTCTATCCTCTGGAAAGCAAGACGACTTGGCCTTGGCCAAGTCCTTCACCAACTTCTCCAATCAGCCCCACAAGGGAGAATTCCCTTAGGCCAGTTGAGTTATTTAGACTCTGGAGGATGTATCCGCTACCCAGCAGCAAAACCATGATCAACTCCGCATCACTGCCGACAGGATGATATCCCTAGCTGCCAGTGGGCTAGAATATACATAGTATCAGAGCATCATCTAACAGGAGAGACTGAATCCACAGGAATAGAGCTAGCGGCACCAGACCTGCACACACAGCCAATGGGAGAAGGATGCCACTACGAACTCGCTCTTCAGCTGAGAGTCCATCTGTCTATCCATACGGCCCTTCAAGGTCAAGCTGACTCCCATAGGAGTGGAGGCCCACTGCTTGACCGTCATGACGTCCGCTTCACTTTGGGCAGGCCAGACCAAGTGATGCACTCCTCTGAGGGAGGGCTCACATCACTCAACACGCCTGTATCCCCCAGGCTGGAATTCAGTCAGGATCCATTCTGATCGGAACATGTTCTCGATTAAGTCTGAAAGACTGCTGTAAATATCCACACTGCCTATAAAAGCGGGGGAACCTGCGCCCAGGGTCTGCCACATACCAGGTGGAGGAAAGTTTGAGCAATCAAAGCCACTAGATCTCCCTTCCAGGAGAGGCGGAAAATGTTAGCTTCCACAGGAACCTCCTGACAGAGAAAGCTCAAATTTTACTTACCACATAATGTTCTTTCTTTGAGTCCTGCTAGACCAGTCCAAACAAGTGGGTTGTGTTCCCCTACTAACAAAATGGTGGAGACAAAGAACCATTGAAAAGCCCAGGTTTCAATGTCATCACTCCCATGCTTCTATCCGCCTCAGCCACAAGAGGTGTCTTCAATAACCATCCCAAAGCATATGGGAGAACAAGGCAAGCCTCACACAACCTCAATATGGGCTACAATGAATAAACAAACAGTAGAAAACTATGTTCCGGAAGTAGAAACTAAAGGCTGTCAGTAGAAGAGAACCTGCAGAGTCAATTATATAAATCATAGCGGACCCCAAGGTACCACCGCAGAAGAACAAAGTGCACAGTTCCAGGAGCGGGCCCTGGACTGGTCTAGCAGGACTCAAGGAAAGGACATTATCTGGTAAGTAAAATGTCATCTTCCATATCGTCCAGCTAGACCAGACAACTGGGATGTACCAAAGATATGCCTCCACTGGGCGAGTAGAATACACAGCAGCTCGCCAAACCTTAGAGCCAAAAGCCATGTCAGCCCAAGCGTTGACATCCAAGCAGTCATGGGCGACCCCTGCGGCACAAAATCAACTAAAACACCATCTGAGTCAATTCCCACTCTTCTGGATCCAGAAAGTGCTGACTGAGAAAGTCTGCTGCCACACTGTCCATCCCTAATACAGAAAAAAAGGTGAACCTTCCAAAATTCAGGCAGTAAAAGTGCAAAATAATTATGTGTCGCATATCCTGACAACAGAGGGGGAAACCCACTCTCCAAAAAAAAGAACCTCCTTTTCAATTACTTTTTTATTCAAGGAACACTATAAAAACCATTTATCTTGTGACGCGCATAACAGAGCAGTCTACAGTCCTCACACACGACATACATTACATTTTGAGCTACAATCAGTCCTGCTTCAGGTGGTAGAAGGATTCCTGCTCTCAAACAGCCAAAGCGCCTATGAATGAAGATAAAATAGGCCCTGATTAAATATATGGCATCTTGACGTCACCAAACCTTGAATTAACTAATGAACAAAAGGAAACCGCCAAATGTGATTGGTTGAATCAGAAGAGGCTGGGCCAGTCTAATTCCAATGGAGAAACAGTGTTCAATTTAAAGATCCAGCGCTAAGGCAAAGATCTTCTCTGCTGAACAATAAAGTGGTTGGTGCTGATCAAATCCCTATTTTGATTACTGAATTGAAAAATCTACATAAGCAATTGATTCAGGTACAATTGCATAGCTCAGCCCTTATTCAATATTTGAAATCGGGTATTACACCTCGGGGTTTACGGATGCCTAAAGCTCCAAAAATGTTTTTAGATGAACACGTTTTTCTTGGCAAATGGAATGGAATTTTGAATAAATGCAGTCTCAATATTATAGCTCTCATTGTTGATCAGACTATTACAGAAGAAGAGACTCTTAATAAACAACTGAATCGCAAGATAAAATAAAGTCAAAGATGGATGAGGATCATTTCAAATTACAATTGGCTGAAATGAACAAACAACTGCCTACCTTTAAAGAACATCTTCACAATTTAAAAGATTAAAAAATTCAAGTGTGATCAATTAAATTATACAAATAATCATTTTTATAGATGGATGTACAAGAATGGCAATCTATCTAACAAACATGTTACTTTTAATCATTCTACGGATGACACTGGCAACAGTGATGATTCCTATGAAAGGGGACATTATCGACATCTGTATAACCATTATGAAAGAGAAGAGGTTTTTCGGAAGGATAATTATCGAGGGAGACTCTCAAGACAGACACATCAGTATGTTCAGTAGAATGGACCCACCACCAGATCCAGAAGCAAGCAACAGCAGTCATCAGCCTTTCAGGACAGGTTCTGACTCCTGAGCAAGAGACTATTTTAAACTTAGGTCTTTTATTCATAAATTCCAGGGCACGGGCAGGGTGCACGGCCCGGCGCGGGACCCTGCTCGGCGGCGGGATCGCGCGTGACGTCACGACGCTGGGGGGGGGGGGGCAAATTTGAATTGATTGGCTCTGCGGCGATATGGAGGTGCAGAGCCAATCAGGTGCGCGCAAACTCCATGTACTACGGTGCTCGTGGCTAGCCCGGAGCACATGGTAACGGGGCGCGCACAGGGAAGGAGTGGCTGCAGTGTCGTCGGGTACCGTAAGGCCTTGGATTCCCCTGCCCGCGGGCGCACCGGCACACGGCTACTCACCGCGTGGAGAAGCGGCGGTGTGGCTGCGGTCACATCAGGCCCTGTTCTTGGCGGCTTCGGAGCAGCGCGATCGGGTGACCGGCACAGAGGGAGTGCGTGCAGCTTAGCCGACGGGTGCTGGGTACTACGGAGGATTGTGAGCAAAAACAAAAGGGGGGGGGAAACGGTGCATCTACTGCCTGATTAATTTGTGGGGGCAAAAAGAGGATATTTAAGGCGGTGGCAATGGGTCCTAAGAGGCTTGTGGGGGGTAGGGCGGCTGGGAGGTCGGCAGCCTCGAGGGGAGCTGAAAAAAACTGTTAAGAAAGGAGCGGGTAGCAGGGGGAGACTGCAGCAGGGAGGCAGTGGAGAGGGGTATGCATCCGGGGTGGCGAGGGGCAGGGGGATAGATGCTAGCACAGCTTCTAGGGTGGGGAGAGGTGCTGAAAGGGGGCGTGCAGCTAGGCCCCGGAGAGCGAGGGTAACAAGGGGGGTGGGCAGAGCTGGCAGGATGTTGCCTGAACCGGCCCCTCTTGGGGGTGATCCGGGTAGCGGTCCAGAGGGGTGCGGTGCGGGAGCAGGAGGTCCTGATAGTGGGACCCCCCAGGGCAGGGGTGCATGGGGTAGCATGGCGCCATGGGAACGGGATAGTATGGGGAACAGCCCAGCTTGGGGGGTGGGCAGGGGAGGAGGATGGTTTAGGGGGTACCCCCTCTCGCATGGGGCTACCAGTCCTATCGGGCAGCATACGGCTTGGGATAGGTGGCAAGCCGGGGGACAAGGCTCATCGGGTGGGGACTGGATGGGGGCATGGCAGTCGGCGTGGCCGGCTTTTTTTCTCCCCTGTGTGTCCCCCTTTGTTATCTCCACAGGTATCCTTTCCAGTAGCGCCTCGTGGTGCGCAGCTTCCCAGCGAGTCGGAGCGAGCGATGGATAGTGCAGCTGGCGACGGTGTGACGGAGGTGAACACGACGGCGGTGGAGCAGGAGCGAGACGCACGTGACCAGCAGCGGGTGCTGGACCCTAGTGGAGGCCTTCTGGTGGCTCCGGAGGGCGCTGTGTCTGGAGGAGCTGCGGGTGAGTCCTCTGTGCGGGGAGTTGAGGTGAGGGGGGGGTCGCGAGGGGGGGGTCGCGAGGGGGGGGTCGCGAGGGGGGGGTCACGCGGGGGGCGTTCGGAAAAGGCGCGCAAGAAGAGGAAGCACGTTTGAAGGCGGCGGCATAGCTCCAACTCATCCTCCTCTTCTTCGTCGGAGGGTTCGGATTCTTCGTCAGGCGGAGCGCAGAATATGGTTGTCTCGGGTGATGGGGGGAGCGTCGGTATGGGAGGCGTTGGTTCTGCATCATTGGCGGCAGTCGCGGAGCTGTGGGAGGGTGTTCCGAAGAAGTTGCGGCGTAAAATTCTCAAACGCAAGTACATCGACATTTTCCGTTTGCTCGAAGGCCGAAAGCGTTCAGGGGACAGTAAGAAGAAGCGTAGGGAAGACGAGAAGGCAGGCCGAGTACGTGCCGCATCGCGCAACGTGGTCAACTGGATCCGCTCGTTCTTGCGATTGGCAAGTGTCTGGGGGCATCAGTTTCCGGAGCAGTACGGCAGCTTGCTGTCCTATGCTGATTCTATTTTGGGGGCATCTCAAGCGCATGACGGATGGTCGTGGTTGAACTACGACGAGAAGTTTCGGGACAAGATGGAAGAAAACAAGTCTCTAACGTGGGGGACGCAGGACATCAATCTGTGGTTGACACAGATGTCTGTCAAGACGGGCATGGGGGGAGCTGGTGGAGCTAAGACAGGGCCGGGTTATACCGGTGGAGCAAACCGTTCCTTTCGTGGAGCATCCTCAGTTGGACTGTCCAAGCCGGTCCTCGGGGCCGGGGCAGACCTTTGTTGGAGATATAATCGAACCACCTGTCCGTTCCCGGATTGTAAGTTCCGGCATGCCTGTTCGTCATGTGGAAGTGCCCATCCCGCGACAAAATGCCTTAAGAAAGGTGTGGCCCCCGCGCCACTTCCTGGAGCCAAGTGAGGTGTCGCATAGCGCCTTACCCAATTCGGAGGCAGGTGCTCAGTAGTTGGCTTCTGGGGTATCCGAAGAAAAAAAGACGGTTTGACGTTGCATTTAGGTTTTAAGTTTGGTTTCATTATTCCCATACGAGGTGAGGTGGTCACCGGGGCGGTTAGGAATGCGGTGAGTATTCGGCGCTGGGCGGCTGTGGCGCGGGCAAAACTTACGGCGGAATTGCGTGTTGGGAGGATTGCGGGGCCGTTCCGCATTCCACCGTTTCGGAATTTCGTCGTGTCTCCGTTAGGAGTGATTCCCAAGAAAGAGCCGGGAAAGTTCAGAATGATACACAACCTCTCGTCACCGATGGGAACTTCCGTCAATGACTCCATACCGCGTGAGTTCTGCACTGTGCGGTATGCTTCCTTTGATAAGGCGGTGGAGTTAGTATCTGAGGCCGGGCGCGGGGCGCTGTTAGCGAAAGTTGACATTGAATCAGCCTTTCGATTATTGCCAGTGCATCCATCGGCTTTTAGGTTGCTTGGGTTTAGGTTTGAAGATGCGTATTACTACGACAAGAGTCTGCCGATGGGGTGTGCGATATCGTGTGCCTACTTCGAGATGTTTAGCTCTTTCTTGCATTGGATGTTAGTGAAGAGGGTTGGTGGCTCGGAAGTGGTGCATTATCTAGACGATTTCCTCTTTGTCGGCAGGGCGGGGACGGATGGATGCAAGAGACTCCTGGAAGGTTTCGAAGGAATGGCGGAAGAGTTGGGGGTGCCGCTGGCGGAGGGCAAGACGGTGGGGCCTACCACGCAGCTTACTTTTTTGGGTGTGGAACTCGATTCAGTGCATATGGTAGCGCGTTTGCCGCAAGAGAAGGTGATAAAACTCAGGGTCTTAGTGGCCAACGTGCTAGCCTCGCAGAAAGTGACATTGAAAGAGCTGCAGGCGCTATTGGGGTCCCTTAATTTTGCCTGTAAAGTCATTCCGATGGGGCGTGTGTTCAGTCGGCGCCTGGCGGCGGCGACGGCCAGAGTGAAACGGCCGCATCATCGCATTCGGGTCTCTCAGGTTATGAAGGAGGATCTACGGGTTTGGGATGCCTTTTTGGAAGGATTTAATGGCACGACGGTGCTGCGTGAGGTGGAGGTCACCAGTGGCGACCTGCATCTTTACACGGATGCTGCCGGGGGAGTTGGCCTGGGTATCTATTTCGGGGGCGCATGGTGTTCTGAAAGATGGCCGCAGTCCTGGGCGGAAGGGGGTTTGTTGAGCAATATAACTTTTTTGGAGCTCTTTCCCATATTAGTCGTGTTGGAATTGTGGCCGAATAGGTTGGCTAATCGCAGGGTGGTATGGTGGTGCGACAACGAGGCGGTGGTACATGTCGTAAATCGTTATTCGCCCCGGTGTGCTAAGGTGGCTTCGCTTATGCGGCGGGTGGTGCTCGCTTGCATGCAGTTGAATATTGATTTGAAAGCGCGTCACATCCCAGGGCATATTAACGAAATTGCTGATGCTCTCTCCCGCTTGCAGATGGAGCGTTTTCGGAAGTTGGTGCCGGAGGCGGACGAGGAGGGTCACGTGGTCCCCTCGAGCTTGTGGAGCGTTGGCCTGCAGAGATGAAGCAACTGTTGAAGAGCTCGGTGGCGTCTAGCACTTGGGAAGCCTATCAGCGTGGTTGCGCAAGGGTGCAGCGGTTCTTATGTGAGTGGGGATGGAAAGGGGGGAGGGCCCCTGCTTTGTTGCTTGGACAGTATGTGGCATGGGCCAAAGAACATGGGGCTGCGCGGTCGGCGGTGCGTGGACATGTGGCGGGTTTTGAATTTTTTGCTAGGGCGGTGGGGTGGGAGTCCGGAGGTAAGGGTTTGCTGGCGCGGCGGCTCTTGCAAGGGTGGGAGCGGTCGCACCCGGCTCCGCGGGATCGCCGACGGCCAATTACGCACGAGTTGCTCGTGAAAGTGTGCCAGGAGCTGGGGCGGGTGGCGAGAGATACATACGAAGCAGTGCTATTCAAGGCAGTGTTTTGTTTGGCGTTTTTCGGGGCGTTGCGGGTCAGTGAGTTGGCGGAAGCTTCGCGTCGATGCGATAGCGGCAATAGTCTGCGGCGGCAACACGTATGGATTGAGGGCAAAAACATGCGGATTCTCTTGGCTAAGTCAAAAACGGATCAAAACCGCAGAGGGTCATGGGTGGTATTAGTGGCGACGGGTGGGAGTACCTGCCCACTGTCGGCTATGCGGGCGTACTTGGCCCTTCGCCTGGCGGGAGGGAAGGGGTTGTTCGTACACAGGGATGCTTCCCCGCTGTCCCGTTTTCAAGTGACGGCGGTATTGCGTTTAGTTTTACAGCGGTTGGGTGAGGACCCGTACCAATTTGCATCGCATTCTTTTCGCATCGGGGCAGCCACCAGTGCGGCAGCGGCGGGCTTGTCCGGTGCGGCGATACAGAGTATTGGTAGATGGCGCTCGAGGGCTTTCGAGGGCTATGTACGCTTATAAATTCAAAAGGGGGAGAGTCGGGGGGGGGGGTTAACTAATGTTGTGTCTTTCTGTTGCAGATGGGGGTGTGAGTCGGCTGGGATGCTGGCTCCTGGGGCACTCCTTCGTCTATTGGGCTGACCAGCGGGCGGCGCTACGCCCAGGTGGAGCGAATTTGCGTCTGGATCCGGCAGTGGTGGCTGTGTCATGGCTGGGCGAGCGGGGTCTGCGGTGGTCACAACTGCTGCCTGTGCTTCGCCACCACCAGCGCGTCAGAGGCCAGCCAGCGATCCTGTTGGTGCATCTTGGGGGGAATGAACTCTCTTCTTGGACTTGCAAGCAGCTGATTAGGGCTGCCAAGAAAGACTTTTCCGTGTTGCTCCGGATGTTTGAAGGGGTTGTCTTGCTGTGGTCTGACATCATCCCGCGGCCTGCGTGCTGGGGGCAGCGGCGCTGGTCGCGTGGGTTGATCAAGATCAACAGGCAGATCGGGAGATGGGTCGGTGAACAAGGCGGGTTGCAGGTGCAACACCCCTGGGTGGAGGTGGCCTGTTCCGGATTGTACAGAGATGATGGGGTGCACCTATCTCCAGTGGGTACAGATTTGCTATTGAATGACTGGCAGGAAGCGCTGGAGAAGGTGGTGCAGGGTAGGCCACACTGGTTGCAGCTTGGGACTTAAGGGGGCGGCACAGGGAGATATGATCCCCCGTGCCGGTGGCGGGATCCCGGAGGTCCGGGGTCCAGAGCCTTGGGTGACTTGGGGAGGGGGCGGGGTGCCCTCGACCCGGGCAACCCCTGGAAGACTTTTGCTAGTAACATGGCAAAGTCGGATAGGGGGGGCCGAACTGGGCCGTTGGTGGGGACCACGGCTTGAGCGGAGGTGTGGCCGCTTTGCTAGTAGCACGGCTGGCGGTCCATCAACCCGCGGGGCCAGTTGGCTACATTTATATATATAGTGGCATTTACCTGTTAAATGTTTCATGGGTTGTTAAATAAAGCTGCGACCAGTTTTGTCCCACCAAGAATGTGTTTGTGAGTTATTTGAGGCATGGGGGGGGGGGGGGAGGTGCAGGATATATGACCTAGTGGGGGAAGGGGGGGAGGGCCAAGGTGAGAAGGGAAGCCGGGTCCGGCTACCTGGTTAATTCCAGGGCACGGGCAGGGTCCCAGGGCCCGTTTGTAACCGGGTGCACGGCCCGGGACCCTGCTCGGCGGCGGGATCGCGCGTGACGTCACGACGCTGGGGGGGGGGCAAATTTGAATTGATTGGCTCTGCGGCGATATGGAGGTGCAGAGCCAATCAGGTGCGCGCAAACTCCATGTGCTACGGGGCTCGTGGCTAGCCCGGAGCACATGGTAACGGGGCGCGCACAGGGAAGCCCTCCCACCCACCCTCTTGGAGGGCTGGTCAGGAGGCAATGGGGTGTCGCGGCTGGGGGAGGGGGTGTAGGTTCTGGATGGGCGGGATCCCAGAGGTCCGGGGTCCGGAGCCTTGGGTGACTTGGGGAGGGGGCGGGGTGCCCTCGACCCGGGCAACCCCTGGAAGACTTTTGCTAGTAACATGGCAAAGTCGGATAGGGGGGGCCGAACTGGGCCGTTGGTGGGGACCACGGCTTGAGCGGAGGTGTGGCCGCTTTGCTAGTAGCACGGCTGGCGGTCCATCAACCCGCGGGGCCAGTTGGCTACATTTATATATATAGTGGCATTTACCTGTTAAATGTTTCATGGGTTGTTAAATAAAGCTGCGACCAGTTTTGTCCCACCAAGAATGTGTTTGTGAGTTATTTGAGGCATGGGGGGGGGGGGGAGGTGCAGGATATATGACCTAGTGGGGGAGGGGGGGGGAGGGCCAAGGTGAGAAGGGAAGCCGGGTCCGGCTACCCGGTTACTACTATTCAATACGATTCTTTCAAAATGAGGGTAGCTTTGCAAAAATTCTTTTGCAAGCTGCAGATCACTCATTTTTTTTACTGATAAACCCTCGGTGTCTGACATCTCCATAGTAAGCAACCCCTCTCATTAGATGCTTCTGGGTGAGCCGGATCCTATTATTTTGACATTTCAGCGATTGGTCTTAACAGACTTAGAAGCTTTGAAACAGCAACCTAAACAGAGTTTTTCAAACATTTCAAGAGGGTAACTCCTTGCATTATCTCAACTGTCTTCTTTGAATAATTTGGTCATTCAGAGTGCAGATAAATGGGGAGCTGTGGTGGTTTAATCACAAACTTCATATCACAGTGAACTGATGAACCAGCTTAGTGATGTATGATATTATAAAATATTGTCAACTGATTCTACTACTTCTCTACAATATCAAATAAAAGATCTTGTCCTAGTTGGATTACTGTAAAAGAAGTCTTTTCTATGCAAATCCTCTGCCAAGACACTTGTAATCTATACAGTACCTAAAGTGCACAAATCAGTCACTCAAACCCCAAGATGACCCATTGTCTTCCTGTGGGGGGTTTGTATTGGAACCTCTTTCGAAATTGTGATCACTTCTTGCAATCAGAGGCAACTCAATTGGCCAGCTGCACTAATTTACCTGAGCAAACCTTTTTAGTTACCTTAGACGTCCAAACGTTATATACCAACATCAATCAAAAGGAGGCATTGCAGATGTTAACTAAATATCCTCTTTCGCTTCCATCTCGTATACCTAAATCATTTTGGTTGGATCTTACATGATTAGTGCTGATGAATAATTATTTTTGTACAATGGCCAATTTTATTTACAGGTTTTTGGGATAGCCATGGGGGCAGCTATAGCCTCTTCTATTGCTACTATTTACATGGCTGATCTAGATGAAACTAATTTATCCTTCAGATTGTTTTCACTATATTCCCTTTTGGAGGAGCTTCTTGGACAATGTATTCTTTTTATGGACTGGTTCCATGTCCATTTTGAAAGAGTTTTTGGAATGGTTAAATTCAATGAAGTCTAATATCAAATTCACAGCTCAGATTGAATCCCATTCCATAGAATTTCTGGACACACATATTTACAAACCATCAGAAGGTTTGCAAACAGCACTATTTAGGAAACCAGTCTAGTGAAACAATCTATTACTATTTCACAGTCACCACTCTACACCTCTTAGGAAGGGCTTACCGTTTGGGCAAGTTATACCGTTGAAATGCATTTGTTAAACATTCCAGGAATTCCAAATCCATGCAAAAGAATTAATGAATAGGCTTCTTGATCGGGGCTATCTCCGGTCAGTGGTTTTATGGGCTTACAAATGGGCCAGATATACACACCACGAATGGCTACTGGATAATTGAATTGGGGAGGTTTCCCCAGTGAGGTCCTGAGATGAAGGGAATATTGTTGCTGTGCTTCCTTTTATGCAGAATGCCTTAGAGAGACTATTGTGAAAACATTGGTCAGTCCTTCGACTTCATTCATGTTTTTGTAAGCCCTTGACGATTGCCTATAGCCAAAGATCTAATATCCAGGATAGAGTAGTCCATTCTATCACCAAGATGGATTGCCTTTCTTTTCAGCAGGATAAGCCTAGCCATTTTGCTTGCGGCAGTTGCCATTTTTGTGTTAATACATTGGCGGGGTTCAACTTGCTGTGACCCGAGATCCGGAGTTGTATTGAGATCCCATTGGCACAAAGCTTGTTCATCTAGTTATGTGGTGTAGCTTAAAATCTGTCCATGCAATCTTTATATGTCGGGCACACCACTAGACTGATGAAAACATGCCTGGGGGAGCATGCCTCCTGGTTACATATTTCAATCATTTCAGCTCCGACTGCCTAGATTACAAACATCAATTCCTTGATCTAAAATGGCTGATTACTGAACATGTTCCTCTAGATCCCCAGGAAGGAGATCACACTTTTAGACTTCAATGGACTGAGCAGCACTGGACCTTTAAATTGAACATTGTTTCTCCATCTGGTTTAAACGTGGAATTGGACTGGCCCAGCCTCTTCTGATTCAACCAATCACATTCAGCGGTTTCCTTTTGATGGTCTCTCGCCTTTGTTAATTGGTTAATTCAAGGTTTACTATTGTTTGGTGATATCAGACACCATATATTTAATTAGGGCAGATTTTATCTTCATTCATAGGCGCTTTGACTGTTTGAGAGCAGGAGTCCTTCTACCTCCTGAAGCAGGGCTGATTGTAGCTCGAAATGTGACGCATGTCATGTGAGCAATGTAGACTGTCTGCTCTGTTATGTGCTTCACAAGATAAGTGATTTTATAGAGTTCCTTGAAAAAAAATTTATTAAAAGGAGCTTCTGTTTCTGGAGAGTGGGTTTCCCCCTCTCTCGACAGGATATCAGACATAATAATTTTGCACTTTCACTGCCTGAATTTTGGGAGCTTCACCTTTTTTTCTCTATTAAGTTTGTGGTGGGTGACTGGTTCTGGGTTCTTCTTGATATAACATTGTCCATTCTGGCACTGTGCTGAGCTGACAAAGCTAGGAGGTTCTTTGCCCAGGCAAATAGGAGAGCCATCTCCAGGGTTACCCCGGCATGCTCGCACCACCTTGCCAAATATCATAAGTCATCGCAATGTCATTGTCTGAAAACACTGGAACCACCTGGCCCTCAAAGAAGAGCCAACCTGATGGCCTTCACCTCGAGGTGGTTTATGAACCACACCACTTTCCTGCGGTTCCAATGGCTCTAGGCTGCCCAGTCATGGCAATGGGCTCCCCAAGCCAAGAGACTAGCATCCGTTGTCAGAAGGATCCATGAGGAATCGTCCAGTGGCACACCCTTCCTCAGATGACAGTGCTGTGCCACCACCGTAGGCTGGCCACAGAATCAGCAAGGACCGTTGGAGTGGCTGCATATGAGCATATGCCCATGACACCATCTTGACTGTCCCCGCCATCAATCCGAGGAGTTGAAGATAATCCTGGACTCTGGGAGCCTACTGCGAACAGAACAGTGCCAGGCAATCCAACAGTTTTCTGACTTTCTCCTCTGGCAGGAAGACTCTGCACATACGAATATCTAAATTTGCTCCCAGAAACTCCAGGGATTGGGAAAGCAACAACTGGCTCTTTTCCTAATTGATCACCCAGCCGATACTTTCCAAAAAGGACACCACATTCTGGTAACTACCTGAGATGTCTCTGAAAGAAAATTGCCTCAGACAAGCCAGTCATCCAGATATGGGTGCACACAAATCCCTTGGCGCCGAAGTGCCACAACCACCATCACCACTATGACTTTGGAGAACGTCTGTAGGGCAGTGGAGAGTCTGAATGGGAGGGCAGCGAACTGAAAGTGAGAGCCAAGCATGGCAAAATGGAGATACCTTGCTGATCCTCCCAGATTGGTATATGAAAAGATGCCTCAGCCAAATCCAGAGATGCCAGGAACTCCCCTCAGTGCACAGCTTGAATCACAGACCGCAAGGTTCCAATCCAGAAGTGCAGGATGTGCAAGAGCTCATTGATACCCTTGAGGTCCAGAATGGGCCGGGAAGGATCTATCCTTTTTCGGCAGCACAAAAATAGGGGGAATATCTGCCCTTGCACCAATCGTCAGAGGGAACAAGCACCACTGCCTTCAAGAGCAGCAACTTGTCCAAGGTGGTCCATACAGCAGCCCTTTTGATGGCAGACCCATAAGGGGTGATGACTAAGTCATCTATGAATGGCTCTTTGCATTCCAAAACATAGCCATACTGAATGGCATCTAGCATCCAGCAATCCTTGGTGACCTCAAAGTCTGCCCCCACCAGAGGAACCATGGAATGGGCCTTCAAATCTTCACTGCACAGCCAAGGAGGGTCCTCTACTGGAGGATAGAGTCCCTGGGTCCACATGCTCCAGGAAGGGCTGAGAAAAACAAGCAGAGGGGAAGAAAGGCTTTCCAGGCTGGCAGCAATGGGCATCCCAGGACCTCTGGAAGTCTGAACAGCGGGGAGCAGGTGGAGGCTGACGGGAAATGGGCTCCTGCCTGCTTCACAGGCCCCCTGGACCTGTCCTCCTGAAGGCAGTAAGATTTTGTCTCACCCCAGCCCTTCACTAGCTTCTCCAAATCGGCCCCAAAAAGAAGCTTCCCTTTAAAAGCCAGTTGGGTCAACCTGGCTTTGGAAATGTGTCTGCCACCCAGTGTAGGAGCCAAATCCAATGCTGTGTCACTGTCAACATGGCACTATCCCTGGCCACTAAACTTACCAGGTCATACATGGCATCAGCAAGGAAGGTTGTAGCCAACTCCAAAAAAGGGGTAGTATCACTGGGCAGAGAGATTGAATCCACTGGAACAGGGCGCAAGATGTCAGGCCTCTACATATGGCCATCTGAAGAATAGCAGCCACTGCTGCAAACTGGTTCTTCAACAAAGAATACACCTTTCGATCCAGAGTACCCTTTAAGGCTGATCCACGTTTCACAGGAACGGTGGTCCATCTGGTAACCACCATGACCTGTGGATCCACCTTGGGAATATCAAAACACACAACGCACTCTTCCAGGAGAGCATACATCTTCTTATACACCCCTAGGTGGGGAGTCGAGGGAATCCCACTCCAACTGGATCATACCCTTGAGCACCTCCAGGAACGGGAAGACAGTAGTGGATTTCCGCACCCTTTGCAGGAATGGATGCACCTTCGGCTCCTGCTCTGTGTGTGAAACATCCACCAAGCTCAAGGTGGATGAGACCCTGGCAACTAACGCCGCCAGTTCCTTCCTCTAGAACAGGCGGATAACACCGGCCTCCTCCCAATCCTTCAAAGGCAAGAATACTTCTTCATCCACATCAGAACCCAGAACCAAGACATCTGAATCCAAGTCGCAGTTAATCTCCATTCTCCAGGCAGCTCCCATCACCAAGGATGCTTAGCCATAGAAAATTAAACAGGGCTTCCACTCTCAGTCCGCCCTTCACGAGACTGCACCCAGGGGAAACCAGATGCCACAAGGTCTGAATTTCCAGGCCAGATGACCAGGCCTGTTGTAAAAAGGAAAATTCGGGGGAGGACAAGCCAGACTCCGGAAATTCTTGGAAATACCCCCCCCCTCAACAACCGGGGACTTCGCCGCTACACAACCCCTAGAAGATAGGGAGCATCCCACAGTGCGGTTGCCGGATCCTCCAGCCGGTTGGTCATCCTTATCCACAGCACCATCCACCACCTCATGCCCTGGGACAGGCAAGGTCAGGCCATCTGCACTCTCCTGCTGAGAGGGGGGAAAAGGGGCTCTCCAGGAATGATTCAGAAGCTGCCATGCAAGAAGAGCAGAGTTCAGAAGGTGTACCTTCATTGCCACAGGCCAAACAATGTTTCCTGGAAGAAAAGTTAAGGCAAGCATAATAGCAGCACACACTAAAGCCACGGTGGCCATAAGGCACACATTAAACATTTGTACAGCAAAAATGTGAAATGGTCACTCGGGCAGAACATGTGCTCCAATGTGCAACCTCCAGGCACATAGTAAAAAGTGCTAGTAACGTGTAGAAAATGGCGGGAAACCCCCATACCATGCCAGTGGTTGACAATGGTCCACCCTGAATTGCACCCCAGACGAACAGAAACGGGAGTCCCCAACAAGGACAATGATGAGAGCCCCAGGCAGAAATTTGTGCTGGGCTCAGCTCTACTCCCCTGAAACAGTTTCTTTGCTTTGCAGATATGCCAATTAAGATGGCTGGCAGGCAGATTCCTCTGAAAGCCTTCCGCAATCTTTGGAAGAGAGCGGGGGGAGGGGGGGACAGAGGAGGAGGAGGGGGGGGGGAGTTGAGGCTATGTGAGACTGCTGAACTCTTCCAAATCCTTCCATTTTTCTGACTGCTCAACAGGCTTTTATCATGATAAGAGCATAGAGCTAAACCAATTTTGCCTCCTCCCATGGCTACCTCTACCGAAAAGATCTCATTTTAGTAGAGCCTCCCATATCACCCTCAAGGGAGACAGTCACCCTCAAGGTGGTCATTCACGAGCGTTTAAATCAATCTTTTCCTCTTAATCATTAAGATTTTCTTCAGAGTGGAGAAATCCGTCCACCATCTGCTGGAGACAAAGAAATACTGAAGAGACCTCTGACGGCTGTGGTGGACAGAGGCATGGAAGTGATGTCACGAAAACCTGAGCTTTTCATTGGTTCAATCTGCTGGTAGGGAAACACAACCCACTTGTCTGGACTGGTCTAGCAGGATGATATGGAAACACTTTTTTTTGGCATCAGACTCTAGTTGAGACATCAAGACTAGCACTCAAGTCCAGATCTAGAACAGACCTCAGTGGACCCACATCTCCAGGAAGCAAACCTCTGTCCGGATCGCTTGGAAGGAGGCACTCAGGATGGGCTTCCACACTTCACCCATTCCTCATGTGACTAAGCGCGACGGAATCCAAAGGCTACAGGGTCTGAGTTTCTGCGCTAACTACCAGGCTTACCAAAGGAGGAAAGGAATTCCAGGAAGACAACTCGGACTCCGGGAGCTCCCCACCCTGAGAAGGATCCCCGACACAGCTGGAGCAACGCGGACACTGGAACTAAAGGCCAGGCTAGGATTCTTACTCACAGCACTATCAATCGCCTCCTACCTTGAGGTGGAAAATGCCAGGCCAACCGAATCCCTTCATTGGGAGAAGGGAGACGGGCCCCTCAGTGAAGAGTCAGAGGCTGCCATTCAGGATGAATCCAGTGAGAAGGCTCTTCGCTTGCCACAGGTCAAACGATACTTCCTGGAAGAAGACAGAAGAGTTAAAACAAGGAAAAACATTTGCACACACTAAGGCCGTGTAGGTACAAAGGCACACGCTAATGGAGCACATACAAGAGCACGCACTACAGATGCTTGGGTAAGAATGCGCATTGTAGCCGCTCAGCAGAAAGCACACTGTGACCACTTGGGCGCAAGATGCACAAACACAGAAAATGTTACCAGAAAACGTTAACGGCGCACGTGCTGGAAAATGGCAGGAAGTACCGATGCAGAGTCAACGGTCATCTACAGTCCAACCCAACTGTCACCCCAATGGATGAGAGTGGGAGCTTCTCTGACAAGGACAATGACTACGTCAAGCCTTGGTACTCACCCCCCAGGGAGCGTCAAGCAGGGTAAACCATGCCACTCTCAGTGTTACTCCCCAGCCGCTGTCTCTTTCTTTCACATGCTTGTATAACAGGCTAACACCTCTGAGGTGTCTTCAGTCTTCGTGGAGAACAAGGGGGATAACGGAGGAGGGAAGAGGCGTCAAGGTTGTGTGAGGCTGCTGAATGATTCCAAATCCTTCCAATTTTCTGGCTGCTCAACAAGCTCTTAATAGGATACAAGCATAGAGTTGAACTAAGTTTCCCTCTTCCTTTGGCTACCAAAAAGACCTTAGTCTAGTGAAGCCTCCCACATTGTGCTCAAGTGGGAGAGCCACCTTCAAGGTAGTTGTTCACGACTGAATAAATCTTTTTCCTCTCAACTGTTCAGATTTTCTTCAGAGATGAGAAAATCCATTCACCATCTGCTGGAGACAGAAGAATACTGAGGTGCCCCTCTATTGGTTTAGGCTGATAGAGGCCGGGAAGTGATGTCATTGAAATCTGAGCATTTCATTAGCTTCTGTCTCCACCAATCTGCTGGTAGGGGAACACAACCCACTTGTCTGGGCTGGTCTACCAGGACGATACAGAAGTATAGTTTCATTTCCTTTCAAAGTTTGTCAACAGAGAGAGAGAGAGAGACTGGGGGAAGGTTTGGGGTGAGGGGGTGAGGGGGTTGTGAGAGAGGCAAACTGAGGGAAGGGCAGGGGATTATGAGAGATTGAGGGATGGCGGGGGGAGGGGTTTGAGAGCGAGAGAAAGGCTGGGGGAGGGGGGCAATATGAGAGAGAGAGAAAAAGCTTGGGGGGGGGTGTTAGCACCAAGAGAGAGAGAATGGGTAAAAGCAAGGTGCTGAGGTGTAAGAGACTTTTTTTTTTGCTTCACATATCACCAAACTATAGTGATAAGTAAAGCAAAAAATGAAGTTACATCACGTGCAGCTATAAATGGTCACTGAGTTTGCCTCTCTCACAATCCCCTCACCCCAAACCTTCCCCCAGTCTGTCTCTGCCTTCTGCTGGCATTGTGCAGTGGTATGTTAAGGGCCTGATTTATTAAGCTTTTTCCCAATAGAAAATGTGACAGCTATCTTAGTAAATCAGGCTCTAAATCCTAATAAAGAACTGCATTACACTTTGTGGGGGGGGGGGGGGGGAGACACTGTGACCTAGGCCTCAGCGGCCTGTCCTACATTTTTAGACTGGTTCCTAGATTCAAAGAAAATTTGTCAAGGCCTGAGCTAGAATTTCACTTTCCTTGTACTTATATAGATAAACCTTTACTGCAAGACAGTGTCACTTCAATACCTAATATTCCATCCCATCCCACTCATGTGACTATTTGTCATGTAGTTTGAGCAAAAGACGATAAAGAAGAGCAAATCAATGTCCTTATGTGATGACAAGTCATCCCTACCTGCCAAAGCATCCCGATAGAGCTGTACAAAGTGATGGAAGACATCTCTGGGCAAACACTTCTCATCTGGTAAACACTGCAAAAGAACCACAATCTCAAACTGCCCCACTGCATGCATTCCCTTTGTGGTGAAACACCAGCACTTCCTGTTCACATCTGCAAGGAAGAAAAGTGCAGAACTCAGAGCAAGTGAAAATAAAAAAAAGAGAAAAGGAGCAGAAACAATGCTTTACACTTAAGAAAACTCTCTATAGCCCATGGTAGGACACACTGAATTGACAGGTGACAATACAGAGATCTCTGCTGTATTCATCTTCTATAATAGCACACAAACAGCACCCTTGGAATCTGTGGGCTGAGCATCCTCTTACAAACTCAGAAATACAATTACAAATAAGGCAATTTGTTGGATAAGGAAGAAATTTAAAAAATTATCCCCCATCATTGCACTATGATACTCTAGAGGAAAATATATGTATCTGCTAGAAATGTCACATAAGTTCAATAATTACTAATCATATCAGATCAGTCTTGCTTATGTTTCCTAACAACCATGAAAAACACTGCATAACTTGGGCTGAAAAGTAGTATCCAGGTAATTTCAAAGTTGATATATAGATGGGGATAGAACAGAAGGAAGTTTATGTGATAAGCTGTACTAAAATTTAGAACAGCTTTTTGTGCTAAAATTACTTTCAATGTAACAACTTTTAGCACACAAAAAAAGCACAGTTACTTACCTGTAACAGGTGATCTCTGGGAACAGCAGGAATTAGTCCTCACATATGGGTACGTCGGAACCGACGGAGCCTGCGCGGGAAAGCTCCCCAGCTTCCCAGAAGGAAGCTTTTGGGGCCTCCCACTGCACATGCACGCTGCCTTCCCGCCTTCCTGACCAGCTCTCCTCAGTTCGAGTTTATAGCTGAGACAATAGAGAGAGGAAAGGAAGATAGATAGAAGATACAACTCCTAGGGGAGGTGGGTGGGTTGTGAGGACTAATTCCTGCTGTTCCCAGAGATCACCTGTTACAGGTAAGTAACTGTGCTATCTCCAGGAACAAGCAGGAATAAGTCCTCACATATGGCGACTCCCTAGCTAAGATGCCTGGGAGATCCCCTTCCAAGGGTTCGCCATCTTCGTATGGATCTCAGGCATCCATTCTGGGAAGGTGGGCAGGAGTTGTTCAAGTATGGAACAGGTGTTTGAGGACAGCCTGACCAAACAAGGCATCCCGGCGGGAGTCCTTGTCCAAAGAGTAATGGGCTGTGAAGGTATGAACCGAGGCCCATGTGGCGGCTCGACAGATCTGATCTATGGATACAGAGTGAAGATGAGCCATAGAAGTGGCCATGGCTCTCACATTGTGAGCTGTGACATGGCCTTCCAGAGAAATATTTTTACTCTGGTAAGCAAAGGAAATACACTGAGCAATCCAATTGGAAAGTGTACGTTTGGAGACTGGAAGTCCCAAATGAGAAGGATCAAAAGCCACGAAAAGCTGGGAAGACTTTCGATGTGGCTGAGTCCTGTTGAGGTAAAAGGCAAGAGCTCTTTTACAATCTAAAGTATGAAGGTTCCTCTCTGCACTGGATGTATGAGGAGCTGGAAAAAAGACAGGTAGATATACCTCTTGATTAAGATGAAAAGGCGAGACCACTTTGGGCATAAAGTGGGGATTCGTCCTAAGGACCACCTTATCATGATGAAACCTGGTATAAGGTGGATGAGCCACTAAGGCCTGTAGTTCACTGATGCGGCGAGCCGAAGTGACTGCAATAAGGAAAAGGACCTTCCAGGAAAGAAATTTCAAGGAGGTAGAAACCAACGGTTCAAAAGGTGGCTTCATAAGCAGACCCAGAACTAGGTTCAAGTCCCATGCTACCGGAGGAGGTCGGATGGGAGGCTTAGTTAGAGTCAGGCCTCTCATAACCTTGCAACAAGCGGATGAGAGGAGACAGGTTGTCCATTTATAGGTTTTAAGGATGCTGCAATAGCACTCAAATGGACTCTTACTGAATTTGTCTTAAGGCCTGCATTAGAAAGATGCAGGAGATAGTCTAGTAGAGAATTCAAAGGAAGTGCTAGAGGGTCAAGACCCTGTTGAGCACACCAAATGGAAAAGCGTTTCCATTTGAAAGCATAGGAACGCCTCGTGGAGGGTTTCCTAGAGGCATGAAGGATATCTTTCACTGGTTGAGAAAGATTGAAGTCATGAAGGCTTAGGCCTTCAGTAACCAAGCTCTGAGGTGTAGGGACTTGGGGTTTGGGTGCCACAAAGTCCCTTCCTCCTGAGAGAGAAGGTCTGGTGCAGCTCCCAGGTCCAGGGAGGGTCCCTGGGAGAGATGCAGAAGTAGAGGGAACCACACTTGGCGTGGCCAGCGTGGAGCTATGAGGATCATCGATCCGTGATCCCTCTGGAGTTTGAACAGAGTCTTGGGAATCAAAGGAATGGGTGGAAAGGCATATAGGAATTCCTGACCCCAATGTAGGAGAAAGGCGTCGTTGGCCTGAGCTCCCTGACACGGAGTCCTGGAACAGAATCGGGGAAGTCTGGCATTCCACGGACTTGCAAAGAGGTCTATGTCCGGGGTTCCCCATTCCTGAAAGATTTTGCTTATCTGGTCCATATGTAGGGACCATTCGTGTGGAAGCAGAACTCGACTGAGTCTGTCTGCCCAAGAGTTTTGAACCCCTGGAAGATACACTGCCAGAAGATGAATTTGATGCTCTCTGGCGAAGGCCCATAATCTGAGAGCTTCGTTGCAAAGCGACAGAGAGCCTGTCCCTCCTTGTTTGTTTATGTAGAACATGGCCACCTGATTGTCTGTATGGACTAGGACGGTCAGGTTGACTAGGAGGGTATGGAAGACTTTGAGGGCAAAGTAGATTGCTCGCAGTTCCAGGAGGTTGATGTGAAGGGTGGTCTCTTGTGGAGACCAAGCACCCTGAGTGGAGAGGTGTTGAAGATGGGCTCCCCACCCTGTTTGGGAGGCATCTGTTGTGAGGGTTGTTTGGGGCAACAAAGGTTGGAAGGGGGCCTCCAACAACAGATTCTTGGTGGACATCCACCATTGGAGGGACCAAAACAGACGCTTTGAGGTGAGTATTTGGTCGGAGAGCGCTCCTGATGCCTGAGTCCACTGGGTGGCCAAGGTCCATTGAGCTGCTCTCATATGAAGACGAGCGTAGGGCACCACGTGTACCGTGGAGGCCATGTGGCCCAGAAGTCGCAGCATTTCTCTGGCTGTCAAGTGACTGCTGGACTGAGCTTGGGAGGCCAAGCACACCAGACGTTGGCCCCGGACTTGAGGTAGGTAGGCCCTTGCAGTGGTGGTGTCCAACTGGGCCCCTATGAATTCCAGGGACTGAGTAGGGGTAAGTTGAGACTTGGGAAGGTTTATCACCAGTCCCAGATACTGCAGAATGTGCCTTGTGCGGTCCAGGGAAATCTGGGCCTCTGACTGAGATGGAGCTCGGATGAGCCAGTCGTCCAGATATGGGAATACAAAAATTCCCAGACCTCTTAGAAATGCGGCAACAACTGCCATGCATTTGGTGAACACTCTTGGAGCAGAGGCTAGACCGAAGGGAAGTACTCTGTACTGGAAATGTTTTCCCTGAAACAGAAATATTATATATTTTCTGTGGGATGGGTGGATGAGTATATGTGTGTACGCATCCTTGAGATCTAGAGAACAAAGCCAATCCTAACTCTGAAGGTATGGAAGGAGAATGCCTAGAGAAAGCATTTTGAATTTCTCCTTGTACAGAAATTTGTTCAATTCTCTCAGATCTAGGATAGGTCTGAATCCCCCTGTCTTCTTTGTTATGAGAAAATAAGGGGAGTAGAATCCTGTCCCTTGTTGAAGAAGAGGAACCTCTTCTATTGCCCCTTGGGCAAGGAGAGAAGAGACTTCCTGATCCAACAGGCCCAGGAGAGATGGGGGAGAATTGAAGTGCCTCACCATGGTATATGGAGGAAGGTTGGAAAAATGAAGTTTGTAGCCCTCTCTGATGATAGAGAGGGTCCAGTGCTCTGATGTAATTTGCCCCCATCTGGGAGCAAAGTGAGCTAACCTTCCGGGAATGGTGAGGGGCTCTGGTTGTTCTAGAGCCAGAAAGGTTAAGTTCTCTAGGGGCAAGTCAAAACCCCTGAGGGGGTTGAGCCTGCTGAGGAGTGGCAGACGCTGCAGGCTTTGACCTTGCCTGTTTAGGTTGCTGACGTTTAGCAGCAAAGCGAGGCTGAGAAGATTGTTGGCCAGTATTTGTGGAAAATCTGGCCTTCTTGTAGTAAGGCCTCTTGAAAGACTTTTTCTTGGCAGGAGTAGAGGTAGACTTAGAAAGTCTATCTAATGTAGCATTTTCTGCGTCCATTTGAGTGGCTTTAATTTGCCAGTCCTTACCAAATAAGTTCTCACCTGTACAGGGCAGATTCCGTAAGCCATCCAGGACCCAGGGTTCTAGGTCAGAGGCCTGGAGCCAAGCAAGTCGTCGGGCTGCAATAGCAATGCCCGAAGCTCTACAGGCACCCTCAAAGGAATCAAAAGCTGCTCTGTTGGAGAACTTAGAAACATCTAGAAGCTGTTTCACCAGAGAAATAAACTCCTCCTTTCTATCCTCAGGGATAAAGGAGGCAAAATGCCGTACCGTTAGGGCAAGTTCCCTGAGAAACATGCCCATATACAGACTGTAAGAATTAATCCTGGCTATAAGCATACTAGCCTGGAAAATTTTCCTGCCAAAAGAGTCTAGGGTCTTACATTCTCGCCCTGGAGGGGTAGAAGAGTGCCTTTTGGTGCTCTTAATCTTTTTCAGCGCAGACTTCACCACAATGGAATGGTGAGGCAGCTGAGTCTTTTGAAACCCAGGAGAAGGAGGGACCCGGTACATGGTGTCCAACCTACGAGAGTAAGGAGACAACATTAGAGGAGCCTCCCATAAGTCCATCAAGTGTTCTTGAAGGATTTCATGGATAGGCAGGGTGACTGCCTCTTTAGGAACCTTAGGGTATCCTAAAATATCCAATTTCTTTGACCTAGGTTCTTTTTCAGAGGATGTGGTAATAGAAAGTCCTTTAGCTAGCTCTATAATGAAGTCTTGAAAGGACAGATCCTCTGGTGGAGACATTCTCCTCTTTGGGGAAGAAGGGTCTTCATGAAGAACTAGAGAAAGCTCATCAGAGTCCTCAGAGGAGTCAAAATCCTCAGAAGAATCAGAGTATTCTCTATTTGCTTCCAACGCACGATACGCATACCAATCGGTATCGACATTGGGCGTACCGGGTATGGGATCGGTATCGGGTAAAAACCCGGATCCGGCATGCGGAACCGATCTGCGTTTGGAAGTCGATGGTCTCGGTTCCGGTATGGGAAACGATACCGAAACCGGACCCGGTACCGTCGCAGCTGTAATAAAAGCCAGCATGGCCTGCTGCATGGTCTGAACAGTATTGCTCATAGACGCCACTGCTGCCTGGATGTCGGTACCGGTATGGGCCGGTACCCCAGAGCAGTCTAACAGGTGATCAGTCGAGGCCGTGCCATCGATGTCAACCTGTAACCCCATAGATGGTGCTTTGGAAGCCAGAGCTTCCCGCCGGGGTTGTTTGGCTGGGGCAGGATCCTCAGATTCAAAAGTGAGAGCCTCTCGATGCTTTGAAGGAGATTTGCTCTTTGAGGACCTGCCCGAAGAAGGTTTGGTTACCTGAGATCCATCCGGAGAAGAAGACCTGGATGACTGTGATGCTGGATTATCTGAAGCAAACAGCACATGGAATTTGTTGGCCCGGTTCTGCAAACCACGTTTAGACATCTGGGAGCAGGATGGGCAGTCCGGAATGGAGTGGTCAGGTCCCAAACATTTAAGACACCATTCATGGGTGTCTGTGACAGAAATAACAGCACTACACTTGGTACACTTCTTAAAACCAGGGGCTGGTTTCTCCATGAGGAGAATTTGTGTAGGCCTGAGGCCTAACCGAAGTCACCAAGTTGTGCTTTTTTTTTTTTTTTTTTAAAGAAAAGAAAAGAGAGACCGGCGGTACCGGTTTCGGTATGGGGAAGGCAGGTACGCGGTCTAAAGAAACAAACTAAAACAATAATTTCTTCAGCGGTGACAGGAACACGACCTGCTGGCTCCGCGGAAAAAGAGAAACTAAGGAGAGCTGGTCAGGAAGGCGGGAAGGCAGCGCGCATGTGCAGTGGGAGGCCCCAAAAGCTTCCTTCTGGGAAGCTGGGGAGCTTTCCCGCGCAGGCTCCGTCGGTTCCGACGTACCCATATGTGAGGACTTATTCCTGCTTGTTCCTGGAGATTGCCTGCTAAATAGGAAGTGAAGGCATAAGCCAATTTTAGTGAACCCTGCATGCTAATAAACTACATATAAAGCGTAGTTATTCACCTATAACAGGTGTTCTCTGGGAATAGCAGGAATCAGTCCTCACATATGGGTGACATCGGCACCGACGAGGCCCACACGGAGCATTTCCCCAGTTTTCAAAGAAAGCCTTTGGAAATGCTACCACGCATGCATGGTTCCCTTCCTGCCCAAGGCTGCCATCTTGCTCAGTCAATGACATAGCTAAGACTGCAGTAAGAACTAAGAGAAGATAGGGAAAGGAAACTCCTAGGGGAGGAGGGAGGGTTGTGAGGACCAATTCCTGCTGTTCCCGAAGAATACCTGCTACAGGTGAGTAACTACGTTTTCTCCAGGAACAAGCAGGAAGTCAGTCCTCACATATAGGACTCCCTAGCTCCAGGCTGCCGAAGACCAAACCACAAGCAAAACCCCAAAACAAACAGAACCACCACTGTCACCAAATGAAAACAATAA
Organism: Ichthyophis bannanicus; assembly: GCA_033557465.1. Taxonomy (NCBI): domain Eukaryota; kingdom Metazoa; phylum Chordata; class Amphibia; order Gymnophiona; family Ichthyophiidae; genus Ichthyophis; species Ichthyophis bannanicus. The sequence goes on from CM066040.1 coordinate 264,335,750, forward strand.
AGGTCTGTGTTGCAGGCATATATATTGTGGTGTTTTCCTAATTCTTTTTTTCTTTTTTCGTGTGTATTTTCTCGGGTCCCGCTCAACAGGGGAGAAAAAACATACTTAAACTCCCAATGTGGGCTTGACCCCTTTTAATCAATCAAACGGTCAATATGATGAGGTGAACACACAAGTTTTAAAATAGCTGAAACTTAGCTTCGAAGTCCAGAATCCGTTGCTACCATCCACCGCAGACACGCGTGTTTTGGACCAACAAGGCCCTGCTTCAAGTGCAAATCATATAGGACAAAGGATCTGGTGGATCGATAATACCTGGGGGTTTAAATATGGAACTGGCATGGGGAACCTTGTGGGACTACTCCTTCAGTGACTTGGGTTTCCCTATCATTTGATCCTCCCCTAGGGATGACGTCATGTTAGACAGCCAATCACAGCACATGCAGGCATTGTGAAATACGTGCCAGGGAACTCGGCGTTTTTTTCACCAGATCCTTTGTCCTAAATGATTCGCACTTGAAGCAGGGCCTTGTTGGTCCAAAACACGCGTGTCTGCGGTGGATGGTAGCAACGGATTCTGGACTTTGAAGCTAAGTTTTAGCTATTTTAAAACTTGTGTGTTCACCTCATCATATTGACTGTTTGATTGATTAAAAGGGGTCAAGCCCACATTGGGAGTTTAAGTATGTTTTTTCTCCCCTGTTGAGCAGGACCCGACAAAATACACACGAAAAAAGAAAAAAAGAATTAGGAAAACACCACAATATATATGCCTGCAACACAGACAATCTTTATTGTTTTCATTTGAAGACCAAACCATGACAGCACCGACCAGTTAGGTAGCCGTGAGTTGCGGGAGGTGAGTCCCTGCTGAGAGACACTGCAAGACCCTATCTAACAGCGACCCTATCACTCTGGTAGTCTGAATACAGAGGGGTTGGAGGGCAGGAGTTGCCTAGACCCCGAGAATGTTCCGGAGTACTGCCTGGCTGAAGGCACTGTCCCTGTGGGACTCGCTCTCCAGGCAGTAGTGAGCTGCAAACATGTGGATTGAAGACCAAGTGGCGGCTCTGCAGATCTCTGTCACAGACACAGAGAGCGGAGGTTGGCCACAGACGTGGCCATCACCCTCACCCAATTTGCTGTGATCCGGTACTCAAGAGAGAGGCCCACTTGTTCGTAGGCTAGGGCAATACATCTACCACCCAAGAGGACAAGGTACACTTGTGGTCACAGGAAGCCCCAATCTGCTGGGGTCATAAGACACGAAAATCTGAGGTGTTTTGAGGTGGCACTGTGTCCGCTGTAAATAGGCCAGGGAACGTCTGCAGTCCAGTGTATGGAGTATGAGCTCTTCCTTGCCGGCATGAGGCCGTGGGTAGAAGATGGGGAGTACCACTTCTTGGTTGACTTGGAACAGGGATACCACCTTCGGGAGGAACTTCGGGTGAGTGCAGAGCACTACCCTGTTTTTGAAGAACCTTGTGTATGGAGGGTCCGCCACCAGGGCTTGAAGCTTGCTAACTCCGCGAGCTGAAGTGAGGGCCACTAGGAAGGCCACATTCCCTGCAGGTGGCATGTGGCCAGGGGCTCGAACAGCAGTCTGGTAAACTGGGAGAGCACCACACTGAGATCCCATTCCACTGCCGGGGGGAGGGGAAAGCGGAGAGGGGGCTTGGCTAGCAAGAGGCCCTGTAGGAACCATGAAACCAGGAACTGGCTGGAGAGGGACTTGCCCTCGATTGGGTGGTGGTGAGCGGCTAACGCGCTCAAGTGCACCCTGACGGAATTAGACTTCAGTCCTGTGCGCGATAGATGCATCAAGTACTGAAGCACCAGCTGTATGTGGCAGGAGAAAGGATTCTCCTTCCTTTCCGCGCACCAGACAGCAAACCTCCGCCACTTAAAGACATACGCCCTCCAGGTGGAGGGCTTTCTAGAGGGCAGTAGGATCTCTTCAACTTCCTTTGGCAGGTTGAGGGAAGCTAAGGCTACCCTCTCAGCAGTCATGTCGTCAGTGTCAGTGATCCCACATTGGGGTGCAGGAGGTCTGGGGCTCTCCCCAGTGGGACTGGGAGTGTCGCCGACAACAAGAGAAGCAGGGGGAACCAGGGCTGTCTGGGCCACCTGGGGGCAATCAGTATCACTGACGCCCTCTTGCACTGGACTTTAAACAAAGTTTTGGCAACCAGAGGGGTCGGCGGGAACACACAGAGTAGTCCCTTGAACCACGAGATCAGGAAGGCATCTGTCGCTACCCTCTCCGGGTGTGGTTGATGGGAGCAGAAGTGAGTCAACTGCATGTTGTCTAGAGAGGCAAAAAGGTCTATCTCGAGCCAGCCCCAGAGGCGGAGGAGCCTCTCTGCCACTGTGGGGTCGAGAGCCACTCATGCGGCCACAGGACTCTGTTGAGTCTGCCCGCCAGGCAGTTATCCTGGTCCGGGAGGTAGACCGCCCGCAGAAGCATGCCACTGCACACTGCAAAAGAGAGAGTATGAGCCCATGCCTCCCTGCTTGTTGATATAGAACACTGCAACATGGTTGTCCATTTGGATCAACACAGATCGGTGTTGCAGTTGGCTGTGGAATGCCCGTAGGGCTAGGAGAAGAGCCCGGAGCTCCAGGAGGTTGATCTATAACAGCAACTCCTCCTGGGACCAGCAGCCCTGCATGCGCTGAGCTCCTCACCCCCAGAGGGAAGCATCTGTGCACAGGATCCTCTGTGGCATGGGCGCCTGGAAGGGCATTCCAGCCCGGAGGTGACACCGGTCTTACCATCAGTAGAGGGATCTCGCCAGCCGGCGGGTGATCCTGACCCTATCTTGCCTGCCCGCTGACTAGGTCCACTGTGAGCGCAGGCACCACTGGGCTGTGCGCATGTGCAGGAAGGCTAGGGGTGTGACACAGACAGTAGAGGCCACATGGCCCAACAGACGGAGGAGGTGGCGAGCTGGCACTGTTCTGCGGAGTTGGATCTCTCCTGTCAGCTGTTTGAGGCATTTGGCCCTTTCCTGAGGAAAGAAGGCCCTGGCCTGCACCATCTCCAGCTGAGCACCTATGAACTCCAGGTTTTGGGCTGGACAGAAATGTGATTTGGGGTAGTTGATTACGAACCTTAGGTGCTACAGGAGGAGGATGGTATGGTCTGTGGCCAGGCTGGCCTCTGTGGCTGTGGTGCCTCTGATGAGCCAATCGTCCAGATAAGGGAAGATGAATACCCCTTGTAGGCACAGGTGTGCGGCAACTATTGCTAGGCATTTTGTGAAGACTCTTGGTGCTGGTAGTGGCATCCTCCGACCACAAATCTTAGGAACTGCCTGTGAGAGGGGTGGATCAAGATGTGAGTGTATGCATCCTTTAGATCCAAGGAGCACAGCCAGTCTCCCTGGTGGAGGTAGGGCAGCAAAGTTCCAAGGGAGAGCATCTTGAACCTCTCCCTCACCAGAAACTTGTTTAAGTTTCATAGGTCTAAGATAGGCCTGAGGCCCCCAGTTCTTTTGGGAACAAGGAAATATATGGAGTAGCAGCCCTTTCCTCACAAGTATTGGGGTACAGGCTCCACCACCTTGTCCCTGAGAAGGACTACGAGCTCTGAGAGTAAGAGGGTCTCTGTTGGAGGAGAGGCTGCACTAGCTCTCCTGGAATATACATCGGTGGTATCTGCTGGAAGCGGAGGCGGTAACCCTCCCTCACCACCTGGAATGCCCACTGGTCTGCAATGACCTTGGCCCCCTTGTGGGCGAAGAGTGCCAGACGGCCCCCTGTGGGCTGGAGAGGGTCTCCTGGGGGGAGAGAGGCCCTGCTCTGGGAGTCAAAAGCTCCCTCCAGGCTGCGCCGGAGTTGGGGCTTGCGGCTTTGGGGCTTTTGGCTTCCTGGATCCGTGTCCCTGGTCTTTAGGCTGGGAACCCTGCTGCTGTTCCCGAGGTTTGCTAGTGGTGGCTTTGATGAAAACAACCTTTCTTCCTCGAGAAAAGTGGCCTTTTCCCTGATGTTTTCTTTTGGGGAAGGGCAGAGGTCTTCTTTGAGAGCCTCTGCCAGGTCACCGCCTTGGCCTATATCTCGGCCGCCTTGTCAGTCATAGGCTTTCCAAACAGGTTCTCCCCAGTGCAGGGGACGTCCAGCAGCTTTTCTTGGACCCACTGCTCAAGGTCGGAGGTCTGCACCCAGGCCTGGCATCGGGCACTGATGCCTGCAGCCGCAATCAGGGCTGCAGATTCAAAGCCATCGTATGCAGCCCGGGACAAGAATTTGGAGCAGTCCCAGATGGTGGCGGCGACCAGGATCTTGAACCGCTGAAGGGATTCCCCAGCATGCCTCATATGCCTGAATCCGGCAGCTCAGCATAGATCCCTGGAAGCACTTGCGCCCTAGGGCGTCAAGAGCCTTGGCCTCTCTACCCGGTGGGGGGGGGGAGAAGAATAATTCTTCTAGCTCTTCAGTTTCTGCATCAAGGACTCCACCACCATAGAGTTGCGTGAAAGTTGAAACTTTTAGAAGTCCGGGCTCTTCTTGACGTGATAGACTGCTTCGAAGCACCAGATGACCACCGGCACCAAGGCCGGGGATTCCCACATCCTTAGGAGAAGCCGCTCGAAGATGGGTAGCACCGGCACCGACAGAGCTCCTTTGGCGGAGACTCATACTGGAGGATCTCCAGTTCTTCGGTGCGTGGGTCCTCCTCTGACTCAGTCAGGACCGAGACAGCCCGGGTCATGTCCCGGACGAAGTCGTGGAAGGCCACTTCCTCGAATCAGGAATGGTGCTGGGGCTCTGGAGGAGATGGCTCCAAGGGGACGTCTCGGTGTCACGAGGTCTCGGGCAAGGCCTCGACATCTGTTTCCCAGTCAGAGCTGGAGAGTGCTGAGGAGTCCAAGGCTTAAAGCTCCCGAGCCTCGAGGCTTGCCCGAGGAGCGAGGTCCCCCAACTGGTCCCGGGTAAGACTCCCAGAAACTAGCCAGGGAGGACCGGATACCCAAGGATTGGGACCAGGACCTCAATCAGTGCCGAGGGCTCGCCCGAGGCTGGTGGCGCTCGGGGCCCAGCTCAATGCCCAGGGACACCACCGCAGTCGGGGGCCCGGTCGTCAGGGCAGATGATGGGAACGAACCTGACATCATTGCCTGCTGCATAGCCAGGATGGCAGAGATATTCTGCTCCAGAGCTGCCATTCTGGCCTTGATGCCAGAAGGCTCCACAGCCTTCGGCGTGGGCTCTGAGGATCTCGGACCTGGCACCGATACGCTGGCAAATGCGTCCTCAACGAGGACCACAGCCTTGGGGAGCCTCGTACAGTCACCACCAGCCGAGAACTCTTTCTGAGAGACCTTAGGGGGGCGCTGTTCAGAGTCACCCGAGTCCTGCTGTGGGACCGTACCATGTTTTCCCAGTGGAACCTCAACTGGCTTCAAGGATTTTTCTTTTTATTTCCAGGATCCGGCATCTTTACAGAGGAGCCGCCGCCATGGGATTCCGAAGACGCCGGGCCTCACAAGAGGTGCTCGGCTCGGGGCTCAGGGTCGGGGAAGCCGGGGCTGAGCCGGACCATGGGAACATCATCTTCTGCAGCTCTGACGTTTTCCTGTTGGTTCTCGGAGTCATGGCCTGACACAGGTCGCAGGTGGTACTGTCGTGGTCCAGACCGAGGCAGTGCAAACAGCAATCTGGGTGTCCATAACAGACATAATCTGACTGCAACGGTCACATTTTTTGAAACCACAGGGTGACATGGTGGGATACACCCAGTCAGGGTCGATGACCCCTGGGCGAAAAAGGGCATAAATGCCAGTCGAGGCAAGTCTCGACGAAAAAAAGAGAGAGCGAGCAGAGGAGGGTGCCGGCTCAAGACGGGAAGAGGAACCAGTACACAAACCGGGAAAAACAAAGTTTTGAGATAATTTAAAGGATTTTTCCGGGGACACAGGACAAGCGTCCACTGGGCTCCGCGAAAAAAGGAGACTGAATATACATGTGTGGTAGCATTCCCAAAGACTTTCTTTGAAAGCTGGGGAAATGCTCCGCACGAGCTCTGTCGGCGCCGAAGTCACCCATATGTGAAGACCAACTTCCTGCTGGTTCCTGGAGAAACTTTTTTTCAATGCAGGACAGTGTGCTAAGACCAAGCGCACTTTTAGGATTCTACTTCAACTTTGAAACTTTACTCCAGCCCCTGAGGTGAAAAAAATTATCAATTCCAAATGACTTCAATCAAAAATCAAACTGGAAGTTAAAAAAGAAAACAAAAAAATAAATAAATAAGCTGAGTGAGACTACACCCAGCTAAAGCTTTCAGACTTTACAACTCCCTGTTTTTAATATAAATTTTAACTGCTGGATATAGGTTTTTAGGAATTTTCAGACTGCCTACATTCCTTGCATAGTCTTTAAATCAGATATCTGAATGTGCTCTCAGTTCATATAAGGTCTACTGGCCAGGGACACTTGTGATATATAGCTACTTAGAATAGAAATATTAATTTGCTTTTAGGTTTGCAGACACCTGGTCTTCTACTTAAGTCTCCCACTTAATTTTGCAGCAAAGGACAGCTAGACCAGCATGCTGTGTATTCAATGCAATAACCTAAGTGCTTGCCCTATATGCTTCACGTTATCTGCTATGCATAAAGAATTGATTCTAAGGGAAGAATTAGCTGCAATTAAACACACTTCCTCTAAGGTACAAACTGAACAAAATCCACCACCGCTCCCACAAAGAATCAAACAGCCCAGTAACAAATGGATCACAGTGGGCTCTGGTACGTTGTGACCTGTAAAGCAGAGACACCCTATACATCAAGGGATATCCCTGCACAATGCCTTCTCTGCCTTGGATAATGAGGATGCCCAATCAGTGGAAACTGAAGTGCCCTTAAATGAAAGACTCAATGCCAAATCTACTGATAATGCACCAAATAAGAAAAAAAATTCACAAAACAGAAAACTACTGCTTCTTGGAGATTCCATCATCAGAAGATCCAACTTGGGAACACACTTCAAAGGAGAGAATAACAGTAGTTACTCACTTGTAACAGGTGTTCTCCAGGAGCAGCAGGAATCAGTGACGAACCCCAGGTGCTGAAGCAGGGATATGGTTCTGAAGGTGGCCTGCCTGGCCTCTTGTGGAGACTGGCCCCTGATAAGCCAGTCGTCCAGGTAAGGGAACACAAAGATCCCCTGGTTCCTGAGGTAGGCCGCAACCACCGCCAGGCATTTTGTAAAAACCCTGGGGGCGGAGGTGAGGCCGAAAGGAAGCACTCTGTACTGGAAGTGCTTTCCTCCCACCACAAGTCTGAGAAATTGTCTGTGACTTGGATGGATGAGGATGTGAGTATAAGCATCCTTCAGGTCTAAGGAGCATAGCCAATCTCCCTGCTGGAGGTAGGACAGTAAGATTCCAAGAGTAAGCATCTTGAACTTTTCCCTCTCCAGAGATTTGTTCAGATTTCTGATGTCGAGGATGGGTCTGAGGCCTCCTGTTCTTTTTGGTACCAGGAAGTACCTCGAGTAGAAGCCTTGCCACCGCCTGGTCCCTTAGTAGACCTTCCAACTCCTGAAGGAGTAAGTTTCTGTGCAGAGGGGGTCTTGGAGGCTCCCCTGGAAAGTAGGAGGGGGTATCTGGGTGAAGTGGAGCAGATAGCCCCTTTCGATGATGTTTAACACCCAAGTATCCCCTTTGATGGCTGGCCACCTGTCTACGTACAGGGTCAGCCGACTTCCTGTGCCCTGGAGAGGAGGAGAGGCTATGCTGGCATAGTCAAAAACCCCCTCCCTGCTGAGCAGGAGCCGGAGTAGGAGGCTTGGGGGCCTTCTGCCTATGGGGCCCATGACCCTGCCCCTTGGCCTGCTGGCCCTGTTGGGGAGCTGCAGAGGCCTGGTAGTGAGGGTAGGATTTGTAGGCAGTGGTCTTCCTCGGATAAAAGGTATTTTTCCCCGAGCCCTTCTTCTTCTGAGAAGGGGCAGAGGTTTTCCTGGACAGCCTCGTCCGGGTAAGTGTCTCGGTCTCGAGTTCTGCAGCCTTTTCTGCCATGGGCTTGCCAAAGAGAATTTCACCTCGGCAAGGGACATCGACCAACTTGTCCTGTACCCATGGCTCGAGGTCCGAGGATTGTAGCCAGGCCTGGCGGCGTGCACCAAGCCTCAAATCCATCGTAAACTGCTCGAGATATAAACTTCGAGCACTCCCGAATACCAGAAGACAAGGCCTTGAACCTCTGCAAAGGTTCCTCGGACAGACCAGCAGAGAACCCGGAAATTTCCTTTGCCAGGTCTCGAAGGTACATGCCCATGTACAGCTGGTAGGTCTGGACACGGCAAGCAAGCATAGAGCCCTGGAAACACTTTCTACCGAGGGCATCCAGGTTCCAGGCCTCCCTGCCAGGGGGCACCAAGGAGTGCATCTTCTGACTTCAGGCGATGCATGGCCGATTCCACAACCATGGAGTGGTGCGGTAGCTGTGCCTTTTGAAAACCAGGGCTCTTGCGGACTCTATAGATGGAATCGACCCACTTGCTTAGAACCGGCATTGAGGCCGACGCCTCCCACATGTGGAAGAGCAACCGCTCCAGCATCAGAGGAACCGGGACAGTAAAGGCCTCCTTGGGAGCAGTCATACTGCAGAGCCTCGAGCTCCTCGGCTCGAGGCTCCTCCTCGGGGTCAGCAGGGAATGCCAATGCTTTGGCCATGTCCCTTACGAAATCCGAGAACCTGGTATCCTCCGGGGGGGACCATGTCCGAGGCTCGGATCCCGGTGAGTCCGAAGGGACGCACCGAGTCCGGAAGGTGTCAGGGGACTCCTCCTCCGTTTCCCACGTTGATTCCTCCGAGGAGGAATCGAGCGGCTCCGAGTGGGCGGGCACCGACGCCATCCGTCCCGACGCCGAGGGAACTGGTGTCGACGACCTCGGTCCCGAACGGGAGGCCGAGGGTGACCTCGGCCGAGGTTTGACTCGAGATCGCATGGTCTCGAGGATCGGCTCGGCCTCCGGGGTCGACTTGGACGTCGATGTCCCAGTGGTCAGGGCAGATGCACCGGTGAGACCGGCGATCAGCACCCGCTGCTGCTCCATGAAGGCAGACAGTCTGCTCTCCAAGGCCATCAACCTGAGTCCGAGCTCAGGAGACTTAGCAGCCTCCAACTCGGGCCCCAACGGCGTCGGGCCCGACGTCGGCTCCCCCAGAGGAGAGTCCATGAGGACTACAGTACTCACATGGCTCGGGGCCTCCGATTCCACACGAGGATGCTTTGCAGGCCTCTCCGACTCCGAAGACCCAGGACGGCAATCAGGGCTATGTGACCTGGCCCTCGAGGAGCCAAGAGCGTCCACCGATGCCGCCCTCGCGGGTTTCTTCTTCCTTCGGTGCTCCCTCGAGGGGGACTCCGTTTCAGAGGAGCCCCGACGATGCTCTGGGTCAGACTCCCGAGACGTTGAGGCCTCTGACGAAGTCCGGACCCATCCAGAGGCAGACTCAGAGAAGATCCTCTCACACTGGTGCTGACGGCTCCGTAATGCCTTAGAAGACATTTTGCCACAGGGGCTACAGACCGTAGAATCATGGTCTGGCCCCAGGCACCAGAGGCAACAGTCGTGTGTGTCTGTGAGAGACATCAGTTTCTTGCACCGATCACACTTCTTTAAGCCACTGGCAGCCATCGGGGGAAAAAGGGCCCCTGCAAGATCAAAAAATTGAGCTGCCAGGGAAAAGAAAAAAGGCGCGAACGCAGTCTCTAAGGACAAAAACCGAAAAAGGAGATCCGGGCTCGGCACCGGTGTACCGAGTCCAGGTGGGAAAGGAATCGACGTAGAACTGAAGAAAAAAACTCGACCCAACGCAGAAAAATCAACTTTTTTCACTGGTGACAAGGACAGGCGTCCGTAGAGCTCCGCGGAAAAAAGAAGACTGAGCAAGATGGCAGTGGGGTTGATATCACACTGACCGTCTTGAAGCTGAGGATTGCTGTTTCTTCTGATGGGTTTTTGTTTTTTTGAGCCCTTCTCTATTTTGAGTAACAGTTGTCATGGGATGCGTAATATGTCATCTGTTTGCCTCCGAGGGCTCTGAGTACTAGCCACCTATAGATACACAATATATAACATGTTCCTTCTTGTGAATAGGCTGTTTTGATGTATACAGTAAGATTATGTATGTGAAGATTTAGAGTGGTTTTAGTTAAAGTGGCTTTGTGTTATTCCCATCAGTATGTTGTGAGATAAGCTTTTCAGTACTTTTTGACGGGTGGTGGGGGCTGGTAACAGACCATTGATGCAAATTCTTCCCCTGTGAATTACTGAAATTCGGTTCGCCGGTTTTGAAGTTCTCAACGAATTTCTGGGGATTTTTCTGAGGTCTGTGCTCCCCTGTCATTACGGTACTGTTAGCTTTTTAGTGCAAAGTTACTAAATGCTACAATTGGTTAATTAGTGGAGTTGTTTTTGTTTCTTATGAAGTATCCCAGGTTCTTCAGCCAGCAGGAATACGAACCAAATTGTTGGTATAGTTAGTGCAGAAAGTAAGCACTCCAAAAATGATGTCATCCACTTGGGTACAAATGACCTGGCTGGAAACTCAAGCCCATTGTTAACACTATAGCATTCTCAGAAGTTCTACCTGTTCTTGGTAAGGGGGCAGAAAAGCTGTATCGCATAAACAACTTTAATACCTTGCTCCAAACCTGGTGCCAACAAGAAGGGTTTAGATATATAGGCGACTAGGGAAACAGATAGATCAACAAAAGACTATACTGTGCTGATGGGCTACATCTCTCTGTCACAAGAAAAAGGATCCTAAATGAAAAGTTTAGACAGCAAGTTGACAGGCATTTAAACTAGGCAAAGGGGGTGATGGATGGAGAAGGACAAGTTCAGGACATCATCCCATCATTCCCATCAAAAGCAATATGACATTGGAAACAGCCAAACTTTGAAACTACACATCAATGGGAAGCGGGAAGGGGCGTGTAGAACAAAATCCATACAAAACACAAGCAAGCCAATCAACAAAAAATGCTGGAAAGCAATGAGCACAAATGCTCAAAGCCTAGCCAACAAAGTTCCTGATCTGGAAGCCCTAATAGTGGAAATGGACTTGGACATTGTAGCCATTACAGAAACAGGGTTTAATGAGTCGCATGTCTGGGATATAGCCATAGCTGGCTATAATCTATTTAGAAGAGATAGAGAGGGTAGAAAAGGAGGAGTAGTAGCCCTACATGTCAAAAGCAATATTAAAGCTGCTGAAATGCAAGGGACGTGGGGAAAGAAGAAGCGCTATGGATTGTGTTGGCAAGAGGAAATGGCACTGTCATCCATACTGGTGTGGTCTACAGGCCTCCAACTCAAACCAAAAATATGGATAGCGAATTGATTGCTGATATTGCAAAGATAGCCATGAAAGGGGAAGTGATTATATTGGGTGACTTTAATCTACCCGATATGGATTGGAGTATTCCTTCTACAAATCTGGAAAGAAGTAAAAAAAATTGTGGATGCCTTCCAAGATGCATTACTTAGACAAATGGTGATGGAAGCGACCAGGGAGAGCTCGGTGCTGGATTTAGTGCTCACCAACAGAGAGAGCATGTTGAATATATGGGTGGATGCCCACGTGAGCAGCAGCGATCACCACACAGTGTGGTTTGAGATAAAAGCCAAAGTAGAATCCAATCACAACAAGCTCAAAGTCCTAGACTTTAAAAACAAAGTAAAATGGCCAATTAACTGAAGGAGGAGTTGGCAGGGTGGGGAAGGGGATAAGGGAAGTGGAATTGCAATGGGCTAAACTAAAGGAGGCAATAAAAGGGGCAAAAGATACATATAAGGAAAGTAAATAAAAAGAAGAAGAAAAAGAAACCTATTTGGTTCTCCAAGAAGTGGCTACACAAATAAAGGCAAAAAACACAGCTTTCACAAAATTCAAAAGTTCGCAAACAGTGGAACACAGAAAAAAATAAAGGATCAAACTAAAAGAGACAAAAAGAGAAATAAGGATAGCTAAAGATGTGAAGTGTGGCGACAAAACGTTTTTCAGGTATATTTGGTACAGGAGGAAAATCAGAGGTGGAATTGCAGGATTCAAAAGTGCTGGGAACGGATTTGTGGAAAGTGATATTGAAAAAGAGAAAATGCTAAACAAATACTTCTGCTCTGTTTTTACTAGAGAAAATCCTGGAGAAGGACCACCTGTGATTCACAAATATACAAATGGAAATGGAGTAGATACCACACCATTCACAGAAGATGATGTGTTAGAGGAGCTTGCAAAACTGAAAGTGGACAAGGCCATGGGACCATATGGGATACATCCCAGGATACTGAAAGAGCTCAGAGAGTTTCCTGCAGGGCCGTTAAAGGATGTTTTTAATAGATCCTTGGAGACAGGAGAAATTCCACAGGACTGGAGAAGGACTGATGTGGTACCTCTTCACAAAAGTGGCAATAGGGAAGAAGTGACAAACTACAGGCCAGTAAGCCTTAACTCGGTGGCGGGAAAAGTAATGGAGGCGCTCCTGAAAGAGCGAATAGTGGACTTCCTCAAAACCAACAGGTTGCATGATCCAAGGCAACATGGTTTTACCAAAGGACGATCTTGCCAAACCAATCTGACTGAGTTCTTTGACTGGGTGACCAGAGAACTAGATCAAGGGCGATGGATATGATCCACCTAGATTTCAGAAAAGCCTTTGATATTGTTCCTCATAGAAGGCTTATCAAACTCAACAGCTTAGGGATGGGTCCCAAGGTGGTGAATTGGATTAGAAATTGGTTGACCGACAGACAACAGAAAGTGACGGTAAACGGAACTCGCTCAGATGAAAGGAAGATGATTAGCGGTGTGCCAGTGTTCGGTCCTGGGACTGGTACTATTCAATGTATTTGTGAGCGATATTGCTGAAGGACTGAATGGAAGAGCCTGTCTTTTTGCAGATGATACGAAAATTTGCAACAGAGTGGACTCCCCTGAGGGAGTGGAGAACATGAGAAAAGATCTACAAAATCTGGAAAATGGTCTAATGCTTGGCAGTTAAGATTTAATGTGAAGAAGTGCAGTGTCATGCACTGGGGATGCAGAAATCCAAGGGAATGGAATGCGATAGGGGGCGACAAGTTGGTGTACATGGACCAGGAGAAAGGCTTCGGAGTGATTGTTTCTGAGGATCTCAAGGTGGCAAAACAGTGTGACAAGGTAGTGGCAAAAGCCAGAAGGATGCTGGGTTGCATACAGAGAGGAATTAGTAGCAGAAAGGAAAAGGTACTAATGCCACTGTACAAGTCGCTGGTGAGGCCTCACTTGGAATATTATGTTCAGTTTTGGAGACCGTATCTCGCAAAAGACCTAAAAAGGCTGGAAATGGTTCAGAGGAAGGTGACCAAATTGATTTGGAGCCTGCATCAGAAGGCTTATGAGAAGAGACCTGAAGACCTAAATATGTACACTCTGGAGGAGAGGAGGGACAGGGGTGATATGGTTCAGACCTTTAAATACTTAAAGCGTATTCATGAACAAACAAACCTCTTCCAAAGACGGGGGGGGGTGCTGTAAAACGAGAGGGTATCACATGAAGCTGCAAGGGGGTAAACTGAAAGGCAATGTCAAGAAATACTTTTTCAATGAAAGGGTGGTGGATGCTTGGAATGCCCTCCTGATGGAAGTGGCAAATACAGTGACAGAATTCAAAATGGCATGGGACGGGACACAGTGGATCCCTTTATAGCAACAGGATAAAATAAAAATAAACATAACTATCTCTAATATCTCAGCAAATAGGGGTTACTTATAAGAAGCGGTGGGTACACCCTAAACAATAGCATAAGCAGGGGTGACCTGCACGATGAGGCAAGTGCACTTACTCTTGTTGCCTTGCTGGGCAGACTAGATGGACCATACTGGTCTTTATCTGCCATCATATACTATGTTAGGTATCTGCGATCCCCAACATGGAGCCCACAGGCTTAGGACTTCCTGATCCTGATTTAAGGACCCTATACCAAGATAACCCAAGTCTAAGACCACCCCCCCAACATTCCCCCACTACCACTAACCTACCCCCAACTCACCTATTATACCAAACCCACCACCCACTAATCGAACCTAACTCACCTATTATACCAAACCCACCACTCATCTACCTACCCATCTAATCCACCAACCAAGCCACCCCTACCACATACCCATCTGAGTAGCATGAGTAACCATTAGGCAGTTTGGTTCTGGGGAGGGGGGGGAATAGATAAAGAATGAGAATTTTAGAATGGCCATGAGACTTAGGAAATAGCAGCGTTAAAGACTCCCTGTCTTGTGCACTCCAACGTATTGTACTGGAGCAAAGAACCACCAATTAGATGGTTAGGAGGTATTAAATGTAATTTCCATCTCTATTCACTGAAGTGAAAATGAAAATAGTCACTTCCATTTTAATGCACATTTTTTAGATTTGTACCCTCACTTGGTTTGCAGCTTATCATTCTGTGAGGGCTTGTGTGCATCAGTGATGCCGAGGGCTAAGCTATCAGTACTTTAACTACTGACAGGGTCTCCCAAGATGGCAGGTATCAGCTGAGGTGCCAGACCATCCATCTGGGCAGCAACAGAATGGGACAATGTTGGCGGCGGAGGATCACATTTCTGTAACAGCAGCAACAACACTAAACTTAAACTATGCGGAAGAAAGGCCTGGCAATCTACTTCCATATCTTAGCACAAAACCCAATGGATAGTCACAAGAAAACAAATTGCACTATATTGCTGGAAGATGAGACCCCCAGGTCAGAAGGCACTCAACTGGCTAGTGGAGAGGAGCTGAAGACTTTTCAGAGTAAAGCCAGCATTTTTTGATGTCGTTGGATCAAAGCCCTCGGGACATCTGACTGCTGTTATAGCTGCGCATGAAATGAGTCAGAAACTGCAAAGATGTCTTACATATTGGGACATGGAACATACGCAGCATGAACCAAGAGAAGTTGGAGGTGGTCAAGAATGAGATGGAACGTGTACAAATTGATCTGTTGAGTGTCAGCAAACTGAAATGGACTGGTATCAGGCACTTTGCATCAGATGATCACATGGTCTACTATGCTGGAAATGAAAGACAAAGAAGAAATGGTGTTGCATTTATAATTAAGAAGAAACTTTTAAGAACAGTAACGAAATACAATGCAGTCAGTGAACGCTTAATTTCTATTTATCTACGAGGAATACCTATCATCACAACTATAATTCAAGTATATGCCCCAACAACAGCTGCAGAAGAGAATGAAATTGATGAGTTCTATGAACAAGTACAAGCTGAAATTGACAGAACATGCAAACAGGATATGCTGATAGTCATGGGAGACTGGAACGCAAAGGCGGCGGCAAAATGGTTGGAAAATACTGACAAGGCAACAGAAATGAAGTTGGAGAAAGAGTGAGAGAATTATGCAAGACCAACGATCTATTCATCTCAAACATACTGTACTTTGCACTGAATTGACTATTGCTCTGTATTGTCTCAACGAGATTGTAAGCTCTGACGAGCAGGGACTGTCTCTTGTATGTATGCCTGTACAGCGCTGCGTGTGTGGCGCTATATAAGTGCTAAATAGTAGTAGTAATAAACACCTTCTTCCAGCAACACAAGTTGTGACTGTACACATGGGCTTCTCCCAATGGATTGTACAGAAATCAAATTGACTACATCTGTGGAAGTCAATGATGGAAAAACTCTTATAACATCAACAAAGACAAAATCTGGAGCTGACTGTGGTACAGATCACCAACTATTAGTATGCAAAATCAAGCTAAAGTTGAAAAAGAGCAAGCCACTCATGAATGTAGCAAAATATGACCTTGAAAATATACCACTGGAATTTAAAGACTGCCTGCAAAATCAATTTTCTGTTTTAGATACAAATGACAGAGCTCCAGAAAAGTTATAGGATGACATCAAGAAGGTTATGTTGGAAGAAAGCAAGAGGTCTCTACAAAAGGTGAAAAAGTAAAAATGGCGAAAATGGGTGACTGAAGAAACTCTGAAAATTGCCCAGAAACTCAGAGAAGCTAAAGCCAGAGGAGAAAGACAGGCAATCACAGAACTCAGAGATTTCCAACGTGCAGCAAGACAAGACAAGGAGAAGTACTACCATAACGCATGCAAGGAAATAGAAGCAGAAACTATTAGAGGAAGATCAGCTTTCCTAAAGCTACGAGAATTAAAGAAAAAATTCCAGCCTGGAATTGGAATGTCACAAAATGCTCAAGGATCTATGTTGAATAATGCTGAAATGATCAAGAAAAAGTGGAAAAAATATACAGTGTTTTTATATGATAAAGATCAAGTGGACCAATAGCCGTTTCAACCTTATGATCCGGAACCATTGATGATGAAAGAAGAAGTTGAAGCAGCACTGAAACTTTATCAAAGAACAAAGCACCGGGCACTGATGGCATTCCCATAGAAGTATTACAGCAATCTGATGCAGCTGTTACCATACTCACAAGGCTCTGCCAGGAAATTTGGAAGACAACATCATAGCCAACTGACTGGAAAAGATCTATGTTTATACCAATACTAAAGAAAGGTGATCCGACTGACTGTAGAAATTATTGCATAATCGCTCTGATCCCACATGCCAGCAAGATTCTACTGAAGATTATTCAGAGACTACAACCATACCTGGAATTACCTGAAGTGCAAGCAGGGTTCAGGAAAGAGCGAGGAACGACAGACATCATCGCAGATCTGAGTTGGATCCTTGAAAAGACTAAAGAATACCTAAAGATATCTATTTGTGCTTTATTGACTACAGGATGGCTTTTGACTGTGCAAACTATGAGACACTCTGGGACACTATAAGAAGCATGGATATACCAGAACCACCCGATTGTTCTCTTGCACAACCTTTGCATTGATCAAGAAGCAACAGTTCAAACGGAACAAGGAGAAACAAAATGGTTTAAAATCAGCAAAGGTGTATGGACAAGGTTGCATACTTCCCCCTACCTCTTTAATTTATATCCAGAACAAATCATCAGAAAAGCAGGACTAAATGAAGACAACAGAGATGTGAAGATTGGTGAAAGACTCATCAACAACCTTCGCTACGCTGATACCACCACATTACTGGCTGAAAGTGAAGACAATCTGAAACATTTGTTTCTCAAGATCAAGGAACATAGTCTTAAAATGGGCCTGTACCTTAATGTAAAGTAGACAAAGATCATGACAACTGGCAAAATCAATAAGTTCATCGTTGATGGAGAAGAAATTGAAATCGTGAACAACTTTAACCTACTTGGATCAGCTATCAACAAAGCAGCAACAAGCAGTCAAGAAATCCAATGATGCACTGCTCTTGGCAGAATGGCTATGAAGGACCTACACAAGATTCTCAAAAGCAGAGAAGTCTCTCTCCATTCAAAGATTCGACTTGTTCAAGCCATTGCATTTTCAATAACGTCATATGGATGCAGAAGCTGGACAGTGAAAAAGATAGACAGAAAGAAAACTGATGCCTTTGAATTATGGTGCTGGTGACAAATACTGTGTATACCATGGACTGCCTGAAGAACAAACCTGTCAGTATTAGAGTAGATCAAACTTAAGCTTTCTTTAGAAGCTCAAATGACAAAACTTCGACTTTCATACTTTGGACACATCATGTGAAGAGAGAGAGATCATTAGAGAAAAACATCATGCTTGGCAAGGTAGAATGTCAACGCAAAAGAGGAAGGTCAGCAATGAGTTGGATCGATACAATAGCAGCAGCTACTGGTGCTAGTCTGTCAACAATGAGCCACCTGACTGAAGACCGAAAAACAATTTAGGACAACTATCCAGAGGGTTGCCATGAGTAGACACAGACTCTATGGCACTTAACAGCAACAACAACAAGATATGTCGTACTGTGTTAGACCCAAAACCTTTTGAACCATGTATCCTTTCCGTAACTGTAGTCAATCCAGATCACCAGGAAATACTATACTTCAAAGAGTAGATCGTTTCCCTGTTGCTCACTGACAGGGATAGGCAGTGGTGTTCCTAAGTATACCTGGATAATGATGGTTTATGGACTTTTCTGTCAAGAATTTGTATAAACCCCTTTTAAACCCAGATATGCTATATGCATTGACCATATGCTCTAGCAATAAATTCCAAAGCATATTTGTGTATCACATGAAAAAACCCATTCCTCAATTTCTTTTATAAGTGCTACCTACTATGAAGTATCCCCTAAACTTAGTACTATCTGAAAGGGTAAACAACCATTTGCTATTTTCATGTTCCATTCCACTCATGATTTTATAGTCCTTTAAGTAGTTTCTTCTACAAGCTGAAGAACCCTAACCTGTTTAGTGCCTTTCCATCTAAGATGGTTCTTCCATCCCTTTTGTCATTTTTGTTGCCCTGTACCTTTTTTAGTTCCACTATATCTTTTACGTGGTGGGGCGATCAGAATGCAACAGAATATGAAATCTTTGGTTGCTCCAAGGAACATTACAGAGACATTCTGATATTCACTATTTTATTTTCTGTTCCTATTCAAAATATATGAAAAGTGCAATGTTGAACTCTTGTATAGGGTATGCTTGATATTTATCATTTTCTTTGTAAATAAAACAAAACAGATAAGACAATTCAGGAACATAATTAATAGGGAAATGCTATTCACTGGCTTGTAACAGTTAATACGAAAATACAGTATGTAATATGGAGAATAAACTCTCATTAGCCAGCAGCAGAATGGTCAAAACATTAACTCAAGAGTTTCTGCTAACATTAGGAAAACTACATGAACAGAGCTCAAGTGCCTAAAAGACATCTCTTCACCATATAAGTATTTCAATTTATAAAGAAAGAAAAAGGTGACAATTTACTTACCAGTTAATGTCCTTTCCTTGAGTCCTGCTGGACCAGTCCAGACAAGTGTGTTGTGTTTGCCTACCAACATATTGGTGGAGACAAAGAACCAATGAAAAGCTCAGGTTTCAATGACATCATACTCATGCCTCTATCCGCCTCAGCCATGAGAGGTACCTTCAGTATTTGTCCCAACGCATATGGAAGAAACATGGCAAACCTCAGAGAACCTCAATCGTGGGCAACAATGAGTAATCAACAGTAGAGAACTATGTACAGGAAAGAATAAACAGAAAGTTGTCAGTAGAAGATGAACCTGCAGAGTCAAATCTAAAGATCACAGAAGACCCAAAGGTACCACAGCAGAAGAACAGAGCAAATACAGTTTCAGGGGTGGGCCCTGGACTGGTCTAGCAGGACTCAAGGAAAGAGCACTAGCTGGTAAGAAAAATGTCATCTTCCATATCATCCTGCTAGACCAGTCCAGACAAGTGGGACGTACCAAAGCTACAACTCCACTTGGCAGAAAGAAGACACAGCAGCTCGCAAAACCCTTGAGTCAAAAGGCATGTCTGCATGAGTGTAGACATCGCAGTAATACTTGACAAAAGTGAAAATTGATGCCCACGTTGCCGCCCGACAATGTCTGCAGGGGCTACTGAGCTCCACTCCACTTATGAGGATGCTTGCACTTGAGTAGAATAGGCGAACAAACCCTCTGAAGAGGCCAGTTCCGCAACAGATACGCCAAGACAACGGCCTCCATCATCCAGTGCCCCAAAGTTGACTTAGCCGCCACATCGCCCTTGCACGGGCCAGCAAGCAGCACAAAAGATGGTTTGACTTAAGAAAGGAATTTGTAACTTCCAAGTACTGGAGAAGTGCTCTCTGGACATCCACAAGGTGAAGATCCTTATACTTCCCCTGACACTGCTCCTTGGAGGAGGGCAGGCAGACCACCTGGTACACATGAAAGGATGAAATTACCTTAGGCAAGAAAGGATAAATGGAAATGGCCTCCTTTGAAAAAGACAGATAAGGATCTCGGCAAGACAGAGCATGCAGCTTGGAAATCCGCCTGATGGAACTAATCGCGACCAAGACCACCATCCTGTACGTTAAATCCTTCAGAGTAGTGCGCTTCAGTGGCCCAAGGGATTCCAACATCAGGGCCCTGAGCACCAGACACATATCCCAGGAAGGGATCATCGACTGGAGGACGCAGACGACAAACTCCCTGATTAAGGCATGAAATATCCAGGTATAAAACTAGAGATCTACCAGCCAACGGACCTCTGAAACAGGCCAAAGCTGCCACCTGAATATTCAAAACTGCAGAGAGATCATGCAGACCTCCGGAACAGAAGTGTGCCCATAGTTTTCTGTTTTGTTACAAGGCCAGAAACTTATCAGCCCCTCCCCCTCCTCAACCGTCTTGCCCTTCCTTCCCCTTCCCGTGCTCACTTGCAGCTCACCCGTCTTTCAGCTTTTTATTTTGCTGGTACTGCTCTTTGGAACTCTCTTCCCTCTTCTCTCCGTCTGGAACCACAATACGTCACTTTCAAACAAAACCTCAAGACCCATCTGTTCTCCCTAGCATTTAATGTTCCTTCTCCTTTTGTATGAGTTTACCCCTTTTTTGTATATTAGTTTTGCCTTTTGTATCTCGTCCTGTCTCTATTATCTTTTTCTTTTTCTGTCCTTTATAATTTTGTACATTTCCTTTCTTTTTACCGGCCTCGGCCAAATTTTTATGTATTTTATTATTGTACACCGCCTTGATTGATATAGAAAGGCGGTTTTTATCAAATGATTAAACCTTAAACCTTATTTATCAAAAATGATTAAACCTTAAGTAGCCTAGTAGTTAGGGCAGCAATCTGGGATCAGAAAGACCAGGGTTCAAATCCTACTGACGCTCCTTGTGGCCTTGGGTAAGTCCCAGCCTTAGATTGTAAGCTCTATGGGGACAGGGAAATATCTACAGTACCTGATTGTAACTCACTTTGATCTACTGCTGGAAGTTGCGAGCTACGTTATGCACCTAGGAAAGAAAAAACAAACTATGGTTACATGATGCAAAGTTCCACGTTAGGAACCACTATCCAGGAAAAAGATTTAGGCGCTATCGTGGATAGCATGTTAAAACCCTCCACCCAGTGTGCAGCAGCGGCCAAGAGAGCAAATAGAATGCAAGGTATCATAAGGAAAGGAATGGAAAAATAAAACAAAGGATATTATAATGCCTCTGTAGCGTTCCATGGTGCGAACACACCTTGAATATTGTGTACAATTCTGGTCACCATATCTTAAAAAGGATATAGCGTTATTAGAAAAGGTACAGAGAAGAGCTACCAAAATGGTAACGGGGATGGAAGGATACCCCAATGTAGAGAGGCTAAAAAGGTTAGGGCTCTTCAACCTGGAAAAGAGATGGCTGAGGGGAGATATGATAGAGATCTATAAATTAATAAATGGAGTGTGGAACGGGTAAACATTGATTGTTTATGCCATCAAAATATACAAAGACATGGGGGCATGCAATGAAGCTACAGGATAACCTATTTAATACTAATAAGAGAAAATATTGTTTCACTCAACGTGTAATCAAACTCTGGAATTCATTACCGGAGGATGTAGTAAAAGCTGTTAGTGTAGCCGGGTTTAAAAAAGGTTTGGACAAGTTCTGGAGGAAAGGTCCATAAAGGTTAAATTAGACTTACCTGCTAATTGTAGTTCCTGGAGGAAGTCCAGTCTAGTCCCGAAACCTCTGGGTTGTCATCCTCCTCCAGCAGCTTTGGAGACTGAGAAACGTCACTCTTGTGATGTCACTGGTATATAAGCACCGGAACTGCCTCCTCACACCAGTAACCTATTGACAAAGCAGACTCGCCGGAGCAACAATTAAGTAGTGAACTGTACCATAAAATCTAAACAACTAACTGAAATCTTAAGGACCACATGTCCAACTATGTACATAACCTCTGAAGCATTTCTTACGTGCTGAGGTCCACTTTCCCCCCTTATGAAGAAAGTTGAACCGATAACCACCGCCAAGTTACACCCTGTGCTACGGTGAACTATGCTTCAACACCGCTAAAGGTGATGCTCACCTGTAAGCTCGATCCTGCTTCAGGCCATAGTTCACCAATGTATCAGGGCGGGATACGGGACTAGACTGGAGTTCCTCCAGGAACTACAATTAGCAGGTAAGTCTAATTTAACCTTCCTGATCGTCCCTCCAGTCTAGTCCCGAAACCTCTGGGGATGTAACAGAGCAGTGAACAGATTCAACGGGAGGGCCCTGTTAGACCAGCCTGAAGCACAGCCGATCCAAAACAGATGTCCCTTTCCGGCTGAATATCTAGACGGTAATGCTTTACAAAGGAGTGCAAAGAAGACCAGGTCGCTGCTTTACAGATTTCCACCGCTGGCACTAAACTGCATTCTGCCCAAGACACCACTTGCTCCCTAGTGGAATGAGTTCTCAGCCCTTTAGGAACCACCCGGCCTTTCAACAGATACGCTGACGCGATTGCCTCCTTCAACCATCGGGTAATCGAAGCTTTAGAAGCCGCTTCACTCTGTCTTGGTCACGCAAACAGCACAGAGAGTAGTTACTCACCTGTAACAGGTGTTCTCCAGGAGCAGCAGGAATCAGTCCTCACATATGGGTGACGTCGGCGCCGACAGAGCCCCCATGCGGAGCATTTCCCCAGCTTTCAAAGAAAGCCTTTGGGAATGCAGGTACGCATGCACGGTCCCCTTCCCGCCCAAAGGTGCCATCTTGCTCAGTCCGATGACATAGCTAAAAGACAGCACAAAAAAAGAACATGAACTATATACAACTGCAACTCCAAGGGGAGGAGGGAGGGTCGTGAGGACTGATTCCTGCTGCTCCTGAAGAACACCTGTTACAGGTGAGTAACTACTCTTTCTCCAGGACGAAGCAGGACGTCAGTCCTCACATATGGGTGACTCCCTAGCTCTGGGCTACCAGGAACCCAGGCTGAAAAATAGAGCTCCCTCTAGAGCCTCAGCAACAGTGAGAGAATCTTCTCTGAGACCACACCTGAACGGTAGCCCAACACCAGGGCCGGAGGGTAGGAGTTGCCTAAACCTCAAAGAGATTACGGAGTACCGCTTGCTCGAAAGCACTGTCCCTACGGGACTCCCTCTCGAGGCAGTAGTGGTCCGCAAAAGTCTGGCTTGAAGACCAAGTAGCGGCCCGGAAGATGTCTGCCAACGGAACAGAGCGGAAGTGAGCTACTGATGCGGCCTTCACCCTGACTCGGTGGGCTGTGACTCGACCCTCCAGGGAGAGGCCGGCTGCCCTGTACGCCCAGGCGATACAGTCTGCCACCCAGATGGACAACGTACGCTTAGTGGTCCAACAAAAAAGGCAAAAAATCATGCTACCACCAAGGCCACAGTCCAAAAACGTGATTGGAGTGGAAAAACAGTTTTATTTCTCAAAATACTTGTCAACCCAAGTATTTTGAGAAATAAAACTGTTTTTCCAACGTACGCTTAGTGACAGGCAACCCCAATTTATTAGGGACAAAGGAAACGAAGAGCTGAGAAGCCCTTCTTTGGCCCTGCGTACGTTCTAGGTAAAATGACAGCACCCTTCTACAATCCAGGGTATGCAAGACAGTTTCGGCCCTACTGGCGTGCGGCCTGGGAAAAAAACGTCGGAAGTACCACCTCCTGGTTGAGGTGGAAGGAGGACACTACCTTTGGAAGGAACTTAGGATGAGTCCGCAAGACTACCCTGTTCTTATAAAACCCGGTATACGGTGTGGTGTAGAAGGTCCCTCAGATCCCTTAGAGAGTGATAAAACGCAGGACTTAGCTTCAGTTAATGAAGGAAAACAAATGCACATGGCCCCTGGTTTCCAGGGAAACCACAAACAGAGCAGATCAGAGGAGAGGAAAACACACCCCTGCTGCAGTTCAGCTCATCGGTCACGAGCTGAGGCAGAACACCTGCTGGAGGGAGGGGTCAGATTAAACCCAGGAAGCCAGAGATATAAGGGAAGTTCATTAGGAAGGAAGTTAGCACAGCTGGGAGCACAGCCGGGAACACAGCCACGAGAGCAGTCACGAGAAGCAGAGGATTGGCTTGGGAGTGAGGATTCAGAGGAACTAATGGTAACAGAAGATTCTCTGACCTTTGACTCAGAAAGGGAAATCAGCAAAAGAAACGAGCAGAGAACCAGTGCAAAGGAGCCAGGTACGAGCAGCCCAGGTTTGGTGCCGTATATAAAAGGCAGCCAGAAGGGAAATGTACCAAGAAGGCAGACTTGTGTGCACGTAGAAACTCCAAGGCTTGTATCTGTAGCTGATCCTGGAGGGCAGAAGGAATCTCCCATAAGAAGGTCAAAAGGTAGGCTGAGTGACTGGTATAAAAGCAAAGCTGTTTTTAAGAAGTGCTCTGATATTAACCCAGAAGGGTGGGGCTTTACGTGTGCTGAATACTGTGGCAATTCCCAACCTTATATAGCAGAAGGCTGTAGAGAAAAGTCTCATGCTGAAGGAATAGGTGTGTGCTTGGAAACACCCTGTAGTCAACTGCAGACATTTCCAGCTGAGAACCAATATGAACCAATGGAAACGGAACCGTCTTTAGAATACCTGCCTGTTGAGTCAATGGACTGTACAATATCTGTGTCTGATAAGATAAGACCTGTGTGCTAGGATTAAGTTGTGCAGAGAGAGAGCTGCAGGTAGCAGCTAGAAGAAAAAGCACCAAAGGTTTTGGAACAGAGAATTGCTCTTTAAGTTGGATTACTGTGATGCTGATATAGGAAGCTGTTTATGTTTCATTCTTATATTATTTCCTGCCAGAAGATACATGGCCAACTGTTCTTTATTTTATGTTATGTAAAAGCCGTTTGGAAGGGGAATTAAAATCCTGTTATTTGCCTGAACCACTCGAGCTCCACTACTCTCTTTATTTCGGTTGGTGAAAACTACAAATCCCAGGAGGCAGTGCTTTCCCCAAGCACTATTTTACTGTCTGAATAAGAGATCAGGCCGCTTAACTCTACAAGCTCAAGCTGTGGGGTAATAGCGACATTACAACGGTCTATCCGAGACCAGGGCCTGAAGCTCACTCACACGCCTAGCCGAGGTGAGTGCCACGAGAAACACTTTCCAGGAAAGGAAACGTAAGTGGCAGGTAGCCATCGGCTCAAAAGGTGGGCGAGTCAGTTGCTGCAAGACCACACTGAGATCCCGCTCAGTGGCCAGTGGACGAATAGGAGGCTTAAGCAGAAGCAGGCCTCTGAGGAAGCGGGACACCAGAGGGTGGCCCGAGAGGGATTGTCCCTCCACCGACGAGTGGTGAGCAGAGAGGGCACTGAGGTAGACCCGAACAGAGTTGGACTGAAGTCCCAGGTCAGACAGGTGGAGCAGGTACTGCAGCACCACCGGGACCGAGCAGGAGAAGGGATCCTCCTGCTGTTGAGAACACCAAGTGGAAAACCTACGCCACTTCAGAGCATAGGCCTTCCGAGTGGAATGCTTTCTGGAGGCCAACACCACCTCTTCAACCTCCTTTGGTAGGAGCAAGGGAGCAAGGACTACCCTTTCAGCAGCCAGGCCATCAAATTGAGGGATATGAGGTTGGGATGCAAGAGGGACCCCTGATCCTGAGTCAGAAGGTCGGGATGCAGCCCCAGAGGAAGTGGAGCATCCACTGCCAACTGCAGAAGAAGAGGGAACTACAGCTGCCTGGGCCACCTGGGGACTATCAGGATCACCATGGCTCGGTTCTGCTGGGTTTTGAATAGAGTCCGGGCCACCAGAGGTATGGGAGGAAACGCATACAGCAGGCCCTCTGACCAAGGGATCAGGAATGCATCTGCCACTGCCCTCAGAGGATGCGGTTGTGTGGAACAGAACTTGGATAGTTGCCTGTTCAGCGGACTGGCAAAAAGATCCATGGTCGGAAGTCCCCACTTCAGAAAGATCTGTTGGACTACCCGAGGATCCAACTGCCACTCATGAGGCTGCAGGAGTCTGCTTAGCCTGTCCGCCAGGTAGTTTTCCTGGCCAGGGAGGTAGACCGCCTTGATGGTCATGTTCTGATTGATAGCCCAGGAGCAGAGAGCTTGTGCTTCCAGGCACAGGAGTTGAGATCCCGTGCCTCCCTGCTTGTTCACGTAGAACATAGCCACCTGGTTGTCCATCTGAATTAGGACAAACTAGTGAGAGAGGACCGGAGAGAAAGTCTGTAAGGCTAGTCGAATGGCTCTCAATTCCAACAGATTGATCTGCTGGGCGGCCTCCCACAGAGACCACAGGCCTTGGGTGCAGGTCCCCTGGCAATGTGCCCCCCAGCCTTGCAGGGAAGCATCGGTTGTCAGTACCGGAGCATGCGGGGAGGCCCGAAAGGGAACTCCCCCGAACAGGTTTGGGAGATGCCTCCACCAGCGTAAGGAGTCCACCAAGGACACCTTTATCCTGTCTGACAACTTCCCTGTGGCCTGTACCCACTGTGCCCTGAGGCACCACTGAGCTGGCCTCATGTGCAGACGGGCATTCGGGGTGACATGCACTGTGGAAGCCATGTGACCTAAGAGCCGGAGGAAGTGTCTGGCAGAGACCAGAGAGTTCGTCTGAAACTGGCCGGCCAAC
Organism: Ichthyophis bannanicus; assembly: GCA_033557465.1. Taxonomy (NCBI): domain Eukaryota; kingdom Metazoa; phylum Chordata; class Amphibia; order Gymnophiona; family Ichthyophiidae; genus Ichthyophis; species Ichthyophis bannanicus. Next base: position 264,362,225 of record CM066040.1, read on the forward strand.
TTCATCAGCCTGTGAGCTCTGTCCACAGGCAAATAGGCCTTTGCATGGATGGTATCCAAACTTGCCCCTATGAACTCCACGTCCTGTGAGGGGACTAAAGTGGACTTTGGGAAGTTCATAACGAACCCCAGGTGCTGAAGCAGGGATATGGTTTGGAAGGTGGCCTGCCTGGCCTCTTGTGGAGACTGGCCCCTGATAAGCCAGTCGCCTAGGTAAGGGAACACAAAGATTCCTTGGTTCCTGAGGTAGGCCGCAACCACTGTAAAAACCCAGGGGGCGGAGGTGAGGCCAAAGGGAAGCACTCTGTACTGATAAATGGTTCCCTCCCACCATAAATCTGAGATATTGCCTGTGACGGATGGATGAGGATGTGAGTATAAGCATCCTTCAGGTCTAAGTAACATAGCCAATCTCCCTGCTGGAGGTAGGGCAGTAAGATTCCAAGGGTAAGCATCTTGAACTTTTCCCTCTCCAGAAACTTGTTGAGATTTCTAAGGTCTAGGATGGGTCTGAGGCCTCCTGTTCTCTTTGGTACCAGGAAGTACCTCGAGTAGAAGCCTTGCCCTTCCAGGTGGTGAGGCACCGGTTCCACCGCCTGGTCCTGTAGCAGACCTTCCAACTCCTGAAGGAGTAAGTTTCTGTGCAGAGGGGGTCTTGGAGGCTCCCCTGGAAAGTAAGAGGGGGGTATCTGGGTGAAGTGAAGCAGATATCCCCTCTCGATGATGTTTAACACCCAAGTATCCCCTGTGATGGGTGGCCACCTGTCTGCGTACAGGGTCAGCCGACCTCCTGTGCCCTGGGGAGGAGGAGAGGCTATGCTGGCAGTGTCAAAAACCCCCTCCCTGCTGAGCAGGAGCCGGAGTAGGAGGCTTGGGAGCCTTCTGCCTATGGGGCCCATGACCCTGCCCCTTGGCCTGCTCTCCCTGTTGGGGAGCTGCAGAGGCCTGGTAGTGAGGGTAGGATTTGTAGGCAGCAGTCTTCCTCGGGTAAAAGGTCTTTTTCCCCGAGCCCTTCTTCTTCTGAGAAGGGGCAGAGGTTTTCCTGGACAGCCTTGTCCGGGTAAGAGTCTCGGTCTCAAGTTCTGCAGCCTTTTCAGCCATGGGCTTGCCAAAGAGGTTTTCACCTCGACAAGGGACATCGACCAACTTGTCCTGTACCCAAGGCTCGAGGTCTGAGGATTGTAGCCAGGTCTGGCAGCGTGCACCGATGCCGGCCCCTGCTACTTGGGCCGAAGCCTCGAATGCATCATAGGTTGCTCGAGAGATAAACTTCGAGCACTCTCAAATACCAGAAGACAAAGCCTTGAACCTCTGCAAAGGTTCCTCGGACAGACCAGCAGAGAACCCGGCAATCTCCTTTGCCAGGTCTCGAAGGTACATGCCCATGTACAGCTGGTAGGTCTGGATGCGGCAAGCAAGCATAGAACCCTGGAAGCACTTTCTACCGAGGGCATCCAGGTTCCGGGCTTCCCTGCTGGGAGGCACCGAGGAGTGCATCTTCTGACTCTTCAGGCGATGCATGGCCGATTCCACAACCATGGAGTGGTGCGGTAGCTGTGCCTTTTGGAACCCGGGGCTCTTGCAGACTCGATAGATGGAATCGACCCGCTTGCTTAAAACCGGCATCGAGGCCGTCGTCTCCCACATGCAGAAGAGCAACCGCTCCAGCATCGGAGGAACCGGTACAGTAAAGGCCTCCTTGGGAGGAGAGTCATACTGCAGAGCCTCGAGCTCTTCAGCTCGAGGCTCCTCCTCGGGGTCCGCAGGGAAGGCCAAGGCTTTGGCCATATCCCGTACAAAATCCGAGAACCGGGTATCCTCTGGGGGGGACCTTGTCCAAGGCTCAGATCCCGGTGTGTCCGAAGGGACACACCGGGTCCAGAAGGTGTCCGGGGACGACTCTTCCTCGGTTTCTCATGCCGATTCCTCCGAGGAGGAATCGAGCGGTTCCGAGTGGGCGGGCACCGACGCCATCCACCCCGAAGCCGAGGGTACCGGCGTCGACGACCTCGGTTCCGAACGGGAGGCCGAGAGTGACCTTGGCCGAGGATCGACTCGAGTTCACATGGTCTCGAGGATCGGCTCGGCCTCCGGGGTCGACTTGATGTCCCGGTGGTCGGGGCAGATGCGCCGGTGAGACTGGCGATCAGCACCCGCTGCTGCTCCATGAAGGCAGACAATCTGCTCTCCAAGGCTGTCAACCTGAGTCCAAGCTCAGGAGACCCAGCAGCCTCCGACTCGGGCCCCGACGGCGTCTGGCCCGACATCGGCTCCCCCGGAGGAGAGTCCACGAGGACTACAGTACTCACGTAACTCAGGGCCTCCGACTCTACACGAGGATGCTTTTCAGGCCTCTCCGACTCCAAAGACCCAGGACGGCGATCGGGGCTATGCGACCTGGCCCTCGAGGAGCCAAGAGCGTCCACCGATGCCGCCCTCGCGGGTTTCTTCTTCCTTCGGTGCTCCCTCGAGGGGGACGCCCTCTCAAAGGAGCCCCGACGATGCTCGAGGTAAAACTCCCAAGACGTCGAGGCCTCTGACGAAGTCCGGACCCATCCAGACGCAGGATAGGAGAAGATCCTCTCACGCTGGTGCTGATTGTTCCGCAATGCCTTCGAAGACATTTTGCACAGGGACTACAGACCTTAGGATCATGGCCAGGCCCTCGGAACTGGAGGCAGCAGTCATGTGTCGGTGAGAGACATTAGTTTCTTGCACCCATCACACTTCTTAAAGCCACTGGCAACCATCGGGGGAAAAAGGACCCCTGCAAGATCAAAAATTCGGGCCGCCATGGAAAAGAAAAATTGGCGCGAACGCAGTCTCTAAGGACAAAAACTGAAAAAAGAGATCCGGGCTTGGCACCGGTGTACCGAGTCCAGGCGGGAAAGGGAACTGACGTCGAACCGAAGAAAAAACTCGACTCAACGCTGGAAAATCCTCTTTTTTCACGGGTGTCTAGGACACACGTCCGTAGGGCTCCGCGGAAAAAAGAAGACTGAGCAAGATGGCACCTTTGGGAGGGAAGGGACTGCGCATGCGTGCCTGCATTCCCAAAGGCTTTCTTTGAAAGCTGGGGAAATGCTCCGCATGGGGGCTCCGTCGGCGCTGACGTCACCCATATGTGAGGACTGACTTCCTGCTTGGTCCTGGAGAATCAGTCTATCCGACTTACGGAAACTGGCCATCCTGCGGATATACCTTTTCAATGCTTGCCGAATATCCAACAGATATAACTGCCCTGTGGAATGACCCTCTCTCTCTGCCGCGAATACCGGCAAAGATACCACCTGAGTCATATGAAAAGCCAACACCACTTTGGGCAAAAAAAAAGGTACTGGCCTCAAAACCACCTTAGAATCGAAGAAAGACAGAAAAGGCTTCCTACAAGACAATGCTTGCAATTCTGAGATCCGCCTCGCCGAAGCAATTGCCACCAAGAATACCACCTTAAGGGTGAGATCTTTCAGAGATACTCTCGCTAATGGCTCAAAGTGCGCTTTCCCCAATGCCTCCAAGACCAAAGGGAAATCCCACATCGGAACTATTTGCTTACGCGGCGGCCGCAACAGAGCTACTGTCCCTCAAAAAACGTTTAACATCTGCATGTCCGCCTAACACCTCGCCCTGCACCTTACCCCATAACAGGACAGCGCTGCCAACTGAACTCTCAATGAAGCGGCCGCCAAGCCCTTCTGAAACCTGTCTTGCAAGAAAGACAGAACCTGCGGTACTGACGCTCTTAAGGGAACGAAATCCCTGTCCGCACACCATGCTTCAAAGATACGCCATACTCTAACATAAGCCAACGAGGTGGACTTTCGCCGAGCTTTCAGCAAGGTGGAAATCACCCCTGTCGAATAACCCTTTGCTCTCCTCCTAGCACTCTCAAGAGCCAGGCCATAAGCGAGAATCTAGCCACCTGAGGCTTGCACAGGGGCCCCTGAGTTAGAAGGTCCCTGCGAACTGGAAGCTTCCAGGGCTTCCCTACCAAGAGTCGCATCAAATCTGCGTACCATGGTCTTCTCGGCCAATCCGGCGCTATTAGAATTACTTGTCCTTTGTGGAACTCTATGCGCTGCAACACTCGACTGATCAACACCCAAGGTGGAAACACGTACAGCAGCTGCTCCTCCGGCCAGGCCTGTATAAGAGCGTCCAGGCCTTCCGCCATTCTCTCTCGTCTTCTGCTGACGAACCGATCGACCTTCGCCGACTGGAAAGTTGCCATGAGATCCATTACCGGCGTCCCCCAGCGACACACCAGCATCGCGAACACTTCTGGGTGTAGGACCCACTCCCCTGGGTCTACCTTTACGCGACTCAAGAAGTCGGCATCCACATTGTCCACCCCTGTGACATGCGCTGCCGACAAAGCCACCAGATTCTCTTCGGCCCATTCGAACAAACTCTCGGCCTCGGCTTCCAGTGCCACACTGCTGGTGCCCCCTTGACGGTTGATATAAGCCACCGCAGCTGCGTTGTCGGAGAATACTCGAATGACCTTTCCCTGGAGATACGATCGAAACACTTGCAGAGTCATCGCCACTGTCTTCAACTCCAATCTGTTGATTGACCAACTCCTCTCTAGATCAGACCACTGCCCTTGTGCAAATCGTCCTTGATAATGAGCTCCCCAGTCCACAAGACTGGCATCTGTTGTCAGAGATATCCACACAGGCGTCTCCAAGGGCATCCCTTTTTCCAGACACCCTGGACGCAGCCACCACTGAAGTGCCTTGCATGTCTGCGGCGGACAAGTCAGCCTCTGAAGACAGCTGATCCTTTTGATGCGATCCTTCCTCAAAGCGCTCTCTGCAACGGTCTCATGTGAGCCCGCGCCCACGGAACCAACTCGAGGGTCACTGCCATGGTCCCTAGCAACTGAAGATAATCCCAGGCCGTGGGACCCTGCTTGCTGAGAAACCGGCGGACCAACTTCCTGAGCCCCAGCACCCGCTGTTGAGGCAGAAAAATTTGTCCCACTCTCGTATCGAAGCGCACCCCCAGGTACTCCAGGCTCTGAGAATGTTCCAACTTGCTCTTTGCCATGTTCACTACCCAACCGAGACTCTGTAGGAAAGCCACCACTATGGCCATAGCCGACAAACTTTCTGCTCGGGACTTCGCTCTGATCAACCAATCGTCCAGATAAGGGTGTACCAACACGCAAGGCCGCTGCCACCACCACCATCACCTTGGTGAACGTCCGTGGCGCCGTAGCTAGGCCAAAGGGAAGCGCCTGAAACTGGAAATGTCCCATAGGCACCGCAAACCTGAGAAATCTCTGATGCTCCTGCTGAATCGGAATGTGAAGATACACTTCCGACAGGTCTAGGGACGTAAGAAATTCCCCCTTTTTTACCGCCACGATAACCGACCTGAGGGTCTCCATCCGAAAATGAGACACCCGGAGACAGCGATTTACTCTTTTGAGATCTAAAATAGGTTGATAGGTTCCTTCCTTCTTTGGAACAACAAAGTAAATGGAGTATCGACCGCATCCTAACTGGTCAGGAGGAACCGGTACTATCGCTTTGAGGGACAGCAGTCTTTGCACCGTCTCCCACACAGCCTTGCACGGAGACTGAACGAAAGAATTGGTCACCAGCCGCTGAAACTCCAACGCATAACCTACCCGAATAACCTCTAACACCCACTGATCTGAAGTGATTTGGACCCAGGCAGGGTAAAACTCCTGCAACCGACCCCCTACGGCAGCGATGGCGAACCTATGGCACGCGTGCCAGCTGTGGCACGCGAAGGCCTTGCAGCTGGCACGCGTGAAGGTCCGCAGAAAAAGAAAAAGCGGGCTCTGGCTGCTGCCGCGGACGCGGACGCGGCAGCATGCAGTGTCCCGCGGGGCCCCCTCCGCCCGCTAAGCCCCTCTGCAAGGGCTTTCAGATTCGCGAGGGAGACAGCGTCTCCCTCGCGTCTCTGTTAAGCCCGCAGGGGCTAATGGGAAATTTCCCATCAGCCCCTTTAGAGGGACTGATGGGAAATTTCCCATTAGCCCCTGCGGGCTTAACAGAGACGCGAGGGAGACGCTCTCCCTCGCGAATCTGAAAGCCCTTGTAGAGGGGCTTAGCGGGCGGAGGGGGCCCCGCGGGACATTGCATTCTGCCGCTGCCGCGGCAGAAGCCAGAGCCAGCTGCTTTTTTTTTTTTTTTTAATTTGCCCGGGGGGGTGGGTTTGGACTGGTAATGGGGGAGGGGGGGGGGTTGGGCTGCTAATGGGCTGGGGGGGGTTAAGGACTGCTAATGGGCTAGGGGGGGTTAGGACTGCTAATGGGCTGGGGGGGTAGGACTGGTAATGGGCTGTGGGGTGTTGGGGACTGTATGGATAAGGGTTGATGGGGGGATATGACAGGTAATGGGCTATGGGGGGGGGTTAGGACTGCTAATGGGCTAGAGAGGGGGGGTTAGGACTGCTAATGGGCTAGGGGGGGTTAGGACTTCTGATGGGGAGGGGTTAGGACTTGAGGTGGGCTGTTGGGTGGGGTTAGGACTGGAAATGGGCAGATGGGGGTTTAACACTGGAGGTGGTCTGATGGGGTTAGGACTGGTAATGGGCTATGGGGGGGTTTAGGACTGATAATGGGCTATGGGGGGCTGGGACAAGAAATGGGCTGATGGGGAGGGGTTAGGACTTGAGGTGGGCTGATGGGGTTAGGACTGGTAATGGACTGTGGGCTGATGGGGGGGGTTAGGACTGGCAATGGGCTATGGGGGGCTGACTGGAAGTGGGCTGATGGGGGGTTAGGACTGGAAGTGGGCTGATGGGGGGTTAGGACTGGTAATGGGTTATAGGGGTGGCTTAAACTGAAAATGGGGTGATGGGGGGTTAGGACTGGAAGTGGGTTGATGAGGGGGGATAGGACTGGTATTGGGTTGGGGGGTTGCTAGGACTGGAAATGGGTTGGGGGGCTGCTAGGACTGGAAATGGGCTGATGCAGGGACTAGAAGGGAATGGATGCTGGGTGAGGCTGGAACTAGAAGGGAGCTGGTGTTGGGGGAGGATTAGAATGGGATGGGGCTGGGAGAGTAAAATGGAGAGGGGAAAAATATTTTGTGTGGGAGGGATAAAAAATCTACAATTGGCCGGGTATTGGGAGAGTAAGTGGGGATTGAGGATGGAGGGGTAAATTTTGAGTAGATGAAATAGGAATGAGGAAAGAGCAAAAGGAGAAAGATTAGTATGTTAAAGCAGATGTAGAGAGAATGGAAAAAAAAACCAAGAAGACAGAAGAAAGGACAAATGGACAGCAGATGGAGAGTTAGCAGAAGACACGAAGAAACCAGAAGAAAGTGGCTGGAACAATTGCAACTGAAAAAAAATGCACAAAAGGTAGAAAACTATCTCTTTATTTTGAATTTATTAATTGGAATATGTCAGCTCTGGGAAATGTGCATCATTAATTTTTGCGCTTTGTTTAGTACAAGAGGAAATTAATATATAGTTTTATTTCTACAGTGTTGTTGTATATTCCAAGTTTGGCTTTTGGGGTTCCCAGTTTAATTATTGTCTTCCTGTTTCTAAATTGTGATTCCTTGTTTGGTAATGGTCTGTTCTGCATGTGTAACTGAGCTGAGGTATTCTGTTTATATAATTCCTATTTGACATTGCCACTTGTTCTTTCCCCAGTAGGTCATGTATTGTTGTTCTCTGAGATGTATTGGTTTAATATTTGCAGTGTTGCCTTTTGATAGGTAGAGTATGGTGCTTTGTGAGTCCTGGTAGTGCTGTTAGGATACGGCGGGTTTGCTATGGGTTCTAAATGGGCAGCGTTTGTAGTAGTTCCTAATGTGCCTGGCGGTTGGTACTGGATTATAGTAATGTAGAAACCTTTTATTTATTTTATTTATTTATTTATTTATTTACATTCTCTTATATACCGCACTATTCGGCATCAGCGCGGTTCACATAGAACAAAAAGTCTCAGTACAATAACATGCATGAGTTTACAGATAACAAGGGGAGGAACTTGGATAACAGGGGAAACTATTTACAGTCTATTTACAGATATAATACTACAGCATGGCTACAAGTTATTAGGAACAGGTGCTAATAATATGTTCAATAAACAAAGCGATTTAGTCTTTCTTTATCCATATACTCATTAAGAGGCATGTTTACTAAAAGTTAGTGTATGGTAACATTATGCAAATATTTATGCAAATGAAGCACCTTATGCAAATGGAGCTTTAATTGACGTGCTGGCACTTTGAGGAAATTCTTTGGTTTTGTGCGGCAGTTTGGGCACTCGGGCTCAAAAAGGTTAGCCATCACTGCCCTACGGGAACCAGCCCCATCTGGGCCCTCCTGACTTCATTGAGATTTCCTGAGATTTGAGGAAGTGGAGGAAGCCGCAAAGCCCCTGCCTGCTCCTCGAAATTCACGAAACCCTTGACTTCTACCGGGAAAATGCCCCCGCTGACTTTGGCCAAACCTCAGGGAACGGAAACGTCGAAACTCCCATTGCTTTCCCTGAGGCATGGGAGTGGAGCGTCCCTGCTTCTGCTTGTCCTCTGGCAACCTACCGCCCTTGGACTCTCCTAAATCCTTTACCAGTTTATCTAAATCTTCTCCAAACAGTAGTTTTCCCCGGAAGGGAGGCTTACTTAATCTCGCCTTGGAAGAGCCATCCGCAGCCCAATTGCGCAGCCAAAGACATCGCCTCCCCGCAATTACCAAAGCCATACTCTTCAATAACCCCCGGATAAGGTCATAATGAATATCAGCCAGATATGCTGCTCCGGATTCCAGCCTGGACGCCCCCTCAGTCGCCTCCTCCGAGTGCTCCCCTTGAATCCGCTGCGCCCAGTGTAGGCAGGCCCTCGCCACCCAGGCTCCACAAATAAAAGCCTGTAAAGAGAGTGCATTCACTTCAAAGACTTGCTTCAACAAGGTCTCTAACTTACGGTCTTGGGCATCCTTGAGCACCGCACTTCCCTCTACTGGAATTTTAGTCTTCTTGGTAACTGCTGACACGGCTGCATCTACCCTCGGAGACTTAAACAACTCCCGATCCTGGTCTATGAGAGGGTAAAGACGCGCCATAACTCGAGACCCTTTAAGCGTGGCCTCTGGCATGTCCCATTCTTCTTGAATCATTTCCCTAACCACTCTGTGTACCGGGAAAGCCCTCTGAGTCTTTCGAAAGGCCTGCAATAATGCGTACAATCCTCCTCAGGTCCTCCGGACGGCATATTAAGAGTCTTGAGAGACTCAGCAATGAGTGCCGGTAGTTCCTCTCTACGAAACACACGCACCACCCTCGCTCGATCCTCCTGTTCCGTAATCTCGTCTTCTTCCAGCTCGTCATCCAGGCCCATGTCAGGATCTGGCTCCTCAGAGCATAGGTTCTCCGATATGACCGACTGTTCAAACCGATCCTTATCTCCCCTGGGCCTTTTCGCACTTATGCTTGTCACTCCCACCATCAAAGGCATCCTCGGCCTCTTCTCTCCCAGCTCCGCCTCTGAGGAACTGGCTGTAGGCCTACTCTGAGAGCTGCTCAAGGCCTGCTGGAGCAGAGCCACGAAATCTGGTGAAATGATCGCCACCAGACCTCCAGGTAAAGGTGGCTGCGAAGTCGGGAGGTCCGGTGCCGAAGATGTACTGGGCACTGGCTCCAGAGCAGGCAATGTGGATAATACTGGCTCTAGAGGGGCCCTAGACGTCCCTTCCTGAGCCCCTCCTCCTGCATCCGAGTCTTGCTCCATACCCGCAGATTCCTGACTGCAGCCCCTACATACACCGTCCTGTGACACGGAGCCCCTTCTTGCACCGCAAAGCAAACAGTGTGGTCTAGCAGGCATCCTGTCTTCCCAGAGCTGCGCAGTGTGTTTACTTGTGTCCCTAAACAGAGCCAAGTACACCCCCACGGATTGACTTTTTTTTATTTTTTTTTTAAGTGCGGTACCTTCAGTAACGCTTCCCCAGTCAAATTCTAAGGAAAGTTTTCAAAAACGAGGCCCCCCAGCTTAATTACACAACTTTATAGGCAGCCAAATGCAAACGGTGAGTCCCGTGCGACTGTCACGCGGTCTGGCCTGCACCGCCAAAAGTCACGCTTCTCCAGCTTCTCCTGATGCCATTCCCGCCTAAAACACCCCCCTTACCTTGCCTTCCACCGGAGCTGTGTCTGGTGCCTCCTCCCCCCTGCTCGTAAACACAAAGAAGAGCAAACACTCTTGCAGTAGGAAGCAGGAAACACAAGGAGCAAGAGACGTGTGAAGGTCACAGGAGCCTTTATTAGATAAAACCCAATGCGTTTCGGCAAAGCCTTCCTCAGGGGGTATGCAGCTTATAAAATAAAATAAAATTAGCAATTAAAACAATATATATATATCATAAATACATGAAAACATTGAAAAATGATACATGTTTATATCATTTTTTTAAAACCATAAAAAAGAAAATAGTGTTTATCATTTATATATATCATTTTGAAACCATAATAAATAAAGATTAAAAACAAGGATAAAAAACAAAGATAAAAAACAAAACGCAGGGCAGGAAAAGAAGAACTCGTATAAATACTAAATGTAAGAATGTAGAAGAGACATTGGCAAGGCTATGAGGAGGACAATGAGACATCATTAAATTATAAGAAAACATTAAAATATAAATATACAAGATAGTACTCACTGGAGCACCCTGTGGTGAATCTCAGATAGAGAGTAATCTTTAGGGTTCTACTCTAGCTATAAAATGAATAACAAAACAGAGTAATATTTGAACACGACATTTCAGAAAAAATTATTCACTATGAACAAATTTCTAATGATTCAACATTCAATGAAAAAACTGTATAATGTGCAAATTCTAATTCTTTAATGTAGTATATGACACTTTGCCAACTTGGATTCCACCAAAGTAAGAACATATATATGCTTGTTGCATCAAAGCAAAAAACTATATAGAATGTAATAATATATATGTCTTTCTGAAAGGCAGAGAATCTTGAAATTAATAATATAAACTAGATTGTATGCCATGGGTTTAAATCTATGAACAGGAGTTTTCATCCCTCCATTGCTAACGCCGTTTGTAGAAGAATCACATAGAAATCCCTACCAGAGTATGTAGAGCAACGAGGTTAAAAGATGAGCCAAATATTTTAATGTTTTCTTATAATTTAATGTTTCATTGTCCTCCTCATAGCCTTGCTTTTGTTTTTTATCCTTGTTTTTAATCTTTCTTTATTATGATTTCAAAATGATGTATTCGTGTATCATTTCTTTTTTATGGTTTTAAAAAATGATATAAACATGTATCATTTTTCAATGTTTTCATGTATTTATGATATATATATTGTTTTAATTGTCAATTTTATTTTACTTTATAAGCTGCATACCCCCTGAGGAAGGCGTTGCCGGAACGCGTTGGGGTTTTATCTAATAAAGGCTCCTGTGACCTTCAAAGTCTCTTGCTCCTTCCTTCTCCCCCGTGCTCTACCACTTACCGGCAGCTGCTGCTATCGGCTCAGAAAGCCGGTGCCAAATGCTGCAGATAGCAGCTGAAGATCCATCTGTCAGCTCAAACGCGCTGGCAAAGACTTCTGCATGCGCTGAGCTCTGCACACTGCCGGTTCCTCCCCCAATTTGGTGGGATCGGTAACCAGATGCTGTCCTCTCTCAAGCCTACTTCAGCTAAACAGAAAGTACACCATTTGGGGAGCTACCCGAGACTCCTCTGAAAGAGAATGGGTTTGGTTGAGCCAGTAGTCCAAATATGGGCGCACACAAATCTCTTGGCGCCATAGCACTACAGCCACCACCACCATGACCTTGGTTAACGTCCTTCGGGCAGTGGAGAATCCGAATGGGAAGGCAGCAAACTGAAGGTGAGAGCAAAGCATGGCAAAACACAGATACTTTGCTGAGCCCCCGGAAATACGCCTCAGTCAAACCCAGAGATACCAAGGAACTCTCCTTGGTGCACCACTTGAATTATGGATCGCAAAGTTTCCATACAGAAGCACAGACATGCAAGCGCTTGACGACACACTTGAGGTCCAGAACGGGCCAGAATGTTCCTTCCATAATGGCACCATGAAACAGATGGAATATCTGACCTTGCCCCGATTGTCTGGCGGAATGGATACCAATGTCTTCAGCAGATGCAACTTGTCAAAAGGGATCTGCACAGCGGCCCTGCTTTTGTAGCCCCATAAGAAGCAAAGATGAATGTGGCCAGATCAGCATTTGCACTTCAGGACATAGCCATAGTGAATGGGGACTAGCACCCAGCGATTCCCAGGCTCATTCCTGAAGAAAGAAGCAAAGCTTGCTCCCAACTGGAGAAGCCAGAGAAAGGGCCACTGAAATGTCACTGCACAGCCTGGTAAGATCCTCCTCTGGATAGGAACAGGTCCCTGGACCCAAGCACGCCACAAAAGTACTGAGAACGAGCCCAAAGTCCATAAGCAGAGGGGAAGAAAGGTTTTCCAGGCTGGGAGTGACAGGAGTCCTGAGATCCCCAGGAGTCCGACCTGTGCACCCATGAGGAGCAGACAGAGACTGACGAAAAAGGGGATCCTGCCCACTTCACAGGCCCCTTTGGACCTGTTCTCCGGAAGGGAGTAAGATGTTGTCTCACCTAGGTCCTTCAACAGCTTCCAAAATTGGACCCAAGAGAAGTGCCCCTCTAAGGCCAGATGGGCCCGCTGCCCCGTGTCAAAGCCAAGCCAACATCGTATCACCGTCGACAGGGCACAATCCTGTACCACTAGACATACCAGACCATATATGGCATCAGAAAGGAAGGCTGTAGCAGACTACAAAGGAGAAGTAGAATCATCCATTGAGAGAGAATAAATCCACTGGAGCAGGACACTCAAGACATCAGCCGTGCACATACCGCAACTGAAGAATAGCAGCCACCAAAGCAAACTGGTTCTTCAATACAAATCCACCTTTCAGTCCGGAGTACCCCTTAAGGTCAACCCACCTTCTACAGGAAAGCACAGTTACTTACCTGTAACAGGTGATCTCTGGGAACACCAGGAATAAGTCTTCACATATGGGTACGTCGGTACCGACGGCACCTGCACGGGAATGCTCCCCAGCATCCAATCAGAAAGCTTTTGGGAGCATCCCTCGCGCCTGCGCACTGACTTCCCGCCTTTTCCACTGTCTCTCCTCAGTTGAGTTTCATAGCTGAGACAAAAGGAGAGAACGAGGAAAGGAAGATAGATAGATAGATAGATACAACTCCTAGGGGAGGTGGGTGGGTTGTGAAGACTTATTCCTGCTGTTCCCAGAGATCACCTGTTACAGGTAAGTAACTGTGCTATCTCCAGGAACAAGCAGGAATGAGTCTTCACATATGGGGACTCCCTAGCTAGAGATGCCAGGGGGAGATCCCATAAAATGCATGTTCCTGGATCAGGAGTGCATTTCCCACACAGGAATCTCCGGCATCCCATGAGGGAATGGAGGGTAGGAGTTGAGAATAAAAGAGCTGTAAGGAAAACAGCAAACCCAAGGACTACAGGAGAGGAGTCCATGGCATGTATGATAAGTACCATTAAAATTATTTAATGAACAGTTATAATATGGAGCTTACCTACTGGATTGAAGGAAGTAGAAAGCGTGATGGAGTCTACTGGATATGCAGTAGCGGAATCCTCAAGGTGACCTCACAGCAGTGAGGGTGAAGGTCCAGACCTGGAATAGCAGGTGATCCAGGTGTCAACTGGGGTAGGATTAGAACGGCAGGTCTTCAATGGAAAGCTTTATGGGAAAAAGCTGAAAACTCTTTTAGGTACAGCGTCATTAACATTGAGGACTAAAAGAAGAAGACTGACCGATTTGGACAACTAGCCCAGTCTTGGAGGGAAGAAGGGGTATGGAAAAAAGCCCATATTCCCAAGGAGAAAATGTGTACTCAAAACGATGAAGATGTACACTGTCTTTCCTAGCTGATGAGAGATAGGAAAGATATTGAAGCTTGAATCTTCAAGGATAGGGAGACCTAGAGCAAAGCGGAAGCTGTTATCACCACAGTAGTGGTTGTGTGCATAACAGTCCCCACATACTAAGGAACAGTATAAAAAAGGGAGCTCACTGTCTGTAACCTCTAAGAAAGGTACAAATTGCTATAGCATAGACAGTGAGGAGATAGTATGTAATACATATCGATCTATAAAAAGTCTCCCAACAGATACATATATATATATACATATATATATATATATATATACACACATATATATATATAGACATATGGGGGCATAAATTATGCACACACAGCTTACAGACATATGTATGTAGAGGCATATATAGAGATATTTACATACATGACAATAAGTCTGAAGATACACTAAACCCCATAAGAACATTCACATGGGGAATGTGAAGGGGAAAGATTCATCCAATAACAAGAGGGTGAAACCCACTTGACAGATATAGAGAGAATCTATTTCCGTGGGCTAAGAGGATGCAGGAATGCAATCCAGGAAAATAACCAGGATGGTTGCGTGAAAAACAGAGGATAAGATCAGTCTGTAAAGAGCAAGTCGAGAGTCCTTTAGAACTCTGACATGGTAGATGGGTAGAAACGCATAGAGAAGATACCAGGAGGATCCACTGGAGGGACATAGGGGTATCATGCGTTACTAATAGCCCTGGATATTCACGCAGAAAAAGCTTATATTCTGAATTATAACAGGAGACAAGAGGGTGTGGAGAACCCTCACAGTCATGGGAATGATTTATAAGCTTTTTTTCTACTAAATAGGATAGCCCTCAGAGACAAAGATCAATGCTCTGTAGCAAGGGCCCATAGTAGAAAGCTTCTCTGAAGATTGCAGAGAGCATTGTGCAGGAGAATTATGAGATAAAACTGACTGAAGTCAGGCATGTTGCCACATCCTAGGAGAAGGAGATGGCTAGAAAGAAGATAATGTGAGAAGCCTAAAGTGAGTAGGAATGTCCAAGATAGATGAGGATTAGTTTGGAATCACTACTGAGGCTAGACAAAAATTGTGGAAAAGTACCAGTGGTTCAAACACTGGAACTCCTGCATGCACAGAAGCTGAAAGACAGCAGAGAGGATCTTCCTGTGCAAAACAGAGAGGAACAGACAAAGGGAGAGGAGATATTCCTGTCCCTGTCTGATGAGTTATTTTGAGAATGTATTCAAGAAAACTAAAAAGATCTACACTGGAATGAAAGGCTAGAGAAGCTTTTCAGTATGGTACCACTCAGTCAGGGAAAATCCTGGATGAGAGGGTAGAGAAAACAGGTAATTGGAGGGTGACTTACCCATATGGCGAGTCAGCTGAGGGAAAAAATGTTCATGTTGGGCCAGAAACTATCATGAGATAGTTGTAACCTCCCTTCTTAATAGTAAGAAGAGGAGAATTCTGTAACCCATGGACAAGAATATCCTGACAGCTTAAAGAAAAAACAGTGAACAAACTTCTGTTAAGAAGAAGTTAACTGTAGATTGTAACCCTCAGAACCTATGGTTGCTGGGTATGTTGAGACTGGCTAGAGTTTGGAAACTTCAGACTAGGACGAGGTGTCCCTTGTTGGGCACCTGTGGATGATGGGCAGGAGAAGAGTGAAACCTTCTTTTCTTAGGGAAAGAAGGCTTGGTAGGACATTTCCTACCTCCTGGGGAAGAAGGCGGCTTAGAATGGTCTCCAGAACCAGGGAAGTCAGTGGAGCAATGAGCAACCTGACGTAAAGCCTCCTTATTGAAGAGATTTTCTCCAGTACAAGGAGAATTACCCAGTGTATGTTGTGCCCATCTGCTCAAGTCTGAAGCTTGGAGCCAGGCTCTACGACGTGCTCCAATGGCAATAGCAGAGGATCTGCTAACAGACTCAAAAGAGTCTAGAGAAGCACGAGAAAGAAACCAAGAGATATTCCGGCTATGACTAAGAAGCAAGGAATAGTCAGCAGCCTTAGGCTCTGACAAAAAAGGAGTCAAAAGAGATAATTTCTTTGTGACCTCCTGGAGTGTTAGACTCATATAAAACATATAAGAAATAATTCTTGATGCCAGCATAGATGTTAGGAAGGTTTGACGTCCAAAGGCATCAAGTGCTCTAGAAGCACGACCTGGCGGATAAGAAGAATGCTTCTTCTTGCTTTTTACCTTCCTCATTGCTGATTCCACTACAATGGAATGATGGGGAAGTTGATTCTTTTGAAACCCTGGAGAGGGGGGCACCTGATACAGAACATTAGTTGCTGTAGAAGGTGAGGGAACCCTTAAAGGTGATTCCCATATTCTCAGAAGAAGATCCTGCAAAGAATGATGTAAAGGAAGCATTATATTTCCCTTTTCTGCAGGAGAGCCTTGGTTAAGATTACAGCCAGGGATAGGAATAGCAAGAAAGGTTGCCATGTCAAGGAGAAACGTCTGAAAAGAAGGATCTCCAATGGGAACCATCCCTGGGAAGGCTAAGGTTGAAGATGCAGCCTGAGCACCAGAGGATGTACTGGTCTGGTGCAGAAAAAGAACCTTACTAGATGGATAATGATACTGGCAGTCACGATTTGAGGCAGTTAGTACTGCATCGTCTATGCCAGGTATCGATTCCAAACTAGGCATAGAAAGGATCGATGGCACCGATGTAACTGCAGGAATCGACATCGATACCGATACCGATACCGGCATCGAGGCCTTCATCGGAGGCTGCTCAAGCGGTACCGAGGTAACCAGAGAGTCTTGGTGAGTATCCTCGGTAATGCGTATCCGGAAACGATAAGGGTCGGTTCCAAGGCGCGTCGGTACCCAGTCATCTAGACTAGATATCGATTCCAGACTCGACATCGAAGGGAGCGAGTCTATCGATGCATGTCTAGAGTGCACCGATGTCGGTGGTGGTACCGGCGATGCTGATACAGGGAAGTCACTCTGGGTCGTATCGATCGGTCCCGAAGGTACCGAGGATGCCAGATGATGATCCCTGGTGAAGAGTGGAACACTCGACACCGGTGCCAATGCCGGGGTATCGGTACCGCTCGAAGCGGATACCACCCCCGAGCATGGCTTAGATACAGGAAAGTCAATCTGGAACATATCGATCGGTCCCGAAGGTACCGAGGATGCCAGATGACGATCCCTGGTGAAGAGTGGAAAACTCGACACCGGTGCCGATGCCGGGGTATTGGTATCGCTCGAAGCGGATACCACCACCGAGCATGGCTTAGAAACAGGAAAGTCAATCTGGAACGTATCGATCGGTCCCGAAGGTACCGAGGACGCCAGATGATGATCCCTGGTGAAGAGTGGGACACTCGACACCGGTGCCGATGCCGGGGTATCGGTACCGCTCGAAGCGGATACCACCCCCGAGCACGGCTCAGGTATGTTCTGTGAGGGGTGAGCCCCAGGAACAACCTGAAACCCCTGAATGCTTTGGAGCCCAAAGACTCCCGCCGGGGTTTTAATGCCAATGGGGTCTTGAGGGCAAGGCCGGAGCCGTCATCATGCGTGACATGAAACCTACCACTCAAGGATTGGCAAGTCTTAACAGACTGTTTGTGGGTTACCTGATCCTGTAGAGAAGAAAAACCCGGTGCCCTCACTGCAGGAGGGAAAACGGTATCGAGGGAAACTCGAAAGAGGGAAGGTCTTCTCTCAGTATTGCAGCCTGATAGTTCAGGGGAAAAAGGGGCAGGACCCAAACAGGTTAGACACCAGTGATTGGAGTCTAAAAAGAAAACTGTGTTTCCACAGTGAAGGCACTTCTTAGGAGAAGAAGGCTCCATGATGGAGAGGCCTTTTAGGCCCAAAAAAGTTAAGACAGAAACAGAGGGAAAAATCTCTCTGAGTTTAAGAAAAAAGAAAAGAAAAAACCACCGGCGGTACCGGTGTCGGCGGGAAAAACAGCCGCGACCACAAGAAAACAAGAAATGAAGTATTTAAAGAAAAATGTTTCTGCGGTGACAGGAGGACGTCCTGCCGGCTCCGCGGAAAAACGAAAACTGAGGAGAGACAGTGGAAAAGGCGGGAAGTCAGTGCGCAGGCGCGAGGGATGCTCCCAAAAGCTTTCTGATTGGATGCTGGGGAGCATTCCCGTGCAGGCTCCATCGGTACCGACGTACCCATATGTGAAGACTCATTCCTGCTTGTTCCTGGAGATTAGCAGTCCGACTGGTAACCCCCATGACCTGTGCATCCACCTTGGAAATATCAAACCACACAACACACTCCTTCTCCGGGAGAGCATGCATCTTCTTATGCACTCTTAGCCCCTAAGGCAGGGAGTCTGGTGAATCCAACTCTGAGCGGAGCAGGCCCTTGAGCACTTCGGGGAACAAGAAGACAGTAGTGGATTTCTGCACCCCTTGCAGGAGAAGATGCATCTTTGATTCCTCCTCCATGCCTGGAGCATCCTCCAAGCTAAAGGTGGAAAAGACCCTGGGAATTAATGCCTCCAGATCCTCCTTCCAGAACAGGCAGATAACATTGGCCTCCTCACAATCCTCTGAAGGAGAGGGTACTATTTCATCCACCTCAGACATTTGAATCCAAACCACAGTCCAAATCTCAGATAGATCCCAGCTAATCCCCATCTTCGGGGGCACCCTTTGCCGGGAACTCTTAGCCATAGGCAGTTGAACAGGGCTTCCACTCTCAGCCTGCCCTTCACAAGGGCAGGGCCTTTAAAGGAT
This sequence comes from Ichthyophis bannanicus, assembly GCA_033557465.1. Lineage (NCBI taxonomy): Eukaryota > Metazoa > Chordata > Amphibia > Gymnophiona > Ichthyophiidae > Ichthyophis > Ichthyophis bannanicus. The sequence goes on from CM066040.1 coordinate 264,380,868, forward strand.
GTTTTTAATAGATCCTTGGAGACAAGAGGTTCCACAGGACTGGAGGTACCTCTCCACAAAAGTGGTAATAGGGAAGAAGTGACAAACTACAGGCCAGTAAACCTTACCTCGGTGGCAGGAAAAGTAATGGAGGCGCTCCTGAAAGAGCGAATAGTGGACTTCCTCAAAACCAACAAGTTGCATGATCCGAGGCAACATGGTTTTACCAAAGGACAATCTTGCCAAACAAATCTGATTGAGTTCTTTGACTGCATGACCAGAGAACTAAATCAAGGGCATGTGATGATGTGATCTACCTAGATTTCAGCAAAGCCTTTGATACTGTTCCTCATAGGAGGCTTATCAATAAACTCAACAGCATGGGGATGGGTCCCAAGATAGTGAACTGGATCAGAAATTGGTTGACTGACAGACAATAGAAGGTGACAGTAAATGGAACTCACTCAGATGAAAGGAAGGTGATTAACAGTGTGCCCCAGGGTTCGGTATTGGGACTGGTACTGTTTATTATATTCGTAAGGGATATTGCTGAAGGGCTGAATGGAAAAGTCTGTCTTTTTGCAGATGACACGAAAATTTGCAACAGAGTGGACTCCCCTCAGGAAGTGGGGAACATGAGGAAAGATCTACAAAAGTTGGAAGAATGGTCTAATGCTTGGCAGTTAAGATTTAATGTGAAGAGGAGCAGTATAATGCACTTGGAAAGCAGAAATATAAGGGAATTGTATGTGACAGAGGGCGAGAGATTGATGTGCACAGACCAGGAGAAGGACCTCGGTGTGACTGTTTCTGATGATCACAAGGTGGCGAAACAGTGTGACAAGGCAGTGGTAAAAGCCAGAAGGATGCTGGGTTGCATACAGAGAGGAATTACCAGCAGAAAGGAGGAGGTACTAATGCCACTGTACAAGTCGCTGATGAGGCCTCACTTGGAATATTGTGTTCAGTTTTGGAGAACGCATCTCGCAAAGGATATAAAAAGGCTGGAAATGGTTCAGAGGAAGGCAACCAAAATGATTTGGAGCCTGCATCAGAAGACTTATGAGAAGAGACTTGAAGACCTAAATATGTACACTCTGGAGGAGAGGAGGGACAAGGGAGATGATATTCAGACCTTTAAATACTTAAAGAGTATTAATGGACAAACAAATCTCTTCCAAAGATGGGCAAGCTGTAAAACTAGAGGGCATAACATGAAGCTGCAAGGGGGTAAACTGAAAGGCAATGTCAGGAAATACCTTTTCACTGAAAGGGTGGTGGATGCTTGGAATGCCCTCCCGATGGAAGTGATGGGGGCAAACACAGTGACAGAATTCAAAATGGCAAGGGACAGACATAATGGATCTCTTTATAGCAACAGGATAAAATCAAAATAAGCATATCTGAACAAATAGGGGTGACCTACATGGAGCGGTGGGTGCATCCCTAAACAAAGGCATGGGGAGAGGTGACCTGCACAGAATGGCACATGCACCTATTCTTGCTGCCTTGCTGGGCAGACTAGATGGACCATACTGGTCTTTATCTGCTATCATATACTATGTTACTATGCTCGGGGGGGACCTAGAAGACAAAAAGTCTAAATTTCCAAGCCAGAACAACTAGGCCTGTTGTAAAAAGGAAAGAAATTCTGGGGAGGACAATCCAGACCCCAGAAGCTCTTCCCGTGAAAATAAACTCCCTGCACTAAGGGACATAGTCACCATCGATCCCCTAGAGGTCAGGGAGCAGTGCACTGCACAGTCGCCGGAAACTCTGGCTGGCTGGTTATGCTTATCCACAGTGCATCTGCCACTTCCTGCCCTTAGGCAGGCAAGGCCAGACTAACCGCATCCCCTGGTGTGCAGAGAGGGTGCAATTCCTCCAGGGACAACTCAACAGCTGTCATGCTAGAAGAGCAGAATCCAGAGATGAGGCACCACGCTTGCCACAGGCCAAACAACAACTCCTGGAAGAAGACATAGGAAAGTTAAGGTAAATATCACAAGAGCACGCACTAGAGCCACCGTGTCCGAAAGGCACGCATTAACTGTGCTTTTACTGTGGCGAGCGTTAACTTCAGTTTTACTGCAATGCGCATTACAGGCACTAGGTTAGGAACGCGTGTTGGAGCCATTTGCACAGAACGTGGGTATAGGCAACACAACCTCCAGGCACACAATAGGAGAAAACGCTACTAGCATGTGCAGAAAAACAGCAGGAAACACCCACACCGCGCCAATGGTCACCAGAGGCCTACCCCGAATAGCATCCCACATTGACAGAATCGGAAGCCCCCAACAAGGACAATCACAGGGAAGAACTGAGGAGGAGGGAGGGGAGAGGGGACACTGAGGTTGTGCGAGGCTGCTACACTCTTCCAGATTCTTCCAAATTCTTCCATTTTTCTGGCTGCTCAACAAGCTCTTATCATAATAAGAGGATGAAGCTGAACCAATATTCCCTCCTCCTATGGCTACTGAAAAGGCCGCAGTCTAGTGGAGCCTCTCACATCACACTCAAGTGAGAGTCACCCTAAAGGTGGTCGTTCAAGAGCATTTAATCAATCTTTTCCTCTCAATCTTCAGAATTTTCTTTAGAGAGGAGAAAATCCATCCACCATCTGCTGGAGACAAAGAAATACTGAAGAAACCACTGGTGGCTGAGGTAGATAGAGGCAAAGGAGTGATGTCATTGAAATCCGGGCTTTTCTTTGGTTCTCTGTCTCCACAAACTTGCTGGTAGGGGAACACAACCCACTTATCTGGACTGGTTTAGCAGGATGATATGGAAAATAGGTTATGTGCCAGCAGTCTATCTTTGTAAGCAGGCTGTGACTAAACAAGACAAGGTGAAATAAAGCCCCTGACAAATCTATCCATATAGCACAAAAGCTGCATCAAACACAGACAAATATATAGGCAAAACCTAGTCTTCCTCCAAATATTATTAATTATTTAAAAATGTATATAACGTGGCAGATTTCAAGAAATACATCCAAAATAATATGAAGTAAAATCAATATTAAACTCTAAATTACAAAGCAGAATAAGACAAAACCATATGTTGCAGTCCACCACAAAGTCTGTTCCCTTTACTTTGGGTTGGGTATTTTTTTATACAACTACTTACAATTTACAATTTTAACCATAGCCAGCAGATTTGCATTTAAGACAAACACAAGTGGGTCAGGTCCCCCATCCTCCAACTGCTGCATCACTGACATCTGGGATGGCCTCTCTTCAACCGCATAGTCTGTAAGAGCATGGAACAGCAGGTAAGTCCAGGGCACTTATTAATACCATAGAATGCTTTCATACACAGGTCTGCTCCAGCTGTGTGCACATCTGGTAATTTTAAACACTATTTATTCAATGTAAGGAGGCAAAAGCAGAAAGCATTTTCCATCAGTCTATTTACTTCCAGTCACACCTTACAAAGAAAACCCAGAGGCTGCTGGGTCTCCAACAGTCAGTACTAACTCAACAGTACACTGCATTTTTACCACAGTTGAGCTGGAGTAACCCAAGGATCACTCTTGACACCAGATCTCTTCAATATTTATATTGCGCCCCTACTTCTGCTGATTCAATCCCACAGCAGTAGCCCCTATGCCTACACCAACATACAGATACTTTACACTACCAATTCACCAACCATAGACCTTACTCCCTTAAATCAATGTCTTGTACCTAATTTAAACTGGCTCCTATCTCAAACGTCTTCATATTTCCAAATGTGGCACAATTTGGTTCCCTAGCTCATGCCAAGCAACAGCAGTCGCCCCAATCTTGGATAACACACCCATACCATTATATCCCATAGTTCATACTTTAAGTCACTATTGACTCCTTTCTAAGTTTTCAGTTAGCTAAGGTGATCAAATCCAGTTAGAAACATAGAAACATGTCAGCAGAAAAAGATCACATTGGCCTATCTAGTCTGCCCATTCATATCAAATTCTAAGTCCCTTTTTTCCCTTTAGAAATCTTCTGTTTGTCCTACGCTTTCTTGAATTCAGATACTGTCCTCATCTCTATTACCTCCACTGGAAGACTATTCCACACATATACCACACTTTTCGTACAGAAATATTTCCACATATTGCTTCTGAGTCTATACCCTTTCACCCTCATCCCATGCCCCCTCATTGCAGAGCTTACTTTCAATCGAAAGATGCTCTTTCCTCTTGTGCATGTATACTACGGAGATATTTAAACATCTCTATCATATCTCCTCTATCCCACCTTTCCTCTAACGTATACATATTAAGATCTTTAAGTCTGTCCCCATATGGTTTATAACGAAGACTTTGGGAGATGCACCATGCATGCGTGGTTCCCTTCCCGCCCAAGGGTGCCAACTTAATCAATGACATAGCTAAGACAACAAAAAAAATTTATGGTAAAGAATAGGGTTGTGGGGCTTATTTCTGTTGTCCCCGGAGAAAGCATAGTTACTCACCTGTAACAGGTGATCTCCGGGAACAGCAGGAATTTAGTCTTCACATATGGGTATCGTCGGTACCGACGGAGCCTGCGCGGGAATGCTCCCCAGCGTCCAATTAGAAAGCTTTTGAGAGCATCCCACAGCGCCTGCGTGCTGCCTTCCCGCCTTTCCCAAATGCCTCTCTCCAGTTGAGTTTAAAGCTGAGACAAAGAGAGACAGAGAGGGAAAGAGAAAGAGAGATAGAACTCCTAGGGGAGGTGGGTGGGTTGTGAATGTGGTAGGCGACGGCCTATGATCCATGCTAATTGAACTAAGCAGACAGGCCTGAGCAGCTTGACCTGTAACTGAAGCCTGTAGTTAGGCCCAGAGGAATGAAAACCCCCCTGAATGATGACACCATAGAATTGAAACTTAACTCAGTTTAACTGAACATAGCTAAGCAGAAACGAAACTTAGAAAATAAAGAAAAACAAGTTTAATTGGTACTGATAAGGTGTGCTATGCTTCTATGGAATTAATTAACTCTGCAGAGAGCAAGGTCACAGTGCCTCTGCTTCCCATATGTTTTAACAAGCTCAGCGACCATGGAGGAGAGAAGTAACAAGTTGGAGACACTGACCATTGTAATTGGGACTAGAAGGGGGGCAACCAGGTGCTGGGCCCAGACCAGAGTCCCGATTGGGTAGCCATATCAGTACCGGGACCAATAGATGGGTGAGAGGGGTACTGGGACCAATGAAAAGTTTGCCTATGCTTAGAATGGACAAGAAAGCTATAAAAGTTGTTGTTTTACTAGAAGCCATTGCTCAGCCATTTTGAAATTGCTTATTGCTTGAGCCATGTGCACATTAAACTGGCTTGGATCCTTGAAAAGACTCCTGGATTTATTTATTGCATGCTTATCTGCTGCTACATTCTTGGTGCGTTGGCCGGGAAGTGCGAGTGGTGGATAGTGTTCAAGTGAATAAATCCACGTAATTCGCCTTGAGGTTTGGTCCAGTTGGAACCATGCCAATCCGACGCAGGGGAATTTCCCTGGGCCCACCGATCCTCTTGTATCGGAGGGAGTTCTGCCTGGCCTCGGCAGGCACTGAGTCCAGCTGGCCAACACTTCCGACCCGGGGGAGTCCAGGATCCAACTCAGAAGCTTGGGAACCAGATCTGGTAAGTATAGTTTTGAAAACCTGTCTAGACAGATGAGTTAGAACTGCAGTTTGAAAACTTTGGTAAGACTTAAGTCTTTGTTTGAAAATCCTTGCATGAGTATTCGCTAGGTACAGCTGTTATAGAGGATCATGATTCAGCCTGGTCAGAGCAGACAGGACTGGGTTTTTGGTATGTCTAGACAGAAATAGAAAGAGCAGTACTGCCAGTGGAACTTGGAATTTGTAATCTCGAGATATTGGGAATTGGTAAGAGAGCTCTCAAGGAAGGGCCGAGTAACCCCGCATGGGAATTCGCCGGGTGAAACCCTCATCCTTTTTGTAATTGGGAAAAAGACTAGTCAGAATAGATAGAAAGGAATGCATTCTAAGATACGTTGCTAGCATGATTGTGTGAATGAAGTGTGAATGAAAGGTCTGGCAGCACGGACCAAGCAGATTGGACTCTGGACTAGCGCAGTTCCTAGTCGGGTGACTGCGTCTAGGTCGCGAAACGGATGAAGCGTTTGGTGTATTGTCCGTCCTGTGTATTTGATTTTTGCTATCTGTTGAAACTGCGAGTTTCCCTTTTGTTATATATGTGAGATTATTCTGTTGAGTAATTTGTGACAGTTCACTGATTAAGAAATTGTATTAATAGAGCAGAATGAAGACCCAAAACACCTACAGTCATTTTTAGAAATCAAAAAGCTGGTCTGACCCAGTTAGTTTTTCTACTGCAGTGTGAAAAACTGACAGGGGGCGTGTCTGAAGGAAAGAATGTCTAGTGTCGTCTTTCTAATCTTGTGCAGGCTTAAACCTCAATGTTGGTAGTTTGTGCTTATTTCAGGCAAATTGTACCTGTTTTATTTAATATGTTTTTGTTCCTTCTGCTGTGGTTATGTAATATATATCATTTATTTATCATTTAATAAGAATGTTTAGTCAGGATTGTGGGTCCCGATAGTTTTTGGGTTTAGCCTGAAAAGGATTAAGTTTGTATTAATCCCTTATGGGTTGCGGACCAAGTGAGAGGAATTTCTGTCGGCTGTATGTTCAAATTTTCAGTAAGCACTGAAACAGTTTAAATAGGAAATGATAAAGGACTGTTTTTGTTTTTCCTTTGATCTACAAAGTAATTAGATCACGACTTAACATTGATTTAAATTGTTTTTTTCTGGCATCTCTGTCCATGTGAATGAGAAGTCTCTTTTTATGAGCACAGTTCAATTGTTTCCCCGCGAGCAGAGGGGTGTGGCTTCCACATAGCCTGCAGAGAAAAAAAAAAAAAAAAGGTTCTGGAGAGACAGCTGGAGACTGCAGGAGATTTCTCCTAGGAATGAAAAGGGACTCCCGATTTGAAAAGTCTCTTCATTTAATCGAAGCGTGATGAATTTATAATTAGTTTTTTCTCTGGTTTCACTAGCTCTGTTTAACCAAAAGTTTTAAAAACAAAGTTTATCTTTTTATGAATGAGTATAAGTCATTTGAATGCATGCTTCCCCTCTGTGCTGGTTACTAATGAACAAATCAGTTAGCTTTTCTGTATTTAAAAAAAAAAAAGGAAAGGTGTACTGTATTTTATGAAAAATATCCGGAATGTCTTTTAAATATTTGCTTCCTGAACTAAAAAATAATTTCTTTTGCAGAGACATGCTGACAGATAGCTATAGTTCGCTCTATAAGAAGCATAATGGATGTATGTGCTCAATCTAAGTGTTTCCTGCCTGCCCTATGTTTACAGAAATAATAAGTGTCTTTTCAAGTATGATCAAGAATTTCAGTAAGGGATTTACTGAAGATTATGAAATGTCTCTGTCCCAATCAGGATTTTGCCCCAGAATTTCTAGATATCCTGTCTCGTCTCTCTCTCTCTCTCTCTGTAAGTAGTTCAGTTCAGAGTGCTTAAGGGGGGGATGGAGCCCAGTCCACCGATGATGTCAACCCCCCCCCCCCCGTGGGCGTGAACTAATGTGCCCACAGCAGAGAAGTGGATCCTTAAAAAAAAAAAAAAATCAACCTCCTGGATAGAGCATTGCTAGGAGAAACAGAATCCAGGAGAGGGGGGGGGGGACTACAGATTCCCAAGTAGTTTGCTAGCCACCTCTGCAACAGGGGAATGTCCACCCCCTCCGGACTAGAAGTGAAAGTCAGCTGACCAGACTTGTTTAGAACTAAAAAAAAACAACTGCATTATACACTGAGAAGTTTTAGGACTTGATTGAACTAATGAACGGAAATTGCAAAGAACTGGATGAATTTGCGGGCATAATGGTTAAATGAAAGTTAATCAGAGGGTGTGTGAATTGTGAAAATAAATGTAACAGAGAAAGTGAATGATATTTTAGTTGAATGATGTGAGGAGGTTATCTTAATCGAAGGAACAGAGGAAGTGAAAAACTGGGTGTGAGTACGCCCATTATAGAAAAAGAAGGACATTAGAGAAGTGAATGCCCGTATCTTGACTCCACCCCAGGAGGGAGTACTTGATTGTAGAATCATAGACAGAATAAAACCAAGCACAGTGTTTCAGCACGAGAGTGAAGCAGCTATAGCGTGAGTGGCAGCCGAAGAGGGCTACAGCATGGATGAAGACTAGGCCAGACCGGACTCTCCAGTTTCCCTGGGTCCCCAGGAGTCAGTCTGAAAAATAGGGGACCAATATATGGACTTTTATGGGGGATACAGGAGCAGAATACTAAAGCCAGTAGCCCCTGTGTTTTTCTCGCAAAGCCTTTTCTGCAGAACCACATGTGTGAACTAGAAAAAAAAAAATAATAATAATGTACCAGTTCCTGTATATGCCTGAATGCCCTATTCCATTTTTGGGCCGAGACCTGCTTGCAAAGCTTCAAGCACAGATATCCTCTGTTGAAGGAAGAAAAAAATGAAACTCAAAATCTGCTGGCCTGATGGTGTTAACTGTCCCCAAGAAGAAGAATGGCGGTTCTATTCACCTGCATCCAAAGCAACAAGCTGTACACTTACCAACCTCATAGCCCCACCTGGAGGATGGGCAGAAGATAATCCACCTGGCCTAGCGAAGAACATAGCCCCTGCCATTGTCACCCTCAAGCCAGTCAAGAAGCCTGGGACAGGTGATTACCGCCCAGTGCAGGATCTAAGAAGAATGAATGATGCAGCTGAAACTATACAACCAGTGGTACCAAAATCCTTATATTCTCTTGGAACTGATCTCTGCTGAAGCTATACATTTCATCATTCTGGACTTAAAAAGATGTTTTTTTCTGCATACGCTTAGCCCAAGACCCCACTACAAGGAGGCGGGGCCAACTCATCTGGACAAGATTACCTCAAGAATTCAAGAACTCGCCTCACTCAGCAAAAGATTTGACAAGTTATCCAGAAACTCAAGAAAAAAAAAAAAGAAAAAATTCTACTTCAATATGTGGACAACTTGCTCATAACCACCAACTCAGAAAGTGAATGTCCACCAGCCACCAGTGAACTCTTGCACCTTTTTAATGAGGCTGGATACAAAGTCTCAAGAGCCAAAGCATAATTATGTCAAACAAGTTAAATACCTAGGATTCCAGTTGTCCAGCGGAATTCGACGCCTGGAACCCTTACCAGAACGCAAAGCAGCTGTATGCAGTATTCCTACTCCAACCACCAGGAGGCAAGTGAGAGCCTTCTTGGGTGCCACAGGGTACTGTTGTATATGGATCCCCAATTTTGCGCTGCTAGCAAAACCATTGTATCACATTGTATCAAGCTACCAAAGGAATGAAAAAGTCTCCATTGGAATGGGGACTTGAATAGGAATGCAGTCTTTTGATCTTTGAAAACCGCTCTGATGTTATCACCAGTTCTGGGTCTACCCGATGTCCAGAAAACCTTGCAGTCTCTATGTTCATGAGTCGCAAGGAAATGTTCTGGGAGTGTTGACTCAATCTCTTGGACCTTATTTGAGAAGCTGTTACAGCTACAGCCTTCCTAGTAAGCAAAAACTAAAAGAAAAATCCCTTTGAGACAGGATCTTCAAGTTACTGTACCACACTCTGTTCTAACCAATATGAAATACAAAGGAAATTACTAGCTAACAAATCTATGAATGTTGAAATATTAGAGTATGTTGTGTGAAAACCCCAGATACAACTGAAGGGTCAGTCAAGCTTTCCATTCTGCTATGTTATCAGTTAGTCTTGATCCCCTGATCATGACTGTTTAGAAATTATGGACACTGTATTCTCAAGCCACCTGGATTTGACTGATGTCCCTCTGGAGAACCCTGAACAGACTTTCTTTGTGGCTGAAGGCAGTTTCATCATCAATGGACATTGTTGTGCTAGATATGCAGTGATGACCCCTGATTTGGTAGTTGAGTCCTCAGCCCTGGCCCCAGAAACTTCACCACAGAAAGCTGAACTGATAGTCCTCACTAGAGCACTAACAATAGGAAAAGAGCCCTGTCTAAATGTGTACCCAGATTTCAAGTATACCCTTACAACCTTGCATGCATATGGGGCCCTGTACAAAGAATGAGGGTGGATAACCTTAGGAAGCAAGTCCATTAAGTATAGCCCCAAGATATTGATATTAATAGATACATACTGCCTATAGATCTCAGAATTTAGGAAAAGTAGAATGTGTGAATAGAACCCTGAAATCTCAGTTGTCTAAACTTTGCCAAGAGGTTTACCTGAAGTGGCCCCAGGTTCTTCCCATAGCCCTTCTTAGGATATACTTAGCCCCTGCTAAGTCTTTAGGAGTTTCCCCTTTTGAGATTCTGTATGGGCAACCCCTGCCTATTGTATAGGAAATAAAAGGAGATATGAGACAGATAGGATCTGAAATTATTAGACATGAACTATTGGTTTTAAGTTCTGTTTTGCAGGAGTCTTCATACCTGAGTACAAAATCGATTACTCATCAATTTGCCTGCACCCCTGCATCCTTTCAAGCCTGGAGTCTCGGTGTGGATCAAAGAGTGGAGAAAGATACTGTTAGCCCTGCATTGGAGAGGACCCTATGTCGTCATCCTGTCAACAACTCCAACTGCAGTAAAAGTCGCAGAATTTGAACCTTGGACCCATCATAATCAAGTGAAGCCAGCAGCTGCTCTTGAACCTGATCACTGGACTACTGTATAGCATCCTGAGACTCCATTGCACCTCACCCTACAACAACAACCACGGACCTAAGACTTATTGGTCCCTCAGAAACTGCACTATTTCAAGACTGTTTGTTTATCTGAAGGTAAGCCTCGCATCTGAAAAAAACTGCAATCATCAGAAAGAGACTGTGTTGTGTCAAGAAATTGAATCTTCTAAGAGACTATGTTTAAATACTCTGAAAAGACTGTTTTGATCTCCTAAAGAGTGAACTGCTCTAAGGAAGCAATAATAGCCTAAGAGACTATGCTATGATATTTTAAGAAATTGAGACATCCCAGAGGACAGTGATACTTTGGAATCTACAGCCCTACTCCTGCCAAAAAGCTGGTAGGTCTACGTACGGCAGAAGCTTGAGGATCTACAATCAACCCTACATTTGTTATCTGTTGTGGAAGTCGACAGTTCCACCAATTTTCCAGAGACTATGCCCATTATGAATTATTATTATTGCTTTATTTTGGCAGCAGCCTTGGAGTGCTTTGAAATGACTTTTGCCTTATCTCCCTGGGCAGCCTGTATAAGTACAACATGAACTGGACCGAAGGTCACTCAGACCTTGATTTATCATTCTCCCTATACTTGCATTGGTATACTCTCCAATCCAAAAGTTGTTCTAGATCTTGACTTTCTACAAGGCTATGCAAGCCACCGTTGCAATTCCTCATACCACCACCAGAACTTGTTTCTTGAACTTGCTGGAGCAATAGCATCTAGTCTCCACACTTCTGACTGTTTCTATTGTGGAGGAACTAAGATGGGAGATCAGTGGCCCTGGGAGACGCAAGAACTGAACTATTCTATCCTATACAATCAGACTGATTTACATAATACTACTAGTGAGTGGGTATTGGCCCACCCCATTGTTGACAGTTTGTGTTTTGTTCGGACTGGACCACAATCTACTACGAAGGATGGACAGCTGGTCTGTCTAAATCAGAAGCTTTACGACAGCACAACAAAGATGCAACCGAACCTTCTAATCCTTTAGTTCTTTTTCCCACTCTTGCCAAACTATGGACTTTGACTATCTGCCTGTTGCTCCCTTGTTTCTTGCCATTTTGCTTGCAAATGATAACTTCAGTTATTAATAACACTGTAGAGCGTAAGACAGCTACAAAGATGCTAGCTATGTGAACTTACTACCCTATACCACAGAGTGATACCTTTACCTAGTATTATGTGATTTGATTCTCACACCTTATTAACATGCGGGTGAGAATAATCAAAGGGGGGAATGTGGTAGGCGACGGCCTATGATCCATGCTAATTGAACTAAGCAGACAGGCCTGAGCAGCTTGACCTGTAACTGAAGCCTGTAGTTAGGCCCAGAGGAATGAAAACCCCCCTGAATGATGACACCATAGAATTGAAACTTAACTCAGTTTAACTGAACATAGCTAAGCAGAAACGAAACTTAGAAAATAAAGAAAAACAAGTTTAATTGGTACTGATAAGGTGTGCTATGCTTCTATGGAATTAATTAACTCTGCAGAGAGCAAGGTCACAGTGCCTCTGCTTCCCATATGTTTTAACAAGCTCAGCGACCTTGGAGGAGAGAAGTAACAAGTTGGAGACACTGACCATTGTAATTGGGACTAGAAGGGGGGCAACCAGGTGCTGGGCCCAGACCAGAGTCCCGATTGGGTAGCCATATCAGTACCGGGACCAATAGATGGGTGAGAGGGGTACTGGGACCAATGAAAAGTTTGCCTATGCTTAGAATGGACAAGAAAGCTATAAAAGTTGTTGTTTTACTAGAAGCCATTGCTCAGCCATTTTGAAATTGCTTATTGCTTGAGCCATGTGCACATTAAACTGGCTTGGATCCTTGAAAAGACTCCTGGATTTATTTATTGCATGCTTATCTGCTGCTACATGAAGACTAAATTCCTGCTGTTCCCGGAGATCACCTGTTACAGGTGAGTAACAATGCTATCTCCAGGAACAAGCAGGAATATAGTCTTCACATATGGGGACTCCCTAGCTTTAGATGCCAGGGAGAGACCCCAGAAGTTGTGTGTCCCTGTGAAAGGGCTCCACTTCCCCCCATGGATCTCTGCATCCTACCAAGGATGGTGGGTAGGAGTTGATTATGTATGGAACAGGTGTTGGAGAACAGCCTGACCAAACAAGGCATCCCGGCGGGAGTCCTTGTCCAAACAGTAATGGGCTGTGAAGGTATGAACCGAGGCCCAAGTGGCTGCTCGACAGATGTCAGTCGATAGACACAGAGTGCAGATGAGCCACTGAAGTTGCCATGGCTCTCACATTGTGAGCTGTGACATGGCCCTCCAGAGGAAAATTCTTACTCTGATAGGCAAAGGAAATACACTGTGCAATCCAGCTAGACAGTGTTCTCTTGGAGACTGGAGATCCCAAATGAGAAGGATCAAAAGCAACAAAGAGTTGAGAGGACTTTCTATGTCGCTGTGTTCTTTATAAGTAAAAGGCTAAAGCTATTTTACAGTCCAAAGTATGAAGATTCCTTTCTGCATTTGATGCATGAGGCCTTGGAAAAAACACAGGCAGGTGGACCACCTGGTTAAGATGAAAAGGTGAGACTACCTTTGGCATAAAGTATGGATGAGTACTAAGGACTACCTTGTCATAATGGAACCTTGTATAAGGTGGATCAGCCACTAGTGCCTGCAACTCACTGATGCGACATGCTGATGTGATTGCAATGAGAAAGATAACTTTCCAAGAAAGGAATTTCAACGAGGTAGTAGCTAAGGGTTCAAAAGGTGGCTTCATGAGTTTATTTATTTTATTTATTTATTTACATTCTCTTATATTCCCATTCTTATATTCTATTCTGCATCAGTGCGGTTTACATTGAACAAACTGAAATTACATTGAACAGGGCATTATAACTTGGAGATACTATTTTACAGGGAACATGGGCTATGGAGGGTTAAGTGGCTTGCCCAAGACCACAAGGAGCACCTGTGGGACTAGAAACCCCAGTCCTTCCGGCCCAAGGTTGCTGTCCTCTAGTGGGATTTGAACCCCCGACCTTCCAGCCTGAAGTACATTGCCCCAACCACTAGGCCACTCCTCCACTCCATGAGTTGACCCAGACCCAGATTCAAGTCCCATGCCACCGGTGGTGGCTTAATGGGAGGCTTAGTTAGAAGAGGGCCTCTCATAAATCTTGCTATAAGAGGATGGGAGGAAATAGGTTGTCCATTTAAAGGCTTGAAAGAAGCCACAATAGCACTTAAATGGACTCTTACTGAGTTAGTTTTAAGTCCTGCATTAGATAAATGAAGGAGATACTCCAGTAATGATTCCAGAGGTATCGCAAGGGGGTTAAGACCCTTCTGCGAACACCATATGGTAAACCTTTTCCTCTTGAAAGCATAAAAGCGTCTTGTGGAAGGTTTTCTGGAAGCATAAAGGATATCCTTTACTTGCTGAGGAAGGTTAAGATCCTGAAGATCTAGGCCTCCAGCAAAAAAGCCCTGAGATGCAGAGAGTGGGGATTGGGATTCCATAACATTCCATCCTCCTGAGACAGGAGATCTGGAGCAAAGCCTAACCCCCGAGAAAGGGAGCTTGAGAGAGATGTAGAAGCAGAGGGTACCACACTTGCCGTGGCCAATGTGGAGCTATGAGAATCATACGGCCTCATTCTCTCTGAAGCTTGAACAGGGTTTTGGGGATCAGGGGAATGGGTGGAAAGGCATAAAGAAAGTCTTGACCCCAATGAAGGAGGAAAGCATCCTTGGCCTGAGAGTCCTGAGACGGAATTCTGGAACAGAACTGGGGAAGTTTGGCATTCAACGGACTTGCAAAGAGGTCTATGTCCGGGGTTCCCCAAAGTTGAAAAATCTTGGCCAGCTGGTCTGCATGTAGAGACCATTCGTGTGGAAGCAGAACTCGACTGAGTCTGTCTGCCCAGGAGTTTTGGATACCTGGAAGATACACAGCCAGGAGATGAATCTGATGCTCTCTGGAGAGGGCCCATAGACGCAAAGCTTCGTTGCAAAGCGACAGAGAATCAGTTCCTCCCTGCTTGTTCACGTAGAACATGGCTACTTGATTGTCCTTATGAATGAGGACCATCTTGTAGCTGAGCAGGGTGTGGAACACTCGCAGAGCAAGGACGATTGCTCTGAGCTCCAAAAGACTGATGTATAGATGAGTCTCCTGTGGAGTCCAGGTGCCTTGGGTGGAGAGGTTTTGCAAATGAGCTCCCCAACCCATTGGTGAAGCATCTGTTGTGAGAGTTGCTTGGGGTGAAGGTTGTTGAAATGGGGACCCCAGCAACAGGTTTTGAATGGACTGCCACCATTGGAGGGACAAAATAAGGCGATTTGTGTTTGCTATTTTGTCTGACAGGCACCCTGATGCCTGGGTCCATTGAGTGGATAAAGTCCACTGGGCTGCTCTCATATGGAGGTGAGCATAAGAAACCACATGCACAGTGGATGCCATGTGGCCTGGTAGTTGTAACATCTCTCGAGCAGTGAGATGAGACTTTAGCACTGCTTGAGAAGCTAACTGCACCATGCAAAGGCAACGGGCCTGGGGGAGATAGGTCCTTGCTTTCTTGGTATCCAACAAAGCTCCTATGAACTCTAGAGATTGAGTGGGAGTTAGGTTGGATTTTGGGATGTTTATGACCAGACCCAAATACTGCAGGATACGCATTGTGCAGGATAGAGAAATTCTGGCCTCTGACTCTGATGGGGCTCGAATGAGCCAGTCGTCTAAGTAAGGGAAGACGAATATTCCCAGTGCGAAGAAATGCTGCTGCCACAGCCATGCATTTCATGAACACCCTTGGTGCTGAGGCCAGGCCAAAAGGAAGCACCCTGTATTGGTAGTGCTTTCCTTGAAAAAGGAACCGAAGGAACTTTCTGTGAGTTGGATGGATGAGAATATGAGCGTACGCATCCTTGAGATTTAGAGAACAAAGCCAATCCTGACTCTGAAGGTACGGCAGCAGGGTTCCTAGAGAAATCATCTTGAATTTCTTTTTGAATAGGAATTTGTTCAATTCTCTGAGATCTAAAATAGGTCTGTGTCCCCCCGTTTTCTTTGGGATAAGGAAATAGGGGGAGTAAAACCCTGTACCCTGTTGAGGAATGGGTACCTCTTCTATAGCCCCTTGGGCCAGAAGCATAGTGACCTCTTGATCTAACAGATTGTTGAGAGAGGTCTGAGAATTGAACTGTCTTACCATTGTGGGAGGGGGCATGCGGATAAAGTGAAGCTTGTACCCCTCTTTTATAATAGAAAGAGTCCAATGTTCTGCTCTTATTTGCCCCCATCTGGGGGCAAAATGACATAACCTTCCTGGAATGGTGGAAGGTTCTGGTCCGTTGAGGGCCAGGAAGGCTAGGTTCTCTAGATGGAAGTCAAAGGCCTTGCGGAGGCTGGGACTGCAGAGACAATTGAGGCTTTGCAGTCTTTGCTTTCCTTTGTTTAGATGGTTGTTGAGTCTTACGGACAGGCTGACCTGCAGAACGTCCCTGCTGATAAAGCACAGTTACTTACCTGTAACAGGTGATCTCTGGGAACAGCAGGAATAAGTCTTCACATATGGGTACGTCGGTACCGACGGAGCCTGCGCGGGAACGCTCCCCAGCGTCCAATCAGAAAGCTTTTGGGAGCATCCCTCAGCGCCTGTGTGCTGCCTTCCCGCCTTTCCAACTGTCTCTCCTCAGTTGAGTTTTATAGCTGAGACAAAAAGAGAGAAAGAGGAAAGGAAGCTAGAAAGAGAGATACAACTCCTAGGGGAGGTGGGTGGGTTGTGAAGACTTATTCCTGCTGTTCCCAGAGATCACCTGTTACAGGTAAGTAACTGTGCTATCTCCAGGAACAAGCAGGAATGAGTCTTCACATATGGGGACTCCCAAGCTAAGATGCCTGGAGCCCTAGCATGCTGAGGATTGGAACATGCTACACCTCATATGGCCAGGCATTCTGAGGATGGAGGGTAGGAGTTGAAAAGAGAGGAGCTGTAGGAAAAACAGCTAAGCTAAGGACTACAGGCAAGGAGTCCTTGTATGTATGATAATCACCATGAAAAATATTGACATGAACAAACACAATATGGTCCTCACCTACTGGATTGCAGGAAGGAGAAAGGCTGATGGAGTCTACTGGACATCCAGTAGAGGAATCTTCAAGGTGACTTCACTGAAGTGAAGACGAAGGTCCAAAGCTGGAATTGACAGGTGACCCAGGTGTCAACTGGGGTAGCACAAAAACGTCAGGTCTTTAGTGGAAGCTTTATGGAAAAAGCTGGGAACTCTTTTGGATACAGAGTTAGTACCATTTAGGAGCAAAAGAGGAAGACTGACTGATTTGGACAACTAGTCCAGTCCTGAAGGGAAGAAGGGGTATGGAAAAAAGCCCATATTCCCAAGGAGGACAAATGTCTGAAGGGCTGAAAATTCAGATCTACTGAAGATCCACCCTGTCTTTCCTATCTGTTGAGAGATAGGAAAGATAGTGAAGCATGGAGCTTCAGGGATACCTAGACGTAGAGTTAAAGTAGAAGCTGTCAGTACCACAGTAGTGGTTGTGTGCATAATACCCCAGACATACTGAGGAACAGTATGAAGATATGCAAGCCCACTGTCTGGAACCTATAGGAAGGTAATCCCTTTTATAAGCATAGACAGTTAGAGAGATAAGTATGTAGATACATATCTACCTATAAGGAAGCATCTCGACAGATACACATATACCGTGTTTCCCCGAAAATAAGACCGGGTCTTATATTTATTTTTGCTCCACAAGATGCACTAGGGCTTATTTTCAGGGTAGGGCTTATTTTTTGCCAATTTGTTTGCCTGTACAAGATCGTCTGATTCAAGCCAATCCACTGTAACTCAGGCCTGTCCTACCGGTACTTGTTAATAAATAAAACATACAATAAAAAAAGAATATAACGTGATGCCTTTTAATTAGACTAACATTTTGATTAGCTTTGGAAGGTTCAAATCTTCTTCCTCGGGTCAGGCGAGTATGATCAAAAGGTAAAATCCCAGGATATATAAGTGAATCGCAAAAGCATTTTCATTGATAGTGTCAAGAGGAAACGGGGGGGGGGGGGGAAGCAAGAATTGGAGAGACAGATGGGCGTTAGTAGGTGATAAAACAGTCAAAATTTACAGTTTATAAACTGCCCTGTTTGTAACGCTGAGGCCTCCTCTGGAGGACGGTCCATTGTCCCAGCTCAGCCCGGCAGCAGGCAGCCTCTTCCCCGTCAGCCCACAACCATCGGCATCCAGGGCTGAGCCAGGCTGGGAAGCGGGTTCAAAGCCCGCTCTGGCGCCCCTCTCAGCCAGGATTTACAGCCTGCAGGTCATGCAAGGATTAAAGATTTGGACCTATCTAAGGCCTTTGGTGAGTACAGAATTCCACTAGCTTTTTATGATCTACTTCAGAATAGGGGTGAAGCAAAGCCGGCCAATCGTGCTGCCTGTTCTCTGTGAGAACCTCCAGAGCAAGGTTATCGTGACGCTGAGCGGGAGATCTGGCTGCGCTGCTGCCGGTACAGGGTGGTGCTACGATATTGCACTTTTAGTGGGGCAGCGCAAGCAGCGTGGTTGCTCCTCGCGCCTAAAAGCCATATCGCAGCACTGCGGAGGAAATTGTAGAGGGAAAGCAGGAGTCAGTGTTCTTTAGAGCCATACAAAAAATAAAGTGAACGTCATTTGCTGTTTTTTAGAGGAAGGATAATAATGTAATAACTAGAAAGTTAACTGAAAAGCCAAATCCAACAAAAGTGCTTCTCGGCGCGTGTGTACCCGGTAACAATCTCCCGTGGACGTGATGGATATGAAAGGCCCCCGCAAAGCACCGGGGCTCTGCTCTTACCTTAGTAAACATGACACGCATCGGCGAGAAGTGGAGAGAAAGAGACGGTGTTCGCGCAGGGGGGTGGTAGGTGAAGTGCAGTGAATTTAGGCTGAAACTGATCTACGGTATCAGAAACACACTTCCTACGGTAGAACCTGGACAAAGGGCTGAAATGAATGCATGGGGACCAAAAGGAACAATGCCTATTTATCTAAAAATGCATTCCCCTACCTCAAGAACACACACAGGCAGCCCTCCTCCATGATCTGCACTAGGGCTTATTTTCAGAGTAGGGCTTATATTAGGGTAATCACAGGAAAACGTGCTAGGGCTTATTTTCAGGGTAGGTCTTACTTTCGGGGAAACAGGGTATATAGGGATATAAATATATATGTGTGTGTATATATATATATATATATATATATAGCGAGATCTGGAGGGGCATAAGATATGCACACGCAGCTTACAGACATATGTATCTATAGAGAAGTATATAGAAATATATACATACATGTATATAGATGTCTAAAGATAAATGTCTGCAAATAAGCAGATAGAGATATGCCTATAAGAACATTCACATGGGAGATGTGAAGGAGAAAGATTCATCTAATAACAAGAAGGTGGAACCTACTTGAGTAGACATATAGAGAATCTAATCCCCCTGGTTAAGATGGAACAGGAATGCCATCCAGTGGAATAACCAGGAGGTTGCGTGAAAAACAGAGGATAATATCAGTCTGTAAACAGGAAGTCCTGAGTCCTATAGAACTCTCACATGGTAAATGGACATAAAACGCATAGGATGAGATACCAGGTAGACCCACTTGAGGAACAAAAAAGTGTGTGGGGGGGGGGGGTATCATGCGTTGCTAAATTAAATATGTGCTGTCCATGAAAGATTAGGATACCATGAGGACAAGCTGCAAGGAAAAAGAGCATATTTCCTGTAGAAACTGGGTAACTCTTTAGACTGTCACATAGAGAACATAAGAACATAAGATATGCCATACTGGGTCAGACCAAGGTCCATCAAGCCCAGTATTCTGTTTCCAACAGTGGCCAATCTAGGTCATATGTACCTAGCAGTTTCCCCAAGAGACACAAGTTCCACAATGCTTGTACTGGGTCAAGCATTGATATCTTCGGTCACTTCTTAATAATGGTTTATGGACCTTTCCTCCAGGAACTTGTCCAAACCTTTTTTAAACCCAGCTACACTAACAGCCGTTACTACATCCTCCGGTAACAAATTCCAGAGTTTGATTACACGTTGAGTGAAAAAATATTTTCTTTTATTAGTCTTAAATAGTTTACCCTGTAGTTCATTGCATATCCCCTAGTCTTTCTATATTCTGATAAGGTAAACAATCGATCTACGTTTACCCGTTCCACTCCGTTCATTAATTTATAGACTTCTATCATATCTCCCCTCAGCCGTCTCTTTTCCAGGTTAAAGAGCCCTAACCTTTTTAGCCTTTCTTCATAGGAGTATCCTTCCATCCCCTTTACCATTTTGGTGGCTCTTCTCCGTACCTTTTCTAAAATCGCTATATCCTTTTTAAGATACGGCGACCAGAATTGCACACAATATTCAAGGTGCGGTCTCACCATGGAACGATATAGAGGCATTATAATATCTTTTGTTTTATTTTCCATTCCTTTCCTTATCATACCTAGCATTCTATTTGCTCTCTTGGCCGCCGCTGCACACTGGGCCGAGGGTTTTAACATGGTATCCACAATGACGCCTAAATCTTTTTCCTGGGTGGTGGTTCCTAATGTGGAACCTTACATTGTGTAACCATAGTTTGGGTTGTTCTTCCCTAGGTGTATAACCTTGCACTTGTCCACATTAAATTTCATCTGCCATTTTGATGCCCAGTCTTCCAATTTATCAAGATCCTCTTGCAATTTTTCACAATCCTCTTGGGTTTTAACAACTTTAAATAGTTTTGTGTCATCTGCAAATTTGATAACCTCACTCGTTATTCCACTTTCCAGGTCATTTATGAATATGTCAAAAAGCAGCGGACCCAGCACAGATCCCTGGGGTACACCACTATTCACCTTTCTCCATTGGGAAAATTGGCCATTTAGCCCTACCCTCTGCTTTCTATCTTTTAACAAGTTCCTGATCCACAATAGTACATTGCCTCCTATCCCATGACTCTTTAGTTTTGCCAAAAGTCTCTGATGAGGGACCTTGTCAAAGGCTTTCTGAAAGTCCAGATACACAATATCAACCAACTCACCTTTGTCCACCTGTTTATTCACTCCTTCAAAAAAACATAACAGATTAGTAAGACAAGATCTTCCTTGTCTAAAGCCATGTTGGCTGTCTCCCATTAGGTTGTGACTATCTACATGCTGAGTAATTTTATTCTTTATGATGGTTTCTACCATTATTCCCGGTACTGACGTCAGGCTCACCGGTCTGTAGTTTCCCGGATCACCCCTGGAACCCTTTTTAAAAATTGGTGTTACATTGGCGATCCTCCAATCTTCAGGTATTAGAGATGATTTTAATGATAGTTCACAGATTACCCATAGCAGTTCTGCAATCTCATATTTCAGTTCTTTCAACACCCTTAGATGTATACCATCCGGCCCAGGTGATTTGCTACTCTTCAGTTTATCTAATAGTTGTAAGACATCTTCCCGATGTATCGATATTTCCTCCAATTCTTCCGCACCTTTAAATACCACTTCAGTCATGGGTAACATCCCTACATCTTCCTCAGTAAAGACCGAAGCAAAGAATTCATTCAGTCTCTCCGCTATCGCCTTGTCGCCTCTTAGTGCTCCTTTAACCCCTTTATCATCTAATGGACCAACTGACTCACTCACAGGTTTTTTGCTACGAATGTACTTGAAAAGGTCTTTATTTCGTGTTTTTGCTTCCGCAGCAAGCTTCTTCTCAAATTCTCTCTTTGCCTGCCTTATCAATGCCTTGCATTTGACTTGCCAGTGCCTCTGCTGTTTCCAGGTTTCGTCGTTTGGCTCTTTTTTCCATTTCCTGAAAGATGCTTTTTTGGCAACAACAGCCTCTCTGACCTCACCTTTAAACCATGCTGGCAGTTTTTTGGACTTCCTTCCACTTTTCTTAAAGCGTGGAATACAGCTGGTCTGGGCTTCCAAGATAGTATTTTTCAACAACACTCAAGCTTGATGTACGTCTTTAACCTTCGCAACTGCTCCTTTTAGTTTTTTCTTAACTGTTTTCCTCATTTTATCATAGTCTCCCTTTCGAAAGTTAAAAGGTAGTACTGTGGATTTCCTTACTATCCCTCCTCCACTAATTAAATCAAAGGCGATCATGCTATGATCACTATTGCCAAGTGGCCCCAACACCCTCATCTCTTGCACTAGATCTGGTGTTCCACCAAGGACTAGGTCTAATATGGCTTCCCCTCTGGTCGGTTCATGAACCAGCTGCTCCAAGAAGCAGTCATTTATTTCATCTAGGAACTTTATCTCCCTAGCATGTCCTGACGTGACACTGACCCAGTCGATACCGGGGTAATTGAAATCACCCATTATTATTACTGCGCTGTAACTTTTGTTAGCTTCCTTGATTTCTTTGAGCATTTCATCATCCATTTGGTCATTCTGGCCAGGTGCTCGATAGTACACCCCCACTGCCATCGCCTTCCCCCTTTTATATGGAATTTCAATCCATATAGATTCTACAGCAGATTTTGTTTCCTGCAAAACTTTAATCCTTTCTGAGTCAATGCCCTCTCTAACATAGAGCGCAACCCCTCCACCAATTTGATCAGCTCTATCATTACGATATAGTTTGTACCCAGGTATCAAAGTGTCCCACTGGTTGTCCTCCTTCCACCATGTCTCTGATATTCCAATCATATCTAACCTTTCATTTATTAGTACTATATATTCTAACTCTCCCATCTTATTCTTTAGACTTCTAGCATTTGCATACAAGCATTTTAGAGAATGTATTTTATTCATGTTAATTTGGCTATTGTTAGACATGGGTAAATTGGGATCTTTAAGCTCTGTCTGCTCCATACTTGAGGGCATTTGGGCTACTTTACTCTTTTGTGGAACCTCTCTGCTTTTGGTAGTATCCTTCAAGGATACATTTTTCCGAACCATCCGCTCTTGGGCGACTGTCGGCTTTCCCCTAATATCTAGTTTAAAAGCTGCTCTATCTCCTTTTTAAAGGTTAATGTCAGCAGCCTGGTTCCATCCCGGCTTATGTCCTTTATTAAAAGGAACAGAAGGGTGTAAAGAACCCCTACAGTCATGAGGAATGACTGAGGAAGCCTTTTTCAACCATATAGGATAGTAATTAGAGAAAAAATCCTCATGCTCTCTAGCAAGGGCCCATAGTGGAAAGCTTCTCAGTAGGATTGCAGAGAGCACTATGCAGGAGAATTGGGAAATAAAAGTGGCT
This sequence comes from Ichthyophis bannanicus, assembly GCA_033557465.1. Classification (NCBI taxonomy): domain Eukaryota; kingdom Metazoa; phylum Chordata; class Amphibia; order Gymnophiona; family Ichthyophiidae; genus Ichthyophis; species Ichthyophis bannanicus. Next base: position 264,403,820 of record CM066040.1, read on the forward strand.
GTTGGAGGAAATCAGCTGCCACCTCAGTTATGCTGCCAATTCCAGAGATTTGGAGATGACAGAAAAGAAGCGATAAGGATTTTCCAAGATAGATGAACACTATCTTGGAAACACTACTAAGATCAGAGAAAGTAGTGGAAGACAAGACTGGAACTCGTAGAAAGTACCAGTAGTCCAATCACTGGAACTCCTGCATGGGCAGCTGCTGAATAGAACAGCAGAGAGATTCCTTCTGTTTGTAACAGAGAGGACAGAACAAGAGGAGAAAATCCTGATCATGTCTGATGAGCTGCCTAATGAAAGCAGGGAGGTAACTCCAGAGAAAAACTCTACACTGGAAAGGAAAGGCAGACTAGAAAGGCTAAGAAAGCCTTCCAGTCGTATAGTAGCACTCATACAGGGGAAGCTCTGGAAACAAGGGTAAAGAAAAATAGGTGCTGAAGGGAGACTTGCTATATGGTAAGTCTGTAGAAGGAAAAAATTCATGGTGGTACAGGGAAACTATCATGAGATAGTTGGCAAACCTCTCTTCATGGTAGGAAGAGGAGGAAACCCTGTGACCCACAGACATGAATCTCCTGACAGCTCAGCCTACCTGAGAGCAAGTGGATGTCCTGGAAACAGGAATCCAAGCGTAGAGTTTGAAATGAAAAAACAGTGAAAAAACTTCTGCTGAGAAGAAGTGAACTGTAGGTTATAAGAGACCAATTGGAACCCCATTGAGGGTTAATTGTCCTGGCTTGAGTTTGGATTCTTCAGACCAGGGCGAGGTTTCCCTTGTTTGGGAACATCTGTATGATGGGCAGAAGAAGAATGAAATCTTCTTCTTTTAGGGAAAGAAGGTTTGGTAGGGCATTTCTTACCTACTGGGGAAGGAGAAGGCTTAGGATAGCCCTCAGAAATAGGGAAGTCAGTGGAGCAATGAGCAACCTGACGTAAAGACTCCCTATTGAAGAGATTTTCTCCAGTACAAGGAGTATTACCCAGTCTTTGTTGTGCCCATCTGTTCAAGTCTGAAGCTTGGAGCCAGGCTTTACGTCGTGCCCCTATAGCTATAGCAGAGGTTCTGCTAACAGACTCAAAAGAGTAAAGGGAAGCACGAGAAAGAAACCAAGAGATATTTTGGCTATGACTAAGAAGTAAGGAATAGTCTGCAGCCTTGGGCTCTGATAGAAAAGGAGTCAAAAGAGATAATTTCTTTGTGACCTCCTGAAGGGATAGACTCATATAAAAATATATGAGAGAATCCTTGTTGCCAGCATAGATGTTTGGAAGGTTTGACGTCCAAAAGCATCCAGTGTTCTAGAAGCACGACCTGGCGGATAAGAAGAATGCTTCTTCTTGCTTTTTACCTTCCTCATTGCTGATTCCACTACAATGGAATGATGGGGAAGTTGAGTCTTTTGGAACCCTGGAGAGGGGGGCACCTGATACAGAAGATCAGTTGCTGTAGAAGGTGAGGAAACCCTTAAAGGTGTTTCCCATATTCTCAGAAGAAGATCCTGCAAAGAATGATGTAAAGGAAGCATTATATTTTCCTTTTCCCCAGAAGAGCCTCGAGTAGGATCATAGCCAGGGATAGGAATAGCAAGGAATGTAGCCATGTCAAGGAGAAATTTCTGAAAAGAAGGATCTCCAATGGGAACCATCCCCGGACAGACTAAAGCTGAAGAACTAGCCTGGGCACCGGAGAATGTACTGGTCCGGTGCAGAAAAGGAGCTCTAATGGATGGATACTGGTATTGACCGGTATGACTTGAGACAGTCAGTACAGCATCGTCCATGCCAGGTATCGACTCCAAACTAGGCATAGAAAGGAGCAATCCTGTTGAAAAGGGCATGGAAGTAGTTGGTCCCGATGTTACTGTAGGAACCGGCATCAGTACCGATACCGATGGCTGTGCCGGAATCGGAGGTGATACCGACATCGAAGCAGTCATCGGAGGCTGCTCAAGCGGTACCGAGGCAACCAGAAACCCTTGGTGAGTATCCTCGATACCGCGCATCCGGAATCGGTAAGCATCGGTTCCGAGACGCGTTGGTACCCAGTCTTCCAGACTAGATATCGATTCCAGACTCGGCATCGAAGGAAGCGAGTCTATCGATGCATGTCTGGAGGGTACCGGCGTCGGTGGTCGTATCGGCGATGCTGCCGATACTGGAAAGTCAATCTGGGACGTATCGATCGGTCCCGAAGGTACCGAGAACGCCAGATGACGATCCCTGGTGAAGAGTGGATCACTCAACACCAGTGCCGATGCCGGGGTATCGGTACCGCTCGAAGCGGATGCCACCACCGAGCATGGCTCAGGTATGTTCTGTGAGGGGTGAGCCCCAGGAACAACCTGAAACCCCTGAAAGGCTTTGGAGACCGAAGACTCCCACCGGGGTTTTGAAGCCAATAGGGTCTTGAGGGCAAGGCCGGAGCCGTCATCATGCTTGACATGAGACCTACCACTCAAGGATTGGCTAGTCTTAACAGACTGTTTGTGGGTTACCTGATCCTGTAGAGAAGAAATGGTCAGTGCCATGACACTGGAAGGGAACTCGGTATCGAGGGAAACTCGAAATGGAAAATCTCTTCTCATAAAATTGTAGCCTAATGGCTCCGGAGGAAAAGGGTCAGGACCCAAACAGGTTAGACACCAGTTATTGGAGTCTATAACGAGAACTGTATTTCCACAGTTAAGGCACTTCTTAGGAGAAGAAGGCTCCATGATGGAGAGGCCTACAGGCCCAAAAATTTAAGACTGAAACTGAGGGAAAACTCTCCCCGAGTTTGAGAAAAAAACCCCACCAGCGGTACCGGTGGAGGCGGGGAAACAGCCGCGACCACAAGAAAACAAGAATTAAAGAAAACATTTTCTGCGGTGACAGGAAGACCTCCTGCCGGCTCCGCGGAAAACGAAAAACTGAGAAGAGACAGCTGGAAAGGCGGGAAGGCAGCACGCAGGCGCTGAGGGATTTATTTATTTTATTTATTTATTTAACAGCTTTTATATACCGCACTTTTGATATCAGCGCGGTTTACATTTTAACAAATTTTGTACTTAAACATAAAACAAATGTTAAGTTTACAGAGAACAGGGAATAAAAACATGGATAACAGGGATTAACAATTAACAGATATTTTCAATTATTTACAATAGGTTCTTAAATGCTCGAGCTCTAAAGGTAGGGTTTGTGAGGCTTGGTCTAGATCAAGTGGTAAGGTTTCAGGAGCTTATTTGACTAGCCGTGATCAAATAAAAGCTTTCTGATTGGACGCTGGGGAGCGTTCCCGCGCAGGCTCCGTCAGTACCGACGTACCCATATGTGAAGACTCATTCCTGCTTGTTCCTGGAGATGAGGGATAAAACCTCTTCTTTTTGGAGAAGAATGGTTTCTTGAAAGATTTCTTTCTTGCAGGATCAGCTGTGGCTTTGGATAACCTATCCAAAGTGGAATTGTCAGCATCCAACTCATTGGCCTTTTCTTGCCAATTTTTACCGAATAGATTCTCACCTGTACAAGGAATATTGCCCAGTTTGTCCTGCACCCAGAGCTCCAAATCGGATGCCTGGAGCCAGGCAATTCTACGTGCACCTATGGCAATGGCAGAGGTTCTGCTTATGCACTCAAAACAGTCAAAGGCTGCACGATTAACATATTTAGAAACATCCTGGGCATGTTTAACCAGTGTGAGAAAATCCTGCCTCTTATCTTCAGGAAGAAGCGGGCCCAAAACCTCTAAATCTCCTGTGACTTCTTTAAGGAACATTCCCATATATAAAATATAGGACCTGATCCTAGCAGAAAGCATGGAAGCCTGGAAGGTACGACGTCCAAAGGCATCCAAAGTTCTACACTCACGTCCTGGAGGATTAGAGGCATGCCTCTTTGCACTCTTGATCCTTCTCATAGCTGACTCCACTACAATAGAGTGGTGAGGCAGCTGAGTCTTCTGGAAACCAGGACACGGAGGAACCCGATACATGGTATCCAGTCGACGAGAGTGAGGAGAAGTGGTAAGGGGGGTTTCCCACATTCTTAACATGAGATCATGTAAGATCTCATGGATAGGCAGGGTAGTTGCCTCCTTAGGAGCCTTGGGACATTGTAGAATCTCCAACTCCTTTGCCCTGGGCTCTGTCTCAGGAGCCACAGTGATGGAAAGACCTCGAGCCACCTCCCTGATAAAATCCTGAAAGGCGATATCTTCTGGAGGAGACATCCTACATTTAGGAGAGGAAGGCTCCTCCGGGAGAAGTATTCCGGTACCGACAGAGCTATCAGAATCCTCAGATTCCTCCGAGGATTCAAAGTACCTTCTGTCCGGATGCTCCTGTAGAGCACGATACCCGTACCGACCAAGGTCGGTACCGGGGGGGGGGGGGGGGATCGGTACTGGTGTATCGGTACCGGAAGGCATAGCATGACTGGGTGCCGGCAAAGCAGACACCGATGTCGATGCCGATTCTGAGGGTATTGATGCCGCAAGGAGAGCTGCCAGACTGCGTTCAATAGCCAGGAACCTCTGGTCTATCAACTCTGCCGATACCTAGGTATCGGTACCGGAGAACACAGCCGGTACCCCAGAGCATGGCACCAGTAGTTCTGCTGAGGTTGAGGCCTCGAGAACATCCTGGAGCCCCGATAATGTTTTGGAAGCCGGAGGCAGACGCGAACCACAAAAAAGAAGAAGGAGGAAAAGATTTTCTGCGGTGACAGGAACGACGACCTGCTGGCTCCGCGGAAAATGAAGAACTGGAGAGAGGCAGTTGGGAAAGGCGGGAAGGCAGCACGCAGGCGCTGTGAGATGCTCCCAAAAGCTTTCTAATTGGACTCTGGGGAGCGTTCCCGCGCAGGTTCCGTCGGTACCGACGATACCCATATGTGAAGACTACATTCCTGCTTGTTCCTGGAGATCATCTGTTACAGGTGAGCAACTACGCTTTCTCCAGGAACAAGCAGGAAGTCAGTCACATATGGGACTCCCTAGCTACAGGCTACCGAGAACCTGTAGAAAACCACAGCAAGCCATGAGCAGCAGCAAGTGAGTCTGAACGACAAACTCTGGAAGGACCCCAGTGCCCAGGGAGAACCCTCACTCCAGTAGCCTGAACACAGAAGGGTCCAAGGATAGGAGTTGCCTAGACCCTGAAGAGATTACACAGTATGGCCTGGCCAAAGACGCTGTCCCATCAGAACTCCCTCTCCAGGCAGTAGTAAGCTGCAAAGGTGTAGACTGAAGACCAGGTGGCGGCACGGCAGATGTCTGCCATCGGGACAGAGCACAGGTTTGCCACCAAGGTCGCCATGGCCCCGATGTCGTGCGCCGTGATGAGGGTGCTCCAGCTGGAGCCCGGCCTGTTTGTAGGTGAGAGCAATGCAGTCCACTATCCAGGTAGACAGTGTCCGCTTAGTCATTGCCTCCCCCAGCCAACAGCCATTGTAGCAGACAAAAAACTGAAAAGCTTTGCGGTGGCCCTGGGTATGCTGGAGGTAAAAAGACAGGGCACTCTTACAGTCTAGAATATGAAGGATGGTCTCCGTCCTGTTAGAGTAAAGCCGTGGAAAGAAGGTGGGATCACCACCTCCTGATTGAAGTGAAACGAAGACACCACCTTCGGAAGGAATTTGGGGTGCGTGAGTAGCATGATCATGTTCTTGTAGAACCAGGTATAGGGCATATTCGCCACCAGGGCCTGAAACTCACTGACTCTGGAGGAAGAGGTGAGCACCACCAGGAAGACGACCTTCCAGGGGAGGTATCGCAGATGGCAGGTAGCCAGGGACTTGAATGGCGGCTGAGTGAGTTGTGTTAGCACCATGCTGAGGTCCCACTCTGCCGATTGGGTGGATTGGGAGCTTGGAGAGTAGCAGGCCCCATAGGAAGCGGGTGAAGAGGGGCTGCACCGAAAGAGGCTTACACTTGATAGGGTGGTGGTGCACTGAGTGGACTATAGTCCAGCCTGTGAAAGATGGAGCAGATACTGCAGCACCATCTGCACCATGCAGAACAGGCGGGCCCGTCTATCCGAGCACCACATAGAGAATCTGTGTCACTAGAAGACGCAGGTACACCTCGTGAAGGCCTTGCGGGAGGCCAGGAGGACCTCCTCTACTTTCTCTGAAAGGTTGAAGGGGGCCAAGGATACCCGTTCAGTAGCCAAGCTGTTCGCGCCAGACACCCCAGATTGGGGTGGAGGAGAAAGCCATCCTCTTGAGTCAGTGGCCCCAGAGAGTTCCCAAGAGGAACTGAGGGTTCAGTCACTAAGCGGAGCAGCAGTGGAAACCACGGTTGCCTGGGTCTCCTGGGCCACTGGGGGAGGAGGGGGCCACCAGAATTAATGACGCTTTGTCCCGGACAACCTTGAAAAGGGTCTTGGCGACCAATGGCGTGAGTGGAAAGGCATATAGAAGGCCTTCCGACCATAGGATGAGGAAGGCATCCACTGCCTCCCAGAAAGGGTGAGGCTGGTGGGAACAGAAGCTTATCAACTGAATGCTGGCTGGACTGGCAAAGAGGTCCATTTGAGGGGTCTCCAAGAGCCAAAACATCCATTGGGCTACTCTGGGGTCTAGCCACCATTCGTGCAGATGTAGGACCCTGCTCAACCTGTCCACCAGGGTATTGTCTTGACCTGGCAGGTAAACCACTCTCAACAGCATTCCTTGGCTGATTACATATGAGCAGAGGGTGTATGGCCCTGTACATCACTGCTTGTTCAGGTAGAACATGGCAACCTGGTTGTTCATCTGGAGCAGTACTGGCTTGTGCTGAAGGCAATGGTGGAGGGCTTGGAGGGCCAGAAATATGGCCCTGAGCTCCAAGAGGTTGATCTGCTGTTGGCTTTCTGCCATGGACCAGGTGCCCTGCATGCAGAGGCCTCCGCAGTGAGCTCCCCAACTCAGCTGAGAGGCATCCGTGATGAGGACCTTCTGGGGGATGGAGGGTCTGGAAGGGCATGCCTGCCCGTAGGTGCTGTGTCACTTGCCACCAGTTGAGCGACTCCACCAGCGGAAGGGTCATGCAGTTTGTCCCTGAGGCAGTCAGTGGCTTGTGTCCACTGGGATCGAGGCACCAGTGGGTTTACCAAAGAGGTTCTCTCCTTGGCATGGGACATCAACAAGGCTGCTTGAGACATTAACTTAGAGCAGTCACCAATGCCTTTGACCAGGTTTCAGAAACATTGAAGGGGTTCCTTGGAGAAGTCAATGGAGAACCCAGTGAGCTCCTTCCCCAGGTCTCTCAGGTATATACCCATATATAGTTGGTATGCCTGGATCCGACAGGCTAGCATCGAGCCCTAGTAGCACTTTCTGCCAAGGGCATCAAGGATCCTGGCCTCCCTGAGGGAACAGACAAATTCATCTTCTGGCTTTTAAGCCGACACATGGCAGACTCCACCACCATGGAATTGTGCGGGAGCTGAGCCTTCCTGAAGCCCAGGCCCTGGCAGACTCGGTACCTAGGCACCGAGGCTGGTGACGCCACATTCGGAGAAGTAGTCATTCCGGAATGGCCGGGATGGGCACCCTGAGTGACTCCTTTGATGGGGACTCATATTGGAGGATCTCAAACTTCTCCATGCAAGGGTCCCTCTCCGAGTCCAGTAGGGAATGCCAAAGCCTTCGACATATCCTGCACAAAATCGAGGAATGCTGTGTCCTCAGGTGGTGACCGGCGCCTGGTCTCAGGTGGAGACAGATCCAAAGGCACGTCGTGGTGCTTGCGAGTGTCCGGGGGATGTCTTGTCATAGGATCCAGTCAGAGTACTTGATGGAGGACTCGATGGTGGGCCGTACCAGTGATGGGGACGATGCTCCATAGGCCTTCAAGGCTGCATGGCCAGAGCCATGAGCACTGGATGAAGATGATCGACGGTCCGAGGAACAGGACCGTGATCGAGACTGCTGTCAAGGATCAACTCAAGGCTGTAAGCTCACGAGGATCGGCTTGACAACTAGGGAGGTCCTTGAAGTCAAGGTCACGGTGGTCTGGGTGGATGAACCGGCCAAGCCGGACAACTGCACCTGCTGCATCTCCAGGAAGGCAGTCAGGCTGTGCTCCAGGGATTCCATCCTGGACTCCAGTCCAGATGGTACAGCAGCCTTCGGTATGGACACCAGGATAGCCAGATCCAGCACCAGTGAGGAGGGGGAATCCTCGACGAGGATGGCCTTGAGGGTCCGAGACCACCATGGGCCAACGATTCCTTCCTGGGGACCTTGGACAGCCACTCCTGCTCCAACACCTTGGGCATTCTTTGGGGGTTGAGGAATATGGTGCAGAGCTTGTCCACTTACGCAGAGACGCGCAAAGAGATCTTCGAGGATTTCTTCTTCCTCCTGAATGCCCAGTCCAGGGAACCCACGTGCCCAGTCAGTCCCTGCAGAGTCACTATACGACTCTGGGGTCTCGGATAGGGTCCTGGATCATGGGGTCATCAGGGGACTCTGGGGCAGAGTCTGACCTGGAGAAAATATGGTCATGCTTTGTGGTGGCGAAACTGAATTAGAGCCCATTGAAATAGATAAAAGACAAGCATTTACCTCCAAGCAAAGGGATAGCCCAGAGAGCACTGACTTTCAAAGTACAGCCAAAGTGGAAAAAAACACACACGGGGCTGCTGAGCTCAGACCACGCCCAAGCTCCAAGGCAACCAAGAGAGGTAATGAGAAGCACCTGGGGGAGGAGTTCGAGGCTGTAGGGCAGCCCCGCTCATTTAAGCCTCAGGGAACAGGAAGGAGGGAGACCACCAGGGAACCAGAAGGAAAGGAATCTTTCAGGGAAGCTGAGAGAGAGAGGTGCTCCAAAGACAGCCTCAGAAGGGATTCCCATTGCAGCCAAAACACAGGAAACTACAGCCTTGAAGGAAGCCCGTGTTGTAGAGGAATTACAGCTGGCCCTGGATACAGGAGCGTTTGGCCTGAGGAAGCTGCAGAGCCTGTGGGGAGAGTTTCACTTCTGGAAAGGCCTGTGAAAAGAACTGTTGCTAGAAAGAAGGTGAGCCCATTAGAAGCTTTGAACAGTTTATTGAAAGATAAGGATCTCCATAGCCCATCAAAAACCCCTGAACCTAGCGAGAGGTCTCGCTGGGAAAAGGTTTTAAAATTGTTAGAAGAAATTAAGCCTACGTTCCCACAAGCTGATTCCAGTCAGGAGACAATAGATCCTGATTATGAGGGCATGCAGATAGACAATTATGACTCTGATAATGCCTCTGCAGAATCTCAAATGGATTGCTCTTTTTGTATAAAGACAAAGTGAAGGGTTTAAATGTGGAAAGACCCAGAAGCTATTATACCAGTATGTCTTGTGCCTAGAGTGCTGATAATGTTTGAAATGAAGTTGCTGGGGTTTTAAAGCAGCTAGAAAATATTCAAAGGCTTGATTTGAATGTTTAAGAGAACTATCTGAGTGGGCAGCAGCCAGAAGTAAAAGAAGCTTTAATTTGAATATTGCACAGTTTGGAAAAGCAGTTGTTTAAGCCAGAAGTAAAGGAACTATCAAGCTGTATTATGTAACAGCTGAAGAAGCAATTGCAACTTTTGTCACTGTGAAGTTCTGGATCTGGAAATTCTTTTTCTTTTGTGGGAGAAGTATCCTAATTTTGTTATGTGTTTTTGGTGCAAAGGAAGAGAAAACCGAAATTAGACCTTACCTGCTAATTGTCTTTCCTGGAGATCTCTCCGGGCCAGTCCAGGAACAAGTGGGTTGTCAATCTCCTTCAGCAACTGAGGACTGAAATCAAACTTTGAAGAGCTGGTATCTGACTCCCTCTGCTGGCCACTTCCAGTCTAACCTTAACAAAGCAGATGAAAAAATTAATGGCCAAAAACCAGCAGAAAATGAGAAAAAGGGAAAATACGAAAACGCAGCAGCCTCCCAATGATGTGATGGAACAGGCAAAAAACCAGGTTTCTCACCGGGGTTTGTTTTTTTTTTTTTTTTTTTTTTAAATAATTATTTATCTAATCATTTGTCTCAAAATAACCAAGAAGATAAAACGTAACACATGAACGAGAAGCCATGAGTGAGAACAGAAAAAACAACACATGATAAGCCATGACGCGGACGCCACCACCAGCCGTCGAGAATCCTTAGGTACCCGCGTTACACGGAAATGTGACCAAAAAACTGTGATCAAAAAACATGGGTGGGTCCTGGACTGGCCCGGAGAGATCTCCAGGAAAGACAATTAGCAGGTAAGGTCTAATTTCGGTTTCCTGTTCGACTCTCCGGGCCAGTCCAGGAACAAGTGGGAAGTACCAGAGCAGTATCTAACCACGGGAGGGACCGAACAGGCATACGAGGACGACCGACGCCCTCACACAGGCCTAGCTCTCGGCCAAGCCCTCAAGCCTGCAAAGTTTCGCAAACGCGGAAGCGAAGACTACGGAGCTGCTTGACAAAAATCCACCGGCGGAACACAAGCATATGCCGCCCAAAAGGACACTGGGGTGCCCGTAAAACGATCACGAATATCCGTTCTCTGCGCCCTGCTAGAACAGCCCAATCGCTGGTCCACCAACGGACGACTAGAAGCGGTTGCGCCCTTCCGAGACCCGGCAAAGAAAAAACCGTTCCGAGTCCCAGAAAGACGTAGTGTTTCAGAGGAGCTCCTGAGCCATCTAAGAACATCGCCAATGGGAAGATCCCCGACCCGAAAGGAGGGGAGAGCGATAGACTGAGTAATAGAGAAGTAGAGACGATCTCCGGAAGAAGAAAGGAGGGAACCGTCCACAACCGCATTCCATCCTCTGAAAAGTGTAGATAGGGAGCCCTACACAATAGAGCAGAGAGATCCAAACTCCACCTCGCGGAACGGAAAGCCCCGAAAGAGGCCATCCGTAAGAAGATCCCCAAGCGAGAAAGCGCTGCCTGGGAAAACAAAAACGAGGTCGCGCCACTTCGTAAGCAGTGAAGACAAAATCTACAGTGGAACCCCATCGCGAAGAGGGGATCGAAAGTACTGAACCGCTTGAAGAAAAAAAGGAAAAAAAGGAAGCCGTGCTGAAGGAGCTGGCGACGAAGCCTGCTCACACCTCTGCGAAAGAAAGAAATCACCGCGAGGCGCCTTTATCCAAACTGTCCGGAATAAAAGACAGCACGATCGGAACTAAGGCATCGCTCGGCCGTAGTTCGGCTCTCCGCAGCAAGACCTTGAAAGACGCTATCCACGAACCAAAGCTAGGGACTTGGAACGTCTGCAATCCCGCAGTTCAGAGACTATGACCGAAGGCGAAGACCCTTACCAGAACCACCGGTCCCCGCTCAGAGCCAAGCCGGAAGAGCAAAGCAATCCACTTCGGGCATGAGTCGAGGGCCCTGGAACAGAAACCCCCCCTCGAGGGATACCACCAAGCTTGGTGGATGAGAAGATGCCCAAAATCCGCATACCACGCCTGCTAGGGCCAAACTGGTGGAAAGATAATCACTAGGCCGCAGCGACCTGCCATCCTCTGAAGCACTCTATTGACCATCCTGCGGTGGCCATGGCTTTCCCAGCCCAACGAGACCATCCGACATGCGCATCCTGCGCTTGCGGCAGATCCCGAGAAGCTTTGGCCCCGCCGAAGGTAAGCAGAAGAACCACTATCGGCTGCCTCCACCACAGGGTCAGATCGTGAAACACCACAGCGTGCCGTGACCAAGCCCCGGAACCAGCACAGGCGTGTGGAGTAAAGCAGGCTGTAATTTTATTAATTTATTTATTTATGTATTTATTTATTTATTTATTTTTTTATATTTTTATTTTTTATTTTTTATTTTTTATTTTTTTTTTGTTTCTGCCGCTGACCGGGCTAGGGAAAGCACTTCTGCCCATAACCTGAGCTGCAGACTCCGCTGCAACAACTCCGCGCCGCCAGTGCCGCCTCGAAGAGAGAAAAAAGACACCGACAGCGCCTATTCCGAGAAAAAAACATGCCCATCGCCGTCTGGGAGCAGAGCTACCGGAACCCCACCAGATGAAAGGAAAAATTCTGGATCTCCGGTGCTCAAGCCCCCGTGCAATGATGCCGGACTCTGATCTCCGCAACCGACGAAACTGACAGCTGTCGCAACCAACACCCTGGCGGGCTGGCTTAAGGGAAGCCCTGCACTCAGAAGAACCGGCCCCGGCCACCACCGGAGACTATCAGAGACGACGCGCAACCGGGGCAACCCGTATGCCAAGGGCAAATCTGGAGGATTGCAGTGCGATAACCACACTCGCTGCAACGTCCGCATGTGAGCCCTCGCCCACAGAAGGAGGCCGAAGGACTCCGCCATGTACGCAAGGAGCAGCAGCTAGCGCCACGCCGACAACGCTTGAAGATGCAAGAAAGCTTGCACCAGGACAGGAATGGCAACACGGAGCCTAATAACAGAAAAAATACCTCGACCTGTACGATGAAAAAACGCCCTTAAGGAGAGGAATCTCGAAACCGGCCGCAACTGAACATCGGCTCGATGGGGCACCCAATGCCGGAGCTGCAGGAGACGGAGACTCCTATACCAGCGGGGTTCGAAGTAGCCAGTTGTCGAGGCAAGGGTGCACGAAAAAAACGCCCGCTGTCCGTAAGGCTGCCGCCACTACTACCAGCAGTGAGTAGCTGACGTCACCGGAAGTGCTATAGTCTGCCAAAGAGAACTGGTTGGGTGGTAGAAAGGTGCGGGGCGTCGCAGCCAGGCCAATCGGAGAGGCTGAAAAGCGGAAATGACCCGTATACCCCGCAAAATGGAGCAAGACGGAGAAGCTCCGGCCGTTATACAAAGGCATTAGTAACCCTAGGAGAACCTATAGGGTTATGCCAGCTTTTAGCTGTTTGTACCCTCTAGGCCTCCCCACACTGAGATTTTGTCATTAAAATCCAAGTATCATATTTACAATACCAGCACCCAGACAGAAGGAGCCTAGAAAAACACAGTATTGGACATCACACTGCCACACATTAAGCTAGTAAGGCTGTTTACCCAGGCCCGTGGCCAGTTCTCAGTGGAAATGAGAGATCTGCAAACTTCCCAGCCTTCCTGCAGATAAAAAACATATACCAATGGTTTGAGTAGGGGAAAGTGCAATCTACACCCCTTCCTATGGCCAATCTGGCCAAGGAGTAACAGAGAGGAAGATTGTGAAGCAAGCTAAGAGCTCCTTAATATTATTATTCCGTACACTGCCACAGCAATGGGCGACTAAGGAGAGATACCCCCCCGAGAAGCGGCGGGCATATGACTGAAGGATTGCCTATGGGGTTAATGCTTTGAGCAAACTCTGGGTGTATCCGGAGGGCTAATTGCAAAGGTCTGGAGAGTGAAAGAAAGTGAAAGAGTCTAGCATAGAAAGACTCGCAAGGGCTTCAAGTACCAACTGAGGAAAAGAGAAAAAAATAAATTACACCACCAAATGGAGGTGGGAAAAAATCAAGAAAGAACGCAGCTTCAAAGAAAAGATGCAGATCTGAATAAAAGTGTAGGGCACGAATTATGGCGTACGCTCAAACAAGAGCAGGAAAAATTCGTGAGTAACAGCAATCACCGTGGAACACGGACGTAGCTATGGAAAAAGCATTCCATAATACAGGTTAATCTAAGCAAGCCAAGCCGGAAATAAAACTACGTCCTTTGAACCTGGACAAGACAAACAACACCCCAGACTCCCTTATAGCCGCCAGCCAGTATGTCTGAGAAGAGATGTTTGTCGTCTCTATGCATAACACCGAAAAAGATTGTGCAATCCTTGGCCCCTGTCGACATGCCAAATGAGGCAGCAGTTATGATGAGCGCGACAATTAAGGCCTGCTAGGGATGTGTTTTCATATCAGGCAACACATCAAGCAATATACAGAAATATAAACTACTTTGGTTTATTTTACAAAGCAAAATAACATGCCATGGAAACTTTAAAAAAAGATATAAGTAGGATATGTAATGCCTCAGCCAGATATCTTCATTGGGCACTGTGGGGGATTGAACCCTTGATCCCTGCATCATTGGTCAGTGTCTGAACCATTGTACTGTGGTTCTGTGGCTATTACACAGTTTCAACAAAAACAAAAGATAAGAAAAAAGGATCAATTTACATGAATGAGACCACAAAATGTGACAGTCAGCAGTACATATGCTGTTAAAAGAGGTTCAGAACCCAAAACTGAAGCAGCAATACCAATTTCACAATAGATAGCCCAAAAACCCAACACTGACGCTGTGATTGTGAGGCCAAGAATAGTGTTTACACCAAACCAATGATGTGGAAGCATCTGAGAAACCAACTTATGTGTTTCATTCACCTTTAGTTCCATTAACCTTCCGCAGTTCTAAGCAATCACTGCCGCACAGAACACTAATATATAACAATAGTATCCAATTCACTCAGAGGTACCAACAGCAAGGAAAAATGACTGTGCCTGTAGGCCATAGGAACAGTGTTAGCCAGGGCTGCCGTTCCCGCCAAAAATAAACCGTTGGAGAGGCCTGCTTCTGAGACAGTAGCTATGCTTACAAGGCCTTACCCCAAACGGAGCAAACCGAAATCCAACATGAAATCCCACCAAAAAAGGAAGAAAGAAAAAAGCCCTGTTCAAACCGACTCCTGAGAGACCGCCGCGGGAAAAATAAATGTCTACCAAACGCCAAGAAAAACATGGCCGCCGGCACCCCCAACACCAAGAAACCAACTGAAAGAAAAAATGACCAACCTTAATAAAAAAGACTTCTTCTCCTGCAGCTCCTGGCACCCACTGCTAGTGGGGAGGGAAGCTGAGCCCCGGAGGCAGCAGGCAGGTATCTGGGGCTCCCAGCACCGCACTGCTCTCTGCTATAGTAAACGGAGCTGAAAGTGAGACAGGCTCTGCCTCTTCAGCCCCGTGCCTCGGAGTGCCGCTACAAATTTGTCGGCTGCAATGTACATTGTTAGGAACCCTGCTAGGGCCCCCTGCTATGTACCAACGCTGAAATTACACAAAATAAAACAAAAAGAAATAAAAGTTATAAAGCTTAAGCATCTGAAAGTGGGAGCCAGCCAGGATCACGTCCTTCAGCTGCTGAGGACTGAAAAGACTGGAAGTGGCCAGCAGAGGGAGTCAGATACCAGCTCTTCAAAGTTTAAGATTTCAGTCCTCAGTTGCTGAAGGAGATTGACAACCCACTTGTTCCTGGACTGGCCCGGAGAGTCGAACAGGAAAATAAAATTTTCCTGTGTTTTGCCTTCAACCCTCGGCCTATTCATCATTTCACACAACTACAAGCCCCAGAAGCCTCGGCTCTGGGAACCCATACTAAAAAGGGACATTAGGAGGTATGCCCCTGCCTATAGGCAACCGCCTAGACAAGTGGAGGCGCCACAGCTTCTGCTGACAGAGTTTGATTGCTTTGATGGACATCTGCTTGCAGAGGCCACCAACTTCCGAGTCATGGTCGGTACCAAGACAAAGGAAGCAGTAATTGTGTGTGTCTATGAGGGACACATTTTTAGAGCACCGATCACACTTCTTAAAAGCTACTGGCCATCAGGAAAAAAAGTACCCAGGCGAGATCGAAGACCCAAGAAACTGCCAGCCAGCGGAAAAAAGGCACGAAGCCGCACCAGGGGGGGAAAAAAACCTTAACTAGGGAATAAAGGACGATACGAGATGTGATGCCGAGGCAAGCGAATTCGGAGGCGGGAAAGGAAACGGTCGCAGTCAGAAAAAAACAAAAGAGTATAGGGTGAAAATTAACTGCTTTTTCAGGGGAAATCAGACATATGTCCAGTGGGCTCCACAGAAAAAAAAGAGATTGAGCAAGATGGCACCCTTGGGCAGGAAGGGGACCAAGCATGCATGGTGCATGTGAGGACTTTTTGCTTGTTCCCTGAGAAAGCACAGTTGCTTACCTGTAACAGGTGATCTCTGGGAACAGCAGGAATAAGTCTTCACATATGGGTATCGCCGGTACCGACAGAGCCTGCGCGGGAACGCTCCCCAGTGTCCAAAAGGAAAGCTTTTGGGAGCATCCCACAGCGCCTGCGCGCTGCCTTCCCGCCTTTCCTAACTGCCTCTCTCCAGTTCGAGTTTTAAAGCTGAGACAAAGAGAGAGTGAGGAAAGGAAAGAAAGAAAGATAGAGAGATACAACTCCTAGGGGAGGTGGGTGGGTTGTGAAGACTTATTCCTGCTGTTCCCAGAGATCACCTGTTACAGGTAAGTAACTGTGCTATCTCCAGGAACAAGCAGGAATGAGTCTTCACATATGGGGACTCCCTAGCTAGAGATGCCTGGGAGATCACCCAGGTTATGAGTCCCTGGGAAGGGCTCTACCTCCATTCATGAATCTCAGGTATCCAGCCAGGGATGGAGGGTAGGAGTTGGTTAGGTATGGAACAGCCTGACCAAACAAGGCATCCCGGCGGGAGTCCTTGTCCAAGCAGTAATGGGCTGTGAAGGTATGAACCGAGGCCCAGGTGGCCGCTCGACAGATCTGGTCGATGGACACAGAATTTAGATGAGCCATAGAGGCTGCCATGGCCCTCACATTGTGAGCTGTGACATGGCCCTCCAGAGAAAGGTTCTTACTCTGGTAGGCGAAAGAAATACACTGAGCAATCCAATTGGACAGAGTTCTCTTAGAGACTGGAAGTCCTAAATGAGAGGAATCAAAAGCAACAAAGAGTTGAGAGGACTTTCTATGTTGCTATGTCCTTTGTAAGTAAAAAGCAAGAGCTCTTTTACAATCCAGGGTATGAAGATTCCTCTCTGCACTTGAAGCATGAGGTCCTGGAAAAAAGACAGGTAAATAAACCTCTTGGTTCAGATGAAAGGTGAGACCACTTTAGGCATAAAGTGTGGATTAGTCCTGAGGACTACCTTGTCATGATGAAACCTTGTATAAGGAGGATTAGCCACCAAGGCTTGCAGCTCACTGATGCGGCGAGCTGAAGTGACTGCAATGAGAAAAATAACCTTCCAGGAAAGGAATTTCAAGGAGGTAGTGGCTAAGGATTCAAAGGGTGGCTGCATAAGCTGGCCAAGAACCAGATTCAAGTCCCATGCCACTGGAGGTGGTCTGATGGGAGGTTTAGTCAAAAGAAGGTCTCTCATGAATCTTGCTATAAGAGGATGAGAGGAAATAGGCTGTCCATTGAGAGGTTTAAGGGATGCTGCAATAGCACTCAAATGGACTCTTACTGAATTTGTTTTAAGGCCTGCATGGGATAAATGCAGCAAATACTCTAGTAAAGAATTCAGAGGTATTGCAAGAGGGTTAAGACCCTTCTCTGCACACCAAATAGTAAACCTTTTCCATTTAAAAGCATAGGAACGTCTAGTGGAAGGCTTTCTGGAAGCATGAAGGATATCCTTCACTTGCTGAGAAAGATGCAAATCTTGCAGGTCTACGCCTTCAGCAACCAGGCTCTGAGGTGAAGAGACTGGGGATTTGGGTGCCACAACGTTCCCTCCTCCTGGGACAGGAGGTCTGGAGCAGATCCCAAGTCCAGGGAGGGAGCTTGAGAGAGATGCAGAAGTAGAGGGTACCACACTTGGCGTGGCCAATGTAGTGCTATGAGGATCATAGAACCCTTGTCTCTCTGAAGTTTGAAGAGTGTCTTGGGAATTAGAGGAATGGGTGGAAAGGCATAGAGGAAGTCTTGCCCCCAAAGGAGGAGGAAAGCGTAGTTACTCACCTGTAACAGGTGTTCTCCAGGAGCAGCAGGAATCAGTCCTCACATATGGGTGACGTCGGTGCCGACGGAGCCCTCGCGGAGCAATTTTCCCCAGCTTTCAAAGAAAGCCTTTGGGAATTGCAGCGCGCATGCGCGGTCCCCTTCCCGCCCAAAGGTGCCATCTTGGCCAGTCTGATGACATAGCGAAAAGACAGCAAAAAATTTGCAAAAACTAAATCATATGACTGCAACTCCACGGGGAGGAGGGAGGGTTGTGAGGACTGATTCCTGCTGCTCCTGGAGAACACCTGTTACAGGTGAGTAACTACGCTTTCTCCAGGACCAAGCAGGAAGTCAGTCCTCACATATGGGACTCCCAAGCTTAAGGCTACCGGAGACCCTAAACACAAAAATGAGCTCCCTCTAGCTCAGCAGCACAGAAGGAAGGAATCTTCTCTCACTAATCTCCAACCGGTAGCCCAACATCCGGGATGGAGGGTAGGAGTTGCTTAAACCTCGAAGAGATTACGGAGGACTGCCTGTCCGAAAGCACTGTCCCTGCGGGACTCCCTCTCGAGGCAGTAATGGGTTGCAAAAGTCTGGCTCGAAGACCAAGTGGCGGCCCGGCAGATGTCTGCCAATGGAACAGAGCGGAGGTAAGCCACTGACGGAGCCTTCGCCCGAACCCGATGAGCCGTGACTCGACTTTCCAACGAGAGGCCTACCGCCCCATAAGTCCAAGCGATACAGTCAGCTACCCAGATGGACAGAGTACGCTTGGAGACAGGGAGCCCTAATTTATTAGGGTCGTAAGACAGGAAGAGCTGAACAGTCTTACGGTGCTCCCGCGTACGATCAAGGTAGAAGGTTAACGCCCTCCGACAGTCCAGGGTATGCAAGACCATTTCAGCTCGGCTGGAGTGTGGCCTGGGAAAGAAGGTCGGGAGCACCACCTCCTGATTGATGTGAAAAGGGGAGACCACTTTTGGAAGAAACTTAGGGTGAGTCCGCAGGACTACCCTGTTCTTGTAGAACCTAGTGTAAGGGGGATCAGACACTAGGGCCTGCAGTTCACTAACGCGTCTAGCGGAAGTGAGGGCTACCAGGAATAAGGTTTTCCAAGAAAGAAAACGGAGAGGACAGGTAGCCATGGGTTCAAAAGGCGGACAGGTGATCCGCTGTAAAACCACGTTCAGGTCCCAGTCGGGGTCTGGGGGGCGCAAAGGTGGTTTAAGGAGAAGGAGACCTCGGGAGAACCGTGCCACAAGAGGGTGGCCGGAAAGAGGCCTGCCTTCCACCGGCACATGATGTGCAGAAATAGCACTGAGGTGAACTTTGACCGAGTTGGACTTAAGTCCAAGATTGGAGAGGGAAAGCAAGTACTGCAAGACCACCGACACCGAGCAGGAGAAGGGGTCTTGAGACTGTTGAGTACACCAGGTGGAGAAGCGACGCCATTTAAGGGCGTAGGATTTCCGGGTAGAGGGTTGCCTGGAAGCTAGCACGACCTCTTCCACCTCCGGAGGCAGCAGGAGGGGTGCAAGGACTACCCTTTCAGCAGCCAGGCCATCAGATGAAGAGATCTGAGGTTGGGGTGTAGGAGAGACCCCTGATCCTGGGTCAGGAGATCTGGTTGAAACCCCA
The DNA here is from genome assembly GCA_033557465.1 of Ichthyophis bannanicus. NCBI lineage: Eukaryota > Metazoa > Chordata > Amphibia > Gymnophiona > Ichthyophiidae > Ichthyophis > Ichthyophis bannanicus. The sequence continues at coordinate 264,423,071 of CM066040.1, forward strand.
GAGGCAACGGAGTATCTACCGCCAGTTGCATCAGAAGCGGGAACCACGGTTGCCTGGGCCACCGGGGAGCTATCAGGATCATCGAAGCCTTGTCCTGGAGAACCTTGAAAAGTGTTCGAGACACCAGCGGCATGGGAGGAAAGGCATACAGAAGGCCCGTGGACCATGAGAGCAGAAAAGCATCCGCCGCTACTCGGAGGGGATGCGGTTCCCGAGAGCAGAACCGAGGAAGATGCCTGTTCAGAGGACTGGCAAATAGATCCAGCGTGGGGAGGCCCCACTGGAGAAAGATTCTTTGAACCACCAACGGGTCCAATCGCCACTCATGTGGTTGGAGGATTCTGCTCAGTTTGTCTGCCAGGTAATTTTCTTGACCTGGGAGGTAGACAGCTTTGAGGAGGATCCCTCGGCTGACGGCCCAAGCGCAGAGCTTTTCTGCTTCCCGACAGAGAAGGAAGGAGCCCGTGCCCCCCTGTTTGTTCACGTAGAACATGGCCACTTGATTGTCCGTCTGGACGAGGACGGACTGGCGAGTGGTAAGGTGGGAGAAGGCCCGGAGCGCCAGGCGGATCGCTCTGAGCTCCAGGAAGTTGATCTGCTGGGCAGATTCCCACGGGGTCCAGAGACCCTGAGTACATGTCCCTTGGCAATGTGCTCCCCAACCCAGGAGAGAAGCGTCGGTCGTCAGTACCTGAACAGGCGGAGGAGACTGAAAGGGCATTCCGAGCACTAGGTTGGGCAGATAAAGCCACCACCGTAGAGACCAGCGGGCTGGAGATTCGTACTGAGTCCGCTAGTCTCCCCGAGGCCTGACGCCATTGTGTGCGAAGACACCATTGAGCAGGCCGCATATTCAGGCGGGCATTGGGGGTCACATGGACCGTGGAAGCCATATGGCCGAGCAGTTTCAGAAAGTGCCTGGCCGAGACCCGGGAATGGCTGCGAAAGCGGCTGGCGAGAGCCATGAGCCGTTGTGCCCTGTCGAGCGGCAGAAAGGCTCGCGCTTGAAGCGTGTTTAACCTGGCGCCGATGAACTCGAGATCCTGAGAGGGGAGCAAAGTGGACTTTTCGAAGTTTATGACAAAGCCCAAGTACTGGAGCAGAGTCACAGTACGTTGCGTGGCGTGAGTGGCCTCCGTGGAGGACGGTGCTCTGATGAGCCAGTCGTCTAGGTAAGGGAAGACAAAGAGGCCTTGAAGCCGGAGATAAGCCGCCACCACTGCGAGACATTTTGTGAAGACTCGGGGTGCGGAGGATAGGCCAAAGGGCAGTACCCTGTACTGGTAATGATTGCCCGCCACCACAAACCTTAGGTATTGTCGGTGGCTTGGGTGGATGAGGATGTGAGTGTAGGCATCCTTTAGATCCAAGGAGCATAGCCAATCTCCCTGCCGGAGGTAGGGCAGCAGGATTCCAAGGGTAAGCATCTTGAACTTTTCCCTTTCCAGGAACTTGTTAAGGTTCCGCAAGTCCAGGATGGGTCTGAGGCCTCCAGTTCGCTTTGGTACCAGGAAGTACCTGGAATAAAAGCCTTGACCTCTCAGGTGGTGGGGCACCGGTTCCACCGCCTGTTCCTGAAGAAGACTTGCCAACTCTTGAAGGAGTAAGTCCCGGTGAAGAGGGGGTCGCAGAGGCTCCCCTGGAAAGTAGGGGGGAGGTACCTGGTGGAAGTGTAGAAGATAGCCCTCTCGGACTATGTGGAGCACCCAGGTATCTGACGTGATGTTGGACCACCTGTGGGCAAAGTGGACCAGCCGGCCTCCCGTGCTGAGAGAAACCAGCGGAGGGGGAGAGGCTATGCTGAAAGAGTCAAAAAAACCCCACCCTGCGGAGCAGGGGCCGGTGGCGCAGGCTTGGGGGCTTGCTGCCTACGGGACCCGTTACCCCGTCCCTTGGCCTGCTGACCCTGTTGGGGAGCTGCGGAGGCCTGATAATGAGGGTAGTGTTTATAGGCAGTCGTCTTCCTCGGGTAAAAGGGCTTTTTCCCCGAGCCCTTCTTCTTCTGGGAAGGGGCAGAGGTTTTCCTGGAGAGCCGAGTCCTGGTGAGAGTCTCTGTCTCGAGTTGTGCAGCCTTCTCGTCCATAGGTTTGCCAAAGAGGTTTTCACCTCTGCAGGGGACATCGACCAACTTGTCCTGCACCCAGGGCTCGAGGTCGGATGACTGAAGCCAAGCCTGTCAGCGGGCCCCAATGCCGGCTGCGGCTACTCGAGCCGATGCCTCAAAGCCATCATAGGCTGCTCGAGAGATAAACTTTGAGCACTCTCGAATACCAGTGGACAAGGCCAGGAACTTCCGCAAAGGTTCCTCAGAGAGACCAGCAGAGAATCCGGCTATTTCCTTAGCCAGGTCCCTTGGATACATGCCCATGTAGAGCTGGTAAGTCTGGACCCGACAAGCAAGCATAGAGCCCTGGAAACACTTCTTACCAATGCCATCCAGGCTGCGGGCTTCTCTGCCGGGAGGCACCGAGGAGTGCATCTTCTGGCTCTTGAGCCTATGCATGGCCGATTCCACCACCATGGAATGGTGCGGCAGCTGTGCTTTTTGGAAGCCAGGGCTCTTGCGGACTCGATATATGGCATCGACCCGCTTGCTTAATACCGGCGACGACGCCGGGCTCTCCCACATGCGGAAGAGAAGTCGTTCCAGCATCGGAGGAACCGGTACAGTAAAGTGCTCCTTTGCAGGAGAGTCATACTGGAGGGCATCGAGCTCTTCGGCTCGAGGCTCCTCCTCGGGATCCGCAGGGAAGGACAAGGCCTTGGCCATATCCCTCACGAAGTCCGAGAACCGTGCATCCTCCGGGGGGGACTGTCTCCGAGGTTCGGACTCAGGGGAGTCCGAAGGAATACACCGAGTCCGGAAAGAATCAGGTGACTCTTCCACCTCGGATTCCCAGGCGGACTCCTCGGAGGAGGAGTCGAGCGGCTCTGGCCGGGCGGGCACAGACGCCGTCCGCCCCGACGCCGAGGGAGTCGGAGTCGGCGTCGACGACCGCAGCCCCGAACGGGAGGCCGATGGGGACCTCGACCGAGGATCGACTCGAGCCCGCATGGACTCGAGGATCGGCTCGGTCTCCGGGGTCGACTTAGACGTCGACGTCCCGGCGGTCAGGGCAGAAGCGCCAGCGAGGCCAGCGATCAATGCCCGCTGCTGGTCCATGAAGGCAGCTAGGCTGCTCTCCAAGGCCGTCAACCTGAGTCCGAACTCAGGAGACCCAGCAGACCCCGACTCGGCCCCCGACGGCGTCGGGCCCGACGTCGGACCCCTCGGAGGCGAGTCCACGAGGACAACAGGACTTACGTGAGCAGACGAGTCCATCTCCAGACGAGGCTGCTTGGACGGCCGCTCCAGCTCCAAAGACCCGGGACGGCTATCGGGGCTATGCGACCTGGCCCTCGCGGAGCCAGGAGCGTCCATCGACGCCGTCCTCGCGGGTTTCTTCCTCCGATGATGTTCCCGGGAAGGAGACCCCCTCTCAGAGGAGCTCCGACGGTGTTCAGAGCCAGATTCCCTGGACACCGAAGCTTCTGACGAGGTCCGGGTACAGCTGGGGTCAGAGAAGATTCTCTCCCGCTGATGCTGCCGACTCCGCAAAGATTTCGCGGACATCTTGCTACAGGCTCCACAGATCATTTCTTCATGATCTGGGCCCAGGCAACGGAGGCAGCAATCATGTGTGTCAGTAAGAGACATAAGTTTCTTACACTGAACACACTTTTTAAAACCACTGGCGGCCATTGGGGGAAAAAGGGCCCCTGCGAGGTCAAACGTTCGTGCCGCCAGGGAAAAGTGAAAAAAGCGCGAATTTGTCACGAAGGACAGAAAAACCGAAAAGAAGGGGAGGCCTCGCAACCGGCGTCACGAGGCCGGACGGAAAAAGGACCGGCGTCGAACCGAAGAAAATACTAAAATAAAGAAAGAAAATCAACTTTTCAGCAGTGACTTGTAGACAGCGTCTGTAGGGCTCCGCGGAAAAAAGAAGACTGGCCAAGATGGCACCTTTGGGCGGGAAGGGGACCGCGCATGCGCGCTGCAATTCCCAAAGGCTTTCTTTGAAAGCTGGGGAAAATTGCTCCGCGAGGGCTCCGTCGGCGCCGACGTCACCCATATGTGAGGACTGACTTCCTGCTTGGTCCTGGAGAAGTCTTGCCCCCAATGGAGGAGGAAGGCATCCCTGGCCTGAACTCCCTGACACGGAATTCTGGAACAGAACCGGGGACGTTTGGCATTCCATGGACTTGCAAACAAGTCTATGTCTGGGGTTCCCCAAATTCGAAAGATCCTGGCTATCTGGTCCCCATGGAGGGACCATTCGTGTGGAAGCAGAACTCGACTGAGTCTGTCTGCCCAGGAGTTTTGAACCCCTGGAAGGTACACTGCCATGAGATGAATTTGATGCTCTCTGGCGAAGGCCCACAATCTCAGAGCTTCGTTGCAAAGCGACAGAGAGCCAGTCCTGCCCTGCTTGTTCACGTAGAACATGGCTACTTGGTTGTCCGTGTGGATGAGGACTGTCTTGTAGCTGAGCAGGGTGTGGAAGACTCTGAGAGCTAGAAAAATTGCTCTGAGCTCTAAGAGGTTGATATGTAGAGATGTCTCCTGTAGAGACCAGATGCCTTGAGTGGAGAGATCTTGAAGATGAGCTTCCCAACTTCTTGGAGAGGCATCTGTTGTAAGGGTTGCTTGGGGTAACACCTGTTGAAAGGGGTACCCCAGCAACAGATTTTGAGTGGACTTCCACCACTGGAGGGACCAAAAGAGGCGACTGGAGGTTGCTATTTTGTCTGACAGGCAACCTGATGCCTGGGTCCATTGGGTGGACAGAGTCCACTGAGCTGCCCTCATGTGGAGGCGAGCGTAAGGAACCACATGCACAGTGGATGCCATGTGGCCTAACAGTTGTAACATCTCTCGAGCAGTTAAATGGGATTTTAACTGAATTTGTGAGGCCAACTGCACCAAGCGTAGGCAACGGGCCTGGGGAAGATAGGCCTTTGCAGTTGTGGTATCCAGCAAGGCCCCTATGAACTCTAGAGACTGAGTAGGGGTGAGATGGGATTTTGGAAAGTTTATTACAAGTCCCAGATACTGAAGGATACGCCTTGTGCAGGTTAGAGAAGTCTGGGCCTCTGACTGGGATGGAGCTCGGATGAGCCAGTCGTCCAGATATGGGAATACGAATATCCCTAAAGTGTGTAAAAATGCAGCTACTACTGCCATGCATTTTGTGAACACCCTTGGTGCAGAGGCCAGACCGAAAGGAAGCACTCTGTATTGGTAGTGCTTCCCTTGGTAAAGGAACCGAAGGAACCGTCTGTGTGTTGGATGGATGAGGACATGGGTGTACGCATCCTTGAGATCTAGAGAGCAAAGCCAATCCTCACTCTGAAGGTATGGAAGGAGAGTACCGAGAGAAATCATCTTGAATTTCTCCTTGCATAGAAACTTGTTCAATTCCCTGAGATCTAATATGGGTCTGTAGCCCCCTGTTTTCTTTGGGATAAGAAAGTAGGGGGAGTAGAACCCTGAGCCCTGTTGAAAAAGGGGGACTTCTTCTATTGCCCCTTCGGCAAGAAGGGTAGCAATCTCCTGACCCAGAAGGTCGATGAGAGATGTCTGAGAATTGAACTGTCTCACCATGGTGTGAGGAGGAAGGTTTAAGAAATGAAGCTTGTACCCATCCCTTATGATGGAGAGGGTCCATTGCTCTGCTGTGATTTGTTCGCACCTGGGAGCAAAGTAAGCCAATCTTCCTGGAATGGTGAGAGGCTCTGGATGTTTTAGAGCCAGAAAGGCTAAGCTCTCTAGTTGTAAGTCAAAGGCCCTGAGGAGGCTGAGGCTGTTGGGCTGTAGCAGTCCTAGCAGCCTTAGGCTTGGCCTGTTTCGGTTGTTGCTGTCTGTCTCTTTGTAGCAAAACGACCTGCAGAAGATGACTGCTGGCCATAAGCAGAATAATATTTCCCTTTTTTGGGAAAAAAACCCTTTTTGAACAACCTTTTCTTAAAAGGAGCAGAAGTAGACTTTGAAAGTCTATCTAAAGCAGAATTTTCAGCATCCATTTGGGTGGCCTTTGCTTGCCAATCTTTGCCAAAAAGGCTTTCACCTGTACAAGGAAGGTTTCCTAGTCCATCTTGAACCCAGGGTTCCAAATCAGAAGCTTGTAACCAAGCAACTCTGCGTGCACCTATGGCAATGGCCGAGGCTCTGCTGGCACCTTCAAAAGAGTCAAAGGCTGCACGGTTGGAAAACTTGGAAATATCCTGGGCATTTTGAGCCAGGTGAGGAACTCTTCCCTTTTATCTTCTGAAATAAAAGGAGATAAGCATACTGGCCTGGAAAATTCTCCTGCCAAAGGCATCCAAGGTTCTGCATTCTCTTCCTGGAGGAGCAGAAGAGTGCCTTTTTGTACTTTTTATCTTCTTCATAGCAGACTCCACCACAATGGAGTGGTGAGGAAGCTGAGTCTTATGGAAGCCAGGACAAGGAGGAACACGATACATGGTGTCCAACCTGCGAGAATGAGGGGAAGTGGTGAGAGGAGTCTCCCATATGCCCAACATGTGATCATAAAGAATCTCATGTATTGGTAAAGTGGCTGCCTCTTTAGGAGCCTTAGGATATTGTAAAATATCTAATTTTTTGGCTCTAGGCTCTGTCTCGGGGGCCACTGAGATGGAAAGGCCCCTGGCCACTTCCCTAATGAAGTCTTGAAAAGACAAGTCTTCTGGAGGAGACATTCTCCTTTTTGGAGAAGAGGGCTCCTGAGGATGAATCACCGATGCTTCGACAGAGACCTCTGATTCATCAGTCTTCAGAGGAATCGAAGTATCACCTGTCTGGATGCTCCTACAGAGCCCGATACGCGTACCGGGTGGTATCGACATCGGGAGAGATCGGTACCGATTCAGTACCGATGGGCATCACAGAACAGTGTACCGCTGCAGTCGACACCGAAGCAGATGTCGATGCAATCGGTACCGGCACCGGAACCAATGTCGGTACCGGCAACGGAGTTTGTTGCGGTACCGAAGGCATCACAGAACATGGCAACAGGTGATCGGTCGAGGCCGAGCCATCGATGTCAACCTGTGACCCCATAGATAAAGCTTTGGAAGCCGGAGCCTCCCGCCTGGGTAATTTTGCCGGTGCGGATTCCTCGAGGGCAAGCCCGGAGGCATCTCGATACTTAGAGGGAGATCTACCCTTCGAGGACCGGCTGGATTTAAGTTTGGTTACCTGAGATCCATGTGAGGAAGAAGCAGCCCTGGAAGACGTCGATGCAACCGAAGCTGCATCCGAGGGAAACAGGGTACTGAGCTTAGCTGCTCGATTCTGTAGACCTCTTTTAGACATCATGGAGCAGGACTCACAATCCGCAATGGAGTGGTCAGGACCTAAACATTTTAGACACCATTCATGGGTGTCAGTGACAGAAATAGTGCCGCTGCACTTCGTGCATTTTTTAAACCCAGAGGTGGGCTTTTCCATGAGGAAAAATGTCCTAGGCCTAAGGCCAAAGAGAAAATGCACTGAAGTAAGAAAAAATAGTATTTTTTTTTTTTTTTTTTTTTAGAATAAAGAAAGAAAAGACCGGCGGTACCGGTCCAGCGTCGAGAAGGCAGACGCGCGACCAAAGAAATAAAATAAAATAAAGAAATTCTTCAGCGGTGACAGGAACACGACCTGCTGGCTCCGCGGAAAAGAAGAACTGGAGAGAGGCGGTTAGGAAAGGCAGGAAGGCAGTGCGCAGGCGCTGTGGGATGCTCCCAAAAGCTTTCCTTTTGGATGCTGGGGAGCGTTCCCGCGCAGGCTCCGTCGGTACCGACGATACCCATATGTGAAGACTCATTCCTGCTTGTTCCTGGAGATAATACCATATACACTAACCCATAAGTTAAGATCTTTACAAGTCTCTCTTCTAACAGTCCCTTCTCTCTCTGCATCTACTATGAACTTACTCGTTAATCAGCTTTTTTCTATATTAGCACCCTCCCTCTTGAATGCTATGACTATTTCTGTCAAGAGCATTCTTAAACAAATTTTAAAACAACAATTAAAGACCTGGATGTTCGAGGCAGTTTTCAATCTAACAGAACCCTAAGACCTATGGGAGTACAAGGGAAACCTCCTTCCTTTCCTCTATTTGTTTTTTTTATCTTGCTCCCCACAATTTCATTTTACAAATTATTTTATTTCATGGGCTGTTGTTTCTTTTAATGCTGCCCTTTTTAAATAAATTCCCTGCTTTATAATTATTCTCCATTATGTATTTCTGATTTATTTCATGTTATCTAACTCTTATATTTAATTTTTGTTTGACCATAGTTTTGTTATTAATTGCAATTTATTTCCTTTTGTATTTTTGATTTATTCAGTCATTTAATTTTATCTTTAACTTTTTCCCCCACCATAGTTGATATTGTAAACCGCTCTGATAAACACTGCTGGAAGAGCAGTTTAAACAATACTCTAAATAAATAAGAGAATAAATAAATTCTTTGTTTGAATCTAGAAACCCTCCAAATAAATAAAAACATTGAGGGGAGGGCTATTCTAGTTGACTTTTACTTCCAGTCGTTTTTTTCAAATGTAATAGCTTAGTGTCAATATTTCATACACTCTTTTGATATCATTTTTTTCCTGGTGATTTCTTGAAGCTGAGGGATAAACACTTGGGTAGAAGACATACAGTTCAAAAAATGTGCCAGCAAATTAATCTTCTGGCTTCTCTTATTTTTTTTCTTTGGCTCAAAATCCCATTACTAGAGTAAGTGACTCAGCAGTTAGATTACTGAAACCTCAGATGTACCTGGATGAAGAAAGCATAGTTACTCACCTGTAACAGGTGATCTCCGGGAACAGCAGGAATTTAGTCTTTACATATGGGTATCATCGGTACCGACGGAGCCTGCGCGGGAACGCTCCCCAGCATCCAATCAGAAAGCTTGTGGGAGCATCCCACAGCACCTGCGTGCTGCCTTCCCGCCTTTCCCAACTGCCTCTCTCCAGTTGAGTTTTAAAGCTGAGACAAAGAGAGAGAGAGGGAAAGAAAAGAAAAGAGAGATACAACTCCTAGGGGAGGTGGGTGGGTTGTGAAGACTAAATTCCTGCTGTTCCCGGAGATCACCTGTTACAGGTGAGTAACTATGCTATCTCCAGGAACAAGCAGGAATGTAGTCTTCACATATGGGGACTCCCTAGCTACTGATGCCAGGGAGAGACCCCAGAAGTTGTGTGCCCCTATGAAAGGGCTCCACTTCCCCCCATGGATCTCTGGCATCCTACCGGAAATGGTGGGTAGGAGTTGATGAAGTATGGAACAGGTGTTTTAGAACAGCCTGACCAAACAAGGCATCCCGGCGGGAGTCCTTGTCTAGGCAGTAATGGGCTGTGAAGGTATGAACCGAGGCCCAAGTAGCTGCTCGACAGATGTCGTCAATAGACAGAGTGTAGATGAGCCATTGAGGCTGCCATGGCTCTCAAATTGTGAGCTGTGACATGGCCTTCCAGAGAAAGGTTCTTACTCTAACAGGTAAAAGAAATACACTGTGCAATCCAATTGGACAATGTTCTCTTGGAGACTGGAAGTCCGAAATGAGAAGGATCAAAAGCAACAAAGTGTTGAGAGGACTTTCTATGTTGCTGTGTCCTTTGTAAGTAAAAGGCAAGTGCTCTTTTACAGTTCAAAGTATGAAGATTCCTTTCTGCATTTGAAGCATGAGGCCTTGGAAAAAATACAGGCAGGTAAACTGCTTGGTTTAAATGAAAAGGTGAGACCACCTTTGGCATAAAGTGTGGATGAGTCCTAAGGACTACCTTATCATGATGGAACCTCGTATAAGGAGGATCAGCAACTAATGCTTGCAGTTCACTGATGCGACGTGCTGATGTGATTGCAATGAGAAAGATAACTTTCCAGGAAAGGAATTTCAAGGAAGTAGTAGCTAAAAGTTCAAAAGGCGGCTTCATGAGCTGGCCAAGAACCAGATTCAGGTCCCATGCCACTGGTGGTGGCCTAATGGGAGGCTTAGTTAGAAGAAGGCCCCTCATAAATCTCACTATGAGAGGATGAGAGGAAATAGGCTGCCCATTTAAAGGCTTTAAAGAAGCTGAAATAGCACTTAAATGGACTCTTACTGAGTTAGTCTTAAGTCCTGCATTAGATAAATGAAGGAGATACTCCAGTAATGATTCCAGAGGTATCGCAAGGGGGTCAAGACCCTTCTGCGAACACCATATGGAAAACCTTTTCCACTTGAAAGCATAAGAGCGTCTTGTGGAAGGTTTCCTGGAAACATAAAGGACATCCTTTACTTGTTGAGAAAGGTTAAGACCATGAAGGTCTAGGCTCTCAACAACCAGGCCCTGAGATGCAGAGTGGGGATTTGGATGCCACAACATCCTGTCCTCCTGAGACAGGAGATCTGGAGCAGATCCGAGATCCACAGATGGAGCTCGAGAGAGATGTAGGAGCAGAGGGTACCACACTTGCCGTGGCCAATGTGGAGCTATGAGAATCATATGGCCTCTGTCTCTCTGAAGCTTGAATAGGGTTTTGGGAATTAGGGGAATGGGTGGAAAGGCATATAGGAAGTCCTGACTCCAATGGAGGAGGAAAGCCTCCCTGGCCTGAGAACCCTGTGCTGGAATTCTGGAATAGAACCGGGGAAGTTTGGCATTTAGTGGACTTGCAAAGAGGTCTATGTCCGGGGTCCCCAAATTTGAAAAATTCTTGCTACCTGGTCTGCATGTAGAGATCATTCGTGTGGGAGCAGAACGCGAATGAGTCTGTCTGCCCAAGAGTTTTGAATGCCTGGCAGATACACCGCAAGGAGATGAATCTGATGCTCTCTGGCGAGGGCCCATAGTCGCAAAGCTTCATTTCAAAGCGACAGAGAGCCTGTTCTCCTCCCTGCTTGTTCAGATAGAACATAGCTACTTGATTGTCCATCTGAATTAGGACTGTCTTGTAGCTTAGCTGGGTGTGGAACACTCGAAGAGCAAGGAAGATTGCTCTGAGTTCTAGGAGATTGATATGTAAGTGGGTCTCCTATGGAGTCCAGGTGCCTTGGGTAGAGAGATCTTGCAGGTGAGCTCCCCAACCCAGCTGTGAGGCATCTGTTGTTAGAGTGACCGGGGTAGGGGCTGCTGGAAAGGGGACCCTACCAACAGGTTCTGGATTGACTGCCACCATTGGAGAGAGAAAATAAGGTGACTTGTGTTTGCTATTTTGTCTGATAGGCAGCCTGATGCCTGAGTCCACTGAGTGGATAGAGTCCATTGGGCTGCTTTCATATGGAGGCGAGCATAGGGGACCACATGCACGGTAGATGCCATGTGGCCTAGTAATTGTAACATTTCCCGAGCAGTGAGATGAGTTTTCAACACTGCCTGGGAGGCTAACTGCATAATGCGAAGGCAGCGGGGCTGCGAAGGAAGTGAAGTTTGTACCCCTCTTTTATAATGGAGAGAGTGCAATCTTCTGCTGTTATTTGCCCTCATCTGGGGGCAAAATGACACAACCTTCCTGGAATGGTGGAAGGCTCTGGTCCACTGAGGGCCAGGAAGGCTAAGTTCTCTAGATGGAAGTCAAAGGCCTTGTGGAGGCTGAAACTGCTGAGACGGTTGAGGCTTAGCAGTCTTTGCTTTCCTTTGTTTAGGTGCTAGCTGACCCTTTCGGGCAGACTGACCTGCAGAACGTTCTTGCTGGGTATAAGAGGAGTAAAACCTCTTCTTTTTGGAGAAGAATGGTTTTTTGAAAGATTTCTTCCTTGCAGGATCAGCTGTAGCTTTGGATAATCTATCCAAAGTGGAGTTATCAGCATCCAGTTCATTAGCTTTCTCTTGCCAATTTTTGCCAAAGAGATTCTCACCTGTACAAGGGATATTGCCCAGTTTGTCCTGTACCCAGAGCTCCAAGTCAGATGCCTGGAGCCAGGCAATCCTACATGCACCTATGGCAATGGCAGAGGTTCTGCTTATGCACTCAAAACAGTCAAAAGCTGCACGATTGACAAACTTGGAAACATCCTGGGCATGTTTAACCAGTGTGAGAAAATCCTGCCTCTTATCATCAGGAAGGAGAGGGCTCAAAATCTCCAAATCTCCTGTGACTTCCCTTAAGGAACATTCCCATACATAAAATACAGGAACTGATCCTGGCAGAAAGCATGGAAGCCTGGAAAGTACGACGTCCAAAGGCATCCAAAGTTCTACACTCACGTCCTGGAGGATTAGAGGCATGCCTCTTTGCACTCCTGATCCTTCTCATAGCTGATTCCACTATAATGGAGTGGAGAGGAAGCTGAGTCTTCTGGAAGCCAGGACAAGGAGATACTCGATACATGGTATCCAGTCTACGAGAATGAGGAGAGGTGGTAAGAGGTGTTTCCCACATTCTTATCATGAGATCATGTAAGATCTCATGAATAGGCAAAGTAGCTGCCTCCTTAGGAGCCTTGGGATATTGTAAAATCTCCAACTCCTTTGCTCTGGGCTCTGTTTC